>CM076570.1:273612450-275054670 GCA_034641835.2 Pinus albicaulis | reverse complement strand
TTTCTCCTTGGATTTCTCTTTGGCTTTCAAACTTTCTGGTTTCAAATCTGGATGAAATTTCCAACAATGTTCTTCATCATGGCTATTTTTAGAACAATGTTTCCAAAATAATTTCCCCTTCTCTTTTCTGATATTTTCATTTCTCTTTTTCTTCCATTTGCCTTTAAACTCATTTTCTTCATTCTCATCTAAGTTTTGTTTTCCGCTTGCCTCTAAGTGTGTGGCTTGTACACAAAATTCATATAGGCTTGTAGGGTTAAACATGAGTATAATATGTCTTTGGTAGGTATGTAAGCCTCCTATATACTTGAGCAAAGTGTCTTGGCTCTGAAAATATACTCCTAATAAAATATATTTTCTCCTAAATTCTTAAATATACACATGTAGATTTTGTCCTTTAAATTGTTTAAAAGGAGTTCGTACAGTTTTCAAGACAAGAACGATGATGTTAGTTTGAAAATGAAATCTGGAACCTATACTAGTTCATATCCTCAAGAAGGAAACAAGGATGGACATGCAAAGCAGCACAAGAGGTATAATACTTCCTGTTGTAGTTCCTAGAGACAGTCTAGAGTTGCCATAGACCAGTGCCTAGGACATCTTATATAGCAGAGAGTCAAGACCATGTAATAAGGATAATCTCAGCAGAATCAGGCTCTCATACTATTTCTTTGCAGATGGAAAAATTAGATTTAAATGGTACCAAATAGTTCAGAAGCTTAACGCAGAAGGAACAGTCATGAATAGACAAGATGTTAGGCTCCAATATAAATGCATAAGACAATTCCAAGACAGTTCACTGTAATAAGGGCTGGATTTTCAGTACTTCACAGAGAATGATGATTGAAGGGCGCCTACTGAATACGTAGAATAAAGAGGATATTTAATTGTTATAAAGACAATATTTAGAAACATATGCTAACATGTGATGGGCTTAAGCAACTAAGAATCCACACACGATAACAGCATTTGTAAATAACACCTCATAGCCGTCAATATAGTAGAAAAGCGGATGAATCGAAAACGGGACAGCATATTACACCTGAGCTATATTTAAAGTTCCAAAGAAGCCTATGATGTAAGTATCAACGAGGATAAATTTATATCAGAAGCAACAGGCAACTCGCATTCCAGAATGTAATACCAGATATATGGATGTAAGTGAAATGAATAGCTACACTACAACACACAAGAGAGAATTACGCACTGTGAACAACCAAAGCCAGAATCCTTTTCATAGACAAAACTCCTTTTCATTGAAGCCCTACGGGCTCTTTGCATTCATATTAAAACCTTCACAAAAATTGCAAACAAGAAGCTCTTACACGGTCAATTCTTCAGAAAGTTTGGAACCTTTTTCTGGCTTCCCCATCTAAGGATTGCACGAACAGCCTTAGAACTACGTCCAGATGCTCCACATTAAAATTCTTTGCGAAAGAGCAGAAAACTTCAACATGTTTCTGGGCTTCAATGTCACTCTCACCATTAAATCTAGGTAGAATCTTCAAATAATCCTGCGGCATGTCATTTAGTACTGCGGGTAGCTCCAAAGGAGCGTATCTGTTTTGCAGGAAGCCAGAGACATTTGCCATTGGGGGAGGTGGAGGTAATACAAGAGTCTGAGCTGTAAGAGGGGGAGGAGAAGGTGGTAGTGAAGTAAGGATAATGATGGGGATGTAGTGAACAACGGCTTGAGGGGTTGACGAGAATGTAGGGCTGTGAACCGCGGCTATTTCAGTAACTTCTTTAATCTCCTCACTTTCAGGGGTAGGGTGGAAAGAGTAATGCGGAGTATAGCTAGACTTGGCTTCGTCTTTGATATGGGCACCTCCTTGAGGTGGGCTCTCTGAATAGTAACTAGTATCTCTTATGATAGGGTTAGGGCCTTGTATTTGGGCGATTTGAGAGGAAGAGGACGGAAGATATGGAAAGTTTTCGAGGGAGAATTCAGGAATCTCGGTATGAACTGACTGCCTTTCCCTCCAGCCTCTTCTATGTAGGATTCTCTCTGGGTCAGACATAGAGGGTGTCCTTGACTGAGATGTATCTGACCTTAGGTGTGGCTTACGAGGAGCTAGGACTGCAAACAGGTTTAACTGTAATATGATTGTGGAGTCGCCAAGGTGAGGGATGCACAACTCTCAACTCTTCATGCTCACCTAACTGAAGAGTGAATGGATTTTGTCGAGGCCCAGGGATCTTAAATTTCTTCAACTTCGTCCCCAGCAACGGCGCCAAAAAGATGTTGTAGCTCCTAGAGACAGCCTAGAGTTGCCATAGACCAGTGCCTAGGACATCTTATATAGCAGAGAGTCAAGACCATTTAATAAGAATAATCTCAGCAGAACCAGGCTCTCCTACTATTTCTTTGCAGATGGGAAAGTTAGATTTAAATGGTACCAAATACTTCAGAAGCTCAACGCTGAAGGAACAGTAATGAATGGACAAGATGTTAAGCTCGAATATAAATGCATAAGACAATTCCAAGATAGTTCGTTGTAATAAGGGCTGAACTCTCAATACTTCACAGAGAATGAGGATTGAAGGACGTCTATTGAACATGTAGAATAAAGAGAACATTTAACTGTTATAAAACGATATTTAGAAACATATGCTAACATGTAGTGGCCTTAAGCAACCAAGAATCCACACACGATAACAGCATTTGTAAATAACACCTCATAGCAGCCAATATAGTAGAAAAGCGGATGAATCGAAAACGGGACAGCATATTACACTTGAGCCATATTTAAAGTGTCAAGAAGCCTATGATGTAAGTATCAACAAGGATAAATTTATATCAGAAGCAACAGACTACTCGCATTCCAGAATGTAATACCAGATATATGGATGTAAGCGAAATGAATAACTACACTACTACACACAAGACAGAGCTACACACTGTGAAGAACTAAAACCAGAATCCTTATCGAAGACAAAACTCCTTTTCATTGAGACCCTATGGGCTCTTTGCATTCATATCAGAACTTTCACAAAAATTGCAAACAAGAAGCTCTTACACAGTCAATTCTTCAGAAAGTTTGGAACCTTTCTTTCTCCTTTGATTTACCTCATATAGGCTTCCCTTCATCTCAGCGAGAAGATATTTTTGGGAATATCTTCTTCGCATGAACAAAATTTGTTAAATGTCACTTTCATAACAACAAAATTCATGATGGGGAATCAAGCCTCCCATCATGTGTAAACAGGCCCTCGGCCTTTTTTCAAAAACAGAAATTTAAACAACTGTTCGGTGAAAAAGTAAAATGCAAGAGTGGGGAAAACAACTCGCTCGAAACTTAAAAAGAAATAAACTGAGTAAAAGTAAAATAGGCCGTTAAGGCCACATGATGAGTTGACAGAAAAATCACAGGCGAGGCTGAGTGGAAGCAGTTGCTGATTCAGGCGGAGGCACGTTTGCGGACGAACTGGCATGCTGACTCATAAACTGCGCACATCTCTGCTGACTCTCCGCGGTTGGCTCGGGCATCGCTGAGAACCCATCCACCTCGATAAAGGCTTCGGTGAGAGTGTGGAAACCTGCCCCAGTAGGAAGCTTGTGCTTAATCAAGTGAAGGAGGTCGAACTCTTTTCGGAGGGTCGAAACGATTGTGTCAGCTTTGAGTTGAGTTGCTTTTCCCATATGAAGGTCATTTCGGTCTCTTTCTGTTTGCAAGCGTACTGTGTATTGGGCTAGAGGCAAGAGCACGGCAGGGGCAGTCGGGTCCCAGCAGGAAGGGAGTCCGGCTGTTATGATTTCATCCCATACCTCGTCGAACCAGCCGACGCTGTCGACCACCTGTTGAAGGGCTCTTGAAGCTGCTACTCGGGCCATTTCTTTGTTGATAATCTTGCGACACTCGATGGCCTCTGTGAATTGGCTAGGGATACCATGCTGATCTATGTCGTTTGATCTCAGCTCGCTAAGGAACGAAATGTACTCTCTGGCGTGTTGGGCCCTGTTAGACATATCAAGGTCTGCCTCCTGCAGCTTCCTACTGAGGTAGGGAATAGCAAACTTATACTCCCCTATCATACTCAAAAAATCCCATTGCTCGGTTACCGCTGAGGTTATATCTGACCAGATTATGCTTCTAGCCTCGAGCAGGGTGAGATTTCCCTTTGCTCGGCTTCTCATGTCAGCAATGGTTTTCTGCTGATCTGTCATGGTCTTCTTCTCTTGCTCTATTTCCTTCTGCAGCCCCTCGACTGTTCTGGCGTTTTCGGCCAGGGAGTTCTCCAGGTGCACAATCCTTTACCTGGCCGTAGACGCTTGCTTTTCCAGTATCTCGATCTCAACTCTTGTTGTGGATAGTTGTGCTGGCAATGAGCTAGTTCCACTTGACGCCTTAGTTTATTTGCAGTTGTGCGAGTCCCATCTAGCCTGAAGCTCTGTTTCCTTGTCCTGTAACAAGTTAATTTTTTCGGCCATATTCTCTTTCTCCTCCATTTGTTTTGATAGCCTGGCGGACAGCTCTACTTTCTCCTTCTCCACTTGTACCAATTCAGCCGTTTGGACATGGTGAGCGGCCGGTATACGGGCCTGTCTTTTGGCTGATGCAACCTCCTTCTGTAGCTGATCAATGAGAGCTGCCTATGCACTTGTTCCCCCCTCCTCTTGGTTCTTGATCTGGTCCTGGAGAACACGCAGCTGGTGTGCTCTGGCGCGGCAGCTAACTTGTTCGGCTTCCAGGGAATCCCTCAATTTGTCATGTTTCTGCTCTAAATTCTTCAGCACGAGGGTGATCTGCATCAATTTATCTTTCATCATATCGCATACCATCTGGAACAGGTCACACATGTCATTGGCTGGTACCTTCTTCATGTCAATGGCAAATTCGAGCACCCGATAGCTGGGAACATCAGAATTGGGATCCAGGAGAGCTTCTTCTATAGACAATACTACGCTTTCAGTGTCCGCGTTGATGGAGGAGGAGAGTCTGGTATGATACTTCTCAACATATCCCCCCAGATCAGCTTTGTACTTTTCGCGGATCACTTTATTCGTCTGATCTCTTTCAACTGCCCTGGGCGAAGTGTGCTCAATGATAGCCTGCGTGACCTCTGTGAAATCAGAGGAAGTGGCGCTGTCTCTTAACACTGTTATCCTGGCCTTTCCTTTATCAAATTCGCCAAACTTCGTGAAGGGTTCCAGTAATTGCTCCTCCCCTATGACTTCCGCCTCACTGGTGGCCGTCCTTTGTCTTTTGGGAGGGGGCACTGCTTCTGAGGTACCTGCTTCTTCTCCACCTATGCCTCTGTTGACATCCTCCTCTTCCCATGTAGCAGATGAATCTGTCTCCATCTGCGAAAACAAGGGCCAAGTTTCGTGATTAGCCCTCCATTCCATAAATGGCCTCAGCTCATGTATGTAGGGTGTAGACCTGTTCCTTTTCCTTTTGTTTGAAATAATTTCTCGCGGGTCGTAGGCCCAACTTTTCCCCAGCCTTAGGTCCATACCTTGCAGCATTTTCTCAACGATCGGGAGGGCATGTCTCGAGTTTACCACGAAGGGGCCGATTTCAATGGGAAGCCTTAGGATGTAGCCCTTCTTGGCAGGAACAAAATGGAGCTGGTCGGCCTTGAGGGCTTGCCGGATGTACTCGAGTGCATAAACTCGTCGGACAGGGAACACCGGCAACCGGTATGGGTCGAATTCGGCTCCATAGACCCGAATTTCAGTGCAGTCCTTGAAAAGAAACCAATCTCCAGTACACTGGTATTTTCCGGCTTGCAGCCAGCCTTTCATTTCTGGGAAGACCCTAGGGGAAGGCGAGTCATGAATAATGGTATAGGCAATAGACATGAAAGTGTTCACAAAGTTAGCATAACCCTCTCCTTTAGGTAGTTGACGCAAGAGAAATTCTAGTCGAAGACTGGTCTGGGCTTGGAATTCTCAGGGTAAACTTTGTCTAACCCCAAACGGTCAAACTTATCGGCGTGCTGGAACAAGAAGAGGTAAAAAACCATTGAACAGAAACGGAACTGACGGGCTTATTGAAGCTCCTGGAATTGGGTTTGAATGGCTGTGGAGAGGAAACCATGAATATCTAAAACCACCCCCTTTTGGGACATGAGCCATAAGAAATGGACGCACACCTTGGAGATGTCTTCTGGACTCCCTACCCCTAAAAGGCCAGCGACCAGAGAGAGAATGGGCCGAACCTCTTCAACGAACAGACTTAATGGGAACGGCTCCGTGGCAGGCAGGGAAGCAGCCTGGTCAACGGTTATGGAGGAGATGAAAGCTCGCCGGGCCTCCCGTGGCTGTTTGATGAACTGGGCTTGCAAGGCCGCGTCCTTGAAACTAACATATGTGGTGCTGGTAGGGATGCGGAGGGCTTGTTTGATAACATCAGGAGAAAGGGAAAAAACCATGTTCCCCTGAGGGAAATGAAGGTGCCCCGATGCACGTCGAAGGCATCTCTGAGCCAGGTGATGAAATCAACCATAGAATGGACCTGAGGGGTGATTTGGTGGTATAGGACCGACACGACTACCCGGTAACTGTCTGTGTTCTTGAGATGGCGACTGAAAAGCAAGGGTTTGATGCTGCGTATGTCGAATTGGTATTGAGGGTCGCAGATACCAGCTTGCAAGTCATAGAGAGGTTCGAAACTAGGGGGATTCCTAGATTCACGGACCTGGGGGGTTTCGGGCTCATTCTTCTTTGGCGTTACCTTTCCCATGGCTAACATTCAAGAATTAGAAAAAGTGAAAGGAAAACAGAGGGAGAGTGGATAATGGAATACCTGAATGGAAGGTGAATCTGCTCGGGAAAGCGACGCAGGGAACTCTGACAATGATTGGGGTAGACCAGACGCTCTTTGCTACTTGGTATACGCCGTATACGAGAACCTGCGACCTTTTACTGGAGTGAAATACGGAGGGAATGTTATCTCTGGACTGGGTAATTCGAGATAAAAAAGACAAATGGATAAAACGAATGAAGGCAAGTGTCCTAAGGACACTGACAGTGAGGCACGCGTCGCATAGGGATTGGGTATGTTAGAGTGCAGGTGGGTGCCTCGTGCCGGGTTTAAGGCTGGTACGGGTCTCGATACCAGCTGACCTAATAGACTTTACCTTACCTTTTTACCGCATGCGCTGTATAACTCCTGAAACATATGAGCTCTTATACCGACTGAAAAGATACACTACCCACCGTGAGGGTCCACTTTTCGTTCTGCCATGTCACCACACCACGCAGCAGGTTCATACTACCCCCTTCTAACGTTGAGTCCCCCCACCATGCTACGTGTCACAATTCCGCGGGGGTATGGATCCCTTCCTTCCCCCGCTGCTCGACCCCCTCGGAATTTCCCACGTGCGTCTTCACGTGGTTGCACTTTCTTCTAGTACTTCGGTCTTGCGTTCCATTTTGGCTTTACACTTCACCATTTTTGTGTTAATTCCCCATCGTCTTTAATGCACTTGGCTTCTATTACCTTGTCTCCTTTCGACCCACTTTTGAAATATTTCGCTCTTTAATATAAAATTTAATACATGGCTTGTCAACCCTTTAATACACTCGTGACTAATGTTAAATATTGAACAACACTTCCCATAGTAAATTTGATTATGTTTCTACAAGGCATGACAATTTTGCATGGTTAAAAAGAAGAAAGAGTTGTTGTGCATATTGTCTTCCTCTGTTGTGGCTCACTTTGAGAACCTCATTAGTTTTAGAACATCTGAAATATCTAAAATTGATTATTGGATCTTTGAATAAGGCCTCTAGATCCCTTGGCTAGGCCCCAAACTGTTTCTGCCTCCTGGTGGCCCTGTTGACCCCCTGAACTTCACTGATGTAAAAACATGCTTAGAAGATCTCTGATGGCTCTGATACCAACTTGATCTGAAAGGAGTGTATTAGTTTTTATGTAATAAGTGTCCTTTCAGTAATATAAACATGTAAAATTTGTCTCCATTTTTTTTCTTAAGGAATGAGTGTTTTAACCATGAAACATAGATGAATTTCTGAACTTTAAGCATGAAAATAAGCCTAAAAAACATTGAACAACAGTGTATAACAGAGATATACAATCACATATAATTTTTACACTGTAGGCATGATAAAGAATTTCACCCCTCCTAGGCTACATCTATTGGTCCAACTCCAAATGGCATGTCCCTCTTTGTCATTATTCTCAAAATTGAAAATTACTTGTGTTTACAGGCCTCTAATGGCTGTTTTCTCTGCACCAATGGCTCCCTTAGACTCGATTCCTTTTATCGGTGCACTAAGAGACACTGAGCTTATACATGGCACTAAATCCTTCAAAATATTGTTTCTATCCCTGAAACCACACCTACTATCTCCAGCACATATCAGACACCAAATATCGACTAATCATTTGCTCAAAACGAGTACTGCATCCCCAAACTAAGCCTTCCTCCACGGTTTGCCTGGGGCTGCCCAAAACATCCCTTTAGCTTCTAGAGCTCTAGAAGTCATAAAATGGATATGAAAACCCATTCACTAGATTCATAATGCCAAAATTAGTCAGGATAGACTATTTTTTCATCAAAAATGGTCTCTGCCTGCTCTAGTTTCGCCTCCAACACCTCTCGGCACCCCTTGGCACTTGGGTCACTGAAAACTTCTCTGATTAATTATCTACCTCTATAAGTCCTCAAAATATTCTACAAACTGCTTCAATGGATTCATAATGTTGTTTACAGTTATAAATGACTATTGGTTTGTTGCATATGGTCTGTAGCTACCCTGGCTAGACCTTGAACTGCTGCTAGCAAAATATGGCATTGATGGCCCCTGGAAATTTAATGAATATTATAGGCTTTATAAAGTCCTCTACAGGATCTAAAAACCATCTCGTTCATTTTAAAACATCTGAAATATCCAAATTTGATTATTGGATCTCTGAATAAGGCCTCTAGCTCCCCTGGCTAGGGCTCAAACTGTTGCTGCCCCCTGGTGGCTGTAGTGGCCCCTTGAACTTCACTTATAAAAAAACCTACTTGGAAGCTCTCTGATGGCTTTGAAACCTACTCCATTCAGTATGGAATGTTAGAGATAGTCGAAATTTACTATTGGCACTCCAAAATTGGGCGAATCTAGCTCCAGATAGAGCCAAAACAAATTTTCCCCAGTGTCCCCTACATCAGCTCCACTAAATGTGGAGGACTGGAGTTAACTCCAATTAAAATAGGAAAAATGCTAAAAATGGTGCACCCACTCCAAATAGACCACCAGGTCTAACTGTCAACATTAACTGCGACTGTTGGGGTGGCCACATGGCCGCAAACCCCGCGGTCTCATAATGGTGGGTGGATAACACAACCACCGACAGAAAATGTGCTAACCGTGGCATAAAAAAGTAAAGGCCATGTGAACATGTTCCCGTTTCAATTAGAGTGGAGGCTTAAGCCCACGATTCTAACACTTGGGCACATGAGGGGGGGGTTGGCCCCTCAGGGCTGGCCTCCCAAACCCCCAAAACATAAACCACTTTAATTGAATTATATTCGTTCAACATAGTTTGTTAAGAACTATTGTCATGAAGGAATGGTAATTGCGAAGACCTGTGGGTAGGAGGTTTAGGGTTCGACCCCCGACTGTGCCAACAAATTTTAATATACATTCTTGGGGACATGTGGCAGCTTCAGGGCTAGCCACGTGTCACACCATAATTGGCCTAAATAAAAAAAATGTGTTCCCATTGACCAATAACACATTGCCAAGTGTCGATCACTGATTGGACCGAATGGAATATTCTGGGGTATATTCCCTAGAATATTATTTTTTTAATTTGCCAAAATGCCAAGTCAAACTTGGTCAAAGTCCAGTTTTTGCAGTTTACTGGACTTTTCAAACTGCGATAACTTATTCATACGATGTTGATTTTTCAAACCATTCACAGCGCCGAAATCGTAACAACGAGACCTTTCCGGTCACTCAGGTTCGGCACACTTTCCAACACTTTGAATTTTGAGCTTTCATTCTAGTCCATCATCCATTTATGATCAAGATATCAGTGCTAATACACTGGGAGAAAAGCAACTACCACCACCACCAGCTGCAGTAGAGGTACTTGCATCAATAGGATGAGCACTTTTATTTTGGAAATATGTTCCTAAGGCTTCGACATTAAGATTTCAAGGCATAATTCAAGAGGTGCATGAGGAAGAGGAAGAAAATACGAGCACTGGTGCAACAGTAGAAGAGAATCCATCACCATCACCAGCAATTGGAGAGGCAATTGCAACAGTTGGAGGAACTCTTGTAGCATTTGAAGTTGCTCCCAAGCAACAATTGATCCAAGGTATGCAAACCTTTCCACTCGATATGATTTCAGAACATCATATTGAAATTTGTGGGATCATGCCATTAGGGAAATTGCATGACCAAGTGTTAGAGCACATGCTAATTTGGAGCAACAGACTATCACTGCGCAGAGGACCCTTGACTGTTTCAATGAGAAGATGTATAGCTATCCCAGTTTGACATTTTTGAGCTACACACAACACTTTGTGTTGGAGTGTGGAGTTTCTGGAGATGGGATAAGAACAATCCTAATGTAGGGAAGCTATTCTGTAGCTTTCAAGAACCAAAAGTTACTCTCACATGATTTTTCATATTCTATTTACGACAAAGAGATATTGGCCATTATGCATGCATTGGTTAAATTCCGATAGTTTTTTATGGGCACTAGATTTCAGGTGAAGACCAACCACCATAATCTTCAACATCCTTCTGAGAAGGAGTAGTAGCTACATAAGGGGCAGCAACGGTGGATCAGTATAATGCAGGACTATGAGTTCAACATTGTGTATAGAGAGGGCCATGAGACAACAGATGCACTATCATGGATATCACCAGTGTTGTCACTGAGGAGAAGTGCTGATTTGAGGGCCCATTTATTATTTAATCATTCTGATGACCATCTCACTTATGAAGCATTGAATGGGCAGATGGTAGATGGTAGAAATCATGTAATGGATAACCTCTTCCATTATCAGGATAGAGCCTTCTTGATGAGCACCTCATAGCTCAAAGAGAAGTTTTTGCATGCAACATATTCATAAAATCATAGGTTCTAATGGGCCATCGATGACATTAGGGGAATTTTGAGGTCTAAAATGAGCCTCCTAAGGAAATAATAAAATAATTGCTAAACCAATAAAATAATATTTATGAATTTGCAATTCACTTTTTGCACCACAATCCATGTAACCATATTTGAATTCAATTCAAAAGTTGTACCAAAATAAAATTAATAAAAAAATTGTATTGATGTGACTATAAATAAGAATGAGTGTTTCAAGAAAAAGTCATTATCATTGAACAACTAATGCATTTGTCCTTTGTACTTAAATAACTTAAAATAAAATATAAATATAAATATATAAATTTTTAATTATATTATATCCTATTAATTAAAATTTATAATATTTAAACTATATAATAACATGTAATTAATATACTATATAAAAATAATATAATATAATATAAGAAATGTATAGGGATCTGCATTGTTTCTTTCAAGAAATATGAAATAACAATAATATTATTTTATTCAAAAAGTGTGAAATGACATTTATTATGAGTACTTTACTTTATGACTTTAAAAATACTTAGAGAACTACCATGGTTAACCATGAGTTTTTACCCACCATTGAGAATGTGACAAGTAAGTTTTTTTAACTCAATCGGTGCCACCTCAACCATTAGGGATGATGGTATCCCCTAAAATGTGATTGGTTCTGATAAAGTGAATTTTGATTGTACATTTTCCTTAGGAGGCCCATTTTAGACCTCAAAATTCCCCTAATGGAGGTTCTCATGGAGAGACGTCAAGGAGGATGCACTTCAACATATCATGGAGTGCAAATATTGTCATCAAAGTGTGGAGGATGGTATTCTCGTCATTGATCCACTGTTGAGGTATGCACATTGCTTCGACATTGTCACACAGTACATATATTCTGTAATGTTCCCAATTTTAGCCTCAAGCTAAAATGGAACATTATAGTTGCACATTTTATTTTTGATTAATAGAATGGGCAAGGAGACACCTTAGCCCCTTTTAGATGAAGAAATAACACTCCTAATGTGAAAGGGGAGTGAATAAAGGAGCTGAAATAAACACCAAGGGTGTGAATGGAACCCAACTCACTTGGATTAGTCATCTTTGACTAAATTCAACAATGCTGCCTATAGAGGAGAAGCTTCCTAGAGAAGCTGCGCAGTTTTGGAGGGAAGAGCTTCACATGAGGGTGGAAACCCTAATTGGTGGGACCATGGTGGAGAAGAGTTCTCTCACTTTATATGGAGGAGATGGCAGCCCATTTTCATTATGCTATGTTTTGGATTTCAGACAAGGGTCTACAAGAGCTTGCATCCCCAAGCTGTTTAGCAGGGTGACGGTGCCCTCGGGCACTAGGGTGTTCCCGGTCAGGAATCCCTACCTCTTCCTCAAGAAAGGATGAGGAATGAGCTAATTTTCCTCAATCTGACATTGGCCATAGTTACATTCATCTTCTACAGCATTAGCTATGCAGCTAGAGAGGAACTCATGGAGTCTTCTTAGCTTGTTTCCTTCAGTGGTGGAGGGATCTATTCATTGGAGGAGCTGCAAGGAGGATTCTTGGGCATTATTTCATATCAGTTGGCATGGGCCATAATTCCATCATCTCCCACTGTGCAGTCCATAAGAGGAACTGCGTTATTTTGGAGGAGGCAGTGAGAGAGGGGTTTCTGGAGCTTCAAGGAGGATGTTTTTGAGACAAAGGGATCAGCCCTTTGTATTGGAGACATTATCAGAGGAGGGCATTTGTATTTCAGATCTTCCATGGCCTCATTCATATTTTTTATCAGTTGCAGTGAAAACTCTGTTGTCACATTTTTGTATGTTTCATTCATGTATTTCAGCCCATATCTTGTTCTTGGGATTATTTCTTGTATTCATTTAGCCATTTATGAATTTCATTCATATTTAGCAGCTATGCCTTCATATACACTACACAGTTTCAGCTACTCTGACATTTTGTGGAGCTGCAGCTACTTTGGTATTTCTTAGGTATTTCATTGAAGGTTGGATCTTAAAGTTTGAGTGGCTTGTCCCTCATGATATCTCTTGTATTTTACTGATGATATCATAATAGAATGATGGCTATAGTATTTTCCCTCTTATGGTGTATTTCATTTATGCAAAATTACTGGTTATGTTCATGTATTGTTGTAGCTCTCTCATTTGAGCATTGTTTTAGAGACCTAGATTGGGGAGATCTGAATAACCCATCTAGAATCATTTCTTTGAGCTCATTTTCTGCAGGGGAGTTGTATTAGATTTATTCTAGGGCATCCCAGTGCTGGTTTTCCTTATTTATGCAACAAATTCCTTATACAGTGTCCTCAAGGACCTTGTAGCAGAAATTCCCGAGGTGGAATATTGCATATCCATAGGCAGAGTCTGAGAAGGGCCAGCTAGCCTCAAGATTTCTCCCTTCCTTGGAAGGAGTCATATCCTGTAAATTCCCCATCATTCAATCTCTGAAATGGACTTGCAGTGTCTCACTGAAGAAGGAAAAATGGAACATCTAAGATGTTCCTGATGGAGCAGCATGTTCCTGAAAAAGGAACATTACATCTTCACCCTTGACTAGATTATCTTTCTAGGATGTCTTCATGCTTCATGGTATTCCCAGTGCCATAGATATTGATGGGGATAGTTTTTGTATGAGTACTATTTGGCAGGAGCTTCTCCATTGGGTGGATATCGAGATGGTGCATGATATGAGTCATCACCCATAGTTGGATGGACGGATTGAGATGATGATGAAGTGGTCAGAAAGCTACATGAAAATCTGTGACACAGGGCAACAAGAAGCATGGCTGCGCTGGCTTCTCTTGGGTGAGTATGGTTACCACCCGACATTTCACATTTGTATGTTCCATCCCTTGCATAGTAGTGGTGTGATGCAGTAGCAGAAGGCATGTTTGCGCTGGTTACTTTTGAGAGAATTTTCCCATCACATGACATAACACATGTCAATGGTTATGTTTTTTTTTGGGATTTTGCATGATACTCATATGATGTGGTAGGATAGTTTTTTCATGAGTAGTATTTGGCAGGAGCTTCTCCATTGGGTGGATACCGAGATGGTGCATGATATGAGTCATAACCCATAGTTGGATGGATGGATTGAGATGATGATGAAGTGGTCGGAAATCTACTTGCAAATCTGTGACATAGGGCAACAAGAAGCATGGTTGCGCTGGCTTCTCTTGGGTGAGTATGGTTACCACCCGACATTTCACATTTTTATGTTCCATCCCTTGCATAATACTGGTGTGATGCAGCAGTAGGAGGCATGGTTGCGCTGGTTACTTTTGAGAGAGTTTTTCCATCACATGAAATGTCACATGTCAATGGTTATGTTGTTGTTTGGGATTTTTCATAAAACTCATATGATGTGGCAGGATATTTTTTGTATGAGTAGTATTTGGCAAGAGCTTCTCCATTGGGTGGATACTGAGATGGTGCATGATATGAGTCATCACCCAGAGTTGGATGGATGGATTGAGATGATGATGAAGTGGTCGGAAAGCTACTTGAAAATCTGTGACACAGGGCAACAAGAAGCATGGTTGCACTGGCTTCTCTTGGGTGAGTATGGTTACCACCCGAAATTTCACATTTTTATGTTCCATCCCTTGCATAGTACTGGTGTGATGCAGGAGTAGGAGGCATGGTTGCGCTGGTTACTTTTGAGAGTTTTTTTCCATCACATGACATATCACATGTCAATGGTTATGTTGTTGTTTGGGATTTTGCATGATACTCATATGATGTGGCAGTAGGAAGCTTGTCTATGTTGGTTGATATTAGGAGATTCTGGTATGACAGTATATCACTTCTTCATTCTTTTCATTATGATGATGTGGGGTGGCAGTAAGAGTCATTGATGCACTGGTTACTCTTGGGAGAATATGGATTGGCATTCTCCCATACCTTGCATAATGATGGTGTGGAATGAAAACATGAAGCCTTGTTGCGTTGGCTCCTGTTAGGAGAGTATGGCCACCATACTTGGTATGATGATGAGGTGGTGTGGCAGTAAGAGGCATTGTTGGGGTGCCTATTATTGGGAGAGAATGGTTTGAAATTTCTCATGTCAATCCATATGTCTCTATTTCCTACTTTGCACAGTGTTGAGATGATGCTTAGAGCAAGCAAGGCCACCAGGGCCAAGGATTGGAGCATGGAGAGACACAACCTAGTCCATGTAGCATGGGTTGGAGAGATAGTTTATGAGTTGGAACTTTCCACTTGGGGGGGGGACCACTACACTTCACATAACTCATGTAGAGAAGAGGCTCTTGGATAGAATATGGCTGCCACTTGGGGACTCATTGACGAGGAGAGGCATATAACTACATATTTGGAGGCCATTCTAGACATTCTAGAGAGGCGGCTATGGAGCTGGGCATTCATAACACATTGGAGTAGATGGGGAAACCTTCCATATGAGGATGCCACTTGGGAGAGAGATGGATTTTTGCAGTATCCATTTTTTCATTTGCTTGAGGACAAGCAACATTTTTGCAGGGAAGACTGTAATATTCCAAATTTTCCATAAGCTAATTGGAATACTAGAGTTCTTACTTTTCTTATTTAGTTAAGTAAACAAAAGGGTGGAGGGACCCATAAACCTAGTATATGAATAAAATACACTTCTATAGTGTGAATGTGGGTTAATTGAGTAGTGGATCAGTATTATGGAATGGTGGAGCAGCAAAATAATGAAGAAAGAGTGGAGTTCATAGAGCAGTAATGAGGAAGATGATGGAGATAGTGGAGGAATAAATACAAGATCATGGAGAAATAAATATGAAGTGATGGAGGAAGTGATGCATTAAATGCACACATAATGGAGGAAGTGGAGAGTAATTGCAGCAGTAATGGATATCATGGAGGACAAGGCATGGAGGCTAGTGGCCACATGTGCAACACAGTTATGAGGTGGGCCAAGGCTAGGGAAGCCTCACAACCATAAAAGGAAGATGGGGGGCAACAAAGAAAAGGGGAGTTTGGATTTTTATTTTTGAGTGTCGTAGGACATTTCTTTGCATGCTTTAGCTATTTAGCTATGTTTGTTGTGATTTTTAGCACCAGATTTTCCTAAGAAAGAATCCCACCCTTACCAACGGGGGAATTTAAGTGCCTACTCTGGGAAGGCTTTCTTGAGAAACATTCAACATCAGGAAATTAGTGCCACTTTCAGCCACTCTCATATGTACTTCCAGCTACAGGAATGTTGTAGAGGTAAATCCCCTCTACGGACAGAGGTGATCCCTACTAGCCCAGATCGGGTCTAGCAACAATCGTATCACGCTAAGGTGCAAGTTCTTAATTGCAATAGACCAATTTGCGAAGAAGGCCTACCTTAAGTCCAATGCTGTTGTTCGTAGAGAAGATAGCACTCCCATTTCCTTGCTCCGGAAGATCACAATTCTCCCACTTGTTGTGATCAAACACCTGCACATACAAGAAACACAGTGAACACACAAGCATAAAACCCAACATATACAATTATGTATCAGTCAGAGAAGACACAACTCATGATCATAATGAACAATACGAGTGGAACCATAACCAAAGTCGCTTATAATTAATCAATACAAAGGAGAATACAACTTGGCTCTAACGCTGAATCTTCCTTCAGCAGGTCGACAGCGGAATACGTCTCAGTAAAGCTCGTCGGGAATGGGACAAGCCTCTCTCTTCAGTCGTCAATCTCCTGGCTACTGATTTGGCTTTATGACGACTATCAAGGCTCTTACAGCATTCTTTAGGCTATGAAGGCTCTTGGAGAGTAGCTTGCAAAGGAAAATGGCAAGCTTATATAGATGGTGGAAGTGAATTTGGGATCCCTACAATCATGGGATTGGCCCTATCCTCAACGAAGCTTCCATGAGAGGTGGAAAACCACTTCGTCTACATGGAGATCCGGAGCCAACCTCCCAACTCAATTTAGAGACCAGTTCAGGAATTGGTTGGAGTTAATCTTCTGCCATTTATTTTAAAAAACACTCCTTATTAAGCTTGGTGTGGGTGCAACACTGGGACAGAGCACCAGTTGGCGCGCCCTCTTTGGAGGATTTCCCCCATTGGCGCGAGGGCTGAACTGGCTAGTCGCGCCAAGGAAAAAAAGGCTATTTTTAGGGTTTTTCACAAGGAATTGTCTTCAGGGGAATGAATGTCCTTGTCCAGGGGGATGCCATGAAAGTGGTTTCAGGTCATGTCACTGCTCACAGGTCATGGAATAATCCATCCAATGCATGGGATGGGGGATTGCAGGGACGGTGACAAATTGCTGTGTAACAAGGAATTACACATTCTTGAAATTGGGTTTGATAGTTAAAAGGTTGTTTTCAATACTTCAGCTAAAAAACTCATGGAGGGATCATCCCTTCACACCATGGATTCATTACAGTCTTCTGGGAGTTTCATTGAAATATCTGGCATCATGCAATCCATATATTCTCCTATGGAGCAACATTTCTTACAGAAATTGCATAGTTCTGCAGTGAAGGTTTGAGGAGAAGAGGAAGTTCCAAGAAACTCAGCTTGGAATCATGAGTGGGATTAATCCTTCACTCCAAGGATCACTTCAGCATCTTGGGATCAACATTGTATTATATATCAGTAGGCTACATCATCAACCCTCCTAGACAACGCAATATTTCCTAGTACTTGTGCATGCAACAACTGCATATTCAGTGGAGGAGCTAGATCTCAAGTTTTAAGCTTGGGAATCAAGATAAGGGACCATCCCTTCATTTATTGAGCTGAGTGGGTGCTATTGCAGTAGATATATCATTATTTTAGATCTAGATAATCGGTTGTCTCCAGGGAATGCATAACTCAACTAGTAGGGGTGCAGTGTGCAACCCAAAAAGTGCCAAAATTCCAAACTCAAGATCTGGCCAAACTATTTCTGGGTTTTTCAAATAGAGTCCATGGTTAAAATCGCCAATCTTTCTAAGAAATACATCAGCCTCTCGCACATAGATCTTCTTCCCAACAGTAGTAGTTTCGAGCAACAACAAGTTTTACTTTCCAGTGCTAGTTTTCAGTAGAGTTATTTCAACCATCTTTGGATGGCTTCAATGCTTCCCTTTTTGGAGCATTGTGTATATTAATTTTCTGTTATGATATGGCTCAGTTGTTTCTGTACATATGTATGATGTTTTGATGTATTTCAGCATTTTTCCAATTCTACATGTTTAGTTCTTATTTTACCGTAGTTGGAATTATGCATATGTTCTATATTCCTGTCTTTTCCATTTTGGAATATTACATCAAAATTCACCCCCTTATTACAAACGGGTGTATATGATTCCAAGAAGAGAGGTGATATACAAAAATGAAAAAATTCATGGTAACCAATGGGTGAATGTGCTCTCTAAAATGGTGGAATTTAAGAAAGACCACAAACCCAATAAGATGTGATAAATTAAGGTCTCAGTCAGTGGTGATTTAAGGCTCACCACTAACTCTTAAAATAAATATTGATGCAATTATAGGAACAATTCCAAATTTGTCTAAAATCTAAAGTCTTCTACTGGAGTAAGCACTCCCAGATAATGGTTTATAGATTACCAAAAAATGATGTAGTAGAAATAAAGGTCTTCTACAGGTGGTCATTTAAGGAAGAACACCAACCAAAACCATGCTCATGGGGAATGGCTTTGTCTCTAGATAAAGCTCTGAATCCAACTATGGTTGAATGTGGCTTTAGGCTCTGATAACTAGCTTTTGTATAGGTTGTGGCTTGGGTTTTCTTGATTTGGATTTGAATATGTTAACTAACCATAAATCTCCCTCCTCTCAAATAAAATATCAACTAATGTCAGTACTCAAGAATGAACTTTGAAATATGGCCAATATATCTTCTTGGATATTGAAGCCCATTTCCAAGAAGTGATCCATCCAAGGTGAATATTCATTATTATAGGAAACTTCTTTATTCAACTTATATTTGAATTATTATTATTTTTTCCACAATACTCATACATGTGAAGATCAAAGCACCGATCTTAGACATGGCCAACCCAATCACAATGTTGGCATATTACAATTTTTGGCTATCGAAGAAGAGCAAGATGTGGAACAAGGGCTGATGAATCATCGTGAAAAAAACTAGCACTTTGAAACTGGATTGGCTAGGAATTATTTGGAATTGGAAATGAAACATCCTCATCATACCCAAAACAAGTTCTGTTTTGGTTGCTGATAAGCTCTTCCAAAGACATGATTATGCGCTTGTGAAGTGCAACCTGAAATTTTGGATGTTTATTTGAAAACGCTCCTGAAATGGGAAATTGACCCAAATGAACCTCCACCTATATGATTATTTTCTAGCTGCTGATGGGAATCTGTCTCAAAATAAAATAAAGATTTTTTGTAAATAAAAAACAGTTTAGAATGATGGATTTTCTTTTGTAACTCATCTTGTAGTAGTTGTGACTCTGGAGTTACAAAAACTCGATCTTGTCTTGTGCATCTTGTAAGAAAATTTGAACATGAGCGAAGATGACCTTGTTGATTTTGATAGTGTTATCAATAGCAGAATGTATTATAGTATTTAGTAACTCTAGTACTTCACTAATTCAATCCATTTCACAACAATTGAAGCATAAAAATGTTGTTGCCTTCAACTACAAATGTACCTATAAACACATAAAATGATATATAACTCCCAATGTTAGATAGTTGTAACTGCAAAATAAGTAGAAAGCTACAAACTAAACTGTGAGAAACAAAATCCTTCAATTGTGAATCAAAATATCACAAGCACTCACAATCAACCTAAATTAGTTTGTCACGGTCATTGTTTGGAAAAAATGGATTTTATTAATAATAAGAAAAAAATGTTTGTTCTTTGTTTCAAGCTCATCCAATCACAACGATGAAGGATAAATAAATGCCAACGGACTTTTAATTACTCTGATGATGCACTCGAAAGAAATTTCGTGAGCTCCACCAATTAAGGATCTGGTGATACAATCAATATTAATGTTATCACGTTCGAGACAGAGAATTACTTACCATCCACCAAACAACCTCACTTTGAAATGTTGACTCAAGAAATGTATTTTCAATGTTTGATGATACCTTGTCAGAGTACGAAGATGAGCTATGCAATGTTGACAATGCAGGTCGAGTGGAAGCCGAAATAGATGGTATTTCACATGCCTAAGCAAGAATTCAAGTACTGGGTTTAAAATTCATTCCTCCTACGAATATTAGTAACAAGTTTCCCAGCTTGGGACCAGGTTCCAATGGAAGTTAGAGACTGCAGGGAAGACAAGTTGAAGATCATCCATTAGCAAATTTTTACCAGAAGGTTTCCATTTCACCGCATATTTCTTCGGGAGAGAAGTGATTCCAGAATTATATGATCAGAACTGATAAACTGTCCAAATCACATATCAATTCTCATAAACACCAGTGATACATGTTATTAGTGTTATTGCTATTTTAGTTTTTTATTTGTTCTATGTTGATGTTGTGATTGTGGTGTTTGTCTCTAGTGCCTTGGTATCTTTTGTGATACTTCAATTGCAGTATTGCAGTCTTCAATAAAACAATGACATATTCCTGTTTGTGCGAATTTCATTCCACATTAATACTTCCCCTCTCCCTCACACAAGACGACTACGTAACCAACAGCTAAACCACACGTACTCTATACATAATCCCTGTGAGATTTGTCCCTACTATAAGATAAATTTCTTTGACGGAAATCCAAAAGGAAATTATTAGAAATTACACATTGCAAACAAGTACATCGATGGCCTTCAAATAATCATTTTGAATGGCCTTCCATTCAAAATATCGGCAATAGAAAGTACTTTATAGTAATTTTATACCTACAAACTACATTATAATGTGGTATTCAAAACCCAAATTCTCAACATTTAAAACCCTCCAAATAACATCATCAACAATGTTTCCAACAGAAGAAAGCACAGAGTGATTTTCTTGAAAATTAAAGAGAAGTGATCAAACGAGAGGACGTATCGACAATCCTTGAGAGCTAGGTATGCTCACTCCTATTATCAATCATGGCTATTTCAGCCTGAAGAATATCCCCTATTCTTGAATCCACTTTATGCATGAGTATTACACCTTGTGATCTCTCTTATATGGAGACTATGCTCTAGAATCAACGCAGTGTTTTATATAGCTCAATATACTAATTTTCTCCTCATCGTGGTGTTATTAGTCACTGGTATATGATTCTATGAGTGAAACCCGTGACATACGATTTTGTATGCGTGAAATTATTTCATTTCAAATGAGAGTACAATTTTTATTGACAATAAGAAAAAACGATTTTCAGGAAAACAATAATTGCAAGTCTGGCACAATGGACAGAACGAGCATAATTCACTAAGGTGATTCTGGTATGATTGGATGGAGCAACGTGTAGGAAAAGGTTTCATAATGGAATTGAGAAATGGTTTGTGGGCATTGAGAAAAAAATTGTTGAGTAGCAGCACATTGTGCATTGAAAAGAGGCTTTCTTAAATGCCTAGAGGATAAGCTGCTACAAAACAAATATGAAGGGAATAAATTTCCAAAAATATAGAAAATCAATTTTATGGTTTCTAAAAGCCGAGTCTAGAGGGAGAGTGCACGTGCATCAACAGACTGAGGGATGAGTAGAATAATTTCTAACATCAAATACTCATAAATACAAAATTAATAATGTATATTTGATTGTGTTTCCACTATGAATATTTAGAAGAAGAGACATAAGATTAGAAAAACCATGTCAAAGCAGAATATGACAGAGGTTATATTGATGAGGCAGGGATAATCGATGAGGTAGTGTTTCAACATAACACACTAACAGAAACATTATGAATAGACACACATATTTTGGTGGAGTATAGGCAAAGTTTTCCCAAAGTGGAAAATCATAAGATAGAGAAAACGACCAAAGTGTTATGTAATCACTTAGCTACATAGGAAAGAGGGTTATGGCCAATAGAAAGTGACAAAACTAGTGTTCACACAGATTTGAAAGCCACAAAACTAGTGGCTTAACTTTGAAGGCAGGAATTCACGTACTTTGGCACCATGTTAAACAACACAAAAATAATGGATAGAATTTCGATAATCCGCAATGCATTTCGCTGATTTCGCTGTCTATTGGAATTATTACATGTTAACCTTTATGGATTAGGTGTCCAAAACGGATTCTCTTTGAAATGTAGTGCACAGACACATCATGGTGCCGACACAGTCATGGTGCATGACTAAAAGGAGAGCACTATGCTTAAATACATGTATATTTTAAAATAAAAATGATAATAATAAAATACCTCTATCTTGATTAGTATAAGAAAAAAATAAGCATTATTAAAATAATAATAAATTCTCATGTTTAAAGATATTATTTTTAAAGAATTTCAATTAATTTTAATTTTTTAAGATCTTATAAATTATATTTAGTTTTATATATTATAATTATGATTATTATGATATCATATTGATTATCATTTTTTTAAGTGGATTTTAATCTTTATTATTGATATTATTTATTATTCGTAATATTAACAAATTTTAGGAAACAAATAAAACCATATAAATGATGTTAAATGAATAAACTAGGTGGCAGTTGAAGAGTAGGGTTCTTTGGATCAAAGAGGGGGACAAAAACACAAAATTATTCCATAAATATGTTAAATTTTTTAGCAACCTAACCTCTATATGGAATATTTAGGATCAATCGAGATTTTCTTATCATTTCTTCCAAGACAAGGCGGTGATTAGAGCTACCATCGGGTTCCCTATCCAAGAGATTTTAATGATCATCTCAAAATTCAAATTTTTTTTTTCTTTTTATAGAGGAAATAAATGATTCCCTTGATGAGGAATTCTTTGTTGGTGAAGTTCAGGCCCCCCTGGCATCAATATAGACTCACAAGAGCCCTATCCTTGCTGGTATCCTTGTTCAATTTTATACTAGTTTTTTTTACCTTTTAAAGAATGATCTCATTCCAATGATCAGTGAATCTATTATAACTGCAGGAAAAGTCATTGGTTCTCTCAATTCTAGCTTCTTGGATTTAGAAGTAATATTGTTTATCCTCTGAGTATTTTAGACCCGTATCATTATATTATGTTATTTGTAAAATTAGTGCTAATATCATTGCTCATCGACTTAAACCCATTCTCAGTTCTATCTTTTTAGGGGATAAATTTGGATTTCTTAAAGACACACATATCAATGATACAATATCTCTATCTTGAGAGGTCATCCACTCTATCCAAATGTATCATAAAGTTTCCTTAATCCTTATGTTGGATATTTCCAAGGAATATGATCATATAAGATGGGCCCTTCTTCCTTTGGCTCTACTTAAAATGGGTATGAGTTTGCGAGTCATCAGTTGGATTATAATTTGTATTCAATCTGCTTCCTTTGTTTTCCTCCTCAATCGTACCTCGTCTTAGTTTTTTTTAGCCTCTCATGGTCTTCATCAAGGTTTTATTTTAGCTCAGTTTGTATTCCTTATCATCGTAGACGCTCTTAGAAGGATGTTGCTCGAAGCTAAGAGGAAACATTATTTCCAAGGTATTAAGTTATCTTTGTTCTCCTTGTCTCATTTGCTCGTCATGGATGATGTTGTTTTCTTTCGCAAAGGATCTGTTGATGTGGTTAGTAACCTGAAATCCATTTTAGACCTATTTTTCAAGGCCATGGACATGATCATTAATATCCAGAAGTTCCATTACATCCCTACTAATGTCCTTGATGTGAACCTTCACATTATATGTTCTCTATCTCCATTCCCTTAGTGTTATTTCGTCAATGGGTTTAAATATTTGGTATTTTTCTTAAAGCCCTCTAGATATAGGTATGTAGATTGGCTTTAGCTTCTCAAAAAAATTAAATCTTCTATTTGTGTTGGGTTGATAGTTTACTCTCCCATCGGGGGTAGTATTTCCCTCTTAAACTTTGTCATTGAGAGTATCCCAATTTATTGGTTGTCTATTACACAAGTGCCTAAAGGCATAATCACAAAAAGAAGAATGATCATATTCTATTTCCTTTAGGCTAGCTCTCAATATGACAAAGGTATTCCTCTAGTTAAGTGGGAAACCTTGGCTTCCCTAAAGAAGTATGGTGGTTGGGGTCTAAAGTGCCCTTTTGTGTTTGGTCGTGCTCTTACGGAAAAATATGGTGGCACCTCACTCACTCTATCACATATTGGGGCTCATTCCATAGATCCAAATATATGAATGGTTGCTTGATTGAGGATTGTTACAAATTATAAAGGAATATTGTTTTGGTTTCCATGGTTTGGAGGACCATGATTAAGGATTTTGATATGATTGGACCTTGGGTACCCTAGGAGATGGGGAATGGGCATAAGGTTAGAATCGGTGATGATCCCTGGATTAACGTAGGTGATCTATATAAGCCCTTTGATCCTCTTCTTAAATTTCTTCATGAGGGAAATATTTTTGATGACAATGATGCCAAATATCCTAGTTTCCATGGTGTTGGAAAAAATACGTGGATTTTGGAAGATCATCTTAATCTACCTGCCCCTCTAAGAAAAGAGAGGAACATTTTCAAATGAGATCTTGCCTCTAATTGTTTTTTTTTATGGGAGGATTAGGAGGATATTACCATTTGGAATAAAAACCTGCTACTATAACCTCGCAATAGTAGGATATGATGCTTATTTCAAATTTCATTTTTCTCGAAGAACAAAATGGTGGTGGTCCTATTTGTGGAAACTTCATGCACTCCTTAAAGCCAAAATTACAACTTGCCTTGCCTTAAACAACAAATTGTTAACTTGGGATATCCTCTCCCATAAAGGATGGGAAGATCCCAAAATATATGTTTGATGAAAAAATTCCCTTCAAGTTTCCTCTCATGCATGTATATAGTGCAAATTTGGCGGTTGGTGGTCAAAGCTTTTAATCCTAAATTTATATGGTAAGGACTAGATGTTCACCATTGTTTCAAATTATGGTTATGTGAGAAATCAATCTCTCGATTAGGTGGTTTATTGTCTCTCCTTTTCAGTCTAGAAGGAATGAAGCTCTTTTTATTGCAAATGAAATTATAAAATTGGATAAGGAATTTGAAGCTAAGAAAAATGGGAAAACATTAGTCACCCTATCATGCCCAACCTAAATTTTGAGATGCCTTAGGCTTTTTCTCAATGGTGCTAGCGAGGGTAACTCTTTGTTGTCTAAGTTGGTGCTATTTTTTTCCTCTCCCAATCACATGTTCAATTTTTTTATGATCTAGGAAGAGGATCAAACAACAAGGTAGATTGTCTCGCTCTTAGAACCTTTTCTTCCACTACCTCTTTAAAAAAATTAAAAAGAAAATTCAGGTGCTGGGGGATTCTAAATTAGTCAATGACATCGACAATGGAAAAATCCATGTGGAATGCATCAATATTTCCCCTCTCTTTTAGTAAATTAAGGATACTTGGGGCTCTTACAATGGGATAAAATTTTCTCACATTCTCACGGAGCTCAGGTCACAAGAAAACTCTTTATCTAAGGAGACCATAGAACAAGCAATCGAAACCCCCCTTATTTCAGAATTCGTTGATGGGGAGGAAAACAAGTCTATGGGTTTCAATTTCTAAATCCTTCTTTCTCAGCGGTCTTATTGTTATGTGCTGCTACTTTCTACGGGGATTGTAACAACTCCTTAAAACAATGGAAGGTATCTCTTGTTGGTTATGATTGTTCAGGTGGTTTGATTGGTTTCTATGTTATGCATACTAGGACGTAATATACTTGGGATGATACATCCCCCCTTTTTATTTTGTAGTAAAGTTTTATCACTGGTGATGATGATGGCTCCATATTTTTACTCGCAATGCTAAGTCGCCTGTCTTTGTAATGCAACACTAGCTTTTTGGTCCAACTTGGTGGACAATAATTATATTCTCAAGAATATAAAGCTTTATTTCTTCAAAAACATACGTTTAATTTACAATATTCAAAAATATATTATTTCTATATTTGAAAATGTTATAGATAAATGTATCGCCATCATCAGAGTAAGGAAATTGTGAAAGAATAAGTGATGTATTTTGTATTCTTATTTAATTATAAGTTAAAGTTAATTCATTTTCAATATAATATTAATTAATTCATTCTCTCTCTCTCTCTCTCTCTATATATATAGTATGAGGGGGGTGTATGATTTTGTCTATGTTCAAGGTGGATTTGACACATGTCCCTTTTAAAATAAAAACATTGTCATGTATGATGAAAATAGATTCAAATACAATATTTTGTTAGTTTTAATTAAAAGCATTATAAAATATGAATAACCTCACTATCATTGCGATCACTCAATTTGTTACTAATATTACAACCTAGTATGAGCAACATGTGCTAAACATTTCACATTTACTCTAGGAGCTATAAATAAAATATTTTGATGTCTATCTTAAATAAGATAATTTTATGTCCACTTTAGAGAGAGAAAGTAATTTCAAAAAATATTATACCAAATTGTTTTAGTTTTATACTTGTGACCTCTAAGGGAGAAACACATGCCCTTAACCATTAAGCCCACTCAAACTGTATATATATATGGACAATGTGGTTGTCAAGTGGGTATAGCTTAGGTGGTAGGGAGGAGTCCCCTCTGGAATCTTAGTAAATCAGTACTACTAAAATGTGTTAACCATAAGAAATTTTTATTTTCAATATATATATATTCTACCTCTCTCTTATATTGCCTTTTTTTATTATGAATAATTTTTAAAAAATATTATATGTCAATTCCATATTAAATATGGAATGAATACAAACACGTTCTTATACAAAAACATTCTTATAAAGCACCTATCAATATATTTTTTTTTTTAATATATAAAGTTGATATTAAAATATGCCATTTGAACATTGAAATATTTTATTTATAATGTAGATTAGAGATTTTGGACGTTTAGGGTGAACACTTAAAGTATAAATAAGAATGAATTCTAGCCATTAAATTCAACAAAGTTGATAGGATTCAAAATTCCCCATTAATGAGAAATTATAAAAAATTAAATAAATAATATATTATTAATAAACTAATTCATTGAATTAAAAATTAATTAATTTGAATTATGTATTGGAGAATGATATGGTTATATTATGTTGATAAATTATTTTAATTTTTAATTTTTAAAAAATTAAAATGATTTATTAACATAATATAACCATCTTATTCTCCAATGGCTTATTCAAGTTAATTAAGCTTTAATTCAATGAATTAGTTTATTAATAATATATTTTTTATTTAATCTTTTATAATTTCTTTCTAACAGCTAATTTTGGATCCTATCAACATCGTTTGCACTCTCAACTTTCTCCTGATGAAAGTGGGCGAAGTGTTCACCCAAAAACTTGAGCTCTTCAATCATATTGCACAAAATTCAAGAACTCTAATCTACATATATATGACTATGAAAATGAATCAATATTTTATTTATGTTCACACAATTTTTTTTTAATTAATCTAATTTATCAATATTAATTTTAAAAATATTTTTAATCCAATGAAATATATATATATTAAAAAAAATACTAATTTCTTTTTTAAATATCTATTTTATTTTTATATTTAGAAAATTTAAAACATTATAAAAAATACATAAGGTTGGATACAAATTTCAAGTCAGGGTTTGCAAACTTGTGCATCCCATTTTTTTTTAACATGTTTTTCAAAAACTTAAGACTTTGTGAATCATTTTTATGGCCTTTAATTTGTTTTTAAATAATGTAAAGGGTACATGTGCTTCCACTACCTGTAATTTGATTTTCCGAAATATAGTATTAATCTTAACTGTACTTTGTCAAAAGGTTCACTATTTTCTTTTGAAAATAACTCTAAAGTACACGTACCTCACGTACTTTTGTATCCAGATTTTCTATGGAACAACTTTGGTGAGTAAACAGTCGATCCTGTCAACGCGTTCAAGAATTTTTGGCAAAGACAGCTCTCTATTGAATTTAGTTTAGTTTCAAATACAGGCGTCGTTTTACGAAGAATTCGACGTACACAAGCGATCAAAGAGCCCCCACAAAATTGCGATCAGTGAAAATTTTTCTTTCTTGTCCCTCCATCGCTCAAAAATGATGGAAGCTACAGTAATGTTGGTGCGCAATGGAAAATAATGCGATGAAAGTAAACGGTACAACTGTCTATAAAATGTCTAACATTGTGCACCCAACTGTAACCTCATTAATGGTGGAATGGCCAATCAGGGCCAGTGGGGCTATAATTTAGGCGTGTGGAATGAAAACGCAATTGTGTTGTAAGAAACTGCGCTCAGACCTCAACCTGCAATGCTGAAAAACACTGCATTTGGCTATATCAGTAATGAGTTGAAGGAACACCCAATAAAATTTAAACACATGGAAAGCTAGTTTGTCCTTCACAATAATGGTCTCTGGCCCTTGGAGTAACTATGGATGCTGCGTTCAAGGGTGGCAGGTGCAGGGGGCCATTACGCTGGAGCAAACACGTAATTAATGGGGGGTCAAACTTGCCTCCTTCGTCAATATCCTGAGTTTGAATATGGGAGGAGACTCCAAAAACATTCCAAGTCATATGTGTTTGGCCATTTCCTCCTATGACTTGTCACTCAAATCTACTTTCCTCATGATTTGCTTATTTCTGGATTCCTTTTCCAAAATCTCCTTTTTCCAATAACGTTTCTTTTTTTGGATTTGCAAGTAAATAAAGTATTTCTAAAAAATATTGGCGTCCAAGTCAAGAGCATCCTTTCATACATCCTATTCACATTGAATCACATCTACAAGACCATCAAACATGTGTTCGAGAGCCATTGTATCAATCTCATTCAAAGGTTATCTTTTACATCACCCCCATATGCCTTCATTATCACTCATCTTTCTTTATAAATCCCTCTTAAGAGTATACTATTATCACTATGGTGTTAACAATGATATAAATGTAGAAATTATGTTGTATATTTCCAACTACTTATGAAGTTTAAATCAAAACCACACGATACAAATCTGCTCTATTTTTTTGCGGAAAGTAATACACAATTTAGAGAAAAGATGTTAGACATGCAATAAGAAATCACACACATGCAACAAGTATTTTTATCTAGGGAAAGCAAACTGCTAAAAATCCCAATGCCTCTTGCATTAATCAAATGAATAGAGATGTACTACAATTGTTTTGCTCAAGTGAGCTCACCCTGCAAGTGCACAACCTATCTCTCTGCTCACTGAAGATCTCTGACCTAGACTTAGTCAATTTCTCCCTTGGCTTGAGCTCCTATTTCCTTGCGTTGCTCCTTGAGGAATTAGGCCCCTATTATTCACGAAATTCCTCAAATTGATTGCGCAATTCCTTTAGTGATTTGTATATGAAAGCTTGAGATCTTATTGTATAATTTGCATGTAAATAGATCAGTGTTTTTAACCTCTTATGTCAATTTCATTAACATATAAACATGCATTAAAACTCAATTTCTGCAGAAACAATGAAGACAATAATACCATAACAGTAAACAAAAACAAGAAGTAATGAAGGAGTTCACCCCTCCTAGGATACATCCCTTGGTCCAGATTCCAATGGTTAGGCATCTTTCATTATGCTAAGAAATGTATTTACATCACATTACAGTGCTCAAATGGCTTAAACAGTGTCTCCAATGACTCCAGAATAGTGAAAGTCCCCTAACTAAGCTCTTTCCGCTGCAAAAAAGGCTAAAAACTGAATGATTTATGCTTCACTGAAGTTCTGCATTATTTTTCCTACAATTCAAACTTTCCTACAAATCATCCTATAAATTCGGACTTTTTTGGCCATGTGTGGTGACAAATTTGCCCCGCGCTGGCAAGATTCCCGGCGTGCCAAGTAAAAATTGTCGCAGCTTTAATCGCACCGATTTTCCCATGTTCGGCTAAATTTCTGCCACTTGGTCACATCTACACCATTGATTTCGGGCTCGTCGTACTCTTTCATGTCGGCTAGTTGACTTGGTTCTGACTGTGGTTTCATGGGCGGTTTAATCGGTGGTTAGGGGTTGCGAGAACCCTTCCCAATGTAGGTTTCGCTCCCCACCTACGGTTAATCCTGGCATCAACTGTGGAGCCCCCGTTGCATGCGACCATTACTCATGCTAACCTCTGGTGTTGGAGTTTTATAACCACGCCAAACTAACAATAAACCAAATTGTTTGCAACCTGCATTTGTGACTGCTGCTATGTGAACATTGATGTTTGTTGGATTTAACACCACCGTGGAAACAAATTTTGAGGCCCTGTCACATGTGTTCACCGTCATGAAATTTGGTTCTGAAACCGTTGCATCAACCTTTAGCTAAGTGTTATAACATTTGTTTGGTTGGTTAAATATCCGCCAAAATATATTCAAGGAATTTGGGTTATACCATATCATATGGTTGGTGTATACATATTTTTCTCTCAACATGTTTGCAATCAAACTTTGGATATGAGCTTTAATATATATGTCTAGTTGGGGTTAACCCTTAACCCTGGTCCGTGTACTGGGGTTGGGGGTTAACCCCGGTCCCCTCCCCCAATTGAAATTCCAATAAAGTTAAAATATGACATTTGGCCCATAAGGATTAAGAGCTAAAGAAGCAGAGTTGGTCAGAGGTATTTGTTGGATGTTGGAGGTCTCACGCTTGAGTCTGGTGGGTTGTGCTCGACCTAAAACAAAAATTTACATGGCCACCAGGAGGCCACGTGGCAGCCTCTAGTTGGCCCTGTAGAAGTTATACAAAATGCATGTATGTCCTAGATTCTCCTGATCTAACAATGTGCTACTGTTAAATACAAAATCGCTTCTATAAAATCTTTGCGGAATTAAAAACACAATTGCCAATTACAATATCATGAAGAAAGATCAATCACTCACAACACATACAGTTTCCCGGGGAAAGCTTATAGCTAAACAAACCCACTATCTTCTATTGTATATTATATCATGGATCATGAAACAATTACATACAAAGCTCCAATCCAAGATCCCTCAGTACATGAGCTAATTCTCTCACACTGTCATGCAAAAATTGGCAAGTTCCTTAGCCAATTTACTGTCTCCAGATAGCCTGCCCCCACTGCGCAATCCCTGCTGATAAAAATCCTTGAATGAATGCAATCTTGCCTCCCTTGACTACGCAATCCTCATGGGCACATCCAATGTGTGTGTAATTGCATGTGTGCAACCAGATAATGTCACAACTGATAGTTTACTTCCATTTCACCTAGAACTCAACTGGGTCTCCACTAGATCTGACATGCATGCAGTTAATAATAGTAAATATTTAGTTGCATGTGAGACCATTGATTGTGAATTAATTAATAATTAATTCACTTGATCTCTCACTAGTGCATCTTCAGTTACAACTAGCACAACTGAGTTTAACTCACTTAATTGAGTTAAACTACTTTATAACTTGCACAACTGCACCTCCAACTCTGTTACAACTTTGAATCACTCAGTTACAAATAAGTCAACCTGCATGTCCCACCAACCAACCACTTAACTCGAAATTCCTTTATCTAACTGATTTTCCACTTCAATTAACTATCTCCAAGTTCTCACTGAGAATATATTATGGTTTATTGTCCAACTATCATTAAGGGATAATAATAGTAGACATGCATCTATAAATAGATTATGCACATACATCTATAAATAGATATACACCTAAAAATAGTCTAAGGCTCCATCCTAGCCTAGGTGCTTAACTTTCACTAGGATCTTCTTGTTGAATCTCAACACTCCCTCTCAACAAGAAAGGAATTATCCTTCACCTCGATCCTGTCTCTATGGTATTCTAATTTTCTCCTAGTGAGCGCTTTCGTTAGAATATCTACATCTTGATTTTCCATGGGAATGTAATGAAGCAACATGATTCTCCTCTGTGCATAATCTTTGAGATGATGGTACCAGATATATATATGCTTAGATCGATCATGAAATATAGGATTAATCGAGAGTTTAATGCAACTCTGATTATCACAATGGATCACTATCGAATCCATATGATAACCAAACAAACCAACCAAGATCATTCTCATCCAAATAGCCTCACATGTAGCTTCACTCACTGCCATGTATTCTTCTTCCGCTGAATTGAGTGCCAGGGATCTCTACTTCCTGCTGTACCAAGAAACAATTGTAGAATCAATACTAGAGATCCACCCCTGATGTGCTCTTTCTATCCGATGGACTGCCTGCCCAATCTATATCCGTGAAGGCATGCAACTTCACTCCATCTATGTCTCTGTACCATAAACCATACTCAGATGTGCCCCTCAGGTATCTCAGTACATGCTTACCCTCCTTCTCAAATAGATTGGTAGGCTTAAACATAGCTTGACTCAGCTGGTTAACTGCATAGCAAATGTCTAGTCTCATGTTCACTAGATAAATTAGCGAACCCAATAACTGTCGATAAACAGTAGCATCCACTACCTCTCCAGAAGTAGCATCCTATTTCCTCCAGTTTCCTGGAAGAGGAGTATCCATGGGTTTGCAGCCCTCCATGTGAAACATACCCAGTATCTCCATTGCATACTTTCCTTTAGACACAAAAAGTTCACCATATCGCTACCATATCTCAAATCCAAGGAAATAATGAAGGAGGGTCATATCCTTCATTTCGAACTCCCTTGCAAGATCCTCCTTGCATGAGTGTATTAGTTGTTCATCACTAGTCAATATTAAATCATCAACATAAAGAATAATCATTAAAAGCTTACCCTCCACCACAATTCGGTATAGGTTTGCATCTACTTCACTTTTGGTGAAGCCTAGTCTGGTGAAATAGTTGCCTATTTGAGTGTACCAAGCACGAGGTGCTTGCTTCAACCCATACAACGCTCTTTGGAGTCCTCGCAGATGTGACTCGTTGTTGAAGATCTCGAAACCTTCAGGCTGCTCTATGTACACCTCTTCATTAATGATCCCATTTAGAAATGAAATTTTCACATCCATCTGATGAATGCGCCAACCCATCTCTGCTGAGAGAGCAAGGATGGATCTTATGGAATAATATCTTGTGACAGGTGCAAAGGTCTCTTCATAATCTATCCCCTCGATCTGTGAGAAGCCCCGGGCCACAAATCTAGCCTTGCATTTCTCCACACTCCCATCAGCAGCTTGCTTTACCTTGTAGATCCATCTCCAACCTACCATTGATTTATTAACTGGCCTTGGAACAATTTCCCAAGCATTGTTTTTGACAATGGAGTCATACTCATCCACCATTGCATCTACCCATGTGGGCTCCTGCACTACTTCCTGAAAGAAATATGGTTCATTCACAATACATTTTCTCATGAGAGCCATGTATCCACTAAATCAGTCAGGAGACTGTTTTTTTTTGTGCTGTGAAGGAGGGGCTCCTACATTCTGTGCAACATCAAGTCTCAACCTATCGGCTTCCGTGGTACGCCTTCTACCATTTTTGATGGATGGCTCTGCGTGAGTGGACTCCTCCACTCCATGAACCTCCTCATTTGGCTAATCCACATCTTGAGACTCATCTTTGGGAACCAACAGTTCTTCCTCCACATGCAAGTCCAGCTCCCTCTCAAGCGAAAGCTGCATGGATTTCCCCTCATCAAATTTTATATCCTGTAGCATAATAGTCTTTTTGTTGTTTGAAAAATGTACATGATAATTATGGGGTGTTTCCATGTAACCCACAAAAATCCCAACTTCAGTAGACAACTCCAGCTTCTTCCTGGAATCCTTGGTCACATGCACATAAATAGATGGGCCAAAAAATCTTAAAGTGTGAAGCACCCAGTTTCTTATCAGTGAAAGCTTCTTCAAGTGTATTCATGCCAAGTACTCTATGAGGACAATGGTTTTGAACATAAACCACAGTGTTTCATGCTTCCACCCACAAATGCATTATTAGGCCCTGATCATGAAAATTTCTCGTGTTGCACCCACGATCGTTCTTTTCTTCCTCTCCTCAACCCCATTTTTCCATGGGTTATGAGGCACTATGAGTTCTCTTCGAATTCCTTCTTTGCTACAGAAGTTCTTGAATTAGTTAGAGATGTATTCTCCACCATTATCGCTCATAACAGCCTTCACTTGCTTCCCAGGTTCTTTCTCCACCAATGCATTAAAATCATAGGAATTTGAGAATGTTTGATCCTTCTTCTACATGAAGAAGATCCAACATTTACGAGAAAAATAATCAACAAAGATTACATAGTACTTATGTTTTGTTGTTGAAGAAATCGTGAATGGTCCACACACGTCTGTGTGAAATCTCTCAAGGATCCCCAAAGCATGGTTCTCCTTCTCATGTAAGTTGGACTTTACATAATTCCCCATGGTGCAACACTTGCACTAATCTAACTGAGAAAGTGTTCCCATTGGAAGTCCAATAGATATTTTTTGCATGACTTTCAAGGCTCCATGATGAAGATGGCCCAATCGCCTATGCCATAATTCTCCCTCATCTCAGCTCACCACTTTGACTGCCTTGCCCATCATGGAAGCACAACCATCTACCTCCAAATTGTAGAGATTCTTAACTCAAATCCATATCCTCTTCACTTGACCCATTTTTGTATGTCGCGGGAAAGCTTTTCCATCACTAAAAACAACGTCATAGCCTCTGTCCTCCAACATTGCGACTGCAACCGAAATTTTATTCAGACTTGGAACATGCATAAAATATTTTAAATGAAATGGTTTATTTGACACCCTTTGAAAGGTAATGGTACCAATCTTGGTAGCACTGTACCGTCCATCGTCGACCATCTCTATATGCATCTCGATATATTTCTCCTCCAAGTCACTGAAAAGTTCCTTATCTCCTGTCGTGTGAAAGGAAGCGTCACTATCAAAATACCACACTGATCCCAATGCACTTTAAACCATGCATGTAATCAAGGAGAATTCAAGCTGAAATTGTGAGGCAAGGGCCTCACCAGTTGCAGCTCCAGCAACCTTCCTTTTCTTCTTCTTTTATGGACAGTTAGTAGCAAGATGCTCATGCTCGTGATAGTGAAAACACTTCACCTTTGACATATCCAGATTCTTTCCTTTAGACTCAAATTTAGAATGGAATTTATCCCCCTTCACCTTCTTCTCCTTGGCATCCAAAGCACAATCATCTTCATCATCATGCTCTGATGAAGAGCCATCTCTAGTGTTCTGCATGAACTTCTCCTGCACCAGATCCAACCACAATCGTTCCCAATCCAGAAAATTTTCTTGTACGTTGATAGAGTCTTCATAGCTATTCCAAATCTTAGAAAGTTCCAAGAGAGCTAAGCTCACCAAATCATCATCAACAACAGTTATTCCCACACTCCCCAACTCATCCCAACATTGGACAAACTTCGTGACATACTTTTGAATGGTGTCGCCCTTTTCCATCTTGATCTTCCTGAGTTTATCTTTGACGCCAATTTACTATGGTCGTTGTTGCTTTGGAATAGATCCATCAAAGCCTTCCACATAGCATATGGTGTGGCTTTCCCACGGAGGCTTGAGAGAATGTGGTCTTGTACTCCCTCCAACAGGATCCTCCTCGCCTTTGCCACTTTCTTTTTCCATGCATCAAGAATGGAAGCGATTGACGAAGCAGGCTTAGGAACATCATTGTCAATGAATTCCTTCAAGCCATTGTCTTCGAGTACTGCCTCCATCCTATTAATCCAAGAAATGTAGTTTGAGCTGCCCTCGAGTGCATACTCTAACCTCAAGCCATTGAAAGCCATTTCGATCTTGAATCAGTTGCAACACCAAGAAAGTATTTCTGCAAATTCAAATTCTTTCCACCAACAAAATCAGATACTGCTTCACTTCTGCAATTTCCTGAGCTATGATACCATGTAGAAATTATACAAAATTCATGTATTTCCTAGATTCTCCTGATCTAACAATGTACTACTGTTAAATACAAAATCGCTTCTACAAAATCTTTGCGGAATTAAAAACACAATCGCCAATTACAATCTCATGAAGAAAGATCAATCACACACAACATAGATAATTTCCCAGGGAAATATTATAGCTAAAAAACCCACTATCTTCTATTGTATATTATATCATGGATCATGAAACAATTACATACAAAGCTCCAACTCAAGAGCCCTTAGTACATGAGCTAATTGTCTCAGACTATCATGCAAAAATTGGCAAGTTCCTTAGGCAATTTACTATCTCTAGATAGCCCGCCTCCACTTCACAATCCCTGCTGATAGCAATCCCTAAATGAATGCAATATTGCCTGCCCTGACTCTGCAATCCTCATGGCCACATCCAATGTGTGTGTGGTTGCATGTGTGCAACCGGATAATGTCACAACTGATAGTTTACTTTCCTTTCACCTAGAACTCAACTAGGTCTCCACTGGATCTCACATGCATGTAGTTAATAATAATAAATCTTCAGTTTCATCTGAGACCACTGATTATGAATTAATTAATATTTAATTCACGTGATCTCTCACTATTGTATCTTCAGATACAACTAGCACAACTGAGTTGAACTCACTTAACTGAGTTAAACGTTTTTACAACTTGCACAACTGCACTTCCAACTCTGTTACAACTTCGAGTCACTCAATTATAACTAATTCAACCTGCATGTCCCACTAACCAACCATTTAACTCTAAATTCCTTTAGCTATTTGATTTTCCACTTCAGTTAACTATTTCCAAGTGCTCATTGAGAATAGATTATAGTTTATTGTCCAACTAATATTAAGGGATAATAACAATATACATGCATATATAAATAGACATGTATTCTATAAATGTATGATGCACATACATATATCAATATAAATGTACCTAAAAATATCCTGAGGCTCCATCCTAGTGTAGGGGCTTAATTTTCACTAGGATCTTCTTGTTGAATCTAAACAGGCCGACGTAGCGCTCTCTGGTTGTTCCAACTCAAAATAATTTAAACTAATAAAAATAAACCAAATATGAGCCAATAAGAAACTTCCAAATTTCGACCAGCCGCTGGTCAAAGGAGCCCAGTCACCTTTCCATGTTAGGGTCTAGTCAACATTACAGGCTTCTAACTATGCACCCATGTAAAACCAAACCCAAAAAAATGTGCTTTTTCTCAAAATAGACAGAAAGCGATATCAGGAGCATCCGATGTCAAATTTGAGTGAAGAAAGTTGCACCAAATTCATAATGATGATATATACGCATTGGCGTTGGTTTCAATCCATTCTGAGAATTTTTAATTTTAAGCATACAATTGATCCACCATATCATTCCTCCCCACTGGAAGCTTTTGGATCTCCAAAATATCTTTATCCATGAACAAATGAGATGAGGGTACAACTCCCTCACCCTTATAGCCTCAATCCATTGAAATTTTCTTGAATTTTACACTTTGAGCTTTTCTTGAAAACAAAACATTTTCCCTGATTTTGTAGACTTTTTCCTGCTGTCACAAATAACATCTTGTTGCAATTTCCCAAAACATGCAGAACATCAAACTACCCTTGAAGGAATAAATGCATTCCCTCCTTGGTCTTCAATCAAAGGAAACTTAAACAATTTCAAATTATTCTCACCTTGAACACTATCGACATAATGATTCTCAGCATGTCTAGTCTTCCACTTGGCTCGAATCTTGAAAAAATGTGATCGCCATCGCCATGCACCATCCCTTTCCAAATCCAACACATTATGAAAGCCACAAGAAGAAATTTTTGAACCAATGTTATCTTTGTAAAATTGATTTTGAAAATTTTCTTTTACCTATGCACTCTCTCACACTGGAATCTTGTTCACACCACTATTCAACAATGATGAATGTTGCTGCAAATTTATTTCATCTTTTTTACCTCTTTTAGGAGGAAACATGTAAGACTCCTGAAACATCTTATCAAATTGATTAACAACATCAATGAAATCAGATTTTACATTTGATTCATCTCCTTGAAAGGCCTCATTCACAACATTTTTTTTCTTGAACATTAACAATGAAAACTTTTTACTAACATTAACAATTATCTTCATTTGTCCGGCATTCACAAGAGACAAACTCACCTTACTATGCGATCGAAAAATGTACTCTATCCCATTATCTAACAAGTGATAGTTACTCACATGGCGATGAAATATTTCTTTCCTATCATAAAGATATGGGCTTCCCAAAACTATACCACAAATATCAAGCGGAATTACATCAAGTTCAACTTCATCAAGAAAGTTTGTAGCGATTGTAAATACAAGGATGCACCTCCTTGTAACACACAATTTTTCATTCTCACACACCCAACCTAAAGGATATGGTCTAGGAGGTGGAATGGTCTCTAAATTTAATTTCTTGACAATTTCTTCTGAGATAATATTTTATTGTGAACCATTATCAAACAGTGTGTCTACCTTGGTATTCTTTGAAAGAACTCTAATATGGAAAATCTCAATTATTTTTTTTTCATCTTGAGTATCATTGAGACAACTTGAAGAACTAGTAATTGAAATTTACTTACCTTTCAAACCCGTCACTGTGATCTTTTTTTCATTCCGAAATTAGAACCTAAATCATGTTGTATGGTTGCAGTTGTCTTCTCCTTCTCCTTGTTTTTCAAATTTTTAGTTTCATCTCTAGATGAAATTTCCATCAATGATATTCACCATGTACATCTTTGTAACGGTGTTTGCATGTGAGTTTTTATTTATCCATTTTGATGGAAGCACTCTTCTTTCCTTTTCCCTTAAACTTACCCTTTCCTTGTTCTCCAAATTCAGAGGTATTCTCACGTGTTTCATATAAAAAATGTTTCCCTCTTGCCTCTAGATGTGTGGCCTGTACAAAAACATCATGTAAACTTGTACGGTTAAACATGAGAATGATATGTCTCAAATAGCTATGCAAAACTCCAATGTATTTCAACAAAGTGTCATGAAATGTCAAATCTACACCCAATATTGGTGCTCTTCTTCTAAACTCTTGAGTATAGATTTGCACACTTTTTCCCTTTCCTTGCCTAAAGTTTTTCCAATCCATTATAGATTTCTACATGTATTCTAATGGATAAAATTTTCTTCTCAATGCAGAAAACAAACAATTACAAGAGGTTAAGACCTTACCATGTTTCTTCATGTCCTCTTGAGTTTTGGCTTCCCACCAAATAAGTGTTTCACTCTCCAATATTAATGAATCAAGTTGAATCTTGGTGTCATCATACTTGATTCTTTCTATCCCACAATAAAATTCAAGCTGACGAACCCAATTATCTAACTGGAGTCAACATTTACCTCTCCATCAACATAGGAAAGTCAAACTTTATGTCAAGTTTCAAAAATGGAGTTATACCATGTCCCTTCGGAGAGTGTGGATGTGTTTGTGAAGGGCGTGTTGTGGAAGAAGATGATGGTGAAGATGGTGGTGAGGATGGAGGTGAAAAAAATGGTGCTTGTCAAAGGTTGTTTGTCACTATTCTTTCCATTACCTTTTCGAGTATTATCCCCATAGCATACTTCTCCTTTCGAAGACTTATCTCCCTTTGGAGGATTGGAGCTCTCACCTTGCAACCTTGTGTTTCTCTTTTCATATACAACTTTCACCATTTGTTTCATGTCAAAGAATTATTTTCTAAAATCCTTTTCATCCTCTAACATATTGTTAGGCTCCCCTTCATGTCTCATGACTGCTAAATCTTTAGGTGAAATTTGAGGTGCAATTTGTGGAAAATTTTCTCTCCTTTTCCTTGACATAACTTGAGGACTTGTAACCACAAGATTTCCTTCTCCTCTCTTGAGCTTCAACCTTGTAAGCATCAGAAACAATTGCAAAAAAATTAAACCCTCAAAGAAATGAAGAACCAAAGTTTTGATACCAAACTGATATTTATATGAAAGATTAAGGTCTTATTGTAAAATTTGCAAGTGAATGTATTAAGGTTTTTAACCTCTTATGTCAATTTCATTAACATATAAACATGCATTAAAACTCAATTTTTGAAGAAACAATGAAGAAAATAATACCATAGCAGTAAACACAAAACAGAAAGTGATGAAGGATTTCACTCCTCCTTGGCCACATCTCTTGGTCCAGCTTCCAATGGTTGGGCCTCTTTCATTATGATAAAAAATGTGTGTTTACATCAACTTACAGTGCTCAAATAGATTAAAAAATCTCTCCAATGGCTACAGAATAGTCAAAAACCCCATATTTGGGCTCTTTCTGCTCCAAAAAAGGCTGAAAATGAATGAATTATGCTCTAATGAAGTTCTGCACTATTTTTCCTAAAATTCAAATGTTCCTACAAATCATCCAAACAAATTCAAACTTTTTCGGCCACGTGGTGCGAAAAATTTTCCCTACGTTGATGAGATTCCTGCCACGCCAGGTGAAAATTACTATCTCTTTAAATCGTGTTGTTTTCCCATTTCTAACTAAATTTCTGCCACTTGGCTGCATCTGTGTCGTTGATTTTGGGCTCGTCGTAGTGTTTCCCATTGGCTTGTTGACCTGGATTTTGAATTTCGTTTCATGGGAGGTTTGATCAATGGTTAGGGGTTGTGGGAACCCTACCGAAGGTAGGCTATGCTCCTAGCCTATGGATAATCCTAACATCGACCATGGAGACCCCGTTTCATGTGACCTTTACTCCTGCTAACCTCCAGTGTTGTAGTTTTAGAATGGTGCCAAACTAACAATAACACAAATTTTTTGCAACCTGCGTTTCTGACCACTGCCATATTAATGTTGTTGTCCGCCAGAGTTAACACCACCATGGAAAAAAATGTTGTTGCCCTGTCACATGTGTTCAATGCCATGGAATTAAGTTCTGAAACCACTACATTAACCTTTAGCTAAGGGTTATAACGTTGGATTGGTTGGTTAAATATCCACCGAAATATATGCAAGTACTTTAGGTTATACCATATCATATGGTTGGTGTATATATTTTTCTCTGCCAAGATGTTTACAATTAAACTTTGGATATTAACTTTAATATATATGTCGGGTCGAAGTTAGCCCTTAAACCTAGTTTATGGATTGGGATCATGGGTTAATCTTGGTCCCCTTCCCCAATTGAAATTCCAATAACATTTAAATATGAAATTCGACCCATAAGGATTAAGAACTAATGTAGCATAGTTGGTCATTGTTCTTTGTTGTATGTTGGATGTCTTACACTCAAGTCCAATGGGCTATTCTTGGTGTAAAAAAAAAATTTGCATGGGCACTAGGAGGCCACATTGTAGCCTCTGGTTGGCCCACATGGCGCTCTCTAGTTGGTCTAACTCAACAACATGTAAAACAATAAAAATAAACCAAAATATAATAAGAAAGTACAAAATTTTGACTAGCCACCGACTAGAGGAGCCCAGTCACCCTGCCCTGTCAGGCACCAGTCAACAGTATAGACTGATGAATGTGCACCCCTTTACAACCAAACCAAAAAAAAAAATTGTTTCCGAAAATGGACATAATGCAATATCAAGAGCATATGATGTCAAATTTGAGTGAAATGAGTTGGTTAGATTGAGAATGAAAGGTTCTATGCTCCGGTGCTTGTTTCAAACCATTTTTGGAACTTCAAATTTTGAGCATATAATTGATCCACTAAATCATTTAGAAGGATCATCTAACTGCATGTAACAACTGTACAGTCAAAAGTAGTCTACAATTGATGTTACACTTCCTTTTAATCTCCATATCAACTGGGTAACTCAAATTCTCTATATGCACTAGCTATTTTGGGTTGATTGATTAGTTATGTTGATGATCACTGAGTTCGAATGAAGTCCCACTACACAACTTGACCCTCCAATAGTTCTTCCAATAGTCAGAACTAGTTTAACTGAAAGCAACCTTAGATAACTAAACTTGATTGCTACAAATTAGCAATCACACATGCTTAACTGAACTCTAACTCCTCCAATGTGAATTTACGGAGTAAACTAGGTTACACAAGCCATGTTACTCAAGATAACATCATCCAAGTTGTCTACTGATGTGAAAATTTGAATTTTCTTAATTTAATCAAAGCAAAATCAAATTGAAAATTTCTTACTACATTTTTCAACATTCCCTCTCATCAAGAAAGAGATTATCAACCACCCTTATCCTACACCTACAGAAATCGAACATCCTTCTTGACAATGCCTTTGTCAAAATGTCATCATCTTGTTCCTCTATTGGAATGTACTGCAACAACATTATTTACCTCTATACACAATCCCATAAATGGTAATACCAGATATCTATATGCTTGGATCGATCATGAAAAACCATATTCTCAGAGATTTTTCTACAACTTTGATTATCACAGTAGATCATAGTTGGATCCATCATCTCACCAAAAATTCCAAAAAGTATCTATCTCATCTAGATAGCCTTACATGTTTCTTGACTGGCAACCATGTATTCTACTTTTTCCGAGTTGAGTGCTACAAATATTTGCTTCCTGCTATACCAAGAAATTTTTGCGGACCCAACAATGAAAATTCCATCTAATGTAATCTTTCTGCTGAAGTTTGCAACAAGAAACGGTGAAATTGGCATCCGGAAATAACATCCTTGATCATAGTTAAAATTAAGCACCTACACTAGGTGGGGCCCACACAGGCTATTTTTGGTGTATTTATATTTATATATGTATGTGAATAATCTATTTATATATGCATGTCTATTTATAGATGCATGTATATCTTTATTATTCCTTAGTATAGATGGTTAATAAACTATAATGTATTCTCAATGTGGACTTGAAAATAGTTAACTGAAGTGGAAATTAGTTAGGTAAGTGAATGTTGAGTTAAGTGGTTGGTTGGTGGGACATGCAGGTTGAATTTAGTTGTAACAGAGTGATTCTAGTTGTAACAGAGTTGGAAGTGTAGTGGTGCATGTGTTGTGCAAGTTGTAAATCAGTTTAACTCAATTAAGTGAGTTAAAGTCAATTGTGCTAGTTGTAACTACAGATACACTAGTGATAGATCAAGTGAATTAAATATTAATTAATTCACATGTAGTGATCTCACATCAAACTGATTTTTTTACTATTATTAACTCCATGCATGTCAAATCTAGTGGAAACCTATTTGAGTTCTAGGTGAAAGGGAAAATAGATATCAGTTGTTACATTATCCGATTACACACATGCAAGCACACACACATTGGATTTGCCCATGATATTTACGCAGTCAAGAAAGGCAAGGCATCCATCATTCAAGGTTCTTTACCATCAGGGATTGCACAGTGGAGGCAAGTTGTCTGGAGACAATAAATTGGCTAAGGAACTTGCCAATTTTTGTATGACAATGTGAGACAATTAGCTCATGTATTGAGAGCTCTTGGATTGTATATTTGTATGTAATTGTTTCATGATCCATGATATAATATATAATAGAAAATAGTGGGATTTTTAGCTATAAGCTTGCCTCGGGAAATTATTTGTGTTGTGTGTGATTGATCTTTCTTCATGATATTGTAATTGGAGATTGTGTTTTAAATTTCCACAAAGGTTAGTAGAAGAAATTATTTATTTAATAGTAGCACATTTTTAGATCAGGAGACTCCAGGACATACATGTATTTTGTATAATTTCTACATGGTATCAGAGCACAAGAAATTGTAGAAGTGAAGCAACAACTAAGTTTGTTGGTGGATAGAATTCGAACTTGCAGAAATACTTTCTTAGTGCTACAGTTGATTCAAGATCGAAATGGATTTCAATGGCTTGAGGTTATAGTATGCACTCGAGGGAAGCTCGAAATACATTTATTGGAAGGAAAGGATGGAGGCAGTACTCGAAGACAATGGCTTGAAGGAATTCATTGACAAAGATGTTCCTAAGCCAGATGTTGCAAATCTTGATGCATGGCAAAAGAAAGTGGAAAGGGCGAGGAGAATCATGTTGGAGGGAGTACGAGACCAAATTATCTCAAGCCTCCATGGGAAAGCCACACCATATGCTATGTGGAAGGCTTTGACAGATCTATTCCAAAGCAGTAGAGACCATAGAAAATTGGTGCTCAAAGATAAACTTAGGAAGATCAAGATGGAAAAGAACGACGCTATTCCGGTATACTTAACAAAGTTTTTCCAATGTTGGGACGAACTTGGGAGTGTAGGAATAACTGTTGCCGATGATTATTTGGTGATTTTGGCTCTCCTAGGACTTCCTAAGAGTTTGCACGGTTATGAATACTCTAGCAATAGACGGGAAAAATTGTTGGATTGGGAACAACTGTGGTCAAATCTGGTGAGGGAGGAGTTCAGGAGGAACACCAGAGATGGCTCTTCATTAAAGAATAATTATGAAGAGGATTGTGCTTTGGCTTCCAAGGCGAATAGGGGAAGGGGAAGAAATTCCATTCCAAATATGAGGCTGGTGAAGATGGCAAGGACCACAACATGTCTAAAGTGAATTGTTTTCACTGTCATGAGCATGGACATATTGCCACAAATTGTCCACAAAATAAGAAGAACAAGAAGGTTGCTGGAGTTGCAGTTGGTAAGGCTCTTTCCTCGCAGTTTGAGCTTGAATTCTCACTTATTTCATGCATGGTGTCAAGTGCAATGAGTTCGATGTGGTAGTCGGATAGTGGTGCATCTTTCCACATGAAGGAGAAATTTTCAGTAGCTTGGAGGAGAAGGATCTCCAGATGCATTTCAAAATGGGTGATGAAAAAAGTTATAGTGCTACGGGATTGGTACTTTTGATTTCCAAAGGAAGTCAGGTAAACCCTTCATTTTAAAATATGTAATGCATGTACCAGGCTTAACGAAAAATTTAGTTTTAGTTTCAATGTTAGAAGATAAAGGCTATGATGTGGTCTTTAGTGAAGGTAAAGCCTTCCTTTGGCATAAAGCCACAAATAAATTCAAGAAGATTGGGATTCGTGTGAAGAATATCTATAGACATGATGTAGATGTGATTTCTATAGAGCTTCCTACCATTGGGAAATGTGAGAAAGCCATGCAATTGACCCTTGAGAGGGAGCTGGATTTGCATGCAAGTAAGAGTGAACCTTAATATGTGGAGCAGCCACACGCAGAGGATCATGGAGTGGGAGAAACCACTCATGTAGAGAAATTTCGAGCCAGATGAGCAGAGGGAGTGCATGCAGCTATACCACCAGGTGAGAGGTGGGGCGACATGCATGAATAATCCCAAGAAGAAATTCTGGGAAGGATTCATTGAGATGGTGTGGATCTCATGAATCGAACCTCGCTACGAGGAGCTCACAGAGCAGTAGTAGCAGGATCAGTCAGATTGATGCAGTCAAATGTCTTGAGGAAATTAAATTAAAGTGACAGTGTCAGATACTGGAGCGTAGATCAGATTTTGCGGAAAGTGCGAGTCGCAGATCACATTTATCGATGGCCATGATGGGTTCCTGAAGGCATGTGCGGTAGCTAAGAAAGTTAGAAGACTTTGACAAACGGATGCATTATGCGGTTTAGTTGTTTAGGGGCTATTCAGTTTCAGAATTGTTGCATGCAAAGGCTGCATGTGCGATAAACACTCACGAAGTGTTGCATGCAAGAGTTGCATGTGCGAGAAACACTAGAGAAGTGTTGCGTGCATGAGTTGCATGTCACATGGATGGAGTTGCATGTCGTATGCAAGGGTTCCATGTTGCATGCATGGAGCTACATGCCACATGAAAGGACATTCCTTTCTTGTTGAGAAGGAACGTTGAAGTTTGCAATAAGAAATAGTGAAATTGGCATCCGAAAACAACATCCTTGATCCTAGTGAAAATTAGGCACCTACACTAGGTGGGGCCCACACAAGATATTTTTGGGTGTATGTCTATTTATAGATGTATGTGCATAATATATTTATATAATGCATGTCTATTTATAGATGTATGTCTATCTTTATTATCCCTTAATACAAATGGACAATAAACTGTAATCTAATCTCAATGTGGACTTGAAAATAGTTAATTGAAGTGGACAATCAATTAGCTAAGTGAATTTTGAGTTAAGAGGTTGGTTGGTGGGACAGACAAGTTGACTTTAGTTGTAACAGAGTGATTCTAGTTTTAACAGAGTTGGAAGTGCAGTGGTGCATGCATTGTGCAAGTTGTAAATCAGTTTAACTCAGTTAAGTGAGTTAAAGTCAGTTGTGCTAGTTGTAACTGCAGATACACTAGTGAGAGATCAAGTGAATTAAAAATTAATTACTTCACATGTAGTGATCTCACATGAAACTGATGTTTTTACTATTATAAACTACATGCATGTCAAATCCAGTGGAGACTAAGTTGAGTTCTAGGTGAAAGGGAAGATAACTATCGGTTGACCATTAAAGGGGAATTTTGAGTTCTAAAATAGGCCTCCTAAGAAAAAATTACAACAAAAATAAACTTTATAACAACCAATAGGATTCAAGATGATGATGTCAACCATGGGGGATGATTCACCATTTTTTAAATAAAAGGGTAAAAATATTAAAAAATAATAAAATAATAAAACTACTTTTTCAACTCGTATTTTCAACTTATCTCCAAAAATTTTTACTCAAATTTCAAGCGGGAGTACTCGTTGGATGCATAATTTAATTCCTCATCCAAGGATTACCCATGTTGCATACTTTCGATGAACTCTATACACGAAAAATGAGAAATACATAAAAAACGTGATTGTAATCACGTTTTTGTATGTATTTCTCATTTTTCGTGTAGTAGGACCCATCGAAAGTATGCAACATGGGTACTCCTTCGATGGGGAATTAAATTTCGCATCCAATGAGTACTCCCGCTTGAAATTTGAGTAAAAAATTTAGGAGATAAGTTGAAAATATGAGTTGAAAAAGTAGTTTTTCCATTTTTCCCTCTAAAATTTGATGATGTCATCAAATATTATTCGATTTTTTCCACTATTATTTTATAATTTCCTTAGGAGGCCCATTTTAGACCTCAAAATCCCCCTAATGATTATCCGCTTGCACACATTAAAGCACACACACATTGGATGTGCCCATGATATTTACGTAGTCAAGGAAGGCAAGGCATCCATCATTTAAGGTTATTTACCATTAGGGATTGCGAAGTGGAGGCAAGATGTCTGGAGACAGTAAATTGGCTAAGAAACTTGCCAATTTTTGTATGATAGTGTGAGACAATTAGCTAATGTAATGAGAGCTCTTGGATTGGAGCTTTCTATGTAATTTTTTCATGATCCATGATATAATATACAATAGAAGATAGTGGGGTTTTTAGCTATAAGCTTTCCCTGGGAAATTATCTGTGTTGTGTGTGATTGATCTTTCTTCATGATTGTTAATACTGGAAAATAGTACAGTAGAAGACGACATCAATTAATGTCGAGCCCAAGGATTTACAGGAAAGGAATACATTATGGAATCAAAAAGTATTTAAAAGATCTAAGGTTTTGAGAAAATCGAATTTGAACTAGTCATAAGTGCTCAAATGCGCGCTTTATCCTTCGAGAAGAGCACCTTCTACGCTCCTTTTTTCCCGATAAGCATGCATTCCTGGAAATGGAAAAAATTCACTTTCCGGGACCACAACAAGCAAATGACAGTTATTCGTTATGTGAAAGCTACCTAAGGACAACCACCAGTGCCTCCTTAGACATTATTTGAGCACACAAAAGAATATTTTAGCACACAATGGAATCAAACCTCTCCCTTCGGTCACCATCCATCATGTACCAAGGGAGGGAAGGAGGATTTGAAGCTCACCTATATAAACCCACCAAGAGATGAAGAAATGGTGATCACAGTGTTATGCTGGCCAAAGTTTCCCAAGCAACAGTAGCATCGTGTGTGACCTGGAGCTGGAGCTAAAGAGGACTCGATAGTTGGCCACCCAACATCTTAGTCCACAACAACAGAGAAAGAGTGATACTGCATCATAGGCAGAGCTTGGAAGGCAACATCCTTGCATTGAGACCTAGAGCCATTGCCTAGGGGTCCTTTGGCAAGTGGGTAAAATTTATTCTCCATTTCGAACGTTTAATAAGAAGAGGCCATAGAGCCATCATTTGCATTATTATCGTTTGGAATTCTCTATACAGCTTCTGTATATTTGTGTTTTTTTAGTTTTATTTTAACCAAAGCATACTTCAGCATACTATTTCCATTAAGTTTTATGCTTTTGAACTTGCCCACTTTCTTCTTATTACTGATATTTTAGAGAGTAGACCACACTCTCTAAGATTGTGCGATTTCGTACACCCATGCGACTAATCCACAACAACAATGATATTGTAATTGGCGACTGTGTTTTAAATTTCTGCAAAGATTAGTAGAAGCGATTATGCATTTAACAGTAGCACATTGTTAGATCACGATAATCCAGGACATACATGTATTTTGTATAATTTATACACTTTCAGTCTTATTGACTCCCCGCAAAATCTTCATCTATGAAGCCACATATCTTCACTCCCTCTGACCATGTGTATTATAGTCCAAACTAGGTGTTGGAATTATGGCTTAGTAGTTGGTTGGTATTGATGTCAGCTTAGTAGAATTGGTGTATGATTGGTTGGAATTGATGTCGACCTGGTAGCATGTGATGCTACCTAGTTGGCATTGATGTCAACCATACCGTGATCTCACACAAATTGGTCCTGCAATCACAAAACCAAACTAAGCTTGGATGCCTCATAATTCCTTCACCATCCCTTGAGGGATTTTATCATCTCCACCCACCTGTTGAGGGTTTCCCAGAGAAAACCATCTCCACCCCCAACCGTTGGGATTTTCTTGAGACCACCTCACCTAGATCCAAAACCTTCAAAAAAACCAAAGCTTAACCATGAAATAATACCATCACACCATGACTATCTGAAAATGGAAAGGAAAGGCTAAAACCATTGTCAAAACCTGAAAAAATCAATCCCACTGACCACAATTAAACCAAATATACACATGCATATGCCATGCATGCCAAAACCATCAAGGAATTCATACATGAAACATATTATCTGCAAGTATTCCCATTAAATTTGCTTGATCCAAATTTTTGTTGCTTGATCCTTTTCTTTCCCTATCCCTCCTTTGCTTGATTGTTTTCCTTCTCCTCTTGGTACTCTTCTCCTCTCTGAGAGTAATTCCAAAACTAAACAGACAAAAGATACAAATTTATGCTTTGATTTATTTTTATTCTTGATGCCTCTAATTTCTTCATTTTTCCTCTATTTTCCTTCATTTACCTCCTCACATGCAACCTGCAATATTTCACCTTCCTTTTCTCCTAATTTCCTTTATTTTCATAAATAAAATGTCAATTAATGCATCATACCTTTCCAAAGCCTTTTCTAATTTCCCCTTAGCCATAAAAACATCAAGTGATGTCCACTAGGATATTTTTCCCATCATTCAGCTTGGAATAAGTTTCTCGTGACCTTGGTCTTATTCCTCCTTTATTAAATTTTATTACATGAACTTTTAACCTGGGTTTTTTACACATGCGAGGAAAACCATAGAAGAGAATAGAAGAACGTATCATGAGAATGTCCAAATGAGGTTTAGGTCACTTTTATTTATATCCTTCCAAGGGTATCCAATTTTCTTTAGGGGCGACTTGATCAAATATTCACATGTGTGGATTTAATTCAAAAATACACTTCCCTTGTCCAAATTGAGTGCTTCAATAGTTAAAATTGGTCCTATTGAAAAGAGGAATCTAGTCACATGGTTGAAAATCATCATTAAACTGAAAAATTAACATGGGTGACCCCACCTTGGCTTTGTCCTTTGTTTTTCGATTTGGGGCATCTTTCCCTTGCTTCAGATTCATGGATCCAAAGTCTCACTTCTTCTGTTTAAATTTATGTTTGATCTTGACAACCTATTGGTAGGCAATGAAAAGTGGTGATATTTACACGAATTCAATCTCGTCCTCGTTGTATTTGTGTATAAAACTATGGTACTTAATTAAAATATTCCACTCATAATCCTTGATACCCAACTTTGTGCAAAATATATGAAAAATATTTTTGAACTCTAACACATCTTGGTTCCTTCCTTTCCATAGTTTGGTCCATTTTATGTACTTACCTTCACAACACCCGACAGGGTATTATTGTTCCTTGAGAATGGCTCGAAAGGAATTCTAAGTGGGTGTGGTTGAAAATAGAGAGGGTTCCCTCTCGTCCCTCTACTCACAGTAGGTTTCCCATGAGTACTTTATTTGGGGGGTCGCTTTGAGGAGTGAAAAAGTAATCTTTTACCTATTGGAAAAATCATGAATTGAAAAATATCCTTCTAGTAAATTTAACCATTTATCTATGGTATTTTCATCTATCTAGCCTTCAAATATGGGAATGTAAAATTTTAGTTGTAACTTAAATGGATTTGCACCTCCAAGGTGGTTGCTAGATGAAAATGCATCGCCCGTGGGAATCCGCCAAAGGATCTGGGAAAATTTTTCCATCATTTCATTCCTTTGTCACTCAAGGGCTTCTTCGAGAAGTATTTTGAAAGGATATTCTACTCCCTCATATTTATTTTCTTTCGCAATGGGCGACCATTGGGTTCAACGAGGCCGGTCTTGGAAAGGTTCAACCAGATCAAGCCCTAAACCCTTATACCCCAACCTCGTTGGGGATATGTACAAAAAAATAGAGAAACAATAGATGAATTTGATACCACTAATCTAGATTTATGCGCGAAAAAAATTAAATATAAATTTAAATAGATACAGAGAGAAACACTGAAAAATGAACTTGAAATCATTAATAACAACATACTGAAAAAATTTTACATGCATAAAAGAAATAAACTAGCTCGGACAATGGTACCTTATCTATGAGAGGAGATGTGGTGGCTAGATGCCATTGAATTGTGTTAGAATGAGGCTTTCAAGTATTTTTATTATTTAGAAATAAGGGAAAACCCCAAACATCCAAAAATATAGCCCTAGGAGATGAAGTGTCAAAAATTTGTCGGACCCTTTGGGGCTAGTTGGTACACCAACTTCCCTGGGTCGCAACATTAGCATACGATCTCCATTTAACATGTATGATACATCGTTATAAATATTTATCCAAGGACTACAACTTTTTATTGTAAACCCCTACCACAAGCTTTTGGTTTTCTGGTTTTCCAAAAAAAAATGTCGTTTAGAGCTTCAAAGCGGCTTCGAAAGTCTAAGACCCGCTAAAATTCGAAAAATAGTAAATTGTGCTACAATTAAGGAAACTGTAAGAAATAATGTTTGGGATCCAAGTGGAATAGGCAGGTGTCCACCAATATCCACCTCGATCACTTTTTTATTTTCATCCTCCATTGTAAGTGCATAGAGTTTTGAAAGCTTAAGTATGAGTTTATTCTACTCATATATCAAGGACTCGATAAAGTCATCTAATTATGGATTTTTTCCATTTTTTACCCATGGATAGTTAAAGTATGGAGATAAGAGATAAAGGAGTAATATTCAGGACCTAATTTCGAAAATACCTAAATGATAGGTTGTTCATCCTTCCTATATATCCCACAATATTTTACCCATGTTATTATAATTTTGAATATAAAGAATAAGTCCTATAGGTTATCAAAATGGTTAGGATCTAGAGAAATCAACTCATTTTCTATTTTATGTCCTCTCAATTCATCTTGTGTGTCAAATAATCCCTCCAAATTTATCCAAAATTCATTAGGAGTTTTACACCCATCTACATGAAATAGAAAACTAGAGATGGAAAAACATAGAATACAGGCTTCATCCATTTTGTTGAAGTATTTCAATTTCTTAATGGTTGATGTAGGCTCAATTTCAGTTCCCATTGTGATCCCATAAATTCCCTTTATTTGTAGCAATAGTTGTATCTTTGGCTTACAATTAAAGTAATTTAAAGGAGTGAGGATCACAATAAGTTATTCCATTCTCGTTGGGTTCTTCTAAAATACCTCAAAAGGGGACACATCCAATGTGTAATAGGTAGACAGAAAGGGATCCTCTTCCTCTCCCTCGTGAAAGAATCCCACTCATGTAAGAAGGTGTATGTGTCGACCGAATGTTGCTACCTATACTTATAGTCATCATCTTTGATTCAAATACAATTTTACACACACACACACACACACATATTTTTGAGGAGAGAAATTAGCTTCCCTCTCAGCTTGAGGGCTAGAGTAAGGTTGTTGGTACAATATTGTCCCACTTGTATGCTCACTTAAGATTTCACAAGGTTCAATGAAAATAAAACAATATTTAGAACATAAATTCATTGCAAAATTTTTTATCAAGGAATTATACCTCATCATGTCATTAGTGGGGATTTGAACTTGGGTGGGGAACATAACAACCATTCCACCCAAACACCTGAGATAACCCAAATTATCACACACACACGCACACACACACACACACACATGTATGTATGTGGCTAAGTAGACAGTGTGCTTAAATTAATATTTATGCACCATATGTGGTGCAACTAAATTTGTAACAGTTCTCTATATGTAAACTTGAATATTAGGAGAGGTATGGTGCTCCTTGAACTCTGATGCACGACCATTTTGGTAATGTACTATCCTAATTGACACCCTAGTGAAATAACTTACAAATATAACACTGGTACGATAATGTTTAAATTTTAAAAATTTTAATTGTGTATATATATATATACACACACACCAAAAGGTGTTTCATTTCATTGTAATTGATGTGCCAATTTTCATATAACACACTAAGTTGGCCTGTAAACTAGCACACTGTAGAGCCATGTTGCTGTATGAGTAGTGGTTCAATAACATCCTCATGGTGCTTCATAGTAATAGATCCTTGGTGTGTCATTATACACTAATCGCATTGGTGTAATACTATTTAAATATAAGAATGTTTAATTTTCTCACTTAACTTTTAATTTTTTCCTACTGTTCCAAGGCATCAAATATGGTGCTACATTATTCTAAGAGCATTGGTGGATATATATATATATATATATATATATATATATAGATATATATATGTATGTATTGACATGATGTTTGAATTGGTGCACTGATAGAGTTACAATTATCAAACGACACAAAAATAATGGACAAAAATTAGATAATTGTGGAATGTATTTATAATCAAAAGATACACATGTTAATACATATGAATGACCTTTGGCTTCATATTCCAAGAGGTCTCTTGGACTTCCATGATTCTTGGAATTCTTCCATGTAAACCCTTACTTATTAGGTGTTCAACATTCTGCCCCTTAATCCAAAGGGGTCTATATGAGTCGAAGAAGAGAGGTGAAATACAAAAATGAAAAAATTGATGGAAAACAGTGGATGAATGTGCTCTCTAAAATGGTGGTTTTTGGGGAAGACTGAAAACGCAATAAGATGTGAGAACTTGTGCTCTTAATCAGTGGCTGCTTAAGGTTGACCACCAACTCTGGAACAAAATATTGATGCAGTTGTTGGAACAATTCCAAATTTTTCTAAAAGGTAAAGTCTTCTATTGGAGGAAGCACTCCCAGATAATGGTTTATAGATTACCACAAACTGATCTAGCGGAAAGAAAATTCTTCTGTATGTGGTGGTTTAAGGAATACCACCACCCAAAAGCACACTCATGGGGAATTCTCTATCTATAGATAAAATTTTGAATCCAACTATGGATGACTATGGCTTTAGGCTTTGTGTAATGTCCCAATTTTTAGCCTCAAGCTAAAATGGACATTATAGTTGCACATTTTATTTTTGTTTAATAAAATGGGCAAGGAGACACCTTAGCCCCTTTTAGATGAAGGAATAACACTCCTAATGTGAATGGGGAGTGAATAAAGCAGCTGAAATAAACACCAATGGTGTGAATGGAACCCAGCTCACTTGCATTAGTCATCTTTGACTAAAGTCAACAGCACTGCCTATAGAGGAAAAGCTTCCTAAAGAAGCTGCGCAATTTTGGAGGGAAGAGCTTCACATGAGGGTGGAAACCCTAGTTGGTGGGACCATGGTGGAGAAGAGTTCCCTCACTTTATATGGAGGAAATGGCAGCCCGTTTTCATTATGATATGTTTTGGATTTCAGACTTTGGGTCTGCAAGAGCTTGCATCCCTGGGCTGTTTAGCAGGATGATGGTGCCCTTGGGCACTAGGGTGTTCCCAGTCGGGAATCCCAACCTCTTCCTCAAGGAAGGATGAGGATTGAGCTACATTTCCTCAATCTGGCATTGGCCATAGCTACATTCATCTTCTACAGCATTATTTTTGCAGCAGAGAGGACATTGTGTTGCTGGGTGCAACAAGAGAGGAACTCATGGAGTCTCTCTTGTCTAGTTTTCTTCAGTGGAGGAATGATATACTCATTGGAGGAGTTGCAAGGAGGATTCTCGTGCTGTATTTCAGATTAGTGGCATGAGGCTACACTTCTATCATCTCCCACTGCGCAGTCCATGAGAGAAACTGCATTATTTCAGAGGAGGCAGTGAGAGAGTGGTTTCTGTGCTTCAGAGGAGGATGTTTCTGAGACAAAGTGATAAGCACTTTGTATTAGAGACATTATCAGAGGAGGGAATTTGGATTTCATATCAGCCAAAACCTCATTCATATTTTTTTGCAGCTGCAGTGACAACTCTGTTGTCACATTTTGTATTTCTCCGACATTTCTAGCAATCTGCATAGATTGGCTAGAAATCATGTATTTCAGCCAATTTCTCTTCTATTGGGATTATTTCTTGTATTCCTTAAGCCATTGATTTATTTCATTCATATTCAGTAGCTATGCCTTCATATACACTGCACATTTGCAGCTACTCCGACATTTTGTGGAGTTGCAACTACTCTAGTATTTCACTGCTTATTCAATGAGGGTTTTCTCTTAAATCTTGACTGGCTAGTCCCTCATGATATTTCTTGTATTTTACTACTGATATCATAATAGAATGATGGCTTTAGTATTTTCCCTCTTATGGTGTATTTCAGTTATCCAGATTTACTGGTTATGTTCATGTATTGTTGTAGCTCTCTCATTGAGCATTGTTTTAGAGACCTAGATTGGGGAGATCTGAATAACCCATCTAGATGCATTTCTTTGAGCTCATTTTATGTAGGAAAGTTTTATTAGAGTTTATATAGGGCATCCCAGTGCTGGTTTTCCTTATTTATGCAGAAACTTCCTTATATAGCGTCCTCAAGGACCCTGTAGCATAAATTCCTGAGGTGCAATATTGCATCTCCATAGGCAGAGTCTGAGAAGGGCCAGATAGCCTCAGAATTTCTCCCTTATTTGGAAGGAGTCATATCCTGTAAATTCCCCATTATTCAATCTCTGAAATGGACTTGCAGTGTCTCACTGAAGAAGGAAAAATAGAACATCTAAGATGTTCTTGATGGAGCAGCATGTTCCTGAAAAAGGACACTACAGTGGTATCAGAGCGTGATATTGGCTCAACCTATACCCAAGATCTACTGCCATTAGAAAGAGGAGCTTCTGTCTCCAAAGAGAGGAGATTTACAGAGGAAAAAAGGAAGAGGAATGAAGGAAGAGGAGGTTTGCCTTCTTCTTTTCCAGACCATTGAGCACACCATTGAAGATCTGCTGAAAGGGGAAAATTCTGCAGGAATTTTCTGAAAGGGGTTTTTTGTTGAGACAAATCCTAGCTATTCAATGGAGGGTGTGAGCATTCAGCCTCACATACAAATCCACAGCGTAGTACATTTCCCACAACTACTGCAAGAAGGATGGACGAAAGGAGATGAGGCCTTTGGAGGAGCAATGCTGCAACTGAAAGGTATGATTCATGATAATTGATTTCAGAGTTCTATTTAATTTTCTCATGCAAATGAGAGATCATATGTTGGAGTCACAAAGAGTTTTGCAAAAGGGGATTGATGAAAATCAATGTGCAACTAGGTGTGACAAAACTTCAAACACTTTGCATGCACGGAGGGGAACCATGAAACAATGATCATTCCATCTTTCTAGAGGGGGAGTAAATCAAGAGAATCGCTTGCTAGAGGCAAGACCCCCATTATATGAAGGGAACTCTTCCATTTGTGAGGGTGTGGATAAATTTCTTTCAAGCGAAGGCCAAGGCTCAAGGCCTCTCATGCAGGAGGAAACACACTCACATATTGGTAGAGAGGAGGTGCATACAACGCTGCACCATTGGAAGAAGAAGAAAAGCAGAAGGATCAACATGAAGGGATGATGGAAATTCACCCCTATCTATTTTCAGAGATTCTCTTCACATGGGAGAAGGACTACACTGCGCAGTAGAGAGAGAGGACCATTCATTCCTCTCATGTATTCAGTTCACTTCCTATCTTGATGTCTCACTTTGGGGGCTTTCGATTTGGGAGGCCACATGATCTAGAGATGATGAGAGGCATCATATCACTTGGTTCACCACTCATTGGATTCCAGAGGGGTGGAGGCATTTTAGGAGTCCATTACATCATAGAAGGTTTGGGTACAAGCTCATGGAGGAGGGTTACACACTCTCATTTTCAATACCACCCATTCTCATCAGTTTCACTGTGCAGATAGAGTTATTGTATGGATGGAGGATAGCATCTTCATGATGTCGGGTGACTGCTCCATGGATTTGGTGGGAGAGAGGTCACTTCCTTTGGGGAATAACTCTTTAATACTTTGGAGTAGATGGAGGCCACTCATGCTTACATTGCCCAGGATCGGGAGATTCTTTGGAGGTGATAGTGTCTCAAGGGAGGCTCATTTTCAGAGGTCTTTATTTCTATTTGAGCATGAGCAGCTGCATGATGGCATGGCAGCAACTTGGAGAATGAATTTTTCATGAGGGGATCTCAAGGTAGCAGACAACAGCATGATGGGAGCACTTTATTGCAGAATACCAATGTTGTCTATGTGGAGGATTGATCCGTGTTAGAGGACTCAGGTTCTGGTTGAGAGGTCCCAGGATCTTGATGCATGCATGATTTTGGATGGTCTTGATGGAGATGGGAAATACTTAGTAGATGACATGATCATCTATCATCATGGCAGACTCTTCTTGGCTAGAGTTTCTAGTCTCAAGGAGAAACGTTTGCATGCAGCATATGAGGATTTCCTAGCTATGGACTTGGATGCACACTTTGTCTTTCTAGAAAATTTCACTTGGAGGGAATTCCACATGATCTTCATCAGCATATGGATAGATTCATAGCCCGATTGATTTTGGAGAGGTTGGCACAACCATTCCCTTACTCATAAGAGGAGAGGGAGAGCATTCATGTTGAGCCATTTCAGCTCAAGGTCTGAAGTACATGGTAGAGAAGGTATCATTTCACATTATGTACCTCTTTACTTTATATGAGCAGCATATTGATCAAGGAGGATCATTCCTTCTTTCCTTTGTTATGATATACTTGCAGCTACCAGTAACCTTGATTTTGGCTAATTTTGTGATGGTTGTGGGGGAAGCCACATTCTCGTGGTGTGCACCTTTGGCACCAATGTGTATTTCATGTTTCATATTATTAGGAGATCTTGTGGAAGAAAACAAGTGGCTAGTATAGCACTTGTTCATTTTGATTTTGAGGCAAGCCAAGGAGGCACTGCGCAGTTCCATGAGTGGAACTTGAGACCACTCTCCAATTGTCATTTGACAACTTGTTTTTATTGCATATTGCTCCTTGTATATTTCTGATGTTGTACACTCATTAAGGAGCATTATTTGGAGAGTATTGTATGTACAGCCCATTGGGAGAATGATTATCCCTATTATAAATGCTTCTTTTTGCAGGATATACCATGGGAAAACCATGATTGCCACGTTTCTACTTGTGTCTTCTTGTGGGAGGGACCACTTGAAGAATTTGCAGAGGCATATCATGGCTGATTTTTCTTGATGGGGTAGTTTGGGCCATTCTTGGAGGCCATAATTTTCAGCCCAAAGACAAAGGAAACCCCATATGAGCAGAATATGGAGAGAGGGCCATTATGAGAAGCACAAGCACACTCTCCATTCATCCCCAACACATTGCAGAAATCAGGGGTGAGATTTTTATTTGGATGATTGCATGGATGAGGAGATCATCATTGGGAGACAAATTTTCCCATGCATATCATCACTCCTACCTTAAGGAGGCCTTAACACAACAAGAAGGATTCCACTACACCTTCTATCTTTCCATGAGGAGCATCGTTGACAGCTTGCACACTTGGGAGAGAGCATTGGAGGATAGTTTTATTACAGCATATTTGAGCAGTGGTGGGACCATGGATGAGGAGGCCACAAGAGAAGGAGGAGGCATTTTTGTCCTCTCTCTGTAGTTGCTTGAGGACAAGCAACATGTGGGAGGGGAGGACTGTAATGTCCCAATTTTTAGCCTCATGCTAAAATGGGCATTATAGTTGCACATTTTATTTTTGTTTAATAAAATGGGCAAGGAGACACCTTAGCCCCTTTTAGATGAAGGAATAACACTCCTAATGTGAATGGGGAGTGAATAAAGTAGCTGAAATAAACACCAATGGTGTGAATGGAACCCAACTCACTTGGATTAGTCATCTTTGACTAAAGTCAACAACGCTGCCTATAGAGGAGAAGCTTCCTAAAGAAGCTGTGCAATTTTGGAGGGAAGAGATTCACATGAGGGTGGAAACCCTAATTGGTGGGACCATGGTGGAGAAGAGTTCTCTCACTTTATATGGAGGAGATGGCATCTCATTTTTATTATGCTATGTTTTGGATTTCAGACTTTCGGTCTGCAAGAGCTTGCATCCCTGGGCTATTTAGCAGGGTGATGGTGCCCTCGAGCACTAGGGTGTTCCCGGTCGGGAATCCCAACCTTTTCCTCAAGGAAGGATGAGGATTGAGCTACATGTCCTCAATCCAACATTGGCCATAGCTACATTCATCTTCTACAATGTTATTTCTGCAGCAGAGAGGACGTTGTGTTGCTGGGTGCAACAAGAGAGGAACTCATGGAGTCTCTCTTGTCTAGTTTTCTTCAGTGGAGGAGTGATCTAATCATTGGAGGAGCTGCAAGGAGGATACTCGTGATGTATTTCAGATCAGTGGCATGAGGCCACACTTCTATCATCTCCCACTACGCAGTCCATGAGAAAAATTGCGTTACTTCAGAGGAGGCAGTGAGAGAGGGGTTTCTGTGCTTCAGAGGAGGATGTTTCTGAGACAAAGTGATTAGCACTTTTTATTAGAGACATTATCAGAGGAGGGAATTTGGATTTCAGATTAGCCATAGCCTCATTCATATTTTTTTGCAGTTGCAGTGACAACTCTGTTGTCACATTTTGTATTTCTCCGGCATTTCTAGCAATCTGCATAGATTGGCTAGAAATCATGTATTTCAGCCCATTTCTCTTCTATTGGGCTTATTTCTTGTATTACTTCAATCATTGACGTATTTCATTCATATTCAGTAGCTATTCCTTCATATACACTGCGCAGTTGCAGCTACTCCGACATTTTTTGGAGTTGCAGCTACTCTTGTATTTCACTGCTTATTCAATGAGGGTTTGCTCTTAAAGCTTGAGTGGCTAGTCCCTCATGATATTTCTTGTATTTTACCATTAATATCTTAATAGAATGATGGCTATAGTATTTTCCCTCTTATGGTGTATTTCAGTTATGCAGAGTTACTGGTTATGTTCATGTATTGTTGTAGCTCTCTCATTGAGCATTGTTTTCGAGACCTAGATTGGGGAGATCTGAATAACCCATCTAGATGCATTTATTTGAGCTCATTTTCTGTAGGGGAGTTTTATTAGAGTTGATCTAGGGAATCCTAGCGCTGGTTTTCCTTATTTATGCGAAAAAATTCCTTATATAGCGTCCTGAAGGACCCTGTAGCAGAAATTCTCGAGGTGGAATATTGCATATCCATAGGTAGAGTTTGAGAAGGGCCAGCTAGCCTGAGGATTTCTCCCTTCTTTGGAAGCAGTCATATCCTGTAAATTCCCCATCATTCAATCTCTGAAATGGACTTGCAGTGTCTCATTGAAGAAGGAAAAATAGAACATCTAAGATGTTCTTGATAGAGCAACATGTTCCTGAAAAAGAGACACTACACTTTGATAGTTATATCTAGTTTAAGTTGTGACTCAAGTTCACTTGATTTGGATTTGATTATGGTAACTAACCATCAATATCGCTCCTCTCGGATGAAATGTGAGAAGATGAAGAAATCTCAACCAAGTACTCAAGAATGAACTTTAAAGTATGGCCAAAATATCTTCTTAGATATTGAAGCCCATTGCCAAGAAAGGATTCATCCAAGGTGAATATTCATTCTTGCAGGAAAATTGGTTATGGAACATCTATTTGAATGATGAGTATTTTTTCCACAATACTCACACAGGTGAAGATCAAAATATTAATCTTACACATGGCCAACCCAATGGTCTGAAATGTGAGAAATTCATATTTCTAATAAAGATATTGATTGTAGGGGCATTTACTGGATATGTCACCTTTAAAGAAAGGATGAGATCCAGAAGCTATCTGGCCCTTTACAGACTCTACCTAAAGAAATAGTAGAAGTAATCGGTAATGATCTGGAAATGAAACTACTTGTTTGCTGATGTAAGGTATTCATTATCCATAAACTTATGTGTGCAAACTGTTTAATATGTTTTGCAATTGGAACAAAATGCTTTTGGTGAATCTCTGAGTCTTTTTGTGTGTAGGAGGCTTATTTATTGTTACTGTTTAACATATTTAACTCTAAAAAAACACATCAATATAAAACACATATATAACACAGCATATGATAAGGCAGTTCACCCCTCCCGGGCTACATCTGCCGGGTCCAAGGCCCCCAAATGGGCATGTCCTTACTCTTATTATGCTCAAAATTAGTTATACAGTGTGAAGAAAGAATAAACAAGAAAAAATAGCTGTAGAAATGAGTTCAGAACATAGAAAAAAGTAAAGACAGGCTTTTTTTTCACCTCCAAAGGTTAACCATAGCCCAATACGGCTCCAGCACTCCCTAGGCCCTGATGGATCTCCAAGCTTCTCTACTAAAAAAGTACCTAAAGATGAGCTCTGTTGCCTCTACAACCTGCACCATTGGCTCTGTAATTCTCAAATTACCGAAAATAAAAAATAATTCGCTCTAAATGGTCTCTCCTAGCAAAATTTATGTCCAACTGAAGTTTTGCCCAGTCTGCCCTAAACAAGCTCCACCAAATCTGGGCTAACTGGAGTTAAGCCCACCAACTATGGCAACTTCACCGAAATTGCTCCAAATTAGGCATGTGTTTTATCAGGCATTGAATTTTAGGGCTTAACGTTGCCACATGCGGAGAATGTGCCAACCGTCGGAGTTAACGGTTATAAAAACCGTAACATTAATTATTCCGAAACCGCCGCCTTTTTTCATGTGACCACACTGTAATAACTATCGGGGTTTGTAATAACCACTGGAGTGAAGACTCGTGGTTCCAAGCCCACAATTTTGTGTAGAGGGGGCTGGAAACCTTTCGCTTCCGCCTGTTTGTAATTTAAAATTCAAATAGGTGTGGTGGCCCTAAGGGGTAAGAACCACCAAGCGAGCGGGCCGGTCAGGCCTGTGCGCTGCCGCCCGCTTGACCCACAATCGAATTTGGTAGCCTTGCAAATATTTTGGTCGAAAATTCTTCCACCTGTTTGGGGCCACGTGGCAGCCTCTAGGCAGGCCACGTAGCGCCTAATGATTGGTCTACGTTCAAAACAGTGAATCCACTATGCAATACAACTGCAACACTTGTCGGACTTTGATTGGTCCACAAAGAATATTTCATGGAATATTTCCAAAATATTATGTGGAGTATTCTCAAAATATTCTGTGGAATATTCATTTTTTAATATTCTTTTATCCAAAATGAAACATGGTCAAACTGGACTTTTACATGAAATTGTGAAATTTCAAACTTGAATATATTTCACATACAATATCAGATTTGAGGGCCATTCACGGCTATAGGATCATATTGACGAGGCCTATCGAGTTTCTCAGGTTCCAACCAATTTCGAGCAATTCAAATTTTGAGCATTTTTACAACTTAGAACATGATCACCTGATCACCCAATCACAATGTTGGCATATTAAAATTTGTGGCTATCGAAGAGGAGCAAGATGTGGAACAACGGATGATGAATCATCCTAAATAAATCCATCACTTTGTAACTGGTTTGCCTTGGAATAATTCAGAATGTGAAATGAAACATCCTCATCATATCGAAAATCAATTATATTTTGGTCTCTGATAAGCTATTCCCAAGGTATGATGATGGGATTGTGAAGTGCAACCTGGAATTTTGCATGTTCATTTAAAAACACTCCTGGTATGGGCACTTGATGCAAATGAACCTCCACCTCATTGGCATGATTATTTTCTAGTCGTTGATGGGAGTTTGTCTCAAACTCAAATAAATAATTTTTCTAAATAAAAAACAGTATAGAATGATGGATTTTATTTTATAACTCATCTTGTAGTAGTCATGACTCAAGGTACAAAAACTCAATCTTGTCTTTTGTTTCTTGCAAGAAAATGTGAACATTAGTGAGGATGGTTTTGTTGATTTTGACAATGTTTTCAACATTAGTGTATTAGAGTATTTAGTAACTCTAGTACTTCACCAATTCGATCCATTTCAAAACAATTGAAGCAGAAAACTGTTACTGGGTTCGACTAAAAATGCACCTATAAACACATAAAATGATGTATAACTCCCAATTCTAGATAATTGTAACTGCAAGATAAGTAGAAAGCTAAAAACGAAACTGTGAGAAACAAATTACTTCAATTGTGAATGAAAATCTCACAAGCACTCACAATCAACCTCAATTTGTTTATCATGGCCATTGTTGGACAAGAATGGCTTTTACTAATAATAAGACAAAAAATTTCGTGCTTTGTTTCAACCTAGTCCAATCATAACGATCAAGGGGAAAGAAAGTCCAACGGATTGTTAATGTATGTGATGATCGACTGGAAATAAATTTTGTGAGCTCCACCAATTAAGGAGTTTGTGATACAATCATTTTTAATGTGCTCACGTGCCAAACGGAGAATTACTTACCATCCACCAAACAATCTCACTTTTAAATGCTGACTCAAGCAATATATTTTCAATGTATGATGTTACCTTTTCTGAGTAAGAAGATGAGCTATGGAATTTTGAGAATGCCGGTGGAGGCAAAGCTGAAATACATGGGATTGCACAAGCCTAAGCAAGAATTGAAGTACTGAGGTTTATAGTTCATTCCTCCTAAGAATATTAGTAACAACTTTCCCAGCTTGGGACCAGGTTCCAATGGAAGTTAGATACTGCAGGGAAGACAAGTTGAAGGTCATCCATGAGCAACGTTTTACCAGAAGGTTGCCATTTTACCACATATTTCTTCCGGAAAGAAACAATTTCTAAATTATATGATCATAACTGATAAACTGTCCAAATAACATACCAATTCTCATAGACACCAGTGCTACATGTTATTACTACCGCTGCTACTCTACTTCTCGATTTGTTCTCTCCCTCACACAAGACTAGTAGATGAGGCAGGGTTTAAACCTAACGCACTACCAACAACATTATGAATAGACGCACAGATTTTGGTGGAGTATAGGCAAAGTTTTCCCAAATTGGAAAATCATAAGATAGAGAAAACGACCACAAAGTATTACGCAATCACATAGCTACATAAGAAAGAGTGCCAGGGCCAATGGAAAACCACAAAACTAGTGTTCACAGACTTGAAGGCCACAAAAATAGTGGATTAAATTTGAGTAGAAAGGAATTCACGTACCTTGACACCATGTTAAACAACAAAAAAATAATGGATAGTATTTAGATAACCTGCAATGTATGTCCCTGAATTCCCTGACTTTTCGAATTCTTACATGCCAACCATTCTTGATTAGGGGTCGAAAACGGATCCTCTTTCAACTTTGGTACACGGCATGGTGCATGGCTAAAAGGAGTGCCCCAGTATGCCTAAATACATGTATAATTTAAAATAAAAAAGATAATCATAAAATATCTCTATCTTGATTAATATAAAGAAAAAATAAACATTATTAAATTAATAATAAATTCTCATGAGTTCTATTAGTGCATAAATATTTTTTTTTAAAAACCCCAATTCATTTTAATTTCTTAAGATATTATAAATTATATTTAGTTTTAATAGATTATAATCATCATCATTATTATATCATATTGATGATCACTTTTTAAAGTGGATTTTAATTTTTATTATCAATATTATGTACTATCCCTAAAATTAACAAACTTTAGGAAATAAATAAAACCATTTAAATGATGTTAAATGAATAAACTAAGTGGCACTTGAAGAGTAGGGCTCTTTGGATCAAAGAGAGGGACAACAACACAAAATTATTTCATAAATATGCTAAATTTTGTAGGAAACTAAACTCTATATAGGAGATTTAGGATCAATGGCTTTGTTTATCATTCTTTCAAGACAAGTTGATGATTAGTGCTAATTTTTTTTAGGAATTATTTCATGAAGCCATCAGGTGTCCTATCCAAGAGATTTTAGTGATCATCTCAAAATTCGAAAAATGTTTTTACAAAGGAAATGAATGCTTCCCTTGATGAGGAAGTCTATGTTTGTGAATTCTAGGCCTCCCTAGAGTCAATTTAGACTACCAAGATCCCTATCATTGCCAATATTGCCCTTGAATTTTATACTAGCATTTTTTACCTTCCAAAGGATGATCTGGTTCCAGTGGTTATTGAATCTATTATAAATTCACGAAAGTTCATTGGTTCTCTCAATTCTACCTTCTTAGATTTAGAAGTAACATTGTTTATCCTTGGAATATTTTTGACCCATATCATTATATTATGTTATTTATAAAATTATTGATAAGATCATTTCTCATTGACTTAGGCACATTCTCAGTTCTCTCATTTTAGTGGAGAAATTTGGATTCCTTAAAGATAGGCATATCCATGATATTATCTCTCTATCCCGAAAGGTCATCCACTCTATCCAAATGGATTATCAAGTGGCCTTAATTATTATGTTGGATATTTCCAAGGAATACGATCACATAAGGTGGACCCTTCTTCCTTTGGCTCTAGCTTAAATGGGTATAAGTTTTTCAATCATCAATTCGATTATAAGTTGTATTCAGTTTGTTTCCATTGTTTTCCTCATCAACAGTGCCCCTTCTTAGTTTTTTTTAGCCTCTCAAGGTCTTCGTCAAGGCTTTCGTTTAGCTTCATTTGTATTCCTTATCATCATAGATGATCTTAGCAGGATCTTGCTCGAAGCTAAGAGGAAACACTGTTTTCAAGGTATTAAGTTAGCTTTTTTCTCCTTGTCTCATCCACTCTTCATGGATGATGTTCTTTTCTTTCGCAAAGGATCTGTTGATGTGCTTAGTACCTTGAAATCCATTTTAGACCTATTTTTCAAGGCCATGGACATGATCATTAATATCCAGAACTTCTATTGTATCCCTACTAATTTACCTAATGTGGACCTTCTCATCCCATCATCTATTCCCTATATTCGTTCCCTTAGTGTTCTTTGGTTAATGGGTTGAAATATCTGGGATTTTCTTAAGACCTCTAAATACATGTATGTGGATTGGGATTAGCTTCTCAAAAAAATTTATGCTTCTATATGTGTTGGGTTAATCATCTAATCTACCATGGGGGGTAGGATCTTCCTCTTAAACTTTGTCCTCGAGAGTAAACAATGTTACCGATGAAACAGGAAATATTACCTCAAAACAGAAACTCTAGCCCAAAAAGACTCGAAAACATGAAAAAACGCCCCAAAATCAAAAGGCGTGTATTCCAAAACGCATTTGTTTTTTTCTCAAGGTCAAATTTCACCTTTTTATAAAATTATGCTAAAAACGAAATTGTTTCTTGAAAAAATGATTGAAAAAACACCCTCAAAATGAAATGAGTTGATGCTAGAATAACAAAAAACAAACATTTGTGTCACACTTTTGACAAATGTAACAATGGAATTAAAGACAACATATTAGGACATTGAAAAATCGTAAAATTCTAAATTTTTTGATAGATGATGTTGAATATAAACAAAATCATGTCTGAAGGGCTTATCATTTCGAACAATTTTTATCCATGTTGTTAAACATAAAATATCTTGACTCTAAGCAACCCTCAAATTTTAATTATTTTCAACCATAACATTAAAGATAAAATTTCCCAGTGCATAAAAACTTTAATGACAAGTTGTAAATCTCAAGTTTTTAAATCTTAAGTTTTCAAGATACTTGAACCATGAAATTATGGAGAAACTATATGACTTAAACAATTTTTAAAAATGAACAAGTAAATGAACATTTTATTATTCATATATTTGTTTGTTTATATATAAAAACATATTTTTTAATTTTTTTTATTGTTTTTCTATATTTTAAATTATAATTGTTTTAGTTTTAAGAAAATAAAAATTAAAAATTAAAGTCTTCTTTTATATGCTTGTTTATATTTTAATTTTTTTTTTAATTGTTTTTTTTTTTATATTTTAAATAATAATTGTTTTAATTTAAAAAAAATTAAAACTAAAAAATATATATTTTTTATATATATGTTTGTTTATTTTTTAAAACATATTTTTTAATTTGTTTTTATTTGTTTTTTTATATTTTAAAATTTTAATTGAATAGTTTTTTTTTTTTTTTTTTCAATACATTTTTTTTTCTATTATAATAGATTTTCTTTAAAAAAAAAATTATTTTTTTTACATAGTTTGTGCTTGAAAAATAAAAATTAATTTAAAATTAATTTTCTACTCACCGGGGGCCGTAAGCAGGCTGGACAACCCTCGACGGCGCTGCCCGGCCAGCTTCTAGCCCCTGGTTGGGTGGATGGCGATTCCGAGAATCACCCCCGACTGGGGCGAGGGTAATTCTCAAAATCGCCCTTCGCCCAGCTCGGGGTGATTCTCAAAATCGCCCTCCGCTCAGCTAGGGGTCGGAGGCAGGCCGAGTAGCATCGTCGAGGGCTACCCACCCTGCCTCCGGCTCCCGGCTGGGTGGAGGTAGGCTGAGCAGCCCTCGATGGTGCCACTCGTCTGGCCTTTAGCCCCCTGCTGGCCGGAGGGAGATTATCGGAATCACCCTCCGCCTAGCCGGGGGCTAGGGGCCGGCCAGGCGGCACCGTCTAAGGCTGCCCAACCTGCCTCTGGCCCGTGGCTGGGTGAAGAGTGATTCCAAGAATCACCCTCCACCCAGCCATAGGTCGGAGGCAAGCTGGGCAGCCCTCGATGATGCCGCCCGGCCTACCTCCGGTTCTCGGCTGGGCGGAGGGCGATTTCGAGAATCACCCTCGGGTGGGCAAAGGGTGATTCCGATAATCACCCCTAGCTGGGTGAAGGGCGATTCCGAGAATCACCCCCGATTAGACGAAGGGCGATTCCGAGAATCACCCCCGATTAGACGAAGGGCGATTCCAAGAATCACCCCCGACTAGGCAGAAGGCGATTCCGAGAATCACCCCCGGATGGGCAGTGGGCGATTCCAAGAACTACCCCTGGCTGGGTGGAGGGCGATTTTGAGAATCCCCTCGGCTGGGTGGAGGGCGATTCTAAGAATCACCCCCGACTAGGCAGAGGGAAATTCCAAGAATCACCCCCGGCTCGACGGATGGCGATTCCGAGAATCATCCCCAGTTGGGTGGAGGGAGATTCTGAAAATCGCCCTCCACCCAGCCGCAGGTCGGAGGCAAGCTGGGTAGCCCTCGACGGTGCTGCCTGGCCTGCCTTTGACCCCTGACTAGGAGGAGGTTGATTCAGAGAATCACGCCTAGTTGGGTGGAGGGCGATTACGGGAATCACCCCTGGTTGGGCAGAGGGCAATTCCGAGAATCACCCTCGGCTGGGCGGAGGGTGATTCCGAGAATCTACCCCAGCTGGGCGGAGGGCGATTCTGAGAATCACCCCCGTCTGGGTAGAGGCCGATCCCAAGAATCACCCCTAGCTGGGCTGAGGGTGATTTTGAGAATCACCCCCAGTTGGGTTGAGTGAAATTCTGAGAATCACCATCGGCTGGGAGGAGGGCGATTCCAAGAATCACCCCCAGATGGGCAAAGGGTGATTCTGAGAATCACCCCTGACTCAGAGGGTGATTCTCGGAATTAACCTCCGCCCAGCCAAGGGTGATTCTCAGAATCACCCTCCCCCCAGCCAGGGGCTGGAGGCAGGCTAGGCAGCGCTGTCGAGAGCTGCCCTACCTACCTCCGTCCTCTGGCTGGGCAGAGAGCGATTTCGAGAATCACCCCCGGATGGGCGGAGGGTGATTCTCGGAATCACCCTCCGCCCAACTGGGGTTGATTCTCGGAATCGCTCTTCGCCCAATCGAGGGTGATTCTCGGAATCGCCCTCTGCCTAGTCAGGGGTGATTCTCAGAATCACCTTCTTCCCAACCAGGGGTGATTCTCATAATCTCCCTCCGCCTAGTCGGGGGTGATTCTCAGAATTTCCCTCCGCCCAGTCGGAGGTGATTCTCGGAATCGCCCTCTGCTCAGCCGAGGGCTAGAGGTAGGTCGGGCGGCATCATCGAGGGCTACCCAACCTGCCTCCTACCCATGGCTAGGTAGAGGAAGGCTGGGCAGCCCTCGATGGCACCACTTGGTTGGCCTCCGGCCCCCTGCTGGGCAGAGGGAGATTTTCGGAATCACCCTCTGTGGGGCCGGGGGCCAGAAGTCGGCTAGGAGGCACTGTCGAGGGCTGCCCAACTTGCATCCGGTCCCTAGATGGGCAAAGGGTGATTCTAAGAATCACCATCGACCTAGCCGTCGGTCGGAGGCAGGCTGGGCAGCCCTCAATGGTGCCGCTTGGCTTGCCTCCAGCCCCCGGCTGGGTAGAGGAAAATTTCGAGAATCACCCACAGCTGGGCGGTGGGAAATTATGAGAATCACCCCTGGCTGGGCGGAGGGCGATTCCAAGAATCACCCCTGGTTGGGCGTAGGGCCATTTCAATAATCGCTCCCGGCTGGGCAAAGGGTGATTCCGAAAATCACCCCCAGCTGGGCGGAGGGCGATTCCGAGAATTTCCCCCGGCTTGGTGGAGGCCGGCCGTGTGGCATCGTCGAGCGCTGCTTAGCTTGCCTCCGACCCCTGGTTAGGTGGAGGGCGATTCTCAGAATTTCCTTCTGCCTAGTCAGGGGCCAGAAGCAGGCCGGGCGACGCCGTCAAAATAAGGAGATTAGGTTTTGGATATATTTTCAGGTTTAGGTAAGTTTTATTATACAAATTTAGATTTAAATATTTTATTTTTTACTTTTTGTGTCTTTATACTAATTTTTTGACTTATTTCTTTTGTACTTGATGATTAGGTACAACACTACAATGTTGCCTACCAAAATGAAATAAAAAGGTTCCATTGCCATTAAGAAAGACCCAGTGCAATGCAAATTTATTCAACAAAGAATTAACGCTCTTGAATTCCTTCCATATGCGAAGAAAGAAGTTGGTTTGAGGAAAGGGTATTTTAATGAATCACATGTGGCAAAAAAAACAAAGGAATCTCAAACACCATTATATGAAATGATTGGAAATGGACACTTTGGAATATTTGCAGACATGAAAGATCCATTGGAAGATGACAATGACCAAAATGAAGTAGAAAATGTTGCGGAAGAAGCCATCAATGATGTTCTAGATGATATTGAACATGTATTAGTTGATATTGTTGAGGACATTTAAGTTATGCTTGCAAACAAAGCTCATTTTTGAGATCTATTAATCAGTTTTACTTGTAATGTTTAGACTTTGATATTTTATCAGAAGAATCCTTATTTTTTGCAAAAAACATGTGATTACTATTATTTTTTGACATAAAATTCAATAAAAATTGTATTTTCTTAAGTTTTTTTGTTAAGATTTTCCCAAAAGTTAGTTTTTTTAACATGTTTTTTTTTAAACAAAAAGTCTCTAAAAGTGTATTTTTTGCATTCTATTTGTATTGAAAATTTGTATTTTTTTGTCATATCATTCAAAATATTGGTTTTTTAGCGAAAATTATTTGATGTGCATTTAAAAATTAATTAGCAATACATAAACTTGTAGAAAATATAAACTTTATAATATTGACCCTTTTTTCGTTTTTTATCTATGTGAGAAAGTGAAGATATCATTGCAAATTTTTATTTTTAAAAAAATTATTTTTTTCTTTTTAAAACACAAGTACATAAATGCACTTAAAAATAAACATCTCACGGAAGAAGAAGACATTATGAAATTTATAGTATCAAAATCAATCCTCTAAAAAACCGTTGGTGATGATAAACCACCACTATTCAAAATTGACATAAAAAGCATCATAGAAAAAAAAAAAAAAAAAAAAAATTAAAGTGCCAAAAACATGCTAAAAAAAAAATAATTGATTCTGCATCGCCACTTTTCAAAATCAGGTGTGTTTCTTGCTACGTCAAAAAATAGGTACCAGTGCAGTTACCTATTTCATCAGTAACAGTGTTAGTATCCCAATTTATTGGTTTTCTATTACACAAGTTCCTAAAGGCATAATCACAAAAAGAAGAATAATTAGTTACTATTTCCTTTAGGCTAGCTCTGAATTTGGAAAAGGTATTCCTCTAGTCAAGTGGGAAACCTTGGATTTCCTAAAGAAATATCGTGGTTGGGGTCTAAAGTACCCTTTTTTGTTTGGTCACGATCTTACGAAAAAATACCGTGGCACCTCACTCACTATGTCACACTATGGGGCTCAGTCTATAGAGCCCAATATACACATGGTTTCTTGAGTGAGGATTGGTAGAGATTGGAAAGAAATACAATTTTTCTTTTCGTGGTTTGGAGGACCATGTTTAAGGATTTTGATATGATTGGACCTTGGGTAGACTAGGAGTCGGGGAATGGGCATAAGGTTAGAACTAGTGAGGATCCCTAGATTGTCGCAGGCGATCTATATATACCCTTTGATCCTCTTCTTAAATTTCTTCACGAAGGAAATATTTTTCATGTTAGTGATGCCAAATATCCTAGCTTCCATTGTGTTGGAAAAATGACATGAATTTTGGCAAATCAACTTAACCTACCTACCCCTCTAAGAAAAGAGTAGAACATTTTCAAAGGAGATCTTGTCTCTAATTGTATTTTTTTATGGGAGGGTGAGCAGGATCTTACCATTTAGAATAAAAACATGCTACTAGAAACTCACAATAGTACCATATGATGCTTATTTCAAATCTCATTTTGTTGGGAGAAAAAAATGGTGGTGGCCCTCTTTGTGGAAACTTCATGCACTGCTTAAAGCCAATATTATATATTTCCTTACCTTAGACAACAAATTTTTAACTTGGGATATCTTCTCTCATAGAGGATGGGAAGGTCCAAAAATACATGTTTTATGCAAAAATTCCCTTGAAGTTTCCCCTCATGCATGTTTGTAGTGTACATTTGGCGATTGGTGGTCAAATTTTTTAATCCTAAAGTTATATGGTAAGGACTAGATGTTCAACATTGTTTCAAATTATGGTTATGTGACAAATCCATCTCTCGATTGGTAGGTTTTATGTGCATTTTTTTCAATTATATTTGGTGGGTATGAAATGCCTCTCTCTTTCAGTCCAGAAGGGTTGAAGATATTTTTATTGAAAATTGAATTATAATATTGGATAAGAAGCTTGAAGCTAACAAAAATGGGAAAACATTAGTCACCTTATCATGCTCAGCCTAAAGTTTGATATTCCTTGGGATTTTTTTGGACAGTGCTAGCCAGGGGAACTCTATGTTGTCTGAATTGGTGTTGTCCTTTTCCTCTCCCAATCACATTATGTTCAAAATAGTTATGATCTAGGAAGAAGATCAAACAACAAGGTATAATTTCTTGCTCTTAGAACCTTGTTTTCCACTGCCTCTTTATAAAAATAAAAATAAAATTAGGTGTTGGGGGATTATAAATTAGTCATTGACATGGAAAATTGAAAAATCCTTATGGACAACATCAATATTTTCCCTCTCATTTTGGAAATCAAGAATACCTGAGGCTCTTTTGATGGGATAATTTTTGCTCACATTCTTATGGAGCTCAGGTCACAAATAGTCTCTTTATCCAAGGAGACCATACAACAAGCATTCGACACCTCCCTTCTTTCATAATTCGTTGATGGGGAGGAAAACCAGTCTATGGATTTCCATTTCTAAATCCTTCTTTATCAGTGGTATTATTGCTATGCATTTCTACTTTCTATAGGGATTGTAACAATTTTTTTAAACAGTGGAAGGTCTCTTCTTTTTTTTCTCACTGTTTAGGTGGTTTGATTGGTTTCTATGTCACGTATCCTAGGACGTAATATACTTTGGTTGATACACTCCCCCCTTTTTATTTTTTAGTATAGGTTTATCATTGGTGCTGATGATGGCTCCAACGTTTTATTGGCAATGATAAGTTGTGCGCCTTTGTAATGCAATACTATCTATTTGGTCAAACTTGGTGGTCAAAAATTCTATTATGAAGAATAGAAAGGTTTATTTCTTCAAAAAGAAACATTTAATATAATATAATATATATATATATATATATATATATATATTTTGAAAATGGTATAGATAAAAGTATGGATATCATGGTGGTAAGGAAATTGTGAAAGAATAAGTTATGAATTTTGTGTTCTTATTAAATTATAGGACAAAGTTAATTCATTTTCAATATATATTTTTTAAGTAATTTATATTTTAAATATAAATATTTCATAATAATTTTAATTTTTATATTTAAAAAAAAAATATTTGTAAAATTTAAGTAAAGATCTGAACTTAGAGAAATTTGATCCCTCTCAGAAAATTTTATATTTATATATAATGGTCCACATATTCTCTACGGCTTTCAAATTCCCTACGTTTTCTTGATCCGAAACAACAAGTTACTCAGAACATATTATTATAGTGATGAAGCGGGGGGAGGGGAGGGGGTGTCTTCAAGGCTTGGCTATGTTGGTTAATCCAAGTGGATATTTGTGGCCACTCACATATTCCACCGAGTTAGTTTCATCAGTTTTATTATTACTATTTTTAGTAGTTTTTCGGGTCTTGAACTTGCACAACCATTTTGAGGCCCTAAATGGTGTTTTTTGGGCATGATTACTCCAACGATTTTTAAAAAATTGCAGCATCAGGTATATTCCTCAGAGATATACTTCCAATGATGTATCATACATGCCAAGAAGAGATAATATGAGCAAGTTACGATCTCGGGAAGTTGGTTGCCCAACTAACCCCAATGGGTCCCATAAACTCTTACTGTTACATCTCCTCGGGTTAAGGTTTTGGTTGTTTAGCGTTTTCTCTTATTTTTAAATAATAAAAAGGCCCTTGAGTCACATTGTAACAAATTTCAAAGGCATGTAGCCACAAAATCTCTTCTTAGAGATAAGCTACCATCGCCTGAGCTAGTTTGTTTTCCATCCTGTCTGTAAGCGTTTTTCAGTATTTGATATCAATGAAATGAAGTGTTATTTCTACTTCATCTCTGCATTTGTGTTTATTTATGTATTTTATTGTGTTCCTTCATAATTCTGGATCAGTGGTATCAGATTAGTCTGCTTTTTCTCAATATTTCTTTGCATGTCCACAATGAGGTCAGGGTATAAGGAGTTAGGGCTCGACCTAGTTGAACATTTGCAAGATCAGCCTCAAAAACCCTGACGACCTCTCATGGCGGAAGGAAATAAATATGAAGGAGTTGGAGATCCTATCAAAATATTGCTCAAGGAGGCTCTCGAGAAACAAAGGAACGCGATGATGGATAAATTTTCCCAGATCCTTCAATGACTACCCACTGGTGATGCATATTCATCCAAAAGCCACTCTGAAGGTGCCACTCTTTTCAAGTTACAAGTAAAATTTAACACTCCCATATTTGAGGGAAAAATAGATGCAGATGCCATAGATAGATGGTTAAATTTGCTAGAAGGGTATTTTTGAGTCCATTATTTCTGATCGAGAAAATATTACCTTTGTGCTCCTCAAAGTCATCCCCCATGTCAAATATTGATGGGAAACCTACTGTGAGCAGAGGGATGAGGAAGAATCCTCACTTTTTTCAGCTGCACCAACTTGGAATTCATTTCAGGATGGCATCAAGGAACAATATTACCACATTGGGAGCTATGAGGAAAATTATATCTAATGGATGACATTGCAACAATAAAGGGATCAAAATGTGCATGATCTAACGAATTTGTTCCATATCCTACACACAAAGTTGGGTATTACATATTTGGAGAAACACTTGGTTCTCAAGTACCACAGTTGTTTGCAGAGATACATTTAGGAGGAAATGGAGTTCCTTGACATTACCTCGCCTGGAACGACATATCGATATGTTTCCAAGATGGAGCAGACATTTAAGCATAAGAAGTGAGACTTTGCATCCACAAATCTGAAGCCAGGGAAAGGCGCCCCCAAACCCTAGAACAAGGGGAAAAGCCAAAGCGGGGCCACTCAGGAAAAATCACCAAAGAAGCAAGCGAATAACAACACCAAGAAGAAAAATAAGGACATGGGAAAGTGGTGTGAATTCCATAAAAGCTCCACTCATAACACAAGTGAGTATTGGGCCAAAAATTCATTGGTGGCCAAGCTGAATGCATATAATTTAGATGCATGTTCTAAATCTGAGTTAGAACTGGACAAGGGGAATGAAAAATGGAATAAAATCATTGATGCAAAATTTAGTGCCATTGTTTCCACCACCAAGATCCAAAAGGAGAAACCCGAAGATCCAAAGGAGGGGGAGTGCCTCTTCCATTCCTAGATGTGGGTGAAGGGTTCTCCACTGCAATTCATTTTCGATAGGGGAAGCCAAAAGAATCTCATTATCTTGCTTCACGAAGGAAGAGATCTCCGCGTCAACCAGTTGTGTCACCTTTCCTATAACATCAAGCCCTTCACAGATGAGGTACTATGCTATATTTCTCATGTTGAAGTTTATGATGTATTATTAGGCAAACCATACTTTTGGAAGAGACATGTTGTTTATGAGTCTAGGCCTCGTTATGTTATTATTACTTTGGGAAATAAGTTGTATAGGATACCAAATATAGTAAAGCCTTCCACCCTCTCTTTAATCACTACAAAGCAATGAAGTAAGATTATTTCCCAAACTAGGAAATTATTTTCATTACGATTCGCTCACAGAGAAAGAATAAGATTTTGGTTGTAATCTAAAAACAAATCTCCCTTGCACCGCAGCAGTATATGGAAAAATTCATGGAGGAATACAAGGACATTTTCTCCTCACCCACAGGGTTTCCTCTACACTGCCAGGTCAAGCACTCCATTGATCTAGCCCCAGCCCTATTGCTGCTTAATGGGCCGATCTATTGACACTCTATTCTGGAAAATGATGAAATCAAGAGACAGATCCAAGAGTTGTTGCAGAAAAGGCACATCAGGCTAAGCTCCTCACCTTATGGGAGCTTGATCATGTTGGTACAGAAGAAGGACGACACTTGGAGACTCTGTGACTATCAAGCATTGAAAAAAATCACAGTGTGTAATAGATTTCCAATCCCAAGAATCGACGACCTCTTGGACCAACTGAAGGTGGGAAAATATTTTAGCATGATAAACTTGAAGTATGGGGATCACAAGGTACCAATAAAACCCTTCGTTGTGTGGAATACTACCTTCAAAGCTAAGGAGGGCCTCTTTGAATGGCTAGTCATGCCTTTCGGTTTGACAAATTCTCCTGCAACCTTCAGGCAGCTAATGGATGAGATCTTGTGGCCATTCACCAACTCACTTGTAGTGTTGTACTTGGATGACATCCTAATATTCAACCAGAATTGGGAAGAGCACCTCCACCACAACCAATAGGTCCTCCACACACTACGACAACACAAGTTGTGTGCCAATTTGGAGAAATGCACTTTTGGCATGACCCAAGTTCAGTAGTTAGGATACATTATTAATTAGAGGGGGGTGCATGTGGATCTAGCCAAGATCCAAATCATTTGGGATTGTCTAGCCATAACAACTTTAACAGAGCTCTGCAAATTTTTGGTTCTTGCCAATTTATACCGCAAGTTCCTGTTGGGATTCTCTCATATCACTTGGCCCTTGAGTCAAGTCACAAAGGGAGGAGAGAAAGAAAAATTATTTTGGTCTGAATATCAATAGAAGTCGTTCGTAGATTTGAAACATCACCTCTGATCTGCACAAATGCTCACATTACCAGACTTGAAACAAAAATTTGAGATCAAGAAAAATGCCTCTGACTATGCTACTGGGGCATTCCTTACTCAACAGGGGCATCCAGTGGCATATCACAGTGAGACACTTTCTGACATTTTCTGGAATTATCTCACTTATGGAAAAGAGATGTATTCCATTGTGCATAATTGCTGTGAATCATTACATTTTTGGGAAGGAAACAATCATTGAAATAGACCATCGACCCCTGTAGTTCATACAGACACAAGGGAAGTTTCAAAACAATCACCATGAGAAGTGGTCCACATACCTGCAACAGTTTCATTTGAAAATAAAGTACAAGAAGGGAAACAAGAATAATGTTGCATATTACCTAAGTCGATGAATGATCATGGGACTAACCACCGTTCTCAACTCTTGTGGGAATGATACTTCCGATTGGTAGCTTCTCTATAGAAGCGATTCAGAATTTGGCCACACACACAAGACGCCCTTGGAAGGTAAAAAATTTCCAAATTTTCACCTCCACGATGCACTGATATGTCATCTGGGACACATTTTTGTTCCTTCAAGTGAGCGTGCCAAGATGATTTGGGAAGCGCACTAGAGTCGGGTCGCTGGGAGTTTCGAGGTTGAGAAAATAGTGGTAGTACTGCAGAAGTATTTTTATTGGTCGAAACTTCGACAGGATGTTGGGAAGTATATCATATCCTGCACTTCCTACACCATTTCTATACCGACCATCAAGAATCATGGTCTCTATACTCCACTGCCTACCCCTAGTAGACCTTGGGAATCCATCTCCATGGATTACATTCTGAGCACTCCTTCTAATAATCATTGCAACGATTGTATTTTTTTGGTCGCCGATAGATTCTCGAAGATGGCCATTATGGTGGCCTACAAGAATACTATCATAGAAAAAGCCACTACTAAACTCTTCTTTGAAATATTTTGGGTACACTTTGGGATCCCAGTATATCATCTCATATCGAGACAAAAATTTCCTCAGTAAATTTTGCTCCAGTCTCTAGTCGATGTTGGACACCAAGCTCACCAAGTCCACAAATTTCTATCTCCAAACCGATATATAGAAATAGGTTGTCAACAAGATGATCATAAACATTCTGTGCATGTACAACTCAAAGAATCCACACACATGGGATGAGAGCCTCCCCTATGTACAACATAGCTATAAATAAGCTCTCCACAACTCAACTAGCCACAAACCCTTTCAGGCGGGCTTGGGATTCCAGCCACTATGTCCCATTGATGTAGCCATGCCATTTGCGGCTACTCAGGCAGATTCAACTCATGTCCATTCTGAAGCTAACAAGGCGAAAAAATTCATTGAGCACATTCAACACATCTTCCAATAGGTTCATGACATATTGGTCAGAGCCAATGCTAAGTACAAGTAGCGACATGATCAACATCGGGTGCCACACAGCTTCCAGGTGGGCGAAAAAGTTTGGTTACAATTGTTGAAGGAGCACCTCTATGGACCCCACCGCAAGCTACACCCACTCTGATATGGACTAGATACCATCACCAAGACTATGGGAGACAAATATTTTGAGCTTATAATTCCCCCATTCCTTGGCCTACACCCAATGTTCAATGTTAGTTTCATTCGACCATACTTTCTGCCATTACTGGACACATCTAACATTGCAGAACAACTCACCCCAAGAGAGTTAAATATAAACTGCATGGAACAGGATGCAACTATTTAGATCATGGACACACAACTTAAAATCACTAGCCAACAGAAGATCCGATTGTATCCGGTTGTCAAATCAGGCGAACTCCTTCACTAGGGAAAGTGGTTCACCAAGGACCAGGTTCAACAGAAATTTCTTCACCTCATGGAGGCTCTGCATGCAATGGGAACCATTCCTTCCTAAGGAGGGAGGAATGATCCAGGTGGATATTGGTGGCCACATTCCTCTTCCACCTAGTCAGTTTCACCAGTTTTCTTATTTACTATTTTTAGTAGTTTTTCATGTCATGAACTTCTAGAGCCGTTTTGAGGCCCTAAATGGAGTTTTTGGGCATGATTTTTCTAGTAATTTGGAACAAATCACATTGTTAGCTATAATAATCAGATATATATTTCCAACAAGATATCATACGTGCCAAACAGAGATAAGATGACCAAGTTACAACCCCAAGAAGTTGGTTGCCCAAATAACCTCCACGGGGCCCATAAACTCCTTTTGTTACATCTCCTCGCGTTAGGGTTTTGATTTTTTAGGGGTTTCTCTTATTTTTCAATAATAAAAAGGCCCTTGAGCCTCATTGTAAAATAGTTCAGAGGCATGTAGCCACCACATATTTTCTCAGAGATAAGTTACCATCCCCTAAGCTAGTTTGTTTTCCATTCTGTTTGTAAGCATTTTTTTAGTATTTGATATTAATGAAATGAAGTGTTATTTATGTTGCATCTTTGTGTTTATGTTTATTTTTGTATTTTATTGCATTCCTGCATAATTCCATATCATTGGTGGCTCCTTGGCAAGGGGGTTAATTAATTTAATTCAATCACATTTTACCCAAATGTATACATGACCTCCATGGTCATCTGAGCATTCTTCTTGGAAGTAACTAAGTTCCCTGCCAAATCCCGCTAAATACAAGGTCAAGCATGTATAATAATACACATCACAAAGAATCAACAAGATTATGATTCATTAACTACTCCACATATTAGCTTTTATTCTTGTGTCATAATCATAGACCATCACTCATGTCATGCACCAAAGTCAAAATAGGATGCCAAAAGAGAAACGTCATTAATATGAATTTAACCAAAATCAGTCTTATACACTCAACCATAGATTTTATCACAAGCATGCAACAACCATTGAACCAAACTAGTTCTATAGTGTATAAGCATATACATAAGTCTAACATGTATAATATTTATACACTCCATCAAAATCACATAAGTCTAACATATATAATATTTATACACTCCATCAAAATCACCCTCCAGGTGTCACCAAAACTAAATAACCAAGAAGATACACTACATACTCCCCTAAAATTGGCACGAATTTTTCCTACAACCATAAGATACTTGGTTAGTTTTACTTCTCTTATCATAAAAGTGTTAACCTTATCTATAAGTATTTGATATATGTTTCTTCATGCCAATTCATAACTCAATGATTTGCTAAAGTGAAAGCATCTCCATTAAAACCAAAACATACCATTTGTAATCAAGCAGGAATTATATACATACTATATTAGATATGTTTCAATATATAAAATGCCAAATATTTTTATATCAAAACCAATCATACAATTTATAATACCATAAAAACATACAATTTTATGTAATTGATATGACATCTACTTGAGTTATATTAGAGGTTTCTATGGTGTATATTTTGAGATGCAGAACTCAGAATATCCACAGTTTTCATTTTTAGTCTACGTTTCGAGTCTAAATCAAGACTCATCTTTAGGAAAAACTTGCTAAGAAGAGAAGAGATTAGGGTAAGTAAGTATAGGAAAGAAAGATGAGAGGTGAAAGAGCCAACCAACTCCTCATAAAAATTTAATTAATTTATTTTTGTTGAGCGAGTCGAATGCCCTATGGTTGTGTTGGTTGTGCAATTTATGTTTGATGAGAGTGAAATATGGTGTAAGATTAGAGTCACATCAGTGTTTTAGGAATGAAATATCTAATTCTCTTCTTTGATTTTTTTTTCTTTTTTTCTCGAGATTACAAATCTCAATCCATGCATCCCTTCTGTATAGGGTAACAATGATAGATTGGAGGTTTCTGTGGTGTATATTTTGAGATGCAGAACTTGGAATATCCACAGTTTTCATTTTTAGTCTACGTTTCGAGTCTAAATCAAGATTCACATTTCACCTCTCATCTTTCTTTCCTATATTTATTTACCCTAATCACTTCTCTTCTTTGTAGGTTTGTCTTGAAGATGAGTCTTTATTTAGACTCAAAACGTAGACTAAAAATGAAAATCGTGGATATTCTAAGTTTTGCATCTCAAAATCTACTTAAGTTATCTATAATAACTTGATATTCCAAATGTTTTTTCTTCTCATAGTCCTCATTAATACTTCACCTGTCATATTTTTGGTTGTATAGTTTATTGAGCTTTCCAAGCTATAAATACTCCCACATTAGTTTTATAACAAAATTTATGGTCCATCCTATCATATAATCAAACTTGCATGACAAGACGTAGCAAATCATACATTTACAATTGCATGTCAATCTAGTTACCAAACATGATGTTGTATTTATAAGTAACGACTTATGTTTTATCACTATAAATTTACCCTTTTGATTTCAGAAGACATATATGCAATCATAAATCTGAAGAACCAACTACTATTTTTTACCAAAATTTTAATCCTAAGTGTTAGTGTCTATGAGTCACCAGCGATAAAATGTACTCTTTCCTTGTGATATAAGGTCTTAGGGTCAAATTTTTATATTTTAAAATAAAATTTGACATCTCTTTGATGTAAAATGGTCATTGGTTATTGTCTAGGTCATTTCGACTCCCTCCACTTGTTCAAGGTCACCATCATCCATCATGGTCATGTCATTTTTCCCCTATCCTAGGTCATCAAAAGAGTTAGTGAGTCATCATCCAGGTCATGGTATAGCATTCACATTTGATGGTCATCATCATATTAGTCATGAAACGAAAACAAGGGAGTCATGTTATCCATTTTTATCATCATCATGGGAGTTATAAATTAGGGAGAAAAAATAATCAAGGTAACATTTCCTTTTGCAGAAATAATGCGGCATGTTAAATCAGTCAAGACTCACTTTCTCAAAAGTACACATGATGTCATGTTTTCATCAAGCCAAAATCGTGTTTTTTGAGTTATAAAGGATCATAAAGTATTTCAAGACTTCGTTATATCCTTCCAAATCTTCAAGAGCTCCTCTTTGCCATCATAACACTTTCCATAGCCATAAGAAGTTCAAATTCCATCACTAATTACTTAGTTTATCAGTTTGTTGTGTTTCTACTGCGCTTCTAGAAGGGTTGCTATGATTTTGCTTTGGAGGCATAAGGAGGAAAGAAAAAGTTCAAAAATTCATCTCATTTTTTCAAATAATCTGTAAACAAGTAATTAGAGCCTTCAAAAATCCTTGATGCGTTCAATTTCCTCAAAAAAGTGATTAAAATCCTTTCCTAGGGTTCCTCTAAGCTTTTTCTGTGTTTTTCCATTTTCACGGGCTTTTCTTCACTTCACAGGAAATTCCTCTTGTTTCTTAGCATTCCAAATCCCTAATTACCCTCATCAAGCACTTCCCACCATTCCCCACACTCAAACTCACTGATTTTATCATTTAGCCTCACAACCCTAGCTAGTTGTCACGCTTCTTGCCTATGGTCGTGGTTTCCATTTTTTACCCCTCTTTCCTCACTAAAATTGAGAAATTCCACTTCCATTTTCTTCCTAAAACATATCCCTACCTCCCATAAGTTTTTTATATTTTTTCCTACCCCCCATCCCCTCCATTCCTTTCCCTCAAGTTGTTGCACTTTTAGCCCTGTTTTGCAAATCAAATCCTTTGCCTCTCATTCAAAACCCCTTTCTAGTGAGTAGCACTTACTCATACCTTTGTTTGAATTCCATGTCAATTAAAAGGGCACGTCCACATCTCCTACACCATGGAAACATCAGATACCAAAAGAAGGAGGTGATTGGCATGATTTTTAGGGTTTTGAGGTCATTTGTTGCACATAGGGACAATTTTGCTTCAAAATATATTTATGCCAAAATGGAGATGCATTGTACATAAGTGAAAGATTTTTTTGTCAATAATAGACCAAATAACAAAAAAATCATCCCGTTTATACACAGGTTTTATGATTTGGGAGAGTTGCAACAAAGTTTGAAGCCTATTTTTGATAAAATCAATTTCTTCAATTTTAATTGCACGTTTTAGTGATTCTATTATGGCGCAGATTCAGAGAATATGGGAATGAATTTCAAAAAATGGAGAGAGATTTTTCTTCCAAATAACCTTATCTATAAAAAATTCTCCCATATTTTTCAAACGTGTTACGGTTAAAGAGATATAACTCAATCTTTGATCCCTATGTTTGCAAAAAATGAAGAAATTAGACCCTACAGAAATGCAACAAGTAGTTGCTGAGCATTTTCTCAGGAAGTATAAATATATAATTTAAATCATGTGGATATATATTATGGCATAAGGATGTTAGAAAAGTACATGGGGACACTTGGAGATTCATAATTTTTTGTAAAATGGTCAAGCAATGGCTATTTTTCACCTTTCTGCCACTTTTTCAAGGCACTTGCTGCGGTTTTGGACAGCTGGACTTCAAGCCAAGTTTTGAGGGGTTTCAAGAAGTTTTTTGCGGCGATTAATGACTACCTTATGTAGTATATGTCTTTAGATTTCAATCCATACCTTTTTCAACAAAAAAATAATCTAGGAAGGCCTCCAAAGTTTTGTTGCATTTCTGCAAAAAAATGTTGTTGTGTTTCTGAGAAATTTTGTTGCATTTCTGGGTTTGAAGGTTTTTCGTGACACATGGAGGTCAAAGGTCAACTTAATTGGTGTAACAACTGGCGCATGATTTTTTTTATGATTAATAATATTATTAATGGTCATTCTCGTAAATAATCTTATGATTAATGCCTAGAGAGAAAAACTCAATTACTTAGTTAAAATGGGAAAAGTTGTTTCTAACTTCCCTAGGATTAGGCAATGAGTCATTAGGTTCATTAACTAGTTGTTATGGATAAGATTCGATTCCTAGAGGCGGAATATTTTTTTATTTTCTATATGTACTAAAAATCAAGTCATTAAGAGGGTTCGATATTTAAAGTTCACACTCTTTTGGCACTAGTGTACTTGACTATTTACAGAAGTAATTTCCAGGCAATTGTAGCTATTTTATGGGATTATTGTGACATGGTAAGTGACAATGATTTTTTCCATTTATCTTATGCATCTCATGATAAATTTGTTCAATCAACCATCTAATTTCTTCTTATGCTTTATCTTTTAAGGTTGGAAACATAAATCATTCTTTTATGCTATGTTTTTGTTTAAGATAAGCATCTAAGTGTTTCATCTTCTCAATAAGTGAATTCATTATGCTCACTTAACTTCTTAAATGATTTCCTCCTCGCTGCACTATAATAAAAAACCAATTGTATCACTGATCTCACATACCTTGGGTCATACTATGTTTGTAGTTGATCTTCTGGGATACCTTGCATAGTTTCTAAACCTGGGTCTTATTTGTCTAAAAAACCCTAATCAAACCCTACTAAGCTTATAACTAGCCTAAAATTCTTACTCTCCAATCATTTCCATGGAACGTGAACTTGATATTGGGAGATCCCTCTCTAATTTGGTATGGCTAGATACCAAATCTAAAGATTGGTCTGTAATTACCTATTTGGTTTCCTTTCTCAGCCTTGGGAAACTAAGGAGACCTAACATTTTGGCGTCATAGCTGGGGAACTAATGGTTTCATCTTCTCTGAGAAATATTGTTTAAGTTGCATATCTGAATGTTGATGGTGGACAATCATCAGACATAAGAAGGCTGAAATCATTCACCTGGCGACTACAACCTGATTCAAAAACTCTGCTGGAAGAAGGATCCGGAAATCAGGGTTTTATTAGGGATTCCACTGGCAGAAGAATCAATAGCCTAAAGTATGCCTTAGTTCATCTATTGTTCTGAAGATAGATTCAATTTCTAGAAGGTATGCTCCTATGAATTGTGCTCAGATTATTGGTTTTCCAAATTTAATTCCTTGCATATATTAGCAAAATTATCTGCCCAAATTCATAGATGGAAATGAGGATGAGGCCATTCTATATCTAATAAAATTTCATTGGCTTATAAATAAGCTTGGGATTAGGTTTTATGATGATTATTTGATGAAAATGTTTATGGATACCCTAGAATTGAAAGCAATATCATGGTATGAAGGGTTGAATCCAGGTAGCTTATTATCTCTTAAAGATTACGACACAAAATTCTTTGAGTTTTATGAAAAATCTCATTATTCATTCTTGTTGTTCGAATATTTTTGCAAGTCCTGTGAAGATTTCATTCAATACCTTGAAGAGACTTTTGGTGATGAAGAGTGTATGGATTATGAGGTCATAAAGTCCCTTTATGAATTTTCTTCCCAATAATAAATAACAGAGATTAGCTGCCTTGATACAAGAATCATTCACAACACACATCAACTCCTTCTTTGCTTGAAGATGAAACAGATCTGCATCCTAACAGTCAGGAAGAAATTGGTCCAAGTCAGAAATTTGAAATTTCATGTATGAAAAACTTATGCAGTGAAGCATCTTATGGCAATTATAATCTACATTGGAAAATAAATAATGAACAGGAAGTTGTTTTCCTTCATCCTTGTGACAATCAAATTGATATTCTTCCTATTGAAGCACATCAAGAACCAAAAACACTGGAAGCACATGAGGAATCGAAAACACTGGAAGCACATGAGGAATCAAATACACTTGAAGTGGTTGTTGCATTTAAAATTTTCCACGAGCATCCAAAACCTTCTCTTTTGGATGAGAGGAATGAAGATTTGAAAAATCATATTGATGGGTTTTCAGTTACAAATCTTTATGAAGTTTCTAGTAAATAGGTTAAAGATATTAAACAACAAGAAGGGGTCCTCTATGTTTTGGAAGATCCATTTGAAAATATATTGAAATCATCAATGGAGATCATGTTTGTTTTCTTTTTAACACAAAGTTTAGTTTCAATTTTAAGTAGGGGTTGTCATTACCACAACACTTTTCCTTTGAGGAAAGTAGGAGCAACAAGAAATCAGATAGCCATTTGCTTTAATGGCCACACTAGATCTTTGAAATCACTTTATCAAATTTATTATGGACCAGTTAGAGTACGTAAGGTGTGATGAATAAGCTCAAAATTATGAGCATCTTTTTTAGTTTCAATTTCTAGTAGAGTTTGCAATTGACAATGTACAACTTACTTTTCAGTTTTATTTGAGTCAGTTTGAAGATTGTAGTTGCAGTGACTCCATTTCCCAATGAACAAGTGACCCATTCTACAGTGTTCTTGACACCTCCTAAAGGAGTTCACATCCTTGGATGGAGCCAGTGTTAGTGTTTATGAGTCACTAGTGATCAAATGTACTCTTTCCATGTGATTGATAAGGTCTTAGGCTCAAATTGTTATATTTTGAAATAAACTTAATTCAAATAAAATTTGACATCTATTTTTTGTCATATGGTCATTGGTTATTGTCCAGGTCATTGATAATCCCTCCACTTGTTCAAGGTCACCATCATTCATCATGGTCATGTCATTTTTCCCCTATCCTAGGTCATCAAAAGAGTGAGTGGGTCATCATCTAGGTCATGGTCTAGGATTCATATTTGATGGTCATCATCATATCAGTCATCAAAAGCAAGCAAGGGATTCATTTCATCCATTTTGGTCATAATCATGTGAGTTAACAATTAGGTAACAAAAATAATCAAGGTAACATTTCATTTTGAAGAAACAATGTTGCATGTTAAATCAATCAATAGCCATTTTCTCAAAAGTACACATGATGTCATGTTTTCATCAATCCAAAATCGTGTTTTTTGAGTTATAAAGGAGAATAAAGCATTTCAATACTTTATTATATCCTTACAAATCTTCAATAGCTCCTCTCTTCCATTGTAACACTTTCCAAAACCATTAGAAGTTTGAATTCCATTAGCAATTTCTCATTTTATTAGTTTGTTGCGTTTCTGTTGCGCTTCTAACAGGGTTATTCCGATTTTGTTTTGGAGGCGTTAGGAGGAAAGAAAAGGTTCAAAAATTCATCTCAGTTTTTCAAATCATCTCTAAAAAATTAATTGGAGCCATCACAAACCCTTGATGTGGTCAATTTCCTTATAAAAGTGATTAAAATCCTTACTTAGGGTTTCACTGCGCTTTTGCTACGTTTTTGCATTTTCATGGGCTTTGCTTCACTTGACAGGAAATTCATCTAGTTTATTATCATTCACATACCTAATTTTCCTCATCAAGTACTTACCACCATTCCCCACACTCAAACTCACTAGTTTTATCATTTACCCTCACAACCCTAGCTAGTTGTCGCGTTTCTGGCCTAGGGCTATGTTTTCCCTTTTTTACCCATCTTTCCTTACTCTAATTGAGAAATACCACTTAAATTTCCTTCCTAAATCATATCCCAAACTCCCATAAATTTTTTCAATTTTTTTCCTACCCCCCATCCCATCCATTCCCTTCCCTCAAGTTGTTGAAATTTTAGCCCTGTTTTGCAAATCAAATTCTTTGCCTCCGCTTCACAACCCCTTTCCCATGAGCAGCACTTCCTCATACCTTTTTTTGCATTCCATGTCAATTAAAAGGGTAATTATACATCTCCTACACCATGGAAACATAAGAGACCAAAAAGAAGGAGGTGATTGGCATGATTTTTAGGATTTTGAGGTCATTTGTTGCACCTAGGGACAATTTTTATTTAAAATAAGTTTCTGACGAAATGGAGATGAATTGTACAAAAGTGAAAGAGGTTGTTGTCAATAATAAACCAAATAAAAAAAACCTCCTTCAGTTTCTGCATAGGTGTTATGATTTTGGAGATATACAACAATGTGTGAAGCTTATTTTTCAGAAAATCAAATTCTCCAATTTAATTGCATGTTTTAGTCATTCATTTGTGGCACAGATTTTGAGAAGGTGGGAATCAATTGAAAAAAATGGAGAGGTGTTTTTCTTAAAAAAAACACATATATAAAAATATCTCCCATTTTTTTCAAACGTTTTATGGTTAAAGAGGTATCACTCCATATTTGACCCCTAGTTTTACAAAAAATGTAGAAATTTGACCCTATGGAAACACAACAAGTAATTGTTGTGCTTTTTCTCAGGAGGTCTAAATGCATTAATTCAAGAATGTGGAGATATATTATGGCATAAGGATGTCATAAAATTACACGGGAACACCTGGAGATTCATAAATTTTCAGAAAATGGTCAAACAATGCCTATTTTTCACCTTTCTGCCACTTTTTTAGGGCACTTGCTGTGTTTTTGGATAGTTTGACTACAACCCAAGTTTTGAGGTCTTTCAAGAAGTTTTTCACATTTCTTAATGAATCCATTGTGTATTATACATCTTCAGATTTCCAACCATACATTATTTAGAAAAAAACTCATCCATGAAGGCCTCCAAATCATCCTCTAAAGATTTCTTGCGTTTCTGCAAAAAATGTTGCTCCGTTTCTGAGAATTTTTTTTGTGTTTCTTGGTTTGAAGGTTTTTCATGACACATGGAGGTCAAAGGTCAACTTATTCAATCTAAAAATTGGCTCATGATGTTGTTTGATGATTAATAGTATTATTAATGATCAACTTTGTAAATAATCTTATGATTAATGGCTATAGAGAAAAGCTCAATTAGTTAGGTAAAAAGGGTAAAGTTGTTTCTAACTTCCCTAGGATTAGAAAATGAGTCATTAGGCTCATTAATTCACAGCTATGGATTAGGATTTGATCCCTAGAATTGGAATATTATTTTATTTTCTATATGTACTCAAAATGAAGTCATTGAGAGGGTTGGATATTTGAAGTTCACAATCTTTTGGCACTACTGTACTTGAATATCTGCAGAAGTAATTTATAGGAAGTTGCAACTATTCTTATGGGATTATTGTGATGTGGTTAGTGACAATGTTTTTCTCCATTTTTCTTATGCATCTGATGATCAAATTGTTCAAGCAGCCATGTAGTTTCTTCCTATGCTTTCTTTTAAGATTTGAAACAGAAATCATTCTTTTATGCTCTGTTTTTGTTTAAGATGAGCATCTAAGTGTTTCATATTCCGAATAAGTGAATTCATTACGCTCTCTTAAATTATTATATTAGTTACTCCTCACCACACTATAATGACAAACCAATTGTGTCACTGATCTCACCTACCTTATCTGCAGCTGATATTTTGGGATACCTTGCCTAGTTTCTAAAGATGGTGCTTCTTTGTCCAGCAAACCCTAATCAAACTCTAGTGAGCTTATAACTAGCCTAAAATCCTTATTCTACAGTCATTTCCATAGATTGTGAGCTTGATATTGAGAGAGCCCTCTCTGATTTTGTAGGGCTAGATACCGAATGAAAATATTGGTCTGTGGTTACCTCTTTTGCTTCCTTTCTCAACCTTGGGAAATGAAGGAGCCCTAACACTAAGAATAAAAAAATTTGAAGATAAAAGAACAATTATTTTAACTTCTTAGAGTGAAGTGGCAACACCTACTTTGTACCACTTACTTTTCCTTGAATTCCACAACCATTTATGTTATTCACATTCATTACTTGAGAGCTAATTAAATCTTGGTTTAGAATAATTTCATTCCAACATATCAATTTGAATTTTCCCATTGGAAGAAAACTCATGGAGTAGGCTACGTATAAAATTATATCAACACCCATTTCTCAATTACTTATGATTTCTATTCAATAGCTAGGTAATTCATTTGGCTTTAGGCCTTATTTCTTAACATTAATACATATAGAAAACTTTAAATAAAGTTACTAAAATAATACATTTCTCAAACTATGAATAATCATGTTGATTTTACTTAAGATTTACACTATCACAATGGAATTTATAGCCTAAAGCTAAGCTTCATTTCCTTTATTCTTTATCTTTTTTTTTTCTTTTTTATAAAGAAGAATTACTACCCTCTAAAAATATTACAAATTTTTGCAGGCTACTAGCTACTCATAAAAATATACATCTAATTCAACTATATATCCCAACACAAATTCTGTAATATCCAAAAATAGGGAAAATAAGCAGCAATGGGAATATCTTAATATATTCCAAAAATGGACTGCTCAGCTATGCATTTCCAGGAAAACACATTTTCATAAATATATTCCATAAAAATGAATATCATCACTTGTATCCCATAGATACATCCATCTAGCATCTAATTCCAAGAGGAGATCAGAAATAAATGAAACTAGGTGAGGTAAACAGGCCTCCCACCCTAGTGTAGCTGAAAATGACTAAAAACCCCAAATACTATAACACAAGGATTTCTGCATAAAAGTGACTGTGCAGTCTAAAAGAGGGTTTTAACTCAGAAAATAGGATAACAAGTAGATCTACTCATATATTGATGAATAATGCTGAAGAACAGAGATCTAGTCTCCTTATACAAAATAGAAGAGAACTCGGCAAGGGTTTCTTGTCAAACACTTTGCATACAAATGTGATCTTCAGAAAATTACTGAATAATCACTGCAACACTAAAGCATAAGAGTGTATAAGGATGAAATATGTATGATATGATGTATATCCCTCAAGGGCTTCCTCCCATGAAAGATTGAACCTCTCAATCACAAGGAAACACTGCAACGGAGCCACTAGACCAACTAATGAAGCTGCCTCCAAGAATAATGCATTCCCTAGATGGAACAACGCTGGGAATGTAGGGGAAATTTGTGGTCTGATACCACCGATCTGAAATAGGCTCTGGAGCTCTCCAAACAGGTCCTTCAAGTGAAGGAAACCTTCCTCCAAAGAGAAACTAGCTCAGGAACTGGAATTCCAATCCCTTCCACTGTTGTACCCAGCAACACTGCACAATCTCCGACAAAAATATGCTGATGAAGTAGGTTGAAGCTTGGCTTAAAAACCTGATGTGTAATGATGAATGAAAACTCTCCCAATGAGGCTCCTCAAGGAGATAGGTGGGATTTCCGCTCGGGAACACTCAATGCTAAACAACACTGCAACCCTGCTAAGCAGCAAAGGAAGAAAAAAGTCTTAGCAGAAAAAATAATAATCTAAAACATGAAGAATAATGATGCCATCCTCTTCCTTAAATCAAACATGATTTTTCTTGCCCTTGGCCCCACTCAATTAGGTCATCCCTATCCAAAGATACATCTCCCTCCAAAACTGCGTTATTCCTTCTTGGATTCCTCCTCCTCCACAACTGCGCTGTTGACTTAGTCAAAGTGGACTGAATCAACTTGATTTTATCCCCGTTCACATGTGGAGCTATTTTATTAAGCTAGAAAGAGTGTCCCTTTTCACACATGGAGTGTTTTTATCCTCCTTAGGAGACTTACTGGATTTTCTACCCATTTATTCACTGGCTAGAGCTGCTCCTAACTCTAATGTTCCATCTAGCGTTGATGCTAAAATTTTGGAACATTACAGTCCTCCCCTCCAAAATATTTGCTTGTCCTCAAGAAAATTTATAGGGAGAGAAAAAATTCTCCCCTCCTCCTCATGTGGCCTCCCATGAATACCCTCCATCACTGTATGAAGAGAATCAACAAATAAACTGTCATGCAATTTTTCCTCCCCAGTGTGCAGAACCAAATGGTGTAAATCAATCAAAGGAAGAAAATGTGAATGGAAACCTGCTTGCTATCTCATGGCCTCCACAAATTAGGAATGATGACGAACATGGTGAATGAGTGCCTCCCTCACCCATGCTATCATCCAAATGAAGTGAGTCACCCTCCAACATGGCAACTAAATCTCCTCCACCTTTGGCTCCTAAAATGTAGGTGGGCTGAATAAATGAACATGATAGGCAAGAAGGCCTATCCCATGCTGTCCTCCTCTCCACTTATGATAAGTGTAGAGTATATGTTGGTATTGGGCTGCAATAATATTGCCCTCAAGTGGAAAGATGAAGACTAGACCCCCATAGATCTCTTCTCCAACGTTATGAAACATGTTGGCCCAAATCATCCCATATGTGATGAGTTGGAAGTCACCATCATATGGCATGCAATCAATCATATGGCTCACATCAACTAGAAACAAATGTTTTGCTGTAGTGGCCACATACTCTCTCATGCTCCAATTAGAACATGTAATGCAAACAATGTGGGAGATATCTCCCCTAAGGGACACATCCAATCAATGTGACATTCCCCCAATCATGGTCTCAACAAATATAATTGAAACAGAAACATAAGGAACCATAATAAGAACCATGCTTGCTTCCATGTGTAGCAAGGGAGAAGGACAATGGTCCCTCAAGTGTAACCAATGCAGTTTGGCCCTCAACTGCAAAAGAGTGTGACAAAAAGTGTGGTCTCTCAACCACTTGCTTGTTGTCCCACTCTCCTCATATGTTTGGAGAAAGTGAATGATGTATGGTTTAAGGGGAGCATGCTCTCCAAAATACATCTCCTACCCAAGTCCTCTTAGGGAGTGGTTACCATCATTTCTCATGGCCTCAAGTAGACCATGAGTTCTAAGAAAAAGAATGCTCCTTCTTGGAGAAACATGCTGCACATGTATGGTTAAGGGATGCATAGATCAATTATACAATTCATTATGAAAACAAACAATACCCTTACCATAAGTCTTTCTCATGCAAATGGAGTGGCTCATAAATGAGTCTCCTCTCATCCTCAAAGAGAAAAGAGGTGTTTGTGCTAAATCTTCCAAATATTTATGTATCTCATCCATCTTCACATGATCCATGAAGTGCCTCCTCAAGTTCTTCAAGTGGTTCCTCCCAAAAGAAGAAAATAAGTGTGATGCAGTAATCATGATTTTCCCATGGTCCCTCCTGAAATGTACAACATGTAAATGGGGGAGAATCATGCTCCCAATGAGAATCTTCAATCTCAAGCCCACTCTCCAAACAAATCTCCCCATGAACATAAACATATCAGCAATATAAGGTAGCAAAGTACAATGAGAACAAGTTTCCAAGTGACAACCTGAGAGTGAATCGTAGTCCCACTCATGGAACCAGCGCAGTGCATCCCTTGCCTGCATCAAAATAAGAAATAACAAGTTCTTTACCAACCACTTTTGCTACCACAGTCATCTCATAAGATGAAAACATGAAGTTACAATGTGGTGTCAGTGGTGCACACCAAGAATCATGTGGCTTCCCCCACAAACCACGAAAAGGATAGCCAAAGTCGATGCTACAAGTAGCTGCAAGTACATCATCATACAATATGCAAGAAGAGATAATTCTTCTTGATACATCATGCTGCTCAAACAAGGAAAATAAGTATAATACAAAATGTGAAATTATACCTCCTCCATCATGTACTTGACATCTTGAGCTGAAATGGCTCAACGGGAATCTTTCCCTCACCTCTAATGAGTAGGGAAGTGGCTATGACCTCCTATCTGTCATCATCCGGGCTATGTATCTCTCCATATGCTGAAATATGTCATGTTGGATGCCCTCCCAAGTGAACTCCTCCATCAAATGGAAATATGCATCAAAGTGCATAGAAGAGAAGTCCTCATGTGCTGCATGTAGCAATTTCTCCTCGAGACTAGAAGCTCTAGTCAAGAAGACTCTGCCATGTGAATAGATGACCATATCATCCACCAAATACTCATCATCTCTATCCTGGTCATAGAGTATCATGCATGCACGAAGATCCTTGGAGTACTCTACTAAGAGTTGAGGTCCCCAATAAGGATCAATCCTCCTAAGAGACAACGCTGGTGATCTAGCATGTGAAACTCTCCTCATGATGCTGCCTGGTACTCTGACATCCCCCATGCCAAATTTATCCTCCAAACTCTTCAGCTCTCCAAAATCCAAGAGCAGTGAATCCATAGAAAATATTTCTTTCATCAATGATAGATCTGGTGGCCTCCCAGGTGGAATGCCTCCATGTAATGAGACATCAATGTCAAGAGTGGACTGTACATATATTTTGGCAACCTTGCCCTTGCTTCCGCAGCGCAATACAGTCTGCCTCCTCCTTGCAATAGCTCTTTGAAATAGAGAAGGGTGTGTTCCTCTCATCACATGATGTTGCTCTTCCTCCCTACCTCCTCCATCCAGCTACAATGTTGCACAATCATGTTGCTCACTGATTGTGCTTAGACCTCCATGTATGAGATCTTGGGGAACTTCTTGTAAGGATACAAGAATCCCTCCTGTTGGAGCATGTGCTCCTCCTCCCTCTGCATGAGGTACTAGTTGTGCTCTATATGTGACAACGATGTTTCCCTCATCTCCATCAATGTGTATGGGAAACATCTCAATAGTTGGATCCTCCTGTGAAAAAGAGATCCCCAAGCCCTCTTTTTTATGAATATGTAATAGAGGTCTTGCTTCTGGAAATGTGTAATGAAATATGTCAGCTTCTCCCATGGTTTTATGAAGTGGAGTTTCCTCTATAACATGCAAGGGTTTGGTTATCTCAATTTTCCCTTGCTCATGTGTCTTAGGAATTTTTTCACCAAACCTCCTCACCAATGTCTCTATGAATCTTGCATAAGAGGAAGTGTTTGCATTCTTTAAAGAAAAAGATTCAAAAATCCACCATGGATGAGCATTACCTCTGAAATGCAGCGCAGCAACTCTGATGGCTTCATCTTCAGAAATATGGTGCAGCTGCAAATAGGAGTCTAGCTCCTTCACCCAAGCTCTAGCTGAACATGTAGGTGATCCGGAAAAAGTAGATACAAGAAATCTACCTGCTTCCTGCTGCTGGCTCTTCTCCACTTGGATCCTGAAAAACTCTTGGAAATTAGTATGATCTCTAAACCTCTTAGTTTTAGATTCATACTCCCCCAACAAATCACTAAGATTCATCCTCTTATGCATTCTTCCTCCTTTCATCCATCTCAAGATAGAACTGGGCACCTGATGGCGCTATGCATCATGGTGTGTATCTGTATGCTCACACTTAGCATGTGAAAATATATATTCAGCTCTAGACCCAAACTCCTTTGGAGATCCCATCTCCAATCTCATTTTCTTCAGCTATCCTTGAAAGCTCTACATAAATTTTGGAAGAAGCTTTGTAAGCTTGTCTTCCCTCCTTCCTTCACATACTGAAGCCTTGTTTTTTATGTCCATATCTAATGAAAGTCTAATTTCCTGAGATCCACAGGCTGAGCCAAGATTGAGGCTCTGATACCACTGTAATATCCCAAAATAGGGAAAATAAGCAGCAACGAGAATATCTTAAGATTTTCAAAAAATGGACTGCTCAGCTATGCATTTCTAGGAAAATTCATTTTCAGAAATATATGCCATAAAATTAAAATCATCACTTGGATCCCATAGATACATCCATCTAGCATCTAATTCCAAGAGGATATCAGAAATAAATGAAACTAGGTGAGGTAAACAGACCTCCCACCGTAGTGTAGCTAAAAATGACTAAAAACCCCAAATACTGCAACACAAGGATTTCTACATAAAAGTGACTGCGCAGCCTAAAAGAGGGTTTTAACTCATAAAATAAGAGAACACGTAGATCTACTCATATATTGATGAATAATGCTGAAGAACAGAGATCTAGTCTTCTTATACAAAATAGAAGAGAACCCGGCAAGGGTTTCTTGTCAAACACTTTGCATACAAATGTGATCTTCAGAAAATTACTGAATAATCACTACAATGCTGAAGCATAAGAGTGTACAAGGCTGAAAGGTGTTTGATCTGATGTAGATCCCTCAAGGGCTTCCTCCCATGAAAGGTTAAACCTCTCAATCACAAGGAAACACTGGAACAGAGCCACTAGACCAATTGATGAAGCTGCCTCCAAGAATAATGCATTCCCTAGATGGAACAATGCTGGAAATGTAGGGGAAATGTGTGGTTTGATACCAAAGATCTGAAATAGGCTCTGGAGCTCTCCAAATAGGTCCCTCAAGTGAAGGAAACCTTCCTCCAAAGAGAAAACCGCTCAGGAACCGGGATTCCAATCCCTTCCACTGCTGCACCCAGCAACACTGCACAATCTCCTGCAAAACTGCGCTGATGAAGTAGGCTGAAGTTTGGCCTGAAAACCGGATGTGGAATTATGAATGAAAACTCTCCCAATGAGGCTCCTCAAGGAGAGAGGTGGGATTCCCGCTCGGGAACACCTGGTGCTAAACAACACTGCAACCCTGCTAAGCAACAAAGGAAGCAAAAAGTCTTAGCAGAAAAATAATAATCTAAAACATGAAGAATAATGCTGCCATCCTCTTCCTTAAATAAAACATGATTTTGCTTGACCTTGGCCCCACTCAATTAGGTCATCCCTATCCAAAGATACATCTCCCTCGAAAACTGCATTATTCCTTCTTGGATTCCTCCTCCTCGACAACTACATTGTTGACTTATCCAAAGTGGACTAAATAAACTTGATTTTATCCCTGTTCACACATGGAGGTGTTTTATTAAGCTAGAAAGAGTGTCCCTTTTCACACTTGGAGTGTTTTTATCCTCCTTAGGATACATGGGCTTTTCTACCGATTTATTCACCGGCTAGAGTTGATGCTAACTCTAATGTTCCATCTAGCTTTGACGCTAAAATTTTGGAACATTACAAATTCCTAAATCCAACAATTTCTTAAATTTCACATATAATACAATAATATTAGGTTTCTAAATCATGCAACAATTCCAATTCATCAAAAATACGATCTCAGTTTCTTCAAAATTTCCCTAAAAAAAATCACGAGCACATATTCTTGTAAAATAAGAGCTGAAATCAAATTTTATAACCTCATACCTTATCGTTTAAGCTTAAATAAAACGAATTTCCAATCACATAAAATGTTTATCTCTAAACATGTTATTCTCTTAACTAAATTAAAATAGTTTTGAGAATTTCATGAGTTCAATCCTCATAATTTCAATAATTAATTTAGTTAAATACAATTCAATCAATATGAAATCCTTAAATTCATCAAGGAGAGTATTATGAATTTCCTAGGCACAACAATATGAAATATTATTTAAATATGCTAGAATTAATTTGTCTTAAGAAAAATAAAAAATATATCTCATCAACTTATCACAATAATATATTTCTAAATTTTCAAACTTTTAAAAATCAATTTAATTCTACCTCAATGAAGCACATACAAAATGAATGACAATACTCTAATATAAATACCTAGTTCACATTTTACTACTTATATCAAGATAAGCTATTAAAAACATTCTAAACCACCTAATGGTGTACAATGTACCAATCTTCTTTTCTTAATTTGTAATCAAAGAAAAATAATGCATTTAGTTCTCAAACAAAATTTTGTTATGAACATTTTTTCCACTAAATTCAAAGTATGCATAATCAACCTTTCTTAATCATGTCCATCATATTTCACCAAAATCAATTGTTCATTATATACTCAAACAATTATGTACCTAACAAATATAGGTTATTATAGATTATACCATCAAACATAACATAACAAGTACATCCTTCAAATTTCACAAAAATGGTTTCCACAACCATTCACACCTAGAAGTCTTTTGAGCCCCTTCTTTATTAGGCAACGCATACCTCAACCTAGTCCTAGAATAATTTCAAGTTATCTCACGAAGAAAGCTAACCAATAATCAACACTTAACAATATCACAAATTAGATAAAATAAACCACAAAAAAATCATTCTTAACAATTAAGAAGGTATTCATAAAACATATTTTAATTCTACATCCCTACATTAGTTGTGCACCTACATTCTTAGTTAAAAATGACTTGTTGTGGATAACTTATATTGAGTTCTAATTAACTTAGATAATTTTAGTATCAAGATTAGTATGATGAACTCAATCATTACACTAATGATATTTCAGTCTCATACTTCTTACACAATACCATTACATATGCACTAAGTCTTCATTCCATACTCAACCATGGTTTTTTTTGGCATGTGTGATTTCATCTGGAAAAGATTGTTTTTTTTCTTTTAAATGGAGACTACACATAAATAGGTCTAAGATAGAAAAATAATTCATTTCTTTTGCAACTGATCTCCTATGTAATATAGAACTATATTTCAATTCTTTTGCAATTGATCTCTTTACAAATTCTGATAGACTAGTATAAAAAAATAGGAAGTGAATTCTATGGTTTTCATTTCTTTCTTTTAAACTATCAAGAACATATTAAGAGAAATTAGCCATAACTATTTCAAATTTAACTTTGAGGTTGTTAGTATGATGATTCCAAGCTTAAACTCAAGAGTGAAGTTGCAACAATTAATCTAAAAAATTAATGATTCTACACATTAATTCACTGTAATAATTTCAATATTATGACTTTAATATATAAACTATATGAAGAGGAAAAAAATACCATGCAACTTTGCCCAATTTTTTTTTTAGCAATAAACCTAAAGATACAAACAAGAAATTTAATTTGCACAAATAATATTAAAATCATAGCACTGTACCATAGAAAAAACAGATATAAAGTTGAAATCCAAACTAAGCTTCAAGAATATTTCTATATAATCTCAAAATTATAACCTTTAAATGGATTAATAAGAAATAGAAAGAGACTCCAAATTTAGTCTCGGCATAAATTTAGGTAATTATTTCAAATTTATATCCTTAAACCATAAAACATGAAGATGAATTCCAAGTTAAATCTCCAAGAAAATTGAAGCCTAAACAATGATAAGTACAACAAGATGAGGTACTAGTTCAATGCTAAAGTACAACATGATTAAGTATATTCTTTGTGGTAAAGTGTTGTAATATTTTTAAAATTATAGCTCTTAAGCGGGATAAACTGAGTGTTACAGTGCCCTAACAAATTTGTTTTTTAATTATTATATCAAAGGGGATTATTAGTTTAAAATTTACCTATATATTTCCAAAATATTAACAAAATATAAACAAGAAAATTATTTGGGAGTTCCCTGTCAATTTTCTATTTTTTTCCTCAAAATATAGGCTAAACTGGAAATAGTCTAGAAATTAAAAATAAACAAATATTAAAAAGAAAGTAAACAACAACATGATCTTAGCCTTAGGCCTTAAAAAAATAGTAATCATTGCATTTAACATTCTTATTGTTACCATTGCATATTTCATGAAACAAAATCCAACTATATCTTTCCAACCTACAGAAAGACTCAAGAATTCTTTTCAACAACAGTCCAAACAAAGAAAAGACATTTCTTTCACATTGTCTAAACAAAATTACTCCCTGTGGAAGCTCATGTACTAAGATTTGGTGTTATGTAGAGTGCAACATTAAAATAATAATAAATGATTTAAACTCATTCCAAAATCAACTATTTGTAAAATGACCAAAGATCCCATTCTATAAAAAGTTTAAAGTATATGCTTTCAAGCATTATTCCAGACTAATATTTTTACAAAAATAAAAAATTTACACTACATAATGAAAATGGATAAATCATAAAATCTCATTTTCCAAGAATTCAAATAAAGATTACCAAGGTTAACCTCTTTAAAGTAAAAAATTTAAACTACATAATGCAAATGGATAAATCACAAAATCTGATTTTCCATGAATTCATATAAAGGTTACCAAGGTTAACTTCTTTCAGAAACTATTTCAGACCAATACTTTTGTCAATAATGAAAACTTCAAACTACATAGTGCAAAGGGAAGAATCATAAACTCATATTATCCAAGAACGTATACATAGTAGAAGTTACAGAGGATTATCATTACCTAGTGCAAAGGGGGAAATAATAAACTCATATTTTCCAAGACTATATATATAGTAATAGTTACACACGATCACCACACTAATTTATCTTGTAAGGTTTTATGGTAAAAGTTACAAAAGATTACCACACTAATTTATCTTAGGCATTAATCAAGCAAATATGGCACACCAATATATGTACCCATCAAGATAAAAACATTATCCACCTTTGGATTTAATGATACTATGCTCTAAATTAGCACACTAATATGAGTAGTAATCTATACATTAGGTAGAGATGTATATTTTCTCTTTTGTCCAAAATGAATAAGAACTATATTTCCTGCAAAAATAAAAACACTTATGTTTCTAGAAAGACATAAATAAGGAACAATGTGCCAGATGCTTTCAAAACAATGACAACTAACTCTTAAACAAGACTTTTGTGGAAAACTATTATTAGATGAAAGATAAATATATAACTTTAAAGGAAACCAAATAAGCTACTAAGGGAAGGAGGATGTGAGAGAATAGGTAGGAATATGAACACCATATCTTCCAATTAAAGTTTATATGACATGCTTTTTATTCTAACTCGGGTGAATTACTGTAATCCTCTTTTTTTTCCCCAAAAAAAATTAATAATAACTTTTCTTCAATGTAAACTTTCATAAACAAAAATGTTTAAATAGAATATTATCTCTTCTTCAACATATGACAGAAATGTTTTAACAGAATAGTATTTCTTCTTTAACATATACTTTCATAAACATAAATCTACAGTAAAACAGAGATCCCCAAATTAAAAATAAGAACAATACATTGATAATAAATAGAAGATATAGAGACTACAATTAACACTATCATGCTGTCAGCTGACAACACATTTAAATGAATATTTATAACCAAATAAATAAATGGTAAACCATTGTCTATGATTATATATTTTATAACAACAAGAACTATTTTAAATGTAAGCTAGCTAAATCTTCATCCAAGAAAGGTTAATTAAAGAAAAATATAACAAACTCTAAATTTTTACATGATACTAAGGAATATACCTTGTCTTCCACTCACACCACTTACTCTCAATCAAACATGATAAATTATCGAGACTTTAATTTAGGAAATGGGTAGTCATTTGGTAGCATTTCCCTATTCTTTGTAGTCTCCCCTCATGGCGAAAATATTTCAATATTTATAAGAATTGAGTGGAGTGACACCTCACCCATTCATGCAAAAATTAATCTATTTTTAATTTATTATAATTCATATTATTCACCGCCCTCTCGTGAGGTGGCAGCATATCATTTTTTTCTTAATTATTTAATTGCTTTAATTATATAATATTCATCTCGATGTGTCCTCTCTAGAAAACTTTCTATTATTGATTTTTGAGAAATATGTAATTAATATCTTTGTATTAAAATAAAATTTATTTTAAATGACTCTCTAAAGTGGGTAAATTGGAGTTAAAACAAAGACAAGATTATGGTTCGTTCATGTGAACATTGTTCTTGTGAGTAACTAAGTTCCAAGAACACAAGGCCAACCATGTATAATCATACACATTATAAAGCATAAACAAGATTATGGTTCGTTAAATACTCCACATGGTATATTTTATTCTTCTTTCACAATCATAGACCATCACTCATGTTATGCACCAAAGTCAAAATAAGATATCAAAAGAGAAACATTGTTAATATGCACTTAACCAAAATCAGCCTTATACACTCAACCATAAATATTATCATAATCATGCAACAACCAAGTGACGCAAACTAGGTCTATAGTGTAGAAGCATATACATAAGTCTAACATATATTATCTTTATACAATCCATCAAAGTCACCCTAGAGGTTTCACCAAAAATAACTAAACAAGAAAAGGCACTACACACCAGTACATTATATATATACTTAATAATAACCATGGAAGGGATTACATATCTCCTTCATTTTCATTTTGGAAAATAGTATTTATATATTGAGAGAACACATTATATATATATATATATATATATATATATATATATATATGTCTATATATATATATATATATATATATATATATATGTATATGTATATGTATATGTATATGTATATGTATATGTATATGTATATGTATATGTATATGTATATGTATATGTATATGTATATGTATATATGTATGTATATATATATATATATATATATATATATATATATATATAGAGAGAGAGAGAGAGAGATAGATAGATAGATAGATAGATAGATAGATAGATAGTTGCATCTAGAGGCTCATTCTATAGCTAGTATGAGAGTGATGATATGATTGTATTTGTGCTCAAGGTGGATTTGAAAATTTTTTCTTTTAAAATAGAAATAAAATATACCTAAAATAAGAAACATTTTTATATATAATTAAAGCATATCCAAATACAAATATTTTGTTACTTTTAATCACGTGGTAAGGCGTTCTTTTTTGAGAACCACCCTCCCTTCTCCCAACTTGTACAAGTTTGAAACCTTGGATGTTGGATCTAGTGTAACGTTGGATCAAATGTTAAATGATTGAAAAATCTTCAGTGATTGGATCCCAACAACATAATTGTCAACGAACTTCCTTGCCATTACACTGATGCCAAATCAGTCGTTTTGCAACCGTTCAAGAACAGTCAGATTTTGGTTTGCGTCTCTCAAATGGGGTGGTCATTGTGTTCTTTGTTGGACGAGAGCAGGAGGCATTATTTTAGAATTTTTTTCATTGACGAGGGCGGCAGATACTGTGCTAGACCAGAGTGGAAGGCATTATTTTAGAAGTTTTTTCATCGAAGGTGTCACAGGCTTCATATGCGGTGATGGACAATCTGTCTATGGTGTAAACTTTCTTAATACAAATTACTCAAAATATTTTCAGTGTTTTTGTGTGTTGTGAAAACAGAGGCTTCACATTTCTATATTGCATCATTACCAATCATTGACTAATGTGCCTCGGCAGGGCATGGGGATGCTACTTCAGTTTTTTGCTTGTTTACACTTACATTGCTAACATTATCCTCCCATAAATATAGGATAATTGGAAAGATCCTTCTAGAGAATCGTAACCTACTACTATCCCAACAAAGAAAATATAATGCACACATCTATGAAGGTACTATCAGAATCCCGCCTTAAACTTGACTTGGGATTTCTTGACTAAATCCAGCCAAAATTGCTAAGTGAGACAACCCTGCTCACTCTAGCTCTTCCACCCTTAATTTTTTTTTTTTTTTTTAACCCGGGTAATTGTTAACTTGACATCCTCCCTATCACCTAGATCTAACCCACACTTTACCAGTGATTACCCAGGGGTACACATGCCATACTAGGTCTTACAGCAGTATGCCCATTTACATGTAATAAATTAACTCCATTATAATAATAATATTTTATCAGTGAAAATTTTAAGGATGGACATTTATGTTAAAGTTTAAAAATTTGGTGAATGTTAGTAGTCCCCAATATGTGAATTGTAAAATTTTTGATGTTTTTTTGTAAAAATATTTAGTTTTGTAATCATTTTATATTAGTATATATAAATTTTTGGCAATTTTTAGGGTAAAAATTTTTTACACTATAAAATTTGGATGAATCAATTTAAATAGCATGGAAAATTAGCCCACCTGCGAATATTAGCCCCTAAAATTTTCCACAATTTTTTTTTGTTTCATTCTTACTATCTTTGTACATATGAAATCAATGTCCATATAAAAATAACCCATCTACCGGATTACATGGGTCACTAGCCTCTGTAACCGCCAGTCCTCTAGGAGTTCTCTTTAGATACATGGTTCATCAATTAATTAATCCATGTGTACATATCCTCTCTCATTTTGACAGACTTTGCTCTCCTAGCACAGCGAAATTCAATGGCTCTGATACCATTTGTTCAGATTTATCGGAGAAATAATAAATTTACTGAGACGAACAAAAAACCATAAAATAGTTAGCAACAAATCATAAACATAAACAAAGATGTTTATCTGGGAAAACCCCCAAATCTGTGGCAAAACCCAACCAATGAAATTTCATTAAGCATTGGCCAAAACCTTGGCCAATCTGGCCAAGTGGGCCTTCACCACTCACCTCTAGGCCTAGATTACAATGAAGTATTCCCAGCCTTTTATAGGCTCCATTACATGCAATACCATTGTCTAAAAACCATGGGTGCACAATACCATGTGCCAAAAAGCCACTACTATTTACCCTAGTCAACATTGACTCTATCCCGAATCAAGTTTACCTAACAGAACCAAGAAGAGGTCATAGCACTGACATTGCAGGAGATGAAACAACACCATCAGGAGATGGGAATGGGGCATTTTCTCCAATTGGAGGGGCTCTTTCATCATTGAGAGGAGTACCTAAGTACTTGATATTGAGGGTCCAAGGGTCCATCTTAAATTAGAGGGTTTCTTTTTTGGTTGATAGTGGAGCTACCCACAATTTTATTGATGCCCAACTAGTGCAAAGGAGGGAAATACCCACTCATGATTTTGAGGGATTTTATGTTTTGGTCTGAGGAGATAGAACTATGAAATGCATACATTATGCTCCATCCTTATCAGTCACCATGGGAGAATATACATTGAATGATCACTTCTTTGTGGTTGACATACTTGACACCAATGTGATATTGGTTGTACATTGGTTGATTACTTTGGGGAAAATCACAACGGATTGGGAGACTTTGCAGATGGAATGGGTGAATAAAAGGAGTGGAAAAACTCAAATGATTAAAGGCATGCACACATATCCCTCACATACAACTTCCACACTAAATATAGAGATGTATTTGCGCAGTGGAAGAAATTACCTAACAGTCCCATCTATTATGCTTATGGGATTTCTTCATGGGATGTTATTATCTTGTAGAAAACCACCTGGGAGGCCACCTGATTCAGATTTCGTGAGAGATTTCTCACAATATGATGCTCCAAGCATAGATCTAGGAGGGATGGGATCATTAGAAGACCATGATACAATGTTGAGAGTCTTGGGTTGAATCAAGGAGGAGGGGGACATTCTCCCAACATCATCATTACCCACTCTCATTTCAAATTCTGCACTATGGGAGGAGAAGCATGGGAGGAATAGCACCCTTCCAACATATAACTTTGGCAGGGGAGATGTCAAGGAGGAGAGCATCCATATGACATATGTTCTTTGTGATAGATCATCAGTGCTGTCACTATGGAAGATTGATCCATATTGGAAATCCCAACTGTTGGTGGATTATTCCAAGGATCTTTTTTACATGCACTATACTTGATGACCAGCTACATGAAGAGGGTTATTCAGTCCAAGAAGGAGTCATATAATATCATGGTAGGATCTTCTTAACTAGAGCCTCCAAGCTCAAGGATAAGTTGCTACAAATGGCTTATGAAGAGTTCTTTTTCAGCCATACTTATTCCATGAGGTCTTATAACACTATCATGGAAAGATACAATTGGTAAGGCTTTGAAGAGGAACTATATCAGAATTTTCAAACATGCATGAACCATGTGGAGTTCAAAGAGAGTCATGACTCAATGAATGAGTTATTTCAACCACCTCTTTCCTCTTTTGGAATGAGAGGGAATATATCTATGCACCACTCCATTTGTATGAGGAGAAATTTTGGTGAAGAATATGATTGTGTACATAATGTTTTATTTGATGAACATATGCATTCATTTACCATGTATATGCAAAAAATAGCTCCAAGGAGGATAATTATTCCATATAAACTTCATTTTCAACTCTGGGCCATAAACATTTCTAAACATGGCCACTCCCTTGGAGGACAAAGGGAGATTTTGTATCATTATGGGTGTATTCCAAAAGCACCAAACATATATCACACTTTCAGCCATGGTGAGATGACTTGGGAAGCAAGTAAGTGGTGGGGAAACCACTTACCATATAATTATCTGATGCTGTCAAGAGATTTATTGCACTGGTTCCACATGTGGGACTGTGACCCACCTCCATTTTTACAAATTTCAATTTGTATGTAGTTAATTTTGATCCCATACATTAATGATGTACTTATACTTTTTATGGGAATGTTTGGAGGGAGGATGGGAGGAATGTATGTGCCCTATGGGAGAGATATTCTCCATTTTCATTAAGTTACATTTTTTAGGGAGAACATTGGGCAAACCATGTTTGTTTCATTTGAAATATTGTCTCCTTGTGGGATGGATTATTTACATCTCATGAGAACTTTGGAGGAGAAATTCATGGATGGATGGATTGGTGAACGCTTAGCTTATGAGGAAATATTATGACATGTTGGTGTCACTAATGGAGGATGAGAAGAGTTGTAGCACTCACCTTGTCAGTTGCTTGAGGACAAGCAACATTTGGGAAGGGAGGATTGTATTATTCCCAATTAGCCATGAGCTAGTTGGAATATTAAAGTTTGTTTCGTTGATTTTGTTTATGAATAAGAGGACAATGGAGGTCCATAATTGTCCGTAATAGTGAATAAATCAATGCCAATGTGAAAGAGGTAGATCTTGGAAGCTTAATTGAGAACCCTTTGGTGTGAAAAGGGGTTGGAACACCTTGACTGAGTCAGATTTAACCAAATCAATAGCGTTGTCATGGAGGAGTGGTCATCAATGAGAGACAACGTAGTTTTAGATGGAGATTCTTTATGTGGAATTAGTGCTATTATTGGATGTGTATTAGGGTTTGCAAGCTCATATTTTATTTAAGGAAGAGGATGGAAGCCATATTCATTATGTATGTTGATATACAATTTTTTGAATATATGGTCTATTTAGATATATGTCCTTCTCTTGTTGTTTAGTTGAGATAGAGTGATGTTTAGCACAGGGTGTTCCCGATCGAGAATCCCACCTCCTCCATTGAGAAGCTCTTGGAGGAGTCTTGTACTACATTTTCCACTATCTGGCTTAAGGCCAATCTTCATCTTTCATTTACAGCACAAATACTGTTGAGGGTTTGGTTGTTTTGTAGGTTGCAGCAATGGAGACTAGATATGGGTCATTTCATTGCTCATTTTCAGTGGAGGAGGCTTCCTTTCCAATGGGAGGGCAATAAGGAAGGACCTTGTGCATATTTTCAGATCTTGGCTTTAGGCCATCAGTTTATTTAGCCCTACAATTCAGTTTACTTCTAGATGTGCGTTATTTTTGTAGGAGGAGTTGCAGGGTGGATTGGCACACCATTTGGAGAGTTTTTTTTCTAGTTAAAGGGATTTGCCTTTCATTTAGAGGATCTATTGGAGGAGGATATTATATTGATAATATTATATCAGCTACACTTTCCAAATCTATATTTTGTTGTGGATCTTCAGCCCAAGGCCTAGATCCCCATCTTGTATCTGGTGTTTTGCTGAAAACCCTTAAGGGGTTCTTCAAAGGAGGTTGTATAGTGCTCAGATATATATTGGATCTATATTTTGAGGCACATATCAGCCCTAGATCTGATGTATATTTATTATTTGTAGCAGTGGCTTAAAAACAGCATTGTAATAGTCTTCCAGTCTTTATATATAGTAGCAACACCTCTTATTAAGGGATTTTGTCCATTGGAAGCTTTTTATTTCTTATTGTACATCTTATGGCCCATTATTATGCATATTTTGCTATTTTTATAACATATGAAAGGTCTCCATATTGGCCTCTTGCTTTTATATAATGATTTTCATTATTTTTCCAACATTTTGCACTATATTCATGCTTTTCCCATTTGGGAATATTACAACATCTAAGTGTTTCATCTTCTGAATAAGTGAATTCATTACGCTCACTTAAATTCTTATATTCGTTCTTCCTCACACACTATAATGACAAACCAATTGTGTCAATGATCTCACCTACCTTTTCTGCAGCTAGTCTTTTGGGATACCTTGCCTAATTTCTAAAGATGGTGCTTCTTTGTCCAACAAACACTAATCAAACTCCAGTGAGCTTATAACTAGCCTAAAATCCTTATTCTACAGTCATTTCCATAGATTGTGAGCTTGATATTGAGAGAGCCCTCTCTGATTTTGTAGGGCTAGATATCGAATGAAAATACTAGTCTGTGGTTACCTTTTTTGTTTCCTTTCTCAACCTTGGGAAACGAAGGAGCCCTAACACTAAGAATAAAAACAATTTGAAGATCAAAGCACAATTATTTTAACTTCTTAGGGTAAAGTGGCAACACCTACTTTGTACCACTTAATTTTCCTTGAATTCCAGAACCATTTATGTTATTCACATTCATTACTTGAGAACTAATTCAATCTTGGTTTAGACTAATTTCATTCCAACATATCAATTTGAAATATTCCAATGGAAGACAACTCATAGAGTAGGCTACATATAGCATTATATCAATACCCATTTCTTAATTACTAATGATTTCTATTCAATAGCTAGGTAATTCATTTGGGTTTAGGCCTTATTTATTAACATTAATACATATAAGAAAACTTTAAATAAATTTAATAAAACCATACATTTCTCAAACTATGAATAATCATGTTGATTTTACTTAAGATTTACACTATGACAATGGAATTTCTAGCCTAAAGCTAAGCTTCATTTCCTTTTTTCTTTCTCTCTCTTTTTTTCCTTTTTTATAAAGAATAATTACTACCCTCTCAAAATATTACAACTTTTTGCAAGCTACTAGCTACTCATACAACTATACATCTCATTCAACTAGATATCCCAGCACAAATTCATAAATCCAAAAATATCTTACATTCCACATACAATACAATCATATTAGGTTTCTAAATCATACAACAATTCCAATTAATCAAAATGTGATCTCACTTTTCTTCAAAATTTCCCTAAAAAAATCACGAGCGCATATTCTTGTAAAATAATAACTGAAATCAAATTTTCTAGCCTCATACCTTATCCTTTAAGATTAAATAAAACAAATTTCCAATCACATAAAAGGTTTATCTCTAACATGTTATTCTCTTAACTAAATTAGAATAGTTTTGATAAGTTCATGAGTTCAATCCTCATAATTTCTATAATTAATTTAGTTAAATACAATTCAATCAATATGTAATCCTTAAATTCATTAAGGAGAGTATTATGGATTTCCTAGGCACAACAATATGAAATATTATTTAAATATGCTAGACTTAATTTGTCTTAAGAAAAATAAAAAATATATCTCATCAAATTATCACAATAATATATTTCTAAATTTTCAAACTTTTAAAAATCAACTTAATTCTACCTCAATTAAGCACATAGAAAAATAATTACAATACTCTAATATAAATACCTATTTCACATTTTACTACTTATATCAAGATAAGCTATTACAAACATTATAAACCACCTAATGGTGTACAGTGTACCAATAATCTTTTCTTAGTTTGTAATCAAAGGAAAATAATGCATCTAAATCTCAAACAAAAATTTTTTATGAACATTTTTTAAACTAAATTCAAAGTATGCGTAATCAAACTTTCTTAATCATGTCCATCATATTTCACCAAAATCAATTCTTCATTATATACTCAAAAAATTATGTACCTAACAAATATAGGTTATTATAGATTATACGATCAAACATAACATAACAAGTACATCCTTCAAATTTCACAAAAATGGTTTCCACAACCATTCACACCTATAAATCTTTTGAGCCCCTTCTTTATTAGGCAAGGCATACTTCAAGCTAGTCCTAGAATAATTTCAAGTTATATCACGAAGAAAGCTAACCCATAATCAACACTTAACAAGATCACAAATTAGATAAAAGAAACCACAAAAAAATCTTTCTTAACCATTAAGAAGGTATTCATAAAACATATTTTAACTCTTTAACGTCTCTACATTAGTTGTGCACCTACCTTCATAGTTAAAAATGACTTGTTGGGGACAACTTATATTGAGTTCTAATTAGCTTGGATAATTTTAGAATCAAGATTAGTATGATGAAATCAATAATCACACTAATGACATTTCAGTCTCATACTTATGGTTTTCAAACTTATGTGGTTGTCGTTGATTGCAGAATCTAGATTATCCACAGTATCATAAAACAAAGGTCGATGTTTCGAATCCCAACGAGGATCCATTTTCAGGACGAGAAATTAATGAAGAATGAAAGAAGGTCACAAAGATCAGCGTATAAATAGTGAAGGATGATGATGAGAAGAGCCGACAACAGATTTTGTTAATCTATTTAAAATAAATTTGATTTTATTCTTTATAAAAAATAAGTATTTAAAATTATTTATATAATATTACTAATAAATTTCATAATTTAATTTATTATTATTATTATTATTTTAATTTTTTATTATTATAAATCCTTAAGTGCTACTAAATTAATTTTAATTATAATATAATAACCCTAATTTAAAATTTTATTTAGTTGCATAATTTATATTTATAAAATTTTTAAATTATTATTATTTAATAATATATAAAAAATTAAAAATTTAAAAAATAACTTTTTTTTTATAATTTTTTATTATATTAATTTCATAATTTGTTAAAATTTTAATTTAATGTCCAAATTTTTTATAAATAAATCTTGAGAGTTACTAAATTTTTTAAATTATTACCTAAAAAGATTAACCTAAAATAGTATAATCCAATTATTAATCGAAGGGTTAATTAATTAAATAACATTAATATGAAGAATACCTATGTTTATTTAATTCTAAATAATAATAATATAACTATTTAAATATATGTTAATAAATAAACTTTATTAATTCATATTTATTAATTCTGCTAATGATTTTTTATTAAATATATTTTATTAATCTAATTAAATCCTAACAAATTTTTAAATTTAAAATTTAAAATTTTATTATATCATTGTTAAATATAAATTAATTTAATTTGAATTTTTATTATAATTTACTTCCATCTATGATAATAATTATTAATTAATTAATTTTTATTAATAGAATAAAAATTATTAACAAAAATAATTATTACGAGTGAGTGAAATAATAAGTGTTTTGTACTGACACGACCCTAAACTGTTTACTAATAAGGAGAAGAAGCAAACCTATGATATTATACCTGGGATGAGGACGAACCTAAGGAGAAAATTTTTCTAATTAGAGGTCGCCAACTGTCACTAATCTCATATCCTCTGTCCCTGTTGATGTTATGCGGGTGTTTTATAATCTCCATCGCTTCTTTAATCTTTCATCTGTAATAGCGTTCCTCCCTTGCAATGATTTTAGCATCCTCAAGACGTAAGTGATGTTTTTTTTTTAAGGAGTGATCAACAAGAGCCGAGGTTCGAGATCGCTCATGTTTAATATCAACACCATGCTCTTTCAGACGCTTTTGAAGAGAGCACCCATTTTCACCAATATAATTCTTCCCACATGAGCAATCAATCTTGTAAACACCTTTAAGCTGCTCCTAACTAATTCTATCTTTAACTCAGCGCATATTTTGTCTAATGGTTCCTGCTACTGAGAATTGTGTGAAAATGTCACTCATCCCCAAAACCATGGCAATCTTATCTGTCACACCTTTAATGTATGGCAGAAAAACCCTTCCACTGCTCTCCTGAGGATTCTGGCATCTCTTGGATACGACCGTACATTTTTCTCTATTTATAGCTTTTCTTATTTCTCTTTCCTTATACCCTATACCCAAGAAAACAGATGTCAGGTGAGATATTTCTTCTTCCATGGGCTCCTCATCAGATATCCTCAAGGATGTTACAGAAAGAGTGTTAAGGCCACCCAATTTTTTAGAAGGATGATGGTAAGACTCGGTGTGAAGGTAGCTGTCAGTATGGGTCTTTTTCCTAAAACCTGATGCATCAAGAACATTAGGGAAGCTCACGTACTAATATTTGGTGTTATGTAAAGTGCAACATTAAAATAATAATAAATGATTTAAACTCATTCCAAAATCAACTATTTGTCAAATGACCAAAGATCCCAGTCTATAAACCATTTAATAGTATATTCTTTCAAACATTATTCGAGACTAATATTTTTACAAAAATAAAAAAATTTAAACTACATAATGAAAATGGATAAATCATAAAATATCATTTTCCAAGAATTCAAATAAAGATTACCAAGCTTAACCTCTTTAAAGTAAAAAATTTAAACTACATAATGCAAATGGATAAATCACAAAATCTCATTTTCCAAGAATTCATATAAAGGTTACCAAGTTTAACCTCTTTCAGAAACTATTCAAGACCAATACTTTTGTCAATAATGAAAACTTCAAACTACATAGTGCAAAGGGAGGAATCATAAACTCATATTATCCAAGAACATATACATAATAAAAGTTACAGAGGATTACCATTACATAGTGCAAATGGGGAATCATAAACTCATACTTTTGAAGACTATATATATAGTAAAATTTACAGAGGATTACCACACTAATTTATCTCTTAAGCTTTTATAGTAAAAGTTACAAAAGATTACCACACTAATGTATCTCAGGCATTAACCAAAGTAAATATAGCACACCAATATATGTATCCATCAAGCTAAATACATTATCCGCTTTTGGATTTAATGATACAACGCTCTAAATTAGCACACTGATATTAGTAGTAATCGTAGTAATCAGTAAATGATACAACGCTCTAAATTAGCACACTGATATTAGTAGTAATCAATAATTAAGCAGAGATATATATTTTTTCTTTTGTCCAAAATGAATAACAATTATATTTCAAAGAAGACTTTCTTTTCTGCAAAAAGAATAAATGATATATTTCAAGAGAAATTTCTTTCTAGAAAAACGTAAAGAAGAATTTATTTCTAGACAGACATAAAAAAGGAACAATGAGCCAGATGCTTTCAAAACAATGACAAATAACTCTTAAACAAGACTTTTGTGGAAAACTATTATTAGATGAAAGATAAATATATAACTTTAAAGGAAACCAACTAAGCTACTAAGGGAAGGAGGATGTGAGAGAATAGGTAGGAATATGAACACCATATCTTCCAATTATAGTTTATATGACATGCTTTTTTTTTCTAACTTAGGTGAATTAATGTAATCCTCTTTCTTTTTTCCCAACAAAAATTAGCAATAATTCTTCTTCAATGTATGCTTTCATAAACATAAATGTTTTAATAGAATAGTATCTCTTCTTCAGCATATAACATAAATTTTTAACACAATAGTATATCTTCTTCAACATATACTTTCATAATCATAAATGTACAATAAAACAGGGATCCCCAAATTGAAAATAATAACAATACAATTATAATAAATAGAAGATATAGTGACTACAATTAACACTATCATGTTGTTAGCTCACAACACATTTAAATGAATAATTACTAATTGGAGATCAACACTATCATGTTGTGAGCTCACAACCCATTTAAATGAATAATTACTAATTGGAGCCAGTATTCACCCATCAATTAACACAAAAGCATATTCTTGGAGTTCTCTAATTTCAACATATGTATAGCCCAATAAATAAATGGTATACCATTGTCTATGATTATATATTTTAGAACAACAAGAAATATTTTAAATTTAAGCTAGCTAAATCTTCATCCAAGAAAGGTTAATTAAAGAAAAATATAACAAACTCTAAATTTTTATATGATACTCAGTCATTATACTTTGTTCAGCAGCTTAGCTTGCCAACTCCAACATACCAATCAGATTTACCATCCAACCATATCCAAAGGAAACATTTTTCCAAAGACCAATCAGATTTACCACCCAACCATATCCAAAGGAAACCTTTTTCCTTGGAACCCCGGAGCTCTATGAGCCCACAAACAGTACCAACTTCAATAATAGTAATAAATTTAGGGAAGACTAAGGAATATACCTTGTCTTCCACTCACACCACTTACTATCAATCAACCATGATAAATTATTGGGACTTTAATTTAGGAATTGGGTAGTCATTTTGGCAGCATTTCCCTATTCTTTGTAGTCTCCCCCCATGATGCAGGAGCATAGACTCGGGAAAATACCTTGTATTTTATTTAAACTAGGGGTCTCATGATTTTGAGAAATTATTAATTTTATGTAAATATTAATGAGATTTTGAGTGATTAAATTATATTTTTAATTAATTATATGTGAGAATTTGTAAATGTTTCCAAACAACTGGAATACATGAGAGAAATTAGATGAGAGATATCTAAGAGATAATTATGAAGCCTAAGTTAGATTTAGCTTCAAGGTTTTAGGGATAAAGATCTAGATTTTAGGGGTGTTCAGATATTTGAGGGCTTGTTGAGTTATTATAGGGATGTGAACCTAAATTGGTTCAATTAAATTTGTATAAATTTATGAGCCTCAAAGGAAAATTAGAGGAGGAAAATAGAGAAAAATAGATAGTGAGGTTTGGACAACAAGTTTGCAAGCCTACGGGCTTTTGTAAAAGGGCCATTGATTGAAAATATGGCCATGGATGAAGAGTATTTTTTTGTAATTAATTACATTTGGTTATATCGATGAGGAATTTGTTTTGGAATTTCTGTGTGAATTGTATATATATTCTTGGTTAAATTCTGTTTAAAGAATTCTTGGATTTCTGTGAAATAAGCATAGGAGGAGGAAATCGATTTCAGTTAAAAACGATTTATGCATTGAACAAATCGAATTTCGTAAAGTATTGGGAAATCGATCTGAACAATCGATGTTTGATATTTTTAAAACCATAATGCAAATGGCGGAACGCATATAATTGGTGAACACATAGTTGAAAGGCGTTAATGGAACGCATATAGTTGGTGAACGCATAGTTGTGAAAGTACTAATGAAACACTTTTCATATTTATTGTTACTGGCCTAACGATGTTACAGGAGGATCGATTAATCAATCGACACACGAATTGAATTTTGAAATAGAATCCAAGTGACATGCTGCAGGTGAAGTGAGCCATTATGCTAAGAAGACACTCATCAATGCACAAAGAAGTTGGGCTTTCAAAGATTGTAAAACGCAGGTCCTGAACAAACCGTGTGATACATAAAGGGTGCAGAATTTGTTTTAGACTTTTTCTATTTTGAATCGATGGAACAGTAATCGATCAATGCCGGAGGTGAAGAGTGAAGTTTCAAAAGTCGATTTGTAAAATGCCGAAGGTGCGTAGTGAAGTTGAAGCGGAGAGCAGTTGATTGAACAAAATGCGAAAGAGAGTGCTGAGCAAGCTGAAGCGGCTGTAGAAATGAGGTTGATTCAACAGCGAGAACGTTGAAGTGTTTGATAAGCAGAATGACAAAAAAAGTCTGTCATTGGAGAACGCGAGGTAAGTCGCCTTTGTATCGATCAACATATATAGAAACTGTGGCCTGGTCTCCTGAGGCATTGAATGGAATGGGTACTTATATAGTTAATCCAAGAACGAAGGTGAGTTTTGTCTTTGTAGGCATTGGAAGCTTAATATTTGCTGGCCAAATATATAATTGAATGCATATGGTGTAGCGCTGGTGCTAATGTGTGGAGGAGGTAAGTTGTGGGCTGAGAGTTCAATATTGTGATAAGCCCTGAAGTTTCATATAAAACTTATTTATATTGGGATGCATAAAGTCAATATGCAGTGGTGGTAATTTGCAGTTTGAATTTGAAGCATGGTTTTATATCAACTTTTGATTGAGGCGTGATTGTATAAAAGTTGGGGATTTAAATTAATTGAATCCAAAATTTTGAATTAAGATGGATTAAGCCTTGAATCCAAGATTTTGAAATGAGAATTGTTGGGTTTTACATGTAAAGAGAACTTTGGTTTTAATTATGAAATTTGTTATAAAACCATGAGTATGATTTCATAATCATAAAGTGATAATTGAAGGAGAAGCTTCCGCTTATGGAACGTCTTATTAATCATAGTAAAATGTTTTTGCTATACAATGGTTTTATAACCATAGTAAAGGAATTCAGAAAGGAGCTTCTACAAGGAAGAATAGGGAATTAGTTTGTGTGAGGTATGGTTTCCATAAACCAATAAATTTGTGAACAGATGTTTGAAGAGCTTCCACGAATTAAAGTTGTTGAAATTGTCCAGACTTAAAGTTTTATTTGGGCAGTTATTGTGATGTATTTTTATATGCATAGACATGGGAGAGATTCTGGGTTGAGTAGGGTTTTCCTGCATCATTTTGGTATCAAAGCTAGAATAGCTCTGTGTGAAGATTCAAGTTTTTTTAAATTGATTTAATTGCATATGATGAATGAATATTAGATTTTGAAACTAATGAAGATTGCAACACAGAGATGCAGTGCAGTTGAGGAAGTGTAGCAAGATCAACAGGATCTTGAAGGTGAGCTGACAGGTATTATTTAACTCTGGTTTGAAGACTATTTGCAGAGTCCAGGTTGCAAGCAAGTTGAAGAAAGTCTCAGCAGAAAGAAACAGATCACAGCTGGAGAGCAGTGGTGAAGGAGTCCAGCAAAGGATTATAAGTAAATGTGGAAGAACCTGAAGATTCAACAGAGGTTGAATAAAGTTACAGATGAGTGAATTCTGAAGGAGCAGTGGAGAAATTCTCGAAAGGTTCCAGCAGAGGACCGGTGATTACCAAAAGACCAAATTCGAAGGAAAGGATTGGTGAGGTAAGTGGCAGGAGGAGAGCTTGCTGTTGTAGAGGCTTGGTGCAACTCATGGGTGAGGAACTCATGGCGAAGAATATGACTACTGAAATTCATAAAGGAGAGAGCAGAGGTTCAGAGAGAGGCCACAGTATAAAGAGGGAGAAAGATGCCAATGAAAATGGTATATTGAAGCAGTTGACTGATGAAGAGTATGAGAAAGAGAAAGTTGAGATAGCAGTTCATCTTGAGTTATTGATGGAGTTGTTATAGGAAAATATGAAAGACCGGAAACATGGTTGGACCATGAGGAAGAAATTGAAGTGGCAGAGGCTACAACAGAAAAGAGATCAACAGATAAACATGCAATTAATAGAAGAGCTGAAGAAGCTCGAGCAGATGATGAGTTATTGGGAAAATCCAAATCAGTTGGATAACGTGAAATCTTGTATTTTTGTAGCTGACAATTGTGATGTGATTACAGGTTTTACGGAGGAGGATGCACAGTCTTGTGAAACGTTTATAGTACAGGAGGAATTTCTTGTGGATGCAGAAGAAGTGAATCAGTCTGAAGCACTGATAAGTGAAGTAACAATTGAGATTGTTGAACTTTGTGATTTTCAAACTGAAAGTTTTTGTGTGAATGCAGGGACTGTAAGTGATGGTGAAATGCTTCAGCAATGCCATAGAGAAATTGCATTGTTAGAAAACTTGTTGGCAAATTCAGAGTATGACAGAGAGATTGCAGCAGAAGGAAAAGTTCAGTACAGTGAACGAGAGTAGAAATACATCATGGAAACAGATGGTGTGAAGGAAGGACTAGTTGATAGTCTTGAGAATTATTCAGAGAATTCTTTGGGAAGAGAGAATCAACATACTGATGTGCTGATTGAGATGGAAAATTCAGGGCAGCATACTGAAGTGTTGGCAAAGGAGGACAAGGCACTAATGCCTTATGATTTTTGTTTTAACAAATGTTTTGTGAATGCAGGTGTTATTGCAGGTGCTGAAGAACATTTGACTCAGTTGAGCAGTCAAATGAAGAAAGAAGAGAATTCTGTGGAAATTTCAAATCCATGGGATGAGGAAGTTATGGAAATAATGTTGAATAGTCAAAATTCAGTGCAGGAAGAATCTCAATTTCAGAGTTGGGAATTGCAGATGCAGAGAGACAAAGATAGAAGAAGAGAGTACACAATGTACCAGTCCAGAAAGTTGTTGATAGGAGAAGGTAGAGAAGAAGTTTTCTGTTGTAGAAGACAAGAGGGCATGGATGATCGGGCGGAGGTAAGAACGGAAACAAGCATAGAACTAAGAACTGAGCGAGTAAGAACTCAGCAGGCAACAAGAAATCAGCAGTTTGAAGATTTATTGGACAGAGAAATTGAATTAATCAGAAGAATCATGTTGAAAGTGTCTCAGAGGAAGACATCAACAAGGAAGAGAAGTAGCAGTAGCAAAATGAATACCGAGACAGATTTTGAAAGTGCAGCGAGTGGAGCAAGACAGCATAAGATATGGAGACCTGGACAAAAGCAGCAAGCAATAACAGATGATGAATTGTAGAACAAAGTGTGGGATCCAGGCGGGCAAAGATTTGGAACGCATGATCAGGGGATCATGATCATTTTCAACCTTGGGAGTCTGATGCAGGAGCATAGACTCCGGAAAATACCTTGTATTTTATTTAAACTAGGGGTCTCATGTTTTTGAGAAATTATTAATTTTATGTAAATATTAATGAGATTTTGAGTGATTAAATTATATTTTTAACTAATTATATGTGATAATTTGTAATTGTTTCCAAACAACTAGAAAACATGAGAGAAATTAGATGAGAGATATCTAAGAGATAATTATGAAGCCTAAGTTAGATTTAGCTTCAAGGTTTTAGGGATAAAGATCTAGATTTTGGGGGTGTTGATATATTTGAGGGCTTGTTGAGTTATTATAGGGATGTGAACCTAAATTGGTTCAATTAAATTTGTATAAATTTATGAGCCTCAAAGGCAAATTAGAGGAGGAAAATAGAGAAAAATAGATAGTGAGGTTTGGACAGCAAGTTTGCATGCCTATGGGATTTTGTAAAAGGGCCATTGATTGAAAATATGGCCATGGATGAAGAGGCATTTTTTGTAATTAATTAGATTTGGTTATATTGATGAGGAATTTGTTTTGGAATTTCTGTGTGAATTGTATATATATTCTTGGTTAAATTATGTTTAAAGAATGCTTGGATTTCTATGAAATAAGCATAGGAGGAGGAAATCGATTTTAGTTAAAATCGATTTATGCATTGAACGAATCGAATTTCGTAAAGTATTGGGAAATCGATATGAACAATCAATGTTTGATATTGTTAAAACCATAATGCAAATGGCGGAACGCATATAATTGGTGAACACATAGTTGAAAGGCGTTAATGGAACGCATATAGTTGGTGAACGCATAGTTGTGAAAGTATTAATGAAACACTGTTCATATTGATTGTTACTGGCCTAACGATGTTACAGGAGGATCGATTAATCAATCGACACACGAATTGAATTTTGAAATAGAATCCAAGTTAATTGTGTTGACATGCTGCAGGTGAAGCGAGCCATTATGCTAAGAAGACACTCAGCAACGCACAAAGCAGTTGGGATGTCAAAGATTGTCGAACGCGGGTCCTGAACAAACCGTGTGATACATAAAGGGTGCAGAATTTGTTTTAGAATCTGTCTATTTTGAATCGATGGAACAGTAATCGATCAATGCCAGAGGTGCAGAGTGAAGTTTCAAAATTCGATTTGTGAAATGCCGGAGGTGCATAGTGAAGTTGAAGCGGAGAGCAGTTGATTGAACAGAATGTGAAAGAGAGTGCTGAGCAAGCTGAAGCGGCTGTAGAAATGAGGTTGATTCAACAGCGAGAACACCGAAGTGTTTGATAAGCGGAATGACAAAGAAAGTCTGTCATTGGAGAACGCGAGGTAAGTTGCCTTTGTATCGATCAACATATATAGAAACTGTGGCCTGGTCTCCTGAGGCGTTGAATGGAATGGGTACTTGTATAGTTAATCCAAGAACGAAGGTGAGTTTTGTCTTTGTAGGCATTGGAAGCTTAATATTTGCTGGCCAAATATATAATTGAATGCATATGGTGTAGCGCTGGTGCTAATGCATGGAGGAGGTAAGTTGTGGGCTGAGAGTTTGATATTGTGATAAGCCCTGAAGTTTCATATAAAACTCATTTATATTGGGATGCATAAAGTCGATATGCAGTGGTGGTAATTTGCAGTTTGAATTTGAAGCATGGTTTTATATCTATTTTTGATTGAGGCGTGATTGTATAAAAGTTGGGGATTTAAATTAATTGAATCCAAACTTTTGAATTAAGATGGATTAAGCCTTGAATCCAAACTTTTGAAATGAGAATTGTTGGGTTTTACATGTAAAGAGAACTTTGGTTTTAATTATGAAATTTGTTATACAACCATGAGTATGATTTCATAATCATAAAGTGATAATTGAAGGAGAAGCTTCCGCTTATGGAACGACTTATTAATCATAGTAAAATGTTTTTGCTATAAAATGGTTTTATAACCATAGTAAAGGAATTCAGAAAGGAGCTTCTACAAGGAAGAATAGGGAATTAGTTTGTGTGAGGTATGGTTTCCATAAACCAATAAATTTGTGAACAGATGTTTGAAGAGCTTCCGCGAATTAAAATTGTTGAAATTGTCCAGACTTACAGTTTTATTTGGGCAGTTATTGTGATGTATTTTTATATGCATAGACATGGGAGAGATTCTGGGTTGAGCAGGGTTTTCCTGCATCACCCCATGGGGAAAATATTTCAATATTTATAAGCATTGAGTGGAGTGACACCTCACCCCTTCATGCAAAAATTAAACTATTTTTAATTTATTATAATTCATATTATTCACCACCCTCTCGTGAGGTGGAAACATCTCATTTTTTTCTTAATTATTTAATTACTTTAATTATATAGTATTCATCCCATTGTGTCTTTTCTAGAAAACTTTCTATTATTTATTTTCTAGAAATATGTAATTAATATTTTTTTATTAAAATAAATCTTATTTTAAATGAATCTCTAAAGTGGGTGGAATAGAATTAATTCAACTAAAATTTTAATTTAGATTAATTCACCAAATTTATATAAGCCCTTAATGGGTTTCTTTATACCAGAGAATAAAGATTCCACACCCCTGTTGTGCTCTGCTCCTAACTTGTTAGGACTCCGGGCCCTTGCCTACTTAGGACTACATGTCCTAGTAGAATCAAGACTCCAGGCCATGATCTATTCCAAAGATCCAAGACTCCATCCCTTGATATTTCAAAAGTTAGGACTCCATGCCCTAATCTTCCCCATAGATTCCCATCTATTCGTATTTGAAGCTACATGGTTTGCCTCAAGGTATTGATTGTTAGATGTTGGCAAGGCCTTGTTTCTGCAGACCTTCACATCATAACCTCATATATTAAAAGCATAAAAAAAGTTCATAATGAATTTTATTCTCTCATTTTACCCAAATGTATACATGACCTCCAAAGTCACATGAACATTCTTCTTGGCAGTAACTAAGTTCCCAGCCAAATCTTTCTAAATACAAGTTCAACCATGTATAATCATACACATCATAAAACATAGACAAGATTATGGTTCATTCATGTGAAAATTCTTCTTGGGAGTAAATATGTTCCCAGCAAAATCTTGCTAAATACAAGGTCAACCATGTATAATCATACACATCATAAAACAAAGACAATATTATGGTTCGTTCATGTGAAAATTGTTGTTGCGAGTAACTAAGTTCTGAGAAAAATCCTACTAAATACAAGGTCAACCATGTATAATCATACACATCATAAAGCATCAACAAGATTATGGTTCGTTAAATACTCCACATGGTAGATTTTATTCTTGTGTCACAATCATAGACCATCAGTCATGTTATGCACCAAAATCAAAATAGGATGTCAAAAGAGAAACACAGTTAATATGCACTTAACGAAAATCAACCTTATACACTCAACCATAGATATTATCATAATCATGCAACAACAAAGTGACCCAAACTAGGTCTATAGTGTAGAAGCATATACATAAGTCTAACATATATTATCTTTATACAATCCATCAAAATCACCCTAGAGGTTTCACCAAAAATAACTAAACAATAAGGGGCACTAGACACGGCTAGTACATTATATATATACTTAATAATAACCATGGAACTATATCAGAATTTTCAAAGATGCATGAACCATGTGGAGTTCAAGGAGATACATGACTTAGTGAAGGAGTTATTTCAGCCACCTCTTTCCTCTTTTGGAATGAGAGGGAATATATCTATGCACCACTCCATTTGTATGAGGAGAAATTTTGGTGAAGAATATGATTGTGTACATAATGTTTTATTTGATGAACATATGCATTCATTTACCATGTATATGCAGACCATAGCTCCAAGGAGGATAATTATTCCATATAAACTTCATTTCCAACTTTGGGCCATAAACATTTCTAAACATGGCCACTCACTTGGAGGACAAAGGGAGATTTTGTATCATTATGGGTGCATTCCAAAAGCACCAAACATATATCACACTTTTAGCCATGGTGAGATGACTTGGGAAGCAAGTAAGTGGTGGGGAAACCACTTACCTTATAATTATCTGATGCTGTCAAGAGATTTACTGCACTGGTTCCACATGTGGGACTGTGACCCACCTCCATTTTTACAAATTTCTATTTGTATGTAGTTAATTTTGATCCCATACATTAATGATGTACTTATAATTTTTATGGGAATGTTTGGCGGGAGGATGGGAGGAATGTATGTGCCCTATGGGAGAGAGATTCTTCATTTTCATTAAGTTACACGTTTTAGGGAGAACATTGGGCAAACCATGTTTGTTTCATTTGAACTATTGTCTCCTTGTGGGATGGATTATTTACATCTCATGAGAACTTTGGAGGAGAAATTCATGGATGGATGGATTGGTGAACGCTTAGCTTATGAGGCAATATTATGACATGTTGGTTTCACCAATGGAGGATGAGAAGAGTTGTAGCACTCACCTTGTCAGTTGCTTGAGGACAAGCAACATTTGGGAAGGGAGGACTGTAATATTCCCAATTAGCCATCAGCTAGTTGAAATATTAAAGTTTGTTTCGCTGATTTTTTTTATGAATAAGAGGACAATGGAGGTCCATAATTGTCCGTAATTGTGAATAAATCAGTGCCAATGTGAAAGAGGTAGATCTTGGAAGCTTAATTGAGAACCCTTTGGTGTTAAAAGGGGATGGAACACCTTGATTGGGTCAAATTTAACCAAATCAATAGCGTTGTCATGGAGGAGTGGCCATCAATGAGAGACAACGTAGTTTTATATGGAGATGCTTTATGTGGAAGTAGTGCTATTATTGGATGTGTCTTATGGTTTGCAAGCTCATATTATATTTAAGGAAGAGGATGGAAGCCATATTCATTATGTATGTTGATATAAATTTTTTTGAATATATGGTCTGTTTAGATATATATCTTTCTCTTGTTGTTTAGCTGAGATAGAGTGATGTTTAGAACAGGGTGTTCCCGATCGAGAATCCCACCTCCTCCATTGAGAAGCTCTTGGAGGAGTCTTGTACTACATTGTCCACTATCTGGCTTAAGGCCAATCGTCATCTTTCATTTACAGCACATATACTGTTGAGGGTTTGGTTGTTTTGCAGGTTGCAGTAGTGGAGACTAGATATGGGTCATTTCATTGCTCATTTTCAGTGGAGGAGGCTTCATTTTCAATGGGAGGGCAGTAAGGAAGGCCCTTGTGCATAGTTTCATATCTTGGCTTCAGGCCATCAGTTTATTTAGCCCTACAATGCAGTTTACTTCTAGATGTGTGTTATTTTTGTAGGAGGAGTTGCAGGGTGGATTGGCACACCATTTGGAGAGTTGTTTTTCTAGTGAAATGGATTTTCCTTTCATTTAGAGGATCTATTGGAGGAGGATATTCTATTGATCATATTAGATCAGCTACACTTTCCAGATCTATATTTTGTTGTGGATCTTCAGCCTTAAGGCCTAGATCCCCATCTTGTATCTGGTGTTTTGCTGAAAACCCTTAAGGGGTTCTTCAAAGGAAGTTGTATAGTTCTTAGATATATATTGGATCTATATTTTGAGGCACATATCAGCCCTAGATCTGATGTATATTCATTTTTTGTAGCAGTGGCTTAAAAACGACCTTGTAATAGTCTTCTAGTCTTTATATATAGTAGCAACACCTCTTATTAAGCGATTTTGTCCATTGGATGCTTGTTATTTCTTATTGTACATCTTATGGGCCATTCTTATGCATATTTTTCTATTTTTATAACATATGAAAGGTCTCCATATTGGCCTCTTGCTTTTATATGATGATTTTCATTATTGTTCCAACATTTTGCACTATATTCATGCTTTTCCCATTTGGGAATATTACAACATCTAAGTGTTTCATCTTCTAAATAAGTGAATTCATTACGCTCACTTAAATTCTTATATTCATTCTTCCTCACACACTATAACGACAAACCAATTGTGTCAATGATCTCACCTACCTTGTTTGCAGCTAGTCTTTTGGGATACCTTGCATAGTTTCTAAATATGGTGCTTCTTTGTCCAGGAAACCCTAATCAAACCCTATTGAGCTTATAAATAGCCTAAAATCCTTATTCTACAGTCATTTCCATTGACTGTGAGCTTGATATTGAGAGAGCCCTCTCTGATTTTGTAGGGCTAGATACCAAATCTAAAGACTGGTTTATGGTTACCTCTTTTGTTTCCTTTCTCAGTCTTGGGAAACTAAGGAGCCCTAACACTAAGAATAAAAAAAATTTGAAGATCAAAGCACAATTATTTTAACTTCTTAGGGTAAAGTGGCAACACCTACTTTGTACCACTTAATTTTCCTTGAATTCCAGAACCACATATGTTATTCACATTCATTACTTGAGAACTAATTCAATCTTGGTTTAGACTAATTTCATTCCAACATATCAATTTGCAATATTCCAATGGAATACAACTCATAGAGTAGGCTACGTATAGCATTATATCAACACCCATTTCTTAATTACTGATGATTTCTATTCAATAGCTAGGTAATTCATTTGGGTTTAGGCCTTATTTCTTAACATTAATACATATAAGAAAACTTTAAATAATTTACTAAAACCATACATTTCTCAAAATATGAATAATCATCTTGATTTTACTTAAGATTTACACTATCACAATGGAATTTCTAGCCTAAAGCTAAGCTTCATTTCCTTTTTTATTTCTCTCTCTTTTTTTTTCTTTTTTTAAATAAGAATTACTACCCTCTCAAAATATTACAACTTTTTGCAAGCTACTAGCTACTCATACAACTATACATCTCATTCAACTAGATATCCCAGCACAAATTCCTAAATCCAACAATATCTTACATTCAACATACAATACAATCATATTAGGTTTCTAAATCATACAACAATTCCAATTCATCAAAAATGTGATCTCACTTTTCTTCAAAATTTCCCTAAAAAAATCACGAGCACATATTCTTGTAAAATAAGAACTGAAATCAAATTTTCTAGCCTCATACCTTATCCTTTAAGATTAAATAAAACAAATTTCCAATCACATAAAAGGTTTATCTCTAACATGTTATTCTCTTAACTAAATTAGAATAGTTTTGATAAGTTCATGAGTTCAATCCTCATAATTTCTATAATTAATTTATTTAAATACAATTCAATCAATATGTAATCCTTAAATTCATTAAGGAGGGTATTATGGATTTCCTAGGCACAACAATATGAAATATTATTTAAATATGCTAGACTTAATTTGTCTTAAGAAAAATAAAAAATATATCTCATCAAATTATCACAATAATATATTTCTAAATTTTCAAACTTTTAAAAATCAATTTAATTCTACCTCAATGAAGCACATACAAAAAGAATTACAATGCTCTAATATAAATACCGAGTTCACATTTTACTACTTATATCAAGGTAAGCTATTACAAACATTCTAAACCACCTAATGGTGTACAGTGTACCAATATTCTTTTCTTAATTTGTAATCAAAGGAAAATAATGCATCTAAATCTCAAACAAAAAAAATTTATGAACATTTTTTCAACTAAATTCAAAGTATGCATAATCAACCTTTCTTAATCATGTCCATCATATTTCACCAAAATCAATTCTTCATTATATACTCAAAAAATTATGTACCTAAAAAATATAGGTTATTATAGATTATACGATCAAACATAACATAACAAGTACATCCTTCAAATTTCACAAAAATGGTTTCCACAACCATTCACACCTATAAGTCTTTTGAGCCCCTTCTTTATTAGGCAAGGCATACTTCAAGCTAGTCCTAGAATAATTTCAAGTTATATCACGAAGAAAGCTAACCCATAATCAACACTTAACAAGATCACAAATTAGATAAAAGAAACCACAAAAAAATCATTCTTAACAATTAAGATGGTATTCATAAAACATATTTTAACTCTTTAACGTCTCTACATTAGTTGTGCACCTACATTCATAGTTAAAAATGACTTGTTGGGGATAACTTATATTGAGTTCTAATTAGCTTGGATAATTTTAGAATCAAGATTAGTATGATGAAATCAATAATCACACTAATGACATTTCAGTCTCATACTTATGGTTTTCAAACTTCTGTGGTGGTCGTTGATTGCAGAATCTAGATTATCCACAGTATCATAAAACAAAGGTCGATGTTTCGAATCCCAACGAGGATCCATTTTCAGGACGAGAAATTAATGAAGAATGAAAGAAGGTCACAAAGATCAACGTATAAATAGTGAAGGATGATGATGAGAAGAGCCAACAACAGATTTTGTTAATCTATTTAAAATAAATTTGATTTTATTCTTTATAAAAAATTTATAAAGTTTTTATAAATTAATTTTAATTTAAATAATAAGTATTTAAATTTTTTATTTAAATTTTTTTATATAATATTACTAATAAATTTCATAATTTAATTTATTATTTATTTATTTTTTTAAATTTTTAATTATTATAAATCCTTAAGTGCTACTAAATTAATTTTAATTATAATATAATAATCCCAATTTAAAATTTTATTTAGTTGCATAATTTATATTTATAAAAATTTTAAATTATTATTATTTAATAATATAAAAAAAAAGTTAAAAATAACTTCTTCTTTTTTATAATTTTTTATTATATTAATTTCATAATTTGTTAAAATTTTAATTTAATGTCTAAATTTTTTTATAAATAAATCTTGAGAGTTACTAAATTTTTTAAATTATTACCTAAAAAGATTAACCTAAAATAGTATAATCCAATTATTAATCAAAGGGTTAATTAATTAAATAACGTTAATATGAAGAATACCTATGTTTATTTAATTCTAAATAATAATAATAAAACTATTTAAATATATGTTACTAAATAAACTTTATTAATTAATATTTATTAATTCTGCTAATGATTTTTTATTAAATATATTTTATTAATCTAATTAAATCCTAACAAATTTTTAAATTTTAAATTTTAAATTTTATTATATCATTGTTAAATATAAATTAATTTAATTTGAATTTTTATTATAATTTACATCCATTTATGATAATAATTATTAATTAATTAATTTTTATTAATAGAATAAAAATTATTAACAAAAATAATTATTACGAGTGAGTGAAATAATAAGTGTTTTGTAATGACACGACCCTAAACTGTTTACTAATAAGGAGAAGAACCAAACCTATGATATTATACATGGGATGAGGACGAACCTAAGGAGAAATTTTTTCTAATTAGAGGTCGCCAACTGTCACTAATCTCATATTCTTTGTCCCTGTTGATGTTATGCGGGTGTTTTATAATCCCCATTGCTTCTTTAATCTTTCATCCGTAATAGCCTTCCTCCCTTCCAATGATTTTAGCATCCTCAAGACGTAAGTGATGTTTTGTTTTTGAGGAGTGATCAGCAAGAGCCGAGGTTTGAGATCGCTCATGTTTAATATCGGCACCATGCTCTTTCAGACGCTTTTGAAGAGAGCACCCATTTTCACCAATATAATTCTTCCCACATGAGCAGTCAATCTTGTAAACACCTTTAAGTTGCTCCTGACTAATTCTATCTTTAACTGAGCGCATATTTTGTCTAATGGTTCCTGCTGCTGAGAATTGTGTGAAAATGTCACTCATCCCCAAAACCCTGGCAATCTTATCTGTCACACCTTTAATGTATGGCAGAAAAACCCTTCCACCGCTCTCCTGAGGATTCTGGCGTCTCTTGGATACAACTGTACATTTTTCTCTATTTATAGCTTTTCTTATTTCTCTTTCCTTATACCCTATACCCAAGAAAACAGATGTCAGGTGAGAGATTTCTTCTTCCATGGGCTCCTCATCAGATATCCTCAAGGATGTTACAGAAAGAGTGTTAAGGACACCCAATTTTTGAGAACGATGATGGTAAGACTCAGTGTGAAGGTAGCTGTCAGTATGGGTCTTTTTCCTAAACACCTGATGCATCAAGAACATTAGGGAAGCTCACGTACTAATATTTGGTGTTATGTAAAGTGCAACATTAAAATAATAATAAATGATTTAAACTCATTCCAAAATCAACTATTTGTCAAATTACCAAAGATCCCAGTCTATAAACCATTTAATAGTATATTCTTTCAAACATTATTCGAGACTAATATTTTTACAAAAATAAACAAATTTAAACTACATAATGAAAATGGATAAATCATAAATTATCATTTTCCAAGAATTCAAATAAAGATTACCAAGCTTAACCTCTTTAAAGTAAAAAAATTAAACTACATAATGCAAATGGATAAATCACAAAATCTCATTTTCCAAGAATTCATATAAAGGTTACCAAGTTTAACCTCTTTCAGAAACTATTCAAGACCAATACTTTTGTCAATAATGAAAAATTCAAACTACATAGTGCAAAGGGAGGAATCATAAACTCATATTATCCAAGAACATATACATAATAAAAGTTACAGAGGATTACCATTACATAATGCAAAGGGGGAATCATAAACTCATACTTTCGAAGACTATATATATAGTAAAATTTACAGAGGATTACCACACTAATTTATCTCTAAAGCTTTTATAGTAAAAGTTACCAAAGATTACCAGACTAATTTATCTCAGGCATTAACCAAAGTAAATATAGCACACCAATATATGTATCCATCAAGCTAAATACCTTATACACCTTTGGATTTAATGATACAACGCTCTAAATTAGCACACTCATATTAGTAGTAATCAATAAATTAAGCAGAGATATATATTTTTTCTTTTGTCCAAAATGAATAACAATTATATTTCAAAGAAGACTTTCTTTTCTGCAAAAAGAATAAATGATATATTTCAAGAGAAATTTCTTTCTAGACAAACATAAAGAATAATTTCTTTCTAGACAGACATAAAAAAGGAACAGTGAGCCAGATGCTTTCAAAACAATGACAACTAACTCTTAAACAAGACTTTTGTGGAAAACTATTATTAGATGAAAGATAAATATATAACTTTAAAGGAAACCAACTAAGCTACTAAGGGAAGGAGGATGTGAGAGAATAGGTAGGAATATGAACACCATATCTTCCAATTATAGTTTATATGACATGCTCTTTTTTTTCTAACTTAGGTGAATTAATGTAATCCTCTTTCTTTTTTCCCAACAAAAATTAACAATAACTCTTCTTCAATGTATGCTTACATAAACATAAATGTTTTAATAGAATAGTATCTCTTCTTCAACATATAACATAAATTTTTAACACAATAGTATCTCTTCTTCAACATATACTTTCATAATCATAAATGTACAATAAAACAGGGATCCCCAAATTGAAAATAATAACAATAAACTAATAATAAATAGAAGATATAGTGACTACAATTAACACTATCATGTTGTTAGCTCACAACACATTTAAATGAATAATTACTAATTGGAGATCAACACTATCATGTTGTGAGCTCACAACCCATTTAAATGAATAATTACTAATTGGAGCCGGTATTCACCCATCAATTAACACAAAAGCATATTCTTGGAGTTCTCTAATTTCAACATATGTATAGCCAAATAAATAAATGGTAAACCATTGTCTATGATTATATATTTTAGAACAACAAGAACTATTTTAAATGTAAGCTAGCTAAATCTTCATCCAAGAAAGGTTAATTAAAGAAAAATATAACAAACTCTAAATTTTTATATGATACTCAGTCATTATACTTTGTTCAGCAGCTTAGCTTGCCAACTCCAACATACCAATCAGATTTACAATCCAACCATATCCAAAGGAAACCTTTTTCCAAAGACCAATCATATTTACCACCCAACCATATCCAAAGGAAACCTTTTTCCTTGGAACCCCCGAGCTCTATGAGCCCACAAACAGTACCAACTTCAATAATAGTGAGAAATTTCGGGAAGACTAAGGAATATACCTTGTCTTCGACTCACACCACTTACTATCAATCAACCATGATAAATTATTGGGACTTTAATTTAGGAATTGGGTAGTCATTTTGGCAGCATTTCCCTATTCTTTGTAGTCTCCCCCCATGGGAAAAATATTTCAATATTTATAATAATTGAGTGGAGTGACACCTCACCCCTTCATGCAAAAATTAAACTATTTTTAATTTATTATAATTCATATTATTCACCACCTTCTCGTGAGGTGGAAACATCTCATTTTTTTCTTAATTATTTAATTACTTTAATTATATAGTATTCATCCCAATGTGTCTTTTCTAGAAAACTTTCTATTATTTATTTTCCAGAAATATGTAATTAATATTTTTTTATTAAAATAAATCTTATTTTAAATGACTCTCTAAAGTGGGTAGACTAGAATTAATTCAACTAAAAGTTTAATTTAGATTAATTCACTAGATTGATATAAGCCCTTAATGGGTGTTTTTCTACCAGAGAATAAAGATTCCACACCCCTGTTGTGCTCCTCTCCTAACTTGTTAGGACTCCGGGCCCTTGCCTACTTAGGACTCCATGTCTTAGTAGAATCAAGACTCCAGGCCATGATCTATTCCAAAGATCCAATACTCCATCCCTTGATATTTCAAAAGTTAGGACTCCATGCCCTAATCTTCCCCATAGATTCCCATCTATTCCTATTTGAAGCTACATGGTTTGCCTCAAGGTATTGATTGTTAGATGTTGGCAAGGCCTTGTTTCCGCAGACCTTCACATCATAACCTCATATATTAAAAGCATAAAAAAAATTCATAATGAATTTTATTCACTCTCATTTTACCCAAATGTATACATGACCTCCAAAGTCACGTGAACATTCTTCTTGGTAGTAACTAAGTTCCCAGCCAAATCTTGCTAAATACAAGTTCAACCATGTATAATCATACACATCATAAAACATAGACAAGATTATGGTTCATTCATGTGAACATTCTTCTTGGGAGTAACTAAGTTCCCAACAAAATATTGCTAGATACAAGGTCAACCATGTATAATCATAGACATCATAAAACAAAGACAAGATTATGGTTCGTTGATGTGAACATTGTTCTTGTAAGTAACTAAGTTCCGAGCAAAACCCTACTAAATACAAGGTCAACCATGTATAATCATACACATCATAAAGCATCAACAAGATTATGGTTAGTTAAATACTCCACATGGTAGATTTTATTCTTGTGTCACAATCATAGACCATCAGTCATGCTATGCACCAAAATCAAAATAGGATGTCAAAAGAGAAACATAGTTAATATGCACTTAACCAGAATCAACCTTATACACTCAACCATAGATATTATCATAATCATGCAAGGACCAAGTGACCAAAACTAGGTCTATAGTGTAGAAGCATATACATAAGTCTAACATATATTATCTTTATACAATCCATCAAAATCACCCTAGAGGTTTCACCAAAAATAACTAAACAATAAGGGGTACTAGACACGGCTAGTACATTATATATATACTTAATAATAACCGTGGAAGGGATTACACATCTCCTTCATTTTAATTTTGGAAAATAGTATTTATATATTGAGAGCACACATTATATATCTATATATCTATATATATATATATATATATATAGTTGTATCTAGAGTCTCATTCTATGGCTAGTATGAAAGTGATGGTATGATTGTGTTTGTGCTCAAAGTGGATTTGAAACATGTTTCTTTTAAAATAAAAATAAAATATACGTGAAATAAAAAACATTTTCATATATAATGAAAACATATTCAAATATAAATATTTTGTTACTTTTAATCAAGCCCTAAGACGTTCTTCTTTGAAAACCCCTATCTCTCCCAGCTCCCTCCTTGTACAAGTTTGCAACCTTGCATATTGGATCTTGGATCTAGCCTAACGTTGAATCAAATGTTAAATGATTGAAAAATATTCAGTCATTGGATCCCAACAACATAATTGTCACCGAATTGCCTTGCCATTACACTGATGCCAAATCAGTCGTTTTGCAACCGTTCAAGAACCGTTGGCTTTTGGTTTGCGTCTCTCAAATGGGGTGGTCATTGTGCTCTTTGTTGGTGATGGACAATCTGTCTATGGTGTAAACTTGCTTAATACAGATCACTCAAAATATTTTCAGTGCTTTTCTGTGTTGTGAAAACACGGGCTTCACATTTCTATATTGCATCATTATCAATCATACCACAATTTGTTTATGATACCACAATTCGTGCATGTATCAATACACGATGAAGAATGGCAGTCTACGCTTTCATAGTTCAATATTTATTACCCTACTCATTTTTCTTATGATACCACAATGCGAGTCTAGTAGAAACTGTAATTGTCAATGTTGGTCAGAGATTAGAAATTTTATAATGAGAAGACAAAAGAACGGGAGAAAAAGGCTAACGTCGGAACTATGAAAGTTAATTTGTAGGTATACTTACATAATTTAGAATGACATATGATTTGTTTTTTAGAACTAGATAGTGTATGCCCTTTTCTCATATTGAAGTACTTCCCAACGTGCTTCCCTTATGAAACTTATGTTTAAGATTGAATTTGCTAAGTTATCCTGGTCGTTCAGATCCATTCGTTGACCATGTGGCTGCTTTGGCTGCTTTTTAACTATTCAGATTCATCAAACGAGATATTGCTTCTTTGAGCCATTCATCCTTATCACTGTAAATCATATTCTTTACAATTCCGAAGATCTACGTAATTGATTTTTCATGCCCTTGAAGTTTGCAATTCCCTACGGTTTTCCAACTTATGACACTGGCGCTCCCGCTACTGTTGTTCGACAAGCATTATAATCATGGTTTGAACCTATTGGGTCATATTAAGAGTCAGAATCTATAAAATGCCTTTACAATTGAGTTAATAACCTTACGGTTCCATACAAGGGGGCCTTTTCTATTTTTAGTTTTCAGTTGGGTATCTTTTATTTTAGCATTTTGAAATGCCTATAACAAATGGTAAAAATGATTATTAAGTTCATTTAGTTGATTGATGGCTAAAACATTGTCAATACGTTAATAAGTTGTAGATGGTTTGTTAGTGAAGTTTCGGTACACTTTTTATTTCCATAGCTTCATCTCTTTGACCGTAGGATAATTCTATTCATCAAATTGGTCTTGTAATTTGATGGGCACGTGAAAGTTTCTCACAACTTTGTTGTATTATGGTACGGTCGCTAGATGGTTTTGTTCATTATAACATTTATTTTATAAATGTTAGTAATTTATTTGGGTTGATCTCAAATGTCTATTAAATAATATTTAATAAAAATCATTTTCTTTTTCAATTTAATAATACTAATTTTACATATATATATTAAACTTGATTTTCTAATATTTATTCCTATTTTCAAGTTTATTTTAAATTAAAATTTCAATCTGCAAAACTCTATCATTAATCAAATAGATTACACACATTTATACATTGATTAGTCTCAAGATAGGAAATCTATCTTGGACGTACAATAAGTTGGTTGAGGGAATATCTCAACCTCACACCAAACAAGGAAACTAGTTTTAGCTAACTCCTATTAAATATCAACAGACTCTATACATAGAGAGTCACAACTGGACAAGTAGGAATTATACATTCTAACACACCCCCTTAATGACTACTTGTCTCGATATCACTTCGCAAAATCTAGTTGTGATCATACATAACAAAGAATATGTCGACGTCCATATAAAGGAGCAACCATCCACCGGAATGCATGGGTACCAACTGCTGCAACCGCTGGTCTTGTAGGATGTCCTTCGTATACATGGTTCTGTCAACCATTATCACTGCATACATGTACCTGTATCTACAGATCCCCCTCCAACGTGGGTTTTATCGGATGACCCGTAACCATGCTCTTCTTTCATCGGGGTTTTATCGGATGACCCGTAATCATGCTCTTCCTTCATCGGGGTTTTATCGGATGACCCGTAACCATGCTCTTCCTTCAGTGGCTAACACTGACACATACCTGTTTCTAGTCTGCTTCACTATTATATGTGGTTTTTAGCTGACCACAAACTGACACTGCAAAATGGTTTCTGGCTGACCATGAACCTTTAGTTACAAAGTGGTTTTGAGATTACCACGAACTTTTACAGGGATACACATGCCTTTATAAGGCTTACATACTCCACCTCTTGGAGTTATCAGGTACAAACTTTCCAAAGACCACTATAAAAAAAACATCCTAGACTTGCTTACAATTTAAAATGTGTGACTCATAATACAACATGTTATATCTATTCGAAGAAACTCATAAAAAACTCACACAAAACAAACTTTCCCTTTTGTTGTCCATTATCCTTTAAATGTGTCTTTTTTCTTTACTCCATCTTTGAAATTGTATTCCACTGCTTCAATCAATTTCTTCTAAAAGCATATCCAAGCTTGGCACCTTCATCTTGAATCTTTCCATCTTCAATTCGCTATTATTAGAGTGATCAGTTCTAACAAATAGCATTTGCATGCTAAGTTGATCAGGCTTAACATACTTAAAAAATAAAATAAAAATAATTCAAGAAAAAACAATTCAATTCACCAAGCATTATGGAAGTAGAAGCGGTGAATCTATCTTGCAACATATCAGCCCATGCTCTGAACCCTAACACCACACGTGGCCTCCATAGCCCGACCTAGCAGCTGCCACTGATCGGCCACGCAAATGATTGACGGCCATTTATCTCCACTGAGCCAACGATCTCCAGCAAATTGACGCAACAAAGTGTCTTTGTTATTGAATGTCTTTATGGTCCAATTCATAAAAAACTCCATATATGGTGTTAGATCACAGTCACAACATCCATTTCCCTATATCATCTAAACAGAAAACTTTAGTAATATATTTATTCACACAAACCTCTAGTCCATATTATGCAGAGCGTAGCTTCATAATTTCACGTCTACCATTTACACTCTGCATGTATTAACCACATAACAAAACTTCCAATGAATGAATGAACTTTCATGAATTCTTTGTATTGGGAAAGAACGAAAACACCGGCTTTGGTATGTGCCTTTCATTTACTCTGGCAATCAAAAAGTTGTCATCTGCCTTCTCCAACTGCCTCTTGGCATTTCTGTAGAATGAATCTCTTCGGTCAATAGGCGGCACAGGAATTTGTTCAACGCACAAAACAACGCTGGCACAAAACAACGCTGAGGATTGAAGTGCAATCTGCTTTTACACCGCTTGGCCTATGACAGATTCTCCACGCTTATGCAGGCAGACCACAATTTCATTCACACGATTTCTTCTTTGCAGCAAAGTCTCTCACACGATTTCTTCTTAATTGTATTCACAAGCAGCCAAGTCTCTCACACGATCACGCCGGCCACGAACAGCAAGATTTTGGATCGCACAACACGCTGTCTCAGCAGCGAGAAAGACCAACTGCATTTCAGCCTTTAAAAACTTTGGAAACGCACCAAATGTGCTTTGAAAACTTACATTAATTCAACTCAATCCGAAATCCAACTCGGTGTAAGCAATTTCAATCCGGCAGAATTGAATTCAACGCATTGAATTTCACCTCTGTCTTTGCTGGCAGTCAGCACACGACCACAAGCGTCTGCGGAAACGCTCAACTTCAGCACACCAGCAAACTCCACGAACTCCATGCGCTGGCAGAGATGGCACAGGTCCCTCGCGCTGGCAACAAACGGATCACACTACCTACAGCAAACGGATCCAAGTTGCCAATATTCCCCGGCCCAGGAGGGGCCAAGGCCAGGCACAAACTTGCTCTGATACCAAATTAAAATTTCAATCTGCAAAACTCTATCATTAATCAAATAGATTACACACATTTATACATTGATTAGTCTCAAGATAGGAAATCTATCTTGGACGTACAATAAGTTGGTTGAGGGAATATCTCAACCTCACACCAAACAAGGAAACTAGTTTTAGCTAACTCCTATTAAATATGAACAGACTCTATACATAGAGAGTCACAACTGGACAAGTAGGAATTACACATTCTAACATTTTAGGTTTTGTTTATAACTAATCTCTACCAAGTTATTCCTCAACCCAAGTCAAGTGACTTTGATAGTGATATGTAAAAAGTTGGAGAATGATGTAAATAGATCTCATATTCTAGAAGATTGTCATATTTGTAATAGATATCATATGTATACATACCTAAATGAAGCTTAGAAATTTACTTATAAGGTTGATCTCAAATGTCTATTAAATAATATTTAATAAAAGTCATTTTCTTTCTGAGTCTAATACTAATAATTTTATATTATTTTTTCTTTACTTTATTATCTATGTAAAATACTTTTTTTTTTTAAATTTGATTTTCCAATATTTATTCTTATTTTCAAGTTTATTTGAGGCTTTATTTTACAAGTGACTTTGATAGTGATTTTTAAAAATTTAGAGAATGATGTAAATATATCTGATATTCGATAACATTTCCATATTTGTACTAGATATCATAGGCTCATATTCTAGAAAATTGTCATAGATATCATACAAAAATTTGCCAAATCGCCATAGATATCATACATGTACATACCTAAATGAAGCTTAGCAATTTACTTATGATTTCCTATCACTTGTGAATTTGTAGGTGAGATGTTTCTTACAACCTTAGTGCAATTTATATTGAATGATTACACTGAGAACCTTAATCTTCTAATCATTTTTTCTTGCTCTAGATTCCTTCAATGTTGTAAGAGATAATGACTTGTACTTGACAAATCACAACAATTTTTTTCTTTGAAGGGCATCAGAGGGATGTTATAAAATAATTTGGACTTTCCAATGACAAAACATGCATGTTTTTTCTTCATCCAAATATCCATACCTTTGATGCCACAATTGATTTTTGGAGTCATTTTCAGCCACCGATGCTTCTTGTCCTAATCTTCTTATCATTTTTCTTGCTCTATATTCCTTCAATGTTGTAAGAGATAATGACTTGTACTTGACAAATCACAACCAATTTTTTCTTTGAAGGTCATCAATGGATGTCATAAAATAATTTGGACTTTTTTCTTCATCCAAATATCCATACCTTTGATGCCACAATTGATTTTTGGAGTCGTTCTCAGTCACTGATGCTTCTTGTCCTATTGTTGTAACTGACTCATGTTGAATTGGAGTAAAAACATGAACCATATTAAATTTATTTAAATGTTTCAGATTCTAGAATTAAGATATTCATGCCTTTGATGCCATATTTGATTTTTAGAGGTGCTTTCAACAAAACATGAAAAATATTAAATTTATTTAAATGTTTCAGATACTAGACTTAATATATTCATACCTTTGATGCCATATTTGATTTTTAGAGTCATTTTCAACCGCCAATTCTTCTTGTCCTGTTGTTGATATTGTATACCTATCAAGATCTCCTTCAAGAACTTTTGCAACCACTTTGTATTTGTCTCTCTTGAAACCCTTTTCGTGAACCGTATTAAATTTATTTAAATGTTTTGGATTCTAGACTTAATATATTCATACCTTTGATGCCATATTTGATTTTTAGAGTCTTTTTCACCCACCAATGCTTCCCACCTCCTATTGCTGATATTGTATACTTCTCAAGATCTCCTTCAACAAATTTTGTAACCACTTTGTATTTGTCTCACTTGAAACCCTTTACATGAACCATATTAAATTGATTTAAATGTTTTGGATTCTAGACTTAATATATTCATACCTTTAATCCCATATTTTATTTTTAGAGTCGTTTTCAGCCACCAATGCTTTTGGTCCTATTGGTGATATTTTATACCTATTAATACCTCCTTCGACAAATTTTACAACCACTTTGTATTTGTCCCTCTTGAAACCCTTTCCGTTAGATATAATCTTGGAATGATGCTTTACTAATTTTTATCCATAGTTTCTTCTTTAGGCCCAATACATACACAATCCACATCTTTAACACCTTCATTTGACATTTTCATTAGGTTTTTTTATGAGCCTTTGACCATGTGTACCTTCTCATGTCTTGAAGAAATTGTCTCTTGGTGACTTTTATTATCATTCAATTAGGAAAACCACTCATTTTTTCATGTCATGTGGTCTATTTAATATATCCTTTATCATATTTTTTTCTCAATAGTGAATTAATAAACAGTCTAACATCTCTCTTCTCTTCACTATCACAATTTTGATTGGGCTTATTTTGATACAAATTACTCGAATGTCCTTTATACTTTGCATGAGAAAAATCATACTTGATTTCTACAATCCTTCTCATAGCGACCATGTTTTCCACAATAATAGCACTTTCATTTGATAACTAGGTTGGAGTTTCCTCTCCTTTATTCTTTGAAGTTGTGATCTCTTTGGCTTTCTCTTACTTTAGTACTCTTTGTCTCAGGATTTATTTCCATTAAATTATTCTATTTTATGCAGCATTTATAAAATGTTGAGGATGTATTTTGTTTTCATTCTCCATTTTTTCTTAACTTTGTAGTTGTACTATTAATATAATTGATATTATAAATGAATGAGCCAGTTTGTTTGAGAAAAGCTTAGTATTTTTTGTATTTCATTCTCAACTTTCCTCTTTCATTTCTTTGTGCCTTTGGGTTCTATAAATTAAGAAAACGAAACAGTTTCATGGTTTAGCATCTTTGTATTATCACCTTTGATTTACTAGATCACTTTTCAATTTGATTGGAACACATCTAATAACTCTTTCATGTTTTTACGAGTCCGATAGATGAGTAGGTTATATAAATTTTGGGGCAATTATTTTAAAACCAAGGTGTTATGGATCTCACTTTCTTGATTTCTAGGATAAACTGGTTTAAATGTTGTTGAATGATTTCATGGTTTAGCATCTTTGTATTGTCACCTATGATTTAATAGATCACTTTTCAATCTATTGGATTAAAACAAGAACATGGTAGAAACCAATGAGATTAGTGGTAAAGAGCAATGTGATATTTGAATAGTTTGAAGGATAATGAAGGAAATAATACAGAGGTGAGTCAACAGTCAAAAGAGAAACACGAGAAATTTTCTCAAAAGGATGTGTAGTTGATGCTATTCTTGGGTTCAATTTCCATATCGAAGATATGTGCGGTTTTATTTAGGGGTAGATCTTAATTCATAGAGAACTTAAAAATTTATTTACAAAATTGTTATAGTCCTTTGTAGAAACATGTTTGAAACTATACAAAATTTCTTTGTGTTGATTAAGGTTCTCTATAGCAGGAGCAAGTGATCAAGAAGGAATATAGAGAAATTGTACTAAAATAAATGATCTATTTCTTTATTTACCAGACATTCATGTTGCCATAATCAGAAAAAGTCATTAACTTGAACATAGGCCTCATGAATTGTAAGGCTCAAGGAAGAATTATTGCAGTAATCTTTCATTCTAGGATGGTCCTTGCCTTTCATTGATATTTTTCAACACCAAATAAGAATCAATTAGTTTTGTGTTATATGATATCGCCTTACAACGTTTCCTTTGCAACATCTGGTGCAATTTCTAGTGAAAAGCATTACAAAACATCAATAATCCCACTCTCAATATCATCACTCAATTTGTTGTTAATATTACAACCTAGTGTGAGCAACATGTGGTAAAAACATTTCACCTTTACTCTAGGAGCTATAAATAAAATATTTTGATGTCTATCTTAAATAATATAATTCTATATCAACTTTAGACAGATAAAGTAATTTCAAAAAAATATTATATTTGCCTTATAAATATTGCAGTATAAGACCTAAATAAATTATTTGAGTATATGTGTCTTTGAGAGTGAAAAATAATCAAGGTATTTTTTTAATAAGAAAGATGTATAATTCATTCAGTTATGTCATATTTAAAAATAGTAATAATAATAAAAATATTCAATAAAAGTCACATATAAAATGTTTCACTATCCAAAATTTTATATATGTGTGGGGGAGGGTGGGGAGGAGGGACAACATGGTTGCCAAGTGGGTGTAGCTCAAGTGGTAGGGAGAAGTCCCCTCTAGACTCTTCATAGATCACAAGTAACATATTAACAAAATGTGTTAACCATACTAATTGTTTATCTTCATTTTATATATATGACATATACATATTCCCTCTCTAGCTCTCTCTCATATTGGTTTTTTTATTATGAATAATTCTTAAAAAATATTCATACCAATTCCATATTAAATATTGAATTAACAAAAATCTTTCTCATACCCCAAATTAGAAAGCATGTATCAATTCTCTCTTTTTATATATAAAGTTATATTAAATTATGTTATTTGAACATTGAAATAATTTATTTATTAATATAACTTTTTTAATACTGCAATACTGTATCTGAATTCAACACAAAATGAAGAACACATTTTGGTCACGATGAATTGTAATATCAATATTATTTTTAGACATAATCTCAATCCATATTGAACAATGAAAAAATTACATATCTCTAATAAACAATTACGAAATAGAAAAAAAAAAAAAAAATTATTTTAAATTAAATATCTATTTTATTTTTATATTTAAAAGGTTAAAAAGTAAAACAAATATATAAAAAATAAAGTAATTTATTTTTTAAATATCTATTTTATTTTTAAATTTAAAAGATTAAAAACATTTATAAATTTCAACTCAGGGTTTTCAAACTTGTGCATCCCATTTTTTTATATGTAATACTTCGTGAACCATTTTTGTGGCCTGTAATTTGTTTTTAAATAAATAAGCTAAAGAGTCCATGTGCATCCACTACCTGTAACTTTATTTTGGAAATGTCCAACAGTACATAATTAGATTTTCCCATATATAATATAATCTTAATTGTACTTTGTCAAGGTTCACTATTGCCTTTTGAAAGTAACTCTAAAGTACACGTACCTCACGTACTTTTGTATCCAGATTTTTTATGGAACAACTTTGGCGAGTTAGCAGTTGCATTTAGAGATCCTGTCAGCACGTTCAAGAATTTTTGGTAAACACGGCTCTGTATTGATTTTAGTTTAGTTTCAAATACAGAATTCGACGTACAGGAGCTATCAAAGAGTGCCCACAAAATTGTTGGCAGCTTCCGTAGTGAAATCAGTGAAATTTTTTCTTTCCTGTCCCTACAACGCTCAAAAACGATGGAAGCTACAGTGCTGTTGGTGCGCATTGGAAAACACTGTTGCAAATCTCATGTGATAAAAGTAAAACGGTATAACTGTCTATAAAATGTCTAACATTATGCACCCAACTGTAACCTCATTAATGGTGGAATGGCCAATCAGGGCCAGTGGGGCTATAATTTAGGCGTGTGCAATGAAAACGCAATTGTGTTGTCCAGAAACTGCGCTCGGATCTCAAGCTGCAATGCTGAAAAACACTGCATTTGGCTATATCAATAATGAGTTGAAGAACACCTAGATTAGCTAAAATAAAATTTAAACACATGGAAAGCTAGTTTGTCCTTCACAATAATCATATAATGGTCTCTGGCCCTTGGAGTAACTATGGATGCTGCCGTCAAGGGTGACAGGTGCAGGGGGTCATTAAGCTGAAGCAAACACGTCACTATTGTGGGGTCAAACTTGCCTCCTCCGTCAATATCTTGAGTTTGAATATGGGAGGAGACTCCAAAAACATTCCAAGTGATATGTATTTGGGCATTTCCTCCCATGACTTGTCACTTAAATCTATTTTCCTCATGATTTGTTTTATCTCTGGATTCCTTTTCCAAAATTTCCTTTTTCCGATAACGGTTTTGGGGATTTGCGAGTAAATAAAGATTTTCTAGAAAATATTGGGGTCCAAGTCATCATTGCACATCTTTTTATACATCTTATTCCATCGTGACAAGTCTCACAATAAATCATTTCTAGAAAATATTGGGGTCCAAGTCATCATTGCACATCATTTTATACATCCTATTCCATGACGAGTCTCACATTGAATCACTTCCAAAAACCCATGAAACATGTCTTCTAGAGCCATCGTATCAGTCTCATACAAAGGTCATCCTCTACATCACCCCACATGCCTTCATTATCACTCTCCTCTCCTTATAAATCCCACTTGAAAAAGTATACTATTACTCACCATGTTGTTAACAATGTTATAAAAATATATAGAAGAGCTTTATTATATGGTAAATGAATGAGGTCTATTATCGGTTAAAGATAATTATGAGAACTAAGAAGATACAACTCCCTATATGAGCTTGCAAATCACTATAGGTAACTCATCAAGAAAGGAAGTGTTGGAAAACAAACTCTAACATCCCCCCTCAAGTGAAATATTGGGAGTAAACATAATAATGTAGGTGAGGGAAGTCAACAAAATAGATATGTAACTTTAAGAAAAGGATTGGCTCTATGGTATGGGTTAAGTTCGATTGTACTCATAAACAAAAAATGGGTCTTTGGAACAAGGCTTGATAAGGTATTGTTGATGGCACTGGATACCACCAACATATAGGGGATCTCCCTGATATAAGGTCTTAACTAGACCTCACACTATTTGGAGTAGGAGTCACATTCGGAATAAAACCCCACTGTCGTTTACTTAAAGATATTCCTTGGCTTTAGCTATCAACACGAGAGAGAAGTGTAATGGTCCTTTTGAATGAGGAAGCTAGCATGCCTTGTGGATGTTCAATTTCTGATGTATCAAGGTTTTCTTACTGCAGAGAGGAAAATAAAGTGAGCCTCTAAGAGATAAGTAATAATACTACCCTAATGGAGATACACATCAATGAGAAAGACTCGTCTAACATCAAACAAAATATTTCATAAGGATGCAACAATCATTATAACATAGCAACACATTTCCAACATGCAGCACTGAAGTAACCGAAATAGTTCAATTAATTTAGTACTTGATGAAAGTAAACATGAACCATAAACATTCAAAGAATAGTCTTAGAAACATTCACAATCCACGTGTCAAAACGTGCTAGCCTCAAAGGTTTCAATATTAAGAAAAAGTCCCAAGATACACAAATACAATAAACCCCACTAGCTCCAAAAGTGGAGTGTTAGAGCCACTACTTTCTCCCCAAAAGTACTAACTTTGTCTCTCTAATGCCTTGTGCGAGAAGCCAAGGTTAAAATTCCTTTACATGAGAAATGAGGATCTATTTATAACTTGAGGAATTAATTTTCACATCCTCGTGACTCTTGACTTTCTAACTTCTAGTGACCTTTGTACTTCTACAACCTTTGGAATTCCAAATTACTTTTGGAATTACATATGACTTTTGGTATTACATGTCTTTTGGACTTCCATAACTCTTTAGTTCATACATGACAAGATCTTACAATGATTACAATAATACATCATGACTTTCACATCATCATGTGATGAGACTTGACATGTCACTATCTTTGATGACTGGGACTAATAGTGACTGAGGACATGGATTCTTATCTTCATTCATCATGCAGCTTTAATCGTTGGTGTCCCCACCCTCGAAAGGGTATTTGGTCAGGTGGAGTGTGTGGGTGCTTCGATCATCAAGATTCAAGTGTGTTTCTCATTCTGTTCACGCTTCCTTTGTGTATTCTCCTTACCTAATATTTTTCATGTGTGATTTCCACGATGTTTTAGGAATACCTATATCTGCAATCACTCATGACAAGCAACTATCAACCTAAAAATCTATTATTCTACCATTATTTATGAGGATATTTGTGTTCCTGCCTTTTTGGTGCACTCAAAGGGAAAAAAAGAGGTTATGGGTGCATGTGCACACTTTGAAAGGCTGAAGGGATGAAGAGGGGAGGTTTTGGGGCTTCGGCATGCGCTCATGCACTCAAGAGAGGGAGACAATCAAGGTAGGGAGAATGGCGCAAGTCCGAAGGATGAAGGGGAAGAATTCAGACTTCCCAAGTGCACTTTGCACTCAAGGGAGAGACGCAAGGCGCAGTCCAAAAGGATGAAGGGTGAAGGCCTCAGGCCTTTGGGGTGCGCTCGTGTGCTCAAGAGGCCTAGGAGGGCACATGTCGCAAATATGAAGGCTGAAGGGGGGGATTCATGCCTTCGGAGTGTGCTCATGTACTCAAAAGTTCATGAGGCCACATGAAACATTGGAGAAGGCTGAAGGGTAAATCTTGAGGACTTAAGGGTGTGCCTATGTGCTCATGGAAGGCACACTTCTTTGAGCCGAAGAAGTGCGCTCAAGGAAGACTTGGTCCTTTTGAAGGGCATATTTCAGAGCAAGGAAGGGTAAGGAAACTTGAGGAGTGCTCCTTGTGCTCTTAGGGGGTTCATGGCACATTTGCAAACAACATAGGGTTCCCCATCAAGGCTTCATAGTGCACTCATGTGCTCTTAGCCTTAATGAGTTAGCTTTGAACCAAAAAACATGTCTTAGTCTAAAATATGGGGTGAGGGGTGAACATGATGAGTTTGGACATATATTCAAGTGCAACACACATCAAATTATGAAGAAAACTTAGACAAAATTAAAAAATGGTAAATAAAAATTAAACTGCCACTGTATACACATTCCCCGAGTGTAACGAGTGTAGTGTGTGTGAATGTGACCAAAAAGTCTCGTTTTACGATGAAAAATATGTTACGACCATGAAATGCACCAAAAGATGTTATGATCAATGCAATGACATTTGAGTCCATTGAAAGACACTTGAAACAAATAGAGTAGCATGAAACAAAATTTGATGATCAAAGCGACTCTAGATGGAACAGTAAAAGTAGGCTCCAAAATTTAAATGTAGCGAAATTTTGGAGGGTGTTTTAGCATCGATAACACTTGCTGACACAGTCGGTGGACTCAAGCTTCTTTGTCCGGGAATAGCTTTGGGCTGAGGGTCAGACCTTTAGGAATTATTTATTGCCTTGATTTCCCCTTTTCGACCTTGTTTTATACTTAGCATCTTCACTTCTCTTTACATGGTTGGACACATAGAAAGATACACCATATGACAATTGTTCCAATCTAGGAAACGGTAATGTGTGCAGCGAGTTTAATGATATTCAAAGTATGAGTTTTAATCTCTAGTGTTTCTCTGCTATGAGTAGGCCTGGACATTACCTTGGTAGAGTCATTTCAAGAGCACAAATGTTGCTTCGCTACCAGCAAGCCTGGAGAGTACCCCGACAAAGTTGTTTGCTTCACCTCCCTGCATTGAAAGCCTTTCTCTTATTTCACGCTTTATTTCTTTATTTTAATATAAATGTGCATTGCCACTTATTATTTTAAACGAGTGGAAGAGGGATCCCAAATTACTGAGAGCAGAGGAGGTTTCCCCTTTGGAGAAGTATTTTAGACCTATGATATTGGTTTGCTCGCTATATATTTTCCCCTTATCCCTTCTCTACTAGATTATAAAAGCATTGACACACAAGTATATTTACACCAAGTTGAGTAGTATACATACGAGCATAATCATGGATCTAATAGCTTCCCTCAAGGTTGTCCTATTGGACGAATCATATTTTCCATCTGGCCTTAGCTCAAACTATGGTATTTTCCTAAAAAAAAGGAGAACAATAGAAATCCAAGCATTGTGGTTTTCAGACTTCTCTTTGATTGCACCAAAATACTTTTCGGCCATGCACTTTACACAAGGGTCTTATTTATGTACAAGGATCGACAATAAGAGATGACAAGAAGTTACTACATAACAAAGAAACAATTATGTACAGGAAGTGCAACTTGTAGCTCCTATTGGAAATAATGTTTCAAGTCTTGGCTATTTATGGGAAGGGGGTTAATCCTCCCATATAAATATTTCAGCTTGAAATCATTATAATCGAGCTTCTATTCAATAACTGATGGTCGACCAATCTACAATGGCTAAAACTTTTTGTGTTTACCTTTGTCTTCGTGGGGCTTATCCCACTTCAATACTAGGTCACCGACATCAAAATTCTTTGCCCCTGTAGAATTTTTGTCAAGTGAGCACTTTACATGGCTTTGATGCACAACAAATCATTTTTTGTCCTTGCACCTTTCTTCCTTGTTTTTGAGTAACGTATCTATCTTTCTTTGAAACAGTATGAAAGGTTTACCTTGGGACTCTTGGGAGAGTTGCAAGGCTGGAAGATATAGGTTTGGGGGAAGATAACTTCTTTACCATAAACTACGAATTATGGAGAGGTTCTCACGGAAGGCTATGGAGTTGCACAGTCATCCCATAGTGCATTGGTCAAATATTTATGCTAGTTTAAAAGCTATTTTAATACTCCATGATAAAACTTTATGTAACGAATGGAATATTTGAATACATCAACATTATCCATAAAATGTAGTGTTTGTTGTTCATCATCGAAAAAATGTAAGTTAGTGACATTGTTTAGCAAAAATAATTTATATATATTTCAATAGAAAAACCATTTTTCAATGGCAACATCTAGAAGCTGAATTTGCTAATGCATTTGCTGCAACATTTCTAACTCTAAGAACAAAAAAAAATATCAAAATATTTGAAATGATTGATCAAATTCCAGACCTCGTGTTAGTATTTTTTAATATGCGGTGAAGCACAATATATAGTATCTTGTACCTGACTAGTGACCACCTTTGAGTCACCGATTAGCTTTAGAATTTCTACCTTAAGGTAAATATATTTTTTTAACTCGAGTACAATTTCTTCATATTCAACAGTATTATTGGTGCACTCGAACTCCAGACAACATGAAAGGATATACTTCTTATTGTGTGGGTTTGTAAGAACACAACCTACTCTGCAACTGTACTACATCTTTAAACCATCAAAATATAGAGTCCAAATATTATGAGCTACATAACTACTTTGTATACTGCTATTACTACTACTATGTACATCTATATAACATGTTTCATTTGCACCAACTGGAGAACAATGGAGGAGTTCCAACTGTGTATCTAGTGGAATGGGTGATGGCTACACTTGATAGCACCCGAGGTCAGTTTCAATAATGAAATTCCCAAAAATCAGATCAAAAAAAGCAAGAGGCTCATTGTTGCTTTCAAGTGGAATCACAGTGTATTTCATGTACAACTCGTTGTCCACTTGAATCTAGTTATTCCTAGCCTTATATGGAATCCACAAACGCAATCAGTCTATTGTGAAATATCCCTCTCATTTGCTAGAGTAGTCTCTACTAAGAAGTTCACCATAGGCTTTTGGTATGTCCAAAATCACAATATTTATACATTGGTGAACTCAATAATATTTTGATAGTCTGATAAACAAATTTTTATGTTCACCAATAGCTTGGATAAGAGACTCGTCCAGTTGAATAATTTTTGCATCAATTTCCTCCCATTTTGCATTTATTTTCTTTGCTACAGATAACAACATTACATTAACAGATGCACTAGAGTTGGCTAACAATTATGGACATTATAATTGAAAATTTAAAATGTTATTAGAAACAAAGGGTAGAGAGTGTTAGATTCTAATGTGAAATTATTTACTACAGATTCAAGGGGACCAGAATAGCTACCTCACACCTTTTGAGAGGATGAAGGTTTACTTCCTGTCGAAGGTTTCAAAAATTTTTAGAAAATGATTTCACGCTAGCCTGCGATATTTGTGAGCTCATAAATAGAAATGTTGGCTTGTGCCTTCTTCATATCTTCCAAAATGTTGAAATTAATTGTTTCACCTATAGCAGCAAATGTTGAATTGTCTAGAAGAGTGGCTTTATACGACACTTTCAGAATGTTATACTTACTCTTGTTATTGGAAGAAGTGTTCTTGGACTTAGTTGCATCCCCATACTTACTTTGTGTATTCTAAGTAGGATTGGCAGGTGGTAATATTCTACTTAGAAACTTCTCTTTTAGTTTTTGTCTTCTCAATTCTCCTCCAGAGATGGGACCTTTACTCCTTAAAATGTATCAACCAGTTTCCTTCTAAGGGGGGGCCTCATCTTGTGGTGGTTCTTCAACATACTTCTTATTAGCGTTGTAGATACAATGATATGAATTCACTGCACGTCCAATGATTTTTCTTTCTTTAGCCACTGCATGTTCTTTTGTTTCCTCATTTTGTTCTTCCTGTTCATATTCTAATAAAGAATCCAAAATGTGTGCAACCAAAGTGTTCATGTTTTGGTTCCACTAGGAGCATTAATTTTCTGAGGGATATTCCTAGTGGAACGAATAGTAAATATCCATTCTGATTCTTTCTATGTTCATCACAACATTCAAGCTCTAAGAAAACTTGATGGGTTTATTGTTGTTGTTACTATTGTTCCTTCAAAACGGGAAGGACTTGGGAGGATTGTTGGTAGCAGAAGTATCACTTAACCTTTTCTTTAATTCTGAAATTTCATTGGTGAGTGTCTTCACCATCCTAGCCCAACTTTTGATATCTGATGATTCCTTTTCTTTAGCCTTACCAGAAGAAGTTTGTTGATCTAGTGGATCAATAAAATGCTGAAAATTCAAAGTGCTTGAAATGGCTCAAAACAGGTGCCAAAATTAAGATTTGGTCACCCTAAATCTAACAAAACTCATTTCACTCAAAACCGGTATCCCATGCTCCCAATATCACATTCAGATCAATTTATAAAACAACTAAAATTTAAAAAATTTAAAATTTTGGTTACACGGATGCCCAGTCAGTAGCCTGTACGCTGACTGGGCAATGACTGGACAGGCTACATGTATATGTATAGGTAAATGTTTGAGTCACAAGTGTCATATCCTAGTTGGTTTTTATTGATGTGATTTGACTGGTTTGGGGATCGTTGAGGTGGTCCAATCATGAGAGCCACATGGGTCAGTGGGAGGATGCCATGTGGCCTCTCGATATGAGAAACAAATTGTTTGGTTATCAACCGACGTTAACAAGATTTGAACGCAAAGCCTTGCATCCGGTAGAAAAGTCGTTCACTGACCCACCTACTATGTTCCTTATTAAACCATTGATCCTAATGTAAAATGTCATCCACTCATGGTGTTCATCCACCCATGTTATCCATCCACATATGGAATTTACCCATGGTATTGTAAATAGAATTGACCCATGGTATTTATTCGCCTATGGTATTGTAATTGACATATATCCATGATATTAATTGACCCATGGTATGTATCTTCCCATAGTATTCATCCACACATGGAATTTACCCATGATATTGTAAGTGGTATCTACCCATGGTATCCACCTATGGTATCTACCCATGGTATTGTAACTCAAAAAAAAGCTATAAATAACAAGCCTCACTTTGTAAAAGGACAGATTGTCTGCCACAATTTAGCTTCTACAGTTATTCTCTATTTTAATAAAACAAGTTTCTTTGTGGTTTTATTTTCTTTGTGTTCTCTCTTTTTTTCAGGCATTCTAATTTTCAGATCCATTTCAACCTTTTAGATCTCGGGGGCCTCCTCCCAAGATCTAGATCAGTGGTATCAGATTTAGGTTATGCCTCAATGGGAATGAGGGTTTGAAACATATTTCAGTTTCAATGTTTTGGAGCAAACTTCATGAATTTTTTTTTGGGCGGTGAGTTTGTAGATCAGATCTGAAAATTCTGGCAAAAATATGACAAAAACAAAGACAATTTCTGGATTCCTTATGAGAAAATACTCAAATTCAAAAAATAATCGGTCGAATTGGTGTTCGGATGAGGGAGATATCGTGATTCTAAATCAGCAATGTTGTAGAAAATGTTCTGATGACAATTTGTGGAGGGCAGATCTCCTGTCATTTTTCATAGTTTCCAGTGCGAAATTTTAGATAAATGTATATATATCTGAGTTCCCCTTTAAAATTCATCCAATTTAAAAAAAAATGGATCGAATCGGAGTTCAGATGTGGGAGTGATCATTGATTTAAAATTAGCTATTTTTTCAGAAATTTTGTGATGGCGGGACAGTTCCAGCACGCATCTGAGTGTCTAGAGTCTCCAAATATCGATTTCAAACACATGAGAAGATTCAGAATGATCATTCCATTTCCAAAAACAAGCTATAATAAATATTATGAGTTATATTGACCGAGTTATGATCATTTTAAATTTGGAGCAGCATTCGGAGTGGGTTCCCTTTGGAGACGTGCCCTCCCACCCCGCTTTAGTAGGCACCTGCTTCACATTCATCAATTTCAGCATAGTAAAATTTGTCTTGGGTTATTTGGAGATGTTCCCTCCCACCCCAAGCTATGTAGGCACCTGCTACTTCATCAACAATCAGCGTCACGGTTATGGGTCAACCGCATAAAATCCTTCTCATCGAAGTCCATTTTGTAGGGCGCACACTATTAGTAACACAGTTGGTCACAAGAATTACAGGGTATCTCTATCCTCAAATCTTTGTTTGTCATGATTTTGGTTCATCCACAGACCCAAACTTCATCAAGGTCCATTTGCTAGGCCTCACACTGTTAATATGATAGTTGGTCATAAGCATTACAGGGTATCTCTATCCTCGGAACTTCATTCATCACAGTTATGGGTTAACTACACAAAACCTTTCTCTTCAATGGCTCTTCATATTCAACAAAGGCTTCTCAGGAGGGAACTTCATGCAATAGGGACCATTGCTTCTTAAGGAGGGAGGAATGATCCGAATGGAAAATGTCATCCACCCATGGTGTTCATCCACCCTATATTATCGATCCACATATGGAATTTACCCATGGTATTGTAAATGGAATCAACCCATGGTATTTATGTGCCTAAGGTATTATAACTGACATCTATCCATGATATTCATTCACCTACGGTATGTATCTTCCCATGGTATTCATCCACACATGGAATTTACCCATGGTATCCACCTTTGGTATCTACCCATGGTATTGTAACTCAAAAAAAGGCTATAAATAACAAGGCTCACTTTGTAAAAGGACAGATTGTCCACCACAATGTAGCTTCTACAGTTATTCTATGTTTTAATAAAACAAGTTTCTTTGTGGTTTTATTTTCTTTGTGTTCTCTCTTTTTTTCTGTCATTCTAATTTTCAGATCCATTTCAACTTTTTAGATCTTGGGGACCTCCTCCCAAGATCCGGATCAGTGGTATCAGATTTAGGCTACGCCTCCATGGGAATGAGGGTTTGAAACATATTTCAGTTTCAATTTTTTGCAACAATCTTCAGCAAACTCCATGAAGTTTTTTAGATCTTGCAGATCTTGTGAGATCCATTTCAATTTTTTAGATCTTGGGGGCCTCCCCCCAAGATTCAGATCAATCATGGTGCACGAAATTTATTTGAAGTTTAGTGGCAGAGGATTTGGGGGTCCAGATCGGGGTTAACCCTTAGCCGCCAGTCCACCCAACCACGATATGTGGTTGGCAGACAGGGCCCAAGGTTAACCCTAGCCATAATGCTATATATTATGCCAACGAACCATACGTTGAAAAAATAACCAAAGTTTCTGTGAAATGTGGGTTACCTCAGACGGTTTATACATATTCCATAGCGCATGCGAATGTTTGCAATGAACACAGTTCAATGTAACCAACAGTTAACATGGCGGTTCAATTCAATTTTTTTTTCCGTTTTAATCAAACTCAACCCACAAGACTTACCACAACAGAGAACACAATTTTGCAGAGGTATGGTTTGGAATTTGGAGTGGCATTTTCAAACATTAACCACTAGTGATTGTAACCCAACCATGAGCCAATCATATGTTCCAAGTGGTGTCAACTAGTTTGGCAGGTTTGTTCAAACTAACCCACAATCAATGGCTCATTTTGTGCCAAGTGGCACGTTTTTATCAGTTCGTGGGGTGACATAGTCAGTTTAACGATTTGACAAATTGCACCTGAACCGACGGGAATCTCGCCGATGTGGGGCAAAATTGTCACTCCACGTCACCTAAAAAGGTGGAATTTGTAGAACAGATAGTAGGTGGGCGTGAATTGGAGGACAATTAGTAGGAAAACCTCTTTGGAGCATAACTCAGTGAATTTTCAGCCTTTTTGAGTGCAAAAAGAGTCCAACTAGGGGTTTTTTACTATTCTGGAGCCATTGGAGACATTTTTTTTTCATTTTGAGCAATTTAACTTGATGTAAAAAAATATTTTTTTTATCATAATGAAGGAGGTCCAACATTGGAAGCTGGAACAAGGGATGTACCCAAGAGGGGTGAACTCATTCATCATTTTTTGTCTTGTGTACGTTGTTATCATACTGATTTGTTCATTATTTTCTATAAAAAACTAAGCTTAAAATTATGTTTATGTGTTAATGTAATTGACATAATTTCCTAAAAATCCTAAACATTTCACTTACAGGTTTCACCATAAACGTTCAAGTTTACATATACAAATCAGTTTGGCATCAGAGCTTTGGTTATTTGGTTGCTTTGAGGGTTTAATTTTGTTGCAATTATTTCTGATGCTTACAAGGTTGAAGCTTAAAAGAGGATAAGTAAAGCTTGCTGTAGCATGTCCTCAAGTTAGTTCAAGGAGAGCACATTTGCCACAATCTCCACCACCAGTTACACCTCAAGTTTCACCAAAAGCCTCACCATCCATAGCACATGAAGGAGAGCCAGAAAATATGGTTGAGGATGAGAAGGCTTTCAAAAAGGAATTATTTGACATGACACAGATGGTGAAAGGTCTCTATGAAGAGAGTAACAAAAGGTTGCAAGTTGATAGCTCCAATACTCTAAAGGGAGATGGAGATAAACCTCCAAAGGGGGATGGAGGAGATGGGGACAAGCCTCCAAAATGGAATGGAGGGAATTGTGACAAGCCCCCTTTAACTCCACCTTTCTCTTCACCTCCATCTTCACCATCATCATATTCTACATCAACCCCTTCACAAACACCTCCACATTCTCCAAAGGGACATGGTAAAACTCCACTTTTGAAACTTGACATGATGTTTGAAGTGCATATGTATAATGGAGAGGTAAATGTTGAGAAATTAGATAATTGGGTTCGTTAACTTGAAGTGTTTTGCAGGATACAAAGGATCAAAGATGATGAGACTAAGATTCAACTTGCTTCATTAAGGTTGGAAAGTGCAATACTTAGTTGGTGGGAATCAAAAACTCAAGAGGACATGAAGAAACATGGTAAGCTTTTATCTTCTTGGAATGATTTTGTTTCTGCACTAAGAAGACAATTTTATCCTTTAGCATACATGCATAAAGTTATCATGGATTGGAAAAATTTAGGTAATTAAAGGATCAAAGTGTACAAAGTTATACCCAATAGTTTATAAGGAGAGCATTGATTTTGGGTGTAGATTTATCCTCTCAAGACACTTTACTCAAATACATTGGAGGTTTACATGGCTACTTGAGACACATTATTCTCGTGTTTAACCCTACAAATTTAGATGAGGTTTGTGTACATGCAACACGTCTGTAAGCAAGAGGGGAAAATGTTCCACAAGAGGGAAGCAAAAATCCATTTAAGGGTGGAGAGAAAGGAAAGGGTAAATTCAAAGGAAAAGGGAAGAAAAATGCTTACATCAAGAAAGAGGGAGAAAAATTAACATGCAAACATTGTTCAAATGAAGGCCACGATGATGATCACTATTGGAAACTCCATCCTGAGATGAGACCCAACAACTTTAACAACAAAGGAAAGAAAAAGACAACTGAAACTACACAACATGATTTAGGATCATATTCAGGAGATGAAACAAAGGTCACAACTATGGGATTGAAATGTAAGGAATCCATTGCTAGTACCAGTTCTTAGAATAACCACAATGAAACTAAAAATGAAAAATAAATAATAGCGCATTTCCATATTAGAGTTATCTCAAAACATAACAAAATTGATACTCTATTTGATAGTGGTTCAAAAGGAAATCTCATTTCTGAAGAAATTGTCAAAAAGTTGAATTTGGAAACCATTCCTCATCCTAAAGCTTATCCTTTAGGTTGGTTGTGTGAAAATGCAAAGTTGCAAGTAACTAGAAAATGAAAACTAAAATTTTCCATTACTGCAAACTTAATTAATGAGGTAGAACTTGATGTAGTTCATTAGACATATGTGGTATTGTTTTGGGAAGCCCATATCTTTATGATAGAAGGGTTATCTTTCATTGCCATGAAAACAAGTATCATTTGTTTAAATATGGTATTGAGTACATTATTAGAGCCCATCACAAGAAACTAAAACTTTCACTTGTGAATGTTGGACAAATGAAGAGACTTGTTAGATATAGCAAGAACTTTGTATTTTTCATGATAAAACCCAATAATGATGTTGAGAATGAATAATTTCAAGCTTTTAATTCAAAGTTTAAATATGATTTGGTTGAGATTGTTAACCAATATGATGATATGTTTTAGGAGCCTAAGGGTTTTCCTTCCAAAAGAGGAATCCAACATGAAATACAATTGCAACAATATTGTCCTCTTTCTAACATTGGCATGTATAGGATGCCAATGATGGAAAATGCAAAAATTATGAAACAAATCTAAGAGTTGCTTGATAACGGGATCATTCCTCCAAGTAGATCACCATTCGGTTTATCTATTGTTTTATTTCCAAATAAGGATGGAACATGGCGCATGTGTGTGAACTTTCGTGCAATAAACAATATTACGGTAAAGAACTATGACCCTCTTCCTAGAATCGATGATTTACTTGATCAATTGAAATATGTTGTCTATATCAATAAGTTGGACTTAAGGAGTGGCTATTATCAAATTAGGGTTGTTGAAGGAGACATATGGAATACAACATTAAAAACAAAGCAAGGTTTGTTTGAATGGCTGGTTATTCCCTTTGGGCTTTGTAATGCTACTACTACCTTCATGCATGTAATGAATGATGTCTTAAGTGTTGAAATTAAACAAGAAAATGCACCACATACTAGTGTGGGATTCTAGTCACACATGGGTGAGGAATTCAGTTACACATTAGTGCTAAACGTGGGTGTCTAATTTATTTTTCACTTAAGTAAATTGGACAATAAATTGTAATATTACCTCATAGCAACTTGTAATAGTTAACTAAGTGAGATATACTTAATTAGCTCAATAATTTCGAATTGAGGGTCAATAGTGAGGCATGTAGAGTGATACTATTATTTTGGGGGTCCAGTTGCAGTTGCAGCACTAGTGTGGTGTGAGTGTAATCAATTAACTCAAAATAATTAAGTTAAAATCAGTCTAACTAGTTCTAACTGAGTGATGAGCTACTAAGAGGTAAAGTGAATTAAATTAGATTTAATTCATAAGTAGTGATATATCAAGTAACTGATGATTTTCTATTATTAGCTTCATGCATGTCAAATCTGATGAAGACCGTGCTGAGACAAAGGTTAAAGGGAATATAACTATCAGTTCTATTATTACTGAACTGCCGAGGTGTAGTTATAAAGCCACAGGATGCCCATGAAGGATTGCGCAGTCAAGGGAGCTTGGAATTCCTATTTAATACGAATTATTTTTCCTAGGGATTTCATGAGCAATGCAGGTTGAAGGTGGGAAAGAAATTGGCTATGTGTTGGTACAAATTTTCCAAGATCAATGTGAGACGATTAGTAGAGTGTATGAGGTTCTTTTGAGCACACATGCATTGTATTTTTTTATGAATTATTAGCTGATTATACAATAGAGATAGAGGGGTTTTGAGCAGTTTCTTTCCCCAGGAAAATATTGTGTTGTGCGATTGATTTACTTCTTTCTCTTACTTGCATGTGATTGAGCGGTCGTGATTTATATTCCAAAAATATTGTAGAAGGATTCAACATATTTTTTTAGTACATTGCATGATTAGATTGAATCCCTTGGTGTAAGTTCTACATGGTATCAGAATGCCAGGAATCACAATAGTGGAGAATAAATTGAGTTTGTGTTGAACAATATTCAAATTTGCAGATACTTTGTTTGGAGCTATAAGCTGACCAAGACGTCTTTTAATGTCTTGAGACTCAAATATGCACTTTAGGGAAGTTCAATTTATATTTCCTAGAAGGACATGATGGAGGTAGTGTCGGAGGATAACGGGTTGAAGGCATTTATAGATACTGATATTCCCAAGCCCGCAACAGCAGATTCCCAACTTATTCATGCATGGCAGAAGAAGGTATAAAAGGTGAGGAGGATTTTATTAGAGGGATTTAGAGATCATATTGTCTCGAGTATCCATGGCAAGGAAAGTCCATACGCTATGTGGAAGGCCTTGAAAAATCTGTTTCAAAGCAGAAGTGACCAGAAAAAATTGGCACAAAAGGACAAGCTCGGGAAAATCAAAATGGAGAGGGGCAACGCAATCCATAAATACTTGACCAAGTTCACTCAATTTCGAGATGAGCTTGGAAGTTTTGGGATTACTATAGCTGATGATGACTTGGTGAGCATAGCACTTCTAGGCCTCTAGAGTTGGCATAATTACTAGGACATTGTGAATGGGAGGGAGAAGTTACCAGATTGAGAGAGACTATGGTCAGATTTGGTGCAAGAAGAGTTTCAAAAAAATACCAGGAATGGATCCTCATTGAAGACTGATGATGAGAAAAATTTCACCTTGGCTGGAAAGGAAAAGAAGGGGAAGGGGAAGAATTCCTATTCCAAATATGAGTTTGAAATGACATGTCAAAGGTGAAATGTTTTCAATGTCATGATCATGGATACTATGCCACAAATTGTCCACAAATGAAGAAGAAGAAGGCTTCTAGAGCTGCAGTGGGTGAAGCTTTGGGCTCACATTTTGAGTTGGAATTCTCTCTCATCAAATGCATGGTGTCAACTGTGATGAGATCTATGTGGTACTTGGATAGTGGAGCATATTTCCACATGACGAGAAACAAAGAAATATTTAGTAGCTTGGAGGAGAAGGATCTTCAGATGCACATCAGGATGGGTGATGACAAGAGGTATAAGACTATCGGGATTGGTACAATTACTTTCCAGAGACATTCAGGTAAACCTTTCATAGTAAAAGATGTCATACATGTACCATGTGTGAAAAATACTTTAGTTTCAGTTGCTATGTTAGAGGATCTTGGATATGATGTTGTTTTCAGTGAAGGAAAGGAGTTCCTTCGTCACATAGCCACAGGATAGGTAAAGAAAATTTGGGTTCGTGTGAATAAACTCTACAAACTTGATGTAGATGGCTGGGCAACATTGACTAGTAAAGCATGGGAGGTGGTGAGCCGGAATACTGGTGATTTATGGCACACGAGGTTGGGCCATCTACACCACAGTTCTTTGAGGATCATGTAACATATTTCTATAGGTATTCCAAAGGGTACACTTGTGTAGATAGACACATTCAATGGATGTACCATGGGGAAGTATACAAAGGCCACCTTTCATGAGAAGGATAACTGAGCAGAAGAAATCCTTGAGAGAGTTCACTCAGATGTGTGTGGACTATTCTCAATAGCTTTCCTAGCAAAACACAAGTATTATGTGATTTTTTTTGATGAATTTTCTAAAGTGTGTTGGACCTTCTTTCTACAAAAGAAATATCATACGTCTCCAAGTTTTGTAAGTTCAAAGCACCAATAGAGAAAGATACAACGAAGAAGCTGAAGGCTCTAAGGAGTGAAAATGGTGGTGAGTATATCTCTAATTATTTCAATAACTTCTGCACAAAAGAAGGAATTCAGAGCTAATTAATTACACCTCATAACCCACAACAAAATGGGGTTGCAAAAAGAAAGAATAGAACAATTGTGGGAGCAACATGAGCTATGTTACATGATGAGGGCCTACCATTGCATTTGTGGGAAGAGGCATGCAACACAACGGTATTTGTGCAAAACCATAGTCCTCATCGGATACTTGGCATGAGTATACCAGAGTGTTGGAAATACTGAGAGGGGGGGTGAATCAGTATTCCTTTCAATTAGAGCATTAGTTAATCTTCAATTATTATCAGTTTTTGTACAGTGATAGTAGCAAACAAAAGGAACAAAAATGCACACATTTTTTAAGGAGGAAACCCACTCCGGGACAAAAACCACCTAATGATTTTCTAATAATTCTTTAATATTCAACTCCAATTGAAAATAAAGCTCCAACTTCGTAGAATCTAGAGAAGCATTCTTCTCCAGCTCCCATTGGATGGACGCTCCAACGCCTGAGATTCTTCAGTAGTCAACTGAACGGATGCCCCAACACCCAATGAGATATAACTCACCCTAGCACCACCGTACCACCCTGTAGAAGAATAAAATAAAAATGGACTCCCGTACCAGGGAAAATTCTCCATTTTACAGTGATATAGAATGATGTAGAAGAAGAAGAAACACTAGACCATAACCCCAACTATGAAATGACCACCTAATGATGATCCCAGACCTCCCAAAAATGCCTCTTCAACTCTTGGCAGATAGACACTAATACAATTTTTTACAATAATGTATTTACAATGACTTAGTACAATGATACCTTTACAATGACTATATGAAGTGTTGCCCACTTGAAGACTTCATGTGATGAACTTCTTGCTGCTATTCTGCACCTTGGTTGCTGATCTTGTCATGCTACGCTTTTCTGCACCTTGCTTTGATTTTCTGCTCTAGAAAGTCTGGTCCGTTGCAGTCCTTGACAACACATGATCTAGCTTTTTCTTGTCTTCTAGGAGCTCGATATTGAATTTGGTGTATCTCTATTATTTTAGATTCCCAATATGTGATTTTTAGTCCTGTAGTATTCCTCTGAGTCTTATTTCCATTGCCATACGTCTGACCCAATATGGATTCTTAAAGGGAGATTTATGCCCAATCTCTCACAATGCCCTAATTATGGACTGTTTCAGTAGAGAAAAATTGTACGACATGCCACGTGTCACTGTTTCTTCATTTAGCTCTAAAATTGATAGGGAAAAAACTAAATTCTATCCACTATCTGCCAGTTTTTACAGAATTCCAACGTGATACTCAGAGAGAGAGTTATGACGATTTTGCCAAGGTCACTTCTTTGCAATGAATTTTAGGAGCCTGCAAAAACATTGACTTCCACAGATCATATATCCAAACGTATTATGCACCTTGATCTGAAATGTTTACAGGAGCTTCCTCAGGATTTTAGCTTCACCTCATAAAAATTTCAGCTTCTGAACCTTCGTAGAAAACAAGTTAGAGTGAAAATTCCACGATGACCTGTTTCAAATAGCGAAATCCCTACATGCGGAGGATATGAGGATCACAATCTATATAAATGCTTAGGTTGAGAGGGGCTTCAACAAGTGAACGTGGGAGGGATTTTAGGAGATTAAAAATATTAATTATGACTTTTCAATGACCCATGCCACAACCCCATGGGGTTTTAGCCCACTAACTGCGTTTACAAACTTCAAACATGAATATCTCTCAAACCGTGAAGAATTACGTGGCGTGCCATATATCAATGGAAACATCTCGACAAGTAGAAACCATAAAAATCATTCTTGACCCAGAATATAGTAATTTGGTAGGTCAAAATTCCCATGCAATATTTGGGTAGCCCTAGTGCTTCTTGGGTTGACATCAATGACAACCTCTGATAAAAAATATCCCCCTTTGGCATTTATGGAAACACAAGTACTCCCCTACGATCATGACACCTCTTCCTACAAAATTCTCTCCCCCTTTGACATCAATGGAAAAGGGTAACTCCCCCAGACACACAACCATCCTGCGGACCTGTACACACTTCCACTCCCCCTTTATATTATGAATAAGGAAAATCTAATGATAACTTGGGAGAATCCCAAGCTTATGGCGAAGATATTAAAATTCTTCATGAGGTAAAATTTTAGTGAAGATATCAGCGATTTGTTCTTTTGTACCAACATACTCAAGTTTCATATTATTTTCAGAGACTTTTTCTCTAACAAAACGATATTGATCAGAAAGTGCTTTGTTTTTCAATGCATGACAAGATTCTTGGAGATGTTGATGGCACTGGTGTTTTCACAGAATATGGGAATAGGTTCACTGAATTGTACTTGAAGATCCTGAAAAGTTTGTTTCATCCAAAGGACATGAGTACAACGTGCTGCTGCTACAATGTATTCTGCTTCTACTATATATAACGAGATTGAGGTTTTCTTTTTGCTCAACCATGATACGAGACAACCACCTAGATAGAATGTTGCTCCACTAGTACTTTTATGATCATCAACGCTTCCTGCCCAATCTGCATCTGTAAAGTCTTGAATAATGAGATTGTTACCCTTGGGATACCACAAGCCATATTATTTTGTGCCCTTTAGATATCGAAGAATTATTTTGACAACAATAATATGTGATTATTTTCGTGCTGCTTGGAATCTTGATACTTGTCCAACTGCTTGCATAACATCTGGCCGGAAAGCTGTTACATATCTAAGACTACCAATCATAGATCTATAAAGCCTCTAATCCACATCCTTAGATGAGTTGTCTATGCTCAATTTGCAACCTGTTACCATTGGAGTAAGGACGGGTTTGTAATCTCCCATTTTGAATTTATTGAGCATTTCCTTGATGTACTTGGCTTGCCATATAAATATTCCTTTCTCTTGCTGAGATATTTGAAGCCCTAAGAAGTATGTCATCTCACCAAGTAAATAAATCTTGAACTCACTTTGCATATTTGTAGAAAATTTCTTACTTAGTTGATCATCATTTCTACCAAATATTATATCATCCACATATACCTCAACGATTGTTAAATTATATTTATCTATTTGTACATAAATATTTCTATCAACAATACCTTTCTTGAAACCTTGTTGACGTAGATATCCATCAAAACGAGCATACCATGCTCTGGGAGCCTGCGTGAGACCATATAGAGCCTTATTTAACCTGCAAACATAGTCTTATTTTTTTGATAGTAGAAAACCTTCAGGTTGTTCGATGTAAACTTCTTCTTCTAATTCTCCATTCAGAAATGCTGACTTAACATCCATTTGGTAGACTTTGATTTTTCTTGAACATGCATAGGCGAGAAACATTCAGATGGCTTCCATTCTGGCAACTCGTGCAAATGTTTCGTCAAAATCAATTCCTTCCACTTCTGCGTAGCCTTTGAAAACCAATATTGCTTTGTTTTTGGTAACCTATCCATGTTCATTCAATTTGTTTCTAAACACCCATTTAGTCCCAATGAAATTTTTATATTTTGGTCATGGAACTAATTCCCAGGTGTTATTCTTCTCGATTTGATCCAATTATTCATTCATAGCTACTACCCAATGTTCATTATCGCTGGCTTCCTCAAAACTACTAGGCTCAAAGGTTGCTATAAAAACAATGTGAGCTTGTTGTGATGAACGAAGCTGTCAACCTTCATTTATGTCACCAATGATTTGATTTGATGGATGGTTATTTTGAATCCATTCTTTTGTTCTCTTTGGAGGAGCTTCATGTTGTTTTTCTGGTATATCTTGATGATCATTATTTACTTCTTCCTAGTTGATAGTTGCTTCTTGTTCTAGAATTTTATCTGTGCCTTTTTTAGCCTCTGTCTCAAGTTTCAAATATTCTAGATCCTCATCGTTATTTGTTAGAACACCATCTTCGTCAAATGTAACATTTATGCTCTCCACTATCTATTTTCATCTTAGATTATAAAATTTATAGGCCTTTCTTTTGCGTGAGTAACCAACAAAGATACCTTCATCAACATGTGATTCAAACTTACCCAAATTTTGATCTTCTCTTTTGATATAAAATTTTCTTCTGAAGATTATGAAATATTTTACATTAGCTGGTTTTCCTTTCCATAATTCATATGGGGTCTTGTTGCAATTATTTCTGAGAAGACTTTGGTTGATAATGAAGACTGCCGTATCAATTGCTTGAACCCAAAATTTTTCATCCAATTTTGAGTCCTTCAACATTGCTCTACCCATTTCCTCTACGGTTCTGTTCTTTCTTTCAGCAACTCCATTTTGCTGAGGTGTTCATGGTGTTGAAAATTGTCTTTTTATTCCATTTTTGTCACAGTATTGCTGAAATAATTTGGAAGTGAATTCTTTGCCATAATATGATCTTAGACACATTATTTTCAAATCAGTTTCATTTTCAACCAACTCCTTGTAGATCTTAAAGCACTCAAATGCTTCAGATTTTTTCTTTAGGAAACTGACGACTGTCATTCTGGTATAGTCATTTATCATTAACATGAAATATAATTCTCCATCTAAGCCTTTTGTTCTCACAGGAACACATAGATAAGTATGTATCAATTCCAATGGATGTGATGCAAAGTGTTCTTTTGTTTTAAATTGGACTTTTGTCTTCTTGCCGTGCCGACAGGCCTCACATAGTGTGTTGGAAGGTTTTGAGATTTTCAACATTTCTTGTATTGCTTCCTTTTTGGTTATCCTGACAATATTGTCAAAGTTTATGTGACTCATTCATTTGTGCCATAACCATCTTTCATATTCTTTAGCTAGTAGACATGCTTTAGTTGCTTCATCCTGAACATATATGTCATTTGGATCTCAACTTGTTGTAGCCACAATTTTGCAATACCTACCTTTCCTGATTTCACATTTTGTGGAGTTGAATAGCATTGTGTGTCCTTGATCACAAATTTGTCGAACACTGAGCAGATTGTGATTCATGTTTTCAACCAATAGAACATTCTTGGCTATAACATATTTGCAGAATGTTCTATAGAATATTTTCTTCCGAGAGTGACGGTACCTAATCCTATAACATTTTAAGATCCATCATTTCCAAAGGATACAGTTCCATCCTTCTTCTCTTTTAGAGATAAAAATTTCCTTCTATCTCCAGTAAAATGTGTTGAGCAACCACTGTCAACATACCACACATATTTGTTGTTTTGAGCCTTGAGAACGAGAGCACAATTATCAGTCTTCTTCTTCTTTCATGTTTGTTCATTCTATGGCTTCGAAGATTCTTCTAGAGGATTTTCAAGTCTACAGTCTTTGGCTATGTGTCCAAAGTTCTGAAATTTGTAACATTCCATATTATTTATTAAATGTTCAAATCTATTGATGTTTCGTTGAGCCCTCGGAGGTTCATATTTGAAGGATCTCCTGGAATTGTATTGGTTCCTAGGGTACGTGCGACATTCTACAGCTTTATGACCAAATTTTCCACATGAATAACAATAGCCATAAAAAATATGTTGGTACTTGGATGGAAATATTTTTCGAGGAATCTTCTTCCAAGGATGTTATTTCGAATCTTGTCCAATGAATTCTACATCCATGTCAGATCTCATAGGTTCATTGTATTTTGTTGTATAAGGTCCTACGTCCTTTTCTTTGTAACTGAGGCCAGTTCTTTCATTGTAAGATCATTGATTGTTGATGATTTCTTCTGATGCCCTTGAGTTGTTGGCATATTTTTGGACAGTTTTTCCCTTCTTCACTTCCTTACACAACGAGACTACTTCAGCTTCTAATGCTTTCGTTTCTTGGTTTCTTTCTTCCAACATCTTTTGAAGTGAATCTTCAATACATTTGTGTTCTTCAACTTCAGCTTTGAGACCTTGAACTTGTTCTTCAAGAGTATTGGAATGGATTTTCTCATCCTTGAGCTCTTTTATAAGCTTGATTGCCTCCTTAGAAAATTCATTTATGGTCAACCCTTATTCTTCATTATTTGATACCTCTTGTTTATTGTGCTTGGCCATAAACAATTCTCTCTCATTGGCTTCTTCTTCGCTATTACTATCTTCATCGGATGATGAACTATATTCTATAGAGAGAAAGTTCCTTTAGGATCCTTTCCTTTTTTCTTGCTTGTTGAATTTCTTAAAGCCTTTCTTTCCTTTTGAGTTGTCATCACTTCTGTTCGGAAATTTTGGTGCGAAATACCCAGCCTCACCATAGCCAAAACATATCAAGGGAAGTTTATTTTTGAATTTTCCCTTACCAATTTTTAGTTTCTCGTAAAGTAAACATATTCTTCATCTAAAAGAACTTCTCCCTTATCTCCCTTTTCTTCACACTTGCAGGTGCATGTATTTTCAATTGAAGGTTGTTTTTCCTTATTGGTTTTATTAGATGTGACAAACACAGTTTCTAGATGCGAAGTACCCTCTTCTTCATCAAGTCTCGTTTCATATGATATGAGAACTCCATGTAATTCCTCTTTGATGAGTTTGTCCATATTTGCACTGTATTCTAAGACTGATACATTTGGGTTGAATCTCCCTGGTAACGTTCTAAGAATATTTCGTATAATAGTCTTCTCGTCAACTGGCTCTCCCAATCCTTCCAGAGTATTGGTTTTTTCATCAACGTATTGGAAGTATGCAACAATGTTGCAATCTTCTTTCATTCTGAGTTGCCCAAATTTTTCTCTATAGATTTGAAGCTTTGCTTCTTTGACATTTGAGTCACCTGCATATATATTCTCAAGCTTGTCCCATACATTTTTAGCGGTTTTACAACCCAACACCTTATGATAAGCATATTCAATAATTCCACTGATAATAATATTCTTTTATTTTGCATCATTTACCAAATTATTCTTACCTTGTTCATCCATTTTGAATAGTGTCCCATACTTCGTAACCTTGTGCAAAGAGATAAACCTCCATTATTCCTTTCCAGAGTGCATAATTATTTTCATTGAACAGAGGTACACCATTCTTGGTATGCTCCATGACCTCCTTCTAGCTGTTAAACTTCTATTGAAGGAACCAAGCTCTGATACCAATTGTTGGAAATACTGAGAGGGGGGGTGAATAAGTATTCCTTTCAATTAGAGAATTAGTTAATATTCAATTATTATCAGTGTTTGTGTTAGGTCTCTGTAACAAGCAAGATTGGCAAAGTCCGATCACAGAGTTAACATCATTTCAACCAACTTTGGGATTCTAGGATCTAGCCCTCCTGAATCCGGAGAGGGATCTCTCCAATATGTACAAAGATGGATATTGTTTTTGAAGTTTGGGGTGATGATATTAGGCTAGTTATGAAGGCCAAGGGTTTTGTTTGGTTTTCTCAGATGGTTGAACATAGTTGCTGTCTGAGGCAGAAAGATCTATATGCAAATAGGTTCAAAGGTGAGAAGTTGCAAGCAAACAGAATAAGCTTTGATTCTAAAGAAGGATGATGGCAAATTTCCAATCCATTGGGCTATGGAGTCATAAGAGAATTTAATTGAAACATCCAGGTTCAAGTGTAATCTATGGGGCAAGTCATCTATGCCTAAGGATCTCTTTAAGGTTTGATTTATGGAATGGGGTGATACAAAAAGAAAGGGAATTAACAGATGCAGAACAAAGAGCAGCCCAGGATCTGGTAAGTACTTTGAAACTAGCCAGCCTTTGGCCAGGCACTTAAGAAAAACATAGAAGCAAACTAGGATCTGGTAAGTACTTTGAAACTATCCAGCCTTTGATACACTTCTAATAGAACACAGATTAAAAACAAAGGGAAACTTGAAGGCAATCTTTGGAGGAGAAGCTAGTGGGCTGGGACTCACCCTGATCCTCTCCTAGTTCTTCTTTACTTAGTTACTTCCAAGACAATCACCAAGATAACACAGGATGGCCCAAGATCTGATAAGTACTTTGAAACTAGTCAGCTTTTGACACATCCTAAGGGAAACAGACAGATATTTGAGCAAACAAGAAAGGGACTCAGGGCTAACCTTTGATTTCCTCAATTCATTCCTTACACAACGTACATGAAAGTAACATTTAAAAATAACATTCAACAGTGACGAAAAGATGAGGGAACGCCAGCATCTCTGTGCTTAGACTAAATTAAATCATTTCTAAATAACACAATTAGAAGAAAACATTGGGATAAAGATTTTTCAGCCAGAGAAAGTCACTGATATACAGCAAGCTCTAACACTGTTTAAACTGTTCTTTACAGTGGAAAATGAAACAAATTGAAAACTGAAATAAAATGACAAGTTACAGTGAGAATAACATCACCATCAGCATAGACCAGGATCCCATAAATTAGCTTGTATTGATTTCTTCAAACCGGTTACAATCTCCAAATCCAATGTTTTAATCCATCTCTTTTCACAATCTAACCTATCTGTTACAAGCAGAGCTCCAAGAGCCTATGAAACCACTATTTATAGTCAAGAGTTTTCCACTCAGAAACAGCTACAACACTTCAGCAATTACATTGACAACCAACTAATCCAACATCTCACTCATCTTCTTTTGGAGTATTTATAGAAGGATGAGGAGGTGAGATCTAAAGAAGATCTCAAAAACAATTAATGCAGAATTAATGTCTTCCCGGCCTGGGAGGCTCGATGAAGAATTTATACAGGTGTTCTACTGCATTTATGCGCTTGTGCTTATGAAGTAAGCTCGGAAGGAGCTTTTGTTGACATTTGAGGCTCTGCGTACTATTAGGGTTACTCTGCACACATTCTGTCATTAAATCTGGCGCAGAAATAACTCCTTTGGTTGTTCCGAGGCATAATATATGATCTTGTTCAATAAATTCATCCTCTGATTGAGCATTCTGAGGCAATAGGTGGCACTATGGTGGTTGAGGAATCAATTTGCCTCAAAGTATGGTGGTGGAGGCAACGTCTGATGAACACTTTTAGGGTTTTCTTTAATCTGTGTTCGAAGCCGGGGATTAGGCTTTTGATAACCGTCTTAGCCGTAATCCCCGCCAATCCATCCATAAAACTGCTGCTCTGGTTCATTCTGTCTTCAAAATATGATACTCTTCCCTGCGTCGATGTTGACTGCATTCTTCAGGCTTTACAGGGACACGTAGCAACCAAGGCTCATGAAACCTTGTTGATATCTTTGTTCTCCACCCTGCGGTCGATTCTCTAGATTAATTAGAAGGACGGGAGTGATCACCCTCATTCTTCAGATTTTCATTGAAACACGAAAAAAAAACCTTAAAACCTGCAAAATACAAGAAAAATGAGAAAATCCTGCATTATATGGATAGATTGCATCGGAGGGCGTGCGGTAAAATGGAGCAATCTGAGCCGTTGATCGTATTGCGATTAATGGTCGGGAGTATTTCTGAAAAGTCAGCGGTGAAAAAGTGAACTTGTACCATGGAATCGGGAGAATGAATGAGAGTCGTCGATCTACAGAGATCGACGGTGGGGATCGGCTTTCAAACGCGTCGAGGGAGATTTAACAGGCGGGCGAGTTCGTTAAAGACCGGGAGGATCGGGCGATCGGCAACCGTCAGATTGGAGGGCCCAAATCCAACGGTGGAGGTGGATCCCGCTGCTGGGCTATGGTACGAGGATTAGCGCGCGGGCAATGGGATTTGCATGGCGGTTTTGGAACGAGGCGGAGGACACGTGTCGGCCAGCATGTGGAATCGCTGGCCGACGAGGAAAACCAGCTTTACGCAGAAAGCGGTGCGGGATGAAACCGGCGGAAACAAGAAACAGCGAAGGAAGGGGGGTCCACCAGGTGGGGGTTCGTTCTGCTCCGTCAGATCTGGGGAGCAGATCGACGGCTCTGGTTGATCGCGAAATGTAAACACGTGATTTAAAATTTCCCAGCTGAAACTTTAGAAATGTGGGTTTTTGGTTTTTCAAAGGAAAAATGTGGCGGAGAGGGGTTATTTTTTTTATTAAGCGCCTAAAGGCTTGACCATTGGTTCCAGCACTCGAATATGTGGAGAAAGACGGGCATGAGCTTAGCCCGAGGGGGCTGAAGAACCGGCGCATAGAAAATAGGCGTTTTTATATGTTTTTCAATGATTTTTGAAAAAGAAAGAAGGTTCCGATAGGCCAAAAAATAGGTTTTCAACCTTAGGAAATGAGATTTATTGAAGGGGTAAGGAATATAACAGGGTTTGGTGGGGTTTTTATGGATGAGAGGAAACTTGAAGAAATGAAGGAAAGATGGAAGAAGGGGAGAGGAAAAAGGAGGAGGATGCAACAATACTTGACTAGGATTTTCAAGGAATATCAGAGGCAGAGAGGAGGAAAAGTATGTAGAACCAACCAGTAGTTTAGGATCTTACCAACAGACTTCAAGTACCAACAATTTTAGGCCTGAATTTTTTTCTTGAAGGCTGCAAAGAATATTTAGCCACCAGCTGATATAATTGAAAAATATAGGTGGCTAACAGTGGCTCCACTTGGGGATGGTGCCTTCAGACTTCAGACTTGATGGCCTTCTCTTACCTTCACAGCTCTGTTTTTCCTTTTTGGTGAGCTATCTTTATGTTTCCTCTGGTTCAAGTTTTGAGCGAATTAGAACCAGGTCTTCATTCTTTGACTCAGAAAATAAAACAATTTGGAGTCATTCTGTTCTTGGAAATTGTGGTTCAGATTTTGAGTTGGTTTGAACCTTAATTTCTACCTTAGTCTATCTACTGATAAGTCAAGATTAAACAGTTTGGCAAATCAAATTCACTACCTTATCAACAGAAAATTGAAAGCTAATTAGTCAAGATTAAACCGTTTGACTAATCAGAAGTGTGTTTCAAGGAGTGGCATTTAAGCTTGCACACTTTCAGATTTATTTCTCTTTTTGGCATGGGGCCTTGCCTTTCTTGTTTTCATTTCTGCCCTCTTTTCTTTCTTTCTTTGTTTTTGTATTTTTCGATTTTTCATAATTCTAAATGCAATGAGGGATGAAATATTTACAATGGAAAAAGGTAAAAAAGGCTTCAAACATGAAATAATTTAAGAAAGGTAATGCTTAAGCATCCTGCCATTGACAGGACCCCCAAAAAATTCTGTTCCATTCAGCTCTTGTAAGAAGAATGCATTGTTCCCGGCAACTGAATGAATGGAATAAGGGCCAAGCCACAGATTGTCAAATTTACCATGCTTTCCCTTGTCCTCCCTCTTTGAGTCCCACTTTAAAACTTTGTCCCCAATCTTGAAATTGCTGGCCTTTGTTCTATTGTCAAATATCTTCTTGATATTGTCTTGCTTCTGCAATGCTTTTTCGTACACTTCCTCTCTGGTTTGCTGAAGATGAATGGTCTGATTTATTCTTCTGATTATGTCATCTTCTTCAGTCTGCAACTCCTGAACTAACTTCATAACCGATACACCAAGGCTGTTAGGAAAAATTGCATCAGTACCGTACACAAGCTGGAAGGGTGACATACCAATGGATTTCTTCAATGTCAATCTGTCAGCCCAGAGTGCATGGTTCAGCTTTGTGTGCCAAGAATTTTTGTTGTCTTCCAACAATTTCTTTATTATGTTCACTAAGCTTTTGTTGGAAGACTCTGCAAGTCCATTACCTTGAGGGTAATAGGCTGTGGAGTGCCCCAATGTTATCTGTTATTTGTGACAGAATTCTACCATTCTCTTTGACCCAAAGGCTGCTGCATTATCTGTGATGATCTTTGTAGGACAGCAAAATCTGGAAAGGATATTGGTTTCTATGAATTTTATGATAACCGAATCATTGGCTCATCTACAAGGAATGGCTTCTATCCACTTAGTGAAATAGTCTGTGGCAGTAAGGATCCATCTATGCTGGGCAGAAGATGAGGGATGGATTTCTCCTATGAAGTCAAGTCCCCACTGTTGAAAAGGGGCTTCAACAGTAATTGGATGCAGAGGAAGGGGTAGTAATTTTCTCTTGCCCTCGAACAATTGGCATTTATGGCAAGTGGTTGTCATTTTGTGTACATCAGGAAAAAGAGTAGGCCAATAGAAACCAGCCCTCAAAATTTTGTTGGCTGTTGACTTCCAGTACAAATGGCCTCAACACTCTCCTTCATGAAATTCCTGCTTAATCTTTTCTGCATCAAACTTAGGCAAACATTTAAGCATTATACCACTAGCATTTTTCCAATAAAGACATTTATCAATAATGCAATAGTTTACAGCTTTTAACTTCATGAATCTCGCCTTTGTTTTGGATAAACCAGGAGGTGTATTTAAATTAAGCAAAACATAAACAATATCAGTGTACCAAGGAGACTTCGCAAAATGATCTTCAACAATGGGAGTTGAGAATTCTTCTTGGTCATCCAAAGCATTAATCATATTAATATCAAGAACTTCACAATTTGATTCAGCCATTAACCTAGCTAGACCCTGACCTTTGATGAGCTTAGTGGGTTTAATCTCTAAATCATATTCAAGAATAACAACAATCCACTTACCTCTCTTACCATCCGGATCCTGGGTTAGAATGTCTTTTACAACCGAATTTGGGACAAAGGCAATGATGTGTGAGTGAAGGATGTATACCCTGAAGTCTTTTAAAGCTTTTACCAAAGCAAAAGCCTGTTTTTCCATAATGTTATACCTCAAAGGGGCATCCCTCAATGCCTTGCTAAAGAATGCAATGGGCTGCTCTTGTCCTTGTGGATTTTTCTGTAAAAGGACAACAGCTATAGTATGTTCTGATGCAAATGAGAAGATATAAAAATCTTTTGAAAAATCAGGACTTATGAGAACCGGTGCTTTGGTTAATGCTTGTTTCACCAGCTCAAAGGATGTCTTTGCTTCTGAGGTCCATTTTACCCCTTGCTCCTTTTTCAACATGTTTGTGATATTCCTAAGGAGCTCAGCCAAGTTGGGGATGAACCTTCTCAAAAAGTTTATCTTTCCAATGAAAGACTGCAACTCTTTGATATTTCGAGGATGGGAGACTTGCAATATGGCCTCAATCCTCATGGGATCTATCTTTATGCCCTGTTCTGAAATGATATGCCCAAGAAGCTTACCTTCTTGGAGACCAAATAATGTCTTCTTGGGGTTCAAAGATATCCCAAACCTCCTGCACTTCTCGAAAACTTTTCTCAGATGTTCTAAGTGTTCTTCATCTGTTTTTGAAAACACAGTTACATCGTCGAGATAGATAATGATGAAGAAGCCCAATTCTTCCGAGAATGCTATGTCCATGGCTCTCTGAAAGGTTGCTCCAGCATTCATTAAACTAAAAGCCATTTTCACATACATGAAAGTGCCCCATGGTGTAGTAAAAGCTGTCTTTAATTGATCATCAGGGTGGACTAGGACTTGATTATACCCTGAATAGCCATCCAGCAAAGAAATTCTTTTAGACCCCACCACCCTTTGCAAAATATGATCCATCTTGGGTAAAGGGTAGTTGTCTTTCAATGAGGCTCTGTTTAAATTCCTGAATTCTATACAAAGCCTGATTTCTCCAGTCTTTTTCCTAACTGACACCAGATTAGATACCCACTCAGAATATCTAATAGGGACAATAATACCAGCATCGTGCATCTTCATAATTTCCTTCTTAACCAATGGCAACTGGACAGGGTTGATTCTGCGCAGTTTTTGTTTGAATGGTTTTTGGTTTTCTTTAAGAGGGATTTTGTGCTGTATTATTTCAGTGTCATAGGATTTAAGATCTTCGTAACTCCATGCAAAAACATCAGAAAATTCTTTAAACAGCTCTAAATATTTGAGTTTAATGTGAGCTGGTAGAGTTTTAGACAGTTTGATCAATCTCGGTTTTTCCTCACTGCCTATATTACATTCCTCCACTTCAGTTTCTACAGGTTCCAGTTTCGGTTTGTTGGCCACATCATCAAAATCAAACAGTTCTTCTAGAGGGGCCAAACCCTTGGGCAGACTATCATTATTAGAATGCAAAGTTTCTATTTCTTCTGTTTTAGACTTTGCACTTAATTCTGTTTGGTTTCTAGATATGATAGTCTGAAGGTTTATATCTACCAGCTGTGGAGATGGTTCTTCTTCACCAAGAAAATTTTCTTCACTGCAGTCTGTATCATAGTCTGAATCTGAACTATGGGGTTCAAATTCATTTCTGAATTGCATGAAGTCTTCTATTTGTTTATCTCCATCAAATACCTGCCAATATTTCTTGTTATCTGGGATAGCTGGTCTGAATTTTATCTGAGAGGTGTCATCATACATCATTGGGCAGGTTCTAGCAGCGACAGCTAAATTGTGGGCTGCAATGTTTCTTTTTCTTTGGACAAAAGATAAGGTGGACTCCTCAAATGTTTTCAAAAGATCAATGACATCATTCCTGTAGGCCCTAAGTCTGGGGTGATTTGCATTGTACTCCCCATTGACTTGCCTAATGATTAATTCAGAATCCCCATATACATTGATTCTTTTGGCACCTAACTTTTTCAAAAGATGCAAACCTAAGAGAAGGGATTCATATTCTGCTATGTTGTTGGAACACTGAAAGTTTAATTTGCATGAGATACATTCTGTATGATTATTTTCAGTGTTAGTGATCCAGACACCTACACCAGCATTTGTTTGGTGCATGACCCATCAAAATACATAGTCCAGAGAGGCATATTTTCCGTTTGGTGAATGGACGTTGTATCACTTGATTCCTCGAGTTTTTTATCAGGTTGAGGACTGTCTCCCTGACTGCCACATTGTAAGTTCAAAGGATTGATGACTTGCAGTTCGAGACCTGTGTTCAGTTTTCTAGGATCTTCAGACGCAATAGACTGTTTCGGCACTTCAGCGTTGTTTTCCTCCTCTTTCATCTCAGCCATGGATTCTGTTGAAATAATTTGTTCTGTGAGTGCTTCATTATTAAACATGATAAAAGAATCGAGGCTCGTGTTTATAGCATAGAGAGGGGAGTTTTGAGGCTGATCCTGACTTGTTACTGTGTACTACATGTGGGATTCCCAATAAAGCTTCCTAGTCTGATTGAAAACAGGGATAGTTGCATAGGTCATGTCCATTTGCATGGTCCCCTGTAACTTAGCCCCCCAAGATCGTGATAAAAGCATTCCATACTTTGGGGGGACATCCGCCACAACAACATCCATGAATAAACATTTAGCTGGAATCTGGGCTAAGTTAACACAGAGATCTTTAATCAATCCTAGACACTTAACTCTGCTTGAGTCAAAGGAGTACAGATCTTTGTAAGGTCTGGTAATTTCAAGACCCAGGCTTTCCATTACAGCTTTTGGCATTAAATTATGGGAAGCGCCTGAGTCATGCATAGCATTATGCAGAATTTTGTCATGAGTGTTTAAGCTTACATAAAAGGGAGGGACAGGACCTTCTTGGAACTTTCCTTCAATCTTTGGACCAAAAATAAGCTCTGGTTGGTCATCATTAAGATTGAGAGTATCCTCGTTATCTTCTAAGTTCAAAGCCTTCAAGATTTTGGACCTATATACATGTTGGGCAGCCAACTCAGTCAAAGGAACAGAAATTTTGATCTTTGAGATTTCCTGTTCTAGGCTGAAAAGGTTTTGATTCTTCAAAGCATTGACTTCAGCCTTGTTCGCTGCCACTTTATCAGCAATAACAGCTTGCTGATTTGGTTTATCTACAGTTGAAACAGTTGTCTTTCCAGGAGTACTAACCGAGGTGCTAGTACTACTAATGTTTGCACTCTGTTTTTCAATATTTTTAGTGTCTTTCTCTTTACCATTACCAGAATTAACAGCCACTGTTTTGTCGTTTTGTTTGATTGTTTTAGACTTGGTTGCAGTGCTGTTTTGAGAAGGTCTGTCAGAGGTTTTATTGTTGGGGGTTTGTTGATTAGATCTACTTCTGAGTTCATATTCCCTTAAAGGCTCTATGACAACGTTTTCCATATTTTGATAGTAATTCTGATTATCATCTCTTCTGTCATCACAAGGTGTATAAAAACCTTGTTTTTCATCATAATGAACCTCAAAGTCATCATCATCTACCCCAAATAAGTTTATATCGTTATCCTCTGTTGTTTCATCTGTTTCCTCAACCTCACTTAAAAATTTTTGATGAAAGGGAGGAATGATCTGTTGATCATCTTCCCTAATTCTGTTTGGAGGCTGATTTCTTCTAAGATTCTGATTCTAGTTTTGGTTTCTGTTTTGAGGAGCGTTTTGATTTAGACTTTCTTGTGCTCTCTCTAGAATGCTCATTTTCTTCATCATTTCTTCCATCATTCTTTCCATCTTCGAGCTTGAAGTGGAAGGGGTGGATTCCTCTCTAAAAGATACTCTCTTTTTAGCTTTCATCCTTGCTCTCTTCTCCATGAGGTTAACTTCCACAGAAAGAGCACCTCTTTGCATATCTTCGAGGGTTGCAAAAACTCTTTCTCTGAGTGAATATGTCATGTCTGGATCAAACCCTTCAGGAAATTTGTTTAAGGCTGATCCTTGAGGAGGTTTCAGTTCAGGGGAAAGTGCATTATACACACTGTTGAATCTGGTACAATAAGCTTGTACACTTTCCCCAGGGTTCCTATGGAGATTGTTATAGTCGGAAAGGACTTGGAGAGGGTGTTTTCTTACTTCCCATTTGTTTAAGAAGGTTTGGTGGAAGGCTTGGAGATCGTTAATACTATGGGGGGTTAAACCTTTAAACCATTTTCTCACTTCTCCCCCCAAACTTTGAGCAAACAGTCTGATTTTGACAGATTCATTATCAATTTCATTTCTTTCAAAGTATTCATTCATCTTGTCCACATGTTGAGATGCTTCTATGGTATTATTAGCATCATACAATGGAATTTTGGACTGATAGTCTTGTGGAAGATTGACTAATGGTACAGGAAGGACTAAGGGAGCATACCATGCTGCCATGATATGTGGTGGGGGTGGATTTACAAGAGGAGGTGTGGGTTGAAGTGGAGTGGTTTGAACAGTGGATGAAAGATGAACAGAAATGGATGGAACAGCAGTAGATCTCTGAGCTGATCTCGGATGAGAGACACCTAGATTATGTAAGAAATGTAAATCAGGGGGTGTTGATTCTCTATTCCCAAGAGTTTCACTTGTTTCGGGAGATGAAAGTGTAAGCTCAGAATCTAACTGATCTAAATCACCAAATGACCTAGTTCTGAATGGGTTTAATAAGTCAATTTGTGATTCATGAAGAGCTGAAAGGTTTTCAGGGACTGAATTAGCTCTTAGGGGTGGTCTGAAAATAGTTGAAGATTGTACCCAAGGAGACTTCCTAAGAATTCTTTCTGGGTTATCAACTATTTCAGGAGGATCTGGGTCAGGATGGGCTCTAGTGTGAATCTTTTTAGGAGCCACAATTTTTATATGTTTAGACCCAACTAAACAAGAAAAGTTCAACCAGATATGACAATCTTTAGACGGTTAACTAATCTGTTTTCTCAATTTGAATCATGCAATCCTCTAACTGAGTTTGAATGATTTTATAATGATAAGGGTTCTTCCCAGTGGAGTCTTAAGGTCTGTTCAGGATGGTGGAGTCGCCAGGTGGAAGGTTCAGAGTGTTTTCAAAGGAGTACACTGTCCACCACAGTGTTTGTGAAACATTCCTTTTCAAGGATATCTCAAAACACAACAAACTCTAACCAGAGATTGACTGGGAGGGCATTCACTAGATATGTCACCCCTAAAAGAGGATGAGATCCAGAGGCTACCTGGCCCTTTCCAGACTCTGTCTAAGAGTATAGGGTAAAACACATCAAAGACGTATACAAGATATCAAAAACTAGTGTTTTACTACCAATCTGAAATGTTTTTGGTATTTTCTGAATTGTTTATATTTGTGGTTTAAAAGAATGTCCTAACTTTGCCTCAAAACTTAGCTACGGTTATGAAACAAAGACAATCTATCTTTATGGCTAAGCTAGCTGGTTTTCCAAGGTTAGATAAAAACTTAAAAGAATCATAGGATTGACCTAGTTTGTCACTGATTCAGTTGATCTTCATCTTAATTACCATTTTCTTGGTAGTGCTTGAAAAGGCTGCTTATGACTCTCAAGGTCTTAGGAAGATTCTGAGTTCGATCCCCAGTGGAGTCGCCAGAAATGTTAGGTCTCTGTAACAAGCAAGATTGGCAAAGTCCAATCACAGAGTTAACATCATTTCAACCAACTTTGGGATTCTAGGATCTAGCCCTCCTGAATCCGGAGAGGGATCTCTCTAATATGTACAAAGATGGATATTGTCTTTGAAGTTTGGGGTGATAATATTAGGCTAGTTATGAAGGCCAAGGGTTTTGTTTGGTTTTCTCGGATGGTTGAACATAGTTGCTGTCTGAGGCGGAAATATCTATATGCAAATAGGTTCAAAGGTGAGAAGTTGCAAGCAAACAGAATAAGCTTTGATTCTAAAGAAGGATGATGGCAAATTTCCAATCCATTGGGCTATGGAGTCATAAGAGAATTTAATTGAAACATCTAGGTTCAAGTGTAATCTATGGGGCAAGTCATCTATGCCTAAGGATCTCTTTAAGGTTTGATTTATGGAATGGGGTGATACAAAAAGAAAGGGAATTAACAGATGCAGAACAAAGAGCAGCCCAGGATCTGGTAAGTACTTTGAAACTAGCCAGCCTTTGGCCAGGCACTTAAGAAAAACATAGAAGCAAACTAGGATCTGGTAAGTACTTTGAAACTATCCAGCCTTTGATACACTTCTAATAGAACACAGATTAAAAACAAAGGGAAACTTGAAGGCAACCTTTGGAGGAGAAGCTAGTGGGCTGGGACTCACCCTGATCCTCTCCTAGTTCTTCTTTACTTAGTTACTTCCAAGACAATCACCAAGATAACAAAGGATGGCCCAAGATCTGATAAGTACTTTAAAACTAGTCAGCTTTTGACACATCCTAAGGGAAACAGACAGATAGTTGAGCAAACAAGAAAGGGACTCAGGGCTAACCTTTGATTTCCTCAATTCATTCCTTACACAACATACATGAAAGTAACATTTAAAAATAACATTCAGCAGTGAAGAAAAGATGAGGGAATGCCAGCATCTTTGTGCTTAGACTGAATTAAATCATTTATAAATAACACAATTAGAAGAAAACATTGGGATAAATATTTTTCAGCCAGAGAAAGTCACTGATATACAGCAAGCTCTAACACTGTTTAAACTGTTCTTTACAGTGGAAAATGAAACAAATTGAAAACTGAAATAAAATGACAAGTTACAGTGAGAATAACATCACCATCAGCATAGACTAGGATCCCATAAATCAGCTTGTATTGATTGCTTCAAACCAGTTACAATCTCCAAATCCAATGTTTTAATCCATCTCTTTTCACAATCTAACCTATCTGTTACAAGCAGAGCTCCAAGAGCCTATGAAACCACTATTTACAGTCAAGAGTTTTCCACTCAGAAACAGCTACAACACTTCAGCAAATACATTGACAACCAACTAATCCAACATCTCACTCATCTTCTTTTGGAGTATTTATAGAAGGATGAGGAGGTGAGATCTAAAGAAGATCTCAAAAACAATTAATGCAGAATTAATGTCTTCCCGGCCTGGGAGGCTCGATGAAGAATTTATACAGGTGTTCTACTGCATTTATGCGCTTGTGCTTATGAAGTAAGCTCAGAAGGAGCTTTTGTTGAAATTTGAGGCTCTGCGTACTATTAGGGTTACTCTGCACACATTCTGTCATTAAATCTGGCGCAGAAATAACTCCTTTGGTTGTTCCGAGGCATAATATCTGATCTTGTTCAATAAATTCATCCTCTGATTGAGCGTTCTGAGGCAATAGGTGGCACTGTGGTGGTTGAGGAATCAATTTGCCTCAAAGTACGGCGGTGGAGGCAACGTCTGATGAACACTTTTAGGTTTTTCTTTAATCTGTGTTAGAAGCCGGGGATTAGGCTTTTGATAACCGTCTTAGCCGTAATCCCCGCCAATCCATCCATAAAACTGCTACTCTGGTTCATTCTGTCTTCAAAATCTGATACTCTTCCCTGCGTCGATGTTCACTGCATTCTTCAGGCTTTACAGGGACACGTAGCAACCAAGGCTCATGAAACCTTGTTGATATCTTTGTTCTTCACCCTGCGGTCGATTCTCTGGATTAATCAGAAGGACGGGAGTCATCACTCTCATTCTTCAAATTTTCATTGAAACATGACGAAAAAACCTTAAAACCTGCAAAATACAAGAAAAATGAGAAAATCCTGCGTTATATGGATAGACTGCATCGGAGGGCGTGCGGGAAAATGGAGCAATCTGAGCCGTTGATCGTATTGCGATTAATGGTCGGGAGTATTTCTGAAAAGTCAGCGGTGAAAAATTGAACTTGTACCATGGAATCGGGAGAATGAATGAGAGCCGTCGATCTGCAGAGATCGACGGTGGGGATCGGCTTTCAAACGCGTCGAGGGAGATTTAACAGGCGGGCGAGTTCGTTAAAGACCGGGAGGATCGGGCAATCGGAAACCGTCAGATTGGAGGGCCCAAATCCAATGGTGGATGTGGATCCCACTGCTGGGCTATGGTATGAGGATTAGCGCGCGGGCAATGGGATTTGCACGGCGGTTTTGGAACGAGGCGGAGGACACGTGTCGGCCAGCATGTGGAATCGCTGGCCGACGGGGAAAACCAGCTTTACGCAGAAAGCGGTGCGGGATGAAACCGGCGGAAACAGGAAACATCGAAGGAAGGGGGGTCCACCAGGTGGGGGTTCGTTCTGCTCCGTCGGATCTGGGGAGCAGATCGACGGCTCTGGTTGATCGCGAAATGTAAACACGTGATTTAAAATTTCCCAGCTGAAACTTTAGAAATGTGGGTTTTTGGTTTTTCAAAGGAAAAATGTGGCGGAGAGGGGTTATTTTTTTTATTAAGCGCCTAAAGGCTTGACCGTTGGTTCCAGCGCTCGAATATGTGGAGAAAGACGGGCATGAGTTTTGCCCGAGGGGGCTGAAGAACCGGCGCATAGAAAATAGGCGTTTTTATATGTTTTTCAATAATTTTTGAAAAAGAAAGAAGGTTCCGATAGGCCAAAAAATAGGTTTTCAACCTTAGGAAATGAGATTTATTGAAGGGGTAAGGAATATAACAGGGTTTGGTGGGGTTTTATGGATGAGAGGAAACTTGAAGAAATGAAGGAAAGATGGAAGAAGGGGAGAGGAAAAAGGAGGAGGATGCAGCAATACTTGACTAGGATTTTCATGGAATATCAGAGGCAGAGAGGAGGAAAAGTATGTAGAACCAACCAGTAGTTTAGGATCTTACCAACAGACTTCAAGTACCAACAATTTTAGGCCTGAATTTGTTTCTTGAAGGCTGCAAAGAATATTTAGCCACCAGCTGATATAATTGAAAAATATAGGTGGCTAACAGTTTGTACAATGTTAGCAGCAAAAAAAAGGAACACAAATTCACACATTTTTTAAGGTGGAAGCCCACTCAGGGACAAAATCCACCTAATGCTTTTCTAATAATTATTTAATATTCAACTCCAATTGAAAATAAAGCTCCAACTTCCTAGAATCTAGAAAATCATTCTTCTCCAGCTCCCACTGGATGGATGCTCCAATGCCCGAGATTCTTCAGTAGTCAACTGAACAGATGCCCCAACACCCAATGAGCTACAACTCACCCTAGCACCACCCTACCACCCTGTAGAAGAATAAAATAAGAATGGACTCCTGTACTAGGGAAAATGATCCACTTTACAATGATATAGAATGATGTAGAAGAAGAAGACACACTAGACCATAACCCCAACTATGACACAACCACCTGCTAATGATCCTAGACCTCCCGAAGCTACTTCTTCAACTCTTGGTAGATAGACACTAATACACTTTTTTACAATAATGTATTTACAATGACTTATTACAATGATACCTTTACAGTGACTGTATGAAGTTCCGCCCACTTGAAGACTTCATGTGATGAAATTATTACTATTGTTCTACACCTTGGTTTCTGATCTTGTTATGCTACCCTTTGTGGAACCTTTCTTTGCTTTTCTACCCTAGAAAGTCTGGTCCTTTGCAGCCCTTGAGAACACATGATCTAGCTTTTTCTTGCCTTCTAGGAGCTCGATATTCAATCTGGTGTATCTCTGTTATTTCAGATCCCCAATATGTGATTTTTGGTCCTATATTAGTCCTCTGAGTCTTCTTTCTAATGCCATAGGTCTGACCCAATTTGGATTCTTCAAGGGAGAGTTATGCCCAATCTCTCACAATGCCCTAATTATGGACTCTTTCAGTAGAGCAAACTTGTACGCCATGCCACGTGTCATTGTTTCTTCATTCGGTTCTAAAATTTATAGGGAAAAAAATATAGTCCATGTAATATCTTCCAATTTTTACAGAATTCCAATCCGATACTTAGAGAGAGAGTTATGACGATTCTCCCAAGGTCCCTTCTTTGCGATGAATTTTAGGAGCCTGCAAAAACACTGACTTCCACAGATCATTTCTCCAAACATATTACGCACCTTGATCTAAAATTTTTACAGGAGCTTCCTAAGGATTTTGGCTTCGCCTCATAAAAATTTCAGCTTATGAATCTTCATATATAAAAAGGTAGAGTGACAATTCCACGATGACCTGTTTCAGATAGCGAAATCCCTGCATAAGGAGGATATGAGGATCACAATTTATATAAATGCTTAGGTTGAGAGGGGCTTCAAAAATAGAACATGTGAGGGATTTTAGGAGCTTAAAAAATATTAATTATGACTTTTCAATGACCCATGCCACAACCCCATGGTGTTTTAGCCCACTAACTGGGGTTACAAACTTCAAACATGAATATCTCTCAAACCGTGAAGAATTACGTGGCGTGCCATATATCAATGGAAACATCTCGACAAGTAGAAACCATCAAAAGCATTATTGATCCAGAATATAATAACTTGGTATGTCAAAATTCGCATGAAATATTGGAGTAACCCCTGGTGATCCTTGGGTTGACATCAATGGCAACCGCTGATCAACACAGAGGAGGATTTTTCAGGTAAGAAACCAGATGTTTCATATTTTGAATTTTTCTGCTCATCTTTCTAGTTCCATGTGACAAAAGATGCCAGGAATAAGATAGAATGAAAAACAGAGGATGGGATAATTTTGGGGTACATTGATACCCCCCATAAATATCAGGTGTATTTTCTGGCTAACAGGATGACAGTTGTTAGGAGAGATGTTAAATTTAATGAGGAAAAATCCATGTGATTGTCCCTTGAGAGGGAGATTGGCTTGCATGCAGATGAGGAACTATTAGTTCCAAAGGATGAACCTCAGGATGTGGAGTAGCCGCAAGTAGAGGATCATGGAGTGGTAGAAACCACTCATATAAAGCCATCCAATAGAAATGGTAGGATGTGCACCAGAGATGCTGATAGATTGATGCTAGATGCGACAGAGAATGTAGGTGAACCTACATCATAGCACAGGTAGAGAATATCCCTAGACATGTATATTGGATACATGGCTCTTATGAGCGAGTGTATTGTGATAGAACCATACTCTTTTGAGGAAGAAGTCCAACATCCAACATGGGTCAATGCCATGGTTGAGGAGTATGAATCCATTATCAGAAATAGTGCATGGGAAGTGGTCCAAAAATCAGTGGGGAAGTGAGTGGTTGGATCCAGGTGGATTTCCAAGGTGAAGCAAGCAATAGATGGGAGTGTGGATGAATACAAGGCTAGATTTGTGGCCCAAGGATTCTCATAGGTGGAGGGGATTGACTATGAGGAAATTTTTTCACCAGTTGCAAGGTACTCATTAATTATATCTATCCTTACACTCTAAGTGTAGATGGGGTGGAAGATACAACAAATGGATGTAAATACAACCTTTCTCAATGGAGTTACTAAGGAAGAAGTGTACATTTAGAATCCAGAAGGTTTTGAGGCCTATTGACAGGGATTCACATGTGCACAGACTCAAGAGAGCATTGTATGGGATGAAGAAAGCATCTCGTGCTTGGTACACTAGGATCAATAGCTACTTCACTACGTTGGGCTTCACAAAGAGTGCAGCAGATGCGAACCTATATAATATTGTGGTTGATGGTAATATTTGGATTATTATACTTATTTTTATGATCTAATACGGACAAGTGATGAGCAGCTCATAACTTCTTGCAAAGAATATCTTGCAAGATATTTTGAGATGAAGGGCATGGGGCTCCTGCACTATTTGATTGGCTTGGAAATATGGAAAATAGATGGGGAGCTATTTGTATCTCAGGGAAACTATGCCAAGGTTATTATGAGGAAGTTCCATATGGAGGGAAAAAAACCCATGGAGACTCCTCTTGCAGGAAACTAGAGGAAGAAGGATGCTACTTTAGGTGAGGTAGTGGATGCTACTATTTATAGGAAGCTTGTGGGTTCACTTATATATTTGGTGAACACATTACCAAGCATATGCTATGCAGTTGACCAACTTAGTCAAGCTATGGTTAAGCCTACCAAGCTCTTTTGGAAGGAGGGGAAGCATGTTTTGAGATATCTCATAGGTGCTACAGAGTATGAATTATGTTACAAACGAATAGAGGGAATGAAGCTTCAAGGCTTCACAGATGCAGTTTGGGCAGGCAGTCCATCAGATAGGAATAACACATCAGGGGGCATCTTTAGCATAGGATCAGTAGCAGTTTCTTGGTATAGCGGGAAGCATAGATCAGTTCCACTCAGTTCAGCTGAGGCAGAGTACATGGCAGTTATTTGGGTTGCATATGAGACCATCTGGATGAGGAATATACTTGTTGGTTTCTTTGGTCATCAGATGGATATGAAGGTGATACATTGTGATAAACAAAGTTGCATAAAACTCTTGGCTAATTTGGTATTTCATGAGAGGTCCAAGAATATTTACATATGGTAACACCATATTAGATATTGTGTTCAGAGGCACATTATGTTTTTGTAGTACATTCCCACAGAAGATCAGCATGCAGATATCTTGACGAAGGCACTTGCAAAAAGAAAATTTGAATACCATAGAGGCAGAATCGGGGTAGCTGATAATCCCTTTCTTTTTGAGAGGGAGTGTTTAAATTCAACAAGAAAATGCACCACATACTAGTGTGGGATTCTAGTCACGCATGGTGAGGAATTCAGTGACACATTTGTGGTAAATGTGGATCTCTAGTTTATTTTTCCCTTAAATAAATTGGACAATAAATTGTAATATTATATCATAACAACTTGTAATACTTAACTAAGTGAGATAGACTTAGTTAGCTCAAGAATTGTGAGTTGAGGTTCAATGGTGAGGCATGTAGAGTGATACTATTACTTTAGGGGTCCAGTTGCAGTTGTAGCACTAGTGTGGTGTGAGTGTAATAAGTTAACTCAAAATAATTGAGTTAAAATCAGTTTAAATAGTTCTAACTGAGCGATGAGCTAGTGATAAGTCAAGTGAATTAAATTACATTCAATTCACAGGTAGTGATCTATCAAGTAACTCATGATTTTCTCTTATTAACTACATGCATGTAAAATATGATGAAGACCCAATTGAGACAAAGGTTAAAGGGAAGATAACTATCAATTTTATCATTAGTGAACTGCCCAGGTGGAGTTATAAAGCCACAGGATGCCCATGAAGGATTGCATAGTCAAGGAAGGTTGGAATTACTATATAATAGGAATTATTTTTCCTATGGATTGCATGAGCAAGGTAGGCTAAAGGTGGGCAGTAAATTGGCTATGTGTTGGTCCAATTTTTCCTATATTAGCGTGAGACAATTGGTAGAGTGTATGAGGTTCTTGTGAGAACACATGCATTGTATTGTTTCATGATTCCTTAGATAATTATACAATAGATATGGAGGGGTTTGGACAAGTTTCTTTCCCGAGGAAAATCTTGTGTTGTGTGATTGATTTACTTCTTTCACTTACTTGCATGTGATTGAGCGATCGTGATTTATATTCCACAAATATTGTAGAAGGATTCAGTATCTTGTTTTAGTACATTGCATGATCAGAGTGAATCAATTGGTGTAATTTATACATTAAGGTTTTTCTAGATGACTTTGTGATACTCTACTTAGATGACATATTAATTTTCAGCAAATACTGTGAAGAACATGTCATGCTGTCAAGAAAGTGTTAGATGTATTGAAGAAATAACAATTGTTTTTAAATATGTCGAAATGAATTCAGAAAAACTTATTTAGTCTACTTGGGTCATATTATTGGAGGAGGTGAATTGAAAATAGATCCCTACAAGGTTGATGTCATTTTAAATTAGCCAAATCCCAAAACAGTGATAGAGGTTACAATTTTTTTGGAAGAAAGAAATTTTATTTCTAACTTTTCTTCCATTTCAGCTCCATCGCATGCATTGACAAGTGTGAAGTATGTTTTTCAGTGGGGAGGAAAACAACAAAAATAATTTGACGCATTGAAGGAAAAGATCAGTTCAACACCTGTACTTGCACTTCCTGACTTAAGACAATTGTTTGAGATATAGACTGATGCAAGTGACTATTCCATGGGTGTAATCCTGATGCAACATGCTAAGCCCATGTGTTTTCATTTAGAAACTTGTGATGGTGTAGTAATTAACTATCCAACATATGACAAGGAATTGTATTCATTGGTGCAAATTGCGAAAAATTGGAAACATTACCTGATTGGTAAGGAAACAATCATTCACACGAATCATCATCCATTGTAATACTTACCATCACAAACAAAGCTGCAACAAGTGAGGAACTTCAGATGGATGGGTTTTCTTCAAAAATTCCACTTGGTGATAATGTATAAGAAGGGTATCTATAACAAGGTTGTTGACCTGATTTCTAGACCAATTTGTAGTGCATCCATTATTCTTCAGAATAATTATGTCATGCATGAGAGCTATGTTGATAAATATGCTTTAGATAATGATTTCAAATATGTATATGCAAATTTGTGTCAAGGTAACGAAGCAAACGAATTGGATTATCAGATGCATGAAAACTTTTTGTACCATCTTGGCAAGCTTTTTATTCCACAGGGAGAGAGATTAAACATCATAAGCGGAGCACATACTTATCTTATTTTTGGTCATTTCGGTGTAGGTAAGAAAATGTCACAATTAAAGAGGTACTATTATTGGCCTCATATGCTTGAAAGTGTGTCACAATTTGTAAGAGGATGTTCATTATGTGCTGTTAGTAAGCATGGAAATAGAAAGTTCAAATTGTATACTCCACTTCTAGTACCTTTCTGTCCATGGTAGAGTGTTTATATGGATTTTGTAGGAGGTCTACCTATGTGTAGGAGAGGTCCTTACTATATTTATGTAGTTGTGGATAGGCTCAACAAAATTTCGATTTTAATTCCTTGAAAAAAGAAGGCTACAAATGAACAGACTGTTCAATTATTCTTTCAGAATGTATGGGTACATTTTGGGTTTCCCACATCCATTTTTAGTGGTCAAGATTCTTTCTTTGTCGGGAACTTTTGGTCAAGCTTGTGCGGAATCATGGACACCAAATTGAAAAAGAGTACAACATTTCATCCGCAAACAGATGGAAAAACAGAGGTGGTGAAAAAAATGGTGATACATATCCTTCATGGTTATTGCATCAAGCATCCTAAGTTGTGGGATGAACATTATCACTATATTCAACATGCTTACAACTGGGCCATGCATTCATCGTCTCAAACATTGCCATTTTAGGCATGCTTGGGATAATTTCCTAAATATCCTTTAGATTTTATCTTTGGGAAGGATGTTTCTATTGACGTTCATAGTGACATAGATAAGGCCAAAATATTTATTGAACATTTTCAATTGGTACATCAAAAATTTCAAGAACAATTGGAGAAGAGTCAATTCAAGTACAAGAAAAGACATGATAAGCATAGTGTGGATCAAAGTTTCGAAGTTGGCGATGAATTTTGACTTCACATTAGCTAAGAGATACTCCAAGGAGAAGGTAAAAATCTGAAACAAATTTGATAAGGCTAAGTCATATTTTTGGAAAAGGTTGATAATATTTCCTTTTAGGTTGGATTTGCCTTCATATATGAAAATTTATGCAGATGTTAATATTGAGAATTTAAGGTTGTATGAGCCTCCTTTGATTGAATATCGAGGAGAGAATGTTTATATTCCTTCAATTGAATATTTGTCTCCTGAATATCTTGAAGAATTGCAACAAGACACCATCCTTGAGAGGAAAACAAGAACTTCTAGAAAAGGTAACGTGGATTACCTTTGTGTGGGAACAAAGGAAAAAATCCAAGCAAATGCATATGGATTGATATTGGAAGGGTAAGAGATTTTTACCCTCATATATTTATTAACTGAAAGTGGTCTTTTGGGGTCTAAAATCTTGCAGTGGGGAGGAATGATCCAGTGGATCAACAAAATGCTCAAAGTTCAAAGTTCTCAAAATGGCTAGAAACTGATGCCAAAAAAAAGATCTCATCGCCCTGAATCTAATGCAACTCATTTCACTCAAAACCGATATTGTATGCTCTTCATATCACATCCTGATCGATTTGGAAAAGAGCTAAAATTTTAAAAATTTGGTTGTAGGTGTTAGTGTAAGTATTTTCATCCTCCCATCAATGATCAAATTCATCTTTTCATATCATTTTAGTAGTCCCACTCAGAAATTTTGTATCATTCCATTAAGTCATGCAAAAAATTAGTCACTGATGTTAGCCCTAGTCCAAAAACATCATTGTTCCTCAAATTTTATTACATGTTGGCTCATTTTCATACTTTGCTGAATGTACATTAGTCATGAGATTATACCACTTGTTTAGTCATGTCACCATTAATTTCATTCAGTCAAGGCTCTCATTAGGTATTTAGGGTTTTTTTCAAGGTTTCATTAGGTTTCTAGGGTTTCTCAAGGTCCAATAAACACACAATTTCAATTGCATAAAGGTAACAAAGTAAGAAAGTGAACAAAATAACATCTCTTTACCATGTAAAGATGATTTGCAAAGATGTAATTCTGATTCCAAAGTTGTGATTTTCATCCTAAAATGTAATTTTTTCCAAAAATGTAACTTATTTTTATTTTGTAATTTTATGTCATTTAATATGTAATAAGTACAAGGTTCCCAAGTTGCCAACTCATAGTTACACATGCCAACAAAGCAAATATCAAAGTGCAAAGAATTACTAATCCATAAAAACGATCAGTTATCAAAGGAAATAAATCAAAGTGAAAGGGTTTAATTATGAAGTTTAAAGGTGAATTTGAACATAGTAAAGTGGGTTCCAAAAGCATAAAAATCACAATTCACCTAGTATAAAATCCTTCAAGACATCAAATCCATCCTCATTTTTCCCCTACAGCACTGAGCAACCATATCCACAGCACGATTTTCAAACTTAGAGAGTGAAATTGGGAGAAAATTGGTAGGATAAAAGTGGTAGCGTTGCGCTCCTGCATCATACTCTGCACATAGCCTTCAGGCACTATGCTCCTTGCATAGGAGGCGATGTGCTCCTCCCACAAGCATTTCTCACCTTCCCTACTTGCTCAGTGAGCTCCAAAACAAAGTGCCATCACTCTAAACCTTCAAAATTGGTTGCCCTCGCCCTTTAGCAAGTAAGTAACACCTAATTTCTATCTCCTAGCATTTCTCATGTCAAATTTTCATGGTGTTTGACTGTTCTATACAAAATTTGGTGTCTTCTTTGTTAAGAAACCTAGTTCCATTCCTAATTTTCAATTACATTTCCTAAGACTTCCACTACCCTTCCCACATTACAATTAACCTTTCGGAACCCTTATTTCACTATATCACTTTCTCCAAATCCCTTTATCCCCTAAACCCTAAGACCTAGGTATTTCAATTTCCTAGGCTCCCAAATCCCACAACATTTCTACTCCCTGTCACCTCCCTCAATTTAATAATCCATTCCCCCATCTCCCTAATTTTTTCTATCCCATTCCCCACTCGCTAAACCTACATTTTACTCCCAAATCATCTCCCTAGGGTTTCTAGCCAAGACACTATGGAAGAAGAAAACAAAGAATTCAGTGAGGAAGAAGCAAGGGAGGAGAGGAGGCCACACAAAGGAGGGGAATCCTCAGACTTGAAGCTACAAACACCAAAGAACTCATGACCTCTCCCATGGCTGTGACATGTTTCAAGTATGTAGGATGCCTTGAATTTTGTGAAAGAATACGAAGGGTCCAAAAACACCCTGTTTTGAGTAGGCTTTTCATCTCTAATCTTCATGACAATCAGGTAACCCTTTCTTGTGTCACTTTCCCAGTATCCACAGCCATCATAGCAGCTGCCATTGGAATTCCAAATGTTGGTGAAAAGTGGTACAAGGAAAAAGACTTGGAGAATAATTACTATGAGCCATACATCAAGCCAAGGTACAAGAATGATGGAAAAAGGGCCTTTCCTTTCTCTTACCTCCTGGATAGGTATGCCCCCATGATGAAAATAATTATGAAGTAATTTTCTTGTGAACAAAGGTTCTCTAGACTCTACACCTACCATATACGGTTACTAATGCACTTCGCAAGGGTCAAAATGCTCAACATACGTGATTATCTATTGAAGAACATTGAAAAAATGGCATACATTGTTCAAAAGAGAGATTATGACCAACAGATGAAATTTATTTTTCAGCATTCTCTCATCAAGATCATTGTCCTCCATAACCTCGATCAATTGAACATCTCATGGGACACTTCCATAGCTAATGACATTTTTACTGCTCCACCAATTCAACATTCTCAAGTTGTGCCTCCACCATCTCGTCCTTCCACATCCATTCCTCCATATTAGCCCACACTATATACTTATTCATCACCTCAAACTGCTTCACCAATTTCACCACCATCATCACCATTTCACACTCAGATTCGGTCATCTAGTAGAGCTAATATCAATGAGCTTAAAAAGACCAAAGTGGCTGAGATAGAGACATTGGGAAAAACATATCAGAGATGTCATAGGCAAGTGTTTGGTCCATATTTTGTGGAAGGGGCCTTGCCTTATTCATCAGCAAAGCAGGCAGACAAAGGAAAGAAAAAGATGATAGAGCCAGATATTCAAGAATAGATTAGGCATGAGGAGGGAAATATTCATGAGACAGAAATGGAGTTTGACCTTGTTGAATTGAATCAACAAGATGATGCTGAGATCACTAGCATAGTCATCAAGGAAAAATAAGCCAAGATTAGAGAGATAAAAAATAATCTTGTTAGATCTAAATTTGTCATTACCTTTGTTGAGCAGGAGAACCATCAGCTAAATACCAAACACTTCGTTGATGACGTGAAATTCATCAAAGCTAAAAGAGAGGAAGAAAAATCTAAAGTCTGGCTTGAAGGGACACTATAAAAATATGGTGTGCTAGATGAACCATAAGAAAAATTTCCAAGAATAAGGCCAAGGACTAGAGGTTTTGAAAGGTCCCTAGAACTAGAAATGAAAAAATAAAGAGAACTAGTAGATGAGGTCACTCTTAATGAGAAATTTGCAGTTGTAATTAATGAGAATAAAGAAGGTTGGCTTTAGGAAATAAATGAAAACCTTGAGAAGCTATTGAAAAGGGCCAATAAAGGCAGTGATATTCAGAGAAAGATGGAAAAGTACTATGCTAAGAGAAACAAAATTGCAAGGTCAAAACTTAAGAAAGCCAATGCAAAAATTGAAACCCTAACCATGCAAGAAGAGAAAATAAGGCTTGATATCCTTGTTGAAGCCTCACTCCATGCCTAACCCTCATCATCAACCACCATTTAGTAAATGTTTCCATTTTTTGATACACTTTTCCAAATTTTTGAAGTTTCTATGCATTATTGGATAGTCATGTGACAATTGAAATATGAGGAGCACAACGCCCTAGGTGTTGCGCTTCTATTTGGGGCATATTTTGGTCAAAAGGAGACCACCATTGGATTCAAAGCAAGGAAAACATGCAGGTCAACCACTTTTCTAGTGTTTTTTGGTCAAACTGGTAGGTGAAAAAGTAAAATAATACTTAAAAAATCACAGTTCTGCCTCCTTTATCACCTTGGTGTTGCACTCCTGAGTAGTCTTTTGAGAATAAATTTTTGGGAGGTCAAATAAAGTCAACTCTTCAAACCAAGGACTATAATATCCCCAAATGGGAAAAGCAGGAATATAGTGCATAAAATGAAAGCATCAGCAAATATTTAACACATGGAACCATGAGACCAATATGGAGTCATAAAATTATGTATTAGAGCCAAAAATGAATACAAAATAGTGAGGCATAAATCATATACAATGAGGAAACAAGCCTCCCATAAGCAATTGTTCCCAAATATGAGTTGCTGTTACAATACAAAATGTCGGAGAGAAAATATAGCACAGTCATATTAAATGTAACTACAGTTGGAGATGATACAATGATATAAAAATACTGATATAGGCACCAATAGAGTCTAGACATACAAATCTAGGCACTAGATCATCTTTCCCAGATAACCCAAGAGGGTTTCCAGAAAATACACACAATGTGCCAATGTAAGTTGTAGCCCTAGGGCTGAAGACATGATGCAACAACATAAATGAGAAGATATGGTTGAAGCTTATGTAGAAAAATACAGATCTTATCTAATAGATCCTCTGGATGAAATAATAGCTCCTCCATTGAAGAGATCACCTCCCAAAACCACCACTGCAACTACCCCTACAACTCCTCCCTAAAATAATGCAAATCTGTGATGAAACTGTAGTGTAGGGGATAAATGCTTCTTAGCCTACTGCTAAATGTATCAATAAAGCTCAAGGGGCTTCTTCATAGGCCTTCCAATAGATGGAAACCTTCCTCCACTGCAAAACTAGCTCTCGAGACACCCAAAATGATCCTCCACCATTGCACCCTGCAACACAGCACAATATTCTATATAAACTACGCCGATGAAGAAAGTTGAAGCTTGGCCCTAAGATTGAATGTGGAAATGAAGTGAAATACTCCTACAAGATGCCTCTCAAGGAAAGAGATGGGATTCCTACTCGGGAACACCCAGTGCTAAACATCACAACAATCTCAACTAAATAATCCAAAACATAACCCCATATGGCTGCAATTCTCTTCCTTATATAGGTTATGAGCTTCCTTGCCCTTGGCCCCACTCAATTTGGTCATTTCCTCCATGCAATCAATCTCCCTCCAAAGCTGTGTTATTCCCCATTTAATGTCCACTCCTCCATAACAATGATGTTGATTTTGTCAAAGTTGACTTATTCAACATGATCCAACCCCTGTGCATACTCAAAGGTGCTTTATTTAGCTACTTAGAAGGTCTCCTTTCACACTTGAAGTGTTTTTATTGCTGCTAAGGAGATTTATGTGCCTACCCACCCATTTATTCACCTACTTAGTGACAAAATAATATATAATACTCCATTTTGCTAAAAGCTAAATTTTAGGAATATTACAGTCCTCCCCTCCAAAATGTTGCTTGTCCTCAAGCAATTGTAAAGGTGGAGCAAAGTTCCTCCCCTCCTCCTCTTATGGCCTCTTCATCAATATTCCCCACCATTGCTTTAGATATTCTACAATAATTCTATCTCCCAATGATTCCTCCCAAATGTGCAAGTTGGACTTTGGTGGATAAACCAAATGGTTCTCATCTTGATAAAATGGAATGTCTATATCAAAACCTTCTTGTGGTCCAATATCCTCCTCAAGGTAGGAGTGATAACAAACACAAGGGACCTCATTCCCAATGAGAAGCTCCCATCTCCATGCTATCATCCAAATAAAGTGAGACATTATTGGTAGCTCATAGAAATGATCACCTATCCCCTGCTTATGCAATGTGTAGGGGATGCATGGTTGAAAAGGAGAGATCAAGTTATGCAACTTACACTGCCTCTCTCTCCATTTATGATAGATGTGGAACTGCTAGTCTTGGGCTGCAATAATATGGTCATTAAGAAGCCAAAAGGTACTTGGAATCTCATTATCCCACTCGTTGGTTCTAGGAACCTTTCTTGCCCAATCCACCCCACATATTGTGAATAGAGGATCATCGCCATATGGGATCCAAAATAAATGTTGACTAAGTATCACATGTCATAATGGATGTTTACAATAGCCCCTCAAGTGATACCAACGTTGTTCTTCTTCTATCTATTTCAAAACATGATATGGTAAGTGGCCATCCAACCACTTACTTGCGGCCATAAGCTTCTCAAAAGCTTGAAAATAGTAGAGGAAATTTGGTGTTGGTTGAATATGAACCAAGAAAAACATGTATTTCCCAAATTCCTCCATAAAGTGGTCATACCCATCACTGAATGTAGTCCCAAAAGGACCAGGAAATCCAAAAAGAAGTTTGCTCTCTTGTGGAGCAATGTGCTGCAAATGCATGGTAAAGGAGTGCACATACATTTTTAGTCAATAAATAAGTATCAAAACAAAATCTTTACCATATATTGTAGACAAGTTGGTGAAGAGGTCCATAGATGAGCCTTCCCATTTCTCCATCAAAAGGGAAAGTGATTGAAACAACCTTGCAAGGTGGTTGCTTCCCTCCTCATACATCAAACAAGCTACATATCTCCTAATATGTTGGTGCACATCCTCTTTGAGGTCCTCCCAATAGAATCCATCCATGATGGTGTGATAAGACTCAATGAAGTCTACATGTCTTGAAGAGAGTGAATCATATGCTTCTTGTAGAATCTCCCTTTTGAGCTTGGAACCTCTAGTCAAGTAGATCTAGTCATGGAAATAAATTATTCCATCAACCACTCTATACTTCCCATATATCACTTGCTCATCAAGAACCTTACATGTGAAGAGGTTCTTGGAATATTCCACCAATATTTGGGACTCCCAGTATGGATCTAGACTTCCCAACAATGACAGCGTTGTTGAAATCAGAAATGAATCACTTGTCACATCACAACTCTCCTCTTTGATATGCTCAATGCCAAAGCCACATGTTGGAGTATTGTTACCCCACTTTTGTTTCGTCCCTTGCTGTTGATCTTGCACAAGACAAGATTGAAGTACATGGAGGTCAACCTCCTCTTGGAAGGAGCTTCCCATACAATACTTCCATAGTATTGCCAATGCATGCAAGAGTGTTAATAAATTCTTATCATATTCAAAAATCTTCCTCATGTGTGGGATTATCCTTTGCTGCCCCAAGGTTATGGAGTATCCCTTTGACACCATGTTCATGTCATCATAGATTTTTGAATCATCATATTTCAACGCAAATATCTGAGTGGAAGATAGCAATGTCAACATCAGAAAATTGCTCACCTCTCCTTTGAACCCATCAAAGGTTCTCCACACTATGCTAGCTTCTCCCAAGGATACTTCCCTAGCCAAATATGTCAATGCTGCCCCATGTTGAGAGAAATATTTATTCACCTTCCAATCAGGGGGTTTCCCTGGTGGAATCCCTCCATGTAAAGAGACATCAAAATCTAAAGTAGACTGTATAGATGAGTGGAATGATTTGTCCCTCCCTTCACTGCATAAATCAGTCTCCTTCTTCTGTATATAAACATGCTCTTCATCCTTTGATGCTGATCCACCTTTCCTTCTCCTCCTTGGATTAAGGTGTTACTACCCATCACTACTGTCACATGATGATCCTTGGGAACCTTTTGCAAAGATGCAAAATCTCCTCCACTTGAAGCAATAGCTTCATGCCCATCTCCATGTGGTGATGGTTCTTCTTTTGAAGTGAAAATGTTGTTGCTTCTTCTCTGCTCTTCCTCCTCATCAATATTTGAGAATACCTCATCAACAATGGGAGGCCCTAGATCTTGGTCTTCCCCTGAAGGAGAAATATCCATGTATTACTTTTGAGAAGAAAGCTCTTCATACAATGGGGATCTTTCGCTTGGCAAGGTATCATGCAAGTTTTTACCCCCTTCAATAGAAATCTGAGGTGGAGTTGGTGCAATAGATCTTTCCAACTCATGCAAAGGTTTGGAATGTTTATGTTTTGCTAGCTCAATCAAAGATGTTTCAGATTGTTTTACATCAAATATATTCACTAATCTCTTAGTGAGTCTTGTATAAGTAGCTATATTTGCATGATTGAATGAAGAAGATGCATAAAACCACCAAGTATGAGCCTTACCTTCAAGATGCAGCGCTGCTATCCTAAGGGATTCCTTTTCTCAAACTTGATGTAGATGAAAATATGAGTCTAGTTGATTTATCCAATCCTTGGTTGTGCATGTAGAGGACCCATCAAAATTTGGCAGAAAGAATCTACCTCTTCTGCTTCTTTTGTGATCGCTGGGTCTTCTTTCCCCCTTGAGTTGGAAAAATTCTTGGAAGTTCAAGTGTTCCTTGAATCTCCGAGATTGAGATTAATACTCCTGAAGATAATCACTCAAAGTATCCTCCTTTGGTGCATCTTCTTCTTCCATCTCTCTTGCAGTAAATTTGGGCATAATATTGCGCCGTGGATCATAATGTGTGGCTACATGCTCACACCCATCATGCAAAAATCTAGGGCTTGCTTCATATTCAAACCCCCTTGGATATTCTCTACACATATCCCTTATCATCTTCTTGATATCTCCCTTGACGCTTTGAATAGTTTGAAAAAGAAGCTTTGGAGCCCGTCTTCCTCCTTTCCTCCAAGTAATGGAGTCTCGTCGTTATTTTTCTGTACATCTCTTCTTATTGTGAGAATATTCTCCTTATGGTGACATATTGGCTGAATGCACAGGTTGAGTCAAGATTATGATATAGTGCCACTGTAATATTCCCAAATGTGATAAGTAAGAATATAATGCATAAAATGAAAGCAACAGCAAATATTTAAGAGATGGAACCATGAGACCATTATGGATTCATAGCATTATGTATTAGAGCAGCAAATCAATACAAAATAGTGAGGCATAAATCATATACAATGAGGAAACAAGCCTCCCATAAGCAATCACTCCCAAATATGAGTTGTTGTTACAATATAAAATTCCAGAGAGAAACTACAGCGTAATCATATTAAGCATAAATACAGATAGAGATGGTATAGTGATATAAAAATACTGATATGGGCCCCAATAAATTCTAGACATATAGATCTAGGCACTAGATCAGCGTTCCAAGATAACCCGAGAGGGTTTCCGAAGAATGCACACAATGTGCCAATGTAAGCTACAGCCCTAGGGCTGCAGCTTACATTGGCACACTGTGTGCATTCTTCGGAAACCCGCTGAAGATATGCTGCAACAATAGAAATGAGAAGATATGGCTGAAGCTGATGTATAAAACTACATATCTTCTCCAATATATCCTCCGGATGAAATAATGGCTCCTCCACTGAAGAGATCACCTCCCAAAACCACCACTGCAACTACCCCTACAACTCCTCCCTAAAATAACGCAAATCTGTGACGAAATTGCAGTGTAGGGGATAAATGCTTCTTATCCTACTACTAAATGTGTCAATAAATCTCAAGGGCCTTCTTCACAGGCCTACCAATGGATGGAAACCTTCCTCCACTACAAAACTAGCTCTGGAGACACCCAAAATGATCCTCCACGATTGCACCCTGCAACACAGCACAATATTCTGTAGAAACTACGCCGATGAAGAAAGTTGAAGCTTGGCCCTAAGATTGAGTGTGGAAATGAAGTGAAATACTCCTACAAGAGGCCTCTCAAGAAAAGAGATGGGATTCCCACTTGGGAACACTCGGTGCTAAACAGTGCACCAATATCAACTAAACAGCTGAAGAATGCAAGAAGTGTAAATAGACCACATACAAAATAATAATCCAAAACATAACCCCATATGGATGCCATCCTCTTACTTATATAGGTTATGAGCTTCCTTGCCCTTAGCCCCACTCAATTAGGTCATTTCCTCCATGCAATCAATCTCCCTCCAAAACTACGTTATTCCTCATGTAATGTCCACTCCTCCATAACAGCGCTATTGATTTGGTAAAAGTTGACCTATTCAACATGATCCAACCCATGTTCATACTCAAAGGTGTATTTTTCTGCTTAGAATGTCTCCTTTCACACTTGAAGTATTTTTATTGTTTCTAAGGAGATTTATGGGCCTCCCCACCCATTTATTCACCTACTTAGCGACAAAATAATCTATAATATTCCATTTTGCTAAAAGCTAAATTTTAGGAATATTACAAGGACATATGGAAAGAAGTCTAGATAATATTTCTAATGAGCTATCCTGTGATCCGTTTGGACACCTAAAACCCATCCAAAACTCAACTGCAAGATGGAGGGTGCTCCTGACACTAGCGCTGCTCTTGACCAATGTCTGACTTTTCTGAGTTTTCTCTGCAATTTTGATTTTCACCTTGAGAAATAATGTTTTTACTTATGTAATTAATGGAAGTAAATGTAATTATTGTGTTTTTACACTTACTTGGGGTAAATACATTAGGTGAATTTTTTTTATGACATGTAATGAATCAGTTTGCAAAAAGTGAGGGATGAGCCAGTTTGACCACCCTACACTCTAGGTATTGACCTCAATTTTTGGTGTAACTGCTCCTCTATATCATGTAATTTTTGACTCATTTTATATTTTGGATGTTGATGTATTGATCAGAGACTCTAGTGTAATCTATTTGGCAGGAAATTAATGAAAAGGTTGCAGCTATTTCTTTGGGATACCCATGGTACGGAAATTTAGCATTGTTATTCTTATGTCTCATTATGTATGAATATTTTGTTTCATGATCCATTTCATTTCTATGATATGTTGGTTTTCAAGTTGATAAGCATAATTCATCTCTCATGCTCTATCTTTTGGAAAACCTTCATAGTTTGTTCACCTTCTATAGTTTAGAAAGAATTCATGCTTAGCCTTGCTCTTTCTAGCTCCTCACCTGTCTGATCCATCCCACTCAAGAAACTCTAAAGTGTTGCGTTTTATACCTACCTTTCGCCATTGAATTTCTACAACCCTAGTTTTATTTTCCCTGACCTAGCCTCTTTGACCTAATCCTCATCCAGCAAACCAATTCAGCCAACTCAAACCCCTGTACTTATACCTAGCCTAAAACCCTAAAAAATACAAATCTCTTGGCTATGACTTTGTGGAGAGAGTGCTCTCCGTCTTGGTAGGGATAGCTACCAAGCTAAAATATTGGTTTCTTGTTACCTATGTTGGGATTTCTTCTTCATCCTTAGAGATCTGGTGGAGCGATAAAAACATGGATTCCCAATCAATAGTCCTTACACTAACTAGGAAATGACTAGACAGGGTACATGTATTTGCATAGGCTAATGTCTGAGTGACAAGTGTCACATCCCATTTGGTTGTTAAATTTGGTGTGATTTGATTGGTTTGGGGCCTTTTGAGGTGAGCCAATTAGGACAGGCCACGTGGGCCAGTGGGTGGATGCCATGTGAGGCAGTGGGAGGCCACCATGTGGGTCAGTGGGAGGCCACCTGAGATTGGTGAAAAAAAATTTCAGTCTCAACTGACCTCCACAGGATTTGAAAACATAACCTTGCATCCGGCAACAAAGCCCTCCATCGGCCCGCTTACTATGTTCCTTATTAAACCATGGTACACGACATTTATTTAAATTTTACTAGTAGAGGATTTGAAGGATGAGATTCGGGTTAACCCGTGGCACACGGTCCAACCTATCATGATACGTGGCAAGAAGATAGTGCCTGGGGTTGACCCCGACCCCAACACTATATATTATGCCAATGAATCATAGTTAAAAACATAACCAAAGTTTTGACAAAATGTGGGTTAACTTTGACAATTTATACATATTCCATAACACATGTGAATGGTTGGATTGACCGCAGTTCAATGTAACACACTGTTAACATGGAGGTTCAATTCAAATGTTGTGGCCTGTTAATTAAAATCAACCCATGGGACTTACCAGAATGAAGACCACCATTTTGCAGAGGTTTGGTTTGGAGTTTGGAGTGGGGTTTTCAAAGATTAACCACCGGCTATTGAACCCAACCATGAGCCAAGCAAAGGTTCCGAGCGGGGTCAACCAATTTAGTGGGTTTGTTCAAACTAACCCACAATAAATGGCTCATTTGGCGCCAAATGGCGTGTTTTTATCAGTTCTTGGGGCGACATAGCCAATTTAATGGTTTGACAAATTGCACCCGAATGGTGAGAATCTCGCTGATGTGGAGAAAATTTTTCGTTCCACGTGGCCACAAAAGGTGGAATTTGTAGAAAAAATAGCAGGCGGGTGCAAATTGGGGGACAGTTAGCAGGAAAACTTCTCTAGAGCATAACTTAGTCAATTTTTGACCTTTTTTTGTGTATAAGGAGCCTAGTTAGGGGTCTTTGGACCCATTGGAGACATTTATTTTTCATTATGAGCACTGTCACTTGATGTAAACACATTTTTTAAAGCATACTGAAAGAGTCCCAACAATCAAAGTTGGATGAGGAGATATTGCCCAGGAGGGGTGAACTCCTTCATCATTTGATGTCTTATGTATGTTGTTATGGTACAGATGTCTATTATTTTCTGCAAAAACTAAGCTTAAAATTATGTTTATCTATTAATGCAATTGACATAATTGCCTAAAAAACCTAAACATTTCACTTTCAATTTTCACCATAAACCTTCTAGTTTGCATATACATATCAATTGTGACTTCCTAATAGTTTCTTTGGAATCCTTACATTCGTCATCTTCCATAATGACTCCAATTGCATGCAATTCCTTCTCAATGGTGATCGTTTCTACAAAATTTTAATGCTAGTGTGGCCTTTGCAACTCTCTTTATGAATTGGAAAATACTGTTGGGAAAGGCATTGGTGTAGTAATCAATAGTGATGGAATCGTGTGGTTGCATCCCCGAGGGAAATTTGTTCAATATATAATTGAATTTCTGATTCAAATCGTTCATTTTCTCTTTCTGCCCCATCTTCATTCTTCTAAGATCCTTAAGTAACATGGCAGGAGCCTTTTCTTCAACAAAATTCTCGAGAAAGAACTTTTTAAAGATCCTCCAGGTGTGAATTGAATTAATGGGTAGAGTGCGGTACCATGTTTTTTCTATTCCTTCTAATGTATAAGGGGATATTCTGTAGGAAACATCATCATACCTTACCTCCAAAATTTGTAGATGCATGTAAAATTCATTGAGGTGGTCTTCTACTTTCGTATTCTTATCTAGATCATACTTTGAAAGAATATTTTTTGGATGTCTAGGAATTTTATGGAATTTTTTTGAAAGAGAAAGAGGCCCTTGGGCCATCCAATCCAAATCTTGGTCAGCCATGTTCTCAACTTTTTATTCTTCCTCCTTATCAGGGTCTAAGGAATCCTCACCATCTAAACTTCCAAGGAGCTCGTTACAAAAAACAATAGTGTCATCATCGCACCCTTCATTAGAAGGAAAAAAATGCTCTTAATGTACTGTATTGTTTTTAGATTCTGCCAACTCTTCAAGGGCGGAAAAGACCAAATATTCCACTATAGAAACTAATATATCAGTACAAATTGTTTATTTCTTCTTTAGAAAATGTGTAAGATTTTGTGCTTCAGGAATTAATATAATAGCCTTTGCGTAACGATAGGTTATGGGTCAAATTTCCCCTATATTCTCATAGGTAACCTCACAAGTTGATTTTGATTCTAATAAGATCCTCCTGCTTCAAGAATCATAGTCGCAATAGTGCTCAGGATGTTACTATCTTGTCCAGAATAAGAATGATTTGGTTGTGCAGAGTTATCAATCATAAAAAAGTGGCGACCCTCCTTCTAGCGCTAGAATGTTGACGACTTTGGATATAGCCAACATACAGGGGATCTCCCCAATATAAGGTCCCAACTAGACCTCATACTGTTTGGTGTAGGAGTCCCATCTGAAATACATATCGACTGTCATTTACTTAAATATATGCCTTGGCTTTAGCTTTCTCCATGATAGATAAGTGTAATGGTCCTTTTGAATAAGAAAAATAGCATGCCTTGTGGATATTCAATCGTTGATGTAACAAGGGTCTCTTAGTGGAGAGGGGAAAATAAAGTGAGCCTCTAAGAGAGAAGTAATAGTACTGACCTAATGGAGACACACATCGATGATAAAGACTCATCTAACATAGAGTGAAATAGTTCACAAGGATGTGACGATCATTATAGCATGACAACACATTTCAAAAAAGGAGCACCGAGGAAAAAAAAATAGTTTAATTAATCTAGTCATTGATGAAAGAAAAAATGAACCATAAAAATTCAAAGAATAGTCTTAGAAAAATTCACAATCCATGTGTGAAAACATGTTGGCTTGTAAGGCTTCAATAATAAAAAAACGTTCCAAGATACATAAATACAATGAACCCCACTAGCTCCAATAATGGAGTATTAGAGCCACTACTTGCTCCCCAAAAGTACTAACTTTGTCTTTCTAATGCCTTGTGGGAGAAGCAAAGGTTGAAAGTCATTTACATAAGAAATGAGGATCTATTTATAACTTGAGGAATGACATTTCACATCCTAATGAATCTTGATTTTGTAACTTCTAGTGACCTTTGGACTTCTATAACCTTTGGAATTCCAAATGACTTTTGGAATTACATATGACTTTTGGTATTACATGTATTTTGGACATACATGACTCTTTATTTCATACATGAATCTTAGTCTTCTGCTTATTTGTATTTTACAATGATTAAAATAATACATCATGACTTCCGCATCATCGTGTGATGAGACTTAACATGCCACTATCTTTGATGAATGGGAATAATAATGATTGTTGAAATGGACTCTCTCTAGTGGTGACATGGCTGCCAACGATATCTTCATTCTTCATGCAACTTTAATCATTTATTTCCTCACCCTCATAAGGGTCTCTAGTCAATTGGAGTTTGTGGATGCTTTGATCATCAATATTCACGTGTATTTCTCTTTCTTTTCATGCTTCCTCTGTTTATTCTCCTTTCCCAACATTCTTCACGTGTGCTTTCCACAATGTTTTGGGAATACCTATATCTCCAATCACTCATGGCGATGAAAATATCCTATTCTACCATGATTTATGTATATATTTCTATTTGTGCCTTTTCAGTGTGCTAAAAAGGAAAAAAATACCATCTGGATGCATGGTAACACTTTCAAAGGACGAAGGGTTGAAGATGGGAGGCTTTGGGGCTTTAGCATGTGCTCATGCACTCAAGAGAGGGAGACAGTTAAGTTAGGGCCTATGGCACAAGTCCAAAGGACAAATGGGAAGGCTTTGGGTTTCTCAAGTGCATTTTGTGCTCAAGTGAGATTTGGAGAGCACAGGGTGTAGTCTTGAAGGGTGAAGGCTGAAGGCTTTAGGACTTTGGGGTGTGTTCATGCTCCAAAGAGACCTAGGAGGGAAAATCACGCAAGTCAGAAGGCTATGGGGGGGGCTTCATGCCTTTGTAATATGATTATGTGCTCAAAGGGTTAAGAGGGAACATGACTCATTTGGGAAGTTTTAAGGGTGAATATCGAGGCCTTTAGAGAGTGCATATGCCCTCATGGAGGGCGTACTTCTTCGAGCCAGGAGTGTGCTCAAGGAAGAATTGGTCCTTTGGAAAGGAGAAGTTGATATCAAGGAAGGAGAAGGAGACTTGACGAGTGTACATTGTGCTCTTGGAGGGCACATGGTGCATTTCAGAACAACGAATGACTCCCCATTGAGGATTCATTGTGCTCTCATGCACTCTTATTCTTAATAAATTGGCTTTGAACCAAAAAACTTTCTATGTCTCAAATATGGTGCAAGGGGTGGATAGGATGAGTTTGGACATAGAACTAAACATGTCATAAACCAACTTATCAAGAAAAATTAGAAAATTTTGAAAAATGGTAAATATAAAATGAAATTCAACTTTATACACATTCCCCAACTGCAACGAGTGTAGTGTGTGCGCTGCAACCAAAATGTGTCTTTTTATGACTAATATGTTACGACCATGAGTTGTACAAAAATATGTTTTGATCAATGCGATGGCACTTGAAAACAACCAAATGTACTTGAACATAGGTTGGAGTGAAATAAAATTTGATGATCAAAGAAACTCTAGGCGCAACAATAAAAGCAGGATCCAAAATTCAAATATAGCAAAATTTTGGAGGGTGTTGTAGCAGCGAAAATAGGTACCCAAGTACAAAATCTGATAAGCAGAAAAAAGGAGAAAAAATTGTGGAAAAAAATCTTGTCCGAAAGAGAGAAAAATGTCAGTGCTTAGGTAAGCATGGATATGAAATTTTAGATCCTCGAGTGATCTGCTAAATGCCAACAACAGAGGCCTACTCTAATCAGTAAGTATGGAAAGCTGAAATACAAAAAATATCAAGTTGAGATCCACGAAACTTTAGTGAGATTGGTTGATACATGAAATATAAATTTTGTAGAGGCACAAGGGTGGAAAACACTATCAATTTCACCAAAAATCATTCAATTAAAATAGGCACTAGTAGAAAACTAGGACATAGGCTTCAAACAAAAGCAACACCATCAACACAAAAATAGAAAGTGAAGCTTGTAAATATGGAAAAATCAACTCAAACATGGTACAAAAAAATTCATCAGTTGTTTTGAAAATATTTCCATCGCATTGGTCAAACACAAGAACTAATAATAATCAACGATGAAAAAGTAACAAAAATAATATCTATTGATGAGCTTCAGTATTGCAACATGAATGCTACAATTACTGAGGCTACCAACTTTAATTATCAACCCGGGGTTCGTACGAATTTAAGAGGTATCAACACTATGTGTTCAACATACAATGTGTCCTTATTTGGTTGATCTGATGTAATGGAGGGAGCGTCATGAAATCAAAGCCTAAACTAATTGCAGAAATGGAAATGTTTCTTTGAAAAGAAATAAATCCTAGGCAAGAACAACAATTTGTAATTGAAATCCCAAGAGCATGAATTGAAATAAAAATACCTAATCTAATTTGTAAAAATGAATGCAATGAGGGGTGTTTATTCTTCGTCAATCATGTATTTAGATTCTAGGGGTCATGATTCAAGCCTAAGAGACAAAAAGAAACCTTTGGGAGAAAATTTGGTTGAGTTTACACATGCTACAAGAGTGCTATAGGCAACTCTGTTTTTGCTACAAGCAAGTCTATTTTGGAAATAACTCACCAAATGACTAAGTAAATCAAATGAAAATGGTATGGGAAATTTTTTTTTATTCATTATGATTTCTTAGGTTTCCATTCCAAGTGGAATCACTACAAAATACCCTTGTTCACACGTGCTAAAAAATAACAGAAAATTACTACTCTAAAATCTGGAAATTCAAGAACTATTGAGCTAGTTAATCTATCAAAGGCCTAACCTAATCAAGTGAAAATGAAATGGGGTGAATTTTGTTATCCAATATAACATTATTATGACCTAATCCAAGTGAAATCAAGTCAAATGGATCTCATTAAACCCTTATAAAAAATAACAAAAAATTACTAATATTTCACTAAAAGGCATTTCCAGGAATCTTATATTCACTACAATAAAAAAGGACATTGGTGAGGGGCGAAAAATGACACCATAAGCTCATTGGTGACGGTAAAAAGATCCTTCCTCACCAAAAAATGAACATCACCAAATGTGGCATCCCTGAAAGTATAAGTGTTGTGGTGACATTCAAGGTTTTTCACTAATAATTCTTTATAATGACACATAGTGACCGTCACCATTTCATATGAGCAATGGTGATAGACAATAGCCTCGGTCACCAAAAAATTGAACATAACCAAAGGTGGCGTCACCAAAAGTATTTTTTTTGGTGACATTCAAGGTCCATCACAAATATTTATTTTAATGAAGGATAGTGACTGTCACCATTTCATATGAACAATAATGATTTATTGTGATGGACCTTTCATGACTGTCACTATTGTTGCATATATATGGCGATGTTCATTGAATGTCACCATTTCAGATTTGGTGAGGGTCAAAAAATGTCATGATAAGCTCATTGGTGACTTCAAGGTCCGTCACGAATAATGACTATAATGAAAAACAATGAACCTCACCATTTCATGTCAACAACTATGATTTATGGTGACAGACCTTTCATGGTAGTCACTATTAATGCGTATATATTGTGGCATTCGTTGACCGTAACCATTTCATACTTTGGTGAGGGTCTAAAAATGTCACCATAAGCTCATTGGTGATGGTCAAAAGAGACTCTGTCACCAAAAACTAATCGCCTCCATTCCATATGAATATCAAGGTACGATGGAATCGAACCACCAACCTCCTGCTTGTAAGGCAGGTGCTCTTCCATTGAGCTAGTAGCCTTTAAAGGATTAGACTTTCAAAATTTATATCTTGAAAATTTATAAATTGTAAATTCTATAACTTTCAATAAATTAAAGTCTCGAAAATATTTTACTAAACAAGAAAAACATCATTGAAGCTATAGGTTCCTACCTAATGTTTATGGAAGTTATGAAAAGTGGGTGGAGGGAAAAATAGTTGCGTATAAGAGACTCAATATGTTGAGTTGAATACTCAATTAGAATTGAAACTCTGAAGACATTTATAGCTTACAAATGACCTATAACTCGCAAATGCACCAAATATTGCAAATCAAATGTCAAAAGTGGATAGCATTGATGATGAAAGATGAAATATGTTACAAGTTGAATAAAAAGAAAATCTCAATGTGGTTGTTCTTGGGTGACTTTTTATAATTGGGACATTTGTTTTTCCTTTATCATGTAAATATTCAAATTAAAATTAGAAATTTTAGATATTTTAATGATATCTAAATTTTTGTGCAAATGTAACATGGATCTCCAAGGAGCCATAGGGAAAAATAAAAAAATCATATATATATATATATATATATATATATATATATATATATATCTAAATTTTTGTGCAAATGTAACATGGATCTCCAAGGAACCATAGGGAAAAATAAAAAAATCATATATATATATATATATATATATATATATATATATATATATTCCCTTCACATTAAGTGATATGCTATTTGGAATTTCACAAGTCCGCACTCAAAACATGACAACAACCAACAAATAAGAAAAATTGAAACTTATCATAGTAAGAGTATCTCTTTTTAGCAGTGGACACCAAATAATAACATAGTAATTAATTCACTTTAAGACTACAAAACATTGGAAAAAACAATGTGTTCAATTATCTGCCAATACAAAATGGACTTAATTCTAATGAAGCAAAAGAGTTTATACTAAATCACAAATAGTTATGTATAAGATACTCAATATTTTCGGTTTAATACTCAATTAAAAGTGAAACTTTGAAGACAATTACAACCTATAAATAACCTATTATTATAAAACCTAAAATCTGCAATTACACTAAAGATTGATTTCGCACCTTGTGAATCATGTAAATCTATTGTGAAAACATAGAAATCTATCTTTAAAAGGGTGATTTGCAAGCCAAAAAGTAAAAAATAATGAGTCTATATGACACAATTATGAATAATGGCAAAGATGACGATCCCATTCATAAAATTCATAAATAATAAGACATCTTATATTGTTTAGCTTTGAAATATCAGCAACAAGTCTTTCAACTTTTCTGTCACTAATGATGGCCTCTTGCAACAAACCCTTTTTGAATTTGACAGGTTGCATTAAAAAAATGAATTACTCTATGAAGAAATTATTTCCAACTAAGGAATTTATATAAACAAAAATGAAAATATTCATTAGGTAGAAATATTATTCTTGCATAATATCATGTTAGACAACCTAAAGTATAGTAAAAATCCTTTATATACATCTATAATATCACCTCAAATTCAACTATATATTTATGCAACATTCCTTCAAGCTCTGCTATTTGTCTCCTTGATTCAGTAACCTTAATACTAGAATAAAAGGATCTAGATGTGGCAATTTTCTATCCTATCTAGCAAAGAAAATTAAAAACGTCTCTTAACAACATTTCCACTTTATCTACAACCTATACATTTGCATAAAAATGCACATTATTTTGGATCTGGGGGATCCTATGCCATAGGTATGATAAGCATATCAATTAATTAGAAAACATCTACCCATATGTATAATTTGTATCATAAAATACCTCTGTAACTTCCTTTATGAACCAGTCTTGTTGATGTGGATCATGGAACTCTAATTTTGAAGGTGGCAAATGCAGAGACAAAACATTTATGGAGGAATATCATAAACATGCAATCATACTACCAAACCTCTAACATTGAATTTGGGAAGAACATAGGTCCAATATATTAGTATAAAATAACTATTAATTGTCACAGACAATTATGGGTACTCTAGAAAAATCATGATTTACATAAATTATGTAAGATATCAAAAGGTCAAAATAAAAAAATAATATGAAAACTACTTCCAAAATATAATGCAGCCAAATTCAGTGGCATCAGAAGAGAGAACATTGTGGCAATGCTTTAGATATAGATTTAAAGTTTACTTCATGGTTTAGCATATTTTTTAAATCATGGTTGTTGAAAGGGTTGGAAAAGGGTAAGTGGAGAGAGGAGTCCACACGGCATGGTACATTTGATGAAAAAAAAATCAGTTTTTTTACAAGCTCACAAAGGAAGCTTTAAGGCCATAATTTGAAGTTTTTGCTATCTTAGATGGAGAAGGAAGCATATAATTGGAAAGAGATAGCACTTCTAGTGCATTTGGAGAGGGTATTGTACATATACCACGACATCCCTAATGTAGAATGAGATCTAGACACTTTTCTCAAGAAAAAAGTCTCAAATCATATGTGGTGTGTTTTAGTGGTTCTCCCATTTCTAACACTTACGACTATTATGATAAAGAAGTTCATGGAAGAATAAAGCAGGTTAAAAATGAGCGTCGATAATTATGGTGAATGGCCTTGTCCTGGACATATTTTGGTAGAAATTTAGTTTTTTCATTGAAAAATGAGTCACTGCCTTATGTTTAGGTCCACATTTAGACACCACTCCAGTTTGAGGTTACTCTTGTAAAGTTAAATAGTGAAATCAGTAGTGAACAAGTGAATGTTAGAAAAAAGGGAGAATGGTTAGAGAGAAACATATAGTTGAATTTTCTGGCAGAACTGAAGAAAACTCTTGTGGTTAAATAATCTCAGCATCTCTCAGGGAGTACTGGACAAGAAATCCATTTTGAATTTCAATAAGAGTGGAGAGCTAAAAATGACACTCAATAATTAATTTATGTAACTCATGATTTTTATCGAGTATCCATAATTAGTTTTTATACACAATCATGGGTACTCTAAAAAAATCATGAGTTACATAAATTATGTAAGATGTCACAAGGTCAAAATAAAAAAATAATATGAAAATTGATTCCAAAATATAAAGAAACTGAATTCAGTGGCATAAGAAGAGCGAACATTGTGGCAATTATTTATGTGTAGCTTTAAAGTTAGGTGTACCTTTAAAGTTTACTTTATGGTTTAACATATTTCTTAAATCATGGTTCTTACAAGGGCTGGCAAAGGGTAAGTGGAGAGAGGAGTCAACACTGCATGGTACATTTGATTAAAGAAAAAAAAAATCAATTTTTTTAACAAGCTCATAGAGGAATATTTGAGGCCGTAATTTGAACAAGTTGTTGGTGTCTTAGATGGGGAAAGAGACGTCACTACTGGTACATTTGGAGAGGGTACTGCAGATCCAGAGGAAAGATACCATGATGACGCTGATGTAGAATGAGATCTACATGCTTTTCTCAAGAAAAAAAATCTAAGATCATATGTGATGTGTTTCAGTGGTTATCCCATTTATAACACCTTCAAATATTATGATAAATAATTTCATGGAAAAATAAATTACGCTAAAAATGAGGATCGATAATTATGGGGAATGGCCTTGTCCTAGACATCTTTTGGTAGAAATTCAGTTTGATCATTGAAAAATGAGTCACTGCCTTATGTCCATGTCCACATTCAGACACAAATCTAGGTTGGTGTTACTCTTGTAAAGTTAAAAATTCAACCTAGTAGTGAACAAGTGAATGTTAGAAAAAGGGAGAATGTTCATATAGAAACAATATAGTTGAATTTTCTGGCAAGACTAAAGCAAACACTTGTGGTTAAATCATCTCAACATCTCTGAGGGAGTAGTAGACAAGGAATCCATTTTTAATTTCAATAAAAGTGGGGAGCTAAAAATGGCACTCAATAATTTCAATAATTTATGTAACTCATTATTTCTCATGAGTACCAATAATTAGTTTTCATGCACAATTATGGGTACTCCAGAAAAATCATGAGTTACATAAATTATGTAAGATGTCACAAGGTCAAAAAAAAAAAAAAAAATGATAATTTCTTCCAAAATATAATGTTGTCCAATTCAATGGCATAAGAAGAGAGAACATTGTGGCAATGCCTTTGGTGTAGCTTTACAATTTACTTCATGGTTTAGCATATTTATTAAAGAAAGGTGGTTGAAAGAGCTGGAAAAGGGTAAGTGGAGAGAGGAGTCAACACTACATGGTACATTTGATGCAAGGAAAGAAAATCAAAATTTTTACAAGCTCACAGAGGAAGCTCTGAGGCCATAATTTGAATAATTTTCTGATATCTTAGATGGATAAGGAAACATATAATTGGAAAGATACAACACTACTGGTACATTTGGAGAGGGTACTACAGATCTAGAGGGAAGATAATACGGAAGCCCTGTTGTAAAATGAGATCTAGACAATTTTCTTAAGAAAAACAGTCTCAAATCATATGTGGTGTGTTTCAGTGGTTCTCCCATTTATAACACCTAAAAATATTATGATAAAGAAATTCATGGAAAAATAAAGCAGGCTAAAAATGAGGGTCGAGAATTATGGTGAATTTCCTTGTCCTGGACATCTTTTGGTAGAAATTTACTTTGATCATTGAAAAATGAGCCACTGCCTTATGTCCAGGTCCGCATTCAGACACCACTCCAGCTTGAGGTTACTCTTGTAAAGTTAAATAGTGAACTGAACAATGAACAAGTGAATGTTAGAAAAAAGGTAGAATGGTCAAATAGAAACAATATAATTGAATTTTCTGGTAGGACTAAAAAAAAAATATTGTGGTTAAATCGTCTCAACATCTCTGAGGGAGTAGTAGAGAAGAAATCCATTTTGAATTTCAACAAGGGTGGGGAGCTAAAAAATTACATCATTAGTGACTAACTGACAAATGATGGTGAGGTTGATGATATTCATTTCAGCATTATGTTTTCACGTAGAGATAAAAGCTATGAGGATGAGTTTCTTCCTATGACAAAGGTTCGACCTTATCCTACAACACTTGAATTAAATTTGAGGAAGCAGAACTAGTATTGTATGCTCCTAGATAGTTTCAAGGAAAGCATCTCAGTTTTGGAGAGATATTCATGGGCTAGAAGTATTTTTATGGCCATTTCCAAAAATGTGCACTCAGAAGTTATCTAAGTTTTAAAGTATGATGGAATTTGTGCTGGGTTGCAGGCCCATCAATGTGGGGCTTGACAAAGATCTCTGGACCTTATTCGTGCACAGGGCATTGAGGATTCTAGCACTATGTTTTCTTGTAGAGACAAAAGTTATGAGGATGAATTTCTTCCTATGAAAAAGGCTTGACCTTATCCTGCAATAATTGAATTAAATTTGAGGCAACATAACCAATAATGTATGCTCCTAGATATTTGCAAGGAAAGCATTTCATTTTTCAAGAGATATTCATGGGATGGAAGTCTTTATGATGGCCATTTGCAAAAATCTGCACTTAGAAGTTATCTCAGTTTTGAAGTATGATGGAATTTTTGTTGGGTTGCACACCCATCAATATGGGGTGTGACAAATATCTCTGGACATTGTTCATGCACAGGGAATTGAGAATGTCCTTGAATTGAGGATTCCAATTCTATGTGCAGTCAGAATTTATCTCAGTTTTTAAGTATGATGGAATTTGTACTGGGTTGCACACCCATCAATGTGGGGTGTAAAAAAGATATCTGGACCCTATTCCTGCACAGGGAATTGAGGATTTCCTTGAATTGAGGATTCCACACCATGTTTTCACGCAGAGAAAAAAGTTACGAGGATGAGTTTCTTCCTATGACAAAGAATCGATCTTATCCTACAACACTTGAATTAAATTTGAGGCAGTATAACCAGTATTATATGCTCCCAAATAGTTTCAAGGGAAGAATTTCAGTTTTGGAGAGATATTCATGCACTGGCTGGAAGTTTATGATGGCCATTTGAAAAAAAAGTGCACTCAGAAGTTATCTCAGTTTTGAAGTATGATGGAATTTATGCTAGGTTGCACACCCATCAATGTGGGGTGTGACAAAGATCTCTGGACCCTGTTCGTGCACAAGTAACTGAGGATGTCCTTGAATTGAGGATTCTAGCACTATGTTTTCATGCATAGAAAAAATTTATGAGGATGAGTCTCTTCCTATGGGAAAGGCACGACCTTATCCTACAACATTTCAACTAAATTTGAGGGAGTAGAACTAGTATTGTATGCTCCCAGCTAGTTGCAAGGGAAGCAGTTTAGTTTTGGAGAGATATTCATGGTTTGACAGGAAGTATTTATGATGGCCATTCACAAAAATGTGCACTCATCAAGGATTATATTATAAGCAATTGGTCGCTTATATATCCAAGATGGGCACATCTAAGGAGTTGTATGATAAGTTGGTTGGCATGTTCAGGGCTAGAAATGCTAATCAAATTCTGTTTTTGAATAACATCAATATGGACACGTGAGAGTCCATCCAATCATATTTCATGAGGCTCACATAAATCAAGAATGATACCTTAGCTATTGGAGAGGTCATCACTGACCGAGAGCTCACTCTCATATCTCTTGGAGGACTTTCCCAACCACGGTCTGTATTTAATAACATTATTATTATTAATAATATAATTCTTGATTTTGATGAATTTTTGATGATATGCAATCAAGAGAAGATAAGGATGATGGATAGATACCATCCCTCAAATGGGAATGGGAGTGACCAACTACCTTCATCGCTCATGCAAAGAAGAAGAACAATGTTGGTTTGAGAGATAAAAAGCATGGACGAGCGGGTCCTAAAGGAAGAAAGGAAATATGTTACAATTGTAACAAGTTTGTTCACTTTGCAAGAGAATGCCCCAATAAAAGAGACTCTTCCTGAGACGATGACTACAAAAACAATAACAACTTCAGGGGGAATGTAAATCAAAGGAACAATAGGTTTAAAGGAAAGATGAAGGTTCCCTCTCATCGAAATGGTAAACCTTTCAAGAGGTCAAGGAAATCCAGGTATGATGAATACAATGGTGTGCACTATCAACACAAACTTCTCCTTACCTTACATCAAATTCAATTTTGAGTATTTTTTTACTGCACCTATGAAAATTAACTTCATCAACAACTCCTTCATTTCTTCACTCCACCCACAACTTCTCTAAATCTAGTTTATGTAATATTATAGATAATTGTTGTGTGCATATTTACTAGTGTCTTGCATTCTGAGTGCTCTCACCACCCATCATCAGGGACACATATTCTTTGGGAAGCTATCAAAGATTTCTTCCTTCATAAACTTCATTCACGATGACTCACATGCCCTCTAAGCTCCAGAACTATTAAAAAATGGCATTATGATCATGATTTTAAATCTATATATAGAAGGCTCAAATATGATCTAGACATTCATCCCAAGATAGCCACAACCACCCATAAGGAGTATAATTGACCTTACATAGAAGAAACATAGGTTCTTTAATTTTCAAGAGGAGAGAGCTCCTTCCCCTCCTTCACATATCTCCCAATCCCTTCTGGCACATACACCTCCCTCAAAATAAATTACTATCAACCAATATTGAACCCTACACTTGGTGACCACACACCTCCTTCCTCTACAATATTGTTGTGAAACCAGCTCCAAAAATAGAAGAAAAGAGATATCAACGCCTTAGAAACAAGCCACTTCGAGGGGGCAACCTCTAATACATTACATTAATGAACAATTCTTGGATAATACAAATTACAAAACCTCCCTTCTATATATAGGAGTCCATGGGGCCATAATGTAATTCTAGTGGGGCCATAATGTAATCCTAGCTGACCTAACAATAATAATTTAAGGGCACAATAATAACAATATGGGGGTTACAGGGGTACAATAATAACAATAAGGGGGTTACACTAGCAACAATAAGGGACTATACTAGTAATATAGGGACCTAACATGCCCCTCTCCTTCAAAAAAGTGTTGTCCTCAATGCTTGAGTAGCTATGGGTGCTTCTATATAAAATTCTCATCCTCCCATGTAGAATCTTCAGTGGGTAAGTTCTTCCACTTGATGAGATACTCTGAAATTGATCGATTTCGTAGCTGTCGAGTTCTTGTTTCCATGACTGCTTCAGGTTCCAATATGATTTTTCCTTCCTCATCAAGTTCGGGCAATATTGTTTGAACTGGAATATTTTCACCTATAACCTTATTTAAGCATAAATTATGGAAAATTGGATGCACTCGTGAAGAAGCAGGAAGCTCCAATTTGTATGCCATAGTACCAATCTCTTGCAACACCTCGTAAGGACCATAGTAGTTTGGCGATAATTTATTATCCTTCTTAGCTTTCTTGAGGGACATTTGTTTGTATGGTTGTAGCCGTAAAAATACCCAATCTCCTACATCAAAACTTCTCTCGCTGCGATGTTGATCTGCCTGTTGTTTCATTCGATTTTATGCCAAATTCAGGTTATCCTTTAAGAGTTGGAGAACTTCTTGTTGATGCTTGATGTGATCTTCCACTGCTTGAACCTTCGAATTTTCTCTTAAAGATGATGTGATGGATGGTGGATGATATCCATAAAGTGCCATAAATGGGTCATTTTTTCTGCAGTATGGAAGGAAGTGTTATACCACCATTCAGCGAGAGGTAACCACTTGACCCATTGTGTTTGTTTATCAGATACAAAACAACGAAGATATCCTTCCAAACATTTATTTACTATCTCAGTTTGACCATCAAATTGAAGATGATAAGATGAGCTATGAGCTAATTGAGTACCCAAACAAGAAAATAACTCCGTCCAAAAATTTCCAGTAAAAATGGGATCTCTGTCGCTCAAAATAACCCTTGGGTTTCCATGTAGCTTTTGAATTGTGTCCATAAATGTAGTAGCAACTGTACTTTCTTTAAATGGATGAGATAATGCACAAAAGTATGCATACTTGGTAAGTCTATCAACTACCACCATGATGACACTCTTTCCTTCGGACTTAGGTAAACCTGTGATAAAATCCATTGAAATCTCCTCCCAACGTTGACTTGGAATGGATAGAGGTTGTAGAAGTCCTGGGGTCTTAATTGTTTTCACTTTATTCTGCTGGAAAACCAAACATTCCGCCACAAACTTTTGAATATCAGATTTAAGGCCATCCCAAAAAAATTCTTTCTTCACCCTGTGGTAATTTTTTAAAAATCCCGAGTGTCCTCCTAAAGGAGAAGTGTGCAATTCCAGAAGAATCTTTTGTTTTAGTTGGGAATTCTTACAAAGATATAAGCGATATTTGTACCATAAAGAATCATTTTTCCAACTAAATGTATCAGATGTACTAGGATCTTGCTGCAACTTTTGAATGAGTATCCATACATCTTTGTCCTTCTTCCATTCATCTCTTGCTTCAGTTATCCAATCTGGTTGGATAATAGAAATGGCACAAAGCAATGCTTCCACCTCTTCATTCTTTCTTTAGAGTGCATCTGCAACAACATTAAGCTTTCCTTTTTTGTAGATTATTTCAAAGTCATAACCCAACATCTTTGTGACCCATTTTTGCTGCTCTTATGAAGATAGTATTTGTTCCAAAAAGTGTTTAAGACTATCATGATCAGTTTTTACCTTGAAGTGTCTTCCCATTAGGTAAGTTCTCCATTTCTTTAGTGCATGCAGTATTGCTAACATTTCCTTCTCATAAATAGGTTTATGTAAATAATTTCCTTTGATTGGACGACTTTCAAAAGCAATGGGTCTTCCTTCCTGCATTAAAACTGCACCAATTCCATTTCCTGAGGCATCACATTCCACAATAAAGGTTTTTGTGAAGTCTGGTGTAGCTAAGACCGGTGCTAGGCACATTGCCTCTTTAAGACGTTCAAAGGCCTTAGGTGCTTCAGGAGTCCATGAAAATGCATCTTTCTTCAATAATGTTGTTAGAGGTGCTGCTATTCTCCCATAATTCTTAACAAACTTGCGATAATACCCTGTTAACCCGAGAAATCCTCGCAACTTCTTTATGGTTATGGGGACTTTCCATTCCTTAATGGCTTTAATTTTGTTAGGGTCTACTTTAACACCCTTGTGATATACAATGTGACCCAAATATTCCACCTCTTGTACTCCAAAGAAACATTTGGATTTTTTTGCATATAATTGTTTCTCCTGCAATAGTTTGAGCACCCTGTCAACATGTTCAACATGATCCTTCCAAGACCTGCTGTAGATTAGTATATCATCAAAAAATACTAGCACAATTTTCTAAGGAAGGGTTTGAAAATGGAATTCATCAACCCTTGAAATGTAGAAGGTGCATTGGTAAGGCCAAAAGGCATGACCAAAAATTCATAATGACCCTCATGAGTTCGAAATGTTGTTTTTGGAATATCTTCAGTCTTCATTCTAATTTGATGATATACTGAACGAAGATCCAACTTGGTAAAATAAATTGCTCCATGTAATTCATCCAATAATTCATCAATCACAGGAATGGGAAATTTATCTTTAATGGTGAGCTTATTGAGCTCCCTATAATCCGGACACATGTGCCATGATCCATCCTTCTTATGTACCAATAATACAGGAGCAGAGAAAGAACTTTGACTAGGTTGAATTATACCCGCCTCTAACATTTCTGCAATCATACGTTCAATTTCGCTCTTTTGGACATAAGGATATCTATAAGGCCTGATGTTTGGAGGAACACTTCCTTGAATCAAATGAATAGCATGATCATGATCACGAATAGGTGGGAGTCCTTTGGGAGTTTCAAACACCTTGGAATGATTGTCCAAGACTTGTTGGAGATCTGCAGAAATAGATGATTTTGATGTCGGAACTTCTAGTGAGCATAATTGTGAAATTACGCCTTGTTGTTATTTCTTTAGAAGTTTTGTCATGACATTAGAGCTTATTATCCTTCCTGGCTTCCCTTCAATACCCCGTAATTCGACTTCCTTTCCTTCTGAAAAAAATTTCAAGAAAAGTTCTTGAAAATTAAAATCTACCGTCCCCAAAGATTGTAACCATTGTACTCCTAGTACAACATCAGCACCTCCCATAGGAATGGCAAGCATTGGACTAGTCAATACATATTCCCCCATGGTTAGCTTGATATTATGGCATTTTCCAGAGCTATTTATAGTTCCTCCATTTGCAACCATCACTTGACATTCTGGTGCTGGGTATAGGAAACAATTTAATTCCTTGGCTACCTTACAATGAATAAAATTATGGGTGCTACCTGAATCAATCAACACTATTACCTTTTCTTCTTGATTTGTCCTTGTATCTTGAGAGTTTGAGGAGTGGTAATTCCTGCCAGTGCATTACACGATATGGTCGGATTCATTTCTTCCTCTTCTAGGGTTGGTTCCCGGTGTATATCCTCTTCTTGTTCATTTTCTTCTTCCTCTTCACAATCTATGTAAAATAATTTCTTCTCAGCACACTTATGACCTTTAGTGTATTTGCTATCACAACTGTAGCAAAGCCCTTTTGCTCTTTTTTCTTCCAATTGTTGTGGTGTCAACCTTGTAGGTTGTTGAAATCTAGGAGTAGCAACACTTCCCTCTTTATAGAAGTGAGTGGTAGGCTTCCTTGTCGCCATAATTTTACATTCAATTTTTCTTGCCAACCCGAATGCCTTCTCCAATGAATCAGGTTCCAAAACGCGAACTTCATGTTGGATGTTATCCTTTAAAGTGCCTATGAAGAGATCAATCCTGTGTTCCTCTGGAATATCAGTTACCCTTATATTCAATTTTTTGGAAGTCCTCAATGTGCTGCCCCACTAAACCCTTTTGTTTGAGATTTATCAATTGGCTAAAGAAGGTGTTGCTCTTTGTATCCTCATAATGTGCTATCACTTCCTCCGTAAAAATTGACCAAGTGACAATTTTTTTACGGGAGCAAAGCCATCGATACCATACAAATGTATTTTGTTCTAAATGTAAAGTTGCAATGCGTACCTTTTGTGTGTTTCGCACATTATGGAGATCAAAATATTGCTCCATCTGTAGTATCCATGTTACAGGATCCTTTCCATCAAACTTCCTCATATCCATTTTTGGAATATGGTGGTTCTTCCCGCCAACATTAGAGTTTATGAAGTCATGATTAACATTTATTTTGTTCTCATCATGAGTTTCCTCTACTATCTTTTCACCATTAGGAAACATTTCTTGTATCAACTTTGTCAAACCTTCCATGTCTGCTTTTAGATCATTCTTCATTTTTTCCATGTTGTCTTTAATTTTTTCATTGATATTAACTTCCATGTCATCCATCTTAGATTCCATGCCATCTATCTTAGATTCCATGCCTTTCTTCAAACCATCCATCTTCACTTCCACGCCTTTCTTCAAAACATCCATTTTATTTTTTGTTGCTCTTTGCGAGAGAGAAATTTGGTGCACTTGCTCTTGTAATTTTGACAGATCATGTTGCAATTCTTCATCTTCATGAGTCATAGTAGAGCCTTCTGAAGGCTTAATGGGTGTTGAATTATCTTTACGGGTCATTTTTTTTTTAACCCAATACTGATATATATTCTACAATATGCCCTTGGAATCAATTCAAATTGATTCTTCAAACAAGACTTACACAATTCGTAAAAAAAATACACACCTTTTTCTTGCTTTTGAGGAGTTCGATAATGAAATTGGATTATCTTTGTGATTGCAGCTCTTCAATATCTGAAATTGGGCACTAAGGTAGCCTTCTAAATTATATTTCGAATGCCATAGGTCTAACTTGATTTGGATTCTCCAAGGCAAAGTTATGTCCAATCTCCCACAATGACCTAATTATGGACTGGTTCAGTAGAGCGAACTTGTACAACTTGCCACGTGTCACTGTTTCATATTTTAGCTCTGAAATTGAAAGAAAAGAAACTACAGTCTGTGTACTTTCAACCACTTTTTATGGCACTCCAATCCGATGCTCAGAGAGAGAGAGTTATGAAGATTTTCCCACGATCACCTCTTTGAGATGAAATTCAGGAGCCTGAAAAAGCACTACCTTCCACAAATCATATCTCCGAAAATATTACGAACCAAGCTCTGAAATTTTTCGATGAGTTTCCTCAGGATTTTAGCTTTGCGCCCTAAAAATTTCAGATTCTAAACCTTCGCAGAAAAATTTTTATAGCGCAAATGCCATGATGAACTGTTTAGATTAAATTGAGGAGCCTGAAAAAAGACCTAACTTCCATAGATCATATCTCCGAAAATATTTCAAACCAAGCTCTGAAATGATTACAAGGGTACAAAAATAACAATAAGGGGGTTACATTAACAACAATAAGGGACTATACTAGTAATATAGGGACCTAACCCTAGCCATATTCCCACTTAGGTATCTTCTACCCCTTCCTCTTGTCTCCTCTCCATTTTATGCACATAATGAATAGTAACCATATTTAAATCACTACTTATGCAAGGCCATGGTGAATTTGCGATAATCATGTCTCTTAGACACTCATGCACTATGCATCAAGAAGAATTTGTCTATATAAGAAAAATTATGAGAAGATATTATCAAAAACATTTAATAACATTTGAATGTAAATTTTTCACAATCAACTATGAAAAATATCAAGAGTCTATCCTCCTAACCACCTTTTTCAATATAATTCCTTTTTATGCACAATATAAAATCAATATTTTAATCAAAGTGTTATATTTTGGATCAAGGATACAACATATTTCTTACTCAATTAAGGCTCTAATATTATTTTGAGAGTGAAGTAACACAAAAAGAGAGACTTGTTATAAGAATACACATAGAATATTATAACTATTATAATACATTAAATAATTAATATTTATAATATGAAATATCAAGCCCTTAATATCAAAACCACACAATAAAGGGCACATCCAAGGTTGGAAGGAGTGAGAGAGTGTTTGAGAGTGAGATTGTAAGGAGCATAATTTTCCCAAATCCCCAGGACTGTGTGTATGTGTGTGTGTAGAGAGAGAGAGAAGAAATTATATTGCATTTATATTCATAAAAGATATCTAGAATGCCAAATTCGTTGTAGAATATACAAAAAACTATATATGTGTACATTAGTAAATACAGAAATGGCATCCATATTACATTAATGATTAATCATTCAGGAATCAACCTTATAGAAACTACATTCTATCAATTACAATAAAACATGCAAATTTTTAAGCCAAATAGTAAAAATTAGGCCATAGCTACAATGTGCAAGAGATGAATAGTGCATATGTGGAAGAGAATTCAAATGGAAAAAAAAATGAGTAGTACGTGTCAACCTAGCAGAGACTATGATAACTCTCAATGAGAGGATGATAAAGTATCAAGAAGAGCAGAGCCATGTGAACAAATAATTGTTTTAGATTCAGCTAGCAGAGATGCAAATGTCACTGAAGTAGAAAAATAAATGGTATGGAAGTAAATATTCCAAAAGAATATCTAGAGGATCTAGAAAATATTCTAATTCATCCTTCTCAAATTCATCAAAATGATCTTATAACAAATGTGAGAGAAAACAATCCCAATGATATAGTCTTCAAAGAAAGATTAAGGGAGCCAAATCACTTAGGCTCAATGGTGAAAACAAAATTTCTATGTAAAGACTCAATCTTAATTTGTGAAGGTATAGTGGTCAGGTCTTTTTCAGTGTCTAAAAATAGAGTGAATTTCCCAAAAAACCACCAAGTCTTGAAGTTGTTTATCCAAGGGAAGTATAGATCAGATTCCAATGTTTTGAAAATCAAATCAGAGTGTTGAGCAACCCCATACCACCCCAACCCTACCACCAAAAAAGAACATAGAAATACGAAAATTTGAAACAATGCAAAAAGAAAATCTCTTGTGCAAAGGGGATTCTTATTTTTCTCTAATTATAATGAAGATGGAATGGAGTTATGGGCTAGACAAAAGTTGGACACCTTGAGAAGGTGGAGTCCTATGTGTGGAAATATTTACTTGGAAGTAGTTGTAGGAAAAGGAGACATAGTCTGTGAAGGAAGAAAAGCATGTTCAGTTAAGGAAACATTCCCTCCAGCCTCCTAATCAAACACTCATCTCATCTCTTGAGATCAATGGCTTAGATCTTGGCCAGTAAAATTATTTATCTTCATAAGTTTAGACTATGATTCACTAAGTCAACAAAATATTACAACAAATCAAATGTACTTTCCTAAGTTAAAACTGAGGAATGAGTTTCCACTTAAGTATACATTTACAAGGCTGATTAATATTCTTCAAAAGCTAACACACCAAGCTAGTGAAGAATGCCTCCTGAGCTACCATAGCTCAACAAACTAAAGACTCGTATTTTATGAAGTTAAAGTGGTCAAGATTTTTCAGTGTTGAACAATAGAGTGATTTTCCAGAATAATCACCAAGCGTTGAAGATGTTTAACCAAGTGAAGCATATATTAGGATTTCACTATTTTTCTAATCAAAGGAAAGTGCTAAAACCCCCCAAATGTAGAAGAAAATCCAATATGAAAAGGAAATATTTTATGAAAAGTGGATTCTTTTATTTTTTGTGGTCAGAAAAAAATTGAGGTAGAGAGTTGAGTTGAACAAAATGTAGAAACCTTGATAAGGTGAAAAGTGTGTAGCAAGCTTCAGTTTAAAGTAGTTGTAAGTGAAAGAGATAAATTTTGTGAAGGAAAAAAAGTATTGTGAGGGAATAAGGCGAAATCCAAAAATTAGTCAAGGAAAGATAGAGTTTAAAAAAAAATCCAAGTCCACTCTCTAATGCCTGTTAGAAGTGAAATCCAAGTCCTCACTCTGATACCTGTTAGAAGTGAACTAAAAAGACCCATTAGGTTAGAATGTGCAAGAAATAAATAGTGCATATGTGGAAGAACATTATGATGGAAACAATGTTATAATACACATCTATAGAGGTCATGAAAAGTCTAGAGAGCATGAGGTAAAAAAAAGATCCATTACATGCATTTATATAGTTACCCAATACTCACAAGATAGCTTGATCGTACCCTTCTTTACCACATACACATTTTACCACCACTAATACCCAAGGTGTTACTACCCAAAAAAATTCAAAAAAAATCATTTTGTTATTTTTGTTTTTGGTCATGGTTCAAACTAGATTTAGAAGTCAATTTAGGGTTTTGTTAAGGGTAGGTTATATTTTTATAAGTTCAAAGCCCATCCTTAAGTTCAAATAAAGTCTTTTTAAGGTCCATTCATTGTCAAATATCGATAATTTCTAATTGTGAGTCATTTCCTAAATTCTCATGTCAAAAATAGTCAAATTAGCCAAGAAACCTTACTTCCGTAGCACCGCTAGTTTAAAAAATTTGATTTGCGCTACGAAACTGCTGAAAGTTATGAAGCAAAAACTCTGTTTTCTGGTTTTGAGCAGTCAATGTCCAAGGTGGTTTCTGAGCAACTGAAAAGGAATTTGGGAAAAATGAAAGATGGTTTTCTTCCTAACAGAACTAAATCCCAAAACCTCTCTCCATTTCTTCAAATTCATTTGGAGGTGGAATAAATTGATAAATTAAAATGCGCTACGAAACTACTATTACAAAACTATCCTGTACATGGTTGTTTAGCAGTTAACTTCAAGTTCAGTTTCTGGCGAAATGAAAAATTAGTTTGGAATTCTGAAATAATTTTTTCTTCATCATAGCCCCAGCTACAATAACCTCTCTCACTTTTCTCACAAGTGTTATCAGTTGGGAGATACAAGGCTTTCTTTGAAGCCCTATTTTCAGAAAACAGAGTTTTATTGTTTTACACATGTTTTTCAAAGGAAGACTCTGGACAACAGGAGATGTATTTCAAAAAAATAAGAGAGGTATTTATTCAAGACATAATTTCCTACATAAACCTCCTTCCATTTGTCAAACTGCATCATGTATTAGGAGATATAAGCTTTGTCTCAAGACCTATTTTGCAGATAAAAGCAGGAGAAATCTGTAAGAAGTTAAGAAGTTATGAAGGCTGGAATGACTATGTTTTCAGTTCATATGGCTTTTGATATGATGAAATCAGTTTCATTTTGGGTTTTGAAACATTTTAAAATTTTCATTTTATAAAATTTTGGACAAAATTTCTCACTCAACAGTTTTGTAGTGCAGACACTGTAAAAAGAGTGAAAAGCGCTACGAAGTTGCTGTAGCAGCTTTTTTCACTCTTTCTCATCAAATTTTGAAGGGAAAAAGTTTGAATTATGATCTGAAATTGCTAAGGAGGATGTATTTAGAGATAATGAAGACAATCCTTGAGGAAAGAAATCAAAATTTTGAATAAACAAGGGTTAAAAAGCACCGCTACGAAAGGTGCTACAAAACTGTGTCGTTTTCATAGCGCGGTCTATTTCAGCTCATTTGAACAATTTAATGATGGTTTTTGGACACTTAGAGATTAGGGAGGATTTGTGTAGGTGTTATTTCAGTTTCCAACATCAAAGGAACTCGAAATAATGAGTTCATGGTGGTTAGAATGTTTCAAGAAGTGCAAGTAACCTTATACCTAGAAAACTGGAGTTTGTTCCTATTTTGATGGAGATCAGTATCATGGTCATGAAGAGTTGAAGTATATCCTCTGGATTCAAACATGTGTTAGTACACTTGGAAAATGATGTAACTTAATTAATATAATGTGGTTATAGATAGGTTATTAAGAGTTTGAATCCTATTTTTATTAGGACCGTTTAGTAGATTAGCTGTCTTTTTGTAATAAATCCCATGTAATATGATTATGCAAGGTGTCAAGAGTTATGAATTCGAAGTATCTAGCAGAATATGAGTTCATATAATGTTTTAAAAGTTTATTTAAGACCAAGAAGTCGAATTAGGGAGGAGTTGGAGACTTTTGGGCAAAACTACTGCTTTATGGAATTGACTGTGATCAATAATGCAGATAGCTTTTCTTCTTGAAAGACCTAAGATTATCATGGGGTTTTAATGCTTTATTGATCTACATATTATGTTTAACTACTTGAAGTAGATATCATTTCTATTACTCAGAATTCATAACCCTATTCTCTAACTTCCTTTAGTAATGGGATGACTGTGTTTTTCTGTGATTTATCAGTGAATTTCCTTTGAACCACTAACAGTAGATTTCATTTCTATTACTCATAATTCATAAATTTATGCTCTGAATTCCTTTAGTAATGAAATTACTATGTTTACCTATGTTCTTGAGTGAATTTTCTTTGTTTAAGACCCCTATTTTCCTTAGCTTCCATGTCAAGAAAACTTGCCACTGAACCTATTGATTTGTTGACTCCATAAGCCCAATGGTAGTATTAGCCTTCATCTTTTCAACCTAAAAATATACAAAATCAATACTTAATTCATAGAGTTAGTCATCTATCTATATCTTTATTCCATATCATTAACCCTTGAGAGAGCCCTCTCAGGCTGAGGAGGCTAAGCCTCAGTCAAAATATTGGTTTGAAATAGTTACACTGAAGTTGTCTCATCAGCAGCCAATCAGGTACGATTTTTGTGATAACACAAGGCACATGATACATTTTTTTCCTAGATATATCAAGAAATTTAAACCAAGGGGCCAAATGGGAAAAGGTTTTTCAATAATTTTATGAAGATTCTTAGAAACCATGTATCACACAAAATTCCCTTACTTTTTCCTTTTATAAAACCTAAACAGTTTGCTCACGAATGCTAAGAACTGGTTTATAACAACATGAGGATATGGGTCTCTACCTTTCATGATTGATAAAAATATTCTGACTTGGTGATAGAGATGCAGTACATCCAGCCACAGAGCTATCAGTTCCACTTCTAGTTGTTCTAGTCATATTTATGATTTCTCTTATATATATGCTATAAAAGATGAAAAAATTCATTAACACTTACGTACAATGAGAAAAGTGATAGCTCTCGCTAGATCTAATTTGCAAGAAACTAATTCCAAATATATTATTATCTCTTATAAATTATTTATATGTTTTAACATTTCTTGGGCACATGAAAATTCGGTAGTCTTATTACATTGCAAGATTTTTCAAGAGGTTTGCAAGTGTACTGATTTGAACTTCAATATAACTATAATATGGAAATGAAAAACAGCAAAGCCGGCTTATTATCTGTTACTCGAGAGGGAGGATCCCACCTCAGATTTAATTGGTGACATGGTGACAGTCATACATTTTTTTTATGATCTATCTAACAGACGAAGAGGATCAATCATTGTTGCTTTCAATGAAATAAGCATTGCAACATCTCCATGGAATGAATAATTAGGGAAAGAAAATTATGGGTATAGAAACAAGGCGAGGAGGAAAACTGAGGACTATAAGGCAAGTTTTGGAAACCTTATCTTCTATTGAATGAGTCTACACTGTTGAAGATACTATTATTTTCAATGCAACAGTAAAGAAGTCTAATAACTACAATCTACAATTATGAAATTAGTACATTTAAAAACCAAGATGGTTCGAGCGGATCTAAAATAAATGTGGCTCAAATAAATGTGGTAGAATCAGCTTTTTAGAGAGGTAATAGGTGGCCCTTATTCCTATGGCCTAACCATCTCCATTCTCACTATCCTTCATGTTTCTAGAGTCAAATTTCTACATAAGAAAACATGAAAAACAAAGATTTAGTATGAGCATACCTTCGCACAAACTTCTGTTATCTGGGTGAGAGTAATGAGAGAACCATGATGTTTTCACCATATTCATTCATCAAATAAAGTGTAGGGGGTATTCTCTAGGTGGGGCACATGTCGGTGAGTAAAACAGAAAAGTATGTGTCATTCCATCCATCTCCATGCCATGTTATACAATGCCATTCCTCATGGAGATTTTTTTTTATTTCTCTGGTTTATCTTCTCTCAACTTATTCATGTATGAAGCTACATGACCCTAAAATATATAATTTCTATGGACCTCAGCATACAAGATATTGTTTTCCTTGTTATAGCCAACAAAATGCTTGTCGCTATGAGGAATATCTAATCCTCCATCCAATGCACCTTTCAGGGCTTCGAAGACTCTGTTGCCTGTGGTGGTACTCACAAGACCTAGATCCAAAAAATATCGAAATAGCCACCTTGAATCATTTGGCTCAACATTGTAGTACTCTCGAGTGGCCTCCTCATTCCCAACATATTCCTCATCCATCTGTAGTTGTTTTAGAACACGACGTGCCAGCAGGAGACCAGTGCAGTATGTTGCAGCATATTTTGTAAGCTCTACTTCGATTCAATAATGAAGCAACTCTAGAGAATAACCAACCGACATAATTATATGTGCCGCAAGAGTTTCATATATGATCTGTGCCAGCACATCCTTGTTGCTGAATCTGACAACCAATCGGTATTTGGGTGTGTTCTACTTGTTTCTATCGGTTTTTGTTACTCAAAATTGCACAATTGGTAGTGTCAATAGTGTGTGCACCAAAGAGCATAACCAAATACTTCAAATTTAAACCTTTGCTTACAAAAGACTACTTCAACCGCTCCAAGTTTGCAAAAGGAAGAGGAAGGTTTGTTAATGTTTCCTTCATGATCGATACAACACCATACCTCCATCCTTTGGGAAATCTCCACTGCGGCCCTTCTAGCTGCTATTTTTCATTTAAACATCATCATCATCATCAGTACATTAATATTTCTAGCAATATTGCAGTGGATGAATTACTCGATGAATTGAATCTCTGGTAACAAGACACCACGTCGAGACATTGACTTTCAAGCTATGTCTTTGCAGAATTAATAACTTGATAGCCCCTCAAATTCTAATTTGGGATAGCATCTTTCTTATCAGGTTCATCTTTGTTTGTTGTATTTAATAGAACATACGCATCACATCCCTGCAACCATGTTCAGTAATAGATCTATAATATTCCCAAATGGAGAAATAGCAATATATGAACACCATAATGGAAATAGCAGTGAATAAATCAACACACCATGATCGAGACAAATTTACAACCATATTATTTAACATATCATCAAATAATAGGCATAATATCTTGAGGATCAATTCACTCAAGAAATTGAAAAAAAGCCTCTGCTAAACAAATATGTCAATACATGAGAAATAGCTGACATACAAATGTCATGAGCTAAGGCAGCACATTTTTAGGGAAAAAATGCTATAGAAATGATACATCAATATGGATCTACTGTCATATAGCTCAAACAATGTCCAGAACAAATATCTAGGATCCCAAGCACATTTCCAAGATACCCCGGGAAGGGTTTCCTGAAATACACAAAAATGCATAAATACGAATATGGCCCTAGGGCTGAATAATATCTGCAACTGGATAGAAGATAGGACATTTCTTATTTGATCTAGAAATTTATGAAATATCTTCCTATATATTCTCCAAATGAGAGGTTGATCCCCTATCTAAAAATCTATCTCCCCCATCTAGAGCTCCAAAACCTCTACTGCAACTGCACACTAAAATAATGCAGTTTCCTCAGAAAAATGCACTGTAATTGATAGCAGTACCTTCGCCTTATGCTAGATGATGAAATAAAGCTCAGGGGTTCTATTTTCTGGACTCCCAATGGAAGGAAACTTTCCTCCAACTAAAATCAAGCAAGGAATTGACCCAAATCAACTCTCCACTGCTGCACCCTGTAACACAACACAATACTCTGCAGAAAATATGTTGTAGAACAAAGTTGTAGCTTGGCCTAATGCCAAATAGTGGAAAAGGTAGTGCAATACTCTCCCAAGAGGCCTCTCAAGGAAAGAGGTGGGATTCTCGACCGAGAACACCCTATGCTGAACAACACTGCAATCTTAGCTAAACAGCTGAAGAGAGCAAGAAATCTAAAAAGACATATCAAAATAGTAATGAAAACATACCCCATATGGCTGCCATCCTCTTCCTTATATAAGTTATGAGCTTTCTCACCCTTAGCCCCACTCAATTAGGTCACTACCTCCATGCAATCAATCTCCCTCCAAAACTGCGTTGTCCCACCATGAATGCCACTCCTCCATAACAACACTATTTGATTTGGTCAAACTCGACCCAGTCTTCATGCTCCAACCCTTTTTCACACCTAAGGGTCTTTAATCCACCTTAAATATGACCTCCATTCACACTAGGAGTGTCTTTTATTCCTACTAAGGATATTTATGGGTTTCCATACCCTCTTATTCCTCTATCTAAGAGAAAAATAAAAATTTAATATTCCAATTAGTTGTGTGCTAATTTAGGAATATTAAAGGCCTCCCCTCCCAAATTTTTCTTGTCCTCAACCAACTGCAAGGATAGAACTGAAGATCCTCTCATCTTTCTCCTGCAGCATCCTCATATGATAAATTCCTTCAATGAGCAAGGTGATGTCTTGTCAATAAGTCTCCAAGTTGTTCCTCCCAAGTGTATAATTAGGCCTTTGGTGAAGAATCCAAATAGATCTCATCATGAACAAGTGGGATATCCATGGAAGAAACTAAATTTGGTCTAGAGGCCTTCTTGAGGCATGGAGTCTGAAATATATTGGGAACTATCATTCCCATGTGAAACCCCCATCCCCAAACTATCATCCACAAAAAGTGAGTCACTCTCCAACATGGAAACTCATGAAAAATATCCTCCACCTTTGGCTTCTGCAATGTAGGTGGGCTGCATAACTAAACATAGTAGAAAAAATGGCCTACCCAACTTTATCTCTCTCTCCACTTACGGAAAGTGTAGAGCTGCTACTGATATTGGGCTAGAATAATGTTGCCCTCAAGGTACAAAAGGATAACTTCATCTCCAAATACCCCTTATCTAATTTCATGAGCCCAAACTATTCCATACAAAGTGAATGGTACATCATCACCATGTGGTATCCAAATCAGAAAATTGTTGAAGGTTATGCACAATTTTGGATGGTACTAATGGTTTTTTCAGTGGATACAGCTGTAATATTCCGAAATGGGAAATGCAACAATACAATGCTTAATGATAGACAAATAGTGCAGTTCATCATAGAAAAAGTAGGAGGCCAATATGGAGACCTTTCATTTGTTATAATAGTAGCAAAATAGATGTAAAAAGTGGCCCATAATATGCATAACAAGAAAATATAGCCTCCAATGAAAGAAATCCCTCAAAATGAGGTACTGCAACCGTAGATTAAGAATGAAAAAGCCTTACAACGTTATTTTATTGGCTATGCAACAACTGTAGATTACACATAAGATCTAGAGAAAGTATGTGGATGAAAAGTTAGATCTATAGCAGATCCATGCACTATATAAGCTCCTCTAATGATCCCCCTTGGGGTTTTTAGCGAAACACCAAGTACAAGATGTAGATATGATATCTAAGATTGCAGATCTATGGAAATATTAAAATCTGGAAATTGGATCTGATCTGATATAAACACTAAAATTATCACCTCCAACAGATCTCCAAAGTGAAGGGCAGATCTCCAACACTAGGAAAATCACTCTCCAACTGGTGTGTTGAACCACCCTAAAACTGCACCTACAGGAATAACGCAGATCTGGATCTATACTATGATGTAGTGATCAAAATACCATTGGCCACATGCCAAGATATGAAAATTAAGCTCAAGACATCCAATATTGTCCTGCGAATGAAGTAGAACCATCCTCCACTGAAAAGAAGCACTGAAATGGACTAGATCTGGAAAATCTAATCTCCACTTGCTGTAGCTTGCAAAAACAATCAAAATTGTCAATAGGATCTGAACTGTAGTTGAAAGAAGAGGCTCGGCACTAAGCTAGATAGTGGAAAATGAAATACAAACTCTCCCAAGAGCTACTCAATGGGAAGAGGTGGGATTCCCGATCGGGAACACCCAATGCTAAACAACATTCAATCTCAGCTAAACAATAAGAGAAAGATATATGTCTAAACAGACAATATATTCAGAAAATATCATAGCATCAACAACCTTCTAATGCTTCCATTCCCTTCCTTTTATAAGACAAGAGCTTACAAACCCTAAACCACCTTCAATGAAATCACTTCTTTCACACAAGGCATCTCCATCTAAAACTATGTTGTGCCTCATTGGTGGCCACTCCTCCATGAAAATGCCGTAGATTTGGTCAAGGTTGACCCAGTCAAAATGTTTTATCCCCTATCTACACCTTGGGGTACTTTATTAGGCTAAAAATATGATCCACTTTCACATGAGAAGTGGTTTTATTCACAATAAAGAGCTTTATGGGTCCTCCCACCCACTTATTCACCTATCTATGTGACAATTTTTTTTTTAATATTCTCATTATTTATAGGCTAATGTAGGAATATTACAGTCCTCCCCTCCAAAATGTTGCTTGTCCTCAAGCAACTACAAGGACATTGCAAAATCCCCAATGGATATGTCACCTCCCAAGAATACAAATTTGCCTTTGGTGAATGAACCAAACAACTTTCATCATGAATAAGTGGGAGATATGTGAAAATATTTATATTTTGTCCATTGGCCTCCTTAAGGCATGAGAGATGATAAATGTTGGGTGCTTCAACCCCCATGAGAAACTCCAATCTCCATGCTATCATCCAAACAAAGTGAGCCATCTTTGGTAGCTCATAGAAACAGTCAGCAATCCCCTCCTTATGCAATGTGTAGGGGCTGCATGGCTTAAAATTGGAGGTAATATTGTTCAACTTGCGCTACCTCTCCCTCCATTTATGATAATTTTGGAGTTGCCGATCTTGGGATGCAATAATATAGTCCTCATGAAGCCAAAAGATGCTTGGAACCTCATGATTCCCTTCATTGGTTCTAGGGAGCCTCCTTGCCCAATCCTCCATGCATATAGTTAATAGAGTATCTACACCATATGGGCTCCAAAAGAAACATGGACTAAGTGTCATATGACATATGGGATGGTGACAATAGTCCCTCCATTAAGACCAGCGTTGTTCTTCTTCTTGTTGTCTCCAATCATGATATAATAAGTGGCCATCCAACCACCTTCTTGCTACCATAATCTTCTCAAAAGCTTTAAAAGAGTAGAGGATGTTAGTTGTTGGTTGAATATGATCCAAACCAAACATGTCTTGCTAAGAATTCTCCCATGTGAGAGGCTCCTCCCAAAGACATAAGTCAAACATATGGCTCTTTTCATAAGGAAACAAGTGATGTAATGTAGTAGCCATATAATGTCCCATCTTCCTCTTCAAGCATGAATAAATGTGGGAAATTCCATTCCCAATGGAAACATCCAACCAATGTGTCATCCCTCCAATCATGTCCCAAACAATATTAAAATCGACATCATCATGTTGGATCAAAATCAGTGATACATGAAAAATCAAATGCAATGATGGAGGTGGGTCATAGTCCCACAAGTGGAAACAACATAGTAGATCTCCAGACTGCACTAGATAGTGATATGGTAAGTGGTTTCCCCACCACTTACTTACTGCCCAAGTAATCTCACCATGGCTGAAGGTGTGAGATATATTTGCTGCTCTTGGAATGCACCCACAATGATACAATATCTCCCTTTGTCCTCTAAGGGAGTGGCCATGTTCATAAATGTTCGTGGCCCAAAGTTGGCCATGAAGCTTGTATGGAATAACACTCCTCTTAGGATCTATGGCCTGCATATACATGGTAAAATAATACAAGTAATAATCAAATGAATCATGAGATACAAAAGCATGTTCTTTACCAACATTTCTCCACAAACAAATGGAGTGGTGCATAGATCTATCTCTTCTCTTTCCAAAAGAGGAAAGAGGTGGTTGAATTGAATCCTCCATAGAGTCATGTATCTTTCCCATCTCCACATGCTTCATGCATATCTGAAAATGTTGATAAAAATCCTCTTCAAATCCTTCCCAAATGAATCCATTCAAAATAATATGGTGTGTTCTAATGAAATCAGTGGGAGTAGAAAGCAAGATCTCATAGGCTGCATATAGTAGCTTATCTTTGAGCTGTGAGTCTCTAGTCAAATAGATCTGATCATCAAAGTAAATGACTCCATCAACCACTCTATACCTCCTATCTTCCATTTTCCCATCAAGAACCTTACATGTGAAGAGGTTCTTGGAATATTCTACCAAGAGTTGGGATTCCCAATATGGATCTAGGCCTCCCAACACTGACATCGTTGTAGAATTCTGATATGAAGTAGTTGTCATATCATCATTCTCCTCTTTGACATGCTCAATGCCAAAGTCACATGTTGGAGTGTTGTTACTCCATATTTTCTACCTTTCTTGCAACTGATATTGCCCAAGACAAGATTGAATTACATGGAAGTCATCCTCCTTTTGAAAGGTCTCTTTCTTCCAAAACTTCCATAGTTTGGCCCATGCATGCAAGAGTGTTAATACCCTCTTGTCATATTCAGAAATATTAATTATATAGAGATGTATCATTTTCTTCTTGAAGGCTATGGAGTGGCCTTTTGACACCATTCTCATGTCATCACAGATTTCTAAATCCTTCTTTTCCAGCACAAATAGCTGAGTGGAAGATAGCAAAGTCCATTTCAGAAAATTTCCCATCTCTCCTTGGAACCCATCAAAGGTTCTCAGTACTGTGGTAGCTCCTCTCAAGGCTCCTTCCTTAGAAAAATATGTCATTACTGCAACAAGTTGAGAGAACACTTTATTCTTCTTCCAATTAGGGGGTCTCCCTGGTGGAATGCCTCCATGCAAAGAGACATGAAAATCTAAAGTAGACTATATGAATGAGTGGACTAATTTGTCCCTCCCTTTGCTGCAAAATTAGTCTCCTTCTTCTGAATATAAACCCCTTGAAATAAACAAGGGTGCATGCTCCTCTTCCTTGGATGTTGATCCATCCTTTCTCCTCCTTGGATCAAGGTGTTACTACGCAATATTACTGTCACATGACGCTCCTTGGGAACCCTTTGCAAGAGATGCAAAAGCTCCTCCTATTGAAGCAATAACTTCATACCCATCCCCATGTGGTGATGGTCCTTCTTCTAGAGTGACAACATTGTTACTACCTTCATGCTCTTTCTTCTCACCAATATTTGAGAATACCTCATCAACAATGAGTGACCCTAGATCTTGGTCTTCCCTTGAAAGAGGGACTTTTGTGTCTTCCCTTTGAGAAGAATTCTCTTCATGCAATGTGGATTTTGCCCTTGGCTAAGCATCACACAAGTTTTTATCCCCTTCAATAGAAATCTGAAGTGGAGTTGGCATAACAGATATTTCCAACTCATGCAAGGGTTTTGAGTGTTCATGCTTTGCTAGCTCAATCAAAGATGTTGCAGTTTGTTTTACATCAAATCTCTTCACTAATCTCTTAGTGAATCTTTCATAAATAGATATATTTTCATTCTTTAATGAAAAGGATTCAAACAACCACCAAGCATGAGCTTTACCTTTGAGATGCAGCACTGCAAATTTAAGGGCTTCCTTTTCTGAAACTTGATGTAGATCTATGACTGTAGCTGATCTATCCAATCCTTGGCTGTGTATGTGGAGGATCCATTAAAACTTGGCAGAAAAAATATACCTCTTATGCTTCTATTGTACTTGTTGGATCTTCTTTCCTCCTTTATTTGGCAGAACTTTTGGAAGTTCAAGTGCTCCTTTAATATCCAAGATTGAGATTCATACTCTTGAAGATAATCACTGAAAGTCTCCTCCTTTGGTGCATCTTCTTTCTCCATCTCTTGCTGTAAATCTAGGCATAGTATAACATTGTAGATCTGATTGTGTACCTGAGTGCTTACACACATAATATGAAGAACTGGGGTTTTCTTCATGTGAAAATATTCTTGAGGGACCTTCATGTCTTTCCCTCTTCATTCCCTTGATTTCTATTTTAAGATCATGCATAGTCTAAAGAAGAAGTCTTGAAATCTCCTTCCCTCTCATTTCTCCAGGTAAAGGGGTTTTACCCTTGTCTTATTTCTCATCAGTGTAATCAAATATTTTGTGTCTTCCCTTTTGATACCACCTCTTTCTGTCAGTAAGAGGCTCTCCTTTTCCTAAAGACATATTTCTTTTTATAAAGCACAGACTGTGCCAAGATGATGCTCCGATACCACTGTAATATTCCCAAATGGGAAATGTAGAAATACAATGCAGAATGATAGATAAATAACGTAGTTCATCATAGAAAAAGTAGGTTGCCAATATGGAGACCTTTCATTTGTTATAATAGTAGCGAAATAGATGTAAAATGTGGCCCATAAGATGCATAACAAGAAAAGATAGTCTCCAATGAAAGAAATACCTCAAAATGAGGTACTGCAACCATAGATTAAGATTGAAAAAGCCTTACAACATTATTTTATTAGCTCTACAACAACTGTAGATTACACATCAGATCTAGAGAAAGTATGTGGACAAAAAATTAGATCTATAGTAGATCCATGCACTATACAAGCTCCTCTAATGAACCCCCTTGGGGTTTTCAGCAAAACACCAAGTACAAGATGTAGATATGATATTTAAGACTACATATCTATGGAAATATTTAGATCTGGAAAGTGGATCTGATCTGATATAAACACTAAAATTATCACCTCCAATAGATCACCAAAGTGAAGGGAAAATCCCCAACACTAGGAAAATCACTCTTCAACTGGTGTGTTAAACCACCCTGAAACTGAACCTATAGGAATAACATAGATATGGATATATACTACATTGTAGAGATAAAAATACAGTTGGACACATGCCAAGATATGAAAATGAAGCTCAAGACATCCAATACTATCCTCCCAATGAGGTAGAACTCTCCTCCACCGAAAAAAAGCACTGAAATGGACTAGATCTGGAAAATATAATATCAACTTGCTACAACTTGTAAAAATAGTCAAACCCTCAATAGGATCTGTGTTGTAGTTGAAAGAAGAAGCTTGGCCCTAAGCCATATAGTGGACAATGCAATACAAACTCTCCCAAGAGATACTCAATGGGAAGAGGTGGGATTCCCGATCAGGAACACCCAATGCTAAACATCATTCAATCTCAGCTAAACAGCAAGAGAAATATATTAGTCTAAACAAACAATATATTGAGAAAATATCATGTCATCAACAACCTTCTAATGCTACCATCCCCTTCCTTTTATAAGACAAGAGCTTGTGTTTGGCCAAAATTGTAATCTACGGATAAATTACGCTTCCCTAGATAGGTGCTAGTCTAGAACAATAGGTGAAAGACTATATGAATATTTATCCTAACTCAGAACAGATACACAGAGAGGATTTGAGGCTTACTTGTTCAGTCACTTCCAAATGGCTCCTTCTGTCGCTTTTGTTGCAGCTTCAAATTCAAGTGGTTTGTGAGTTGAATGCTTCTTGAAAGAAAGAACACTAAAACAACAGAATATGCAATAATATAGATATCTATTCAAGCTATTTATCTAAATCAGTAAAGCATAAACCATATACATCAACCAAGATCTTGCAATATGGAAAATCAAAGCCAATACAGATGCATATAGGGAAAATAAGAAGTACTCTTTATTGAAGATAGAAGGAGAGGTTACAACCTAGTCACTAATTTGAAGTGACCTTCCAGCAATGTTCCCAAGCCTCATCACATTATAAATCTCTCAAGCAGCAGCTTCACAAATCTAGCTCTCAATTGAAAATCCTCCAACATTTCTCTACTCAAATTCTTCCTTCTCAAACACTTAGATCTGTGCTCAATTTATAGATGAACTGTAGGTTGTTTTGCAATCAATAACTTTCCAAAAATAGGCAAGACATGTTTCCAATCATGTAGATGTCAAATGGACACTTGGATCCGAAGCTTGACAGTGAACTCTTGTAGAAGGCACTTACCAAGTGGAGATTCCGAAACAATGAGAATTTCGCTCCCAATGTGACCAACGCACCTCTGAATGTCGGGAATTTATTTTCAGATCATCCTTGCATGGGGATGCCTGCATATGCAACACACTTAGGCCCCTTAGAGCCTATTTTGGTGAGCTCTCATATGCTAAATAATAAGTTTCAAACGATGGAAACCTTTGCTTGATGAAAGTCTTGCTTGATTTGTCTTGTTTCCTATCTTAGGTCATGTAGCAACTAAAATTATAGGGAATGATAAACCCTTGATCATTGGTCCTAGAAATGATGCCTTGTTAACCAGGTCATTGGGAATGGTGCCCAAATTGACCTATAACAATTGCCCCCTAAAGCATGAGATCCAAATAATAAGAACATTTGATTGAGATGCTTTACACTATGATGAGTCTGGAAACGAAGCAGAATGGTGACCTGCATCAATATTACAATTTATAACATCATGATATATCTTCTTTTGATAATAATTGCTAAGGGTAGGCATTCCCATATTCAGCACATAAAACCATTTAATAACATGTACATAATTTATAAACTTGTATACATTGGAATGTTTCCCAGATGCAGATATGCCTACAGATATAGGCCCATGTTTGGATGAAAATCTGTATGTAAAGTCACCATACATATGATGTGTACAACAATCCTGAAATCATAGCCCGAATGGATGAAACTAGATCCGGGGTCTTCTTATCTTGTTCACTCGATCATTCGGGTACAAGTCTAGCCATGCGAATATATGATTTGTCATCGAACATGGAAAGACATCGTTTGATTACCAGCCAATGATGTGTGTTGCTAACAAACACGAGAGAACCACCATTAATGTTAATGGCCCTCAAGGTACTGCAGTACATTTTTTAAGGCATGAATAGATGATTTGATGTCGAACGCCAAACAAAATATTTCGGTCAAAGGTCTAAAAGCGAGGACCTTGTCGACACTGTAACAAGCCTCATGGTACTGGAATTTGATGTTTGTAAATGAACTTCCTGGATATTGATTTGTTGTCGACAAGAAGTCACCTTATTTCAAAACAGGAGTTATTGATTTCTGAGACAAGGGTATGACTTGATATAGAAATTTTCAGGGATGACGGTCATGAAAATGAAGGTTTACGAGTATTACATATGGATGAGTTTTTAATCACTGGATGACTTCTCTTGAACATATTGGCGACACTGTGATGAGTTGGGAGAATTGAACCAAAACCGAAGTGAAGGTATGATGAACCATAGGTGTGAATGAACCGTCAATATGATTACCCAACCTAAACATTCACAGACATGGAGTGAAAGAAGTGTCATGTTCAAGAGCAACTTGGTACCAAAAACAAACTTTGCTTACTTTTCCCAAATTTTCCCTGGTCATTTGTCGACTAGTACCTCTTTATTTTTTAACAAGCTTGAGGAGGATAACATTTGCTTGATCTATAATTCAACCCTTCGTGCAAATAATGTATCGCTATTTAATAATTTAATGAGTCTAGTGATGAATGAAACTCAATTCTTGCCATGATCGACAAGCCCGTCGCTATTTTATGTTTTAACGAGCTTAACGATAGTGATAGCCTAGTCCTTTTTCATATTTAGAGAGTCTGAAAAAGAGGATGAAAGAGAACTCCATAAAGTAATTTTTCGTAAATTTGTCACTCAGATCTGAAAAAGTGTAAAATAATATCTGAGAGAACCTCTTTGGTCATGTATAACCAAGGTATTCCTTTCTCGTAAATAATCTATCTCAGTTCAAAAAAGGGTTAAACTTATACTGAGTAGATATCAATTCATTTACTTTAACGAGCTCGAAAAGACAAGTGCTCGGAAATCTTTTCACATTATCTGAGTTTGAAAAGAGCTAAAAGAAGACTCTAGGGGTTCCTTTTTCGCTGTTATCGAAGCTCGAAAAAGAGATAAAAGTGTGCTTCAAATATTTTTTCATTTTTAACAAAGCTCGAAAAATAAGGAGAAAAAGTATGTTTTGTGGTCAAGTCATTCCTTGAATAAATCTGCATGACTAATCTGTTCATTAGTTGTATTTCCTATTTAGAACAACATCAAATGGATTAAAAATACCTATTTTAGGATAAAAACATAATAAAAATATAGTCATAGCAGTAAATTTAACTTGCAAACAATTAAATGACTATAAAAAGTAGTTTCACTATTCATATTTACCATTCCATAGTTACCATTTGCATTTTGGAGCTCTGAACCTATTTTTCCCACGAACTTCAACTATTGATTGTGTGCAATTAGTAAGAATGTTTTGAATTCCCCCTGCAAGAGCACACGTCGAATGCCCCCTACAAGAGTAGGTGCCCCCCAAGCTTCATTTCATTCATCTAAGTAGATTACTGGTTACTAATAGCTGGATGGAATGAAGGCTCATTTATGAGATCAGATGGAAGAATCGTCGTAATTAGGAGAGGATTTGTTTCATTTTTTAACGAGATTGACACAAGAAAATAATTATGCTCATGACCTGTTTCATTTTTTAATGAGGTTGACACAGTAAAAGAACTTTCCTCAAAGGCACTTGTTTCATTTTCTAACGAGGTTGACACAAGAAAAAAGAATTATCCTCATAGGTACTTGTTTCATTTTTTAACGAGGTTGACACAAGAAAAAATAACTATCCTCATAACTCCGTTTCATTTTTTAACGAGGTTAACACAGAAAAATAATTATCCTCATCGTATAGTTAGATTAGTGAGTGTGTGCTGGAAAAGACGTAGTCTAACGGAGTCATCATTTAAGGAGTTTGATGAATACCAAAAATGATAAGTTATAACATGCGTTGACGAGTCTTCTCTAGGGTTTTCATTGAATTTAGGAATGCCTGAGGGTAACATATGTGGTATCACCAGACACCAAGGAGAGGAACTAGATAGGATTCAAGATGATGACATGGGTGAAGTCAATGGAGAAAACATCGAAAATGAAGCAAAAAAAGATGTTGTGGCAACTGAAATAGATGATTCAGTCTGGGATGTTATCTCAGCCATGGTCAAATGACCCATTGTATATGCTATAGAATCTATGGGAACTCAAAGTGAAATAGGATCAACAAAAGCAGAGGAAGGTGATTGAGGAAAAGACTCGTACAGGTAAAGCTCCTACCAAAAATGAGTTGGAGTTAAAGGTGTCTCGTCTTGTCATATTTCTTCAATCAAAATTAAAGCAGGTGGAAGAAATTTTCCATTAGGCCCATAGTATATTTCAAGTGGTTGATTGCACGTTATGGGATAATCAATGGCTACAATACATTGTGAAGTGACCAATACAAAAACAACTTTCAATTTCTCAACTTCGGGATCAAGATTTTCTCCACTTAGGGAATATAGCAACAGAAATATAAGGGGATGAAAGACCCTATTTCATTGGTCTTGGGGATGATGTTCAGTTTGACCAATAATAGTTGTCCCCTAAATCACAATGGGATTCGGATCAACTTCTAGTTGAATAACATTGGGTTCGGGAGGTATGGTCTCACAGATTGGATGGATCGTGACCATGGGTAGCTGTGAGGACTCTGTCTCAACAACAGTAGACAAACCAAAATTTGTAGAAACAACTTGTCCCAACTGTGGTATATGGGAAGATGATGCTTCACCAGAGGCACTGATGGTACTGGTTTTGATAAAGCGATGTCTACATCAATGAAAAGGGATAGGAGTTTTTTCTTCCATGATTACTGATCTATTTTAACCAAAATACATATAAAAAAAAGAGGGTAATGCTAGGCAAAAGGGTTTACCAAGAAACTGTGAACTGCAGAATAAATCCTGGAGAACCAAGAAGTGTTGGGAAAAATAATGAGAGGGGGGGGGGGGGGGTGAATTAGTATTTAGGACTTTATCAAACTTTTTACTTTTTCACTCTCTAAAACCCATACGCTACTTTGCTGAAGCCAACTAGCGTATACACGCGGATATGCTTCATAAAACTCGCGTATACACAGAGATCTAATTATGCCATTAATTCTTCACTTATATCATTCCATCATTCATTCATTAGATGTTCAATAAAAAGTAAACATGTGCAGTAAGAACAGAATAAACCATCACACATAAGCATCACACATGAACACCAGGATTTTAGGTGGAAACCCAATTCGGGAGAAAACCTTTGCTGCCGTTGCTCGGCCTTCAATATTTTATTATAGAGAAAACATCTTACAACATAAGTCTTTGGCACAACCTCCTACCCGAGCAGGCACCCACCAATGCTCGTTTACCGGCCTCTACGGAAGGGAGCTACGACCCCACGATCTCGTTTACCGGCCTCACTGGAAGGAGCTACCTTTGGTAGAGAGGCTACAACCCTCGGCACCTCTATGGACCACGTTTCATCAATTTTTCTGGATCAGCCCACAATTAAGCTCAAGGAACATTCATCAAACCAACCACTTGCTCTATAGTAGCATAATCAATCTTTGAACAACCCAGATCATCATAGACAGATAATAGTAACACATCAGAAACAGATATCAGCAAGACAGCAGAACAGATCAGACATCTCACAACTTCAGCAAACCCTAGTTTATCATACGCGCTTTTCTTTCACTGATCCTGTGTATATATGTGCCTTCATGCATATAAACCCGCGTATACCTCTGCACATACTTCAGAAAACCCTAACTGGACATACGCGCTTTTCTTTCATCAGATCCGCGTATACACGCGCTTTTACCAAAACGAACCAGTGTATACTTCTTCAGACATTTCAGCGCAATTCTTCAGAACAGATGCATAGCTCAGATATTACCCTTTACTTCAGAAACATGTTCGCCTCATCTCAGATCAGAACATTCCATAAACAGATCTAGAAGATACAAATACATTTCAGATCTAGATTCACTTCTTCATCATTTTCTTCATAGGTGCATCATAGATTCAGATCATCAAACTGTTACCCTTTCCATACAGATATACTTCATAATGAAGTACATATTTAAACCTAGACTCATGCACACCTCTTGCACAATGATTTTCTTCTCCTTATATAGGTTTACCCTTTTTCAATACCATGAGCCAAAACAACATTATTTCCAATGGTATTCCTAGACGGGATCAAATAGATAATCTAGCGCTCAATACAATGGGCCAATACCATGATAATTCCCCTTGGTATCATAATTTTAGAGCGCAATAGGGCATACGCGACTTGGAGCGTTCGATTCCGCGTGTATACGCAACTTCGCCTCATAAAAATTGCGTATATGCTAACCCTGAATGTATACGTGGGTTCCCTTCACAAAAGTAGCGTATACATTGTATGTATACGCGGGTTGCCTTCACAAAAGTAGCGTATACATTGTGACATATTATATTTATCATTTTTCTGGTACTTACTGGAATTATTTTCTCTGTCATATCTGAACTGATCTGTAGATACATCATTCTTACATCTTTGACACATAGGTTGCTTATCATAGGCAACTCATCGAGTAGATTTCCATCAAGGACAACTTCATCAAGTAGGTTGCCATCATCTTCATCAACTGGGTTGCCATTCAAGGACAACACTCTATCAAGTGGGTTGCCATCAAGGACAACACTCTGCATCATATTGCCAACAATCTCCCCCTTTGGACTTGATGGCAACCACGATGGTGTTTGATCACTACAACAGATAGATACATTAAGAATACAATGACACCATGTCACTCTCCCCATTCTTTGACACCATTATTTTCCTTTATTCAAACACCATGTCACTCTCCCCCTTTGACATCAAGGGCAAAGAGCAGATCAAAACCATCACAAGGTTTTCTCCTCATGTAGAAGGAAGTGCTCTGCAGATATGATATGTACTGAAGTTACCATGCTCCCCCTGAGTTCATGCTGAATCTTCAAACATATTTTATAATGAAGTACATGACTCAATGACCTTCCTATCACCAAGGACTCATACTTACATCAAATATCCAACCAAGTGGATATACATATGAGACTCAAATACCCAACCAAGTGGGTTTACACATTTTGACTCAACTACCCAACCAAGTGGGTTTACAAATTTGAACAAGTCCTTCCATGACTGAATATTACAATTTTACATCATAGGTCTCAACATGACCTTTTACAAGTATGACTTTTTATGACCAATACCAACAAGATCTCAAGAGAGAGATCATATATTAGAACCATCATAATGCCAACAATGCATTGTGCTTAGCAAGGCTAATGCTCCCCCTGAAAATGTGCATCCAAACATCCTTTCCATATGACCAAAGCTCCTCCTTTGCTTGTGCATCTTGACCACTTTCAACAGAAAAAAATCAAGGCATCTTCACCCAAAATTAGAGACAGAAATATAAGAGCTGAAATACCACCAGAGACTTCAAACAACATCAGAGATACCAAACAACACCACATCTTGTGCTGAAGAAATGCTGATCCATAAAAAATTGTCAGCAACCACACATACGCGATTTTCTGTGTATTAACTCGCGTATATACGCGACTGTGTTTCAAGAAATCCGCGTATCCATTTTAATCTTTTGAACTTAAGTATGTCTGTTCTTCTGACAGACAGAGACAACTCCAGCTTCTGTTTGTGATATTCAAATGCTTTCCCAGAACAACATCTTCAAATATGTGTCAAGCAGTCATCCATGTGGTCCAATATCACCAAGATCTTCAAGATTTAACATGATGTAACATATGTAGGGAAAAAGTCTCATCCATAGTAACAAACTCTGCATGATCTATTCTTATCTATGAATCATAAGACTTCCAACTCATCCATGTGTGAAAAAAAATAATACTCTTCAGCAAAAGCAAGTAGGGCTCATCCATAAACTTATCATAAGATACCATGTATCAAGTCATCATCACTTGAGCATGAGTATCACAATAACCAAAGACTAAGCATATACAGTGCCAATAATACAGTCATTAACAGTCAGAATGATGCTCCCCCTGAACCTCTGCTCCTGATCTTCAGCTGTCATATCAATTCTCTTATCATCAATGCATACGCGACTGTGTTTGCTGTAACTCGCGTGTATATGCGGCTTTTGTTCACCGAACCCGCGTATGGAAAGTGAAATATAGAAAATTTCACATTCCTTCATCTCCCCCTGAATTTGTGCCTCCTGTACCTGTCTTCTTCACACCAGATGCACTGTCAGAAATAAACATAACCAGAATTACCAAATCAACCATGAGAATCACCATGCATTGCTCCCCCTGTGACGATACATCACTAATTCCTTTAAATGTATCTCATATTACTCCTGCAGTCATTAAGAGAAGTAAGCTTCAGATGTTGGTGACTGCAGTAGGGTCAGTATTCCCTACGTTTCTGACCGGCCCTCTTTCCTTTTCCAGCTTTGTTTGAAATTTCTTTTAGTGTGCTGGAAATTGTCCAATTTCTCAAACCTGTTCATCCTGCATTCTTTTTCCACATGTCCATACTTGTTACAAGCATAACATCTTATGTGACCAGAAAAATAAGCATAAGAATCATAATGTGTTTCTCTATTCTTCCTTCTATTGCAATCAGATGCTTTATGAACATACTTGCTGCATGAAAAACAATATCCCTTGAAGCAACCAGAGTACCTTTCTGAATAGAATCTGCTTGTTTGTGACTGAAACAATCTGCTTCTGCAATTTGCTGCAACATGCCCATAATTATGACAATTAAAGCATTCAACATTATTGATGCTTCTATAGTTAGGAGGGAATGGTTTCTTTTGAGAGTTCATGATTGTCGGTTGACCCTTTGCTTCTTTCAACACTTCAGATTTTGTATTGACATCCTTTGACTCTTTAGCACCTCCTTGTGAACTAGATTCTCCTTTAACAGTTTTATGAAAACCAAGACCAAGTTTAATAGAAGGAGATCTTTGATTACTAAGAATATTGTCCAGAATCTTAGTACTTTCTTGAAACCTCAAGAGTTTATCCTTTTCTTCTAACTTACCTTTGAGAATGTTTACCTCAACCTCCAGGCTCTGGCATTGCTTCTTCATACTTTCTTCTTTCCTTCTTCCATCTTCAACTTGATCATTCAGATTTAGAATCTCTTCTTTCAACCCATTTTCTCGTTCTTCAAAAGTTTGTAAGAGTTCTTCATTCTTCTTATTCGATGCTTCGTGATCAGCTTTCAGAGATATAATTTCTGCTTCAAGTTCTCCATTCTTCTTATTTGATTCTTCCAGAGCTTCAAGTCCTGCATTCTTCTTGTTTGATTTTTCCAGATCTGCTTTCAGAGAGATGCTTTCAGCTTCAAGTCTTTCATTCTTCTTATTTGATTCTTCCAGATCCCTTTTGAGGGAGACGATTTCTGCTTCAAGTCCTTTACTTTGATTGGTTACATTATCGTACAACCTTTTCAGTCTAGAGATCATATCTTTGTAGATAGATTCTCTTTCATTAAGTAATCTTTGTTGATCTTCAACTTGGATCTTGAGAACTGTTTCTTCATCCACAGTATTACTTTCATTATCTTCAACATTGCATGCATAAGACAATAAATCCCAAGGACAACAATCACTACCTGATTCATCTTCTTCATTTTCTGCAGCACAAGTTTTGTGAGATATCTTCTTGCTTTGAGTAGCCTTCTTCTTTTGCTTCTTTCCCATTGTGACGAATCTCCTTCAAGCGATCAAGCTTCCCCGCAAGGACCCCCGTCCGATACCAATTGTTGGGAAAACATCGAGAGGGGGGGGGGGGGGGGGGTGAACTTAAAGATTAGGACTTTATCGTATCTTTTTACTTTTTCACTCTCTAAAACCCACGTTACTTTGCTGAAGACAAACTGACAAGATACACGCGATATCCTTCATAAAACTCGCGTATACACAGAGATCTTGTTATGTCATTAATTCTTCACTTATATCATTCCATCATTCATTCATTAGATGTTCAATAAAATGTAAACATGTGCAGTAAGAACAGAATAAATCATCACACATAAGCAACACACATGAAAACCAGGATTTTAGGTGGAAAACCAAGTCGGGAGAAAACCACTGTTGCCGTTGTCTCAGCCTTCAATATTTTATTATATAGAAAACATCTTACAACATATGTGCTGGCACAGCCTCCTACCAGCACGCAGGCACCCACCTGCGCTCGTTTACCAAATTTTCTTCTCTCGGAAGGGGAGGTACGACCTCTCGATCTCATTTTCCGCCCCTGCCTGGAAGGGAGATACAACCCCCTGACTGAAGGCTACAACCCTCAACACCTCTATGGACCATGTTTCATCAATTTTCACACTGGATCCAACCCACACAATTAAGCTCAAGGAACATTCATCAAACCAACCACTTGCTCTATAGTAGCATAATCAATCTTTGAACAACCCAGATCATCATAGACAGATAGCAGTAACACATCAGAAATAGATATCAGCAAGACAGCAGAACAGATAAGACATCTCACAACTTCAGCAAACCCTATTTTATCATACGCGCTTTTCTTTCATTGATCCTGCGTATATACGCGCCTTCATGCATATATACGGGTAGGTAATCTCCCTGAATGTTGTGTTTGTTGTATCACAATTTCAAGGCGCCCGACTCAGTTCACTATGGATGGATAGCACCTAAAATTTGTCCTCCCAAGAATACCCGAAGGTACGTGGAGGCCCAAGTCCGTATTAGCGCGAAACCGCACAGTGAGAGCACCCCTTTATACTTTTCGTACGGTAACCCCATATAATATACCCAAAAGTACATGGACAAGCTCCGACATACTTACGTGCGTGGAGTGATGTATCACGCTCAGAATGTATCGCAGATAAGTTAACGATAGTTGCTATGTTTTACGACGTCAGAACACGTCTCTAGCCTAGACCTTCTAAATGTTATCGTTATGGTTCCAATGCATTGTTAAGTAAATTGAGATATATTTTATGTTGATCTTGCTTAGAAATTTTCCTTTCAGGTTCACTGCGATGATGTATATGAAATTCCTAAAATGCAAGCTAAGAATGATAAACAAACTTTCACTTTCACCTTTTTCAATGAAGAACCTAGCTACTAAGGGAAGAGAGCAAATAGTTCATGAGCAAACAAATCAATGAACAAATAAAAATAAATGAATCACAAACTAAATGCAGTTTTCCTAATGTTCCTTTTGCAAAAAACACATTATCCTACATGCAAATGCAAGTTTTTATTTCCAGTTTCCTTAATGTTATGAATGTAGAAAAGAAACTAGGTGCACTAGATCAATAATTCAAATTCTTTTTACTTTTGAGAAACGAAGAATACAAACAACAATTTCTCCTATCAAGGAAATGAAGATTTTACGACAATTTCCTATTTTGAAAGAAAATGATTCTTAATGCGACCATAAAAAATACTTTGAAATCAACTTGTCAATGATAAAGAAAAACTTTTATAAACAAAAATTGAACAAATTTTCAGCCAAAGGAGGAAGAAGTATATAGATTCACTGGTCAATTGAGCATCAAAATTTTCAGAACATAGCAACAAACAAAACTGATGCAAGTTTCAAAGTCAAATTCAAAGGAATTTGGTCACTTTTAGGAGTCAATGCAGTCTCCAAGGGGAGACAGTGCTCTGCAACGCAGGCTAGGAAGGGAGACAATACTATGCAAAGCACTGTGTCCAGTCTAAGGGTACGTTGGGCGCAGTAAACAAAGAAAAATGCTACTATTTAACTCACCGTCGTTGCAAATTAGGCTCTGAAAAGGGTTAATATTTATGTGTAACAGTTACTGGGTGAATAAAAAAATAAAATTAGAGGCTAAAACACCTACAACTAAGAGAAATTATGCACAACGGAGTCGACAATTTGTTGGGCCAGAATTGTAATTTACAGATAAATTACGCTTCCCTAGACAGGTGCTAGTCTATAACAACAGGTGAAAGACTATACGACTATTTCTCCTAACTCATAACAGATACACAGAGAGGATTGGAGGCTTACTTGTTCAATCGCTTCCAAATGAATCCTTTTGTCGCTTCTATTGCAGCTTCAAATTCAAGCGGTTTGTGAGCTGAATGCTTCTTGCAAGAAAGAACACTAAAACAACAAAAGATGCAATAATATAGGTATCTATTCAAGCTATTTAGCTAAATCAGTAAAGCATAAACCATATACATCAACCAATATCTTGCAATATGGAAAATCAAAGCCAATACATATGCATATAGGGAAAAATAAGAAGTACTCTTTATTGATGATAGAAGGAGAGGTTACAACCTAGTGACTAATTTGAAGTGACCTTCCAGCAACGTTCCCAAGCTTCATCACAGTATAAATATCTCCAGCAGCAACTTCACAAATCTAGCTCTCAATTGAAAATCCTCTAGCATTTCTCTACTCAAATTCTTCCTTCTCAAACACTTAAATCTGTGCTCAATTTATAGATGAACTGTAGGTTGTTTTTCAATCAATAACTTTCCAAAAATAGGGAATACATGTTTCCAATCATGTAGATGTCAAATGGACACTTGGATCCTAAGCTTGACACATGTGAACTCTTGTAGAAGGCACTGACCAAGTGGAGATTCTAGAATAATGAGAATTTCGCTCTGAATGTGACCAACGCACCTATGAATTTCGGGAAGTGCTTTGCAGAGCAACCTTGCATGGGGATACCTGCATATGAAATGCACTTAGGCCCCTTAGAGCCTACGTTGGTGAGCTCTCATATGCTAAATACTAAGCTTCAAACCATGGAAACCTTTGTTGATGAAAGTCTTGCTTGATTTGTCTTGTTTCTTGTCTTAGGGCATGTAGCAACTGAAATGATAGGGAATGATAGACCCTTGATCATTAGACTTTGATATGATGCCAAATTAACCAGGTAATTATGAATGGTGCCCAAATTGAGCTATAACGTCTTGCAAACCCTAAACCACCTTCTATGAAATCACTTCTTTCACACAAGGCATCTCCATATAAAACTGCGTTGTGTCTCATTGTTGGCCACTCCATGACAATGCTGTAGATTTGGTCAAGGTTGACCCATTCAAAATGTTTTAGCCCCTATTCACACCTTGGGGAACTTTATTAGGCTGAAAATATGATCCACTTTCACATGAGAAGTGGTTTTATTCACAATAAAGAGCTTTATGGGTCCTCCCACCCACTTATTCACCTATCTATGTGAAAAAAAAAATTAATATTCCCATTAGTTATAGGCTAATGTAGGAATATTACGACAGTGCACTTTTACCAACTGTTGTTTTAGAACATCATGTGGCAAGTTTTCTCCCAACAAGTTGCTAGTTGTGCATGTTTTCTCATCTATTATGAGGTAGTAAATGGTATTATAAATCAGCTGAGAATAACAATAATAACACCACATTTGCCCAAATTCATGCAAATAAGGGATATCTCCATCACAAATTTTGGTCCTAGAGTGACCATGAAACCCAAAGATATTCTTGCCCTTTTATGGAGTAATGCACTATTCATATATGGTGAGAGAATGAAAATACTTTATGAAATGATCAATAAATACATAAATACATTTCTTACCATGAATTTTGAGTAGGCTAAAAGTGAGGTCCATAGATGAGCCCTCCCATGAGAATATCCTCACAAAGATCTTCAAAATGAAGGGATGCACACTCCCTTTGGAACACTCCATCAATAGATACATACTCCCAAGTGAAAACAATGTTGGCCATAGTGATAAGGATCTTGCCACTCCATGACTCCATTCTTTGAGATGCCATATGCCAAAGTTATCCACCATCATGCTGTTTTGTGTGGAAGTATCCTTCCTATGTGGAAGTACCTCCTGATCCTTTAATTTTTAAGGGTAGCCTCCTTTCACTGGGATTGTTCCATTCCTTTTGTTAGTTCCAGTCTTCGCAGCCTGTTACCAGAGATCAACATGAGCTCTTACTATGTCTGGTTTTGATTAGATGTTTTGCACATGATTTTCAGCACAAAACATGTCACAAGTGTGTCCATCAGAAGAAACTCGGAAAAATATTTCCAACGGTATATCACACTCCCATAATCGGTTTCTGGATTAGAAGATATGATCAAAATGAATGAGTGATTCTTGGTTATGCATGTTTTGAGGTCAGCTGCTGCACACAATGAAAAGTTTAGTAAAAAAACAGTTTATGAAATAATGGTAAGAAATTTTTCAAACGTGAACGAGGTTTTTGTTCATAACATGCCAAGTAACAAAAACCTCCTTCAGTTTATGCACAGGTGCAACTATGTGGGAGATATAGAATGATATTTGGAGCCTACATTAAAACAAATCAAAATTTTCATATTTTTTTACTGTTTTAGTCATTTTAGTGCAGAGCCATTTTACAGAATATGGAAACTAATTTTGCAAAACCCAAGGAGGTTTTTTTTAAACACGAGCCATATAACAAAAACCTCTTCCAGTGTATTCAAAGGTGTCACTAATTGGGATATGTGACTAGATATTTACAGCTCATTTTCACAGATTTAAATTTTTAATGATTTCCTGTTTTAGAGATTATTTTGTAGAACAGATTGCGAGCAATTGGAAACGAATTTTCCAAATTTGAGAGAGGTTTTCCTCCAAAATGACCTTATATACAAAAAAATCTTTCAGTTTTGTAACATGTGCTATGGTTTGGGAGATATGAGTTCATCTTCAACACCTATTTTTAGAAATTCGGCCCAAGTTTAATGTAACTGATTCTATTTTTAAGAAAATGGTTGAGCTCAATTCCCTTAGTACAAGGATGAGAAAATGTATATATTTTATGAGTTTCATAGTGTAGGGGTTGGATTTTTGTAGCAGAGTGAGGTTGCTATTGTTGTAACAGTTTGACAAAGAATTAATGAAATGATGTAGCTCTGTTTCATAAGATCCCTGTGGTAATAACTTAGCATTGTGTTTCTTCCTTTGTTTTCATATGTATCTTGTTATGTTTTACTATTCATTCATAATCATTTCTAGTTGAATGATTTTAAGTAAGAAAGGTAGAATCCAGTTTATTGCTCTGCCTTGGGAAAGCATTCATTTTATGTGTATCTTCTTCTGTTTGAAAAGGATTCATTCATAAATGCCCTTTTCAGCTTCCTTAACAATCTTTTCACTCCATATAATATCAATTTGAATGCTTAAGCTCTTGCCTATCTTGCCTCATGAGATAATCTACGTCTTTCATTTAATTTCCCTGTTCATGCTATCCTTTGTCCCCATACTGCCTAGAAAACCCAGTCATTTATCAAAATACCCCTTTCCTATCTATTTACTAGCCTAAAATCAGTTCCCATTTTAAGTCATCTCGCACCCTATTGCTCATTTTATCGAGATTGACTGGAGAGAGCCCTCTCCTGTCCTCGTAGGGATAGCTACGAGGTTGAGCTTGGTTTGATGTTGCCTCGAGTTTTTCCTTCCTCAGCCTGAGGAAGATTCGAGCGCTAACACCTTTCTCCTCAAATATCCTGAAAAGTATGGGAGAAATGAAGCCCATACTCTCCCAAGAGTAGCCAGAGCAACAAGATCTCTTGCTACCCCCTCACACCTCCATAATACAAATAATGACGTGAAAACATGACGATTGACATGAATAATGTCATGACAACACAATTCACCCAAACTCCTTTCTGCCATATGATGCAAGTGCCATGCCAAGTCCCTTCCACCAACATACTCTTTGAAATAGAATGTGTCATATGATGACCAAACACTTTCAAGAGTAGCCAACATAGCCTTGCCTCCTGCTTCCCTGTGTCATAGATCTGCAAGTGGCTTTCCAGCCTCTTTCTCATCAACATCACCCATCCAACCAATGGCGAGTGTTTATCATCATGCTCAAAATTGGTATCCCTCAAATGGAGAATACCATCCTCCCAAATCAGATTTATGTCTTTGCATTTCATGGGATGTTGAAATGCAATCTCCTGGATATCTCCAAATGAAGACCACTCATAAATGACCAAGTTGGTCCCATAAGGATCCAAATAATGTGTAGGCAAAGACTTCTCATCAGAAGGTGAAGTTCTCATCAATAAGTATCCATCATAATAATGGAATATGTCATCCATCATAAGATGTCCCCCATCAACCATCTGCCTATCCTTTGCTATACATGTAGGAAGGTTATTGGAATGCTCCAACGATGGTAGGGCCCCCAGCTCATCAATGTTGTTCAATGAAAGTGTTTTTTATCTCCATGATGGTGCATATACTATCTTAAGATCATGCTCAATGCTAAACACATAGTTCTACATTGCATTGTTTAGGACAATACTCATCCTATCCTCCAAAAATATACACTCCAACATCAAGAGTTGTGTGTAGCTCAACAATGACACACTAGGATGACTGTATATCTCCTCCTTGAACAAATCAAGGTTCCTTAGTGCAGTGATAGTCTATTGCTCCAAATCAACAATGTGCTTTGACCCTAGGCCATGCATTTGCCCTGACAGAATCTTTCCATAATCCTCCATATGATGTGTTGAAATAACAGGAAATGGAAATATGTGCATACCTTGGTAAAGCTTAGGAACATATTGTACGGCTACAAGGGTTCCTTCCTCCAGTGTGATGGCTTCTCTAACTACTGATGATGGTGTCTGCTCTAATATGGCTACATCAACACTGGTACAAGTCTCCTCCTCCTCATGCATCTCTAGAATAGTGCATGGGACTCCAAAAGTCAAGAGATCAAGACCACTTTGAAAAAGTGCAAGTGTTCCTTCTCCTGATGCAAGTGCTCCTGCAACATGTGGTGGTGAAGGCCGATTCTCCTCTGACTTCTTCTTGTCAAATTTCTTGATCAACCTTTGAGTAAAATTTTCATATGCAGTCACTTTTGCATGAATCAAATGGTTGAACCACCAATTTTTTTCTTTACCCTAAAGGTGCAGCACTGTAATCTCAAAAGCTTCTCTTTCCACCACTAGATGTAGTTTGAAAAATGCATCCATATTCATTCCCCAAGCTCATGTTGTGCATGTGGATGACCCATCAAATGTAGATAATAAAAATATATTGCTACAAGGTGTTCTTTCTTCTTTGAGATGAATGAAGTGTGGGAGAGTTATATTCTCGTTGAAAGCATTTGTTTGAGATTTTTACTTTGCAAGATACTCACTTAGAATCTCATGATCTAAGTGTCCTCCATCTCCATGCCTCTTGTCTTCTTCTTAAAAAAAAAAGGGCATAGTGTGTCTCCTTGGAGCTCTATGCAATACCAGATCTTCCTTTTGTTGATAGGAAGTACATGGACCTTCCTCTTCTTGAAACCTTTTAGAGGTATCATCGCATCTATCCTCTTTCATATGTTGACCTCCTTGTAGAGGTTCTTCATAGATCTGAAAAGTGATGAGACAAAGCTCATTCCTTCCCTCATTTTAGATATTGTTTTCTTCTCTTCTTCTTCTTATATCGTATTGGCTGAAACTCACTAGCCAAGCCAAGATTATGCTCTGATACCACTGTAATATTCCCAAATGGGGAAGAAACAATATATGAACACAATAATGGAAATAGTAGTGAATAAATCAACACACCATGATATGAGAAAAATGTACAACTATCTCATTAAACATATTAGAAAATAATTGGCACAAGATCTTGAGAATCAAGTCACTTAAGCAATGGAAAACAAGCCTCTACTAAACAAATATGTCAATACATGAGAAATAGCTTCCATACAAATGTCATGAGCTAAGACAGCGTAGTTTTAGGTCATAACTCCTACAGAAATGATATATCAATATGGATCTATTGTTATATAGCTCAAACAATGTCGGCAACATAGATCTAAACTCCCAAGCACATTTCCAAGGTAACCCGAAAAAGGTTTCCTGAAATACACAAAAATGCAGAAATACAAATATGGCCCTAGGGTTGAATAATCTCTGCAACTAGATAGATGATAGGAAGTTTCTGATCTGATCTGAAAATGTATGAAATCTCCTCCTATATAATCTCCAAATGAGAGGTTGATCCCCTCACTGAAAATCTATCTCCCCCAACTAGGGCTCCAAACCCTCTACTACAATTGCACACTGAAATAATGCAGTTTCTTCAGAAAATTGCACTATAACTAATAATAGTACCTTAGCCTGATGATGGATGATGAAATAAAGCTCAGGGGTTATCTTTTTTGGTCTCCCAATGGAAAGAAAATTTCCTCCAACTGAAATCAAGCAAGGAAGTGACCCAAATCAACTCTCCACTGTTGCACCCTGCAACACAACACAATACTCTGTAGAAAATGTGATGTACAACAAAGATGTAGCTTGGCCTAATGCCAGATAGTGGACAAGTTAGTGAAATACTCTCCCAAGAGGCATCTCAAGGAAAGAGGTGGGATTCCCGACTGAGAACACCTTGTGTTTAACAACGCTACAATCTTATCTCAACAGATGAAGAGAGCAACAAGTCTATACAGACATATCAAAATACTAATCAAAACATACCCCATATGGCTAACATCCTCTTCCTTATATAAGTTATGAGCTTCCTCACCCTTGGCTCCACTCAATTAGGTCACTACCTTTGTGCAATCAATCTCCCTCCAAAACTACGTTGTCCCACCATGAATGCCACTCCTTCATAACAATGCTGTTTGATTTGGTCAAACTTGACCCAGTCTTCAGGCTCCAGCCCATTTTCACACCTAAGGATATTCAATCCAGCTTAAAGATGACCTCCATTGACAATCGGAGTGTCTTTTATTCATACTAAGGAGATTTATGGGTCTCCATACCCTCTTATTCCTCTATCTAAGAGCAAAATAAAAATTTAATATTCCAATTAGTTGTGTGCTAATTTAGGAATATTACAAGATAATGACCTTATAATCAATAAAATAAAAGAAATCAAGTGGATCCTTGCCCTGTAATCAGTTTTCCCCTCTTTCTTGGACTTGAATTTAACTTGAAACCTCTTGAAATAGGCCCTGGTTTTTTGAGCTTTCACGAAAATCATGGTTGTGGATCATAGTTTGAGCCATGAATTTGTAATGATTTCCAATGTGATGTGTACTACCATTGTCGAAACATTTACATTGTTGATTATCATGAGATAAAACCCCATATTTACCACAACAGCTCGGAAATTGGCATTTAGTCATCGCTTCAGACAACAGTTGGAAGGAATTTGAAAGTCCAAATTTTCATCGTGATCCAGCCTTATGTACATGGTGTCAGACTGGGCTTGGGTTTGAAGCCGCAAGAGAAATGATAATCTTGGGTAAAATGTGAAATAATGGATCGACTGTTATTAGTAGATTGAAGAAACTTCAAATCGAGACTCAAATGTAGCCATGAAATTGACACGTTGAAGGAATACCTGTACATTTTTGGTCTAGAGTGAGGGTGCTCTGATTACAGATATTCCACATCCAGTAAAGCTCAAAGCACACAGGATCAGATCCATCGACATAGAGTCCTATACCCCCGGGCTTCACTTGCAGTCTATATTTTTCAGATGACAGATTATGAGTGCCCAATCGGCTAACGAGAAATTCCAGTACATGAAGAAATTGGCCAAATAGAAGCGTATCAGTGGGATAATCACCATATCTAAAAAAACTATCTACAAGAGTTTAAATAAAAAGTTGGGAATGCATTATATTGGCTTGATATTTAAGACCCATTATTACTTTTACTGTCAAAGGAAATTATTCAAGACCAAGAAGCCAACTATAAAATAGTAAAGCATTCTAATGGATTTTATTAGTAAGGAGAACCAGATATATCGGACGGAAATTGGAATGCAAGATAGGTTTTCAAGTAATATAAAAACAAAGATTAGGAAAATTTTAGGGTTAATTTCAACTAACCTCTAAAAAACTCATCATCAGTGGAAAATTCTTCAATATCATCGAAATAGATAAGGGGTGTGCATAGTTTGATCCCTTGACCTAAAGTTTGACAATGTGATTTAGGAGAGGGGATTTTATTATCATTCGCAGGGGAGCCTTGCCTTAGTCTCTTGAATCTCAAAAGCTGCTCTTTGTTGCACTTCGTTGTAGCACTTTGGATCTTCTTCATATTGATCTATGAAAACTGCAGTTCTTGGGTTCGATCCTTGTGCTCGTTCATCTTCCTCAAATACTAGGGCTAACGCTACTATTATAAATCAAGGTCGAGGGAGAATGTAGGAGCTTCCAAAACATCCATTAGAGTGATGAAATGGAAAAAATTGCAATGAAAAAATTTAACCCTTCAAAATTAGTTTGAATTTAACCAAATTGGCAGGAAAAATCGCAATAATAGCAATGAAAACATTCAACCCTTCAAAATTAGTTTAAATTTAACGAGATTGGTCCCAAATACTCTAGCTCATTCTTACTACAAATGTACTTCTTACTACAAATTTACTTTGAGGTTCTCCATTGGCTAGGATGAATATTTGGGAAATTCACATATTCTAATTTTTTTTTAACATTGGGAAATTATTTTTTTCTTTTAAATTATAATTTCATTTTTTCTTGACTCCTAAATAAGGTGGTTTGTGTGTATTTTTGTTCTCATCAAGTATTTTTAATTTAAATTTTCTAGAATGGTTGATGTAGGAGTTAATTATAGGAGTTATACTATCTATCTTAAGGGGTAATGAGGCTTGATTGAATCTTACACAATTTTAGCGACAACATTCCACATTTAGGTAGATTGTTTTCCATCCAATATGTGGTCTAGTCCAGCATAAGCACAACCTAATAGTAGGGAAGAAAATTGTCATTTGGTTGTTTTATCATGACAAGACTTGGTTGTGCATCTTATGGAGTCGTTTTCAAGGTTAGATGAGGTTTATGGTTATGGAAACTTCATATTGTCAATACATTGAGGTTTTCAATGATGAGATTCTATTGCCTAGTATGGAAAATTTAGAGTTGAGGAGGCACAATTGAAGAAATATCGACTTGTCAAAGGTGCCGCATGGAATATCTATTGATCAAGATTCATTAAAGTGGTCAAGATTTAATTTTTGTTATTGTTGTATTAAATGTTTTGATGGATGGATACTTGTAACCTATTAAATCACTACAATATATGTTTAGAAGTGTGTAATGCACATTATAATAATGATAAGGTGCATATCGAAAACCCCTGGGCCAAGTAGAAAATATTCGTCATTGCATTAGAGGTAGAAGTGCAGATCCCAAAAGTAATATATAAGGTGTTAATGTAACAAACTCAAGGCATTTCTTACCAATTGAGGAAACCTTTGTTGCACTTGCTTGAGAGTGAAGTGCTTGGTCTTTGTAGGAAATAAACATACATCAACAATGCAATAGAGTTTTCTAGTTTTTTTACGAGTATGTCAACTTGTCATATCAATGAATTTCTTAATTAAAATTGATGTGATGAACATGGGATATATGTTCAATAATTAATATGGTTTTGTTTTACTATTTTTAAATAATTAAGTATTAGAAGGCTAGTAGAGTTCATCATTGAAAGTGCATGCTACCAAGGTTGTTTGATATGTCAAAAGATTTATTCTCATAATGCTTAATGAAATTATAAATATTGTTTTAAGGGATCATAATTATCGACATGGGCCTTTAAAATTATATTTTGAATGTGAAGATAGAGTTTATCGTTAACCAAGAAGTTGTGAGGGCATGATGTTTGTCATGTCATTATTTATTATTAGTTGAAATATGCCATAAAATTTCTTCAACTTGATGTTAAACATTATAAATATTCTTGATGAAGAGATAACTTTATTGAATTTATTTTATGTAGAGATAAAAATCCCTTTAGAAAGAAGTGTTAGATACATATTATCAATCAAGTTTTCAAGTTGAAAGTCAAAGAAAACATCTAAGGTGCATATGAAAATTTCAATGGTAAAATTTTTCTTATTAACCTAGAAATTTCGGAACTAATAATTTGTGATGAAAAGAGTATTGTGAATCGAAGGTGAAATGTTAAAATTTTATCAAGGAAGACTCACTAACACATTAAATGTCCAAGATGAAAGTTTGTTATACTCAACATAACAAGGAACAAGTTATGATCATTGATGGAACCAATTGTCAATGTGTTTTTACTTGCGAGTGCTTCTCATGAACTATAATCACATTATATCATATATTACTTATGGCACAATTGTTTCAATGCATAAATTTGAAGTAATGAATATCAAATCACTTAATAGTGATTTAATTGCATGAAATATTCAGTTATTAGTCCTTGCCCAAGCACGAAATATTGATCAATTTACAATGTTGGTCAATGACTATAAATTGTTGCAATAATCCCGATTTCACTTTGGAATGTGAATTTTTATATCTTTTTTATTTTGTAAAAATACAAAATAATGAAATAAAAATGAAAATAAGAATTATCATAAGTATAATTGGTGAATTTTCTTGATGAGACAACTTGAACTTGGGTTATTTTATATTTTTTAAAACATTAAAAAAGGGAATATGATGGAAAGGTGGTGGGAGTTGTATTGTCAACCTTGCTCAAGGAAACTCCATGGAATGCACCTCACTCATGTGTGCTCCTCTCTTAAAACATACACATATTTTGAACTTTATTTTTATGTTCTAAAACTATATGAATCTGACTCAGATTGTGATTGTTGTTGATGTTGTGAGGCTCCTAATTGTAGTCTATAATTGGATGAATATTTCTTATTTTGTGACTTTTTGTTGTTCATGTTGCAATCATCACCATTTTGGTTTATAATTGGATGGATATTACTTAGTATTTGTAACTAGTATTATTTGCATTGCTTAAATTTTCTCCTGCTCATTAGTGTAGTTGGAGTTGATGATTTTATATTTTTTTATCCCTTCTCATTCATATTACCACATTAAAAATTCATAGCCTTGATTCTTCTTGGTTGATTTGAGCATTTTCATGGGATGCTTAATATTTAAAACTAACGATTGAGGATTCTACATGTGTTCATTAGTGTTTCCTATTCATAAATGGGTTTTTGTTGGATGTTGGAATTGTTTTACTTCTCCATCAATATTTCTAGACAATGTGTGGAAGTGTGAGATTGTTGTTAGAGTTCAGGGTTCATACGGATGTTCTAAGCATGCACACTTGGAAAATGCTTTTGTGTGGCTCTTTTCCTTCTCATTGGTTTTGTTCTTATTGTTGAAATTTTGTGAGAAAGTGAGGTTGTTGTTGGATGGTTCATAGGGATTGTGGCCTTTTATGTTGTTCATTTTGTTGTTATCAATGTCTATGTTATTTGATGTTGTCCCATTGGTTTAGTGTTTCATGGGCCCTTGTAATCGAGACATTAAGTGTGTTGTTGGTGGCTATTTACTAAGCCTTCTCTTATGTTCTTTTGAATAGTAGGTAGGAGGTTATGTGTTGTTATTATCAATTCCTTCTGTTCTTTATTTAAGTTAAAAAAGGTGCTTAACTTTTCTCTATTAATTTATGCTTTTCCCTTTAGCATATGTGTATTCCATTTGTTGGGTATTATGTGGGTCGTTGGTGTAATTTCATCAAATAATCTAACGAAATTAGGGGCTTAAGGACTAGGGGTTAGGATTATGATTTATTAATGCGCTTAAGGATTATGGGTTAGCATATTTAGGCGTTAGGGGGGTCATGCCCTTGGGGTTCTAGGGGTTTGCGGGTATAGGATTCAAGGGTTAGGCTTGGCGGGTTTAGGGGTTAGTTCTTAATAGATTAGTGGTTAAGGTTTTTAGGGATTACGGGTTAAGCACTAAGGGCTTAGGGGTTAAGAGATTAAGGGTCATGGGATTTGGGTTTCAATGGGTTAAGTAGTTAGGGGTTAGGAGTTAAAGTGTTTAGGGGTTAAGGGTTAAGGGTTAAGGGTTGGGGTTACTTTATTCCTCCAAAATTAGATGCATGTTTGGACATTAGATGAGCATATTTTTTCTCTTTGAAAGAAAATACATAGAGGATATTTGGGGGAAATGTGATTGTCCATAAAATGTAGATCATATTTAGGGACCTTGTCTCTTTTTTCTCTTGGACCCTAATAGTGCTTGAAGGCTGTATTTGGAAAGGATAGTGGAAAAAAACCCAAAATAATCAAGAATATTAGTTTTGGAGCACTTATGGTTTGGGGGAAAGGCTTAGGGGTTCTATGAGTTAAGGGGTTTAAGGGTTTAGGACTCAGGAGTTGAGGGTAAATGGTTAGGGCTTAGGGGGTTTATGGTTTTTGGGGTTGAGGGGTATGGGTTTGAGGTCTAGGGGGTTTAGGGGTTATAGGTTAGTGGCTTAGTGGTTTAGAGCTTCATGGGTTAAGGGTTAAGCGCCAAGTGCTTAGGGGTTAAGTGATTAAGGGTTATAGGATTTAGGTGTCAGCATGTTAGAGGGTTTAGGGGTTAAGGGTTAAGGGTAAAGGTTTAAGATGATGAAGGGTTAGGTCTTAGGGATTTTAAGTTAGGTGTTATGGGTTAAGGGGTTAGTGGCTTAGGGTTTAGGGGATCAAAGAGTTAATGTGTTATGAGTGCATGGGTTAATGGATTATGGATTTGGGGTTAAGGGGATAGGGAATTTAGTGGTTATGGGTTAAGGGATTATTGAGTGTGATAATGGGACCCCTAATCCCCTTGTGAAAATTATTGGGGTTTCCCTCATCAATTTATCTCGTTACTTTCCCTATAGGCCCCCCAGCCCGTATGACATGAGATCCTAAGCCCCCTTCTCATTCTCTTGTGTTCTGATTATATATCTCAGTAAACCATGCTCAAACTATCACTTCTACCCATCCATGCTACCCTTATGTCCCATTTCCTTGTTAAATACAACAAAATATCACCCTTCCCCAAGATTCATGAGAATTGAACATTTGGAGGCGATCATTTAACAACTTCCATACGTCTAAAAATTTAAATACAATGACTCTTTTTTTTTTTTCGGGGGGGGGAGGTATCCAAAACTACTTCCAAAAGCTACATTGTCATGAATTTTAAGGGTGGTTCATGGATTTTAATTTAGGAGTTAAGGGTTTAGTCGCTTAGGGTTTAAGGGATAAAGGGGTTAATGTGTTATGAGTTACTAGTGTAGGGATTAAGTGATTATGGCTTAGGGGTTAAGGTGATCTGGAATTTAGCAGTTATGAGTTAATTTATTATGGTTTGTGATAATGGGTCACCTAATCCCCTTATCACAACTATCGGGGGTTCCCCTATCAATTTCTCTCTTTTCCTTCCCTTTAGCCCCCTTAATCCCTATGCAGTGAGGTCCTAAGGCCCCTTCTCATTATCTAATGCTAGGATTATGGATCTCACTAAGCCATGCTCAAATATCTCACTTCTAACCATCCATGCTACACTTATGTCTCCTTTCCCCATTAAATACACCAAAATACCCCCCTCCCCCAAAGTTTATGAGAGTTGAACATTTCAAGGTGATCATTTAACAACCACCTCTAAAATTTTAACTCAAATGAAATTTTTTTATGGGGGGTTGTCCAAAACTACCTCCAAAAGTTTCAATGTCATGAATTTTAAGGGGATTTGTCAAACAACCCCACTAAAATGTCACAATAGTTGAAATTTTGGAGGTGATTTTGTACACCACCGAAAAAGTCACGATAATTGAACTTATAGAGGCAGTTGTTAAATGACTGCCTCCAAATTTTCAATTCTCATGGCTTATATTTTTTCTTTCTGGGGGGGGGCCGGGGGTTCAAAAACTTCCTCCAAAAGTAAAATTCTCAAGAATTTTATGGTGTTTGTCAAAAAACTGCCATGAAAAATGTATTTTCGGGCAGTCATTTAAACCCACTCCACCCAACACCCCCCCCCCCCCCCCCCCCCCCAAAAAAAAATAAAAGTCATGAGAAAACACTCTTAGATGCGGGTTTTATAGAAACCCATAGCCATAAAAATAAGTTCAGTTTTCATGACTTGTCAGGGGGGGGTTTAAAAACTTCCATGAAAATTGGTGTATGTTGTTGTGGAGGCCCGTGGCTCTCTACACATATTCTGCATGTGCCAATGTAGCCCTGTGGAGGGTTGGGACCTCATATAAGGAGACCAAACCCAAAATGGAGACCATATTTAACCCTGCGTAAGATCCAATGTGTCCCCTTGCCCTCTAGTACACCAAGTCATCAAAGAAATCAAGTAAAAGAGTTTACAAATCATGCAAAACAAGTGGTCACTTCATAATGGTATGCCCTTCAATAGTGGGCTTAGCATGTGCACATGTCTCCCATCTCAAATGGTGTTAACCATGCACCCTATTAGGTGGTTTCTTCTTCTAAAGGGGGTGGTATGTCCCTGGTACATCCTTAAAATGATGGTGTCATGTGATAAAGTGATTGAACATAGTAGGGGATTGATGTGAGGAACTTGGGTCACATGCCATGGCACAAGGGTAGCTAATGAAAGGGAAGCCCAAATTTGGGTAAACAATGCGTAAGGGGAGAAATCATGGTACATGAGTTACCCTGAGCTTGATTTTTCCACCCTTATTCATATGGATTTTTCCTTTTATGATTTTTTTTTGGTTAATTTCTTGAGGCTTAAGGGAATGAGAGCATATTATGTAAATTATAGCTATAGATACCCATTTTAAGGTGGGGAAGTTCATCGCCCACCAGGGGTTGGGAAAATCATGGGTTCCTAAATGATAGAGGAGGCTCATCTGGGGCCTATAGGAATGAGGGTGGTGGCCATGGAAGGTGGTAGAGCTCATGTATTGGATTTTTCCCACGTGCTAAATGTGTTTGTCCCAACCATATTTTGACTTGAGGGGAGATCTTTTGCAAATATAAATTTACTACTTTGATTATTAATGAAATATAAAACCAACAATATTGTTTTATTTAAAGCTTAATTTGATATAATCATGTAAATTATGTATTAAATGAAATAAATTTATTTGTTGGTACCATTCTCATAGAAATTGATAAAACTAAACACATTTATCCATTATTACATAACAAACCATACTTAAATATTTTGAATTACATATTTATAATCATTAATAAAGGTTTATGTATTATTAAAAAATTAAATAAATTTGATACCTAAACAATTAACAAAATTTCATAATACCATTAAAAACTAACCAAGGTTTATATCAAACAATTAATAAAATTTCATACACCATTAAAAAATTAATTAAGGTTCATATCTAAATTAACAAAGGTTCATACAATAATCCCCAATTGGGGTGAGGTCTGATAAAAACATGGAAAGCGTCTCGCATGAGTAAATACAAGTGGAGCAAGGGTGAGGGACGGTACTCCCAGTCCCTTCACCATAATGCATGCAATGGGAGACGTACTCGCTTCACGTTGGTAACCCATATGAAAAATAACTACGCATTAGAGTTCAGAGGTGGTGAAAGGATAAGGCAAGGGAAGATGAGGGAGCTCAACATTCGACTCCTGACTTTTTTTTGGTGCTGGTCTTTGCGGTGGCCTTCGTAGAGGAAGCATAAACGTCATAGGAAGGTTTACGGAGGGAGTGGATTGTGTGTGCTTGTCGTGGGAATTTTTTGGTGTGGTGTGTTCAACCGGTCCCTGCTCCTCAGTTTCTTACCAATTATCTATATCTGGGTTGAGGATAGGAAGTTGAAGGGAAGTGAGCTCACTATCATGGATATTCCACTAGAGAGTTCACCATAACACACTAGATAAAACTATATTTAAAAATGAATGAATGAGGGTTTATGATAGCAAGTGTTAGTGAGTTTTGGGTGTGCTAAGGGGGGAGTGATGTCAAGGGATGCTAAGCAGTGTTAAGGCATGTTAGAGGCCAGGGAAACATGCCAAGATGTGTCAGGTGCCAAGGTGTGCCAATGCATGCCAGGTTGGAGTGTTTGGGAGTGCCAAGGAAAAACAAGGGAGCACTCAGTCTTAAATTCATGTAAATGAATGAATAAGAGTGTGTGACAGGGAGTATCAACAAGTTCTAGGTGTGTTGAGGAGGGAGTGGAAAGGTATGCTAGGTAGTGCCAAGGAATGCTAGAGTTCTAGGGAGACATGCCAATATGTGCCAAGTGAGAGGGTGTGTCAATGCTTTCTAGGGAGTTCCATGGAAACACAAGGGAGAACTAGTTCAAAATGCATGGAAATTAATGAATAAGAGTGTGCAGTAGGGAGTGTCAGTGAGTTTTAGGTGTGCTAATTAGGGAGTATCAAGGTTATATGCTAGGAAGTTCCAAGGCATGCTAGAGTGCTAGGGTATTTTAGGGAGTGGTAGTGTGTGCTAGGGTATGCCAAAGCATGCCAAGGAATGTAGGGGATGCTAACACGTGCCAGATAATGCTAAGGAATTCTAAGGCATGGAAAGTGAAATGGAATGTTCAGATGTAAAATATGTTTCTTGGTTGTTTTAATGCCATGGTTGGATGTGAACCTTATATTGGTAACTTGTTAAGTGGGATGAGTTGAGATTGGACATGAGTATCATAAGATGAGTTATAGGTAGCTCTCAGGTGAACAAGGCATATGTTCAGTTTCCAAGACACATGAGAACTTGGGTTTTGTCTTAGAATATTTTATGCAAACACACTCAAGTGCCACACATCTACTTTAATGCACAAATAAATCTACACACATCAAGGAATTAACTAGTGCACATTTTAATTTTACATTTTTAAAACCCTTCTTCATTATATTACAAACTACAATACAAAAGGCTAGAGCTCATGTACCATGGATCGTGACCCTTTATAATCACACTAAAACAAGGAATACAACTAGGGCTTGGTGTTAGTCCTTTGACAACCAATCTATCCTGAACAAGACAACACTTGACCTACTTGCTGATGGTGGCCACACAACCCTTTCCTTCAACATGTTTAATGAGAGCACGATAGGTTTAATGTTTGGAAAACAAGGGGCCACCCCCTTGTCCAACACTTTTGATGGGTACTATTCATCATTATGGCACTCATGGACCCCAGTAGGCCTCCTAGAAGACCCTAGGACATCAGTTGACCTCTTATGATTCTTATTATTCCATGTATGAGCTAGTTTGGTGGGATTGTCACCAAAAGTTAGGGTTGTTGGCACAATATTTTATGTTTAGGGGCTAATTTAGTCCCATAAGATAATTCGATCAAATCCAAATCAGTGTATAAATATGATTTATTTGGATTTATTTGTATCATCACTTGACCTAGGATCTCTCTATCTTTAGAGAACTTCACATTTTTCCTTGGAGGACTATTTTGGATAATGGATGCATTTTTGTGTATGGATTTGGGCTATTTTTATCTTGGATCTTTGTTTTTGAAAATATGAACCTGGTTGGATATACTCTCTAACATTGTGAGTGAAAATTTAACGATATTCTTCTTGTTGCTGCATACTATTGAATTTCACTATAACTAGGGTAAATGCTGCATGATGGAAATGTGGAATTATGTGTCTATTTAGCTTATTTAATGTATGGGACATTGTTAGATGAATGAAATTCCCTAGAGATCATTGTATCTCAATAATATTGCACCATTTGTATGAAGTATAAATTCTTGAAGGTCACTTTTCTTTTTCCTCTAACGTTGGACAAAGTTGATTTTCTGGGCCTCCTTGATCAAGAAACCAAATTATTTTTCATTGTCATCCCTGAATCCATATCCCCAAGTGAATTAGGCACTAGTCCCTCAAAAAGGGTGATGATTTACCCCCCTTTTTTTCACAATTTTCCATTTTTCCCTAGGTCGAGCCCCATTAGGTCACCTATGGCATTAATTTCCCAGGAATCTAGCCAGAGGAAAACTTCTATCTCCTAGAGGCAACTGAGTTGGTGGGTACCCTCACTCTCCTCATAATTTGGGCTAATTTTGATGGTGAAATATTTGGATACCTCAAGCGCTAGCTCTAGGACCAAGTTTTTCCGAGGTGTTCTCAAGGCTATAACCTAGTAGGATCAATTTAACCTATCGAAATAAAAACTCTTGCCTGATAATTTCCCCTCACCTTTTATAGGATAGGAACATAATTGGTTACTAAATTCAATCCCTGAACCTGGGGTGGGTCCACTTGGCGTCGTTTGGTTCCATTTGTTTTCAAAGGCCTTTCATCAAGGAACATTTGGGAATCCAAGTTCCCAAATAATTTTAGGGATTGAGAACTTCCTACGTAAGTCTTATTCTTCTCCCTCAACCCTTCAATCCCATCCTATCTCCCTAGAAAATCAAGTCACTTGCTTAAAAGGAAAGCAAGTCCCACTCTTTATTTTATTTTAGGGAAAGGGTTTCTAGGGTCACTTCCCACCTATTCACTGACCTATATTGTACATGTGACTTCCTATACTACAAGTACTCCTCCCCTCTGTGAAATTATTTGAAGAGAAAGGAGCCTTAGCTGTGGTGAAAATGGGCTACGACTCCATCGTTAGCTTTGTCCTAGCAGTTGCCCTCTTAGAAAGCCCTTTTAGGTCCACTAATAGTTTGAGTGGTAACAAGTTGTTCACGAATCCATTTGTGAAAAAATCTTTGGTATGCCCACTTTTTCCATATTACGTCTCCAAGATGAGAAGTCTAGGGCTATGGAGGCTACCCTTCTTTTCATCGAATCAATCCTCTACAATATAGTGAACTAGGGCTAGTTGGTTGGCCCACTTGACTACTACTTTAGTCCTTCAAAGTTTGCACATCCTTAGGTCCTATACACCTACCCTTCTACCAATATTTTTGTCCTTCACAAGAAAAATAGTGAGGGATCTTCTTTGATAGTCACCTAACAACCCTCCAACTGTACTTGGACTACGATCAATCTTCCCAACCATAGTCAATTTTTTTTACTGATCTAGGGCCCACAATATTGTCTTCATCTGGGGCTCTTCAAATATGCCACCTAATAATGGTTTGAGTCCTCTCAAAATCAGTGTTCTTGTGTACTGAAACTTTTATTGTTGTTGTCCAATCTATGAACAAATATGAGCTACTCCTCTTATCATCCTTCTAACAATTTGTAGATGATTGAAATAAGGTCATAGATCAACCATTAACAGTCCATTGACTAATTTTTTATAGGTTTCTTCAAATATCCATCTAAGACTCTATGGATAGTCCACCAAAACCAACTCCTCTACATGTCAATCCATTCTTCATATGGCACATCTCTTCCGCATGCTCAATATTCTACTCAGGTTCCACTCTCCTTTGGGTCAGTTGTCTCCACACATACTAAATCTGCAAACCATATTCTAGATCTGTGGTCTATATTGCAAAAATAAACCTCGCTCTAAGGGTCATAATCCGTATTCTTCTATAGAAATTGTCACAGTCTTAAGGGAATATCTTATGAACTAAACATGCCAGGAAAATTTTCTAACTAGGGAATTCTACTTATGTACTTCTAATTTTTATAGAAAAAATCCTATCCACCCATAGAAAAATCATGACTCCTGCCTCCATAAGGGACTCGACCTAGATCATATGGATCCATAGATTCTATGCATTTCTTTGACTGAATCTTGACATGAACTTCAGATCTCAATTTTGACCCTCAAACTAGGGTTACTTCTGTCAATATTACGTCTTGGTCTACTTCTATTCTGGCTCTAGATTACAGTTCAAGCCCTCCTCCGTTTATGTTGATATTTATCACAGACCTTGCAACCTACTAACCACCATAATGTAAGATGGTATCAACCCTCTCTTCTATTTCATTTAGAAAATCTAACCAACAAGATTCAATCTAACCTTGTAATGTACTAAAACAAGATACTGAATCCTTCCTACAATTTGCGGAAACAAAACATGATCACACAATCACATATAAGTAAGATAAAGAAATTATCAATCGTACAACACAAGATGTATCTAGGGAAAACAACTTCTCAAAAACCCTCTATCTCTATTGTGGATTAAATCATGGAATAATGAAACAATACAATGCTTAATCTCTCATGAGATTCTTCAACACTATGCCAACTGTCTCCTGTTGATCTAGGAAAAATCGGTCTAGTACTTAGCTAATTTGTCAGCCTTCCTTTACTCTGCCTTGCTCACACAATTCCTAGGGAATTAACTCCGTGTTAATTAGGAATAATTAGGAAACAACCTTCCTTGATTGCACAATCCATCATGGCATCCTGATGAATTTATAATTGCACATGGGAAATTTTCTATAAATACAACTGATAGTTATGTTCCCTTTAACTTCTATTTGAACTAGGTCTTCCTCGAAACTGACATGCATGCAACTATTAATAGTGATTGATCAATTATCTGATTGATCACTCATTGTGAGTTAATTCTAATTTAATTCATTGGACCTCTCACTAGCTCATCACTTAGTTAGAACTAGTTAAACTGATTTTAACTTAATTAATTGAGTTAACTAATTCACACCTACATGCCACTAATGCATCAACTACAACTGGACCCCCAAAATATTAGAATCCCTCTACATGCCTCATCTTATACCCTCATGATCCAGACATATGCAGGAACACAATAAAATATAGAAATAAACATAAACGCAGAGATGCAACATAAATAGAACTTCATTTCATTAATATCAAATACTGAAAAATGCTTACAGACAAAATGGAAAACAAACTAGCTCAGGTGATGGTAGCTTATCCCTGAGAAGAGATGTGGTAGCTACATGCCTCTGAACTATGTTACAATAAGGCCCAAGGGCCTTTCTATTATTAAAAAATAAGAGAAAACCCTAAACAACCAAAACCCTAACCGAAGGAGATGTAACACCAAGATTTTATGGGCCCTGTTGGGGTTAGTTGGGTAGCCAACTTCCTGGGGTCGTAACTTGGTCATATGATATTTGTTTGATGCACGTGATACCTTGTTATAAATATCTCTCTGAGGAATACACTTGATGGCATGATTTCAATAAAATTTCCAAACCTTTTATGCCCAAAAAATGTTGTTTTGAGCCTCAAAATGTCTCCAGAAGTTCAGGACCTAAAAAAGGGACAAAAATAGTAAATTATGCTATAATTAAGGAGACTGGAAAATAGAAAGAGACAATGGCAACGACCCATGTGGAATAGGTGGGTGGCCACCAATATCCTCCTCGATCACTTCAACTCAAATTTCTTCAGCTAACTCAGTCATCATGACTTAGTTAACTCACACAAGTTTATATGAGACGAAATTATGATTTATTGTCCAATTTATTTAAGGTAAAAATAAATTAGACACCTCACATTCCTCACTCCTGGTACATAAAAATTCCTCGTAAGTGTGGGTGCAATTTTTTTTGTCCTTTCTAGTTGCTAATTTAATTGTTTCTTTTTGCAAATTTCAACACTCCCTCTCAACAAAAATTAATTCAATGTATCCCCATCCGGTACCTTTGGAAGGTTCTGCATGCAACACTTCTCTAGTGTTTTTTGCACCTGCAAATCCTGAAACTGAATCGCTTTTTAACAACTAAATTAGTATAGTGCCTCTACCATCAGATTCTTCTTACTGCTGCAAGATACTACACCTGTCTACTGGACTCTTCGCGCTATTGCTGACATCTGCATCCATGCCCTTTGCACTATTGCCATATCTCATCTGCACACCAATATCTGACATCTGTCACTCTAATTTCTGTCTTGCTGACATCTGACTGTAGCAATCTAATTGATCCTTCTTGCTACTGTTGTACTGTGGGCTCCTTGTAGCTAGGTTTGATCCATGTGACACACAATATCATTGGACCCTACCCAAATTTCTTATCTTGGGATTATGTCTACACATCACCCTAGCTTTCACTTGGAGGTATGGTTGCACCATGTGCTCTTTATGCCCATATGGCTCGAAATTTCCCCATCATGGAGGTCTCTGCTTGAGTGGACGCTTCCATTCAGTCTCCTCTCTGCTTCTCCAATTTTCACTGCTCTACAACCTTCTGAGATTGCTTCTGAGGTTTCATGCTGAGAGGTAATTTGTGCTCCCTCTCAACCACAAATTATCTAACCTCTGCTTTTCTCCTCAAATATTTGCATACAACATCTGGTACCTCAAGTGCATGTTTGAAATATTGTCATTTATGGCAAAGGAGCACAAAGGAGTAGCACCAGAACTATCATTAACGCGAAGGAAATAAAGGTAGCAGAGAAGAAAAGGCAACAAAGGAAGTTAAGGTAGAAAAGGAACGAAGGAAGAAAAGGCAGAAAAAAGGCAAAGGCAGCAAAGGAAATAAAGGAGAAAATGCCGCAAAAATGAAAAGGTAGCAAAGGCAGCGAAAAGGAAAAGGTGTCAAAGATAGATAAGAATCAAAGGCAGCAAAGGAAGTTAAGGCAGAAAAGGAGCAAAGGTAGCAAAAAAAAAAAGGTAGAATCGTGAATGTGCTAGGTAGAGTCGTGAACATGCAACAAGCATGATAACCCCAAGTCAGAGTGAACAAAAAACATAAGAATAAAGGAGGATCATAGATCTTGCACGAATCCTCTGTTGAATCGAATATTTCACTAAGCGCACAACAAAAGGCGATCGAATTTGCAAGCAACAACAAGGATCGAAGGACAATCATATTTGCAAGCAACAAAGAGGATCGAAGGACAATCATATTTGCAAGCAGCAGTGAGGACCATAGATCTGGTGCAGATCAACAGTGACAATCACATCGCAACCATGAAGATGTCGCAGATCACAGGGTATAGTGTTTACAGTTAAGAATTTAAAAGTTAAGTTATTTAACTTGCGATGCAAAGTGGATCGACAAGGAGACAAGCATGGACTGTCCGATCCAACGAAGACCAACAATGGAGATCAAAAGGACAAATTTCAAAGTTTAGCATTTAAGTGTTAAGGCCGTCGTAGGGTAAGTTATTGTGTGTTCGATGTGAATTGGAGAAGGGACACGTGTTGGCACAACGCAATATCGCAGATCACAGGAAATAGAGGTTAACCACTACGTTAAATTGTAAAGTGAGTGAAGTGTGAATTTTTGGGGAAACTAAACCTTATAAAGTGCTAAGTGCGATTTCCTGTGATTGGTGGAAATTGTTGTGGCACCCTCCAGTAAAGAAGTTCTGCCTCTTGTTTGCGAAGAAGGGCGAACACGTGAGGTTCATTAGATCTGGGCGCAGATCAACGATGTATGGAAAATTGCAAAAGTGCACATTGAAAATTATAGTGGATAGAGCTAAGGCATCACGTGATAAGTTAAATTGTTTGCGATGTGGTAAAGATTGGAATATGCGATCCAATAAGGGGAGACCATGTGTCAAAATTGCGCATGAGCGCACACTGCAGATTTTATGGTTTGTACTTAAGAGTTCAAACGATAAGCTGGATGTGATGAAATGTGATCGAATATCACAGAAAATATGAGATACGTTTATTAAAAATGTCAAAACTTGTAGGCAAGCGAAATGTGATGCGTTGTGATTCGTTTCTGTGTTGTGGGACCCGAGAATCCTTGTTCCGCGTATATGTATGTTGGTTGGGGATCATTGGAATTTGTTTAACGTTCAGATACAGTAATCGTTGTTGATTGCTAACATATGTTTGTGGAATAAACTCCGACATTGTAATCTGCTGTGAGATAAAGGGAGTTTATGTGGGACATGACCCACAGGTCATAGTATTGTTTAAAATTGCAGTTTCGTGTTGCATCTAGTAGGTAATTGTGGGGTTAATTCGGATAACCCTGCATATTTTGATATTTGCGGCCTTATGGAGACTCAGGTAAGTAACCCAACATAGAGAAAAGGAGAAGAGAAGATCATAGAACGTTGCAGGTAAGATATGCAATAGGCATAGGTGGTGTAAAACATAAAGGCATGGGTCAAGTCGGGCCAAGATAGTAATGTTGTAGCACAGTTGGAAATATAATTGTAGAAACATAAAGACAAAGGGACAACAAGCAGAAGAGGACAAACACACAGAAAGCCTAAGAAGCTAAAAGGGCTGAGTGAAATATTTGATTGTAACTGTAAATGTATTAATTATTTTATATTGTTTGTAATGCAAAGGAAAGTCTCCGTAGGCATAGGCAAAACTCCATGAGTACTGTAATGATTACTTCTGATGTAATATCATGATATGAAGAATGACGAATCAAATGGGTGGAAGGCAAAGGGCCATGCCTATTCACTTCATATTGCCATAGAGAATGAAAAAAATCATGAAGCTATCTGTATAAAAAAGGTAATGTCCATGTGTAGAAAGTTACAAACAATAGAGAGAGAGAGAGAGAGAGAGAGAGAGAGAGAGAGAGAGTAGTAGAATTGAAGAGAGTTGAATATTTTTAGAAACTTGCTACAAAATTTAAAAGAGAAAAAGAATGTAAGACAGTTGTAGAAGGTTGGAGAGTGGAAGAATAAGAGAGAGCTGATAGGAAGTAAAGGTTGAAGAGGCAACAATGGAGAAGGAGTATAAAAGAGCAGATATCCAGGTGAATCAACAGTTTAGTTTCATGTTGAGTGAGGGGATTGTAGTCTCATTTCAAGTAGTAGCTTGATAAATTTCCAGTTGGAGCTGTTTGAGGTAGGAGCCTCCTGTGGGTTTTAGCCTATAGAAAATAGATGGGAGTTGGAGCTTCCTTGCAAGTTGTAGCTTGCAGAATTTGAGGTAGTAGCCCCGTGTAGATTGGAGCCTATAGAAAATTAGTTGTGAGAGGGATTTGGAGCTTTCCTTTGTATCAAAAAAATAATAATATGTGGTTTTATCCCTTATGGGTTTCCACTTATATCTGTTGTCTATGTGCTTGATGATTATGTGTTGATGTGATGTTTTAATCTACTTAATTACTTTCTCTACAAAAATTAAGTTTGTTGATTCATTATGTATTAAGTTGCTTAAGAAATGAAGGTATAAATGAGTTGAATGAAAAGAGTTTTAAATGTCCATGAATGTATTAAATTGATTCACCCCCCTCTCAGTTTAACCAAGGGTTCATCAATTCGTATCAGAGCCAATTCCTTCTATATCATTTTAACATTTGGAAGTAGATCCTAGGTCCCCAAAATGGCTAGCCTAGAAGGAAGCTCAACAAATAGAGCCCCATTGTTTACTGGCACAAAATATACCTTCTGGAAAATAAGAATGAAAGCATATTTGATCTCTCTTGGATTAGATGTCCAGATTGCAGTAGAAGTAAAATATGCAGCAAAGGATACTGACAGAGAGAAAGAAGCTACACAAGATTTCATAGATAATGCAAAAACAATGAATGCACTCTTGAGCGGTCTGTGTGAGTCAAAATATATAAAATTAATGCATAGTAATACTGCCAAAGATATATGGCATACCTTAGAAAATATCCATGAGGGAGATAAAAAGGTGAAGATGGCCAAACTGCAAGCCTATAGAACCTAGTTTGAAAATTTTAAAATGAATGAAGATGAAGATGTAGCCAATTTCTTCTTAAAGGTTGCAGAAGTTGTGAATAACATGATAGCTCTAGGAGAAACCATCAAGGAATGTGTGATAGTGCAAAATATATTGAGATCTTTACCTTCCAAGTTTAACCCTAAGGTTTCTGCAATAGAAGAAACAACAAACTGTGAAACATTGACCATGAACCAATTACTTGGAAACTTGACATATTATGATATGAGACTTTCAAAGGGGACTTCAAATTTGAGGGAGGCAACCTTTAAGGCAAACAAGTGCACAAAATAGAAGGAAGATACATGCTGATGCTCACATGAAGAAGAGGCCAAATTCGTCAGAATATTGGATAAAGGCGTGGGTAAGTAAAAGGGTAAACTTCCATTTAAGTGCTTTAATTGTGAAAGAGTGGGGCACTGTGCTTCAAAATGTCCCCATAAGAGAGAAGATAACCAACCACAAGAGATAGAGAAAAACAAAATAAATAACTGGAAGAAAGGGAAAATATTTAGTAGAAAATCATTTTATGCTCAGAAAAATAGCAATGCATGTGAAAGCTTAGATGAATCCTCAAATGAAGAAGGAAGCTCTAAATTTTTGTTGATGGCCAAGGAAGAGCCTGAAGGATACATTCTGGAAGATGAGGAAGAAGGTGAGGTAGATCTTGAGGGGGAGCTAACGAGTGCCCTGGAGGAAATAGAAAGACTTAAGACTCAAGCGTAGAAAACAGAAATAAATCCTCCTTAAATATGTAAAGGAAGAGCCAAGTTCGGAAAACCTCGCTCAGTTGAAAGTAGAACTTGAAGAAGCTAAGAAGATGGAAGACATTTTGATAAAGAAAATAAAAGATAAAAATCAAGAGCAAGAGAAATTGGAAGAAGAAGTAGTATGCCTGAGAAAGAAATTAGAAAAGGCCCAAAGGGAATTATCTATGAATACCCGACATATGAAAAGCTCTGAAAAATTGGACAAAATAATAAATGCTCAAAGATCTCCTCTTATAAAGACCGAGATAGGCTATGAAGGAGAAAATAGTATGTCCAAGGTTGAAGATAACAAGAATATCACTTTCGTGAAAGCTGTAATAGAAGAAAATGATAACTCTCAGCAATATAAGATTATTGCAGCTAGAAGAATGATAGAAGAAAGGAGAAGGTTTTGTAAGTAGCTTGGGGATGATATTACCTCCATGGAAAACTTAGAGAAGGCATATATTGAGAAAGATGATGAAGCAACCCAAAATATATCCAAATAATTAGAAGCCAACAAGACCTTGATGGGTAATGAAGTAAATAGAAACAAGAAACAACCTCAAATGACAAAGAACGAAAAGGCTCATAAACTCCTGAATATGAAGTGAATAAATTTGGAAGATGTCAAAGGAGGTTCTTTCCTCCTATGAAAAGTATCACTTATTTTTCCTGCCATAAACCTGGACATATTGTAGCATACTATAAGACAAACTAAATCTATTCCAACCAGCAAAAGATGTAGAAAATGGAAATACTACCTCAAGCAAACAAATGGAGAGGACAACCTTTCACGAGGTAAAATAATTGTTTTCATAGCTACTATTTTCAAGCAATGAATTTGGACATAAATCTATTGAATGTAAATTATGTTCAAAAAGGGGAACAAAATGCCATACATTAGCTCAACCATACTTAGGTAAAATAAGATGTTATTCATGCCACAAGCTTGGTCACAAAGAAAAATACTATAAGTTTCCATATACATGAAAGAACTATAGACAGATGATGGAATCCAATCAAATCAGACAAAAATGTGAATTAAAAAGAAGTACAAACATTATGAAGAACCCCAATAAAGTATGGAAGGAAAAGAGAAAGGGGGAGCATGTTACTTCAATAACATAATAAATCCATCATAGTCTTAGGGGGAGATGCTCTAGGAAGAAACAAAAATATCCAGCCAGTAATAGATAAGAAGAAACATCCCAGGGGGAGATAAGTTCATAAAAAGTGCCCATAAAAGTAGTCTAAGAAAAGCTCCTTGGAATAAGAACAACTAAAAGTTCATGAAGGGAAAGGACAATTCCTCTCTTAGAGAACTATAGAGGAAAAAGGATACATGAATAATTCAATAGCCAATAGGTTGATGGAGGAAGAGAATGCATCAAGCAACCATGGTGGTAGAGGGAACAATAGCCATGATCATGTAAGCTAAGAAGACAACATCACACTAAGTGATGAATGGTTAAAATCACAAAAAAAAAATATTATGTTCCAAGCTATAGAACCAGAAATATCCATAGAAGATGATCACACTATGCATCACACTGCAAGTGTTAACAAGGAAAAAAAATTAAGAAGGATGAGTAATAGAAATGTTTATCATCGGTATATCATTACATCATTCATCAATAGAAGGTCCCCTTGGAGGAAATAAGTTAAATGAGTGATAAAAATATGATTTTTCTACCCTTTTAGATTCCATGAAAAGAAATTGAAGATGTCTTCCTGAAGGTCATTATGTTAGAATAGTTGAATTGTATATAGAGCAACAATGATTCTGGAGTTGTCCTAGAAAGGAATATGCAGTGACATTCTCTTAAAACATAATTACATAATAAGAAAAATGTTAATGATGCTAGGATCAGATTCAATATATTGATGATTACTGTTGAGAATAGGGGAGAGCTCAATAGTAGAAACTATGAATGTTTTCCTAAAAATGGGTGTATGTGCGAGCTGAAGTGAAATTACTGCATGGATTTTCAAATTACTATCAATTGGTATTTGGAACAAGCAGCTGTAATGTTCCCAATTTTTATGGAACATTAGTTTTTTCCATTTTCACATAGGACATAAATAAAATGGGTAGAAGACCCATTAATTTCATGAATAAAGGATACAAATCCTCTTAGTGTGAAAGAGGATCACTTATAGAGCTAGATTTCACACTTCCATGTGTGAAAGGGGACTTTTACAAGAAGGTTAGGTCAAGTTTGACTAAGTCAAACTGCGTAGTGGTAGGAGATGGAAAGGTATCTTGTGGGCCAGTGCAGTGGAAAAGGAGGGAAGATTCTAGAGGAAGGAAATCCTAATGAGTGGGGTCCATTGAGAGGGATCTGACATTGTTTAAAAGGAGGGCAAGGTAGCCATTGTGAATCATCTTGAGTATTATTCATCTTTGGTCTTTTAGACTTGCTGCAATCTCTTGCTAGTTAGCAAGAATTGCGGAGGGAATTTTTGTTTAGGATTTCCTCTCCTTCTTGGGTAGCTCTTGGAGGATTTCACTCCACTCCCCATATTCAGACATTGAGGTCAAGCAACATCTTTCTTCATCAGCGCAGTTTCAGCTGGAAATTCTGCAGTGTTGTTGGGTGTTGCTGGGGCGGTTTTCTACAACACCATCCTTGGCTATTTTTTCAGAGGAGGGAGCTTCCATCCCTTTAGGAGATCAGCAAAAGAGGTTCATGATATCATTCCACCATCTTTGGCACCAGGCCAACCACTTGCCATCATATGCATCACAGTCCCTCTCTTAGACAACATTATTCTTGGAGAGCATTTGCTGTGAGGGATTAGCAGATAGTTTGGAGGGTGACATCTTAGGTGCAGGGATCAGCCTTTCACTTCAGATTTCCATTGGGGGAGGGTTATTCATTTGATGCAACCATTTCAGCCTTCTCCATCCATTTCTAGTTCTTGAGTTTCTGCTGCTACCTAGCAACTCCGACATTTCTGCAGGAATGCCATTTTTCTTGTACTTCAGCCAATCCTTCTAGAGGATTGATGTATTGTATTTTCAGGGGTTGAGATCATGCTCCCCCACTTTATTTGAGCTTAATATTGTCATATATTTGTATCATTACCATTTTTTAGCAGTTCTCTATAAAATACTGCGCAGTCATAGCCGACAGTTTCTTATCTATAGCAGTGTGCTTCATATCTATCATGCATGTAGTGTGAGGCTTGTATTGTATTGATTGAATGACTGATTCCTCCAGTATTTTCATTCCTTATACTGCTGTAATCATATATGTCAGATATTTACATGTTCTCACAAGCAAGCTCTTCAAAATAACGTTGAGAATCCATTGTATGTTTATACATTGTTGCAGACACATTCCTTGGGAAATTTCTCAAGGGAACTAGGTGTGGGAGGTTTGTCTCAACACCCTCGAAGGATTTCTTTGATACCAAATCTTGCATTTTGGTCTTAGACACATTGGTCTAAGGGATCCAGGTCTTTGTATCAAATCCTTCTACCTCCATTTCGGGAAAATGCGTTTTCGAGCCATGGATTGCAAGCCATTCTAGATTTGGAATATTACAGTGGTATCTAAACACCTTTCTTGGCTCAGCCTGTGGCCTTCAAGCCCAAGAAATAAGAAGAAGAAGATGATGAAGCATATGAGCTTGATCTCATCTATTTTCACAACAATGAAGAGCCTCCCCAAGGAGGAGAAGAAAAGAGAAGAAGAGGAAGGTCCATGCAGTTCCTATTCTGAAAAAGAAAGCAAGCATGAGAGATGCTTGGATCATCAAGTTCTAGATCAATACTTGAGTGAGTATAAATCCCATTCTGCAGCATTCAAGGGAGTTACAACATTCCCACAGATTATTCAGTAGAAGGAGGAGAGAAGGCCCTATGGAAAAAGAGAAATCAGAGGCAATAGGTTCCTATTGTCTACATTTGATGGGGATACTTCAGCTAGAGCTTGGGTGAAAAAGCTAGAAGCATTTTTCTTGCTACATCCAGTGGCAGAGAAAGAAGCAGTGGAGATTGTAGCACTGCACATGGAGGATGAAGCCTCTGTTTGCAGGTTCAAACCCTTGGTCCATTCAAGGGTGATTTCTTTTGCAAAATTTACTCAAAGGTTGATCCAAACCTTTGATTGAGAGAGGACAAAGGAGGAGAAAACCATTCCACCATGGGAGGGGAATTGCACCAATGTTGTCACAACTTTGGGAGGGAAACCTTTTACATCTATGGAGGAGGAAGCCATTGCATTGAAGGAGAAAACTAATGTAACCATGCAAGAAGGAACCCCAAGTTCCACCAAGGTATGAATGAATTTCCTCTTTTCATTTCAGCAAACAATTTAGGAGAATGTGGAAACTCACATGTAGAGGTCCAAGCATCTACACACTTTTCTATTTTAGAGCTCCATGATTTCATTGCGCTGTGCAATGGCTTCAAAGAGGAGATGGACCCTCATCCTCATGCACTATTGATGAGTCTCATTCAGCCCTTGAGGTTGGGATGTGAACCATTGGAGGATGAAACAAACCATGGCACCTCCATGAGAAACAATGAAACAAATTTTGAACTGGAGGATGAAAAAATTGCTACACCATTGGAGGAATTAGCAGCACTATTAAACATGGGTGGAGAGGAGATATTACCTCCATCACATTTGGGTCCTCATGGATCCAACACAGTCATGGGTGAGAGTTCTCCAAGGAGTTGCATTCCAATCTTACATGGAATGCAAGAGAGGTGATTTGGTTTGGGACGATGGTAGGCCTCATGGGAGGAATACCAAAGGAGGAAGAATGAGAAGACATACACAAGGAGCTGAGTTTTTGTGGATGAGGAGCAAGAGGCTGATTTTCCACTTGAAAATCTATGATACCGGACAGCAAGAGGCTTGGCTGTGTTGGCTCCTCTTGAAGGAGTTTGGCCATCACTTGGTGTACCATTTTTCTAGGAGGATGGGAGTAGAGGAGAGGTGGAAAGATGTTTACATCATTGAGCAACAGATATTAGGGATGCATGGAGCTAATATGGCATATATATCAGTCATGATACCTTCATTACATGAGTTACATGATGTGAGCATCAGGAGGCAGCAAGCACTTGGATTTCTTGGACTACCTTGGAGAGAGCACAAGAAGATTTGATCTCATATGATGTATGGTGTTGCAGGAGTAGAGGAGGGCACTCTCATAGTGCAAAGGGATTAATATTTGGCTTGGACTGATCGGGAGGCATTTCCATCTTGGGAAAAGATTCACATTTGCAGCAGCATCACCAGAAGTGTTCTTGACAAGGAGCATGTCAAGAAACAAAGATTGGCATGGGCAAGAGCCTTTTTTCATGAGCTCACAATGCTGACACTTGGGAGTAGGGTCATATACATGGACCCATCTATCATCTTACTTCCAGCCTATGGTAAGTGTTAGAGTCAGTCTATTCATCCCTCCGCCAGGGATCAAAATATCTTTTGTTGCATTTCATTTTAGGTGTCTCATTCCCTTCAGTCATTTGCATTCCATTAGGAGCATCAGTTTTCTGACGGAAAGGTCTTGTCACTCATGTCCCTCATGTCATGTACCTGCTGGTCCGTGTCTGTTCATAAAAATCAATTTTAAAGTCATTCATAGTTCTGTTTTGGTCTCTTAGTCAGCAAGATTCATTTCAGTCATTAGGTCTAGGGTTTCACAAAGTTATTCTTCAAAGTGTCCAATAATGCCAGCAGGCACATGAGGGAGGTTCAAAATAAGTTTTCATTTCAAAATTTCATTGTCATAATGTTAGATCATGATTATTCTTCAAAACTCTGTTTTGAAGAAAAATCGTTAATTTCATCTTTTGTAATAAATTCCATGTATATTTTAAAAAATTTTCAGTTGTGAAGATGTTCAGGCGCAGCCCTGGTTGCCTTTGCCAAATTTCATGCCAACATCCCTGCAAAAAATTGACAAAAAGTTTCGTCATTCAGGTCAAAAAGTCAAAAGGAAACAAGCAAAACAGAGTTTGTATTAAAAAGTGAAAAGTGCCAAAGTTGAAACATTAGAAATTGGGTTATTTGAAATCAAAAATCAAAGTCCATGGCTATACAAGATATTTTCACCATCCAAACAATTCATTTTCACTCAAGAGACATCAAAGAAGTCAAGTCAAGTGTGGAGGAGCGAAAGCTTGTGTTTGAAGCTGAGACTGTGTATTGGAGTTGCTGCGCGGCGCATTGGGAGAAGGCGCAGCGCACAAGGAGGTAGTGGCACATACAACCGCACATCACTATGTATTTTTCAACGTGCGCGGCACACATATTGGTCGCGGCGCACTGGGTTGTGTGCGCGGTGCACAGGGCCGACACACACAAACAGACTCTGTCACTGTTCCACAAATTCAAATTGATTCAAAATCCCATGTTCCGAGTAATTTTGTGTTGAAGTTGAACTGCTATTAGCTTGACTTTGGTGTGGATTCAAGATTGGTTATAAGAGTTTGAATGGTGAAAATATAAACCCTATCATTTTGTTAAAATTGCTCCTTAGGGTTTGAATTTGAGTGTTAAAACTTGACTTTGGTGCCAAAACACTCCCACTCCATTTTTCACCTGTGTTTCCCTTACCCATCACTGTCATATCATCATATAGCCCCTCTCCTATTCCCCTATATCCAAAAATCACTCATATCACTTGTTCTCATTCCCCAATCCTTTCATAGCCTATCACTCTCCCTCTCCCATATCATTTGCAAAAATTCCTAAACCCCAAATCCCCAAACAGTCAAGTGACTATCCTCAAACTTTAATTTCACTTGACAAAGCTCCATTATACCCAATGTACATATTTCCCACAGTCCTTTCCTATTTGGCACATATTTTGGCAATTGGAGATAAAGACACCAAGTTCTCATTTCTCATTTTCAACAAACCTATACTTGACATATATCTTGCAACACCATGGAGACGGATACAGTTTCATCATATGAAAGAGACAGTGATTCTACCACAGAGTTGCATACACCAAGAAGGCCCCGTAAAGGTGGTAAACATGTGAGAGAAGAGCCCACCTCTTTGACCCAGTTGCAGGCCTGCCCACTTGCCATGGCATGTTTTCTAGATTAGTCATGTTATCAGTACTGTGAGATGATTGCTCGGATTCAGCATCATCAGGAGTTAGCTCAGTTATTTGTTTTACATTTGCATGATGGTCAGGTAACTCTTGCTGGTGTAAACTTCACCTTGACACCAAAAACTATTTCTCAGGCAACAGGAATACCGAATGTCGGTGAAGAGTGGAATAAGAGACAGCAGGTGGACAGAGTGCACTATGAACCATACATCAGGCCTAGCTATGTGAGGTAGTTTAGCAGGGTATTCCCATTCTGGTTTCTGAAAGAATCCTAGGCACCTTTGATGAGACTCATTATTTGAGACTTCAGTTGTGAGGGCCAGTTCTCACGCCTCTATGCATACCACATCAGATTATTGATGCATTTCATGAGAGTGAGGATGATGAAAATTTCATACTTCATGTGTTGAAACATCAAGAGGATTACCACTCTCGTGTAGAAGAAGAAGCCCAAGCAGTAGTACAACAACATTTACCATTATGCGCTCATCAAGATCATTGGTGTACATCAGCTTGGATTGAAGGGCATTGCATGGGAAGATTTCATTTCCCGTGACTTCTTCACAACCCCTCAGCCTCCTCCGGAGATTGTTCATGAGCCAGGTGAACGTTCACATCAGCCTGAAGGTCACGAGACGGAGCCTATCAGTGTGCCAGTGTATGTCACTTATCAAAGAGGCATGAGAGTATTGTTTGCAGCAGCCCGACGAGTAATATCTCCACCCGAGGTGGAAGGGGTCTCGTTGCCATCATCAGAAGCACAGGTATAGGTACAATAGAGAGGAAAGAGGCCCATGCAGGATGAAGGCCCTTCAGGAGGCCATGATACTAATTTCATATTGATTGATGAGGATTTGATCTCTCCAAGCTCAAAACTGAGAGAGATCATTCAGGAGAAGAAAGCTGAGATCGATACATTGAACGACAAGTTGCAGAGAGCTCAGTGGATCATAAACTATCTGGAGCAGTGCAACAAGCAGTTGGAGGATCAACAGACGATCATGGAGTTACAAAACATCCGTGAGAACCGACAAGCTGCCCGAAGAAGCCCATTCGAGATGACACCCATTGAGTATGAGATCGAGGCTGATAGAGAGAATTGGCTTGAGAGGGTCAAAATTAATCTTGAGAAGCTTTTGGAGAAGGCAAACAAGGAGAAGAACATGCTCAGGCACATGAAGAACCACTATTGGGCACGCACGCATGTTTGCAAAGCAAAGATTAAAATCCTGAAGACAAGGCTAAGGAGGGCACTGAAGCATCGCAAAAGGCATGATAGGCTCAAAATATTGGCTGAAGCTTCTTTGGCTGAGCATAGAATTTGATCAGGGACCTTCAGTCCAAATTTCAAGGAATTTGGAAATTTTTTGTCAATTTTGAATTTTTTGGTCACAAAACAGGTTTTTCTGCCCGATGCGTAGCGCCACTTGGCGCGCGCTTATAATTGGAAGCTCTTCAGAGAAAAAAATTTGAATTTCTTGATTTTTTATCAAAAATTATGCATGCTCATGGATTACCTAAGGATTTCATCAAGTTATAGGTTGCCTAAAGGGTCAAAAACACCTTAAAAATGGCCTTTCTGCCAATTTTTGCACACACAGGAAGCAGTGTTGGGAGATTGAACTTTTGGAGGGGAAAATGGAAACCAAATCTAGAAATTCAACTTGGGTTGGAAAGTAGATAGGCAGGAAATTCCAACGAGCTATCATGAGATCAATTTGGACTTTTGGAAGGGCCTAAAAATCATCTCCAAAATTGTGCTACGCATAGAGATTCCAAGCGCGGTGCATAGAGGAATTTGGCCTATTTTTCACTCAGTAGCTCAGAATTTCGCCTAATTTTGGCCAGTTTCACTTTTTCTTGTAATTCTTGATGTACCTTGATGTAATTTCATGTCCATGATGTAATTTTGGCACATTATTACTCATTCTAGAAGATTCATTCACCAAAAGGTGAAATGTAAGTGAATGGATCAGTTTCCTAGCATATAGAGGCAAGTTGTTTCATTGCCTATTTTCTAGTCCCTAGTTTAGATATGGTTGAAACAGCTCCTAGAATGATGAGCTCGATCCCTAGAGGCATGGGAATGGGTTAGGATTTTATATATGATGTATTTTCTCAGTCATTTTTAGGGTTGGACACTTGGGATTGCTTGGCACTTCATTATACATTTCATCTCTGCACTTTTGGCAAAGGAATAGACCAGGGTTTGCAGCACTCTTTGGGATCCATGTGGCTATGTGTTTTGATGGTCTTTTTCTCTATGTAATTTTAATTTCATTGATGTTTATTTGTATCATTTCCCTTCTCTTTCTTCTTAAATTAAACAAATCAGTGTTTAAAGGTGGAATTCAGTAGCTTGCTTTGCTCTGCCTTTAGTTTTGTTTAATTTTTCATGTTTTCATCTATTTGAGGAGGAATCTTGAGACCTTCTTGCCCTGTTCAGCTCCTCACTGGTCTGATCCATCCATTCACTTGATCTAAAGCATCAAAACTATTTCCTTCCTTGCCCCAATCAAAACTCTGCAAAAACTAGGCCTAATCCCCACACCCAAAACTGCCTTTCCCTTTGATCCGAAAAAAACCCCAAAAAAACACAATCAAACTCCTTCACTTATATACCTAGCCTAAAATTATCTTTTATTTCAGTCATCTCAAGCCCTTTTGATTAATTTTCGCTGAGATTGACCCGGAGAGAGCCCTCTCCTGTTCTGGTAGGGCTAGCTACTAGACTGAGCGTGGTTTGATGTTACCCTGAACTCTGCCTTCTTTTAGCCTAAGGTATATTTAGGCAATAACATAGTGGTGACCATACTGGGGAAGAAAATGGTTTCATTTTTGGTTTTTTTTGTTTTATAAGCTACAGACGGAGCCTGAAGTTATGCCAGGTAGCCTTCGAAACGCTATTTCTTTGCATCAGCGAAAGTAGATAAACACTGCTTTAGTCAATCTCCGGTCTAGCTTGTGAACGTGACACTTGACTTGTGAATTTCCCCAGTACATCAGATATTTTTGGACTTTTGGGTGATGAGTCTAGAATTTGATAGGCTGAACAAGTTGGTTTTGTCCCTTTGATTTTGAAATTAATCCAACACACTGGCTTCCGGGAAGACATACTAGAGCAAATCTGGATCCCGATCCACCTCCAGTGTATGAGAATCCCAATCTGATTTCAAGAATCCTTCGTAGAGAAAGTCCCGTGATTCCTCTTTTCAAATGGCATTCATGTCCTTCTGTTTTTGAATACCTTGAAGATATTGAATTTGACGAGAAATTTGAGTTTTCATTGTTTGAAACTAAGTCTGAAAGTGCGATTGGTTCTACTGTCATAAATCCTAAGTTTATCAAGTATCTTGAAATTGAACAGGCTAATATATCCATTGATAGTTACATCTTGAATATTCAAAACTCCATTGTGGCAACAAAAATTCCTAAGTTTATAGAGTTTGCATCTCAAACTCTTGGGCCATCAGCAGTTACTTCCGATTCACAAGTTCATACCCAACCTCCTTTCATTCCTACCATTCCCGTGCAACCATCTACTTCTGATCAACAATCTACAGTAGTATCGCCTCCATCCACACCAAATACACCTCATACATCTACTTCTCCTACTCCACCCATTTCTCCAAGACAGATTATAAATCCACCAAGAGCAATGGCTGCTAGATTCGCACCCCTTGTCTTGCCTCCAAAATTGGATGCTATGCCCGCGGATTATCAAAGTAAAATCCCATTGTTTGATGGCACTCCTCAAAGTGTTCTTGCTCAGCAGCATATTGATAGAATGACAGACTTCTTTGATCTTCATGAAATCGACGAAGAAAATGTGACCATGAGATTGTTTGTGCAAACTTTTGGAGGTGAAGTGCGAAAATGGTTCAGAGCTTTACAGCCTAGAAGTATTGCCACATTGGCCGAGCTGCAAAGACAATTCTTAGATCGGTGGGAAGTAAAGAAATATCCTCTTCAGATCACTTCTGAGTATACCAAGATCAAGCACAACGTAGGTGAGTCAGTCCAAGACTATTGTATCAGATTCAATGTGGTTTATAATGCAATTCCTGATGATTTAAGGCCATCTAGGAAGTCATATTTTCCTAAGTTTCCGGATGGTTTTGATCCGGATATGGCCTATTCATTACGAGAAAGAGACTCACCCATTTTGGAGGAGATGCAGAAAATTGCAGTAAGTGTTGAAGCTAATTTGAATGACAAGAGAGCTAGATTGAGAGCAGAAAATAAAGTTGCAATAAAAGAAGAAGCTTCTATATCAGATCAAGTACTTCACAAGGTGGAAAAGATGATTGAAAAACTGACACTTGATAAGCCCGAACCGCAGATCTGAAATCCAAATTTTCGTGGACAGCAACAACCACAATTCCGGATTAAACAAAGAGAGCAGCGAGCACAAGAACCGCCGGCACAACAACAGGTAAAGACTCCTTTGAAACAGACTTTTGTTGGCCTTGAATCAGATGATGAAGACAATGTAATTGGAGAATAAAATAAATTTTTTACCCCTGATGATATGGCAACCTTTATCACCGAGGATGATGAGTATGCAGAAAATTCAGTTGATCAAAAGGATGAGGATTTTATATTGGAAAATGATGCAGCTCTTGAAGAAGAGTCGGATGAGTATCAGAGAGGTTATATGAATGCTTTGTCTGCCCAGCAGCGACAAATTTCACTTAGAAACAGAGATTTTCCTATCAACCCTATCCAAAAGAGAAAGGAAGTTTTAGCACCAAAGAATGATGCACCCATTGCACAGAAGAAGGGAAAAGATGTAGCTGATCCTACCACAAGAAAGTCTCCAGCAGCAAATGAAAGATCTAATTAGCCAATTGTATCGAAGGAGAAAGTTGAAAAGAAGGATGCTCCAGTCAAAGAGGTAGAAAAAACTTCATCTTTTAGCTTAGAGAGTGAGATTGCTAAGTTAAAAGTTTCGATTCCTTTGACTGAGTTGATGAGAAATAGCAGCTACAAGGTTCAAGTCTCTAAAATTTTGAATTTTGATCCAATGTCTGATATGGTGAATGTGGAAGATGATCAACCTGAGTTGATCTTTGGACCAGCATTGGATGGTGAGTCTCCCGATAGCGATGTGCCTCCTTTTTATATCAGTCTCAGATTGCATGAGTTTGTGTTGCATAATGCCATGTTTGATTCTGGAGCTTCCCATAATCTCATGCCGAGGGAAATCATGGAGAAATTGGGATTGGACATCACTAGGAAATATCATGATCTTTATTCTTTTGATTCCAGTAGAGTAAGATGCATCAGGCTCATCAAAGATTTGGTGGTTAGTTTAGATCAGATTCCTATGAAGAACGTTTTGATGGATGTGGTTGTGGCGGACATACCTCCTAGATTTGGCATGCTTCTTTCAAGATCTTGGGGAGTGAAGTTGAAGGGAAATTTACAGCTTGATTTCTCCTATACTACCATTCCCGTGTTCGGTCAGATGAGAAGATTATATCGGGAGCAAAAAAATGAATTATATGATCACAAGCGAGGAGAAACCGGTAAATCATCCGATAAATTTTGTACATACATATTTAGAGTCTTTCATTTTGTATTTAGATAGTTTCAATGATGTATATAGTCAGTTAGTTGAAGCAGAGGATATTCCAGAGATCACAAAAAATTTCAGAGAAGTTTTGATGAAAGAAAAGCAAGAACTTGAGAGTTCCGCTAAGCAATCAGCCACCCGACAGCAGCAGAAAGTTGATGGACAACAAGCAGAAATAACAGAGCAAACACAATTTTAGCACTTGGACGAAGACGAAGATGGTTTATGGACTATGGATTTTGATGGTGCAGTAGGGAGTGATGGTGCTGGAATTGGTATTTGTGTACGTAGTCCTTTTTCCTCTCCAAATAAGGTACCAAGTAATGTGGGGGTTTGTTCTTACAAATTAGCTTTTGATTGTTCGAATAATGAAGCAGAATATGAAGCTTTGATTGTTGGTTTGAAAATACTTAGAAAGTTGAAAGCTAAGAGAATTGCAGTGTATGGCGACTCTGAGTTTGTAATTAAGCAAGTGAAGGGTGAGTTTCAAGCTAAGCATCCTCGAATGCGGGCTTACCGAAATGTTGTTCTTGATATCTTGAAGTTGTTTTCAGACTATACTTTGACTTGTATCCCTCGTATTTAGAATGGTATTGCAGATGCTCTTGCTAAGGCAGAAAGTAATTTGAAGATCCCAATGAACTCAAGTAACAAGGTTGAAATCCATGTAAAACATCGTCCAACTCTCCCAGACAACCAAAGGCATTGGCAAGTATTCCAAGATGATGATGAGATTGACGAATTTTTGCAGAACAAAGGCAAATTCAAAGAGACTTCAATTGACGTGGAGCCTGATGATGGTGAGGCTGATGGGCAAATAAATCAGATGGAAGTATTGCAGTTGAAAGATAATGTCATTCCTAAGGGTTTGATACCTTTAGAAGAGCTTTTTGATCAAGATGATGTAGCTATAGAACCAACCTTGCGGCCAACCGAAAAGGGAGTTGAAGACGTAAACATTGGAACAACTGAGAATCCAAATATGGTGAAGTTATCCAAAGCATTGCCACTGGAGGTAAAAGCAAAGTATGTTAGTTTTTTGTCTTCTTTTGCTAATGTATTTGCTTGGGACTATTCATATTTAAAGGCGTATGATACAAATATAATTCAACACACCATTCCTATCAAGCCAAATCAAAAGCCCTTCCGGTAGAAGTTAAGAAGCATAAATCCGAAGTTGCTGCCTTCGATTGAGAAAGAGGTGAATCGATTATACAAGATTGGTATCATTGTTCCTATAAGATTTTCCGATTGGATCTCCAATTTGGTGCCTGTCTGCAAGAAGACAGGTGAGATTCGTTTGTGCATTGATTTTAGGAATTTGAACAAGGTTTCTTTGAAAGACAATTATCCATTGCCCAAAATGGTTCACATTTTGCAGCGAGTAGTTGGAGCATCTCGTATGTCACTACTTGATGGTTATTCCGGGTATAACCAAATTCTGGTCCATGAGGATGATAGAGACAAAACAGCGTTCACCACTCCGTGGGGAACTTTCCATTACGCTAAAATGCCTTTTGGTTTGAAAAATGCTGGTGCGACATTTCAGCGTGCAATGGACATGGAATTTGCGAATGAGAAAGATGTTTTCCTTGTTGTGTATCTTGATGATTTGACAGTCTTTTCCAATTCTGATGAAGAGCATCTTTACCATCTGAAAATTGTTTTTCAGCGATGCAGAAAGTATGGTGTGTCACTCAATCTGAAGAAGAGTTTGTTTGCCATGGATGAGGGCAAAATTCTTGGTCATATTATATCAAAATATGGCATCCGTATTGATCCAGCACGAGTTGAAGCAATTCAGAAAATCGATCTTCCCCAGAACAAGAAGGAGATTCAGTATTTTAATGGTAAGATGAATTTTTTACGCCGCTTTGTGCCTAACCTTGCTGAACATTTAAGAGAGATCACAGACATGCTTAAGAAAGATAATGCAGTAAAGTGGAGTGAGGAGGCGGTAAAATATTTCAATCTAGTAAAGTTGGTTCTTTCTTCAGCTCCTGTTTTGATCAGCTCGGATTACACTCAGGATTTTATTTTGTTTTCATTTGCTTTGGAGCATACCATGGAAGCAGTATTAATGCAGAAAAGAGATGGGCATGAAAAACCAATTGCTTTTTTCAGCCGTACTATAAGAGATGCAACCTTGAAATATAACATCGTTGAAAAGCAAGCTCTTGCTCTTGTGAAGGCATTGAAAGATTTTTGAGTATATATTCTGCATTCTCATATTATTTCTTATGTTCCTAACGCTACTGTTAAGGATGTTTTAGTGCAAACAGATCCGGAAGGAAGACGGGGCAGATGGATTGTAGCCTTGTTGGAGTATGATGTGGAGATCAAGCCCACAAAGCTTATCGAAGGACAAGGGCTAGCAAAGCTAATGGCTAAATCTAATTTACACACCTTGGACATCAATCTTATTGCTGCTATGCCTGAGGAGAATGAGGAAAGTTCATCAGTTTAGGTATCAAACATCTTTGTGCTTTCTCCTTGGTATTCAGATATTGTATATGTGCTTCAAAATTTGTCACCATTGCCCGGCATGGCTAGAAACAAAAGTAGAACTCCGAAGTTGAAGGCTGCTAAGTTTTGTGTTTTGAACAATTCACTTTATTGGAAAGATCCCGGTGGTGTTTTGCTGAAATTTTTGGTGGAAGAAGAAGCAAGGCGGGTTATGGAGGATTTTCATAAGGGAGATTGTGGCGGTCACCTTTTTTGGAAAAAAATGGCCAATAAGATTTTGAGAGCGGGATACTATTGCCGACACTTTTTGCTGATGTGTATAAGACTATCAAAAGCTGTCACGAATGTCAAATTTTCGAAGGAAGGTAGAAATTGCAGCCTTTGCCACTTAAGCCCATTGAAGTAAGTGCTCCTTTCCAGTAGTGGGGTTTGGATTTCATTGGCTAAATTCATCCCACTTCTTCAGGTTAGCATAGATGGATCCTAACAACGATATATTATTTCACGAAATGGATTGAAGCAATTCCCACCAAGCAAGCTACAGATTCGGTAATAATTTCTTTCCTTGAGAATAACATTTTGTCTCGTTTTGGTTGCCCGAATAAGTTAATCACTAATAACGCAGCAAATTTCAAATCAAAAAGGATGATTTAGTTTTGCACCAAGTATCATTTCATTTTGGGACACTCAACCGCTTATCATCCGCAAGGCAACGGATTGGCGGAGTCTTCCAACAAATCTTTGGTCAACATCATTAAAAATTTGCTGGAAATAAACAAGAAGAGTTGGCATAAAAAGTTAGTCAATGCACTTTGCGCAGATCGAGTGAGTTAGAAGAAATCCATTGGTATGTCCCCTTTTGAGTTGGTTTATGGATTTGATACAATGTTTCCTACCTCTCTCGCAATTCCGGTGGTCAAACTTCTACAGGAAGCTGGCAGTGAAGATGATCATATGCAGAGAAGAATAAATCGAATGATCCATTTGTAGCAGACGAGGGAAGAAGTTTTTCAAAACACATTCAAGCTGCAGGAGAGAATTAAGAAAATATATGACAGAAAAGAAAAGGCGGACAAATTTCAATTGGAAGAAGTGGTGCTGAAATGGGATGCAAGAAACGAGGAAAAGGGTAAGCAAGGTAAGTTTGAAAATCTCTGGAAAGGACCCTTTAAAATTGCTTCATATCGATGTCAGAATGCTTTTCTTCTGAAGGAGATGAATGGGGAATATTGTCCAGGAGGGCTGGCCAATGGTCGGCTGCTCAAGCGGTATCATTTCTAAGATGTTTTCTGCTAATTACATTGCCACTATACATACCATTTATTTCAGTTTCATTGCAAGTGTGCGATGTGGTCTTTTCTTCAGTTTGGGGCCCGAAGTGAAGGCTATAATTTTGAAGAGTGGATTGCAGCTTTGGTTTGGGTTTGTCGAGTCAGCTTTTTCAGTCATTTCAGTTTCAAAATTGAGTCAGTTTGAGTTAAGTTTTCAGTCAATAAATGAGTCAAGAGCCTTGTGATGATGTTTCCAAAATTATGGATTCCATAGCCCAATGGACAAAGGCACTGTCTACTCTCCCAGAAATCTGTAGTTCTTGGCACCTCCCAGGAGCTACCATCCCCATTGGAGCCAATGTTAGAGTTGGTCTGTTCATCCCTCCGTCAGGGATCAAAATCTCTTTTGTTGCATTTAATTTTAGGTGTCTCATTCACTTCAGTCATTTGCATTCCATTAGGAGCATCGACTTTCTGACGGAAGGGTCTTGTCACTCATGTCCCTCATGTAATGTACCTGTTGGTCCGTGTCTGTTCATCAAAATCAATTTTAAAGTCATTCATAGTTCTGTTTTGGTCTCTTAGTCAGCAAGAGTCATTTCAGTCATTAGGTCTAGGGTTTCACAAATTTAGTCTTCAAAGTGTCCAATAATGCCAGCAGGCACATGAGGGAGGTTGAAAATAAGTTTTCATTTCAAAATTTCATTGTCATAATGTTAGATCATGATTATTATTCAAAACTCTGTTTTGAAGAAAAATCATCAATTTCGTCTTTTGTAATAAATGCCATGTATATTTTCAAATTTTTTCAGTTGTGAAGATGTTCAGGCACAACCCTGGTCACCTTTGCCAAATTTCATGCCAGCATCTCTGCAAAAAATTGACAAAAAGTTTCGTCATTCAGCTCAAAAAGTCAAAAGGAAACAAGCAAAATAGAGTTTGTATTAAAAAGTGAAAAGTGCCAAAGTTGAAACATTAGAAAGTGGGTTATTTGAAATCAAAAATCAAAGTCCATGGCTATACAAGATATTTTCACCATCCAAACAATTCATTTGCACTCAAGAGACATCAAAGAAGTCAAGTCAAGTGTGGAGGAGCGGAAGCTTGTGTTTGAAGCCGAGACTGTGTATTGGAGTTGCTGGGCGGTGCATTGGGAGAAGGCGCGGCGCACAAGGAGGTTGCGGCACATACAGCCACGAATCACTGTGTATTTTTCAACGTGCGCGACGCACATATTGGTCGTGGCGCACTGGGTTGTGCACGCTGTGCACAGGGCCGACACACATAAACAGACTCTGTCACTATTCCACAAATTCAAATTGATTCAAACTCCCATGTTCTGAGTAAGTTTGTGATGACTTTGAACTGCTATTAGCTTGAGTTTGGTGTGGATTCAAGATTGGTTATAAGAGTTTGAATGGTGAAAATATAAACCCTATCATTTTGTTAAAACTGCTCCTTAGGGTTTGAATTTGAGTGTTAAAACTTGACTTTGGTGCCAAAACACTCCCACTCCATTTTTCACCTATGTTTCCCTTACCCATCACTGTCATATCATCATATAGCCCCTCTCCTATTCCCCTATATCCAAAAATCACTCATATCACTTGTTCTCATTCCCCAATCCTTTCATAGCCTATCACTCTCCCATTCCCATATCATTTGCAAAAATTCCTAAACCCCAAATCCCCAAACAGTCAAGTGACTATCCTCACACTTTAATTTCACTTGACAAAGCTCCATTATACCCACTATACATATTTCCCACAGTCCTTTCCTATTTGGCACATATTTTGGCAATTGGAGCTAAAGAAACCAAGTTCTCATTTCTCATTTTCAACAAACCTATACTTGACATATATCTTGCAACACCATGGAGACGGATATAGTTTCATCATATGAAAGAGACAGTGATTCTACCACAGAGCTACATGCACCAAGAAGGCCCCGTAAAGGTGGCAAACATGTGAGAGAAGAGCCCACCTCTTTGACCCAGTTGCAAGCCTGCCCAGTTGCCATGGCGTGTTTTCGAGAGCAGTCATGTTATCAGTACTGTGAGATGATTGCTCAGATTCAGCATCATCAAGAGTTAGCTCGGTTATTTGTTTTACATTTGCATGATGGTCAGGTAACTCTTGCTGGTGTAAACTTCACCTTGACACCAGAAACCATTTCTTAGGCAACAGGAATACCGAATGTCGATGAAGAGTGGAATAAGAGAAAAAAAGTGGACAGAGTGCACTATGAACCATACATCAGGCCTAGCTATGTGAGGTAGCTTAGCAGGGTATTCCCATTCCGGTTTCTGAAATAATCCTATGCGCCTTTGATGAGACTCATTATTCGATACTTCAGTTGTGAGGGCCGGTTCTCACGCCTCTATGCATACCACATCATATTATTGATGCATTTCATGAGAGTGAGGATGATGAACATTCCGTACTTCATGTGCCGAAAAATCGAGAGGATGACCACTCTCGTGCAAAAGAAGACTCCTGAGCAACAGTACAACAACATTTACCATTATGCGCTCATCAAGATAATTGTTGTACATCAGCTTGGATTGTAGGGCATTGCATGGGAAGATTTCATTTCCCGTGACTTCTTCATAGCCCCTCAGCCTCCTCCGGAGATTTTTCATGAGCCAGGTGAACCTTCACATTATCCTGAAGGTCACGAGACGGAGCCTATCAGTGTGCCAGTGTATGTCACTTATCAGAGAGGCACGAGAGTATTGTTTGCAGCAGCCCGACAAGTACTATCTCCACCCGGGGTGGAAGGGGTCTCATTTCCATCATCAACAGCATAGGTACAGGTACAGGATAGAGGAAAGAGGCCCATGCAGGATGAAGGCCCTTCAGGAGGCCATGATACTGATTTCATATTGATTGATGAGGATTTGAGCTCTCCAAGCTCAAAACTGAGAGAGATCATTCAGGAGCAGAAAGTTGAGATCGATACATTGAATGACAAGTTGGAGAGAGATCAGTGGATCATAAACTATCTGGAGCAGTGCAACAAGCAGTTGGAGGATTAGCAGACGATCATGGAGTTACAAACATCCGTGAGAACTGACAAGCTACCAGAAGAAGCCCATCCCAGATGACACCCATTGATCGTGAGATCGAGGCTGATAGAGAGACTTGGCTTGAGAGGGTCAACATTAATCTTGAGAAGCTGTTGGAGAAGGCAAACAAGGAGAAGAACATGCTCAGGCACATGAAGAACCACTATTGGGCGCGCACGCATGTTTGCAAAGCAAAGATTAAAATCCTAAAGACAAGGCTAAGGAGGGCACTGAAGCATCGCAAAAGGCATGATAGGCTCAAAATCTTGGCTAAAGCTTCTTTGGTTGAGCAGAGAATTTTATTAGGGACATTCAGTCCAAATTTCAAGGAATTTGGAAATTTTTTTGTCAATTTTGAATTTTTTGGTCACAAAACAGGTTTTTCTGCCCGACGCGTAGCGCCACTTGGCGCGTGCTTATAATTGGAAGCTCTTCAGAGAAAAAACTTTGCATTTTTGGATTTTTTTATCAAAAATTATGCATTCTCATGGATTACCTAAGGATTTCATCAAGTTTTGGGTTGCCTAAAGGGTCAAAAACACCCTAAAAATGGCCTTTCTACCACTTTTTGCACACACAGGAAGCAGTGTTGGGAGATTGAACTTTTAGAGGGGCAAATGGCAACCAAATCTAGAAATTCCACTTGGGTTGGAAGGTAGACAAGAATTTCTGTCCAACGAGCTATCATGAGATAAATTTTGACTTCTGGAAGGGCCTCAAAATCAGCTCCAAACTTGTGCTATGCATAGATATTCCACGCGCGGCGCATAGAGGAATTTGGCCTATTTTTCACTCAGCAGCTCAGAATTTCGCCTAGTTTTGGCCAGTTTCACTTTTTCTTGTAATTATTGATGTACCTTGATGTAATTTCATGTCCATGATGTAATTTTGGTGCATTCTTACTCATTCTAGAATATTCATTCACCAAAAGGTGAAATGTAAGTGAATGGATCAGTTTCCTAGCATATAGAGGCAAGTTGTTTCATTGCCTATTTTCTAGTCCCTAGTTTAGATATGGTTGAAAAAACTCCTAGAATGATGAGCTTGACCCCTAGAGGCATGGGAATTGGTTAGGATTTTCTATATGATGTATTTTCTCAGTCATTTTCAGGGTTGGACACTTGGGATTGCTTGGCACTTCATTGTACATTTCATCTCTGCACTTTTGGCAAAGGAATATACCAGGGTTTGCAGCACTCTTTGGGATCCATGTGGCTCTGTGTTTTGATGGTGTTTTTCTATATGTAATTGTAAGTTCACTGATTTTTATGTGTATCATTTCCCTTCTCTTTCTTCTTAAATTAAACAAATCAGTGTTTAAAGGTGGAATTCAGTAGCTTGCTTTGCTCTGCCTTTAGTTTTGTTTAATTTTTCATGTTTTCATCTGTTTGAGGAGGAATCTTGAGAACTTATTTCCCTCTTCAGCTCCTCACTGGTATGATACATCCATTCACTCGATCTAAAGCATCAAAACTATTGCCTTCCTTGCCCCAATCAGAACTCTTAAAAAACTAGGCCTAATCCTCGCACCCAAAATTGCCTTTCCCTTTGATCCAACAAAAACCCTGAAAAAACACAATAAAAATCCTTCACTTATATACCTAGCCTAAAATTAGCTTTTATTTCAGTCATCTCAAGCCCCTTTGATTACTTTTCGTTGATATTGACCCAGAGAGAACCCTCTCCTGTTCTGGTAGGGCTAGCTACCAAACTGAGCGTGGTTTGATGTTACCCTGAACTCTACCTTCTTTCAGCCTGAGGTAGATTTAGGCAATAACAGTAAGAGAATTGTGTTTACATTTTCTGATTTTCATACTCTTATCATTATGTGGCAGTGCATGGTTCCTCAAAGGGGTAGATTTTTCATGTTGCTCCATGAGAAAAGTGGGGCCAAACCATATGATGGAGACAACCATCTTTCACATGGCCTTGGGAAAATGTTTTTCCATTCTACACATGTTCATCTAATTCACATGATTAGCATTGTATTTCAAAACATTTTTCCTTATACATTTCCAAAGCAGTAGTTTTCAAAACTGTGTTATACACCCTTGGAAGACTGTTGGTACTTTCCAGCACCATATGAAACCATCAGTAATCCCCCTATTTTATTATTGATTGTGATCCTATTTTCTGTTATGTATCATATTTTTATTCGAAGCATGATCGAAATATTGACACATGAGGTTGGTGTGTCCTTGAGGGAAGATGATTCCCACAGTCTATGTGTGGCATGTTCTAAGGGGAACATGAGGAGAGACATGGCCACCACAGCCACTTGTTTGCATTATTTTGAGGTGGGCCATGAGCTTGATGATGATATACATCCATTGTATATATATGGGCATGTATTTGATTTTGTATTGCTAATTCACTCATCTATTTACTATTCAGTAGTAGAGGTGATATTTCCTGTACAATGCTTTCCATGTTATTTTCTGCAGCTGCAGTGGATGACGTTACGTTGCAACCCTATGAGAAATTGTTTGTACCTTGTTGCACATGGTATAACCTACAACAAACATGTCATTGGGGTATTATATGATGATCATGTCCTACTCATCATGGATGAAATGTCTTGGGCCAACCGGATTATCATTAATGGAGGAGAGATCCTTGGAGGATTGCTCTTCATTTTTCCACTTGAGGGCAATATTTTTGCAGCCCATGATCAGAACACACTCTACACTTATCGCAAGTAGAGAAGAGGAAAACATGAGGCAAGCTATGAGCCTTTCCATATTCATAATTTCAGCCCACCTACTTTGCCAGAGCTTCAGGTGGGGGATGATTTGCAAGAGTTACCATTTTGGAGGGTGACTCATTCTATTTGGTTGATAGCTTGGGGATGGGAGATTCATATGGGGATGATGAGTCCCATTATATATCAGATCTCATGCTTCAAGGAGTCCCTTAGACAACCCATTGTTTCCTTCATGGATATTTGTCTCTACATGACAACTATTTGGGGATGTTCACCAAAAGCTAGATTGCATATGTTGGAGGGACAAATTGGACACTTGATCGATGATATGGCATCCTTTTCTGAGAGAATTTCATCATGCATGGATGCTACAGGGAGAGTAAGGGAAAATGTATCAATCTATCCTTGCACTTTCTTGAGGACAAGTGATGCAGGGGCATTGGGCACTAGCCAGCAATGTAGGAGTTTTGTCCACATGTTGTGGCTAGTAGGGTTCGAAACCTCCAAAATTGTAACAGCTAGGTGTCAATACCTCAGCTGAATGTTTTGGTTTAGAGTAGTTAAGAGTTGTAGAAGTTGAATAGTCAGTTAGTCTGTCTGTCATGTTTCAGTTAGTTGAATTATTGTAAGAGACTTTTGAATTCCGAAACGATGCTCACCGAGGAACAAGAGAGACACACTGTAATGTATATAAATATAACCCTCGGATGTACGAAGGGGAGGGAGTGCGAGAGATCTCAGAATAAACTCTGTGTATTAAAATTGTTTCCAATTAAATGGTTTCTAATCGTGGTTGCCATTGGAAAGATCCAATTATTTGTCTATGAAAGGGTCGTTTAATTGTGAAGCAACAGATTCTGTATATGTATGAAATTCCTGAGTCGAGCCACTGTATCGACTCTGCATCTATTTGTCTGTCTTTCCCTTCAAGTTGTTGTCTGGATAACCCGTGAACCATCTCAACCACAGGCGAGAGTTGCGCATAGACAAGCCGGATTAAACATCGTGGAAAACTGCGAGTGGTTTTGGAGAGTGGGTTTCCCCATTTCCGCACCACCTTCCGACCATAAGTGGTATCCGTAGAGCGGGCAATGAATCCATAGATCGTTGGACACGTGGCCAAAGAACTGTTTGAAAACCGCTCGTTAACTTGCGATTTCGCGTGTTAACGTCAGTACCAAGACGCCGAGCAGAATTTCTCAGGACCGTTGATTTGAAAAGGGGACATCCGACGGTGACTATTCGACGAAGATACGCGAAGTTTAATAAAAGTGCGTGGTGGATAAGTGAGGTACGGTGCATAGGTGGGGCCGGTCCAAAGTTTTATTATAAAGTTTGTCCAAGGCATAGATTATTAATATATAAGTCGAGATTACAATATACCATTCTAAAGTTGCCAATTATATTTATTTATCAATTTTTCTAAAATTGATAAATAACGTTGCCGAGAAAGAAAAAGGGAACTTGTTGACTGAGCCACGCCATCGTTGACCGGTTCTAGTTGGACGGACTTTCAGTTGTAGCTGCACCATTAGTGGTATCGGAGCAGTTGTGGAGTTGTTTTACTGACATGGCAGTCCGAGTTGGAAGAGGTGCTGGTAGAAGGAGACCTATAGCCAACGCAGAAGTGTTGGGAATGTTGCAGAGGGTTGAGGCCAGACTAGATGCCATGGAACAAAGACAACCCAGAGATCTTGAAGACATCAGCGAACCTGAAATAGAAGCAGCAGAAGAAATTGAAATTCCTCTTGACCTGAGGCTCCTTAGAACTGTTCTGGGGTCTGCAGTTAAGCCCAGGATCGAAGTATCAAGCTATGCAGGAGGATTGAATCCAGAGGAGCTGGTGGACTAGATAAATTAACTAAACAAGTGTTTTGATTATGAAGAAATAAGTGAAGACAAGAAGGTCAAGTTTGCAGTGACAAAGCTGAAAGGACATGCTGCACTTTGGTGGGATGGAGTGCAGGCAGAAAGGAGAAGAGTTGGCAAGAAACCTATCAAGAGATGGAGCAGAATGATGGCTAAACTAAAAGGTAAATTCTTACCCAGTGATTATCAACTGACATTATTTAAACAAATGCAGAACCTGAGACAGAGGTTGTTGACAGTAAAAGAATACACAGAGGAGTTATACAGAGTGAGCATAAGAGCTGGGCAATTCCAAGATACACCAGAGAAGACTACCAGATATGTGAATGGTCTCAAGCTGGAGATCCAATATGAGATTGGTATCTTGTCTCCTAAGACAGTGGAAGAGGCATATCAGATGGCCTTGAAAGCAGAGGAGAAACTCCTGAGAAAACAATCTGCCAAGAAGAGAGGTGCTTTCCGTGGGAAGGGAAGTCAGGGTGGTAGAGGAAAGCCTACACCCAAGGATGGAGCTGACAGTAGCTCACCTCAGAATGCATCTATAGAGGAGGATGAAAATGGCAGAAGGGGTTCTTACAGAGGAAGAGGAAGAGGAGTTAGGGACAGAGGCAGAGGCAGAGAGCTGAGGTGTTATAGGTGTCAAGGAGTGGAACACAAGCATTATGAATGTCCAGAGAATGTGGGTGCTGGTCCAAGGAATGCTGTTGTTGCCCATGTTGAAGAAGAAGCAGAAATTGAAGAAAAAGTTCTTCAAGAGAGGGGAGAGTCCTTGGTGGTTAATAAGGTTATGTTGAAACAAACCAAAGAAGTCACTGAGCCTGCACAAAGGAAGAGTTTGTTTAGAAGCATATGCAAAGTCCAAGGGAAATGCTGCCAGCTGATCATTGATAGTGGCAGCACAGACAATTTGGTCTCCACTGAGGTGATAGAAAAACTGAAGCTGAAGACTAGGGAGCACCCCACTCCCTACAGGGTGTCCTGGCTGCATAAAGGGCACCAGCTGGTCGTGAAAGAACAGTGTGAGATAGAGCTACAAATGGGCAAATACAAGGAAAAAAATTTGTGTGATGTAATGCCCATGGATGTGTGTCATATACTGCTGGGTAGACCTTGGCAGTTTGACAGAGCAGCAGTGCATGATGGCAAGAAGAACACTTACAAGTTCTTCAAAGATGGGGTACATCATATATTGATTCCCATGGAAGAAGGAGAGCCATCCAGTAGAGTGATTGATCCAAAGACCTTGTAGATGAGCAGGAAGGAATATCTGCAGCAGATAGAAGAAGAAGAGGTAAGATTTGCTTTAGTTTTCAAACCAAAAGAAGTTCTTACTTCTACAAAGATTTCCGATTTGCCAATAGAAATCCAAGAGATGTTAGATGAATATTATGACATTATTGTGGATGATTTACCTGATGAGCTGCCACCTGTGAGAAAGATCAGCCATCAGATATATTTTATCCCTGGTTCAAATCTACCAAACAAGGTAGCCTATAGAGTGACTCCCAAATAAAATGAAGAAATCAAGAGACAAGTACAGGAATTGGTGGACAAAGGACTGATCAGAGAAAGTCTGAGTCCATGTGCAGTACCAGCAGTTTTGAGCCCAAAGAAGGATGGAGGCTGGAGGATGTGTACTGATTCCAGAGCAATTAATAAGATCACAATCAGGTACAGATTCCCTTTACCCAGAATTGAGGATTTGATGGACTGTTTGAGTGGTGCTAAATATTTCTCAAAGATAGATTTAAAGAGTGGATACCATCAGATTAGAATAAGAGAGGGTGATGAGTGGAAAACTGCTTTTAAAACAAATGAAGGATTATATGAATGGATGGTAATGCCTTTTGGGTTGTCAAATGCACCTAGCACTTTTATGAGACTTATGAATGAAGTATTGAAAGAGTTCATTGGTAAATTTGTGATAGTGTATCTGGATGATATATTAGTTTTCAGCAGAACTAAAGAAGAACATTTAAGGCATCTTAATCATGTCTTGAAGAAGCTGCACCAAGAGAAACTGCTGATAAATTTGAAGAAATTCTCATTCATGAAAGAAGAGTTGGTGTATTTTGGTTTTGTTGTTTCTGCAGAAGGATTGAAGATGGACCCAGAAAAGGTTAAGGCAATTGTGGAATGGCCTTCACCCAGGAATGTTTTTGAGGTAAGAAGTTTCCATGGACTTGCTAGTTTTTACAGAAAGTTTATAAGAAACTTCAGTAATATTAATGCACCCATAATTGAGACAATAAAGAAGAGAAAACAACCATTTAAGTGGACTGCTAAAGCAGAGAGAAATTTTAAAGTTTTGAAGCAAAAGATAACAGAGAAGCCTGTTTTAATTCTGCCTGATTTCACCAAACCATTTCAAGTAAAATGTGATGCCAGTGGGGAGGCCATTGGAGCTGTTTTGAGTCAGGATGATAGGCCTGTAGCCTATTTCAGTGAAAAGTTGATGATACCAGGAGAAATTATTCCTCTTATGAGAAGGAATTCTATGCAATTGTCCAAGCACTAAAGAAGTGGAGACATTATTTGATGTCCAGGGAGTTTGTATTGTATTCTGACAATCATGCTTTACAGTATATTGTACAGCAGCCCAAGTTGAAACATAAGCATGCTAAATGGGTTGAGTATCTCCAAAGTTTTAATTTTGTTTTGAAACATACAAGTGGCCAAGCCAATAAAGTAGCTGATGCTTTGAGTAGGAGACATTTACTTGTTCAAGAGACTAGTTTTGAAGTTGCAGGATTCGATTTTCTCAAAGAATTGTATAAAACAGATCCTGATTTTAGAGAAGCATTTGAAGCATGCAGTAACCCTGTTCTAACAGATAGAAGTCAGTGGCTGGATTTTTTTCTGCAGGAAGACTTATTATTCAGAAAGAATCAACTGTGTATACCAAAATGTTCCATGAGAGAAAATTTGATCAAAGAAAAGCATAGTGGTGGACTTGCTAGACACTTTGGTACTGATAAGACTTATGAACAGCTGAGTCACTTTTATTTCTGGCCCAGGATGAGAACAAAAGTGGATAAGTTTGTGAAGAATTGCAAGATCTGTCAACTTGCTAAGGGAATGAGCCAGAATGCAGGATTGTATACTCCCTTGCCTATTCCAAACAGGCCTTGGGAGATGGTGAGTATGGATTTTGTTCTAGGATTTCCCAAGACTCAGAGAGGGAATGATGCAGTCTTTGTTGTGGTAGACAGATTCTCCAAAATGGCACATTTTATTCCATGCTATAAAACTAGTGATGCCACCCATGTTGCTAACTTGTTTTTCAAAGAAGTTGTTAGATTGCATGGGTTTCCCAAGAGTATTGTTTCAGACAGAGACACTAGATTTGTGGGTCATTTTTGGAGGACACTATGGAAGAAACTTGGCACCAAACTGAGTTTCAGCTCAGCTTATCATCCCCAGACTGATGGACAAACTGAGGTAGTGAATAGGAGTTTGGGAAATTTGTTGAGGAGTCTTGCAGGAGAACATCCCAAGCAGTGGGATCATATTTTGCCTCAGGCAGAATATGCATATAATGATTCACCAAATAGAAGCACAGGGCAGATTCCATTTCATATTGTTTATGGAATGCACCCCAAAGGAATATCAGAGTTAAGAAATATGGGAAGAGCAGAGCTAAGGAGTGCAGATGGTGAGGAATTTGCTTCAGAGATCCAGGCCATCCACGAACAAGTGAAACAGAAACTACAAGGTAGCAGCATCAAATACAAAAATAGAGAAGACTTGAGTAGAAAAGAAGTTCACTTTGAAGTAGGAGACTTGGTTTTGGCACACTTGAGGAAGGAGAGGTTCCCAAAGAAGCATTACAACAAGTTGAAGTTCAAAAATATTGGGCCATGCAAGATACTTAGGAAGTTTTCTGCAAATGCTTATGAGATTGAATTGCCACCTGATGTTGGAATATCTCCCATTTTTAATGTTGCAGATTTGTACAAGTATGAAGATGATGGTGTAGAGGACAGATCAACAGACAAGGAATAGATTGAGTGGAAAGAACAACTACCTCCAGCTCAGCCATTGCAACCAGAAAAGATATTGGACAAGAGAGTATTCAGGAAGACCAGAGGACAAGAGTACTTCCAGTACTTGATCAAATGGAAGGATAAGCCAGAGGAGGATGCCACTTGGATGACTGAAGAAATGTTGCAGAAGATAGATAGATCAGTGGAAGAGCTCATGGACAGGAGCCCATGAAGAAAATTGCCCTCAGGAGTCTGATGCAGGGGCATTTGTGTTGAGAATGCAGCAAGATGATGGAGCTTAGTGAAATGAAGTCGCCTTCACTAAGTGGGCCCGCAGGCAAATTCTGGCGCAAAGTCTATTTTTAGACTATGTCTATTTTTAGACATACGGAGCATAATTTGGGAATTCTACTTGGAGATTCTTGAAGTATGCGACATGTCGGTAAAAATAGATGAGACCTTAATTTTTAGGACCCAGGCTATTTTTAGACTGATCTCCTAAAAATATGGAAGTCAAATATTATTTACCCTTAATAATATTTTGACTATAAACAGCAGTTTACTCTCTTGGCGCACTTCAGTTTGAGTCATGGAGGTGACTCATGCAACTGACACAAAGAATCACGTGGTTCCTAGGGTTTGATGGCATCTTGCATGGTTGGCTTCAGTTAGACTTCAGTGGCAGGAGTTTTGGAGGAGTTAACGGGACAAGTAGTGGAGTTGTGTTCTGTTTGTTTTAGTTGAACTAGTTGGGATTAGTTAACTAACTAATCAACTAGATATGGGTGGAGTAAATTAAATAATATTTAATTTACTAAATATTAACTCATTAGTCAACTCAAGAACACTTCAGTTCACTACAGTGCATGATCAGTTCAGTGAAGACCAGTGAAAGAGATAGATGAAAGGGTAGAGTTAGCTATCAGTTGTAACTATACTGTTGCTATTTGCAACACATAGATAGGTGGAGTAAGCTATGAGTATTGCAAAGTTTAGGCTGGTGGTTTATCTATATAAGGAGGCCATCACCTAGCATTAAAATACGCAATCAAGGTTGGCTATCAAGTGGCTAAGGATTGGAGCAAGTGATTTGCTAGATCTAGCTTGATAGTGTGTAGCATGGGAGGTAGTGTATGAGAGCTTGTAAAGAGTTTTTGTACTATGATTGTTACATGATTTCTCCATTATAATATACACAATAGCTGGGGGGTTTTCAGCTATAGGCTTTCCCCATACATACTGAGTTAATGTGTGATTGATTTGATGTGCGATTGCTTCTATATTATTTCCGCATGTGACAATTAATTGTAGAAGAAGGTTATGTGTTATGCATGCAATTCAAAATTGATGTATGATCGGGTTAATCTTCATTGAATAAGTGATTTATTCAGCTAATTTCTACATGGTATCGGAGCAGATTAATTGTCGAAGTCTATTACGGTGATTGCAAACTTATTTCCTCGGACAGAGTCTGCATGCGGGCCAGGTAGCCTCCGGAATATTCATCCTTCTTTGTAAGGTGAAAGATCTGTGAATGCCCTTTGCAGTCAATCTCTGATTTGGAAATAATTTGTTTTCAAGTATAGATCGGAAGCGATAGAGCTTGGAGTTTGGAATTCGAATTTTGCAGAAGGCTGTTCTTCTTGGTGCCGGTGTTGAAAGATGTCTTCTTTCAATGGTTTGCGACTCGAATATGCTCTTGAAGGCAGTTCGAACTATGTTGCATGGAAGGATCGAATGGAAGCAGTGTTAGAAGATAATGGTCTGAAGGAGTTCGTGGATGCGGATGTCCCAAAGCCCACTGATGCAGCTTTGGTCGATGCATGGCAAAAGAAGATCACGAAATGTCGGAGGATCCTGTTGGAGGGCGTCAAGGATCATATTGTATCCAGCCTGCATGGAAAGGCTACTCCATATTTAATGTGGAAAGCTTTGACAGATCTATTCCAGAGTAAGAGTGACCAAAGGAAGCTCGCTCTCAAAGATAAGCTCAGGAACATCAAGATGGAGAAGGGCGACAGCATCGCCAAATACCTCACGAAGTTCACTCAGTGCAGAGATGAGCCGGGAAGTGTGGGGGTGGCTGTCAAAGTTTCACTGATTGCATGCTTAGTTTCAAGTATGCTGGGATCGGTGTGGTTCTTGGACAGCGGTGCGTCATTTCATATGACGGGAGATCGGGAGTTTTTCTCAGATCTGGAGGACAAGGATTTGGGCATGCACATCGAGATGGGCGATGACGGTAGATACAGTGCGACTGGTATCGGTACCGTATCCTTTCAGAGGGAGTCTGGTAAACCCTTTGTCTTAAAGGATGTCATGCATGTACCCGGATTGAAGAAGAACCTGATTTCAGTAGCGATGTTGGAGGATAAGGGGTATGATGTGGTCTTCAGCGAAGGAAAAGCCTTCCTGCGCAGTAAGACTACTGGAGAGACCCGAAAGATAGGGGTTCGGACCAAGAACCTTTATCAGTTGCAGGTAGATGGCTGCGCAGCTATGGCATGCAAGGCGGGAGAAGTGGTGAGCCGGGATGATGAGGGCGAACTGTGGCACAGGAGATTGGGCCACCTTCACCATGGAGCTTTGAAGATTCTCCAGCAGATTTCTACTGGGCTTCCTAAGGGCACTCTTGCGCAGTCAGATCAGTGCAAGGGGTGTACTTTAGGGAAGTATGTGAAAGCCACCTTTCACGAGAAGGATAGTCGTGCCACGATGATCCTTGAGAGAGTTCACATAGACGTGTGTGGTCCTTTCTCAGTTGCTTCGACAGCAAAGCACAAGTATTATGTGATCTTTGTTGATGATTTCTCTCGAAAGTGCTGGATCTTCTTCATGCAGAAGAAGAGCGATACATTCGCGAAGTTCCGTGAGTTTAAAGCACTGGTCGAGAAGGAGTCGGGGAAGAAGGTGATTGCTCTAAGGAGTGATAACGGTGGTGAATTCATCTCGGCTGAATTCAAGGAGTTCTGCAGCGCAGAAGGGATTCGGAGAGAGCTCATCGCACCCCATAACCCACAGCAGAACGGGGTGGCTGAGCGGAAGAACAGAACGATCGTGGGTGCCGCACGGGCGATGTTGCATGATCAGGGCCTACCCCTTCACTTGTGGGCTGAGGCATGCAATACAGCAGTGTATGTGCAGAACCGTTGTCCTCACAAGGTTCTGGGCATGAGTACACCAGAGGAGGCTTATTCTGGCAAGAGGCCTGATATTTCCCATTTGCGGATTTTCGGATCTCCTGTCTACATGCATGTGACGAAGGATGCGAGAAGGAAGCTGGATCCAACTGCTGAAGTTGGAATATTTGTGGGTACACTGATACACCTCATAACTATCGAGTGTATGTGCCAGACAGTCGCAAGACTGTTGTGCGACGGGATATAAAATTCCAGGAGGAGAAAGCCATGCAGTGTTCGCTTGAGAGGGAGCTACACTTGCATGCAGATGAGGAGCTGTTAGTTCCTAAGGAGGAGCTTCCGGATGTGGATCAGCCACAAGAGGAGGTTCGGGAGGTGGAAGAAACCACCCAGGCAGCGCCAACCATCAGAGGGCGCATGCGCACTACAGAAGCTGAGCGACTGGCTCGGGATGCAGAGAAGGTTGTAGGACCACCTACAGCACAGCGCAGACAGAGACAGTCACCGGATCGGTACACTAGATACATGGCTCTTGTGAGTCAATGTGTTGTGATGGAGCCATCCTCTTTTGAGGAAGTCGTGGAGGAACCCGCATGGGTTGATGCCATGATCGAAGAATATGATTCGATCATCAGGAACAGTGCATGGGAGATTGTCCCAAGACCGGTTGGGAAATCAGTTGTAGGTTCGCGATGGATCTACAAGGTGAAGCAGGCAGCTGACGTGAGTGTGGAGAAGTACAAGGCGAGATTTGTCGCCCGTGGCTTCTCACAGATCGAGGGGATTGACTATGAGGAGACTTTTGCACCTGTCGCAAGGTACTCTTCCATACGCACGATCCTTGCTCTCTCAGCGCAGATGGGGTGGCACATTCATCAGATGGATGTGAAGACTGCGTTCCTCAATGGAGTTATTGAGGAAGAGGTGTACATAGAGCAGCCTGAAGGTTTTGAGATCTTCAGCAGTGAGTCGCATGTGTGCCGACTCAAGAGAGCACTGTACGGGCTGAAGCAAGCACCTCGTACTTGGTACACTCGGATAGACAGCTACTTCACCGGGCTTGGATTCTCCAAGAGTGAGGCGGATCCAAACCTGTACCAGATTGTGGTGGAGGGGAAGCTGTTGATCATCGTACTGTATGTAGATGATCTGATTTTGACTGGCGACGAGCAGTGGATACTTTCATGCAAGGAGGATCTTGCACGAGAGTTTGAGATGAAGGACCTGGGCATCCTTCATTATTTCCTGGGATTGGAGATTTGGCAGCGCAGTGGAGGACTGTTTGTTTCTCAGGGCAAGTATGCCCGGGAGATTCTGGAGAGGTTCAACATGCAAGGCTGCAAGCCCGTTGATACCCCTCTTCCTGGTGGATGGAGGAAGGGAGATGCTACTTCGGAGGAGGTAGTGGATGCCACTGTCTATCGACAGTTGGTGGGGTCGCTTATGTATCTGGTCAATACACGACCCGATATATGCTATGCAGTTAACCAGCTTTCGCAAGCTATGGTTAAGCCTACCAAGCTCTTTTGGAAGGCAGGTAAGCATGTATTGCGCTATATCAGAGGCACATCGAGATATGGTCTATGGTACAGACAAGAGGATGGAGCGAAGCTTTCTGGCTTCACTGATGCAGATTGGGCAGGGAGCCCAATGGACCGGAAGAGCACTTCTGGAGGAGTTTTCAGCATTGGGTCGACAGCAGTTTCCTGGTACAGCAAGAAGCAGAGATCCGTGGCACTCAGTTCAGCAGAGGCCGAGTACATGGCAGCAAGCTTGGCTGCATGTGAGGCTATTTGGATGAGGAAGATCCTCGCAGGTTTGTTCAGGTTGCATTTGGAGCCTACAGTGATCTACTGTGATAACCAGAGCTGCATCAAGCTCTCGGCTAATCCAGTTTTTTATGATAGGTCCAAACAACATATCGACATCAGGTACCATCACATCAGAGATTGTGTTCAGCGGAGGATCATGATGCTTTCATATGTTCCCACGGAGGATCAGGATGCGGGCGCATCTGCGGCAGAGAAACATCTGGGGGCAAGTTGGAATTCCTGAAGCGAGATGAGGAGATTGAGATAATCATATATGAAGGGAGTGTTGAGAATGCGGCAAGATGATGGAGCTTAGTGAAATGAAGTCGCCTTCACTAAGTGGGCCCGCAGGCAAATTCTGGCGCAAAGTCTATTTTTAGACTATGTCTATTTTTAGACATACGGAGCATAATTTGGGAATTCTACTTGGAGATTCTTGAAGTATGCGACATGTCGGTAAAAATAGATGAGACCTTAATTTTTAGGACCCAGGCTATTTTTAGACTGATCTCCTAAAAATATGGAAGTCAAATATTATTTACCCTTAATAATATTTTGACTATAAACAGCAGTTTACTCTCTTGGCGCACTTCAGTTTGAGTCATGGAGGTGACTCATGCAACTGACACAAAGAATCACGTGGTTCCTAGGGTTTGATGGCATCTTGCATGGTTGGCTTCAGTTAGACTTCAGTGGCAGGAGTTTTGGAGGAGTTAACGGGACAAGTAGTGGAGTTGTGTTCTGTTTGTTTTAGTTGAACTAGTTGGGATTAGTTAACTAACTAATCAACTAGATATGGGTGGAGTAAATTAAATAATATTTAATTTACTAAATATTAACTCATTAGTCAACTCAAGAACACTTCAGTTCACTACAGTGCATGATCAGTTCAGTGAAGACCAGTGAAAGAGATAGATGAAAGGGTAGAGTTAGCTATCAGTTGTAACTATACTGTTGCTATTTGCAACACATAGATAAGTGGAGTAAGCTATGAGTATTGCAAAGTTTAGGCTGGTGGTTTATCTATATAAGGAGGCCATCACCTAGCATTAAAATACGCAATCAAGGTTGGCTATCAAGTGGCTAAGGATTGGAGCAAGTGATTTGCTAGAGCTAGCTTGATAGTGTGTAGCATGGGAGGTAGTGCATGAGAGCTTGTGAAGAGTTTTTGTACTATGATTGTTACATGATTTCTCCATTATAATATACACAATAGCTGGGGGGTTTTCAGCTATAGGCTTTCCCCATACATACTGAGTTAATGTGTGATTGATTTGATGTGCGATTGCTTCTATATTATTTCCGCATGTGACAATTAATTGTGGAAGAAGGTTATGTGTTATGCATGCAATTCGAAATTGATGTATGATCGGGTTAATCTTCATTGAATAAGTGATTTATTCAGCTAATTTCTACAATTTGGCACTAGCCAGCAATGTAGGAGTTTTGTCCACATGTTGTGGCTAGTAGGGTTCGAAACCTCCAAAATTGTAACAGCTAGGTGTCAATACCTCAGCTGACTGTTTTGGTTTAGAGTAGTTAAGAGTTGTAGAAGTTGAATAGTCAGTTATTCTGTCTGTCATGTTTCAGTTAGTTGAATTATTGTAAGAGACTTTTGAATTCCAAAACGGTCCTCACCGAGGAACCAGAGAGACACACTGTAATGTATATAAATATAATCCTCGGATGTACGAAGGGGAGGGAGTGCAAGAGATCTCAGAATAAACTCTGTGTATTAAAATTGTTTCCAATTAAATGGTTTCTAATCGTGGTTTCCATCGGAAAGATCCAATTATTTGTCTATGAAAGGGTCGTTTAATTGTGAAGCAATAGATTATGTATATGTATGAAATTCCTAAGTCGAGCCACTATATCGACTCTGCATCTATTTGTCTATCTTTCCCTTCAAGTTGTTGTCTGGATAACCCGTGAACCATCTCAACCACATGCGAGAGTTGCGCATAGACAAGCCAGATTAAACATCGTGGAAAACCGCGAGTGGTTTTGGAGAGTGGGTTTCCCCATTTCCACACCGCCTTACGACCATAAGTGGTATCCGTAGAGCGGGCAACAAATCCATAGATCGTCGGACACGTGGCCAAAGAACTGTTTGAAAACCGCTCGTTAACTTGCGATTTTGCGCGTTAACGTCAGTACTAGGACGTCGAGCAGAATTTCTCAGGATCGTTGATTTGAAAAGGGGACATCTGACGGTGACTATTCGATGAAGATACGCGAAGTTTAATAAAAGTGCGTGGTGGATAAGCGAGGTACGGTGCATAGGTGGGGCCGGTCCAAAGTTTTATTATAAAGTTTTTCCAAGGCATAGATTATTAATATATAAGCCGAGATTACAATATACCATTCTAAAGTTGCCAATTATATTTATTTATCAATTTTTCTAAAATTGATAAATAACGTTGCCGAGAAAGAAAAAGGGAACTTGTTGACTGAGCCACGTCATCGTTGACCGGTTCTAGTTGGACGGACTTTCAGTTGTAGCTGCACCAACAAGCAATATTTGAGAGGGGAGGACTGTAATGTTCCCAATTTTTATGGAACATTAATTTTTTCCATTTTAACATAGGAGATAAATAAAATGGGTAGGAGACCCATTCATTTCATGAATAAAGGAAAAAAATCCTCTTATTTTGAAAGAGGATCACTTACAGAGCTGGATTTCACACCTCCATGTGTGAAAGGAGACTTTTGCAAGAAGGCTAGGTCAAGTTTGACCAAGTCAAACTGTGTAGTGGTAGGAGATGGAAAGGTATCTTGTGTGCCAACATAGTGGAAAAGGAGGGAAGCTTCTAGAGGAAGGAAACCCCAATGAGTGGGGTCCATTGAGAGGGATCTCACATTGTTTAAAAGGAGGGCAAGGTAGCTATTTTGAATCATCTCGAGTATTATTCATCTTTGGTCTTTTAGAGTTGCTGCAATCTCTTGATGGTTAGCAAGAATTGCCGAGGGAATTCTTGTTTAGGATTTAATCTCCTTCTTGAGTATCTCTTGGAGGATTGCACTCCATTCCCCATATTTATACATTGAGGTCAAGCATCATCTTTCTTCATCAATGCAGTTTCAGCTGGAGATTGTGCAGTGTTGCTGGGGAGGTTTTCTACAACACCATCCTTGGCTAGTTTTTTAGAGGAGGGAGATTCCATCCCTTTGAGAGATCAGAAAAGGAGGTTCATGAGCTCGTTCCACCATCTCTGGCACCAGGCCAACCACTTTCCATCATATGCAGCGCAGTCCCTCTCTTATACAACGTTATTCTTGGAGATCATTTTCTGTGAGGGATTAGCAGATAGTTTGGAGGGTGAGATCTTAGGTGAATGGATTAGCTTTTCACTTCAGGTTTCCATTGGAGGAGGGTTCTTCATTTGATGCATCCATTTCAGCCTTCTCCATCCATTTCTAGTTCTTGAGTTGCTGCTGCTACCCAGCAACTCCGACATTTTTGCAGGAATGCCATTTTGCTTGTACTTTAGCCAATCCTTCTAGAGGATTGACGTATTGTATTTTTAGGGGTTGAGATCATGCTCCCCAACTTTATTTGAGATTCATATTTTCATATCTTTTTATCATTACCATTTTGCAGCAGTTCTCTATAAAATACTGCGCAGTCATAACCGACAGTTTCTTATCTATAGTAGTGTGCTTCATATCTATCATGCATGTAGTGTGAGGCTTGTATTGTATTGATTGAATTAATGATTCTTCAAGTCTTTGCATTCATTTTACTACTATAATAATATATGTTGGCTATTTACATCTTCTCACAAGCAAGCTCTTGAAAATAATGCCAAGAATCCATTGTATGTTCATACATTGTTGTAGCCCCATTCCTTGGGAAATTTTTGAAGGGAACTAGGTGTGGGAGGCTTGCCTCAACACCCTAGAAGGATTTCTTTGATCCAAAATCTTGGATTTTGGTCTTAGACACATTGGTCTAAGGGATCCAGGTCTTGGTATCAAATCCTGCTACCTCCATTTTGGGAAAATGTGTTTTCCAACCATGGATTGCTAGCCATTCCAGATTTGAAATATTATAGCAGCCTTCCTATCACCAGAATACCAAGTGTTATTAGTGGAGAAGTGGTATGGTGGAGGTCCTCAGGATCAGATTATTATGGCATAAGTACATCAAGGTAGTATTCCCAATGTTATCAACATTATAATATATGTGGATTAAGCTCTAGTTGCTATGATTATTGCAAAGTATTTTATGATTGTAAATACTGGAGAAAATCGAGCTGCATTATTAAAGCATGAAAAGGTCAATAAAAGTGATAAAGGATCTTTATATTATTTATATTATAAGTATTATATTGAGCATTGAAGCAATATCTATTTCTAGATATAAATGCATGCCTTCCTCAAGTCAGTATAGATATATCTTCAAGGCCTCTTTCTTAAGATCATTCATAAAACTGTGTGAAGTCTGTTTGCTGAGATTTCAATTAAACAACTTGAAGATGTTTCACTGAAGATCACTATGATAGGACAATTAAAGTATTTGAAGTATGAAGGATTAGTTTTGTTAAGATTACTATTTGAAGCTCAAGAGTCTTTTATTGTTTCATCTAAAACCTACTTTAGCAAAAAGGAATTGTTGGTATTTCACCATTATAGAGAGTTTGATCATTTACATACATACCCCCTTATTTCATAAATAAAATTGCATATTTGATAAGTGAGGTTGACCAATGAATTGAGTGTATCTAGCCTCGAGGGTTTGTTTTGAAAATACTCTGTATAGTATTGAAGTCATTGGGTCTTTTAGATTGAAATACGGTCTAAGTTGTAAGGATTCTTGAGATTCATTTTTCACATCAGTATCAAGGGCCCTTTGGCTGTTACTGTAATATCCCTGTCAGCAGTCTAGCACATGTCACCACCAACATGAAATAAAGGTGAACCAGAAATACAAAAGATATATTGGCATCATCATATTTGAATAGATGTGTATTGCAGATGTGTATTGTAGAAGAAGACATATTCCATATACAACCTTCCTCAATAGATATGTATCTCAGATGAAGATCATAATATAGACTGAAGTATATTTGGAGCAGACTTTATATGTCGTATGGAGCACTCTCAATATTTAGTATTATTCCACTGATGCAACTTTGATTATATAAGTCTAGGAAATTTTGTTCTATGAAGTTTCTTTATCATCACTTTTAGCTTTATACAAGTGCAATGAGTCTATGCCTTGGGATGGTATCAGCTTACTGTGTATATATATACAAGTTCAATGATTCTCAAAGTATTCTCCCAACAACTCTTATACACCAGCCTGGAGTAACAAAGCATAAAGTCAAAAGAAGAAGGCCTATACACAACTCAGAGGAAAGTAATGCAAGGATAGAAACTGCACTGGGAAAATTGAAACCCTTTTCCATTGATGTCAAAGGGGGAGGAGAATCAAATAGAAGAAGAAAGGTTCTTCTGAAAAGAAAGAAGAGGAAGGAAGACACCTCGTAGAATGAAAGGGGGAGGAAGTCTTGGAGGAAGTATTGGAGTGTTGGGGGAAGTGTTGCCATCAATGCCAAAGGTGGAGACTGTTGGAAATATTTTCATTGATGGAAAAGGCACACAAAGGAGAATCACCAAAACTATCAATGAGGCAAAGGCAATAGAGGCAGCAAAGAAGAAAAGGAAGCAAAGGCAGTTAAGAAAGAAAAGGAACAAAGGTAGCAAAGGCAACAAAGGAGAAAATGCAGCAAAAAGGCAAAGGTAGAAAAGGCAGCAAAGGAGCAAAGGAAACAAAAAGGAAAAGGAAACAAAGGCAAAAAAAAGGTAAAGGCAGAAAAGGAAGCTAGGAAGAAAAGGTAACAAAGGAACTTAAGGTAGAAAAGGATCAAAGGAAGCAAAACAACAAAGGAAAAATCATGAACGTGTTGGGCAGAGTCGTGAACGTGCATCAAGCGTGATAATCCCAAGTTGGAGTGAAGAAAAAATAGAATAAAAAAGGAGGACCGTAAATATTTCACGAATCCTCTATTGAATCAAATATTTCATTAAGTGCACAACAGAAGGCAATCATATTTTCAAGCAAAAACGAGGATCGAAGGACAATCGGATTTGAAAGAAACGATGAGGATCGAAGGACAATTAGATTTAGAAGCAACAGAGAGCACCATAGATTTGGTGCAAATAAATGATGACAATCACATTGTAACTGTGAATATATCACACATCATAGGGTATAGTTTTTACGGTTAAGACTTTGCAAGTTAATTTATTTAACTTGCGATGCAAAGTGGATCAGCAAGGAGACAAGTGTGGACTATCGAATCCAACGAAGACCAATGGTGGAGATCAAAAGCGCAAATTGAAAAGCTTATAATTTAAGTGTTAAGATATCACAGGGTAAGTTATTTTGTGTGTGATGCGAAGTGGAGGAGGGACACATGTTGGCACGACGCAATATCGTAGATTGCACGAAATAGAGGTTAACCACTAAGTTAAATTGTAAAGTGAGCGAAGTGAGAAGTTGCGGGGAAAGAAACATTATAAACTGTGAAGTGTGATCACCTATGATTGGTGGAAAGTGTTGTGGGACCCTCTAGTAAAGAAGTTCCGCCTCTCGTTTGCGAAGAAGGGTGAGCAGGTGAGGATCGTTAGATTTGGGCGTAGATCAATGGCAAACGAAAAATCACAAAAGCGCACATTACAAATTATAGTGGATGGAGCTAAGGCATTGCACGATAAGTTAAATTATTTTTGATGTAGTAATGATTGGAATATGCGATGTGACAAGGGGAGACCACGTATTGGCATTGTGCATGAACACACACTGTAGATTTTATGATTTGTACTTAAGAGTTCGCACGGTAAGTTGGATGTGATGGGATGAGATCGCATATTGCAAAAAATAGGAGATAAGTTTATTGCAAAACGTTAAAAATTGCGTGAAAGAAAAACGTGATACACTGTGATTGGTTTCTATGTTGTGGGACCCAAGAACCCCTTGTTCCACATATATGTATGTTGGTTGGGGGTAATTGCAATTTGTTTAAAGTTCTGATACATTAATCATTGTTGACTACTAACATATGTATGTGGAATAAAATATGACATTGTAATCCGCTACGAGATAAAGGGAGTTTATCTAGGCCATAACCCACAGGTCACAGTATTGTTTAAAATTGCAATTTCATGTTGCATCTAGTGGGTAATTGTGGGGTTAATTCGGCTAACCCTACATTTTTTGATATTTGCGGCCTTATGGAGACCCAAGTAAGTAACCTGACACAGAGCAAAGGAGCATATAAGAGCATAGAATGTTGCAGATAAGATATGTAATAGGCATAGGCAGTGTAAAACTTAAAGGCATGGGTCAAGTCGGGCTAAGAAAATAATGCTGCAGCACAGTTGCAAATATAACTGCAGAAACATAAAAGACAAAGGGACAAAAAGAAGAAGAGGAAAAACACACAACAAGTCTAAGAAGCTGAATAGGCTGAATGAAATATTTGATTGTAACTGTAAATGTATTAATTATTTTATATTGTTTGTGATGCAAAGGAAAGTCTCTGTAGGAATAGGAAAAAATCCATGAGTAATGTAATGATTACTTCTAATGTAATATCCTGATCTAAAGAATGAAGAATCAAATGGGTGGAAGGAAAAAATTCATGCCTATTCGCTTCATATTCCCATAGAGAATCCAAATAGTCATGAAGCTATCTATATAAATCATGTAATATCCATGTGAAGAAGATTACAAAAAATAGAGAGAGAGAGAGAGAGAGAGAGAGAGAAACATAATTAAAGAGAGTTGAATATTGTTAGAAAACTGGAGAATTGAAAAGAGTAGAAGAATGTAAGAGAGTTGCAGAAGGTTGGAGAATTGAAGAATAAGAGAGAGCTAATATGAATTAAAGGCTGAAGAGGCAGTAGTGGAGAGGGAGTATAACAGAGATGATATCCATGTAAATTAGCAGTTTAGTCTCATGTTGAGTGAGTGGATTGTAGTCTCCTTTCAAGTAGTAGCTTGATAAATTTCTAGTTGGAGCTGGTTGAGGTAGGAGCCTCCTATGGGTTTTAGCCTGGAGAAAATAGATGGGAGTTGGAGCTTCCTTGCAAGTTGTAGCTTGTAGAATTTGAGGTAGTAGCCTCCTGTAGGTTGGAGCCTACAAAAAATCAGTGGTGAGAGGGAGTTGGAGCTTGCCTTTGCATCACAACAATAATAATATGTTGTTTTCTCCCTTATGGGTTTCGACTTATATCTGATTTCTATGTCCTTGATTTTTATTTGTTGATGAGATGTTTTAATCTTCTTAATTACTTTCTCTACACACATTAAGTTTGTTTATTCATTATGTATTAAGCTACATATGAAATGAAGGTATAAATGAGTTGAATGAAAAGAGATTTAAATGTCCATGAATGTATTAAACTGATTCACCCCCCTCTTAGTTTAACTAAGGGTTCATCAGTGCATATAGGTTCTTGACTCATGAACATTGTAATTGTCCTGCCGTTACAAAAATTTCTAAAAAAGAGGTCATTTTAAATCGACGATATCTACCTCATCTGAGCACTAATTCAACTGATTTTGTTTTTCCATTTGAGTAGTTTTTCGCAAGGAATCCAAATATGCTATTTTTTTTTTTAAATTTACACCAAAATATTCATATATTATCTACAAACTCGCCACCCAAAAAATTCATGCTCTAATACCATGTAGAAAATCTAACCAACGGGATTCAATCTGATCTTTTAATATACTAAAACAAGATATTGAATCCTTCCTACAATTTATGGAAACAAAACATGATCGCACAATCACATATAAGTAAGAGAAAGAAATTATCAATTGCACAACACAAGATGTATCTGGGGAAAGACACTGATTAAAACCCCTCTATCTCTATTGTGTATTAATTCAAGGAATCATGAAACAATATAATGCTTAATCTCTCATGACATTCGCCAACACTCTGCCAATTGTCTCTCGCCGATCTAGGAAACTCAGTCTAGTACTTAGCCAATTCTCAGCCTTACTTCAGCCTGCCTTGCTCATTCAATTTCTATGGAAATAACTCCCTATTAATTAGGAAAATCAATATTCCTTGATTGTGCAATCCATCATGGCATCCCAATGAATTTATAATTGCACATGGGAAATTTTCTATAAATATAACTGATAGTTATCTTCCCTTTAACCTCTGTCTCAACGGGGTCTTCCTCGGAACTGAGATGCATGCAGTTATTAATATAAAATTAATAGTTATATGATTGATCACTCATTGTGAATTAAATCTAATTTAACTCACTTGACCTCTCACTAGCTCATCACTCAGTTCAAAATAGTTAAACTAATTCTAACTCATTTAATTGAGTTAACTAATTCACACCCGCACCCCAATAATGCATCAACTGCAACTGGACCCCAAAAATATTAGAATCCCTCTATATGCCTCATCTTATACCCTCGAATTTAATACCTTGAGCTAACCCAGTCATTATGAATTAGTTAACTGAAACAAGTTGTTATATTACAATTTATTTTCCAATCTATTTAAGGGAAAAATAAATTAGATGCCCAGATTCCTCACTCTTGGTGCATCAAAATTCCTCACCAGTGTGGGTGCATTTTTTTTTTGTCCTTTCTGGTTTCCAATTTCATTGTTTCTTGTTGCAAATTTCAACATTTCAGAATTTGATGCGGCCTTCACACAAAGACACCATTGAAATCACATGCCTAGATTCTCATGACCAACCTCTCTTAAGCTCGATCTGCCATAATAGAACCAACAATATTCCATCCTAATTCCTAGCTCGAACCAACCATTAAGGTATGAAAATTTTTTATTAACCCTCACATGATGATCTTGCTCTTGGAGGATGATCATGGACTCCCTTTAGCAACCCTTACTCCTCCCTCTTACTGATCGACCTAATTTAGGACTACATATCTCTTCTCCCCCTTGATCAAATGAGCTCCTTCTCACTTGATGTTCTTTCCTTCATCCTAAGGCCTCCTTAAATATATTTTCTTACACCTATTAGGAACCCTATAGAACTTATGGGTTTTAGCCACTTAGACTTTAGGAAATATTAATTTTTCTTTTTAATTTTCTTTTAGATTTTAAACCCCATCTTGGGTACAAAATCCCTTTGCTTGGCCTCTTTTCCCAAAAATCCTTTTGTGAACAAACTCACACAAACCCATATCAATAGGCTTGTGGAATACCTCCCGAGCTACACAATTCAAGAACGTAGTCTAGTTTTAGTAATCGTAACTTGGTCAAGCTCTTTTAGTCAAGTGAGGGATTGGTTGGGTTCCCAACTTGAAAATTAAGTAAGGGTAGTTGTGAGGGCATGATAGCTAGGGAGGGTGAGGTCATGAAAAAGAATGAAAAGGGATGGTAACACATGTCAGGAAATTTCAATGCATTTTGAAGAGTGTTAGGGAGTGTTGGGGCATATCAAGGGATAACTAGGTTAAAATGCATGGAAAGGAACAAATAAGAGTGTGTGCAAGGGAGTGTTAGTGAATTCAAGTGTGCTAAGTACGAAGTGTGTTAGGAGAAGTTAAGAATAGGATTTACAGGAGGAAAGCCTACGGTTGTTATATGGGGCTTGACATAGCAGTTTTAGACAAAGGGAGATCACTTTGTGCTAGGCACAAAATTGTTTTCCCTTTACCTATTTTTTTATAGAAGATGTGGCACACTTTGGCTACATTCTCATGTTTTAAAATATTCTAGATAATTGCATATTGTACAATGTTGTGTATAAGCTTTGGGGCACTTGGATTGTGTCGACTTATATCTTTTGTGTCTTGTGCATCTTGTGGTTATTGAAAACTCTCAATTAATGTTCTACTATTTATATGAACTGAAAATACGTGTGAAATATTGCCTATGTAAGCTATGTTGCATATTTGTTTTATGGCCATGGCTAGATCATGTGATCCTTGTCTTGGTAACTAGTTAAGTGGGACAAGTTGATCTTGGAAATGAGTGGCATAAGATGAGTTACAATAGGTAGTTCTTAGGTGAACAAGGCACAATCTACTTGCAGTAGGTGCAATTGGTCAAGCTGTTGCGGTTGAAGCAGGCCAATATTTTCACATGAACTATAGTAGCCAAGAAATTGATTGGGTTCCCAAGTCATGAAAAAATGTAAAGGATATCTATGATGACATGAGTTCCAAGGCATGATAGGGAATTCTAAGATGTGCCAGATAGTGTGAAGGCATGTCAAACATGCTAATATGTGCCAAGTGATAAGGCATGCCAAGATGTGCAAGGGTGTGTCAATTCATTTCGGGGACTCTCAAGGGAAAAAAGGGAGAAACAAGTTAAAATAAAAGGAAATGAATATATAAGACAGTTAATACATCATCAATTTACCTTTTACAATATGGTAATGCTAGGCATACTAAGACTAGGCGATAATAAGTGCCAAGTTCAAATTGTTAGTGCATTCTAAGTGCCAAGACTTCCTTTGTTGCTTCTCATCTACTTTCCAAAAATTTATCTCAAATAAATTTAATATTAAAACATGAAAATTCATGCCAAGGCATATAAACGTATTCCATACATGCTAAGACTTTTAGAGGGCCAATATGTGCCAAGCGCCAATATGTGTCAGGAAGTGTTATGCATGTTATGAAGTGGAAGGGCATGTTGAAGAGTGCTAAGGTGTGCTAGAGAGTGCTAATGCAAGTTGAGGAGTGTTAAGGAGTACTAGCACAAAAAATTAAGGGAGAAATAGGTAAAAATTATTGGAAGTTAATGAATATGAGGAACATGTGCCAAGGACTAGTGTTAATGAGTGCTAGCTGCCATGCCAAGGAGGGAGTGACAAGGTATGCTAAGCATTGGTAAGGCATGCTAGGGAATATCAGGGCATGTTAAGAATTCCCCAAGTGTGCTTGGGAGTTCCACGGTGTACTAATTATATGTGCCAATTAATAGTTCCAAGATATGCCAATACATGCTAGGTGCTAAGGATGTGGAGGGTGTGAGGGTATGTCAATATGTGTCAAGAAGTGTCAAAGCAAAAAAAAAAAAGAACCAATAAGAGGGTTAATAAGTCAAGACTTTATATTTTTCAAAAGGAGCATGCTAAGCACACTAATAATAGGTCCCAATACATGCCAAGTGGCATTGTGTACCAAGTGTTAATGTATGTCAATGCATTCAACCGAGGTGTTACAGGGCATGTTAGGGACTACATACATGCAACACATGTTAGGAGAGTTCCATGTTGTGCTAGCGCATGCCACCATGTGATTGGGCATCATTGTCATGACAAGATGTTCTAGGTACAAATATGTTCCAAGACATGCAAGGTTCTAAGAAATGTTAGTGTTGCCAAATCGTTAATTTAAGGTGTGTCGAAATTTTTTAGGAGTGTTAGGTATTACTCATTAATAGAATTTTCAGAGCTTGATTATGTATTAAATAATATATGTCCTACACACACTAGTGGAAATTTATCTAAAGGGAATTTTCTAGATAATAAACTTAATAGATATGAATCATCTGTTGACTCATAGGAAATATCTATTCAACTAGTCATTACTTGAGGGAAATGATACACACCAATTACTTCTTAAAATTTTGACTGACTCTAACCACTATGGCCTTGGTCATATTATAAAAAATACTCCATAATAATGGTCTTAAATCATTATATTTTGACAAAAAATATATTAACAGGCACATAGCATCATAGAAATATCATTGGAATAATCAATGATGATGAACATTTTTTTACCATCACCAAAAGTAACAAAAAGAGCATGCTGCATTGATGAGGTTCATTAAAATTTTGTCACTAGAAGTGTCACCAAAGAGAGAATTAGTGATGGTCATTTAACGACCCTCACCAAAAGTGTCATTGAAAATGGCTTTGGTGACAAACCTTAAAGGACCATCACTATATACACTTATAATGACTCTTTTTAAGGACCGTCACCATATGTGACATTGGTGATGGATCTTAAAGGTCCGTCACAAGCATGACCCTCGCCAATGTCCCTTTTTCTTGTTGTGATTCGTGAACTAGTAACCAAATCCAAGTAGCTTAATGACTAAGATGACCTTCCAAAGTTATTCTAAATATGAATAATGCTTTTGAGCTTGTAAAAAGTGTGCAAAAGAACTCACTTAAATCATCTAACCCAATACTACAACAAAAAAAAAAACAATTCTAAATACAGAAATATGCAAAACAAAAATAAGAGATGCATGTGAATAAGAAGTGAAAAGAACATAAATAAATTGTGCAAGAGGGCTCTGAGGCTCCTGGGATGGCTAAGCCCAAGGAGGAATCAGAGTAATATTGAATAAACCAAACCTTATAAGTTAAAAATGACACCAATATTCATTAGTGAATCAGTGTAAGTACATCCTTGCAGGGAAAGAAAGTGGAGCTGCCAGAAAACAAGTTTTCTCCACAATAAGATTAAACAATACCTTCCCCTAGAGGCCAATTCGAGTTGGTACTTATAAAAAATTATGAGGAAGCATTTTCGTTGAAAGGAGGAAGCTTTCGCCTACAAAAATCCTCAAATAGTGGATTTGGTTCCCAACACTAGGAGTTTGTAGTAAATGACAGGGAACACATTCCTAGATTTTCTCAATCATCAAAGTTCCAGAATTTCTCTAGAATTTCTCAATATTTTCATGATATTTTGCTCATTTATTCTCCAATTTTGATCTTCAATTATAAGGGAGCATGTCCCTAAATTATCTCCTTCTCAAAATCTTCACAATATGCCCAATATTCTCACAGTATCCTTCAAAAATAGTTAATATTAGGCACAAATATGCAATTATCTCTAAACCTTTCTAAGAACATATTAAAGCATAAAAAACACGATTAACTGTAGAAGGAGAGATTTAATATATATTTTATGTTCCTAAGAAAGGTTATATGAGCCTTAATTTATGTCTAATTTAGAGGCTCATCATACTCCCCTACTGAAACTATTTATCATCCTCTAAGAAACCTATTCATCCTCCTTGGATTGTGGTTATTCATGTATGATGACCTATTTCATTCTCTGTTTATTGGTCCATGTGTTGCTCCTCCTAGTGATCTTATTACTACTGTTTTATTTGGATTTCTTCTTGCAGGTGATACATGGAGGTCCTCAGGTTCCTTTGTTGGTGTGTTCATCCTCCTGGAGTTTGTTGGTGGTCATTTGAAGCCATCTTGATCAACTTATCCTTAGATTTTCACCTTGTTGTGCCATATACAGAATTGCTACATGAAATTTTTCAAATTCCTATAATAGTCTTCTCTCTTCTTCTTGGGATTCCAGATTGCTTAGAGATGAAGGGAAATGGTTTATGGAGTGATGGAATGATTGGAGTGATGGAGAGGTAAGATGAGAGGTCCCATGACAAGGTATAGGTGATATAACTGCTAGTGGCACAACATAGGGTTTAGGGAGCGAATCCTTGTGCATGGAGTGAACTAAGGATTATGAGTGGTAGATATAGGCAAAAAAAAACCATCATGCTCTTTTTGAAGTTTAGAAACCTTTGAGAGAGTTACTCTCCCTGTAAATAAGTTTCCTGTAGCATTTACAAGGTTTCCTGTAATGCTACATGAATCCAGTAGCTGCTACAACTTTCCTGTAGCAACTACAGTCAGGAGTAAAAATGGAGCTTTTTTCCTACTTGAAGGGTGAAATGAGTGAATGGGTGCATGCTGGAGGTGTCCATGGAGTGTGTAATGAGAGGAGAGAGAGGAGAGAGGAAGGAAACCACCTTTGATCAAAATATTTCAAGAGGTAGATCAGATTGACCTGATTTTTTTTTAGCATATTATTATCATCCTTATGCACCTCCCCATAAAAATCCTCAGCCATTGGATGCACAAATCACAAGAAAAATTGAAAATGGTTGTAGATGATGTAGATTGATTTGTCACAAAATATGCACCATAAATTATTGAAATTTTTTGAGCATGTTACCATCATATATATGTATCTACCCCTGAAACATCTTGGAAAATGGATGCACGTATTTTTAGACAAAATAAAATTTTGTTTTTTGCTAAAATTATTTTAGGACAACCCCTTTGTAGTAGACTTGTTTTAGGTATAGATCTTTAAAAGTAGATCATATTGAACTAATTTTTTTTGAGAATATTACTATCATCCTTATGCACCTCCCCATAAAACATCTCAACCATTGGATGCACAAATCTCAACCAAAATTAAAAATGGCTATAGGTTATGGAGGTCGATTTCTCACAAACCGTGCACTGAAATGTGCTGAAATTTCTTGAGCATGTTACCATCATATATATGCATCTCCCCATGAAACAAGTAAGAAAATGGATGCACGGTTTTTGAGATATTATAAAACATTTTTTTGCTAAAAAACAAGAGTTTCCTGTAGCAAAAACATGGTTTCATGTAGCATTTTAGGACAAAAAGGAAAATAAATGAGAAAAACTTAGAAATGATGGGTGGATGTTGGCAATGGATGAGGGTGATGTATTGGCATGACCTAGGTCATTTTGGAGCATTTGAGCAAAGGAGGAGGAAGTCCAAGTTGGACTTCCTCTGACTGGGGTTTTGACCAACTTCTTCTTTTGGTGCCAATTTTTTTTTTTTTTTTTGCTGCTTGCAAAGGTTGGAGAGCACCTACATTCATTAGAGAGAGATACATTGAGCAAATAAATTTTTTTCTTTTCATTTTGTAACTTTTTTTTCCTTAGGCCTACTAGTTTCCTCAATGAGGTTTTCAACTAGTACGTCTACCTAGGCACCTCAAAGAAGGTTTTCACCTAGGATATTTTATTTTTCTCTTATTTTGTCTTTTTTTTCCAACCCATTGACCACCTCATGGAGGTTTTCAATCAGTGAGCCAATCTATGGCTCCTAAAAATAGGTTTTCACCTTGATATTTTATTCTTTTTCATTCTTTTTCTCCTTTTTCCATTTTTTGAATTTTTTCTATCCTAGTCTATTTGAGAAACAAAATCTCTTTCAAGTATAGGAATACTTCCATTGGATCCATGTGCATATAAATATGATAGATTAAATCACATGTACACTTGAAATAAATTATTTGACATGTACCTCAATATGAGAGATGAATTGTTTTGACTGAGATTGTATCAAGTACTGTTGAAAATGAGCATGTTGTTGTGACTTAATAATTGTCTGGAACCATATTTCAATATAGCTTTGATGCCATTGGTTTTATTTCTCATTGGGAACATTCTCGAAGTTTTCTTCTACCATGAAATTCAAATCTTCCTCTTTTTGTTGATTATTCTCTTGAACACATGGAGGAAATGATGGTAAACATGAGGGAACTTTCTCAATATCCGATTTCAATGTCTACTCGTCATCAAGTGCAACCCCTGATTCTTTGATCTCCTCACTTGAATATTCTTCTTTTGGATGTTTTCCTTCAATGACATCAAGAAAATCTGTTTTTTTAATACCTTTATTAAACTAAGATGCATACCATTTAGATCAAGAAAATATGTTTGGTAGTATTGTACCTCAACATTGTAAGTGGGCTGAGATTCTTCATTGTGTGGGTTTGAAAATTGTGGTACAGGTAGTTGAGTGGGAGTGGGTCTATGAGATGGATGTGGTTGAGGTTGTGGTTGTGGTGGAGGTAGATGGTAGGGATAGCATGGAGTTGAGCATGGAGGATATTGAGGAAAATATTGAGGATATTTTGTATTTTTTGAGGATATTGTGGATTTTTCCCATAAGGTCCTTGCCAACCTTGTTTCCAAGATTGGTTTTGGGGTTGAGATGGCCAAGGTTGCCAAAGAGGGAGTGTGTTCCAATTCGTTTGAGATGGATGTGAATAAACTTCAAATTGTGAATTAGGTCTTTGCATCATATCAAGTTGAATAGGCTGCCATGGTCTTCTTGGAGCTACATAACATAGCTTCTTTGGTAATTGAATTGCTCCATTGTCCTCTTGGTACACTTCCTTAAACCTTGGTAATGATGGACAATATTTAGCAGCATATGATTTTCCATGGATAACAGAAATATCAACATCTTCTTTTCTCTCATTCTTTGTTCTTAACATTTCTCCTTGTTCACTTAAATTTATAAGAATTTATATTTTAAAGTTATCAAACAAATTTCCAAGTTCATCTTGACTTACCAATGTTGATGTTGATTTACTTACCCTTTCCATTCCTCTTGATATGCACTTTCATGTTTTATATTTCTTCAAATGATAATTGGTATATATCTCCTCTACTCATGATATCAAGGAGGTTGATCCACTCATCCCTAATTGTTCTAAGTAAGAGGGTTTTTAGTGTGTCAAATCCTAAATGTTGTAATTTTTCCCTCTTAACGTTAAACATGAACCTATCTATTATATTCTCAAGGCTCTCATCTTCTTCTTGATTCATTCTAAAGAACTCCTCCTTAAAATCATGATCATAAGATTTTTCTTGAAATATATTTTTCATATCATTCCATGATCTTATTGAATTAGTACCTAAACTCGTGAACCATTTAAGAGCTCTATCTTTCAATGTTGCAACAAATGATCTCAATTTTTGAGTGTGTGATAAGTAGCCATAAGATATAAAAATTATTTCAAATTCAAAGAGAAAGGTTTTTGGATCCTCTAACCTCATACCATGGAACTTAGGAAGGAAATATAGAGGGATTCTCTTCATATGCACACTGACATCAATATCTTGAATGGGAAATCCAAGTTTATTGTCTTCATTGTCATCATCACCATTCATTTCTTCTACCTTCTCTTATATATCTTATTATTTTACCTGCAAAAGTGGATGGTGATGTGGTTCTTATTGAACCACGTGATTAAATTTGAGGGGGGGGCGGGGGGGGGGGTTGGTGTTGGAAAAGTATTTTAATTTTTTTTTTAATAAGAATGTTAATACAATGCAGTTCTCTATTTTGAAATGAAATATGGCTAATGATTTTTTTTTTTTTTGAAGAAATAAAAGAAATGAATAAACTAGGGAATAAAACAATCCATACTTTGACACCTCTCAGGAAATGGCACCGAAAGGTGATGAGCCTCAGTATTGGAATAATAATGTTGCAACTACCGAGACTGCCAACTTTAATTATCAACCTGAGGTTCGTACAAACTTAAGAGGTATCAGCACTATGTGTGCAGCATACAATGTGTCATCCTTTGGTTGATTTGATTTAATGGAGGGAATTTCATGAAATCAAAGCCTAAAATAATTGCAGAATTGGAATTGTTTCTTTGAAAATAAATAAATCCTAGGCAAGAAAAACAATTTGTAATTTAAATCCTAAGAGCATGAATTCAAGTAAAAATACCTAATCCAATTTGCGAAAATGAATGTCTTAAGTGGTGTTTATTCTTACCCAATCATGTATTTATATAATAGGGGTCATGATTCAAGCCTAATATACACAAAACAAACTTTGGGAGAAAATTCGGTTGAGTTTATAGGAAAGTCTGTTTTTGGTACAGTAAAGTCTGTTTTGCAAATAACTCACCGAATGACTAAGTAAATAAAATGAAAGTTGGATGGGACAATTTTTTTTATTAATTATGATGTATTAAGTCTCCATTCAAATTTTAATCACTCCAAAATACCCACGTTCACAGGTGATAAAAAACAACAGAAAATTACTACTGTAAAATATGGAAATTCAAGAACTAGTGATCTAGTTAATTTATCAAATGCCTAACCTAGTCAAGTGAAAATACAATGGGGTAATTTTTTTTATAAAATATAGCATTATTATGAACTAATCCGAGTGGAATGAAGTCAAATGGATCCCATTAAACCCTTCTAAAAAATAACATAAATTTACTACTATTTCGCTACAAGGCATTTCCAGAAATCTTATGTTCGTGAATTACTAACCAAATCCATGTAGCTTAATGATTAAGATGACCTTCCAAATTTATTATAAAAATGAATAATTCTTTTGAACCTATAAAAAACCTGCAAAATAACTCACTTAAATCATGTAACTCAATCTTGTAGCAAGAAAAGAAACAATAGTAAATACAAAAATATGCAAAAAATAAAATAAGAGGTGCATGTGAATAAGAAGTGAAAAGAACATAAATAAATTGTGAAAGAGGGCTCTAAGGCTCCTAGGATGACCAATAACAAGGAGGAGCCAGAGTCCTATGGAATAAACCAAGTCTTACAAGCTAAAAATGACACCAAACTTCATTATTGAATCAGTTCAAGTATATCCCTGGAAGAAAAGAAAGTGGAGCTACCAAAAAGCAAGTTTTCTCCACAATAATAAAAAATACCAGCCCCTACATGCCAATTCTAATTGGTACTTATAAAAAATGATGAGGAAGAATTATCCTTGAAAGGAGGACGCTTTCCCCTCCAAAATCCCTCAAATAGTAGATCTGGTTCCCAACACTAGGAGTTTGCAGTAAATGACATGGAACACATTCCTAGATTTTCTCCATCGTCGAAGTTCTAGAATATAACTAGAAGTTCTCAATATTTTCATGATATTTTTCTCATTTTTTCTCCAATATTGATCTTACAGTATTAGGGAGCAAGTACCTAAATTATCTCCTTCTCCAAATCTTCATAATATGACCAATATTCTCACAATATTGTTTAAAAATAAATAATATTAGGAACAAATATGAAATTATCTCTAAACCTTTATAAGAACATATTAAAGCATAAGAAACATTATTAAGTGCATAAGGAAATATTTAATATATTTTTTATGTGCCTAAGAAAGGTTGGATGGGACTTAATCTATGTCTAATTTATAGGCATATCATTTATCATCTAACATCTTTGCCTTGAAACACAACTATAAGAGGAGCAAGAATCAAGAATCTTCATCAACAAAAAATTCCATCTCTTCCTACTTCTTGAAACAAAATTGAGGGAGAAACGACAATGACTAGTTAACAAGAGGAACTATGCATGAGTGTACAACCAATGGTACACAATGGTATGAATTCCACAAATATCTGTCCAAATTATGCCATGACCATCCATTTATCTAACCAAAATCCATTAGGATGGTCAACACTAGCCCACAGATCATCCTTTCATGTATCTTATTATGTAAATGCAAGGCTACTATGTGATTAATAATGTTTATTCTTGGGTGATTTAATTTTATCCTTATAAGGAGGTTGATACGACTCAATTTTTGGTTATGCAAACCCAAATATGGGTGCAAAAAAATTGTCATCTAGAATGACAGTAACATCCATTTTATTGATATAATTATCATAATAAGTAGCAACATGTTCTTCTATAACCTCAGTCTTAATTCCTTAAACAACAAATGAAACCTCTCTTGTCTCAATAGAGTTTAATGTAGGTAATCAAGTAGTAGTGGGATCATAACCAAGACCTTCTCCAAATGTATGCACTATAAGGTTAATAGGATGATAAAAATGATTTTTCCATTATTCCCAACTCCTCCTCTATTATATCCCATCTTTCTTAGTAATTGAGACTCAATACTAATGCCATATTTTTCAAAGGTAGGTGAAAAAAATCACCTTTATCAACAATATCAGCCGACCCTCAAAGCTCAATAGTAATATTATCCTTCTAAGCATTTTGAAGGTGACTGATTTTCAATTCAAGGTGAGAATTTCAATCTTACAAGTTCTGAATGACCTCATACTTCTTAGTCAACTATTGAGACAATGCATCATATTAATATTGTTTTAGAGTTTGAAATTGACCCAACATTGAGCGTTTTAAATAACAAACCTCCATAACTTGTTGATTATTTTTCTCATCCAACTAGTAAAGTTTATTTTTCAAAATTTCATTCTCTGAGTTAGACACGCATTCAACTTCCTCCTCCAAATCATCAAAGAGGCCATTAATTTCTCGAAACTCATCTACAAGATTCTGGAAATAATTTCCAATGGTTGAATCTAGATTATTTGTCTTCCTAATTTTCTCATTCCGTGTAGCTTGGAACCAATTATTAAGTCTTTCATTTTCTTCTTTCAAAAGAGATACAATTGATTTCAACTGAAGGACCTTGTTATGAATCTAATCAATTTCCCTCTTCTCATGAAAATTTTTCAATATGTTCACATCTTGATAGCTAAAATTTGAAAATGTTTTTCCACTAGCCACATAAACTGCTACAAAACAAGGCTAATTATGACAACAATAAAAAATTTACACTTGCAATCACAACACAAATTAGACCAATACACCTAGGTTTGCATTACTACCCAATAAGTAGGCCTTTTTTAACCACCAATCATACAGACACAAAATACATTGCAATGTCAACCAAATGAACATATTTTCGTAGGATCCTAACCTTTTTTTTGAAATCCTCAAGACCTTCATACGTTTTTTATGAATTAATATCCCCGCTTTTTACACCCCTTGTAACATCCCTTGGTTAACATACCCTCATTGTAAATAGTTTTAATTATTTTAAAAGGATGAGAGAAAGTGACATAGATTCAAAATTTCTTGGGGACTATAAAGAGAAGGAACTAGGGAGATTGCATGAGGAAGGGATTATAAAGAGAAGGAACTAGGGAGATTGCTTGAGAAGGAACTATAAAGAGAAGTGGATTTCTTATAAGGCTAAATAACCCACTTTAAGCTTGGCAATAGATGAACCTATTGTATTGGGAATATTCACTCAAGTGCTTGTGAAGGCTAATGAACCACCAAGAGTTTCCTTGGGGCTAAAGCTTTGGTGCTTGAATCACTTATGAAAAACATGTAGAGGTCATTTCTTTACCCATAAATATTGTGATAACCCCAACCATGGTTCTCTTATGAAATTACATGTAAATATTTTTACAAAAAAAATTAATTAAAAAAAATGGATTTAGTCAAGGGACAAAAATTCCAAGGCCGAGGAGGTTTCTTGCTTGGGATATTCAAGGTTTCCTTGTTTCAAGAAATATGAATTATTTTATTATCCTTTAAAGGCTGGTTGGCGTGCCTTCAATGAATTGGTCATGAATTAAATTGGGTTGCAAGATAAGTATGCTGACCCATGCTTCTTTGGGAAACACTTACCAGGTAAAAAGGGTAACAAAATTGATGGAGTTGGGAGGATATGCATGAAATGGGGGATAAGAGAGAATGAGTTCGACTCAATCATTCACTTGATCAAAATCCAACAATGATGGATCAGGGAAATGGTAAAAGGATCCTTGCAAGAAGAAAAATAAATACAATGATATTAGTTTGATTGGAAAGTTTGATAAGAATAAGGTCTATCGTATGTGAGGAACAATGACATCTTGATTCCTTGTATAGATAGAGGGTATAGATGGTATTTCTATGGATTCCCTTGATGACTAGTGTTATCACTGGAAAATCGAACAAGCAAAGGACATCATGAAATGTCAAGCAGAAGGATTTACAGGATGGAAAAACATTGTAGAATCTGGAAAATGTAACTTCTCCTAAGGTCAAGCAGGAAAATTTATCAAGCCGTGCACAAAAAGCACTATCACTAAGCGCTTCGTGTGACCTTTTCTTTGATAGTAGCACAAATATCCGCAGATATCCGTCAAAAAGCTGTGCAGTATTTGGTATGGCGAAAGATCACCATCTGGGACCACTTTGCACACTTCAGGAAGAAGATTCTCAACTCAAGGCTGCCAAGGACAACCACCTAGAGCCACCTTGAGGCCTCAAGTGTAGCACATAATGGAATCACCCTGAACTCTTGGGTCATTATCCACAATTATACCAAGAGAGGGAAGACAATTTCGAATTTTTCCTATAAAATACCGCCATGAGAAGAACAATTTAGAACACATTGTTATGCTGGACAAATTTCCCATGAGAAAACCAACAGTATGTTGTCCAAGTAGCAAATGAGTGAAGGGAATCGTTTGTTGGACATCCAACATATCAATCCCAAAGGAGAAGTGCACTAGTTTTTCATTATCTGATCACTCATTTGAGGAGAAGAGAGAGGCTTGCAAACCGCTTAAGGGAGGAGCCCTCCTTGATTTGAGTATTAGAGCTCCATAGCTCTGAGGAATCACTGTGAGTTTTTTAGCGTTTTACATATTTTTACCACCAAAAACTAATAAGTGGGGATTCATTCTCTGTTGGTATTATTAGTTTGTTTAAACTCAATATTGAGCTTGTGTTATATTTGTATTTGTTGTTTCTTGTTTCTCCTCTATTGTAGTATGCTATGTTTTATAACTAGTTTTTCTACATGTTATGATTCTTCACTAACCATCTAAAAACTCATTTTTTCCTTGTGACATTGCTTGTAGGAAAGAAAACTCCCCTACCAAGAATCGTACATTTTGTACACCCTCATGTCAAATGCACCAATATAAGATTGGTGACTGCACTTCTTTTTCCTCTTAAGCTAACTGGTTGTTCTTTTGCATAACCTCTCTTCCGCTCACGATTGGTGTTGGACCATTTCTCCTCTTCCTCAGCTTCTCTCATTTACCCTTTATGAACAGATTTAATTCAGAGAAGGTGGAATTTCCGTGCAGAGCGAAACCACGCGTGTTTAGCTGAGACATATGCCAAAGTCCGTGCCCCTGTGTAAAAATAACCCGTGCATTAACCAATGAGCCATTGTTTCACTAATTTTCTTCATTTTTTGCAATTTTAAAGTGGTTGGAAGCCCATAGTAGCTCGCCCAGCACTGTGTTATGGTGTTTCTTGAATGTTACGACATGTGTTTTGTTGAAATTTAGCTTAGCTATTACATAGTTATAATTTTAGTTTATCATCACAAATTGACATAGTTTAATTAGGGGGCAAGTAAGTGGTTGTTAAATCCACACATGCTATCTGAATGAACTAATGACTGATAATAGACACCAAACACATAGGATTAATTAGCAGGAAGTAAGTGGCCCATATCCACGCATATTTAGTTGGTTTCCATTTTTTCAAAATTTTCCATTAAGTTTAGTTTAAATTTTGCATTAGGAATCAGGACTAGGATCAAAGTATCAAAGAATGAAAGTAATCTTTGCCACACTTACACCTTTTTGTGATCTTAGGTATGCATATGAACACTTTCTTTTGATTGTTTTACATCTCCCTATAGTGCAACATTTAGTCCAATTAGGAAAAATTGTAAGCGGCTCATTATCCGCGCATTATTTATTTTCTGAAAGGAACAATCAAACATAGTGTAATTAGGAAGGAGTGTAAAGGATCATCACATATCCACACCCTATAAAATTGTGATTTTACACTTCAATACACACATGAAGCTTTATTAATCTAGGACCTTGGTCCTCTCCTTACCATCGATTCACCAAGGCACACCATAAGAAAAGTAAGACTCCTTAAAACTAACCATTAATTGAAATCATTAAAATCTCTCCACAGGGGTCGAAAAAAGAGTTAATAGTTAAGGTTAGGACCATTGGGGGTAGGAATCTAATAAGCCACCATGGTAATTTTACATTCTTGAAACATAGAATTTGACTATTTAGGGAGCTTAAAATCGTCTTTCTGCCCACTGAATAGAATTCTCGAGCACTACTGAGACCCAATTCAGAGGGGGTTAAGCTTAGGCACAGTGCATGTGGTACTATTTGGGGCTACCCGACCCATCTATTCGTTGGTACTGGTAGCTGAATACCAATAAGCTCAAGACTCGAACGCTCACATGGGGCGACAGTACTTTAGTGGGAAATTCTAGGGCATCCTTCCCTATAGGTGACGATGCATGCAACACTAGATCCTCTTACATTTACCTTGGTCGATTCTTCGACTGTTGGAAGGCGTCACCAATTATTTTGGAATGTTAGCCCCAATAACCATCAGAAGATATCTTCGCAAGGCCCAGTTACATTTGAGAGTGTGAGGATGATTAGGTATTCTACGAGTTTTTAGTATCATACATGAAAAAACCATAACCATATTTTTGGATTGATTGATCACATAGTATTAATCTAAAGGAGAAAATTACCTTTTATTTTTTGCTTTGTTTTATGTATGTAATCGCATTTTTCTTTGATAATAATCTCTATCCTCTCAAAAAACAAAAAAATATTTTCGATTCGACATCATAATGGACCCAACAAGACCTCATCGATCTAGAATATTTTTGGACCTCCCCCCATTAGAGGGAGGAGTGTCAGGTCGATCACCATTCAAGCGTCAAAGAAGACACACAACCCCCAAGGGTCACCCAATTCCACACCTATGGAAACCCCCTCAGGATCACCACACACAACTCCTCCCACAACCCCCAGAGGGCAGAGGAGCGCCACCCCTTCAGGGAGCCAACAGAACACACAGCCGGGTATGTAATAGGGTAATATCCCCTAGACACACCCCATCCACAAAAAAATTCCTCTGTTTTCACATTTCACAATGGCACTCAATACTTAGTTAACTTTCATGGCATCATTAAACCTCCCAGATCTATCAGACTTAATAAATGACCCCATTGCACACAACCCCAATTTCCCCCCATGCCCACGAATCTCCCTTCGGACATTCCAAAATTCAAAGGGAAGTAAGCGTAAGACCCTGGAGATCATGTAATGACATTGCACCCATGGTGTTCATAAAATTGTATTATTGATGATACTATTCGACTAAGACTATCTCAACGCACCTTAACTGGACCAACCGCGAAATGGTATGTGGAGCAGCCTTCTGCTTCGCATGGAACCTTTAGTGCCCTCACTACTATTTTCCTAACATATTTTCAGTTACCAATCCACCACGATTTAGGAATGGAGTTACTGACTCTTTTTAGGAAAACACCAGCTGTCCATATATCAGACCATCTGCATGAATGGTGGCGACGTCTAATTTTGTGCAAATCCAAACTCGATGATAGAGTTTTACATGACCTATTTTTGAAGACTCTCACAACAGATATTTCAAAGGATGTGGAAACCCAAGGACCTAATTCTGAGGAGGATTCCATTAGTAAAGCCCAGAAACTCGAATTATATACACCCACTCACGATACGTTTACAACTTCCTGCCCAATGCCTCGTGCCAGAAAACTTACAAATAATTTCTTGGCACATCGAATATTGCAGATGGATTGATTGGGTCATCGACCCAAATTCACCTAGGTAGCAGTGTCTTTATCTTGTTTACTCGTAGGATCCTAACCAAAACATTACACAATTGGGCTACCATCGGAGTCATCCTACACCTCTGCAGAATATGACCAATAGGGTGTCACCATACCACCATCAGTGGGGAGGATCATACCCTCCCTCGAAGAGGACCCAGTATGCAGCGGGGAGTGTTGATGGAAGATATCCCCCTCAGGAACCATATAATAACCAAGGACAGGGACCCCAATATTCCCCTTCCCAAGCAAAAAACCCATCATTGCAAAATAATGCACCGGTGAGCTTCGTGCAACCTTCTCAGGCCCAACCGTGCCAACCTTACAACCAGGAGAATTGTAGTCATCCTCATAAAACAGTAAGAAAAAATCCCAAAAAGAAAAAAAAAAGGGGATATTCTGGATAGTGGGGAAATAACCAAAAAATCCCTTCGTGATACCAAGCTAGGGGCAACCAAAACCAGAATAAAAAAAAGGAATCAAATAAATCCCAAGGGAAGAAAAAGAGGGATAGTTTGCGGAAAAACCACTCTTGTGCTATTTTTGGCGAGTATGGCCATTGCACTCATCACTGTCCCAAACTCCCTGAGCTAAAGAAGCTTCAGGGCAACGTGGACAATGGGGACGTACATAGCAAACTGATGTAGTGCAGGAACCCTTCCCCCACCAAGGGGTGGTTAGTACTCAACAACAAAACCCACCCCAAAATGATTCTAAGAAAAAGAACCATGAAATCTCTATGACTGGCAAGGAAATGTTCATTCAAATAGGGAATAAAAGCTATGATACCCCTCTAGATACCAATTTGTTAGGGGCCAACATGAGTGCACCTACCGCACCATTAACTATATCCAAAATTTCTATTGAACCCCTGCCAAATATGGCTAAAGGTCCAACAAGGCGAGTACGAAACCACTCCAAAGCGGCCCATAAAATACAACATCGTGGATGATTTAGCGGAATCTCCCACTGCCATGTCATATTTATAGGTCCTGGAATCTTTCCCAAAGCAACAGAAAGCCTTAATTTCTATGTTAGGTGCCATCGACCCTGCCGATTCGTGCCTAATGGATTTTGACTTCGATAAATCCACCCCCATGCTTCCTTCATTGGTCGCCTTATAGATACCGGTGTTAGTACAAAACATCCCTATACACTAATGTATCATTGAAGAGGGTGCATATACATGCATAATGTCCAAAAGAATTTGGCAGAAGTTTGGATCTACCGAACTGAATCCATCCGATATCACCCTCAGAACATATGACGAGTGCCCTTTAGCTCCTGTTGGTATCTATCATAATGTCCCGATTAGCTTGGCTGGGAAGATGGTACTCATAGATATTGAGGTCTTGGACACTTAGCTTGACTACAATATACTTCTTGGGTAGATTTATATGTACGCCATTTCTGCCATAGAATCCTCTGTCTTCTAGATTATGATGTTCCGCCATGAGGATCGCATCATCACTGTTGACCAGTTGACATAACATGAAAAACGACCCATGAAGAACACCGATGTCATTCTAACCTATGTAGACAAATCTATAGAATCGCCCATGCAATAACAAGAATATGGCCCAGGCCAGTTGAAACCATCATCTATCCTTGGATAATTCCTAGGAGATCCCCTTGTCATACTAGAATCATTCTCTGATATCACAAGGGCTCGGTTGTGCATGATGTCATCATCAAACACCAAAACCAACCTAGATATGGAGAGTAGTAGTAATGAAACCGATGCCACAGACATGACTTTTCTACCCTACACCATCTCTTAAACTCCATTCTTATACCCTCCACCTAGTTTCGTGTCACAAGTCTTGGCAATGGTAAAATTTCCAAACATGTTTCATGATACCTGTCTGGTATATGGTCCCACCAACCATGATGGGAGCACATGGAGTTACATCTACAACAGTAAGCTCCATCCCTCCTCAGGAGGCAATACCGGTTAAAGTGATTCCTGCAGGAACACCGGTTAAAGATACCAAGAAAACCCACAAAAAAGGGAAAAATATAGAAAACCCCAACATGCCAAGGGCACTGCAACCTTGTGCATTATGAAATATTGTAGGCGATCCTACAAATATTTTTCCGGAGTTAGAAGAATTAAAACTTCTCCTAAGATCCGAAAGAAATACTATGGCCACAAGTTCCCATAAAAAGGAACTAGCCACAAAAAATCAAGGCAAAGCATTGGGTACCAACCACACATGCACTATCTGCAACAATTATGGGAATTAGACTCATCATTTCCCAGGAATTCTGCGATATAGGGATGCCTTACCTGCCATAGAATAATCATACCAGGAGGATACCCCCATGTAGACAAATGGGGAAGAACCTTGTGTCATATTATACCTACAAGAGGCACGGCAGTAACCTGAGAGACTTCCATTTGTCCATCCTCCTCCCGTCCAACACTATGCACTATGTGATGAATGTGATCATTTCATCGCCGAATGTTAAGCCCTGGAGAAGTCTTAGAGTTGGTATTCCATTAACCTTGTATACTATGTCGGCCTGTGAGTAGCCTATTATTCATGTCGGATATGTTCTCGCGATCACCCTGTTATCACTCTATAATTTAGAATATTGGAAAGACTAAACTAAAAAGAACAACATCAAAACTACATGAAGCCTAGGAACTATCCCTCCTAGACTGAGAGAGGGATATCTCTATTAAATTTAGATTTGTTTAAGTTTACTAATATTAGGATAGTTAAATTGATTGCAAGGGTTTTTTGTTTGATTGTTCTTGGTTGGACAGAAGGGGTCTTTTCTTAAACAATTTACATTGGGCTATGGAGTCAAAATAGGCTGAGTCCACACATCAAATTCCAAAGCTAATGAAAGGAAATCTAGCTGCGAATACTGGTGTTTATAGCTGAGTGGAATTATGATATGGAGAAACGTGATTTTAGCAATGACTTAAGAGAAATCAAGAATTCTTAAATCATACATCAGAAGAAAACATTGAAATTGTAAAGACAGTTAGAATTAAGGTACTCTAAAACAAAAAATCTTAATCTAACCTTCCTGCTTTACAAATAGAATTATAAATGAAACATATGAGGAGATTATAGTGGGAAAATATTAAAACATGCATAAGTAAAAACATCACCAGGACACACAACACAAGAATCTTGTAGAATGATCTCTTTATTGATGCTCCAACTTGAAAGTACGATTACTTGCAATGAAAATTGTTTACAAAACAAGGGTCCAACCCTTGTTACAGAATGAAAACTTGTAGTTAAACTATTTGCACCGGCTTTCCGTTATCAAAAGGGAAATCAATTTGTTTACTATAAGGGTATCTGAAAAATGGGTCTGTGCATCTCATGCATGGACGCATGTGTCTACTTCTAGATAGATGTATGAAGTAGAAGTGGAAGTGTCCCTTCATTGTAATTGCCCTCTGGTAGGTGCCCAATGTTCTTATGGAGCCGTTATCTAACGCCGTGGTGGTCTGCTGTGCTAGCAGATCTCACACACTGGGTGTGCTAACACTAAAATTTCACTAGGTTGTCCACTTCGTCACTGAGCTAAGTTGTTCTCCTTCCTGGAGACTGCATATTTTTTCATGCCTCTCTAATGTCAATATCTTGGTCTTATTCAGCTTCTTGTAGACTTCATCAGTCTTTGTGTACTTCACGAATGTTGGCTTCAGTTGAAAAATGTGCTTCACCTCATGTTGTATGAAGACATCGTTGCTGAGGACTTCATAGAATGCTTTCCTGGTCATGGTGTTATTCAGATTTGTGAGCTGAGATGTGTCCCTGAAGATCTATGTTATCCTCTTTACATAATCAATTATGGGCATTAATTTATCATTGATGACAAATAAGGAAGGAAAACCTCTTTTTTTCAGTGGCTCAATCCTGTTGAGAAACGTACTGACCCCAATCTCTAGCCGATGGCATATTTCTTCTAGCTGTGTGACCAGACTCTTATTATTCAAAACCCTTTTGACTTCAAGAACATAGGCTATTCTATCAACCACTTCTAGTTGCTTGAACTCATGGCTACTCTTGGAATTGAGGAATCTGATGATCTTGTTGCCAGTTTGGGGTTTATCTCCAAGTTCCTTATTTGTTTTCTCAATGGAAACCTTCACTACCTCAATTACATCCCTTTGTTCAGAAATTATCTGAATTGAGGGCCATATATCATTTACAGACTAAATTATATCCAACCATATAATTTTCATCCTTCCCATACATCTAATCACTATCTATAGGGTCCCGAGCCAATGGCTCAGCACCTGTAGCCCGTAGATCTCGAATTTCCTGACCAGCCATCACCATGTTCCACATCACCCCTTTCCACTCAAAATGTAGCCCAATACATTCCTCAATGTATCGGTCATCAATATCGTGCCATTCGTAGTCATCTACACTGGTAATCATCAGTTCGCACCTGCGGCTAGTATCGTCCAATAGGGCTTGATGGTCAGGTCCCTGGTCATCTCTCGCTCTATTGGACTCTGTAGAACCTGGCACTATGGGTCATCCCATATACCTTGACAGCTTCACCGGTGCTCTATCTGCATACCAAAAGTAACAAATTACTACTACATACATATTCTAAAAAATTTAAATGCACCATAAAATATAGAAACTTTCACCTTCCATCTGGTCCCCTTGCTCGACCCAGAGGATGTGGAAATTTAGGGTCACCCTAGAAGTTCATATCACTATATGGATAGTCATCTATATACATCAGCATCTTGTACCAATGTGCGAAGAACTTAGTTCAGAACACTTATCTAATTCCCTTGCCTCCTCCTCCCCATAGTCACTTCCCCAAAAGGTGCATCTTGGGCTCTCATGGGCTCCCATCCTAGATCTGTACATGGAAAAATTGTGGGGATCTTCTCGAAGAAGAATGAGTATAACACTGTACCAAAATCACTATCATGGTTCACTTTTCACTTTCATAGCGATAGCTTTTGTTTCACCGATGACAGAATAATCTGAGCCCACCCATAATATGTCCCACTCAACACATGCTCAACTAACATCATCTACACTCTAGTGATGTGGTGGAATACCTTGTTTCCCAGCATCTGCAGTACTTCTACGATGATAGCCCATGTCTCTAGCCTCACTAGATCATCGATTGGTATGGTCATGTCGTTAGCACAAGCTTCTGGTTTGCAGTGGCATTCCATGAACCATGATATGTTTTGCCCTTGTGGTAACACCGGATGTATATCTCCCACCACCTCTAGTGGCAGTAGTCCGGTAAAGAAATAAATTTCCTAAATAGTTAACTTGACGTGGTGGCCCTGCACTACAGAGGCCTCCTAGACTAGATCCTAGTAGATGACTATACTAGACAACAAGGGCTCCCCTTCCCTCATCAGTGGGTTCTCAATCAGCTTGAGAACCCCGTACCTCGCTAGTGTGCCTTGAACTACCTGATCCCCCCTGATCTTTGAACGAAGTGCATCAAAATCTATCTCTCTATAGTTGATCTCTAACTCTGCCATATCTGCATAAAACCAACATGTTTGTCAGTTCAGAGGAGGAAAAAATCCATCAAAAACATCAAGCCTCAGTTCCTAGCCAAAAATAGGTCAAAAGCTACCTTTTTCACCAACTCATAGTTTCTCGGACCTGTACCTCCAAGCTCGCAATTTTCCCCTTGGAAAAATATGATCCAACTCACTAAATAAGGCCCAGGAAGTGCAAGCCGACCGTGAGGAAGGGCAGGGTGTTGTTCCTGGGCTCTAAGCACCTAATCTAAAAATCTAATCTACTGAAAACGAAGAGTAAGGTTAGGCCACCTACCTCTAACTGACGGATCTCAATTCCAATGGTTGGTTTGTCTGCTATGAACACCGCAAGATTTAGGGCCCTCTCCTCCTCTCCACATTGACCATAGCTCCAATAGAGAATGAACCAAATTGGAGGGAAATCACCCTATTAAAAGAAAACCATAATTTTTCTTTCGCGACTTGTGACCAAACCATATCTCGGTTTAATGAACCATTAGTACCATTGGAAAGCTCTCACCAAACTCTAAAATGGGTTTCGTTTGGTTTTCGGTGATTTGATAATTCATCGGGAAGCCATTTTTCCAAGAAGGGTCACTTCGCCGCCTCTCAAAATTGGATTTCTTCACTTGCACTGCTTCTACTTGGGGCACCACTTTTCCTTCATACTTGTCAACGCATGTGTCGATTTCCCTCATGAGTAACCATCTTTTTCTCATGTTTTTATGGTCCCCACTCGGCTTATTCTATGTGGCAGCATGATCGCATCGCCCTTGGTTAGAGCATTCGAGTTGAGTCACCATCGTTTCCATGGAGTCTGTCCCAAGTCCATTTGCTTCTTGTTACAGTATTCCATCCATTGTTTCCTTGTGCCTCTCTCGTGTGGCCCATTTTGGCCACTAGTCCTAATTTCCACCATCCCCTTTGGAGTTGAGTCAGTCGTTGCCAGGTCATCCATGCCTTTTATGCTCTGACAAGGGAAGTAGTTTGTTCACTACTCATTATCTCCTCTTCCATCATCATCCTTGGTGTTAGTCCATCATTCACTTTTACTATGATCCCTTGTGCCTTAATTGAGGATCCCCATTTCCTCAGCTAAGGTGGACCTCCTTCTATCGACATCACCACATTCATTGTAAAAGATAGGTCTAGAGGGAAGTGTATCTGGGTTCTAGCTTCCATTTTTATTCTGTGCCTCTAATCAGGAAAAGTGACACCTCATTTCCCTTTGACTTGATTTTTTCGCATCCACTCCACTTCAGCATGATCGAGATTCATATACTTGATGGTTCGGTGATCCAACAAATTTTCCTAGTGATTCTCGGGTGTGTGTGTGATGTTTAAGACATCATGAGGGGGTGGCCCTTCACGTATCCCTTCACATGCCCGGTGACCTCATTTTATGCTACAACCTCAGATGCAAATCCATATATTTTATGGGTTCGGTTCCAGCCACTTGCAATGCCTATAGCATGCATGTATCACTCATATGATCCATTCATATTTTCAGAGCCCTTTCCTGTTTATAAGGGCTTCTTTGGTTGCTATTATGTCTCATGTAATTAGATATTATTGTATTCAGTCCTGGTTGTTGTCCCAGGCGTAGTATGTATGTGGGATCCATTACATTGTTTTCTAGCCCATTATTTTCTAGAATATCATGTACTTTATAGCTCAATATCATTTTACTGGGCGCAACATTATTCTTTGTATTTTTTCAGCTCGATGGGCATAGGTATGCCTCCCTTGCCTCACTGAGAACAGGTACCCAAACATTGAAGGAGACTTATATCATTTGTAGGTCTTGCCCCCTCAGGTTATTTTCCTCTTTCAATTCACTCCATCTATGTATCTCTCTCTCTCTCTGACTCCCCTTCGGTGTCTAGTGATTGTGTTCTTACAACATACTTCATTCATATGAATAGCTTCCAACGCTCACACGTTTGGGGGTAATTTGTTACACAAAATTTTGGTCATCTAAAAATTTACAGTTAGATGGATCGAAGTACACCATGTAAGACCAATTTTACCATAGTAAAATTTCTTTCACTATAAGAAATAATTTAATAAACCATATTTTATTAAGTTATTTCCAGTTCAAACATGAAACCCCATGAGGAATAATTAAATAAATCCTTATTTATTTTATTTTCCTCTACGAATAATTAATTAAACTACTGATTAAATAATATTACTGGTCATATTTAACCCAGTTATGAGAAATAATTATATAAATCATTATTTATTTTATTTTTCTCTACGAATAATTAATTAAATCGTTATTTAGTTATTATTCCTTGTTAAATTTGACTAAATCATCTGGAAATAATCAGTGAAATCATTATTTGTTAAATTATTCCTTAGCCCCATTCTCGAAACGATAAATAAATCATTTATTTGTTTATTGTTTCTAAATAAAGGGATTTAAAAAAATTAAATTCCTTTTCCCTGCAGCAAAATATAATAAAATATTCCAAGTAGTTAGACTTAGATCTTGGTTAATAATATTTTATTATTAGACATTATCAAGGATAAATCAATATTTTGTTATAAATAGGAGGGTTTTCCATCATTATTCACTTTTATCACTTTCATTTTCACACTCTGATCATTATCATTGTTGCTACTATTTTATTGCTTCTTGAGCTCCCATAGAGTTCAACACATTTTGGGTTTTCTACACCATTGAGAGAGAGAAACTTCTGGATCTGAAGCATTCACGACAACCAAGAACCCATCCCATTGAGGGGGACTGGTAACATCATTCTTTGTTCCCTTCCCAGGTGTTAATACATATAATTATTTATATATCTTGTCTTGTCCATTGGTTATCTGGAGTGTATTCTTATTTTGTTTTATTGTTTTACTACCTTTACTACATAGATCTAGGTTTTTGTTGCATTTTTTCGACTATCTATTGCATATCTAAGGAAGTTAAGCACCCATATTTGTTGTTAGGGTTGTTTGTAACACACAGCTCATGTGATCTCTTTTTGTACACTTGCGTTCAGAATTTACGCTAACACCAATAGTAGCTAATTTACAATATATTATAATGTGACCAACTTTTAGTGGTTTTTAGCTAGTCATTAATTGGTTGTCTCAATTTTATCGTCTAGTAGTATATTTAGTCATAAATTTGGTTATTAATTTATTCATCGATTTAGTCATTAATTTCCACAATTAATGACCAAATATACAACAAAATATATCACTATATGATCACCTGAGAAAACCAAATAATGACAAAAATGATGGTATTGTTATAAGATACTGTAAATTAGCTACTAATAGTCATATATATGAAAATTTTAGTTATCGTTTGAAACCAATTAATAACCAAATAATTATGACTAAATTTTGGTCGTGTTATAAGATACTATCAATTAATTGCTAATAGTCTTATATATGAAAAATTTAGTCATAGTTTGTAATAAAAAATTTATCACTTGCAATAGTAATTTGTCTTTTTTTGGTAGTTTCATATTCATTACATAAATGAATAAATTAGTAGTTTATATTCATTTCATTTAATTTCATTAATAATCGTTATAAATAACTACTTTAGTCATATATTCATTTTATTTACGCTCATAATTAATCAATATAAAATACTAGTTTAGTAGTTTTAGATTGATTTTATGTCTTCATTATTAATCAACATAAATTAATTAGTATCCTTTTGCGACTAAACTAAAAAAATGTCATACAGTGTGCATGTTCATCTAATATGAAACCAAAAAGTTACATATGTTAATTACAATACTAAGCAACATCAAGTGCAACTATAAATAATTTCAACCACATAAATTAGATTATATGAAATGTCAAGTATTACAATGAGTTTCCAACTTAATATTTGTTGAACTACAATTTACACATGAAATATTGTTTCATCGCTTCAAAACATTATCATCGTGTTGCTAAGACATTGTTGCTGAGTTCACCAACGATGAAGACTTTACCATTAGTCTCTATATATGTGACCTATTTGGGATATTGACTCTAAAGTTATCACTAAACTGGTTCTCTTATCTCTCTCTTTTTTCATTTATCGCTCCAATGTTATTGTTCTGCTCTTTCTTCAATTCTTGCTTTTTACCATCAATATTGAGTTCCTTTTCTGAAAATAAAAGAAGTTGCAATGTTGAGTGTAATAAATGAAACAATATGAACACTAGAATATAAAATAAAGTAGGCTATAAAGGATTTATATGACATACACCTCAACATCAGCAATGTCAAAGCCATTTTCCCCATAAAAGCAAGAAACTCTAACAAGTTTTTTTCAGTTGGGTGATACTAGCCACTATGTGGCCACATTATCTATATAAGAAAAGAAAATAAAGCATCATCGTAGAAAATAACACCTTATTAACTTATTATTTAACCTTCATGGAAAGATTAGGCACAATCATGTCAACCAAGTTACATGCTAAAATCTTCAAGTTGTAGATAACTTGTGAAAACAAATAATTTGAGGTGTGATGTCTAATCCTTGTCATTTTATTCACAACATTTGATTCACTAACACATGAACTTGGTAAAGTATATAAACAACATGTTCTGAAACAACAACATGAAAGTAAAATTTTGTAATATTCATGAAAACCTTTTAACACAAAACAAATAAAAGGATTTCAATCAGTATCATGTAATACTAATTTGATCTTTAAGCTTTGGTTGTTGTTTAAATGGACATGATACCAAGTATTTTCAATTTCATAGTTAAAAGACAAAAAAAAAAAAAAAAAAACTTTCAAAATACAATAAAACAATAAAGAGAGGATATCATGGAATGAAAATTTTAATTATATAGAAAATAATTACCTATCCACCAATGCCTTGTCTGAAATTCCTAAAACATTTTTTTGCCCATAATAATCATGAGGTGAAAGAATCACAACATTAGAAGCCATAGGAATACCTACTATAAACATTTCTAAATTTGATGGAATGGGTGCTTGAAGGATCTCTAACATTAAATGAATCATATCCAAGACATGATCTGCATTGTCTCCCCATCCTTTTTCCGATCACATTTCTTGGAACCTGCCCACACCAGTTTCAAGTAACAATAAAATGAAGGCATTAACTTATTAATTCTAATTTAAATCCTTCCTTTCATGAGAAGGTATTAATAAAGTAGGCCTCATCAGAAAAATCAACCTCAATTAGGTCTTCAAACAATTTTTACAATATTAATATTTTTCTTTCTGTGATATATTGGGTAGAAAAAATAATATATTTGCAAAATAAAAATAAATACATTACTTATGTTCAAGCTCTGTATATGGTGTATTCTTAGGAAACTTTTTAAGATGTTCCTTTGCCTTAACCAAAGTGGATTGTAGCTTAGTTAAACTTTGTATCCTTTCATTCAACATCAATTTATGCAAGATAAGTGTCACATATTATTCTTTCCCATTTATCAACATGCTACATATGATAAATTTAAAGTCACATAAAATGGAGAGAAAACCATTTTGTAACCAAAATAAAAAAACAAACATTGCCGCTAATAAAAATTCACACCTCAAAAGTTATTCTGACATGTCCTTAGGCTAAAGGTGAGATTGAATAATAGTTAAGTCATATTTAATGGGATATTTTTATGTTCACCATGGTGTCAATTTGGTGCTAAACAAAATATATAAATCTAGGTTATGATCAATGGAGTTCAAGTATAATTCAGAAAATTAGCATCATTAGAAGGTATCGGAGAGAGAAACACAGTCATAATTAGGATTATCTATTTTAGTTTGATTAAATTGTTTTTGTATTTGAATATATAGTTTCCTATAAATATTTTAAATAAAAATATGAGAATCGAAATAGCCCTATGAATTTTTAATCAAATTCATATTATATATCTCTAAAACAACCAACCCATTCTTCTCCGTTATTTGATAGATATTTATTGTGAATATAAGAATGATTAATTAGCTATCAAACACAAGGATGCAATATATTAACCAAGGAAAGAAAAATGACATGGTTGTGGTATTTGTGTGTCCGAAGGAAATCCAACAATGTTTTCATGATTTATTTATCAGGAAATATTCTTGAAGACAAATGTCGGTTCAAAATTTGAACTCCATTACCAATGGAAGATGGTTGTGTTGGGAAAGGAAATGATGCATTTAACGGCTCAATTTCTAGCTCCAACACATAGTTATCCTATTGTCATCATTTTATTATCTCGGTAAAAATAAGAGTGAATCTATATTTTTGCATGTGTGATAGTATATGGAAAATAGAGAACTAGTGTGCCACAAAGAACCATATCTCTCTCCTCCACAAATACTACTGTACCCTCAACAATATTGTACAAACCACTAAAGGGTGACATTGTTTATTATACTTAACACTATTGTAGAATTTTATAACTAAAACCCTCCTAAATTAAGAGCACTATGATTGGAACATTATCTAAACCATGCATATAAACTAACTCTAAAGACATGGAAAATATAAAATCTTGAAAATCCATGAATTTTTCCTAAGGGACATGAACAACACCATTTTGAGAAGAAATTTACCAAAAAATTCATTTTTGATAACCTTCTTCTTACTTCCCATAACTATACTCTCTATGAAAATGCACTAGATCCTAATCCCAATGCTCGAAAACATAATTAAAATGGTTGTCATGGTTGTGGCAGCTCTTGTTGTGAAGAAAATGAGTCATAGGAAGAGGCTTGGAAAAAAAATAACCGAGACAACAAATGTTGATGTAAGTAATAGACTTAGTTAAATTCATTTATAGATGAATGATTGAATAACATAAATAAATATTAACCTTAGATTTATTAAACTTGGAGAGAGACAAAAAACAGAAATAGAAATATTTTAATACTTAATACATCTCAATATATATATATATATATATATATATATATATATATATATATATATATATATATATATATATATATAGATAGATAGATAGATAGATATATATTTATTTATTTATCTATTTATTTATTGTGGGAGTATTGGCTTCAATTTTTTTTTTTGCATTTATCTATATTCTTTACCTATGACATATTTCAGCTCTATTGACCATAACATGTACCTAGCCTCTTTAAATTCAGTTAGAGCACACTCACCTAATTACATCTTTCATTGATATTGAGATGTAAAGAGGACCTAGCTATTCTAAGTTAACTTATAGATCCTTCATCAAACATAAATAGCAATTTTTAAGGGAAAATGCTAACATGTATAAAGGCACATCCCGTGTCACAAAATGTAGAGATGCAACTCACCATTCTGTACTCTATTATTTTGTGCACATATCCATCAGAACTGACCATTTAGGTTGTACTATTTGATAAGCCTATGAGTTTTTTCAATTTTGGCAACTTCTTCTCTATCTTTGGACTTTGATGGTCAATATCGTCAGCAACCACAACAAGCATCGAAAACATGGGGTTATAATATATATTATTCTTCTTTCCATTCACGATGCACATAAATTGATCTTCTATTAGTTGGTCAAAAATTTTCCATTAAGAGAAAAAATTACATCATTTTTCATGAAATGTGTCCATACAACCTTTCATTTCTTGTCTTGACAAATAAACTTTTGCATTATTATATCAGAAAGCATGTTTCATGTGTCATAGAAAATGTGAAATACAAGATATTATGCGTAATATAGAAAAAACTAGTGTTAATATTACTACAAATGTATAATGAAGCAGAAGTGGTGGACACCACAACATACCTATAAAATTGAGTTTTGAACATATTTAATTGTTTCACTCTTCTGACACAAGTCATCAAAATCCTTGTAAACAATTCCTTACTTCTAAGGCTGACATTCAAGGGCTTGATGGTATGGAGTAAAATGTAACTAACATAACTAAAAAATTCAAGATCACTATCAAAAAAATTTGAAATAATAAAATATACCAAGAGCATTTTAATCAATTATGTGTCTTGCTCCAAAATTTGGTGAAGTATTTCTTGATTTCTTAATAGATCCCGAGTGACAATAGTAGAGGTTCCAATTTACTAGAGGTGAAAAATATGGCCCTTCTACATACAATTTTTCAAATAAATAAAATATTCAACATGTATACATACCTTAATGGCTTTAGGATAACTAAAACATTGTTGTAGTGTCAAACTAAATTCTTGTTGTTGAACATTTTCAACCTGTTGGCGATAATATTGTGGTTGAAAATGTTCCCCTTAATCATGGTGTTATTTCTTATGTTTCTGATGTACATGTTGATAATACGATTATTGGGCTTCCGCTGAAGTAGGTGTGGGTGTATTTGCACAATTTGCGCTGGGTAATTTGTTACACTAGTGGTGGTTGAAGCTGAAATTGTACATGTTTTTAATTAATTGATGGCTAAATATGAGTTTGTAGTATATACTCCAACGGTTTTTGTGTATGAAATGGGAGGTATGTTTGCTCAGGAGGCTAAGGTGGAGGTGGATGGGGTGGCTGTGGTGGTTGAAGAGGCTATCGTGGTTGGAGAGGCGGCTTCACTAGTTGAACATGTTGGTGTTAAGTTTATTGGTTAAGTCATTGTTATTGAGCCGAGACACTGCCATGAAGGTTTCTTGGAAATTTTTTAGGCCTACCAAGAGGAAGAGAAGGTACAAAAGGAAGAGGTAAATGATTATACTGAGAGGAAAATTTTTGAAAAATACTTGAAGTAGAAAATCTTCCAAATACCTTATCACTGGAGGATGATAGTGGAGGCACTGATATCACTTGAGTAGGCTGAAAATACTTACCAGATATAGGATGAATAGCTGATTTTTGTGGAGATTCCTGCACAACTTAGGGCTGGTGGGGATGAAAATGGTGGAGGTGTGGGAGGAAGTGGTGGACAAGGTCTTGTTGAAGCAATGGTCTCATCGTACATTCTTGAAATTGTTGAGACACTAGCCCATGGACTCATTCAAGGATCAAAAGGAGGACGAGGAGAGATGTTTGGAGAAATGAAACCATAACTAGTTGGTAGTTTTTGTTCTAGATGGAACTATACAAGTGGAGGTGGACAAAGAGGAACCTATATGAGAGAGTGATTATTGGATGGAGGTGATGGTGTTGACACACTGATATTCATGTTGTTCACTGTCCCTTCCATATAGTAATATTTTGGAGCAGTTTCTTTTTTATCTCTTCCAGAAAATGGTGGAGCGTCACTATTTGTACCAGAGTCAAATGTATGGAAAGGTGAACCTGAAGGAATAGGAAGTTGGACATCACTTGTGGAGTGTATGTAAAAATATTGATGGCTAGGAGTGGCCTCCACCACTTGAGGAGTTACACTAGAAGGAACTGTTGGAGGTGGTTGCAAAGATGGTAGTAGTGGTGCATGTAAATGACCTTTCTATTAAAAATGGGGCTGGGTTACAGTTAATATTGGGCTAGGACCAACCTATGGTTGAGTGTGTCCATGATGAAGAATAGAGAAAGACATAGTCCCCTATTATCATGCTTCTATAACTCCTGATACAGATCTTTGATCATAAAATGGTATTGTCATATATGGTGGTTTAGATGTAATAGGTCTCTCATAGAAATTAGTTGTTGTGGACATCAAATTTGGTATTATTTTGTCAAATTTATATCATGGGAATTTGTGACAATACGACCCTCAGGTTGTGTAAGAGGGTCCGTAGAAACTGGGCTTATAGAATTAACACCTTCAATTGTGTCCATTTTTATGTCCTTTCTCATTGGAATAAAATTTGGAGAACTACCAGTGTTATTTTTTGCATCATCAACAAGCGATTCAAATGAATTTTCTCTAGGTAAGTTCACTAGTGCATATGGAAGAAAGTCATCAAACTGTGGGAATTGCAAAAAGTCTTATAATTAAGAAATAGATTCCAACTCAATATTGATTTCCTATAAGTCATCTTCAAGATGAGACTTCAATTGTCTATATTTAGAAATTTTAACAACACTGATCTCAGTCTCAGGGGGCAGTGTTTGCTCAGGTTTCTGCAAGTCTCCACCAGCTGAAACTATTGGCTGTTGGAATTTTGGTTGTCTATCAATAAATTCATCCACGTGAATATATGGTGGCCAACCACTAGTAGACCCTCCATGCTGAACATTAACAACATTGGCGGCCTTCCACTAGTAGACCCTCCATGAATAGATGGCATCCTACCATCATTGTTCCTCTCTCTTGCAACAAGATAATCAACATGCATAGAAGGTGGTATACTAGTATTAGCTTGGAGCTACTGAAATGTGCCTCCTCTAGTTGGACCATATGATGAAATTTTTTTACTTCCTATATGAACAAATAAACCAGTGGCTTTGGCTTCTTCCATGGCTCTTGAACCAATCCTATCTACTCTCTAATGTCTATTTGGCCATCCACATAAGCCAATTTTATCTTTAATGAAGACACATGAAATGTAGGCCTATCTAGTGATGAATTTGGGCACTCCCACATAAGTTTGTGTGCAATATACCATAAAAGATAAGAATCATAAACTATTCCAATACTCTGGACTGTTTCTTTGGCTTTCACATAAGGGGGTGCTGAGTCTTTTGCAATGTTCAATAGGATTAATAGATCATTGAGCTGGAAACACTGAAGATGAAATTGTAAGATCAGTTGCCGAATATGGAAGCTCTTTTTTGGCATTATATCTAACAATTGAATTATATCTATAGGTTTCTTTTACAAACAAATCATTTCTCTGATAGTTCTCCAAGTCTACCATCACAAAATTTTAGTTGGTACAAAGAAATAAAGACCATAAAGAACTAGATTAAAATGAAACATGCTTAAGGAAACATAATAGCTTCAAGGTGTGTTACCTCCTCTAAGGTGGTCCTTGTGTGAAAGGAAAGTTTGTGCTATGGTAATTTATTTTCTTTGTAAGAAGTTTCTTCATGGAAAACATATTTCAAATTTTCTTCAATTTGGTGTTCTGATGACCCAAAATCAAGTCGAAAAAGATACTTCAAGGCTACAACACCATGTGCACTGCATTATTGGCCAATGGAATTATGGATTATGAGTATCTAGTAATCAGGAAAAATAATTAATGAGCTCATGCATGAATCTACATAGCACATACTTTAAATATTGACAATTCATGTCGTTTTCTTTATGTAATGGAAAACATGTGGTGAAATATACATAGCACATACAAAGAGGATATGAAATAGAAATAATTTGGTAGAAATATCAGTGTACGAATTGTGATAGATGACAATCCTGACAATGGATGTCTTTAAATTCCAATACATATCCAAAGCTTTAGTTATTTGGTCTCTCTTCTATGAGAAAAATCGGATTCCGGAACCAAGGAAATATCTCCTAATCTACTTTAACACTGGAAGTCATGACCCACTTTTCCCTCATCCTGGTTTTCAATTTCCTCTACTTATCTCGTTACCTCAACAAAAAAATGACATTGTCAACTCTTTGTTGTTGTCATCGCAAGGATATAACCCTATTCAAGTGACTAAGGAGGGGCAGAGTACTCCTTGCATTTTCTCATTCACCCTTGAAGATATCCCCTTAATAAAATTTCCACTTTCTTTGCATCCTTTCTGAAGACAGAATCCACCTTGAACGCCACTAAGAAAGACCAAGCGATGAGAAAAAATTGGCTACCCAAGGCTAGCAAGATGGGAGCCAAACTCAAATTGATAGTGAGAAAGACCACGAACAAGCCTTCCTAACATATAAACCAACTAAATTTGGAACATATAGTGAAATCCATATAGAGGTGACAAGGCCTGATTCTTCTCTATAGTGAAAATTATTTTTCCTTAAGACATCACCAATTAAATCGTATCAATATCCACTCCTATCGTAATATTCTTGCTTAAAGATTTTCTTCTAAGGAGGTATGCAACATCAAGTTGTGTACATGGGTTGTGAGCCATAATGGCTCCAAGCCTCCACCACTTTCTTACATGTATCCCATAGACATCAACCATGTCAAACATCTCTTTTGTTTTTACTTCATTCAAGAAAAACAAAATCCTTTTATTTCCTCCCAAATAACTACATTTTGGGGATTAATATAGCCATAATTGTTATAATATCCCTTTTTAATTTTTTTAGGTGAACACTTTTTTTCTTAGACAACACAGCTTTCAATATTTGATATTTACCTAATTTAAAATAAGATTAATAAATTTACATATGTATTTCATAGCTTTCATATCACTTAATTTTACCACCTTAATATTGTATTAAACCCAAGGTCATGAATACTAGCTATTTATTTCACACCTAGATCTTATAGTTTCCTTTAAATTATATTAACACAATAGCCTAAAAAGAAAATGCATGACCACTTAATGGAAGTTGTGCACAAATATGTTATCTCACCATTAAATTTGATCATACTCTATTATCTCACCATTAAATGGGAGCATACAAGTGAGGTCATTGTTTATTATTAAATAATAATTCCTATTTTTGAAAGTAACTAGTAAAGAAAACAAGTTATTATACATCATGTGATTCTTTAGAGGGGGTTGTATTCTAAAGCTATTTTTATCACTCATTTCAACACTTGGTCCATTGATCTATTTTTGTGGTCCTTATTTGGACATTAATAAAAATGGCTTAACTTATCTATCTTCCTAAAGTGTTTATTTTGATGAACTTTTTTTCTTATATATTGCTTAGTTTAGGTTGTCTTTCAAATGTGGTTGCCCTTTATTATCTTTATTGTATTTTTCTTCCATGACAATAGTGATAATTATTTTAAATGAGCACAGTTGCTTTCTTCTTCATAAATTTTCTCTTTCAACACAATTATTATTTGATTTAATTAGTGTTGCAGTGTATCTCTCGTGTTATTATTATTATTTTTTTTTCTAAGTATGACTAAATATATTAAGTATAAAAGTTACTGGTACAAAACTGCCACAGTGTCAGTTGTGTAAGTCTGATCACTGGGCTTGATAAGCAAGCTATTCAAAGAGTGTCTGGACTGCCCAGAATGGGAAACCAGTCCTTTTAACCACAGAGTCTGAACCGCCCTTGAGAGGGAAACCGGTTTTGAGTTCATACAAGCCAAACAAACATAGAAATAGGTACTGAAATTCAAAATCTTCTTTTTCAGCTGAGCTGTGAAGCGATATAGCATAAAATTTTCTACAATGATTGAGAAAAAAAACTGTAGAGCTTTGCAGAGGCTAATCATGAGTCGGAGAAGGAGGTTCCTCGATAATCCTGCAGCCGAAGACATTGCTGCTGTCATCCTTCCCCGCGTCTAGAGCGTCCTCCCTGCCAGTGTGCGCTTCCTTCATGCTTTGCTCGTTCTGTGGAAGGGGAGTGGAAGTGGCAGGAGCCACCACTCCGCATGGGAAGCCAGAGCCCGGAGGGGAAAGGAGAGTGACAGAACGGGTCGAAGCATGATTAGGGATCTCTTCACGGAGAGTCACAGTAATATAAGCAGTGAGGATGGAACTGTTCGAGGTGCAATCGAACCTGAGTTCAGCTCGCTGGGAAGTTTTCCGAATGGTGGGACGAGCAAGACTATGGGAGACAAGAGGGGGAGAGCTGCTGGAAGGCTCATGAGCTGAGGGAGGGGAGGGGGGAGCAACGTCAACAGCACCTCGTGTTTGGCCATGATCTTTTCCTCTATCACCACGCGGGCCATGAGTATGAACGTGAGCTTCATCCGCAGAGGAGGAGCCTGAGCCATGACTGAGAGGGGGGCGACGGAGACCTCGACTGAGACCTCGCTAGCTCCTCATTCTCTCGCGAAGACAGGGCATGTTGACAGGCACCTGACGAAGAGGACTAGGGCAGAAAGGGCTGACAGGGAAAGCAGGGGGAGAGGAAAAGGACAGGGCGCCACTGAGGTTAGCAGAAGGAGCTTGAAGATGACAAATGAGTCCGCTTCGCTGGTCAGTCCAGATGCCAAAGAGTGAATTGAGACTGCAAAGTGGACTGTGGGAGAAATGAAACCCCGAAAGAGGCTCGAAGCAGGCTTGTAATGAGTAGCGCCGCCCAGTATTTGTCCTCACACTGGCCTCTGCAGAACCTGGAGAAAAATTCCCTCGTAGAGGAGATGGCGAGCCTCCCCGACCAACATTACCGTTTGAACTATCTCAAATGTGCTCCATTGCAAGAAGAACCACCATAATCAAATGCAGAGTGAGCCAATCAAGGTGAATAACTGCCGCGCGAGCTGGAGAGTAATGGTCTTCATAAATGCAGGTACAGGGAGCCATATGGGCTACCCATGCAAACACCGTTGGGAACAACACGGGGAGCCACGTCCCATCCAACCCTTCAAGCATCCGCATCCGGAATTCATGTTATTTTTTTTCACTGGTGTGAAATGAGATATTTTCTCAAAAATTTAGTTTTATTGTGCAACGACATTATTCCACAAACTATGAATTTTGGAGTGGCATAAATATGCATGCAGAGTATGAATTCTTACTGTAATTATTCTTTTTGTATGAAATGAAAGGCTTTTCCAAGAACAATAGGATTTCTTTTCACAGAACCATTCCTCATTTTCATCAGCAAAAGCATATGGATGATGGTGCGGGGAAATGCTTGAATACTACTTTGATGTACTTTGCACCAGTCACAACATGCTATAGACATTCATAAGTGAAAAAAAAATGTCAAACAGTCCAATAGAAAAAAATAAATAGAATATATGTGAAAAGTATGCAATAAAGAAGACTGTAATATATATAATGCATAGGTGGCATGACCATCCTAATACATGCACCTCTGCATACAAATTTTAAGTTTAAATAATATAAATTAGGTAAGTTACAAATAAATCATCATCGCATTTTGTTTTGTTATCATCATAGGTCTTTGCATAGAATTTTCTCACTCATTGAATGGTTCTCCTAAATCTTTGCCTTGGTTGTCAGCATGCAAGTCTTCATGGGGAGAGATGTGATTTGAGATATTGATATTGGTGAATTGAGTCCCACTTTGAATCTAAACTTTTCTTGAAAAAATTTGGTGAGCTAACTCCAACAATTGTCATTGAAAAATATCATCCATTATTAACTCCAACAAAGCTAATAATTTCTCAAGCAATTCCCTTTTTTCAAGAAACTTAAGTGCATATTGTTGTTTTGTCATCATCCTAATTGGCTCTAACCTTTGGGCAAACATTGTTACACCACTCAATCATAGGAAGACCAAGATCATCTTATTTTGGCTTTTGTCAATGGGCTTCCATCTAGTGTGATATTGATTAGTGTTAATTTAATTAAACCACTTGTATACCACAAAATGGAATGACCAATGCCATTCCAACTAACCATTTCTTAATCCAAAAAATGGAAGGATTTATGTTCACTTGTCTCTACATTCAACATGGTCTCACAAAATAGCATTAAATGGATCATATTCAACAACCACTTTGAGTACGTATCTAACATCAAATTTGGCTCAAATTTTTGTGCAAAAAATAACATTAACTAGATCATATTCAACAACCACAACCTGAGCAAGAATTGGAACACGTGCAAAAAGGTTTAGCAAGTTTTTCTTCACATTTCAAATAAATTTGAATCAAAATTGATACAAAATAAATATGAGCATATAAGAATGGTAGACACCAAAAATTTAGGACAACAATCACATGCAAAACTTGTTACATTCAAAATGGAGAAAAGTGAATGGATAAACTATTAAGTTTCATGTATAAGACATACAAGCCTACATGGTAAATAATCTCTGATTTCTTAAAACTTACACATTACAAAGTAGGTAAATGAAATATATAGGTTGGTAATATATGACTTCAATAAAAATTCCTTTGGGGGATGACTTATTATACCATCTTGCCCTCCAAATTAAGGCAGGAATGTAAGAGCTTTGATATAAATGTGTTCCTGATTTTCAATATGCTGCAAAGTGAAGTATCTTGAAAGAAAAAACCATAAATTCATTGGATGATTAATGGTAAATTTAAAACTTCGTTATAAAACCTTCTAGATTTCCTTCTTGATCGTGGATTTGTTCTTTTCTCCTGATCAGGGTAAGTTCATTGTTTGTTCCATGCATTGGAAAGGTTTTCCAATCAAGGAATTTCTCCAAAATGCAGAAAAATATCGAGTTATATATATTTTTATCAGACGTGGCTGTTCAATGTCCAGATGATATGTTCGAAATCTAAACATTTTGCTCAATGTCCAGAACTCTAAACATTTTGTTTGTTAATAGATGTAAAAATGAAATAATAAACCAAATCTGTTGTAACATTTTTTTGGGTTAACAGACGTAAAAAATGGAATAACAAACCAAATCTGTTGTATATTAGGTTGTTGTTAATGGACGTCAAAATAGAATAGAAAACCAAACCTGGAAAAACTTAAAACCCTAAACCCCTGAACGTGAAAAAATAATAATATATATAATATACATGGTATTTTCTACACAAAATTTAAGGAGAACAAACAATTTAAACCCTAGAAACTATAAATAATAGCTTACCTTCGGTTATCAAAAATACGAGCAGCTGCCACCCTTCTCCCAGTCACCATACCCTTCTTCCTCGCTATGATTTCAGTGTCTTCTTGCCATTTGTCTTCGTTTTTAAAGCTCATTGGGATTTACAGGATCTTGGATTGACGAGCACAAATACCTCGGCATGGGTTTGAGATTTGATCCCTTGACGTCTGCAAAAATATCTAACATGAACTTGCGTGATCCAACTTTCCTATTGTAAATTCTATAGAATTTGAAATCGAATTGGAGAGGGGAACATGTTTCCACAAGAACAGACACTGCAGGTATTTACAAGGGTTTCAGAGTAATTTCCATCGTGAGATCCAGCAGGTTTGAGGATTAATTTCGCATAATGAGGGATTGGCACACGTTCCTCTTCTCGTTACTCTCTTTTTCCAATTGTGTTTTTCATTTGGGAGTAATATTTGGACGATTAGTTTTGAGGAGCAGTAACTTTTTTCGAAAATTTAATATTTATTTTTATTTAATTACACGAGCATTTTAACTTTTCTTTTGAAAATCTATTTTTTATTTTTATTTAATCAAACCAACATATATTTTTTTACCAATTTTTCTTTTGAAAATCTATTTTTTATTCTTATTTGATTACACTAGCATAGTTTTATTTTAGCGTTATGTGTTTTTGAAAAGCTATTTTTTATTTTTATTTAATTACATCATCACTCTAACTCTTCTTTTGAAAATCTATTTTTATTTTTATTTATTTACACCAGCATAGATTAGTTTTTACCAACTCTTTTTTGAAAATATGCTTTTTATTTGTATTTAATTACAATATCATAGATGCATTTTAACTTCTAATCTAACATGAGCATAGAGGCATCAAATTTTTTCACTTGCAAATTTTTTAAAGTAAAAAACACAATGTGTTATTTTTCATTGTTTAAATTGTATTTTTGAATGCTAAATAGAGTATATATAAGACTAAATTAAAAATTTAACCATACTTTTCATTCTATATATAGATATATAAGAAATTGTTGAAATATTTTTGAAAATATAAGATTTAAACATCTCATTCACATATATTTTTTTTTTACCTCTAATGACTTTAAATTATATTCATTTTTTTTAAATTACAGCCCACATTTTACTATGTAGAACATAATTTTTTTTTAAAGGCAACAATTTTTCTTTTAAAGGCATGGACAAACTTACACATCCCCTCATATCGGGCTGTAGAATGAGCCTCTCGACTCAATGAGCCTCTAGTATCAATAAATAAATAAGAGGTGAAGGGAAAATGAAATCTGACACCTCGAATCTTCTGGGCCAAGAAGCTTGACAGGAGTTCCATATTAAGGAGATATCAAATGACAGAGAGATTATTCATACCCATAATTAATGAATGGTGTTGCCTCTCATTTTTTCCATGTTGAAAGGTTACTTCAACAAGGATGTCCTATCACTTCGTTGCTTTTCCTTCTCGTGATGGAGGTACTCAACAAAATTATATCTAATGCAAACAATCGAGGGTCACTCAAGGGAACATGTATCACTGGAAACCTATCATTATCACATCTCCTTTTTGTTGATGACATCCTAATATTTTTAGATGGATCGAGAAACGATGTTTCCACTCTATATCATATCAATTACATTTTCAAACTGACCAGTGGTATGGATATAAACCCTCTAAAGTCAACCATTTCAGCCATAAGATGCTCTAGATATTAAATTTCTTATATTATGACTAAATTTCCATTCCAAATTATCGATATGGAGGATGGAACAAAATAATTAGGATTCAAGTTGAATCCCAACGAATGTAGGAAGAAAAATTGTATGTGGTTGGTTGACAAGATAGGAAAAAGACTTAACATATGGTGTCACGACTGGTTATCTCGAGTTGGCAGACTGGTTCTGATCAAATATGTTCTAGAAGCTATCCATTTATTATGGATGCCTCTTTCTTGGATCCCTAAAGGAATTATCAATATTATTTAGCAAAAATGTTGTTCTTATTTATGTCATAGGGCAAAGGAAGGCTGGTTATTTTCTTGGATCAAATGGGAGTGAATTGGTGTGCCAAAGAGATGGGGTGGATGGGACTTGAAGGACCTTTACACATTCTCTGAAGCTTTGTCTACCAAAGCGGGTTGGAGGTTGATTACAACAAGCAACCTTTGGAAAAATATCATCATAAGTAAATACATCTACCCCCTATCTCTCATTGATTGGATTTTCCTTGAGAACAAACAAAAATCAAATATATCCAACATCTAGAATGTTGTATTCCTTCAACATCATTTAATTGGGTTTGGATTGGAGAATCAGATTTAGGCACCATGCCATCATCGACATCAATCCTTGGTATGGATGTGGAAATAAATATACCCTCCCCCAAAAAATCGTCCAATTATTAAATAGACATGGGTTTAGAACAATCAACCATATATCAAATGTGGATAATAATCCATATGGGGACAATGTTGGATGAGAACACATGAATTAAACATACGTGAACAATGACATCCACACTGGTAGGATTATATCAATTCACTTAGAAACTCTCATGTATGACTCAAGGACATGGATGAAGAGTTGACCTGGTTCCATTCCAAAATAGGAGTGTACAATCCTAAATAAGGATACCTCATAGAATTCAAGTATAAGGAGCTAGACATAAAGTGTTGGTGGTGGAAGAGTATATAGAAATTAAAAATCCTTCCTAAAAAAAACTTGTGTTCTCATGCATCCTTACAAATAATATCCCTACTGCAGAAAAAATTAATAAATATCACTTCGACGACCTACTTGGTGTGCACTTTTTCGCAAGGCGGATGAATCCTTAGAGAATTTATTCATCTCTTGTCTGACAACAGCGAGCCTATGGAATTTGGTATCCCAATATCTTTGTATCAACTATAGATGGAAGGGAGGATTGGTTGAGACTGTGTGGCAGGATTGGTGTCAATAACCAAAACCCATAAAACTGTATATGCTTTCAAGCCTCATCTATTGGGCTATATGGATAGAAAGGAAAAATATGATATTCCAAGAGTAGGTTTATATTTTAGAAAAAATCAGGGCCAATTTGCTTACTATATATACACTCATCCATAATGATATGCCATCTACGCAACCTCGAATAATGACATCTAAGAATATAGATCAATAAAAAATAATTGATTGATCCATATCTCAAAACTAGTGCTTATGCCATGGGAATCACTATGTTGATAAAGATGAAGGAATATTGTTTTGAGACTGACTATTGGACATGGACATGTGTTATTGAATTATCTTCTCTTGGTTTCAAGAATGGTCTAAACTTAGGGCACCTATCGATGTTTTTATCTTCACAGGGATCAAAGGCATGTCAGATATCGTTAACTAAGCTATCAAATGCCCTCAACAGAAGAATTATCTCACTAAAATAAGATAATTTAAGCATACCACTCGTGGGAATCTAGGCGGTGTCCTTGGGGGCACTCTAATTCAACTTTGAAAACACGAAGCATCCTACTGTTGGAATGGATTATTTCATCGCCTTATCCAATTATGGAAACAATGGTTGAGCCTAAGTCTCGTTATCTTCATCTTCCTCCCAGTGATAGTAATATTTCATCTGGAGATACAGGCATGTTTATTCAAACTTTTGTTGGAAACGCATTTTCGTGATCGTCAGAGGAGGTTTTGGGGAGGAATAAACCTCCAAAATTTAGTAGAATGGTTTTGATGGAAACCTTTTGGAAACATGGGTATAATTTCTATATATGGCATCAAATTATTTCTACCTCCTTCACTGCTATTCCTTCCTACACCAGACTTCACAATCGTTATTTCACAATCCTTCACTGCTACCAGCGAGAGTAAGTAGTCCACAATAAGGCTGATATGTAGCACACTCTTGAAATCCATTTTAAATTGTATTTTTGGACTACAATTAATAGGAAAAGGGAAAGAGAACACTGTCTACCATAAGGTTGATATTACATAGTGGGAAAGGTGATAATTGGTTCGTTGGACTGCAATTAAGAGAAAAAGGGAAAGTGAACATCATCTACCATAAGGCCGATACCCCGTAGTGGGAAAGGGAATATCGTATAAAAAGTTTCACCTTTTAATTTTAATTTAAAAATATATACATTTATTTTGTAATGTTTCTAGTATTTCTATAATGTAGTGTTTATGATATTATTTATTAATTTTTTTTTTTATGGTATTTATATATTTCATAAATATAGAGTAATACATATAATGTAATTTCTATGGTATTATATATATTATAGATATAGTATAATGTTTATGGTATTTTTATGGGTAATTGATTTGGAAAAATGTCGTATATTCAACAAACATTCAATTGTTGTTGGATATTCGACTAAATTATTGTCGGATATATGATGATATGGGATTACAAAGAAATTCAAGTAAAATCCAACTGTACAACTCAACTTTCATAGTACAGTGTCTAATGTTCACCCATATGTACTTGAAAATATCCATCGATGTTAGATATATATCCACGGCTTGAAATTCAATAACCCATATACATAAGTAGTCGACCTTAATGTCAATCACACCATCATGCATGTGCATCACTAGCTACAACTCCACATATAACTCTATGGGTTGAACTTTTCACAGTAATGTGGGTGCATGTAGATGCCTTTTCGAATGGCCTAGTCTGGAATTTTATTTAAGGGCTCATGTGCACAAGTCATTGGTATTGAGTTCATATTTAATTTATTACTTCATAGAAATGCTAACTGGACCTTGGTTCACTAGTGGGATAGACAGAGTATTAATGGAAAGGTATACTTTACATCATCTAACATTTACTAAATATGCTTCACATATATGACGATACATTCTAATATGTGCAATATCTAATGTTCGGGAAATATAAAAATCCCATTGGATTGAAAACAATTTCATAACAAACTAGTACTGTGATGTTCATAATGTACATTCAAACTAGATAAACAACTTGATATCCAAGCTTAAAACTAGAATCCTAAGTTCAATGGATATGACTCTAATAATTAAAAATTTAGATATGCATGAAAAGTTAAATCCTTAGCTAAAGGAGATGTGTATTCTACTAATTAACCAACATTTTTCCTTGAAGGTATTCTTAATAATGTATTTGACCTAGCTGCAAACCCACTCACATCTTACTTCTCAATTATCTTGTCTGATCAAGGTAAGAAGAAACATGTACAAACCCATGACATTTTAAATTCCAAACCAATGTGACCTTTTTTTTCCGAGAGACCCCAACCCTTGAAATATTGATCGACCTTCTTGGGAGGTTGATCAACCTCCTAAACACCCATGAGGAGCTATCCTTTCAAGACATAGGATGTACACCACCAAAATAACAAGCAAATTAGCTCTAAATAACCTTGAAGTTGAGCTCCCATAAACCAACATAGTACGCCATCTGTTCATTTGAGTAACTAGGTTTCCTTCCATAAATGATTTCCCATAGCCTTTAATGCATCATGTTAGGATAGTTTGGATTCTTCACTCTTATGTTCCCCTTGGGACACCTATAGAATCCCTCTCAACCCTAACCATTTCCTAGAGGATATCATCTATCAATGCATTGACCTTCCACAAATATTGATGAATCCGAAGGGGTTTTGTTGGAATAATAAATTTTTATTGATGTCAAAAGAATTTCTAGCTGAAAAGAAATTAACATAGGCTTGAAAACATATTTAAGCTTTTTATAATGAGTATTCACATGCCTCCCAACTCTTATTCATTAAGGAGAAAATATTTTTTCAGGTTAAAAAAAAAAACCCTTATTTAACCACTATCCAAGTCAACCCTTCCCCAATATACATGACAGTTCAATGTGGTATTGAGATAGCATAAATAAGATCCATTCCTCCTCCATTTTTTCCAGCAACTTGGAGAAGACAAGACAATAAGAAGAAGAGAACTTAGGTCAAGTCTGAGGAAGCTCTAGGCATCTCCTTCAAGTTATAAAGTGATTCCATTAATTTTCAAAAAAAAAATCTCCTTTCCTTTCAACTCAAACCCCACAATTGAGTGATATACCTAGTTACCAGAAATAAGATGGTAGACACCACTCCAAGAAAAAAAATCATGAAAAACAAGACGAGACGAAAATGACGTTTTCCACCTCCATTTTCTCTTGAGCGATCATACATTTTTTTTTCAATTATTTTTTGGGAAGTGGCTTGTGCCCCATATCTTGCACTGCATATATGAACAATTACGCAGACTAACAAAGCCCTTTCCTCTACAATTCATCTACTTGGGTTGTGACAATGAAGGGTTTTGAGTCAACATTTATGTAATCGGTTAGCAAACCCTTTACCAGGGAATAAGATAAGATAAGAGTTATATCTATAATCTGGCAATACCTGATGGAGTAAGTCTTTCCTTGACCAGACTCATGACCGAGTCTTTTCCTTTTTCTACTAGTGATTTGAAAAGAATATTGCTTATAGATTTTTTAGGGAAAAGGTAAAATTAGTACAGTAAATAATAATATGGAGGTTGTTTCTTTTCAAATTGTTAGGGTGACATATAACCCGTCTCTACATCCTTTTATAAAAGAAAAAATTGAAATGAATAATAACACATGTTTTTATTGGAACAGGCCCCTGTATACATATATTCTTGGCTTCAAAGACAAAAATACATATTTTGGTACTTAAACTTATACGTAACACTGTTACAATTCTGTTAAAATTTTACCATGTTACTTAATCCACTGTGGTTAAATTTTATTATTACAATTTCAGTTATGTAAATAACAAATTTTTTGTTCTGCATTTTCCATATTTTCCTTTTTGTTTCTCTCTCATAATTTCTTGAATGTGAAACCTCCAAACTCCATTTCTTGTCCTATTGTGGTTTGTCATTTATTTTCCATTTTCTCGTTTCTAGTAACATGGGACATATACACCTCATCTTCATAGAGTCCATTCTAGAAAACACCCTTCACATCCATTTGGTGGACATCGCAACCAAATTATGAGGCATGTTTGTTGATGGAAATGGTTTTTCTTCATATTCAAGTTTTGGTGGAGATGTTTTCTCAGCAATCCCATATCAATATAAATATATTATAGCTTCCTAGCCTATGTATTTAGTCAATAATATTTCATATTCTATGGCTCTTCCATAAAATGGTACACCTAAAAAAATCCCGATAAACAATTACCAACTTTGAAAAAATAAAAATATAATTTCATCTATCAATAATGGATGCAATATATCCAGAACACAATTGATGCAAAAAATTGTATTTACAAGATTTGAATAAAATATGAAATGAAAGTGCGAGTTTGAATAATAGGTACAAGAAGGGATTGATTTTGAAATGTTTCCCTAAATTGTGGATACTATCGCAATCAGGTTGGTTGGTGTTAGCTTTGGCACATATGCATAGCGGTTGAAGTCAAATCATAGAGGATTGTTACCCATCGTCTCTTTTCATGTAATCTATATCAATCATGGTTCACATTATATTTCATCGTGTGGATACCATCTAACGAAATCGATACTACTAGGTCACGCTAGTTTTATGCCTTCACATAAGATTTCAAATTTTCCCAAATAATGAATCTGTGCCAAAATGGTCATGAGAGCACATTTAACTAGGTTTGAGGGTACATTTAATATGTATTATAATGCATATGAGGGGGGAAATTGTTTTCAATTATAATGATCTAGTTGCACAAAATACCCCATAAATTTACGCTTTGGGATATCCCAAAAATTCAATAAGTAATCCAAAGTGAGAGGATTCATTGCTAAGGTGACAGTAGAAACACCCTCTAGTGTTAAACTTTAGGGACAAAAGGGTATTCAATATTTTAACATTATATATGGATTCATAGGTCCCATTGTCTCTAAATTTTAACATTGTAGATGGATTGAGAGACCCCTGTAGTGAAATGCAATACTTTGGTATCAAAATTACATTTTCCATTCCGAGAGTAACACAACTAAAAATTACTAACATAAATGACTAACTCATATAATTGTTATACTTGTTATTTGGTCATATTTTCATTCTTGGACATTAATAGTCATTTATGTTAATCATTATTAATTTTCACTTATTATCTAGTCATATATTTTAGTCGTAGAATAAATTAGTCATTCAAGTTAGTCACTTTTAGTTTAGTCACTTATTATCTAGTCGTATATTTTATCCCTAGACTAAATTAACCATTTAAGTTAATCATTTTTAGTTCAATCACTTAAAATTACTCAAATTTAGTAGTAATTCACTTGAAATTGTAGAAATTATATAACATATGCATTTATATATCCATATTCTCTTGATCTAAAAATATTTATCTTCTTGCTAGATACAAAATCCTTCCACTGTTAATCTTTTGTAGAAATTTAAAACTCAATTGCAAACACATGAAGCAATAAAAACAATCGCACATAACACAATTGTTTAACGAGAAATCCTGAAGCTAAAAACCCCAAATATCATATATTATGTATCATGGAGATTATGTAACAATCTCATACAAATATTAGTACATCAAGCTCTCCGTACAATCAATCATCACACACTAACATGAAGAAATGTGCAAATCCATGCACTGATTTCTTGCCACCTGATAGCCTGCCTCCACTACGCAATCCCTACCGAAGAAGACCCCTAAATGAATTTGAATATACCTTGCCTTGACTACGCAATCCTCATTGACAACTCCAATGTGTGTGTGATGCAATCAATGCATCACTATAGTCACAACAGATAGTCCATCTCACCCTTTCACCTATCTCTCCACTTGGTATCCACTGGAAGTGCCATGCACTGTAGTTAACTGTTGTTTCTATTCATTTGTTAGTGCGTTATTAGTTTTTAATTCATTAACTAATTAATTCACTTAAATCTCACTAGTGTATCATTCAGTTAGACTAGATACAACTAGCTCAACTGAGTTTAACTTACTTAGCTGAGTTAAACTGAATAACAACTCCATAAACGACTCTTCCAACTCTATCATAACTTTTCCACTTCAGTTATAATTGAGTCCTCATGCATGAGCCACCATCAAACCCTAGGAATTGCATAATTCCTTCAACCCATTGATTTTCCAAATCTGTATACTAAAATAAAGTGCTCCAAGAGAATAAGTTGATATTTAGAGTTTGATTACTATTAAGGGATAATAATAATCAACACATCTATTTTTAGATTGACGACCTATAAATATACTTCGCCCAATATTCTAAAAATATAATTTCATCTATTTTTCCAACTTGATCAACCATCCACAAATAGCATCCTGCAACTTCTGAAATATGATCACCATGTCTAAAAATAGACATATTCTAAAAATAGACTTACACCTAAAAATAGCCTGTGGGCCCACTTAGTGAAGGTGACTGATTTTCACTAAGCTTCATCATCTTTTTGAATCTCAGCACTCCCTCTCAACAAGATAGGAATTATCCTTCACCCCGATCCTACCTCTATGGTATTCGAATTTGCTCCTGTCAAGTGCCTTCTTCAGAATGTCTGCGTCTTGATCTTCCATAGGAATGTACTAAAGCAACATGATCTTATGTTGCACAAAATCTCTGATATGATGATACCGGATATCAATATGTTTATATATATCATGAAACACAGGATTAATCAAGAGTTTAATGCAACTCGGATTATCAAAATGTATCACTGTAGGATCTAAATGTGAATCGAACAAAACAACCAGGATCTTCCTCATCGACATAGCCTCACATGCAGCTTGACTTGCTGCCATGTATTTTGCTTCCGCTGAACTGAGTGCCACAGATATTTGTTTCCTTTTGTACCAATAAACTGTTGTAGATTCGATACTGAAAACCCCTCCCGATGTGCTCTTTATGTCCGTTGGGTTGCCTGCCCAATCTGCATCCATGAAGCCATGCAAATTCACTTCATCTGTATGTCTGTACCATAAGCCATACTCAGGTGTGCCCCTGAGATACCTCAGGAAATGCTTGCCTGCCTTCCAAAAGAGCTTGGTAGGCTTAACCATCGCTTCTGAAATTTGGTTCATCGCATAGCATATGTTCGGTCTTGTATTAACTAAATACATGAGAAAACCCACCAACTGTTGATAAACAGTGGCATCCACTACCTTTGTCGATGTAGCATCCTCTTTCCTCCAATTTCTCGGAGGAGGAGTATCAATAAGCTTGCAGCTTTGCATGTGAAACTTCTCAAGTATCTCCGAGCATACTTGCCTTGAGACACAAATCGTTCACCTTCCGACTGCCATATTTCCAATCCAAGGAAATAATAAAGGAGGCCCAAATCCTTCATCTCAAAATCCTTTGCAAGATTTTCCTTGCATGAGTGTATCAAATGCTCATCATCCGTTAGTATTAAATCATCAACATAAAGAAAAATGATTAAAATCTTACCCTCCACCACAATTTGTTACAGGTTTTCATTCGCCTCACTCTTGGTGAAGCCAAGTCCAGTGAAATAGTTGTCGATCCGTGCGTACCAAGCACGTGGTGCTTTCTTCAGCCCATACAACGCTCTTTGAACCTGCACAAATGCGACTCGCTACCGAAGATCTCAAATCCTTCAGGCTACTTCGATGTACACCTCTTCTTCAATGATCCCATTAAGGAACATAGTCTTCACATCCATCTGGTGAATGTTGCAACCCATCTGCGCTGAGAGAGCAAGGATGGTCCTTATGGAAGAATATCGCACGATGGGTGCAAAGGTTTCTTCATAATCAACCCCCTCGATCTATGAGAAGCCCTGAGCAATAAATCTTGCCTTATTCTTCTCGATCCTCCCATAAGCAGCTTGCTTTACCTTGTAGATCCATCTTGATCCTACAACTAATTTACCCACAGGAATTGGAAAAATATCCCAATCATAATCCCATGTCCACTCCTGCAGTCATAATCCTCCACCATGGCATCTACCCATGTGCACTCCTGCACTGCTTCTTCAAAAGAAGATGGCTCTGTCATAATAAAGTTTCTCATAAGAGCCATGTATCTAGTAAATTGGTCAGGTGACTAGCTCTATCTACACTGTGATGTAGGGACTCCTACATTCTGTGCCGCATTAAGCTTTAGTCTCTTAGCTTCTCTGGTATTCTTTCTGCCTTGTGTGATGTTTGGTTCTGCATGAGTGGACTCCTCCACTCCATGAATCTCCTCCTGTGGCTGATCCGCATCTAGAGGCTCATATTTGGGAACAAGAAGTTCCTCCTCTGCATGCAAGTGTAGCTCCCTCTCAAGCAACAACTTCATGGATTTCACCTCATTGAATTTTATATCCCGTCGCACCATATTCATTCGATTGTTTGGAAAATACAGACGACAATTATGGGGTGTTTCTGTGTACCCCACAAATATCCCAACTTCTGCAGTTAGCTCCAGCTTCTTCCTAGCATCCTTTATCACACGAATGTAAACAAATGAGCCAAAAATCTTCAAATGAGAAATATCTGGCTTCTTACCAGTAAAATCTTGTTTAGGTGTACTCATGCCAAGTACTCTATGAGGACAACAGTTTTTCACATAAACCACAGTGTTGCATGATTCCGCCCATAAGTGCATCGGTAGGCCCTGGTCATGCAGCATATCTCATGTAGCACCCACAATCATTCTATTCTTCCTCTCTGCGACCCCATTCTTCTGTGGGTTATGAGGCGTTATGACTTCTCTTCGAATTCCATCTTTTCTAGAGAAGTATTTGAATTCGTTTGAGATATATTCACCACCATTATCACTCAATAGAGCTTTCACTTACTTCCCCGACTCCTTCTCCACCAATTATTTGAACTCGCAGAACTTTCAGAATGCTTCACTCTTCTTCTGCATGAATAAGATCCAGCATCTACGAGAATAGTCATCAAAAAATATAACATAATACCTGTGTTTTTCTGTTGAAGCAACCGAGAAAGGTCCACACATGTCTATGTGAATTCTCTCCAGGATCACCGAAGCACGGTTATCCTTCTCATGAAAGGTGGTCCTCACAAACTTACCCATAGTACATCCCTTGCACTGATCTGACTGCACAAGAGTACCCTTGGGAAGTCCAGTAGAAATCTACTGCAAAATTTTCAAAGTGCCATGGTGAAGATGGCCCAATCTCCTGTGATTCGCCCTCATCCTGGCTCACCACTTCTTCTGCTTTGCCCATCATTGCAGCGTAGCCATCTACCTCCAGCTTGTACATATTATTAACTTTAATCCCTATCCTCTTGGTTTGACCCGTTGTTTTATGTCGCAGGAAAGCTTTTCCATCGCTAAAAGCAAAGTCATAACCTCTGTCTTCCAACATTGCGACCGAGACCAAGTTCTTCTTTAGACCTGGAACATGCATAACATATTTCAACAGAAATGGATTACCTGATTCCCTCTCAAAGGTAATGGTCCCAATGTCGGTCACACTGTATCGACCATCGTCGCCCATCTCTATATGCATTTAGAGATCCTTCTCCTCCAAGTCACTAAACAACTCCTTGTCTCTCGTCATATGGAAAGATGCGCCACTATCATGATACCACACCGATCCCATTGAGCTTGAAACCAAGCATGCGATCAAAGAGAAATCAAGTTCAAATTGTGAGGCTAAGGCCTCACCCGCTGCAGCTCCAGTAGCCTTCATGTTCTTCTTCTTCTGTGGGCAGTTAGTGGTGAAATTCCCATGTTCGTGACAGTGAAAACACTTCACCTTAGAAAAATCTTGCTTCTTGTCTTTAGCTTTAGATTTTGGATGGGATTTCTTCCCCTTCCCCTTCCTTGCTTTGGTAGCCAAAGTGAAATTCTCTTCATCTTCATTCTTCGACAAAGAGCCCTCCCTGGTACTTCCTTATCTCCTCCTGCACAATATCCGACCAAAGTCGCTCCCAACCTGGCAGTTTCTCTCATCCATTGATAGAGTCTTCGTAGCTATGCCAACTCTTCAAAAGCCCAAGGAGAGCCAAGCTCAGCAAGTCATCGTCATCAACAATAATCCCCACACTTCCCAATTCATCCCTACAGTGGACAAACTTCATGAGATATTTTGGAATATTGTCGCCCTTCTCCATTTTTATTTTTCTGAGCTTATCTTTCAGCGCCAACTTCCTCTGGTCGCTACTACTTTGGAAAAAATCTGTCAGAGCCTTCCACATTGTAAATGGAGCGGCTTTCCGATGAAGGCTAGACACAATATGGTCCTTCACACCTTCCAACAGAATTATTCTTGTCTTTTCTACCTTCTTTTTCCATGCATCATGTAATGCAGCATTGCTAGATCCCGGCTTAAGAACATCGATATCAATGAAATCCTTCAGTCTATTAGCTTCCAGCACCGCCTCCATCCTATCCTTCCAGGCTATGTAATTCAAGCTGCCCTCAAGGACATACTCCAATCGTAACCCATTGAAAGACATTTCAATGAATACTCAACTGTCGCACCAAGAAATTGCTGCAGCAAATTCGAATTGTCCACTAGCACAAACTCAGTAATTTTTCACAATTGCAATCTTCAAGAATTAACACTGCTCAGATACCATGTAGAAATTATATAACATATGCATGTATATATCCATATTCTCCTGATCCAAAAATATTTATCTTCTTTCTAAATACAAAATCCTTCCACTTTTAACCTTTTGCGGAAATTTAAAACTCAATTGCAAACACATGAAGCAATAAAAACAATCGCACATAACACAGTTGTTTAACGGGAAAGCCTAAAGCTAAAAACCCCAACTATCATATACTATGTATCATGGAGATCATGTAACAATATCATACAAATCTTAGTACATCAAGCTCTCAGTACAATCAATCGTTACACACTAACATGAAGAAATATGAAAATCCATGCACTAGTTTCTTGCCACCTGATAGCCTGCCTCCACTGTGCAATCCCCGCTAAAGAAGACCCCTGAATGAATTTGAATCTACCTTGCCTTGACTGCGCAATCCTCATTGGAAACTCCAATATGTGTGTGATGTAATCAATGCATCACTATAGTCACAACAGATAGTCCATCTCACCCTTTCACCTATCTCTCCACTGGGTCTCCACTGGAACTGACATGCACTGTAGTTAACTATTGTTTCTGTTCATTTGTTAGTGAGTTATTAGTTGTGAATTAATTAACTAATTAATTCACTTAACTCTCACAAGTGTATCATTTAGTTAGACTAGATACAAATAGCTCAATTGAGTTTAACTCACTTAACTAAGTTAAACTAAATAACAACTCCATAAATTATTCTTCCAACTCTGTCATAAATTTGCCACTTTAGTTCTAACTGGGTCCTCATGCATGAGCCATCAGTAAACCCTAGGAATTTCATAATTCCTTCAGCCCACAGATTTGCCAAATATGTATACTGAAATAAAGTTCTCCAAGAGAATAAGTTGATATTTAGAGTCTCATTATTATTAAGGGCTAATAATAATCGACACATCTATTTTTAGATCGACGATATATAAATAGACTTCGTCCAACATTATAAAAATAGAATTTCATCTATTTTTCCAACTTGACCAACCATCCACAAAGAGCATCCTACAAGTTCTGAAATATGATCACCATGTCTAAAAATAGACTTACACCTAAAAATAGCCTGCGGGCCCACTTAGTGAAGGTGACTATTTTTTACTAAGCTTCATCATCTTGTTGAATCTCAACAGAAATAATTGCAATGACTAACTATTTTAGTCACCTAGTCACTAACTTCATCATTTTCTACTAGCAAATGTAAACCCTCTTAAACATGTGATAATACATAGTTCTCAAGTGATTAACCATGAGGATATTTGGGTCATTTATGCACATGAATTTATTGAAATGAGATGACCCTAGGATGTTCACCTTGACGATTTCAAGGTAAGGTTTTAGGGAAAGTTTCTGATATTGGAATGCCAGGTTAATGTGTCATGTTAGGGCTCTAATTGGGCACACATGTAAATGAAGTGGAAAACCCTCCTTATCACATGTAATAGGAAATAAATGAATGGAACGGGCTCAAAGATTATGGGGGAACCAATCTGTGTGGAAGTTATGACACAAGATGATGTCTTCCTAGCACTGCAAACAAATGACATCACTTTGAACCTTGTTTCCTGGATATTGTGGATGGAGCACACGAAAGTATTCCCTGGGGTTTATGCAGTGGGGTGACGTTGTCCATGGGACCATTTAAGCGTGTACGAGTACCACATGGTGCGAATGTGTCTTCTTATAGGGTAGCGAGAGACTAAGTCCCACAACGAGATGTGAATCACCATGTAGCCTGGAGGGAACGTCCCCAATAATTTCTGTGGGGAGTAGTATGGGAACCTGTAAGGGATTTATATAGTGGGGTGACATGGCCATAGCGGGCCCACACCTACATAAATAAAAAATATATATGTGTTTGTGTGTGTATGTGTGTCTATTTGGGTGTTCAGAACATATAAATGGGACCAATCTGTGACTTGGTATGACATGTTAGCAATTTCCACTTGGAATCAAGTGGATTGTAATTTGACAGGCCATGTGGATGCCACGTGGTGGCCATATGGAAATCCTGGTGACATGGAACCATTTAATAGGCCAATACTTTAATCTCCTGTATATTTTTATCTAGGATCCTAATTTGAACACAATTTATATCGTTGGAAAGGTTCTGATGAGACAACTGGAACAATGTCATCCATTTCTAATTTTGAGAAAATAAAAAATTGGTAAAAAAATTTAGACCCCTTTTCCATAACTTGAAAATGGGAGTCAGGTCACCATAGAAACTATCTCTTTCTACCCCTAGTATAGTCTAGGGTTATTAGGGGGTAAGTTACAGCCCTCAGCTAACTACTTGGTTCAAGGTGGGATTTTACATGAAGATCTATTTATGGTTATCCAATAGAGTCATGGCATGGAGTGGAATCTAGCCCAACTGCTACATGTCATAACAAATTTCATTTTAAGTCTTATAAGAACCATGTTATTTTATAAATGATTTCTCCTTCGTTTCCTATCTCCCATTCCCTTTGTACCTTCATCTTCTCTTAACCCTCCTTGTTGCTGCTCAGTTCCTCTCTCGTTAACATCTCTATAATGTATTTTCTTCGACTTTCCACTATCAAGCATAGTTTGACTTAATTGGAAGGAAATATTTTCAACCTCCAGTCCTCCTCACTCACCTAATATATTCAATTGGACAACCTCCTACTCTAGCTAGAAACGATGATGAATTCATTAGTTTAATATCAGGAGCTTATTCACTAGTTGCACGAAATTGATGCCGTTAGGAGTGAGCTATTGGAAATAAATGCAATTGGGTATTATAATTTCATGTGGTTTTCTTCCTCCAGGAATTCTAGTTCATCTTTTCCATCTAAGGTGACTTTTACTCTTCCATAGCTCAACAAAGTAGCTTCCATAAACTCGTCCACCACTATAAAATCCAATCGTGCTTCTTCCTCCACATTTTTAACTTAGTGTTGTTCTTAGTGTTCTCTGAGTGTGCCTCAATATTTTTTTTCAAACATCAATATATCTGCTTTTTTGAACTACTTGATGTATTTTAAGAGCCTACTATTATTTTATGGCTCATTTTAAAGGTTAGATTTACTTATGTACACTTAAGCATACACCAAGATGCACTTTTACCAATTTAATACAAATCTTCTACTTCTTGTGAAAGAAATATGGCTGCCACCTCTTCCTGAGCCTACATTGGTTCATCACCTCCTCCATGGTGGGCATTAATGGGAAACATTTAATGGGGTGCACATTTGATAGTATTATAGCAAAATTGAGATGTTTAGAGGGAAATAGCCAGTTTTCAAGGTGTAACTATTAGATTTGTATATTTGTACAAGTGTAGTTTAATCTTCTACATTTTAATTTATTTTCTTTCTAAAGTAAGTTGGGAAAATATGCCATAAATTTGTATGGGCCTAGTTAAACTATTTAACTCTTCTACATTTTAATTTATTTAGTTAAGTGAGATTATCATTTTTTGTTATTTAAATTTCATTTTTGAAAAAATAAATGAATTCAACTTTCTAAAAAACCGAAGAAAACTCCAATAAATCCATGGGGAATTTTGAGTAAAATCAATAAAAGATTAGGACATAACACAATTAAACTACACTTATTTGTATCTCTACATATTCTTTCTCACAATACCAAAAAAATATCTTTCAATTATAAATTTTGAAAATAAATGACATTTCTATTATCCTTATAAGGAAAACTTGTAAATTGTAAAATTGTAAATAATAATTTTTCAAAATAGAAAGCTTCCAAATAGTATTTTTAGTTTCTTCGATATGTAAATCCTGTAAATTGTACCATTCTTTGTAAAACTAGAAATTCAAAAATAAATGGTTTCAAAATCATCATTTTGCTTATTCCAGTATTCTTGTAAATTGTACCATACTTTATATAATTACAAATAGCAAGTAAACTTTACAATAGTAATTTTTCAAAAATAAATGGTTTCCAAATCATCATTTTTGTTATTCGAGTATTCTTGTAAATGGTACCATACTTTATATAATTACAAATAGCAAGTTTTCAAAATAGATAATTTTCAAAACATTGTTTTTTCCGACTCCAACATATATTGTGAATCTTATAAATGTACAATGCTGTGTAAAATTATGAATACTAAGTTTTCAAAATAAATGGCCTCCAAAATAAAGCTTTTTCTTGTCCTTTCTAATATATTATGGATCTTCTAAATTTACAATACTTTATAAAATTGAGTTGTGAATAATAGTTATTAAAATAATGGCTTCCAAATCGTCCTATGGTTGGGTCCAATATATTGTCTTTGAGAACCAAAATATACTGAAAATATACTTGATCTTCTGAAGTACAACGCCTTATAAAATGGTAATGATGAGTTCCAATATATTGTGGATCTTCTAAACGTACATTATAAAATGCTGAATAGCTATTTTTGAATATAAATAACTTCCAAATTGTACTTTTGTTATCTAAATATACTGTGAATCTTCTAAATGTACTTTGATACCCAGTTCATTGTACTGTGAAACTTCTAAATGTCCTTTGCTATCCAATGCTTTATATTGTGAATATTTTAAAATGTACAATGCTTTTTAGATGTGTAATGTTTCATAACTTTATGGTGTGACGATAATTGTATTCTAAATTTTATAGTTTATGGTTTTCAAAATAAATGCTTACCAAAAAGGATCATACATTGTGAATTATGTTGATATCCAACCACACTATGTAGTGCTTGACGTCCCATTCAAGGCCCCGAATAAGTTCCATTAAAAATTCCAATCATACAAGTACCTTTGGTGCACTAAAATATATAATTTGTCCTCATGTATTTTTGGAAAAATTGTTCTTCTCTACTTATCTTTCCTAATTTTAGATTTAAAGTCCAATACCATAATGTATTTTTACCTAATGTGACTTAAATTCCAATGCCATAATTCCTTTTTATGTTTATGAAAGATGCTTTTGTGTTAGTATGGGCAACTACGGAAGATAACGTTTTATCGTGATATATATGGGAAACTATGACACTACAAAATGTTGTAGAGAAGATTGTATTATGCTATGTCCCTTAGGGGTTATATAAAGGGAGGGACCATTTTAAGCAGAGGCTAATGAGAGATTTCATAGTTAAAGAGTGAACATGTGTTTTAAGTTAGGGATTTTGTCTTTAATTTTGAATTTAGACAATCAATGTATGGAATTCCAAAGTGTATGTGTCAATGCTTAAAGATTAGGTTCCAAAATATTTATAAATTTGAATATTTAACTAAATATTTATGAATATAAAGTTTCATAGTGTTTGGAAATGTGAATATATAATTTAGAAAGTGTGAATGTCACATCTAAAAGTGTGAATATTCAACATCAAAGTGTGCATCTAAAAGTGTGTATATTAAATATTAGAAGTGTTCATATCCAATGTAAAACTCTAAATGTTGAATTTTGAAAATGTTATATTTGATTTTAATATTGTGAATATCATTTCTCAATATTATTATTGTCAAATATACATTTGTTACTATAATAATATTAAATATTAAAATAGAAATAAATATAGTAGTTTTATTAAACAATAAGTCATTTTCATTAAGATATTTAAGGTAGAGTACACCAAGGATTGTTGACAACTCCACCAAAGTGGGAATACATGAATGTATGCATGTATAATGACAACAACTATGACTTAGTTCTTCCTACTCACATTTTTACTTTATAAACACTCTAACTAGATTATTACACTATTGATGATTATTGTTGTAGTTATTATAAGATGCATCTTATAACAAATCATAATTTCTAGTTGTCTTTGATATAAGTAATATTAATCAATATTATTATCACTCTTAACATTTTGTTCAGTTAATTATGCCTTAATGGTTGCATATCAACAATAGTGATAGTGAAATGCTGACAAAATTTATCTTTCCCTACCCAACCATATTGCACAATCTACGTCTAATGACCATATTATGAACATTTATCCCTCAACAACGTCATCCCTTGGAGAGAATTCATTTTTGAGCTTATTACATAGAGACTTAACATAAAACATAAAACCTTGAATATTGTGAACATTTTTCCTCAAACATGCTCTTATAATGAGATGTTTAGATGGTGCAACAATGCTGATGTTTAGGCTTTGTGCTTAGGATTTCTATAAATTAGATTATGTGTACTCATTATGAAAAAAGGGCTTGTATAAATCCTTTAAGACATTTTTTCAATAGGTTAACTTTGGATGCCAAAATGTTTCTCATCACATGTCAAGCTCATTTATCCATAACGAGTTATATGCTTCTATCCATGTATTGATTTCTTCAAATTTTGAAGTTCGCTTTCCTTATCAGTGTGGTATTTGAAATTTCCATGTAGGTAAGTTTGGAAGGACATTAGGTAACAATTGTCAACTTTCATAGGAAGAAGATGAATATATTTCATATATAATCGAGCCTTTGCATTACATAATTGGTGTTTCTTCATAAATATTTTGAAATCAAAGACATACATACATGCCCTATAAGTAACCATGATTTCTAATGAAGAAAACATATCTTTTTTTATTTAATTTTTATAATAATATTCCATAGGTTCTATGTATTCATGTGTGTGTTCAAATAACTTCTTTATTGCTAGAAAGGATGCAAATCCAAACTCAACATTTCTTGTTGTTGCTTGTGTAATTAAAGAAACTTACTCAACCATTAAATTCATATAGGTCTTCTATTTCATCAACCCTTAATATTGTGAGCTTTATTATAAATTCTTGCATATAATGACATTTGAGGAAGTGAGGAAGGATAATGTACATGTAATTAATTCATAATATGTACTCATTTTGAATTGGAAATACTCAAAATAGTTGAGACACTATGCATTAAAGTGAGTTTCCAATTAGAGTTATGTTTTTATAATAAGAAAAAATATTGAAATTTTTTTTTATCTAATATATTAATAAAGTTATTGAAGTGTTGTAGAATATCTCAAGAGTAATATGTTTTTTTGGATCATTCATTTGGTTGATGACAATGTAAATATCCATGGAAAATATTTTTGGGATCCATTGGTCAAAATCGGTAAGTTAGGTAAAGTTTATGTTACAAAAAAGTAAGTTTATTATCATTACTGATCTATGTAAAAAGTATCAATTTTATTTATAAAACAACCAATTAAATTAGTTTATACTTTGATAAAAACTTCAATCTTTTGTGTGAATAAAACATCAATTTCCAAAAAATTAAAATTAGACATGATGGTAATAGTTTTTTTGCTATACAATTTGAACCTCATTATGGATACATTTTCTAGACTTAAAAGTTATTGTAGGTTGAATTTGGTAATTTTTAGCTCCTCTCATTATAGTCGGTTTCTCATGTGTTGGTGCATAATAATACTTCAAACTATGCCTCATCAAGAAATACAAAAATCATTTTAGGTCTTCATAATCTAGTACATGCATTAGATGACACGAAAGGTGATTGGGTTTATTTATATCTATTTGAACCCATGATCTTCATATCCTTGAGGTATAAGTAAACAAAGTGAAGTATAAGTAAGGAAGTTTCTTACACATCATTTTGAAAACTAAAGAGTCAAACAAAATGGAGAAATACCTTCTAAGAAATAAACTCATTTTCTTAGGGGGGGTATCAAAGTTAGTAGAGAAAATAATAAGTATGTTGTAGAAGTTTGGAATGACGAATAAGATGTTAGGATAAAATATGAGTTACTCTCTCAAAAATGTAATGTTCACATCAAAGCTTTGTGCTTCTTCTGGAGATAAAATATTTGTAAGCATGTGAAATGTTTAATGTTTTGAGTGAACACTCAAACCATTTTCATAAATATAATAAGTTGTAGAAATATATCTCACGAGGGTTCTAGTATTTTAATTTATAGATAAAACTATTCGTTAGTTGCCAAGGGAAATATTTAGTTAATTTGAAATTTCAATAAAAAATAAGTTAAATACATTTATAAATGAGGATTGAATCTCATATAATGGGATCATTAATAGAATATATATATATATATATATATATGAAAATAATGCGTGCCAAAAAATAAATAAAAATGTTTTGAAGGTTTTTCTAGTTAGATTTATTAGAATGTCACATCTAAGGTTGATCCACAGTGTCCATTTTTATAGTCAACATTTCAAGTCTCAAAATGGACTCATCATTAAGACTAAAATGTCAAGAGAAGGAGCATAGTTACCAAGATAATAAATACAAGTGAAGAGAGCATAGAGAATATGAAGGGACAACATTCAAAGATTTCAAAACCTAGAAAACCCTAAAAGATAATATTAATAAGTTTAGGGTTAATCTTCATAATAATAATGTCTAGAATAAATGGTAATATTATAATATTAAAATTATATTATTGTTAATAGCATATTAGTATTATCATATTATTTGGATGATGTTAATAACTAAACAAAATTAATATTATTAATTGATAATACCAATAACATTATACTAAGATATAATCATGAACTAGAACCCTGCAAAGGGGCATGTATTATGTCATATAATAACTACAAAAATAATACTAATTTTAATAACTAAATGAGTCTTAAGTAAGGTATAATAAAGTAGGGAACTTAATATTAAAATAATATTAAATGCTAAACTGAGAATTAAAATTGATGGTATGAAAAATAAGGATTAAACTACATTAACGAAACACAAACAGAGTAAAATTAAGAAAGGAAGGCAAGGGATAAAATAATATAGGACCTTAGAGAGTAGAAATTAAGAGGAAAACAAACAAATTAAAATAAGGATTAACGTCTGGGCCACCATTCTTATTAAAATTATTTTGGTGCTTTATCATTTCAAAAAGCTTAATGAAACCTTGATTTGAAAAAATGGATTTCTTTGGAAATGATCTTGGTGTCCTTAAGGTACAAATAATGTCTAGTTTTGGAGGGATGTTCTACAAGAGCTAATGAGATTATCTTCTCATTCTTGATATTAGCTCCATGTTCCTTAATTATTATCTTAAAGGACCATCTTATCTCTCCAATATAACATTTCCACAATGAAAAAGTAACCTTGTAGATTCCTTTGAGATGGAGGTGGTCCATTTTATCCTTTACAAAAATCATCCTCTGTCGAATATTTATAAAAGGTTTGAATGAGAAAAAAATACATTTATTTCTAAATAGTTTAGAGATTTTATCAGTGGAATACAAGGAAAAGGCCCTCTAACGGAGGTTATAAAGGAGGTTTTTAGTGTTATAAAATAGGCCAAAATTGTCAAAAAAAAAAAATCTACAACATCCATTTTGGTAACGGAGGTTTTGACGGAGCTGCTAATGGAACTTAAACACAAATAAAAGAAATTGGGCAGTCGAAGGATTTTGCGGATGTTTTTCTTATCGGAGCATTCTTCATGTGTGAATGCACCGGTGCTGTAAACATACAAAGCATAGAGATGGAAAAAATTTTTTTGAAGCCCCGAGGCATTTACATAAGCAACATCCTAGTGTGTGTCACCAAAAAATAGACACCAAGCCGATAGAAGGTGCATGCTCCGATGTTATTAATATTATAGTTTTAAATCACCAAGGAATTTAATGCAAACAATACCAGTTTGTTACAAATAAGAATGCACTGGTGCACGCATCTTCTATCCAGCCGGTGCGTATGGGTTGTGTACATGCCCTAGGCCGTTTATGTGTAAAAACACACCAGCGCGTTAAAGGAAAACCATACCGGTGCATGAAAGGCATATCCGCCCGGTGTGTATTTGTTGGTAACATGCACCAGGAATTCTAATTGCTATTGGTATTTAGTGTGGTGCTCATAGGTTGTATCAACACACCAATGCACATTATCATGCACACACACACATGCGTTCATTTTCTATTTTTTAGAAACATCGACCCATGACAATGAAATTATTGTGATTTTTTAAAATTCATTTTTCATCAAAAGTGGACACATATCTTATAACAATATTCATATCAATTAAATTTTGTATTAGTGAATTTTAATGTGATGTTTGGAGAATTTTTTTATATCATCAAATTTCACATCTCTTCATTATAATATTTAATCATTCATATATTTAATCAGTGATGTAACATTTCACAACGACAATGGAGAACACAATATAATAAATTAAAATTTACTTTATTATATATATATGAATAAGAGACTCATTGTCATACAAAATGGGACAGTTATTGGTAACCCTTTGTCTTTCAATTGGGACACTATGTCCATTACATTAAAAAAAATGTTTGATTTCACAAACAAATATTTTAAAAAATACAACGCCTTTCTTTGATATCCAAACATATTGATAATCATTCATCACTGGAACTGGTGTCACAGCTCGAGCTACTTCCATGACTTGCATTATTTGGAGGAATGTTTTGTTCATTGTGCTGATTTTTTCCTTCTTCTTCAAGTTCCATCTACAAACATAAAACTAAAGTGTAATGAGTGTATCTACATTGATGAGAATAATGAAAATTGAAATGTTAAATTATATACATCAATGTAAATCGAAAATAAATGTACCATAGCGAGAATTGATTCATGAACTATGGAAATTATTTCAAACCCAAATTTCATGCCTTCTTTCAACAATTATTTTGTTGGCGCAGTTCCATACTATCTTTCTTGCAAGTTTTATACCCCATAAAAAATCATAGATTTAATATAAAATATTTTTTTGTTCTATTAATTATAGACGGAACTAAGTAAAACAATATAGATACCTACAAATTTCATAATTAATTTATGATATTCCAACATATACTCACAACCAATATTTAACCCAAGGTCAATCAATTCTTCTGATGGTTCTTCTTTGTATGTTAGCACATTTTTGAAGACATTCAATGATGATTGTTGTAAAACAACTTAAAATATACAAAAATAAATCTAGTTAAGTTGTTATAAGGAAGTAACAATTACTTAGAAACTTAGATATCCACCCTTTTCTTCCTTCTCGTCCTGTTTTATGTGCTGAATGGGTTCCATTTTATTTTCTTTTTTGCAAGAAAATACTTGAAAATTAATATTTACTGCTAAATTATTTATTTATTGTACCTAATCGAAAAATTCAATGATTACATATTACATTCGAAGGACGTTGTTGTTGATATGGCTCCCCGTGCGATGCAATTTTGTCCATTTCTTTGATCATCTCCTTGTACGCCTTTTTGGACATTCCTACTAGCATATTTACGATATCAGGTTGTTCATCCTTTGAGATTTTCATAATCTTCCTAAAAAATTAACATGAAAATAAAATATTTAATTTTGATATTGATATATGAAAAGTCAATATAAAAAAAGTGATATTTAGAAATGATTTTTTTGTAGTAATATACACATATAATTCGAGAAAAACATTTAAAGGAATATTACTTTTTCAATGCTTATTTTTTGTTATTGTACGTTTTTGCTATTAAAATTATGACATGTCTCATTGACTAATTCTCTAGAAAATCTTCCTGTAGTTTAAATAAAATTTGGTTCTTGGAATCATTAGATTAATTTTTGTATTGTAATTGGAAAGAACGTCTACACATTCATTCCACTAGATCCTTCGAAGTTTTGTAAAAGGTTTCCCCCCTTTTGTTAACCTCCAACACCACTCGAGATGAGCTAAGGAGAAATTCATTTTCATTTTCAAGTTATAATTTTTTTATTTTCTTGGAACAACATTCCTTTCCTTTGTTGTTGGTCCCTGTAGAAGATTAAACATATATGAATTAATAGATTGTTTGAAACATGTTGTCTAATTTTTTTAAGTATATTATTAATGAAAATTCAAAAAAGAAAGTCATATTGGATTCATAGTATTTTTTCATTCACCTAATTCATCCTTCTACAATTTTTCCATCAAGCTTTTACGCTCTTCTAGTCTTAGATTAGAAAGAATCTTATCGAGCTTTGCCATTTTGTGGCTTTGCATGACACACAATAAAAAATACATATTATTTAAACTTACATGTTGTTCAAAAATAATAATTTTTGTAACGAATTTACAAAAAGCTTGCCGTTTTGGCTTCTTTGGATGTGCTATTAGTATTTTTGTTACTTGAACTCTTGTCAGCCATTTTTTTATCGAAATAAAGCGTATACCAGTAATTAATATATTTTATAAATAAATCACATAACTTTTAGGTAAAAAAAAAACAAGAAAACGGGGCAACTATATAAATTAGGTGCCCAATACGTTTATATTTTTAACCACACCGGTACGACTTTCACCACTTTAACACAAAAAAAAGGGAAAATAATTAATCGATAATGGTGCGATATGTTATTATAAACACACTGCCTCTAAAGTAGCAATAATGTATGATGCTCTTTGTCAATAGGAGACCTAGTGCATTATATTAATACGAGATCACCGACTAACATAAACATAAAGGAATGGAAAATTGTTTTTATCAAAAAATGATTTTTTTCAATACATGCCCAGTGCATTATACTGAAAGCATGCACTGGTGCACGATATTAAATAGGGTGCACCGATTAACAAAAGCCATTTTTAAAAAAATCATGCAAGGGCCGACAAGGATTGGGATCTGAATCGACAAGTGGTCATGTGGGTTAGATGTCAAATGCCTATATATATAGTAATACAAACCCAATAAATCTAAAATTAAAAACCCAAATTGTGAATTTTCGCAATTACATAAACACGAAGAAGCAAGGGTTTAACATAACAATGACTATTTATTTATTTATTTATTTCTGAATTTTAATTAAATCCAACTAGGAATAGAGATTGTAAATGATTTTATTAGTAAAATGCACAGTAAAATTTAAATTTTTTACTATGCATGTATTAAATCGAACAAAATCTGTAAAAACAAATTATTAAAGTAAAATTTAACATTTTTACTATACTATAAGGTTTTTGTGTGATTCACCATATGTTTCAAATTCTGATTCTTTGAATAGTGTTGTTGTTCAAAAGTATTTTTCTACTCCAGAGTGCTCTCTTGCTCTAGGTATGTCTCTCGTGTAAATCCCTCCTCGAATTTTTTTTTTAAAATAATGAAATAATGAATATCTTTTACTATTTAAGGAAATTTATATGAAATTAAATTTTGGAAAATCATTTGCTGCTCATTTTTTAGTTTACAACTTTTTTTTTCACCTCAAAAAAATAAAGTTGCTCTTTTTTTCCTGACATTTGATGTGTTTGTTAACTAAACGCACCAGTGTGTCTCGTAATAAAATTGCACCAGTGCATTTAACAATACATTAGCACCGATAACAATAACTCCTTTTTTAACACATTGAAATTACTTTTAGGTATGTACACCAAAATGTATTGTTGATTTTTCTCAAATGGAGGGAGAAAATCTCATAATTATATCAAATGTACAATTCTTCAAAATCTAGCTTGTTCCATAATATTTATCAAAGTCCATCACAGAGTTCTCCCTATCCATCTCCAGACGTAATTACTTCAGATTTTATTTGTATTTTCATTATCTAATGTAATTTATTTATTTTATGCATGTAAATCAGCTGAATAAAATTAATGTATACAAATTTACAGGTTCATGCAAATTCAAAATCAAATTCAGATGCACAAAATATTCAAACAATTCCAAAACATTGGAAGCTCTTATCAGGAGCAGCATACCGCAAGGCGTGGTTGGTAGATGAAAATGGACAACCGCTTCACCCTGCCAATTTTAACATGCCATCTTCTAGCCACAATCCTGGGACAATAATGGTAATAATTGTTTCGTATAATGTAATTATTTCAAAGTAAAACCAATAATCATGCATTGTCATGCTTACTAATTGATATCATCGATACTGTACTAATTATGCTCAAATATATTTTTTGAAATTATTAGGATTCTGCTGATGATGAGAGACCTACTTACCATCTTCGTTGCACCCCACAAAAATGTTAAATTAAGAGAAGGTTGAATTAAGAGAAACAATCAGAGAGGAACGATACCAAGAATGGTTGAATCAACCAACTATTCAATTCCCACTACATCCAAATTCACCAATTAGGAATGAATAAAACAATAATAGTTCTTCACAAGTTGGCAATGGAGGAAATCAAATAGAGGCTGTTATGGATGATTACTTAAAGGATACGACTGCCATGGAGATAGTTTTGTTAGATGCATTCCAAAATGATGATCAGCTAGGGGATGATGCTCATATCATTGATACCTTTTTTGAAAGCCTTAAATTTTTCTCCACCAACCCTCTCTATGGACCTGGAGGTCAGTCAAAGTCTACCCATTTGGGGACAACGATGTTACAGTATAACCTGAAAGAAAAGTTTGTATTGTCGAATGCATTTTTCTCGAAATTTTTTAGGTAATTTACCATCAAGTACCTTATATTTCAAGAAACATTGTCACACAATCAACATTACAAATGGTCAATTTTATGAACACTAATTATTATTGACACAGTACATTTAATGTTTTCCACCAATTAGAGGTTATTAAAATATAAGGTTCTTCCGAGTGATAATTTCTTGCCCGGTAGTTGCAAAGAGGCAAAGAAATTGTTGAAAATGTTGGGTGTTGAGTACATATCATATCATGCATGTCCTAATGATTTTATTCTTTATAGAGTAAAATATGGAGATGAAGAGATATATCTGAAATGTGGGCATGATAGGTATGATAAATGAAAAAACAAGCGTAAATCACATAGTCCTCCTCTTAATATGTTGTGTCACATGCCTATAATCCCAAGGATTAAAAGGCTATTTCGTTGCTAGGAATGAGCAATGTTGTAGGGATGGCATGCCTCACAGAGAAGTGAGTTGGGAGTTATACGAATCCCAACAAATTCAATTTCCATGAAGAAAATAGAGGATATGTGGCCTAAAAAATTCAAGGATGAAGTATGAACTCTACCACTTAGCATAGCCATGGATGGGATTAGCCCATATTCCCTCCAAAACACCAACTATGTTTTCCCTCCTCTAGAAATATGTGGGATGAAACTGAGAAGCCTTATGTTTTCCCCAAACACTGCAACTAGGTGTTTTTTAACCCAGATGTGTTGGATATGGATTGGTGGTTCGTATTGAGACATGACCCTAGATCAAAGCATATTTTTGAGAACAATAGTGTTATCATGCCAAGCAAGCTAGAAGACAAAAAGGGTGATGAGAGTGGAAAGTGATATGGTACATGCGTTATTTCATCATTGATACTATTTAAAATGATTTTTTGTAAAGAAGAGGACTTAACCTTATAACTAAGTCTCTTTTTTTCCAAACATTATAATATGTATTTTTAATTAATTGGTTTGCATTGTGTTAATGTTAAAATCATTTCACTTTATAATTTGCAATTATCTTGATCTCGAAAGCAATGCACTGTATCAAGTTCCTTTTTGATATCAATTCCTAAAATAATACAACTACTTGATTTCTTTAAATGGGTTTTCACTATATCATTACTTAAATAAATGTACCATATATATATATATATATATATAGTGTTATTTTTGGTATGTAAGATCATAATAAAATAATCATAATTCTAAACATGAATATATTTGCATTATTTTCTAAACTTTATTATGTTACAAAATTCATATTATTCTAGATTTATTATTTTACAATTATTTATATTCTTATAAATTTACAAGTTTACAATTTTACAATTATGGTAATTTAACAATATGTACGGTATACATTTTACAATTTTAAGATGATTCAATTTTATGGTAGTTATGGTTCAAATTTGAAAATTAATTTACAATTTTACAAATTTACAAATTTACAAATTTTACAATTTTAATAAAATTGAATCATGACAATACATACAATTACAATTACAATTTTACAATTGTACAATTTCACAATACAATTACAATTACTATTACAATTTTACAATTTTACATACAATTACAATTTTTCCACACAATTACAATTAAAATAATGATACATACAATTACAATTACAATTTAAAATAATTTCAATTACCAATACATAATATTTAATAAATATCATGATTTAATATTAAAAATAAACATCACGGTCATGATAACCATTGTACAAAGATCATATTTTAAAATACACATTCAAATTCGCTAACATCATCTAATCATTGTGATCATGATAATCTAACAAAACAAAAGAATTGTATAACGTCATCACAACACAAACATCAAATATACATCTTACGTAAAATAACTGCTATAACATACACATCTATCTTCAAGCACATTAAATGAACATAAAATACATGCACTATATATATATATATATATATATATATATATATACGTATATAGATATATTGTATAATGTCAAAAATATACAATTGTAATATAACTGCATATAATGTCAAATATCTGGTGGTACATCAATAATATAAGTAGTCGAGGGTTGCTCAATCAATGGTGTCTGCTCAGATAGTGTTTGCTCAGGAGGTGCCTGCTAAGATGATGGTTGCTCATCTCTGTGAGGTGAAGGAGGAGGAGGTGGAGTACTAGAATTATCACTCCCCTCATGACCATCATCCGAGCTTCTATGTCACGCATCTCCATAATGCCTAACCCTCCTAGTTTCCAGTAGCTTCGAAGCTACGACAATATGACACATTAGACACATCATATCATGTGGCATGTCCCTCTAGAGCTCCGTGAGCATACGATATACATGTATGTCTCTGATCGGTGCAGGGTGGACTCCCTCATCAATCATGAGTCTACATAGTTGGTCCCCCAACTCCATCTTGAAATGAATTTCATCCCTATGCCACATGCCCGCAGATGTCTGCACCTGAGGAGGTCTGTCACCCTTTGCGACCTCTGCTATCTCCTCATCATCTACAATATCATCCGGTGGGGGTGGAGGTATGTCCCCAACAAACATTCCAATATCTATAAAATATATAGTACACAACAATAATTACATAATTTCATTAAACAATTTAATAAAAAAAGTTAAAGAATGTGTTAGAATAAATTTTATTCTAATTAATTAATACAATAAAATGAAACTATATTAATTTAAATAAAACTCTAATATTACCTATATAATTTGGTGGCTCATCTTGTGTGAATAGGATGTTGGCCCACCCTCGCCAATCCAACCCCTCTTAAGGACACGCCACCATAACAAACATGTGGTCATCCTCACTCGCTCGTAGCTCCATTGCATCAGTATAAATCCTGGCCGAATACTCCGACAGGCCCCTCTTAGGCATCATCTCACCTCACATGTGCATATGTACTCGTATCATCATCCTACGAGTGAAGAAATAATTACAGGATATATTAACTTATTTACCGAGAGGAACTAATATAAAATTACTAGCAACAAAAATATAAACAATGCACAAAATTTTTAATCGGGAAAAACCCCAAACTCCAGGGAAAACCCATCCTAATGAAATTTCATTAGCCTTGGCCAAAACCCTGGCCAATCCAGCCAAGTGAGCCTTCAACGCTCACATCTAGGCCTGCTTTACAATGAATTCTTCCCAACCTTTTATAGCCTCAATTACATGCAAAACCATGGGACGAAAACCGTGGGTGCACAATACCATGTACCCCAAAATTACCCACTTATTTAACCTAGTCAATCTTGTCTCTAACCCTGAGTCAATTTACCCAACATTCCCCCCTTAATCTTGACTTGGGGTTCCTCGAATAAATCCAGCCAACCTTGCCAGGTGAGTCAACAAAGCCCTGCTCACTGTGGCCCTTACCCCTATCAAAGTTTTTACTTGTGGTATCTATTAAGTTGACATCCCCCTATCACCTGGGTCTAACGCAGACTTTACCAGTGATTACCCAGTGGTACGCATGCCTTACCAGGTCTTACAACACTGTGCCCATTTACATGTAATAAAATTTGACTCCATTATAATATATATATATATATATATATATATATATATATACGATATATATATATATATATATATATATATATATATATATATATATATATATATATATATCTATATATATATGTATATGTATATGTATATATATATATATATATATATGTATATATGTATATATGTATATATCTACATATATATATATATATATATATATATATATACATATACATACAGATATATATATATATATATCTATATATATATGTATGTATGTATGTATGTATGTATGTATGTATGTATATATATATATATATATATATATATATATATGTATGTATGTATGTATGTATGTATGTATGTATGTATGTATTGTTGCTTTTATTTTTATGATCATTCTCTCTCCTTGCTACCCTGGAACCACATGCCCGTATATCCTCCATTACACATTGCAACCTTGTTACCTTCCATGATAAAGCCATTTACTTACGGATCAATAAATTACCATAATATCATCGTCATTGCCATTCACGCTGATGTCCAACTCTACTTGTGCCTTATTACCGTGAGGATTTTCTTAGCATATCTCCATCGCATCGCTTTCAGGTCATCATCCTCTGAAACATGAAAATTTTTTATGAACCGTAACCCTCATTACTAGGATTACCCTCGTTGAGCTTCACCACATGCATATGCCATAAATCATGCGACCATGTTACGCCATTTTTTTGCATAACTCTCCTTCTGTCTCAACACCCCTTCATAGCCACCATAGGTGCAGATCCACACCACACCATCATTGTTCCATGCCTCACTCTTTTTCTGTGCTACATCAACACTTGATCTGACAAGTTCTTTGCTCAACCCAAAGAATTTGGAAACAAAATCCATATTTTGTGACCATGTTTTTCTTGTCAACCTTCCCTGCCTTCATATACTTTCATCCATTCACGATCATAGTTCTCCTCCAAGCTCGCATCACTCATTTCCATCCCACATGCCACCATTAGGACCCATTGCCCTTTTTTTATGCAAAGGAACCTGTTGTGCGACCTTCAAGTCATCACAACCCTGTCCTCTATTGAAAGCGCTCTTCATCAGCGTGCTATGCAACCTTTGTATCTTCACAACCCTCTCTTCGACGTAGCTACTTTATTTATTCCCAGAAAAATAACCATTACCTCGTCCACATCGAATTTTTCATAAGCCCTTCTATTTGCAGTGGTCCTCACAGGTTGGATGCTCAACTTCTTATTGAGCACTGAAACATAGAGACACCACCTCTGCTACAACTTTTTTCCTTCATTGGGCTCTTCTCACCGTCACTCTACATAAAATTCTCATTGACATGATAGATAATAAATCTTGGTCCACAATGAATCCTGTCGCACCATCACATGTTCTTGTCATTGTTGTCATTGACCTTTCTATTCCTCGCTTTATCTAGCAATTTCTCCACCAACACAATTTCCTTGTAAACGATCTACTGGAACTTCAATGTACATTTGTTCTAAATTATCAAGCTAGAAAATTACATCATTCCAAAGCATAGTATCACATGGGCATGGTCATTGTATGGATAGAGACCATAAGCATTTCCATTCCCTTGAATGACTCCCGCCATCCGCATCGCTCATCCACCACGATGGAAGTTTGTGGCTATTGACAGAATCTCCCACCAAGTCAAAAAGGACATCTAGGTTACATGGATCATCTTCATTGATATTCTTTGTCAACATTGCCTCCTTGTAGCGCTCTGCTTGGGTGAGAAGACCTAAGCCTTTCCTCAAACACTCTCATAAAATACATTAGAAAAAATTGTGCAAAAACAAAACATATCTCCATTAACAGCCCAACAAAACTCTTGGCAACAGAAGCGTCCTTCTGAAATCAAATATGGCTCTGATACCAAATGAAGAAATAATTATAGGAGATATTAACTTATTTACTAAGAGGAACTAATATAAAATGACCAACAATAAAACATATAAACAATGAAAAAAATATTTAATCAGGAAAAACCCCAAACTCCGGGGAAAACTTATCCTAATGAAATTTCATTAGCCTTGGGAAAAACCCTGGCCAATCCAGCCAAGTGAGCCTTCACCGCTCACATCTAGGCCTGCTTTACAATGAAGTCTTCCCAACCTTTTATAGGCTCCATCACATGAAAATCCATGGGCTGAAAACCATGGGTGCACAATACCATATGCCCTAAAATTACCCGCTTGTTTAACCTAGTCAATCTTGACTCTAACCCCAAGTCAATTTACCCAACAACGAGGCTAATGGAAAAAATTAGGCCTTGTGTCCAAAAACCTCTCAAAAAATAAAAAAAACAACTGTGAATCAAAAGGGAAGGTCAACTTCCCAAGTGTCTGAGAATGACATATATCTAAGGCTATACAAAACTTCACAAAAAATGGCCAACCATCTCACAAGTAGTGGCCTCTGGAATAAATAATAGACATAAAATAAAAGAGGGAAAATAATGTGTTTCCCATGACTGATATAATGTGAAATGATGGTCAGTAATAGTGAGAACCACCTAATCTCCTCTGGACCAAAATAAGCAATCCATATCAACCCACCAGACACCTGAAAATATGCAGGAGAAAGTATATCATCTCTAATGAATCTCTGGGAGTACACCAACTAACTCTCTGCTTCATAACCGACGGGGACATTAGGGACCTAGGGAGAATCCTCCCCTCTCATAGATATGCCAGTAATAAAATACATGTCCTCCTCAGTGGACTGGTACCACTGGTAAGGATGGACATGGAGAGGCTATCAGTGGGCAACCCAACTATAGATCAAATGTACCAATAAGCCATTGTGCCCCTCCAGGGATGGAGCCCCCTCATAAAACTTAAGGAGGCCTACCTCCCTTAAGAGAAACTGGGTGGGTGGAATAATAGGCTGAGGGTAAAAAAGTCTCTCCCTCTCCCTTGCCTCCCACTGTTTTATCATGTTATAATTGTCATCCCTCTACTCGTGTTGTTGTATTTCCTCTCTCTATTGACGTTGTTGAATGATTCACATATTAAATATATTAGCCTCCCTCATACGTAAAACCTAATTTTTTTATTAAATGAAAAATGTATTTACAAATATATAAATATAATTTTTATCTAAAAAAAGCATTCTGTGCACCAAAAAAAATAGTTACGTACAACAACTATGTGTACATGTATATCATGCACCGTCGATGATATGCAAAAAAAAACGCCACACATCATGACAAAAAAAAATATTACTTAAATAAATATTATAGGCGGTGCATTGAAAAAAACATATCTTACCTAGGGTGTTTGTTATAGCTCAACGCATCACCAGTTTGCAATATCTTACCACTAGCAGTGTAGTACCAAACACACAATGCTCTGATGTGGTTTGTTTAACCGACGCACCACACATTAGGTGGGTTCCCATAATATCGACGCACCAATATTTTATGTTTATTTTTACAAAATTCCCGTTGCGTTCCAGTAAAATAATGCACCGCTATAAATAAATTGTATTTTTAAAAAAGAAATTAAATTGTTGGTGTGGCCGGAAACCGACATGTAGGAACTATTTTATTATTATTGCAGTGAAATTTTTCTCGGTACCGCACCAGGCTGTCACATTAACTGCCTGGTGCGGTTTTTGTTAACACTATTCGCGGTGTGACCTGTAAATTTACAGGGATCACCGAGAACGATGCAAGCCAAACAACTTGAATGCATCGAGCAGGATTTTTTTTTCTCCAAAAAAACAGTGAATTCTAACTCAATTTTAAAAATTAATCCGCTAAAAGCTTAAGTTGGTGAGAAACAAGTAAATTATCTGCATATTTGTGCATTGACGAGGCATATTTCCAACAGAATAGTAAAAACCAAATTTTCCCACCATTTTGCAAAATTTGAGGTCCACACACTAAGCAATGGATGGAAGCAATGATGGAAATGGGAGCACACATGGTAGGGCCCCTTAGAGAAGAAAAATTCACACTAGTGCTTGAGAGCTCTAAAACACTATAACAGGTAAAAAATAATTTTTACGGCTGGTAAATTTATTTTAAATTATCCCTTGTTCGGTGCGCTCAATTGTGAGACGTACTAGGTGGTTGTATCAATGGTACACCACACTTCTTTACATTGTGTTGGATTAATGAGATGCACTAGGCCAGTTTTTACGGAGTGCACAATGCTTCCTTTCAATGAAAACCATACGTTGGTTCATCATTGTAACTAAACTGCACATGGTTGTCATTGTTAGTAAATAGCACTGAAATGTTGAAAATGCACCGGGCTAGCGATATACAACCAGCATCAGGCATGTTCTATAAAAAAAACCATATATTTTCATTAAATAAACACCATATGCCGGGGCGTCGTATCACCATAAACGCACAGGGCATCGTTGTTAGAGTATAGCACTGCAATGGTTATATAGTGAATGTTTCGGTGTACCATTTTATATTACGCACCGGTGCACTTTATATAAAATGCACGAGTGATTTGTATGTATGAAGTGCACTGTTGTTTTCATAATACTTAAAAATAATTCTACAACTCCTCTTTAGTCTCTACTATGCACCAGTGCATCACATATATATTAAGTGCACTGGTGCATGTTAGGAATATAAACGAACCACAAAAACATTTGCCAAAACATCCACCTGCCAACCTCCTCTGGTGACCTCTGCAACAAACATATATTTGGGCTATTTTTATAAGGGCTTCCTCAAAAACATCTGCTAGAGGGTATTTTCCTTGTAGTGGTGACACCACAAATGTAGGGAAGAAATTTTTTTCCATTGAGAGGCTAGGAGTTGTGTGAAGGAGGTCTTATTCAATCTTTGTGATAGTTGTAGCAATGTATTTGTTTTTGTATCCAATACTTTTAAGTACTAAAGTTAGGTGGTTGATTTTTGTTTAAAATGTTCCTTATCATATATTCTTAAACCTCTTCTGCTCAATGTATTTAGAACCCCAATATTCTGGACTAGATGGTGGTCTAAATATGTAAGGATATAGTTGTCTATGTGTGTCTTATTCCCAAGTACCTAGTTCCCCAAGGTTCCATCGTCATTTTTCATTGTTAAAACATATAGGAAAGAAATGGTTTTGTTATTTTCTAGCACCATACTGGAAATTTTGTCATCACATACACTATTGAGGTGGTCCAATAATATATTCAAATCACTTGTTAGATAGGGTACCCATGTTGGACAAGGTACACTTTGATTGAAGATTTTGAGAAAGACTCCATGATCGAGGAGTGAAGCGCACATCGTGGAGCTACGTTAGAGTCTTAAGGGATTTCAGGTAGGTCAAAACCCCTTATTTTGTAAATGGGTGGGATAATTTTTTATACCTTGAGCTCTGCCCATGGTTTTAGGACCATGGTATTGTAAAATAGAATATTATATAAGGAGTCTAAGATAGTCCTTGAAGGTGAGTCCATGAATGAATCATAGAATGCACTTGGATGTAACACTATTTTAATTATGTATCTTTTTTTTTGGGGGGGGGGGGGGGGGTGGGGGGAAGGGATGGCTCCTTCTACTCAGTGCATAGATACCTTAAAAAGTCTACAGCTATGTGTGCAGACCCCTGCAGCTCAGTGTTTTGGTCGGAAAGGGGTTGTATTAATAAGATCTGGGTAATAATAGAAGACTTTAAAGACATATCTGTGTTCTATGTTTATGTGTTTTCTTTACTTGTATTTTGATATCATCTGTGCTCAGTTAAGGCTTTTTATACATAATTGCATCGCGAAGTCCTTTTTATGGTTATTTATGTTCTTTTATGCTTGTGAAAGTAAAATCTCATAGTCTAAAAGATATTTCAATAAGAAGTGTTGAACAACGAATGCATAATTAGCATAGTTGTTATGCGAAGCTCTATTAAGTGTTGAAAGGAAGATAACCCCAAAAGCCACACACCATTTTCCATATGGATGCAAAACCCTGGTTGTAGCATCCCTTAATATTGCCTTGGGTGATACTTTGGTCTACATAGTATATCATTGTTGAAAGGGCCGACAATAATGGGTTTTGTTGGTTCACGAGCAATATTTGAACCTAGGTCTAGGCACAATCAAGACAACAAATAGTTACATTGTCAGGATCGGAATCTGAATGAGGGATATGTGGATGTGGCTTCCGACTATGAAAGAAATTCAAGATTGGGTAGATCTAAAAGAGCGTGTATTTTCAGTGCAAGAAAATAGAAATCTGCCATATCTATTGAAAAGTGGTTACAAAAGTATATCTTCACAAATCAACACGAGATATTTTTCTCATCATTTGAAAATTATTTGTACGAGTGGTTATCAAGACTAGATGAGTCAATAACCCATTTCAACAATAGGTATACTACGTGGACTCCAGAACTGATCAAGCAACTATAGGGAACTGAGAACGAGATCTCAAGGGCTATTGATTATTGGATCGATAGTATCTTTGGAGGCTTTATTATTGAGTTCACAATTGATACATCTATATCCTATAGTGAAGTAGAGAAAAAAAATTTGGAAGGCCCATGAGGTAAGTACTTAAATGCATTGAATATTTGGATTAATATGCTATTCTTTGAAAAGGATGTACTGTGGATGCAATCAGATTGATGTTCAGAGGAAAGAAAACTGGAACTACGCGACATGGTAAGATATTTAGGGTATATGATAATAATTACGTTGAGTCTTAGTACAATCAACTATTTGAGTTTGAAAGGAATGAAGGATAGAGCAACCCTACTACCTCTAGAAGTGTGTTGATAAACTTTGATGATCATCTAGGGACTTCTAGAATTCCCCAACCTTCCTCTCTCCCATCACAACGTATCCCTATATTATTCTTCCACCTCCACCTCTATCGTTTACCATGGCTCACTGACCCAAGATGCCTGTTTTCAAAAGATTAGATGATCTCGAGAAGTTCTGGTTTGTTGCAAAAGTAATATGGATATCACAAAACACCACTCATGAGAACATGAAAAAAGTGCAATTGGTCATATCGCTACAGGATATAGAATTATCCTAGTATATGAAGTACTCCGTAATGAACCAAAATTCTACGTTGGACTATATAAAGGCTACACTAAATGTTGAATTTAATAAGCCAAAGTCATAGTCACATAGTATTATGAGATCAAAGAGATCAAGCAACTGGTCAGTAAAACTATGTGAGAATTACATCAAAGGTTTAAGACACTGCTAAGCCAAGTCAGCTTCGATATCCCTAATCAACAGCACAAGGAACGGTTTATATCTGCACTATTACCACATCTTGGATTTCCATTGTCAGAAAGAAATATTCCAACCCAAGTGGATGCATTTTAGATCACGATGAAACTAAAAGCTTCACCGGTAGCGGATACCAACATAGTGGTTAAAAAAATACAGACCCAGTTGGAGAGATTACATATGGAACCCCAAGGCCTAAAGAAGGGAAAAGAGGTTTGGTCTGACATGCGCTCAGAATTTTGGTTCATAAAGTGCAAAGTGGAGGGCCACCATAAGGATCACTGTCATGTTTATAAATATTACTTGGGCACTAGGATGCCAAGTACGTTGAAGCCTGGGCCAAGTACTAGACCAAATGTAGGACCAAATGTGTAGGGTAGCTTATGTGAAGTTGTAGGAAAAACTCCATAGACTACTGTCATCTACTACAAAAGTACATCTGGTCACCGAAGCAATTGTTCTGTAATTTATGTAGTTTAGTGGGACATGCTAATAAGCAATGTCGAAGCTATGATATAATGATGAAACATCTTAGAGCATATCGAGTGAAAGTCAATGGTCGCGAAGATCTGGGTTCACCAACAACGTGCATAAGTTTCGAAGGCCGAGGGCGTGGACGTGGACAGGTGCTCGATGAGATTGCAGATAGATCATATGTTATAATTGTGATCAGCCTAGATATTTTGCCAAGGATTTTTAGAATCCTCCCACAATTTCCTATAAGTATTGTCACACATGTAATCATGAGAAAGAATATTGTCCTACACTATAGGCTAAAATGCAGGAAAGTGCAATCAAGAGCCTACCTAGAACGTACAAGTGATGAGAGCTGAACCACATGAAGAAGATCTAAGTGTCAACATAATGACACGAAGAAGTATAAATACTAGAGAATACAAAGCAGAAGGAAAGAAGCTTATGGAGCATACATGGTTTTGGAAAACTGGAGAAAAGATTAATGGGTTTGATGTACAACGCGAAATAGAAACCTTCATGGAAACGAAGAAGAATTTTATGAGTCGTGGAGCTTCAACATCAACAACGCAGAGGAAACTGATTCCATTGAAGAATAAACCCAAGGATATTACTGAATCAAAGGAAGTTGATCCATCCATTATGAAGTAATTTTTATAGACATGTATAAAGTTTATAAGGGATCAGAAAGCTACGGAAGGATTGCAAGAGTTGATTGAAAACTATGCTAGCAAAGAAGAACCAAGACTAGAACAATGAACAGTAAATAAGGTCCAAGAAAATAAGAAAAAATCCGACAAGGAAAAAATGGTTAAATACACAGATTGGTGATTATGAAATGGACCAAGTCATCCTTGATATTGGATTAGATGCCAATGTTTTGCTAAAACATTCATGGGAACAGATAGGGAGACCAAAGTTGCAATGGTCACTCATTCAAATAAGAATGGAAAATCAGCAGAAGGTTATTCATATGGTTCGTTTGCATGGCATTAGCGTATATATTGATGGTGCAAGTGTACTATCAGACTTTGAAGTCGTTGAAATTATTGATGATAGAAATATGTATCCTGCTTTGCTGGGATTTTACTGTGCATATGCCATGGATGCCATAATGAACCTGAAAAATATACATATTGTTTTTGAGAAGAATGGTACTAGGGTCATTGTGCCTTTGGACCCCTCTCAAGGCGCGTGATACCTAGAACTGGTTCATAATGAACATGGTGATATTGACAACATATATAATATAACTGCGCAAGATAAATATTGAATCAATCCAACCAATGATGGATGGACAAGTTGGGAGCACAATAGCTCTTTTTTTTTAGACTCCGACAAAGAATTGGAGAATTGGCAGAACTGATTGCATGAAGTTTCCACTAAGTGATGCAATAGAGTTACCAAATATCTTCACTACATCACATCGAAGGTACGTGATTTTCCCTTCTATGATGGAAATGGATATGTTGATTAATTTCTCAATGAATTTGAAAAAAGGGTGTCTGACGAGCAACGATATGAAGTTTTGGATTTCACTTTGAGGTCCACCATGACCAGATGGTGGGATTCACAAAGAGAAGGCTTAGGAGGATGAAAGCAATATTGCAAATTGATGAGGCTCAGTTGTGGTCATTTAAATGCTAGGATCATGAAGAAGTACAATGTTAGTGATGATCCTCACGAGCATTTGTCTCACTCGACTATGGCTCAGGGCAAGGAGCCTCAACATGAATGGGTGCATATATTATTTCATACCTTAGATATGATACCTCAGTAGTTTTATCTTGAAATAGAGCTACGCCATTGTACCACAAGTTGGTATGAGATGACAAAAGTTTTCTTATTGACTTATAATTTCACAGATGGTTGGTATTCTATTAACGATGCCCTTCATGAAGTCAAATCAGGAGTATTATGAATTAGCACTGAGCTCACGACTTCGGTACAACCTAACTAGGAGGCACAGTTGGATCAAGAACGATAATGTTACAAAATGACCTCAAAAGAAGGCAAGGAGGATCTGCACAATGTTAATATTCCTGAATCAGAAGGAAAACGCAATTTTTCAGGTCTATAAGTAGATATATCGTACATATCATAGCTTGTAAGAACTCAACAAGTCAACATAGGCTCAGAATTGGAGCCCACGTTTGGGAAGATTGTGAACTATTGGGACAATGACGCTGTAAGAAAGGTCACTGAATTGTTGCATGAGTACCAGTATCTATTCCTGATGAAGTTCTCTAAGTTAAAATGAATTATAGTATATTTGGGAGTTATGTACATCTCTTTGAAGCCAGATGCAAAGCCTTTCAAGAAACAACCATATCAGTTGAACCCAAAATATAACAAACAAATTGCGGGAAAAACTAGACAAGGTTCTTAGTGTTGGAATTATTGAACTAGTAGACGAGTCTAAGTGGGTTAGCTTTATGGTGATCTAGGAGAAAAAAACCAAGGGAGAAATAAGGATTTGTGTCGATCTTATGAGGTTGAATGATGCATGCGTCCAAGATCGATTTCCAACACCATTCACTGACGATGTTTTGGATAATGTTAGAGGGAAGGAAGCCTACTCCTTTACAGATGGATTGTTTGGTTACCATCAGATCAAGATCATGCCAGAATATCGGAGCAAGACCACTTTCACTACTGAATTGGGATCATCTCAGTACACAATCATGTCATTCATATTGAAGAACACTCCAACAATCATTTCCAAAGCCGTAGTCGTTTCTACTCTACGGTTGATGTTGGATAACTGGAGGAAATATAAAATCTCCTTAAACTTGAATAAATGTATTTTTTTTGTACCATATGGTATATTTTTGGGGCACATTGTTTACAAGCAGGAATTTTTGGTAGATCATGTGAAGATCATTGTGATTATAAACTTGGAGCCACAAACAAATGTGAAGCAGCTATGCACAACACTCGGCCATATAGGTTCTTATACAAAATTCATAAAGCCCTACGCGCATCTCACTGCACCAATGGGAGAAATATTGAAGAAGGATGTAAAGTTCTATATGGATGATGACTGTCAGAAGATCCTCGATCTGCTAAAGGAAAATATGGTCACTCTGCCAATTCTAGTTTTCCCACATTGGAAAAAGAAGCTCCATGTACATGTTGATTCATCTTGCATAGCTTTGGGAGTTATCTTAGCACAGACAAGAGAAGGAGAGCTAGATCACCTTGTTGCTTTTGCAAGCCAGAATTTTTCTAAAGCAGAATGAAATCAGTCCACGACAAAGCACGAAGGGTTAGTTACGGTATATGCATTGCAGAAATTCGACATTATTTATTATCCATGCGATTCAAAATGTTCACCGATCATTCTACGTTGAAATACCTGGTGAACAAGTCTGTGTTTGAGGGGAAGAATTGCAGGTGGATATTTCTATTTTAGGAGTATTATTTCGAAGTGATAGTCAAGCCAGAATGTTTGAATTTCAAGCCTGATCATTTTTCTAGAATTGAGATAGGAAAAGAGATAAAAAATATTGAAGAAGGATTACCTGATGCATAATTGTTCGTGATTCGGGTTGCAGATGAGAATTTTGTAGATATCATTCAGTTTTTAACCAGAGGATTTGCACCAATAGAATGACTCAAGACGAGTCACTTTTTTGTGTTGATGGCGTTTTTACATGGCACCCATCAACTGAAGATTGTGAGAAATACTCCACAAATCGAGGAGAAGAGTGTGTAGTGTGAAGCTATGTTAGAGACTTAGGGGATTTTTGGTAGGTCAAAGCCCCTTATTTTCTAAAGGGATGAGATGATTTTGTATCTTTTGAGCTCTGCCCATGGTATTAGAACCATGGTATTGTAAGAGAGAAGACTATATAAGGATTATAGGATAGTCCTTCAAAGTAAGTTGATGAATGAATCATAGAATTGACTTGGATGTAACATTATTTTGAGTGTATTCTTTTGTTTGTGGGGAAGGGAAGGCTCTTGTTGTTGAGTGCGTGGAGACCTTAGAAAGTCTGCAGTTCAGTGTGCATGGAAGAAAGGGGATGTATTAAGAATATTTGAGTAATAATAGAAGAATTTCAAGGCACATTTGTGTTCTATGTTTATTTGTTTTCTTGAATTGTATTTTGATATAATTTGTGCTGAGTTAAGGGTTTTTATACATAATTGCATCGCGAAGTCATTTTTATGGTTATTTATGATGTTGTATGCTTCTTAAAGTTAAGTCGTGCAATTTTTAAGATAGTTCAATAATAAGTGTTGAACAACGACTCTATAATTAGCATATTTGTTCAAAAAAGCTTTGTTAAGTGTTGAAAGGAAGATAAGCCCTAAGCTACACTCCATTGTCCCTCTAGATGTAGAAACCTAGTTCTAGCATCCCATAATATTACATTAGGTGAGACTTCAGTCTATGCAGCACATCATTTCCGAAAGGGTCGGTAATAGTGGGATTTGTTAGTTCATGCAACCATATATGAACCTAGGTTTATGCCCCATCAAGCCAACATCACTGCTTCCAAGTGGCCATTTCACATTGGTACTGTCAACATACCTTTTCCATGTCTTTGGTTTAAATGGGTCGGTGTCAAGACCTTCTTTTCAAATATTTCAATGAAATGGCTATTGACAGTAGGGAAAGGAGGAGACCCTATTGACACATCCATAATTTGGTAAAAATATTTACCTTCGAAGGTGAAGGATATAGATCACCATAGAAAATTTTTCTATCCAAGGTATTTTGGTGAATAAATAAACTAACTAAAAGCTAATTTTACGATCAAATCATCAAGACGAAGGTTATGTTCCTTAATGAGATTGACTAAGTGGATGGAATCCTTAATGTAGGAGTCATACTTACCAACCAAACGAAAAATCTTACCCATTACATATTTTGAAAGTTCATATGTATGTGATCCAATGGTGTTTACAATTGGTTTGATAGGAGTGTTGTCCTTATGGAATTTAGGAAGCCCATATATTTTGGGGATTGTTAGCGCTCGGTAATTTCCTATGGTTGTAAGATAAAACTAGAGGTAACCACATAACATCCTTTAAGTTAAGAAGTTAGCCCTTCTAAACTCAAAGATGGATCTCTTTTTAAGATTTAGCTTTTTTTGCTTTCTAGGATTTTAGGCTAGATGTGAAAGTTCAGAGTTTAGTGTTTAAAATGGTTTGGTTGGAAAAACAAGGGAAATACATTGGGAAATGGAGTTAATTTAGTTTCAATTTGATCAATTGCAGTAGTGACAGATAATTTTAAGTAAAGATGGATAGTTTAAGCATCCATTAAACATAGAGAAATTAAGAATTCTAGTGTTTTATTTCATTTCAAAACATTAATTTTTTTTAGAAGCTAGAATTGAGTGTAATTAAAAAGATTCAGATTCTTATTTTTATTTGAACAAAATAGATAAGAGAAACGTATGAATTGACAGAGAAGAAACACATTAACAAGAGAAGATAACTTCACCAATAAGTCTGACACAAGAATCCTTAAAAATATTTTTGTATCACTGAAAATTTGTCTTATTGAGCTTAAGGAAAAACATTACATTAGAAGTATATTTCTTCGTACAATTCCCAACCACTATTACTTTGAATTATGAAGTATTTATACAAAATTATCAAAAAATATCTTGAGTGAAAACCTCAAGATCTTTTACAAAATATCTTAAACAATTTGTAAAATTAAAACAAAAATATAGGACATATAAATTGTTGCAGCTTCCTCGCACTATCTTCGAGGATTTTTTCTGATAAGGAAGAGCAAGCCGAATTTGATAGTGAGTCTAATTTTATGAGGTTGCATCCAAATCACTAATTTTCCATTGAGATTTTTCCTCACGAAATTCTGAAAGATAGGGTCCAATGATCCATTTGAATATCTCATTCGATGGTGTCTATCAAAAACCTGAGAGAGGTTTTTGGATATTCATATATTAGCAATAAAAAAATCTTTGAGTTTTTTAAAATTAATTTTCACCTCTTCGGAAATCGTATTTTAAAAGAGTGGCTAAAAATGAAAATTTTCATAAAATATGCCTCCAAGGATTCATTCGAATATCCCAAACCATAATAGTGGCTAAAAAAAGGAGAGAGGTTTGTTTAAATGGGCCTGTTCCATACAAAGCCCTCTTCTTCTTTTTTAGAGTTCTCATTTGTTTGTAAACAATGCTTGAAATTACTATGTTGTATATGGATAAAAACATAGTTTTAACTAACAATTTTCCAACTCGATGTTGACTTTAATTACCAATGTTCAATGTTTATTTAGCGAGAGTGGCATGAAATGAATATATGATGTGGAGGTGGGAAGAGACATGAAGGCGGGGAATTTTGTGGAGGCACATGGTTGGCAGAAATAATTGATGTGTGAGCGCTAGAATGGAACGGTAAGCGGGAGTGAGAAAGAAGATTTCAGAGAGGAACCGGAGGGGGTGTATGCTTTAAGAAGTTCTAGAAGGGGGGGGGGGGGGGGGGTGCGGGAAATACGAGAGGGCACCACATAGTGCAAGGCGGTATTCTGGAGACCACCTCCCTGAACCCCCCTTTGTCAGATAAAATTCAGATGGGGATGGGGGGTGCGGGGTGGCATAACCACCATTGATCTAGGCAGGCTAGACCGGTCCTGTAAAAAGGTGAGCCAATAATATTACATATAACCAAAATGTCACAACGAAAATTTTTATTACAATTATGATAATCACCATTAAATGATGTGATTAACTAATATAAACCTACCGAATTATCCCCTAGTGTTGCATTTTGATTTGCAAGCCTATTTTTTCCTTTCTTGGAAATAATTTACTGAATAAAACATTATTTACACTATCATCATATGAAAATAAATGGGCAATCATCAATTGATCCTACAAATCATAGGACCCTAACATAGGCTCCAATGGGGATGACATCCTCCTTGTGAGGTGCCAAGAACACTGTAGGCTAGTAGCCTGATCCATTGTGTTGATCCCAAGCCTGCAACATGCTCTACAATGACAACATTGCAACTGAAACCCACTAATATGTTCCAATCCTGAAACTAAATAAAATACATTATTTAAACTATAACCTAAATTGTATACTAAAAACTGAAAGATATTTTGAAAAATTGAATTGAAAATAATACTCAAAACGTGGAGCTTATTCATCATACCTACTCACTCTAATTTGATGGAATGATTACAATATCAAGTAATAACAAATTCCCAATCCAACCAATCAAGAAAATGGATACTTAACTGAATTTTGCTCATAATTTCCATGACAAGGAAGAAATGATGTGATACTGGAAACACAAACTACCACTGAAACGATTGACCATAATCCATAAACATAAGAACAACCATTTTCCTTGATGACCACAATAGATTGGCCAAAGGATCTTGAAAAATAGGGAAAGTTACATTTTGATGATGTGCAAAAGGACTACTTTCTAAGGGAAAGGGATTAATTTGTTCATAAATTTTACCATATTAATTTTAAACAACCAATTCATCAAAAATAATAACATCTATAGGCTTTTGGACAACCTGTTATTCTTCAGTAAAATCTTCATTATCTAAAATTGGAGGTCAATTTTTAATTAAGGTAGCTACATTTTGAATAACTAAAAAGTCTACACCCACATGAACTAAAACAATATGCTCTTCAAAAACTTCTGCATTAAGTTTAAAGGAAAAAACTTGTTGTATATTATTGTTGAAAATAATGGATGGATCATGGCTTTCTTGAGTTTCTATGCTAGTAAACTCATAATTCTGATTTTCAATTTATTTTTTTCCTGAATTAAAAACTCAAGAGAAGAAGGGAATGCAAGGCAACTAGAATGATTATCTGTATTTCCGAAAATGTGAGAAGAATGTTGTATACTATCATCTATAAGTTTTGTTTCTTCATTAAAACTGGTCTTCTTTTTCTCTCATTCTTATGAAATGAATAGAGGCTGTGAAATGTCATCAACAAGTCCATGTGAAATTAAGTCATCGAAACGCAGATTTTCTTCATTTTCAATCATGGGAGAAATAAATACTTGCTGAAAATTTTCTTGAGTGTCATAACAACCATCTTCTTAAAAAATTTCATGGTTGAAAGGTCCCTCATGAAGAGCCTCTATAATCTCATCATCCATAAATTGATCGTATTCATATTAACCTACTAGGTATTGAATACAAATTTCAAAATGATTACAACAATTTCGAACCAACATCAAAGATGGATAATCCTCTTTGAATTTTTCAAAAAATACAGTATGAAAACTCTTTAAAGAACATATACTAGCAACTAGCAAATTTTGATATCCATACTTGGCATTTCCTTCCAAATTAAGCATGAACATCTCCATAAGACAATATTCATGTTGTTAAACCTAAAGCCTCCATAAATTCATATGGAATTTGATAAGATGTAAAGCAACATTATTACCTTTCTCATATTTAAACTCTGGCCAATATGATTTCCAATATATGCAAGGCATGTGATGCAGAAATCCATGGATATAATATCTGTCCATAGGAGCATACCTGCATTTTATTCTTGAACTCATCTTGAAATTTGTCAATAATAATTGATGAAATTCTTCGCATAGTGGATTCACCATAACTATTCTACAATCTGGATTCTTTGAAAATGGAGTCGCCATGAAATATTTGAGCTCTCGATTCTTTAACATGGAGTCGTTGGGTGAAAGATTGATCCTTTCTATGTCTGACTGTTTTCCACCATCAATATTCAAATATAAATTTAATAGTATTTTCCAAGGAAAATGAAACCTTTCTTCCATAGTATGGTCGCTAAAATGTTAGCACTCTGTAATTTCTTAAGGTTGTGAAAGAAACCCAAAGGTGACCACATAACTATTTTTAAGTTTAGAAGCTATCCCTTCTAAATTCGGATAAGGATATTTTTGTCATATTTAGCTTTGTTTTCTTTGTACGATTTTAGGCTACATGTGAAAGTTCAGAGTTTGGTTGGAATAGCGAGGGAAAGGCATTAGGAAATAGAGCCAATTAAGTTTCAAGTTAATCAATTGTAGTATTGTTAAATAATTTTATCATGGAAAGGTAGGAAAACTTATTATATATTATGATATTTGTGAGATGTTAAATATGGAAAGTTTAAGGGTTCATTAAACATAGAGAAATTAAGAATTATAGTGTTTAATTTTAGTTGAAAACGTTAACTTTGTTCAGAAGCTAGAATTGAGTGTACTTAAACAAATTCAGATTCTTATTTTTATTTGAACAAAATAGATAAGAGAAACATATGAATTGACAGAGAATAAACACATTAACAAGAGAAGATAACTTCACCAATAAGTCTGACACAAGAATCCGGAAAAATCTTTACGTATTACTGAAAATTTCTCCACTTGATCTTAAGGAAAAACTTTACATCAAAAGTATATTTATTCATACAAGTCACAACCACTATTACTTCGAATATGAATTATTTATACAAAATTATCAAAAAATATCTTGAGTAAAAACATCAAGATATTTTAGAAAATATCCTAAAGAGTTTGTAAAAATAGAACAAAAATATAGGAAATATAAATTGTTGAAGCTTCCTGGCACTATATTTGAGGATTTCACATGATAAGGAAGAGAAAGTCGAATTTGATAGAAATTCTAATTTGATGAGGTGACGTCCAAGTCACTAACTATCCATCATATTTTTCCTCATGAAATTCTAAAAAATAGGGTCCAATGATCCATTTGAATATCTCAGTCCATGATAGTTGTGAAAAAAAAATAAAAGAATTTTTGTAGATAAGTATGTTGCCAACAAAAACCTCTTATAGGTTTTTAAAATTCATTTCCACCTGTTCGAAAATTGCATTTTAAAAGAGTGGATAAAACATAAAATTTCTAGAAAGTATACCTTCATAGATTCATTCGATTCTCCCAATCCATAATAGTTGTTATAAAACTAAGAGAGTTTTTTTTAAATGGGTCTATTCTGGAAAAAAAAAAAAAAAACATTTTGGTTTTGATAAATTCATTCCCATTTGTTTGTAAACAATGGTCAAAATTACTGTGTTGTATAAGACAAAAAACATAGTTTTAAGTGACCATTTTCCAAAGTGGTGGTGACTTTAATTGCCAATGATAATTGTTTATTTGGAGGGAGTGGGATGAAACAGATATATGACATGGAGGGAAGAGGTGACATGGAGGCAGGGAATGATGTGGAGGCACATGGTTGGTGGAAATAATTGACGTGTGAGCGTAGGAGCAAAGTGCGGCAATGGAGCAGTAAGCGGGAGTGGGAAAGCGAATTTCATAGGGGACCCAGAGGGGGGTGTAGGTGATAAGCGGTTTTGGAAGGGGGAGGTGTGCAGGGAAGATGAGAGGGAACCATTTTTTGCAAGGTAGTATTCTAGAGACCGCCTCCCTTGAACCCCCTTGTCACATAAACTTTGGATGGGGATGGGGGGTGCGAGGTGGCATAACCACCGTTGATCGAGGCAGGCCAGATCGGGCCCATAAAAAGGTGAGCCAATAATATTACATATAACCAAAATGTGACATTGAAAAGGCTTATTACAATTATGATAATCACCATTTAAATGATGCGATTAAATAATATAAACCTACTTAATTACCCTCTAGTGTTTCATTTTGATTTGCAAGCCTATTTTTTCTTTCTTGGAAATAATTTACAGAATAAAACATTATTTAATATCACATATGAATATCAATAGACAATCATCATTTGATCCTATAAATCATAGGACGCTAACAGGGAAAATCTCACAACATAGAGTTAGTTTCTTCTTTAGTATATCATGTAGACTGTATTTTTAATAATCTTTTTTAAATCCTTAATAACCTTTCTGATGAGATTATCTTTTAAATTTTTAGTATCTCATTTTTTTATTTGTAATCATATTTATTCATTATCAAGATGGTTCCAACATTGTCTTCTTTCAAAAAAAAGATTTCATATTTTTCCTTAGGGTTTTTATTGCGAACAACTACTTTTTTTTTAAGATTACATTTAAGAGGTTCACGTTTACTCATTTTCCCTTAGCTTTTTTATTTCCAACAACAATTTTTTGTTTTTTATTTCCAACAACAAATTTTGGTTAAGATGACAATTAGGAGGTTTAACTTTCCTCAAAATTAGTGCATAGTGTTTTATTACAAGATGATTGTCCTCATAACTCAATTTTTGTATTCCATCTTCTAGGCTACATATAATGTTCTTCAGTATCATGTCACCGATTGAGTGGAGAATCATGCGTATTATTTGTGTTATCCAAGCCTGTGTTCAGAATGACTGGAATATTTTGTAGAAAAATAATATCCACATCAACAAAATTGTGTGGAGTGTTGTGAGTCGAAATCAAGTTGTTGGAATAGTTCTTGGACTATTGATATTAGGCATGATGACCCTCCTTGCCATTAAGGGTAGCTAATGGATCAATAAATAGCCAAATATCATAATGTATTCCACTAGTGAATTTTTATGTGTAGTTTGTTTAGAAAGAATATCTGATGCAAAAAGAATCGTTCTTAGCTCAATATGTACCAGCGCACAAACTAAATGATAAAACACAATACTAGTATTTTTTATTGAGTAATCTACCCTTCATAATGACAAATGAATGAGTGAATTTAAGGTCGCAACAATGTTTGAGAAATGAAGGATCAAATTCTCTTCTCTTCATCTTGAATCTCAATCCACGTATCCCTTCTGTTGGTATTAATTAATGTTTGAAGTCTTTTTTGTTTGGATTTCCTAGAATGCTGCAGCAAAATTTGATTGACAATTCTCATTTTGATAGTTGACGTTTCTAGTCTCAAATGAGGCTCATCATTAGCACCAAAATGTCAGCAGAAAGATCATAGTTACTAGGAAAATAAATAAAAATAAGTTAAGAAATTATAGAGAGTAAGAATGGTTGGCCTTCAAATAATTCGAAACCTAAAAAACAATAAAAATTACTATTAATAGAAACACGAATGCTATAGAATTTTGGGTTAATATTAAGAATAATATATAGAATAAATGGTTAATATTGTCATATTAGTTTGTATTAATGTTAAAAATATATTAATATTATCATATAATTTGGATAATATTAATAATGTTTAACAAAATTAATATTATCAATTGATAATAGCAATATTATTATACAAAGATACAATCATATAGTAAAAACGTAAAATGGGTCCTACAATATGTTGTATAGTAATTAAAAAAAATATTAAAGTCAATAACTAAATAGTTGATAACCTATACTAAATTAGGTCACCTAATATTAAAAGAATAGTAAATGCTAAACTAAGAATTAATAGTTACCGTATGAAAACAAATAAATAAACTACATTAATAAAACAAAAAAGGGTAGAGTTAAGAAAGGAAGTTAAGGTAAGAAAGAATATTGGTCGAACAAGAGGGAAAATTCATAGGAAAAGAAGTAATAGGAAAGAGAGATAGGTCAGTATGAGATAAAATGAAGATAAAATATAGAAGGGAAAAGGAAAGAAAGGAGAAAAGAGAAATGATGAAGAAAATAGATAGAAATGGGGAAGAATAAATAATAAGAAAAGAGAAAGAACTCACAATGAGAAAGGGAAAGGGAAAACGAAGGATAAGGGAAAAAGGAAAGGGAAAGAAAAGGAGAAGGAGAAGGTCAGAGAGAAAGAAATGGAAAAGAGACCAAGGAAAAGGAAACATACTAGAGATACGAGCCTAAATCTAATTGTGAAGAGAAAAATTATGTTCGATAAGGGGATCTAGTTCCTACTAACCTCTAGGATTCCATACCTTTTAAAATTATTTGGGTGCTTATGATTTCCAAAGCTTCACAAAACCTTAGATCGAAATAATGGCTTTCATCAACAACAATCTTGGTGTGTGTCTAGTTTTGGAGGAATGTTTTGAAGGAGGTGATGAGCATATCCTCTCATTATTTATGTTAGTTCCATGTTATTTAATTATTATCTTAAAGGAATCTCATGTCTGTCAAATGTAAATAATGGCTTTCACCAACAACAATCTTGGTGTATGTCTAGTTTTGGAGGAATGTTTTGAAAGAGATGATGAGCATATCCTCTCATTATCTATGTTAGTTCCATGTTATTTAACTATTATATTAACGGAATATCATGTCTCTCAAATGTAACATTTCCCACATAAAAATTAAACTTGGATATTTCTTTGAGATGGAGGTGGTCCATTTTATCCATTTCAGATCTCATCTTGTGTCGAATAGTTATCATAGATTTTGATGCAAAAAAAATACCTTCTTTATCAATACCTTATATTTTATCAGTGAAACCACAAATGTAGGGAAGAAATTGTTTTCCATTGGAGTGTTGGGAGTTATGTCAAGGAGGTCTTCTTCCAACTCTCTAGATGGATCTAGTAATGTCTTAATTTTATATCCAATATTTTGAAGGACTTAATTGAGGTAGTTGATTTTTTATCTAAAATGTTACTTGTCAGGTATTCTTAAGCCTCTTCTAATCGATGTATTTAGAACTCGAATATTCTGGACTTGATGGTGGTGTGAATATAGATGGAGATATTTTTTCATGTGTGTTTTCTTCCTAAATACCTGATTCCCCTATGTTCCATCATCATTTATGGCTATTATAACATCCATGAAAGGATGATTTTGTTATTTTATAATTTCATAGTGAACTTTATATCATCATCAATACTACTGAGGTGGTCCAAAAAAAAATTCAAATCACTTCTTCCATGTGGCCATTTCATATTTCTATCATCAATGTACATTTTTCATCTGTTTGGTTTAATTGGGTAGGTGTTAATGGCCTTGTTTTCAAAGGTTTCCATATAAAGGTTGACGAAAATGGTTGTACGAGTAAACCTCGTTGGCACATCAATTTTTTTCTTAAAATATTCACCTTGGAAGTTGAAGAATGTATATTGGAGGTACACCTAAAAAAAATTGTTATCTTAGGTTCAACTACTTCCTTGATCACGTGTGTTACTTGATTCAAAGGTATTTTGGAGAATAAATAAAATATGTTAAAACTAACAATTAAATCATCGAGAACAAGGTTTTCTTCTTTAATGATATTGATAAATTGGATAGAATTCTTAATGTAGGATTAAGAAATAAAAATATAATAATTAGATGAATCAATACAATGGGATAAAATAAAATGAAAGGAAAATGAAGCCAACGAGAAAGGATAGAAATAAAGAGACAAGAACAGTTGAATGAAAAGAAGGTAGAATAAATTATATGAAATCACTCATTATCCTTTCTGAGAAAGGTGGGAGGTAAAAGGGGGAGTAAATTAATGGATTGAATGAATGACAAGTAAGCCCATGAGAACAACTAGGGTATAGAAGAAGGAAGGAAAATTAATTAATGAGGTAATGAATAACACGTTTCTAATATGAATTGAGTTTATATACATATTCACAATTGAAATTATTAGGATGCTTTTGATTTTGAAAACTTCCCTTATTGTTCAAATAAAATAGTAAGGATTGGAGACAATAATTTTGTTTTGTTCAAAACATATAAGTAATTTAGAGCTATGGTAATGTTTTATGTTATCTTATTTGGAGATACAATTATGTTTTTTGTTAGATATATGTTGTTTTAGGGGGCTTTGAAAGATATCAAAGTTTTATCAATTTAATATTTTCCATTGTAATTCATTTTCTTGGGGGATCCGATTAGGTGCATCCCCTAATTTTAAGGATTCTACTAAGGTAAATTAGGTTCCTTAGATCTCAACTCCAAGTCAATAGTGAAAAAGTGGTCCATGAAGAGAGAAATGATGTCAAAAAGGGGATTTGAACCTAAACATGGGAGGGTGACTTTCTTTTCATCCACTCAAGCTACACAAAATAGGATATGCATGTGTGTGTGTGTGTCACATACCCGTACTAAATGTATCCTAACCATACTCGCAAAAACTTACTTTTCATCTCGCATACATTTTTTCGAACACATTACATGTAAAAATTATCTTAAATACTTTATCTGGAACCAATTAAATAGTCATTTTCTTGTAGACATTTTGTTAAACATTATATATGAAATCAAATAAGAAACATTTCTCCAATTCCACTTGAAACTCAAATATACCACTAAATCATGCAATTTTTTATTTTCTTCTTTGAGTTCTTTTATCAAATAATTTGTATCCAAATTGTAACAAATCACCTTTTGCACATTTCTTCCATCGCATTGCATGAAAATAGACATATATAACATACAAAAATACTATCATACAACAAAGCTAACATAAAAAAAATCAATATGCATCCATAACACAACTTATATGATTGTGGAATTTCATCAAATCATTTGTATGAATTTAGGCATTAAACCATTTTGACATTTCTTCAAACATGAATTTTCATGTAACCTAATATATCAACTTTCTTAAGGAAGTTCTCCTTAATTACAACAGTCCAAGTTTCGAAGAATGAACCAAATGATCAGTGTGATTTCCCTCACTATGGTCCGAGTTTCATCCTTTAGGACCTCCGAGATGAAAAGTCATAGCATAAATTTCAACATGACCTATTTGATGCATGATTTCAGGAGAATATATGAATTTTGAATTCCTGTGATCATATCTCTTGAAATATCAGTATCCAAGTTATGAAATTTGGAACAAATGATCAACATGATTGTCACTCACTATGGTCCAAGTTTAAGCTTGTGGAACATCCGAGAAGAAAATTTATAGAAGAAATCCCAACATGACGTGTATAAATATTAATTCGGGAAGCCTATCTTCCTCAACCAGTGATGTTCCAAAATTTAATAATTATGAAAAGATACAAGAAAATAGTATAACAATTACAACCATGATAAACTTGTTCAAGGGTAAATGTGCGCACATATAAGCTTGATAAAAAGAGAAATTAAATAATCATGCATAATAGATAACTATCTTGAGTCAAATATTTTACAATGTAGAACTGAAGAAGGGTAATCCACTCCCCACCCAACCATAGACTCACCCCCGGTGGCCATATACGATATTTTTCCCATAAATCATTAACATTATCCTCAGTGTTATAACAGTTTCAAAACCAATCTATGAAGAAAGAAAATAAGGATATGGCTCTCTCATGGAACCCTCCAAATCCCAAGTGGCTTCTTCTACTCCATAGGGCTTCCAATGCACTTTAACCTGCAAAATCATTTGGCTCTGAAGAAGTTTCTAATTCATGCCTAGTATGCATTGAGGTTCTAGTTTGAACTTGACTTTGGGTTCCACCGAGAAAAAAACCTAATCGATAACATAATTATAATCATAAAAAAAAAATTTAAGAAAAGATAAATGAAATACATCACAAGCTTCAATGTTTGGAGGTAAGGAAATTATGTAAGATACTAGCCAAACTCTCTCCAAAAGCTTAAATTGTCCACAAAAATGAGATGCCAACTTCACAAAAGTTCTCATTCTTAAGGAAATCTTTGGTTTATCCTTGAGATATACATGATCCAAAACTTTCAAATACCTTTGAATATTTTGCATGTCTCATCTGAATATGGAAAAACTAGTTTTATTGTGCTAGCTTCCTCATCAGTATAAAAGAATAGTGTGCTTAAGGATTGTGTCAAATAGAAAGTTTATGAGAGGGTTTCTATGTAAAATTTGTGTGTCTTTTATGATAAATTCATGAATTAAATTATCTTTAAAAACACATAAAAATCAAGTAAACTGTAGAGAATTTAATACACAACAAACACATTACATAGATTTGATAAAAGATTTCACCCCTCATAGGCTATGTCTCCTTGTACCTGCTTCAATGGCTTGGCCCTCTTTGGATTAATTGTAAATTATCTGATTGCTCCATTGACACTCCAACGTGCTCCAATGGATTCATAAGACACAAAAACCCCTAAGTAGCATCTTATGGCTCTCCAAATGGTCTTCAAGTGAAGCAGACATGGCCTCCTCTCGTGGTGGCCGTGGGCATATTTAACCTTCAAACTGGAAAAATCACTTCTAGAGGTGCTTCGCTGCCTCTAAAACCTACACCATTCTACTTAGAATGTCTGAAAATTCTAGGATGGATTCTTTCTAAACCCAATTTGGTCGAAATTTTCTCAAGTTATGGCTTAGTCAATTTTTCCTAGGAAATATCCACTAAAATTGGAGCAACTCTAGTTAAGTCCACCAAATCTAGAGTTTCACCAAAAATGGTGGACTCCGCCAACTTCATCGCCATGATAAACATGGATTAATGTGTGGACAAGCATAGTTGTAAGCACTAATTAAGTGGTTGTTTAGCACTAATTGCTTGTTTAATTGGAGCATTTCCTGCCTAGTTATATGATGAAGTCATGTGGACTGCGGTTTGCCCTTCGAGGCTAGCCCCTCTTTTCCACGTGAAAAGCAAAGTTTAAACTTAAATATGATTCGAATGCTATGTATTGTAAGAACCAATAGGAATCATAGATGATAGACCTTGGCATTGGGGGAGTGGAGGTTGCGAGGTTGAACCCCGACACCTCCATAAAATTCTATTTGACCATACAATGCCCCATTTCAACATTTGGGAGGGGGCACGTGATGGCCTCTGGGCTTGCCACATGTCATAACCTCATTGGTCTGACTAACACCAAATCGAATAACAACAAATCACCAACCAATCCCAAAATGACACTTGTTAGTAGCTCACTAGTCCACCTGGAGGGAATATTTTGGGAATATTCCAAGCAATATTCCTTGGAATATTATTTTTTCTGACTACGTTGTGTTAGTGTCAGTCTAGTCAAACTGCCATCAGTGATCAAAATTTCTCTTTTGAATTTTCATATTAGGAGTCTCATTCCGAATAATTTCACCAGTCTGCTAGGTCATGGATTCATTGATGGTAGTAATTTTTCATCAGTTTTCCCTCATGAGGTACTTGCTAATTCTCCTTTCTATGGTCTTTGGTCATGAGTCACTTTCACTTTCAAAATCATGTCATTAGGTCATAGGATGGGTCTCATTAGTTTCTAGGGTCTCACCATGGTAAAATTAATGATTCAAGAGTCAATAAATATTAGCAAGGTCATGAGGAAGTCAATAAACTCAAATTCATAGCACCTGGGAAGATCAAAGAGATATTTTATTCATTTTGATGTAGTTTTCACCTCAAAACCATGTTCTGAGGTGAAAACATGTTATTTTTCCTTTATTATCATTCATTGTGTAATTTTATGTCATCATATGTAATAAGTCACAATTCAGAAGCTGTTATCTCCATAAAGTCCTCACCTTGCATTCAGAGAAGTTTTCTGTAGCATGTTCAGCACCAAATAATCTTCCAAGTAGATCCATCAGAAAGAGCCCGGAAATATCTTTCCAACGGTATATTACACTCTTAAAACTGACTTCTGGATTGAAACTTATGCTTAAGTGAAGTAAAAGTCCCCTATATCCTCAAATAACCCCTATTTCCCATTTTCCCTTAAACTTTATGTTTAAAGTTTAATTTTTTTCCTTATAAAATCCATTTTTCCTCCCTCCAATTATAAAATCACATTATAAAATTATTTAAAATAAATATGCGATTTTTTCCTTAACCACATCCCCTCCATACCATAGAACTTTATAATATAATTAAAGTTCGTATTATAAGTACCCCCGCCCCCGCACCATTCCAAACCACTTCCCCACCATACTGTGATACTTTGTAATAAAAAATTATAAAAAAGTTTTATATCATATAAACCTCGCCACCTTAAGTCCCTTTCTATCGCAATCACAACATTTTTATTGCATGCCCCGATTGGCCCTTTGCCAAACTTCCGATGTGATTCAATTAACACTCCCGATTGTAATATCCCCCGATCAAACCTGCCCAAAAACATCCCCACCGTCGATTTGTTGACCCGATCCAACAACTCATAGCCAATCGTAACATCCCCATCGGCGCTTTCAAAGAGCCCCTCCCGATTAATCTCGTGCCCTTGATTTTCCCCCGCCGATCGGACGGCCCACGGTTCATCGCCTCCTCCCAATCGCATTGGCGAATTTTGTTATGTAATACACCCGCTCCCTCGCTCGATTCTGATTGCGATTGTATTTCTTGGCTCCGCCATGTAATATTCTCCGCCTATTCATTGCAAAAAGACCTTTTCCTTTGCAAAACTTAAAATTTGTTTATTTTGTTTATTACAAAGGCCACTTCCCCCAATCACATCGGAAGTTTTGGTTTTGATCGTTGATTGCAAAATATTACCATGTTTCATATATGTTTCGCCTCAGCTCCCCTCCAATTACCGATTCTAATTGACCCTCAGGCCCACCTCATAAACTTTCAACCCGCTTCATAATAAAAGGGGTTTATTCCTTTGTAAAGTTCAATATTTCATTTATTCCATTTTATAAGGAGTTCCCCCTTCAATCGCATTGGCAAAAGCCTATACGCCCGCTCTCGAGCCCGATTCTGATATGCGATTACTCTTACGCATCGCATGGAATATTACATATTTTTTTATATGTTATATTCCCTCTCCCACCCCTTTTAATTCCGATTGCAATGCGGGTACCGCTCCTTTTCCCTTTGTTCCCTCTAGTCAAAAAATCAGTTTCCCTTCACCAAAAGCATAATTTCATTTCAGTTTTATTTCAAACAACATTTTGTTGAAAATTTATTTTTATTCAAATGAATAATGGAAAGCAAAGCAACAGAATGAGATTTTCTACAGTAGCAGGAAAAATAGGATTGGCTCTTCAAATTGTCTATTTTTTATGTAACAGTGAAATCTGTCCAGATGACCAAATGTAATGTTTTTCCTTCTTTAGGGAAGATTGTTAGTTTTTTTTTCTATCTTCAGATTTCAGTTCTTCAGTTGTTAAACAACCCCTCTTTTGTGGATCTATGTTCCCACAAATATAGCCTATTTATTGTAATTTTAAATCATTTTTAAAGGGGTCTAAAGTCTGAAATTCAGCAGTAGGGGAACAATGTGGAAAAACGCTTTTCACTTCATTGTACAGTTTGACAGGGATTAATAAGAGATGCAACTTTGATTTCTGGGATCCATGTGGTATGACATTTAGCATTTGTTTCTCTCCTTTGTTTCATATGTAAATTGTTATGTTTCACCCCTCATCCATAAACATTTCCTTTTGAATGCTTTCAAGATAGAAAGGTAGAATCCATTTTATATGCTCTACCTTGGGAAATCATTCGTACTTTGTGTTTTTCTTCTATTTGAAAAGGATCCAGTTTATGCCCTTTTCATCTCCTCACCAGTCTCTCCATTCCATCCTTTTTTAACATTAATTGCTAAATATCCTGCCTATCTTGCCCCATGAAATACCCTGTGTCCTGATTTAATTCCTCTGTTTCAACTATCCCCTTTTATTATCCCACACATCCCTAGAAATCCATTCATTTATTAAAATTATTTCACATCATTTTATCTAGCCTAATATCAGATCATTACTGCACTTTATTTAATATCTATCTTTACGGAGAGAGCCCTCTCTTGTCCTTGTAGGGCTATCTACAAGGCTAAGCGTGGTTTAGCTGTTACCCTGTTTTTTCCTTTTCAGCGTGGGGTCAAATTCGGGTGCTAACATTTCTGGCGAATCCACTGGGGAAAGATGATCTTACTGTCTGCGAGCTTATATTCTTGGCACTCATTGACTGGTTATATTCTATTTTCAAATAAGGTCATAATCAAGCCCTGTGTGAATAACCAGTATTAAAACCTTTGGCTAAGGTTAAACCTTGGTTATACAAAATGCGACAGTTCTTTACAAATCTCTGTGGTTGAAGTAAAAAGCTTAGTTCTATTGCTGGAGGAGAAATAATATTAGTGGGACTCAGCCCTAATTAACACAAGGAGTTAAAGCGCTTAATCATGGTCAAATCCTGAAGTCAAATATCGGTTTGATTTACCACTGGGGGGTTTTGGAAACCAAAACCACCCATTTCACGCCGCTTTTGGCCCAGAGAAAAACTACTCCATAAATACGTGATCCAGTGATATTTGGGCACATCATCACCCAAAAACAAACCATTTCGCGCGGCTCTCAGCTGTTAAACTTCTACCATGGAAAAAACACGATATCGACGAGAACCGTTCGATCTGAAGTGCCTTTGATCTGACGGAAATCATGTGTCTGGAAGCACAGGTGATAAATCAAGGTATGATCCAGTGGTTTTATACTATTATATGTTTATTTTATTCATAAAAAGGCAGAATACGGATGCATGGGCCCCTGTTGAAATCAAATATATGTCGCATAAGCGTGTGCTATGATATCAATTCGAAAGGTTTAAAAGGATCATGCCATTGATATATTTTGTCATTACAATTGGAGTAAGGTTCGTTTACGTGTTTAACGTGTTCCCCTGTATCGCGTTAATATTTAAACATTTGTTTGAGAAGGCGGACATTGTTAAAGAATTGTTGGAAAAGAATATAACTACAGCCACTATTCTTCAATCATAATATATTTCTGCTATCAGAGCATAAAGGTCAGATCACCCCAGTAAAAGTTTTCTTTCAAATTCCTCGGTTCTGGAAAATGATTGTTAGAGTCCATTAGGCTGAAACAAAATTTTTGTACAGTATAAATTTACACACGTTGGCTTTAAGAGGATAAACCAGGGAAAATCCAGATCCAAATCCTCCCCCTGTGTTTGAAAATCCAAATCTTATCCCAAGAATTGTCAAAGGACAAGAAGGATCACTAAGTCCCAGACCTATCTTTAGATCCTATACTTGGCCCAGTGAGTGGTTTTTTGTAGAAGATCTTTCTATATGATGAAATTTTTGAGCTTTCTTTATTCAGAAATAAGTCTAAAACTAACATTGATGATACAGTTTTAGATCCTGAGTTCCTTGTAGATATTGAAGTCCAAAGAGAAAATCCATCTATTGACGATTATATTTTGAATTTTCCTCAGTTCATCACTGTAACTAATATTCCTAAGCCTTCAGAGTCATCAGGAACAAAAATTCCTCCTCCTAATTCACTAGCATTCCCTTCAGTCAATTCTCAATTGTCATCTCCTCCTTCAACACCTCCCTTAAATCCTACAAACACTGTTGTGAATCCTCCTAGAACCATGGCTGCCTGGTATGCACCCCTAGTGTTACCTCAGGTTCTCAATGACATGCCTGCTGAATATCAAATAAAAATTCCTATCTTTGACGCTACTCAGAGCATTACAACCCAGCAGCATGTTGATAAGATGAATGAATTTTTTGATCTACATGAGGTGGAAGCAGAGAATGTAACTAACAGGTTGTTTGTCTAGAGCTTTGGAGGTGAAGTTAGGAAATGGTTCAGAGCCTTACCAGTAGGCTCAATTCACACTTTGCAGGATTTTCACACTCAGTTCTTGGACCGGTGGGAGGTAAAAAAGAACCCACTCCAAATTCTATATGAGTATGAAAATATTAAGAGAAATTTGGCTGAAACTGTGCAGGACTATTGTTTAAGATTCAACGCTGTATATAATGCTATTCCAGCTAACCTGAAACCTCCTGTGGGATTAGAATTACTCAAATTTCTAGATGGTTTTGATGCTGATATGGCATATCAGCTACATGAAAGAGATCTATTTTCACTTGAAGACATGCAAAAGATAGTAGTAAGCGTTGAAGCTAATCTGGTGGCTAAAAGAGCATGAGCCGGAGCTAAGAAAAGAGTCACAGTGAAAGAGGAGGCCTCTCCTTCAGACATCAAAATGGACACTCTGATTCGGATAGTGGAAAATATGGTTGATATATTAACCATTACAGATAGACCTAAGCCTCAAATAAGAAATCCGAATTTCAAAGGGCAGCAGCCACAATTTAGAATTAAACAGAGAGAGAAAAGAGTGCAGGACCAAGCAGCGTCACCACAGCAGCATATTAAAACACCATTGCAGCAGAACTACATGCAAGGGACAGAGACAGATGAGGATGTTGATCCTCTATTTGAAGCCAATCATTTCTTCACAGCTGATGGTGCACCAATTTTCCTCACAGAAGACGAAGAATACACAGTGGCGACTCCATACATTCAAAAAGACGAAGATTTCATTTTGGCTAATGACACAGTGTTGGAAGAATAGTCCAACAACTACCAAAGAGGGTACATGAACACCTTATCATCACAACAAAGGCATTATTCTCTGAGGAACAGAAACGTTACAATCAGTCCCATTCAGAAAAGAAAAGAGCTCCAAATGAAGAGCAATGCATAGAAGAAAGAAAAAGAATCGGCCGACCCCTCCTCCAGCAAATCACCTTCAGCAGATAACAGTCCAAATGAAAAGAATCAGCAGAGCATAGTAAAGGAGAAAACAAAGAAAAAATACCCTCTCGTTAAAGAGGTAGAAAAAGTGATGCAGGAGCATCAAGGGCATTTTCATTTGTAAATATGTTAGAAAAGGGGGTGTGACAATATTTAATATTTTATTAATTAATTTGTTATTTTTAATAAAATAGGAGATAATTATGAAAAGTGAGGATTATGTAAATATTCTTTTAATAAATAAAAGGATATGAGAGAAATAGTTTAGGAGCAAAATTTGGGATTAGGATTTCTATGTATGGGATTAGTTGAGGATTAGGTGGAGAGATATTTTGAGTGAATTAAATGCATTATTTGTGTATAAATAGGAGTGGTTTTTGTGAAGAAAAAGACACTTGAATAGTTGGAGTGTGAGAGTGATTGAGAGCAGGTTTGAACAGCCAAGGCTGTAAGCCTCTGGCAAATTGTAAGGGCCATGAACGTTGAATATCGGGCCAAAGAAAAAGGTTGTAAGTGATCTCCTTTTGTTTATATGAAAACAATGTTTCAGATTTATATATATATCATTGATTGATTGAGAAAACTTGTATACAAACATATATATCTGGATTGATGTATCGATCGATTGAATAAAGTGCCAACATGAAAGAATTTGTAAGTTTGATTTATGCACATAAGTGGAGGGATCGATATTAATATGACAATTGTTAAATTGTATTGATAATCCATGGGAGAGATTAGGTTGTATATTGTATATCGATCGGTGTTTTTGATTGATAGCAATCCGGAAGAAAAAAGAGCGCCAAAAAATGTGAATCCGTGGAGTTAATAAGTGGAATGGTAAATCCATGCAATCAAATGAGAAATCAATGAGCGTTGCATAAATTGTTGAATTAAATTCCTGTTTGTCGTAATGATTGTTCCAATTTGAAATTGAATCTACGAGTTTTGTTGTATGCTAGCTGCGTTGAGACCACTGTTGCACTGAATGGTAAAAGGGTATATATATATTGAAACGTTAATGGGTTCGAATTGAATTGAATACGAGGTGCGTGGACTGTTGTGTAAGGTTGCAATTCAATGTTTGAAATTGGGTTTTGTGAGTTTAACTACAGGTACAAGAAGTGATGGAGTGTGCCTGCAGCGTAAATGTATTAATGTCCGGCTTTCAAATGCTGAAAGAACAGTAATGCGTTGAATTCACATTGTCAAAATTCCAAATGGGTTGTAGAAGAATGAATGCAGAAAACTGTAAAGTCGAATTACGGTGTTAATGAATGCCAGAAGGGCGTTTTGAAGGAACTCAACAGCATGGAAGACCTGATGGTGTATCATCGAATGGAATTTGATGTAGCATAGTTAATTAAAAAGTCAATATGTAATGGGCGACGTTCTGCAATTGGTATAAATTGTTCTGCAGAAGTTAGATTGTATAAGCCAGGAGCGCTGGCATTAAAATCAGCATATTTGAGCCTGAAATCGAATTGTGAATGGAATATTTTTATGCGGATTAGTCAAAGTCTAATGAATGTGTGACCGGTTGATTTGAATCAGGTTGATTCCATGTTCAGGAAATTGGTTGTATAATTGTTTAATTGCAGAGATTTCTATTACAAAGAAGTTCTATTGCGGATCAATAAGGTGTTCATGGAGTGAAAGGATCGATTGTGGAGGTGCGTATAAATGTTAAGTTGTGGAAGGTCAGTTTGATGCTGTGTTATAAAATTTGTGCAGGATTTCAATTTGTATTATACACTAGAGGTATTCATAAACTACAAGTCAAATGATATTTGAATGATTGCATTGATATGCATTGAACGATTAAAGGAACTAGCGTATTAATGGATGGTGGCATTTAAGTCAATGCGTGAAGATTGGTAAATGTTGGAATGTGAAAATTTCATATGAGTTGGTTTTTCAATCCAAGAATTCATGTATAGATGGAGTTCCATGATGATGATGGCATTGAATTATGGAAGGTTGTGGAAATTGGGTGTGTTGTTAAAAAAAAAACCAAGGGCGCATTTGTTTGCTGACTTTTGATTGATTCCAGCATATGTGAATATAATTGTGATGGTGTATGAGAAGTAATGGGTCTGAATTATGAGACCGTTGAATGTTAATCGGATTGGGAATGATAAAAGGTGCATGTACAATTCAAGCTTTGGTTTTGGACTGAATTGTGTTTCAATCTTATGTTTTGATAAGCTTCAATTCATGAGAAAACTTTTGTATGAAGATGGTTGGTTCTAGTTGTGAACCATATGATAGCTTCCGCATATGAATGGGAAAGTGTGAATTTTCCAGACAAAAAGTTTGTAATTTGGGAAATGCTGAAATGCATGTTTATATGCACAGAGTTTAAAGATTCTGGGTATTGCAGGGTTGGTCCTGCATCAATTTTTGGTATCAGAGCCAGGTTATGTTGAAATGAAAAATGTTTATTTTCTGAATGAGGACAAGAAAGTTCTGTTGAGAACTGAAGTGTGTTTTATTTTAATGTGTGTTGAATTTTAAATCTGGTATGCAAGCTACACAAATGCAGTGAACAGGATTGCAGAAGTGAAAGGGGACAAGATCATGCAAGATCTTAAAGGTAAGATGATTTTCTGATTTGAAATTTATGATTTAAGTTTATGGTTGTAGAGAATATGATGGCAGTGAACCTGACATTCAGCTAAAGGCTGGATAGGGAGGACAATTGCAGTGTCTTGAAGAAGAAGGTGAGTTGAAGAGATAGCCTAGAGAGTGAGCAAAGGAGAGTGCTCAAAAAGGGTTCCAGAGGCAGTGAACCAAGTACTTACCAAAATACTGAGTGAGGAGAGCTTGGTGAGGTAAGTGGCGGCAAGACAGGAGAGCTTGTTGCTGAGGCTAGTGCAACTCATGGAGAAGATGATCATGGAGGATCAGAGAAGAGGTTCAGAGGAATGCCACAGAGGTGAGACGATTGCAGAAGTTCGAGAAAGAGAAATTGCAGTAATGAAGGTACAATTGCAGGTACTAGAAGAATGGTTGCGAGAGTAGGAAAACCAGAATAGAGGATGGATCTTTCCACTGAAGGGAAAGAGATTCATTTGGCAAGCATTGCAGATGAAGTTGAGGCAAAGTGTGATTGCCTTATTGAAGAAAGGACTTCGAGTTCTTGAGCCAGAGTTGGAATTTGAAGACTCCACATGCAGATTTGTTTAGAGAGAAGTATTGGAGGAAGCAGTAGAGACTGAAAAGTCTTGTGATTTTAAAACTGATGAGTTGTGTATGTTTGCAGGTACAGTACAGGGAGATGAGAAAGCTTTAGAGTTTGTTCAAGAAGAGTTGAATCTGAAGGTTGTTCAGATCGATGATGAGATGGCAAGATCTTAGGAGGAAATGAAGACGAAGGAGTCTAATCAGAATGTTGGACCAGCTGATGATTGGTCAAAAGTTGGTGAAGGTATGGAAAATTGTGTGAAGTTTCCAAGTTCTACTCCTAATGAAATTGTTGAATTGTATAGGAAACTAGATCTTTATAGAAGAGAATTGGAGAGACAGAGGACTTATGCAAAGGGTAATTTGCTGGGGAAGTAGGGTAAGGAAGTTTTCATGAAGGACAGCAATGAAGCAGATGATGGTAAGAAGGTGAGACCAGCTAACAGTCTCTTGATGAATGCAAATCAGCATACTGATGTGCTGACAGAGGAGTCGGGAAGGAACTCAGAGCAGCATACTGGAGTGTTGCCAAAGAAAGCTGAGGAGAAAGCCAGTAAATATTTTCTGAGTCCTGAAGAAGACTTGGAACTGCAGAGAGAAAACTTGATGACTGAATCAACAAGTGGGACCATTGGGTCTTGTAATTTTGAAGCTGACAATTTGATTGTGTTTACAAGTGATGTAGAGGACAGTCCATCACTTGGAATTGTCTTAGAAGGAGGAGAACTATTGCAGAAAGAAGGTGAGACAATCATGTCTCATAAGCAGAAGCTTGTTACCATGGGTGACAAGAAAGAGTTGGCTTATTTGTATAGCCAAGAGAAGACTGTTGGAAAAAAATTTGGAACTGCTACAGTAATAGAGGATGAGGCTACAGTGTTTGAAGAACTTGATTTGAGTTCCAGACTCAATCAAGATGATAATGGACAATTACTGAAGATTTTCGAAAGGGAAGATGAAGGTTATGATGGAGTTAATTTGCAGCATGTTGATGAAATGCTGAAATGTTTGCTGGAGACATTTGAACCAGAGAAAGATGTTGCAGATGAAATTGCAGATGATGAGCAAAGGAATGTTGCAGAGGGACAGGAATATTGGGAGGAAGCAACATGTGGGACAACATTTATGGTGGCAGCTGAAGTAACATCTATGGGGGCATTGAAGCCTTATGTTTTTTATCCTAACAATTTTTTTGTGAATACAGGTTTTATTGAAGATGCTGGAGAAAGTCTATTAGACAAAGAAATTGAACTGATGAGGAAGATGATGATGAAAGTATCCCGGAAGAGGCTAGCAGCAGTAAAACAAAGGGGAAGCAGCAAAAGGAAGACAACAAAAGATTGCGAGAGCACAGCCAGTGGAGCGATGCAACATAAAGTGTGGATACTTGGAGAAGAACATCAGAAAGAAGCAGGGACAAGTGGAAAGTTGCAGCACAAGATATGGGATCCAGGCATACATAGATCCGAACACATGATCAGGCGATCATGATTATTTTAAAATTGGGAGTCTGATGCAAGAGCATCAAGGGCATTTTCATTTCTAAATATGTTAGAAAAGGGGGTGTGACAATTTTTAATATTTTATTAATTAATTTGTTAATTTTAATAAAATAGGAGATAATGATGAAAAGTGAGGATTATGTAAATATTCTTTTAATAAATAAAAGGATATGAGAGAAATAGTTTAGGAGCAAAATTTGGGATTAGGATTTCTATGTATGGGATTAGCTGAGGATTAGGTGGAGAGACATTTTGAGTGAATTAAATGCATTATTTGTGTATAAATAGGAGTGGTTTTTGTGAAGAAAAAGACACTTGAATAGTTGGAGTGTGAGAGTGATTGAGAGTAGGTTTGAACAGCCAAGGCTGTAAGCCTCTGGAAAATTGTAAGGGCCATGAACGTTGAATATCCAGCCAAAGAAAAAGGTTGTAAGTGATCTCCTTTTGTTTATATGAAAACAATGTTTCAGATTTATATATATATCGTTGATTGATTGAAAAAAGTTGTATACAAAAATATATATCTGGATTGATGTATCGATCGATTGAATAAAGTGCCAACATGAAAGAATTTGTAAGTTTGATTTACGCACATAAGTGGAGGGATCGATACTAATATGACAATTATTAAATTGTATTGATAATCCATGGGAGAGATTAGGTTGTATATTGTATATCGATCTGTGTTTTTGATTGATAGCAATGCGGAAGAAAAAAGAGTGCCGGAAAATGTGAATCCGTGGAGTTCATAAGTGGAATGGTAAATCCATGCAATCAAATGAGAAATCAATGAGCATTGCATAAATTGTTGAATTAAATTCCTATTTTCCGTAATGATTGTTCCAATTTGAAATTGAGTCTACGAGTTTTGTTGTATGCTAGCTGCCTTGAGACCGTTGTTGCGCTGAATGGTAAAAGGGCATATATATATATATTGAAACGTGAATGGGTTCGAATTGAATTGAATACGAGGTGCGTGGACTGTTGTGTAAGGTTGTAATTCAATGTTTGAAATTGGGTTTTGTGAGTTTAACTACAGGTACAAGGAGTGATGGAGTGTGCCTACAGCGTAAATGTATTAATGTCTGGCTGTCAAATGCTGAAAGAACAGTAATGCGTTGAATTCACATTGTCAAAAGTCCAAATGGGTTGCAGAAGAATGAATGCAGAAAACTGTAAAGTCGAATTACGGTGTTAATGAATGCCAGGAGGGCGTTTTGAAGGAACTCAACAGCGTGGAAGACCTGATGGTGTATCATCGAATGGAATTTGATGTAGCATAGTTAATTAAAAATTCAATGTGTAATGGGTGACGTTCTGCAACTGGTATAAATTGTTCTGCAGAAGTTAGATTGTATAAGCCAGGAGCGCTGGCATTAAAATCAGCATATTTGAGCTTGAAATCGAATTGTGAATGGAATATTTTTATGTGGATTAGTTGAAGTCTAATGAATGTGTGACCGGTTGATTTGAATCAGGTTGATTCCATGTTCAGGAATTTGGTTGTATAAATATTTAATTGCAGAGATTTATATTGCAAAGAAGTTCTATCGCGGATCGATAAGGTGTTCATGGAGTGAAAGGATCGACTGTGGAGGTGCGTATAAATGGTAAGTTGTGGAAGGTCAGTTTGATGCTGCGTTATAAAATTTGTGCAAGATTTCAGTTTGCATTATACGCTGGAGGTATTCATAAACTACAAGTCAAATGATATTTGAATGATTGCATTGATATGCATTGAACGATTAAAGGAACTGGCGTATTAATGGATGGTGGCATTTAAGTCAATGCGTGACGATTGATAAATGTTGGAATGTGAAAATTTCATATGAGTTGGTTTTTCAATTCAAGAATTCATGTATAGATGGAGTTCCATGATGATGATGGCATTGAATTATGGAAGGCTGTGGAAATTGGGTGTGTTGTTAAAAAAAAACCAAGGGCGCATTTTTTTGCTGACTTTTGATTGATTCCAGCATATGTGAATGTAATTGTGATGGTGTATGAGAAGTAATGGGTCTGAATTATGAGACCATTGAATGTTAATTGGATTGGGAATGATAAAAGGTGCATGTACAATTCAAGCTTTGGTTTTGGACTGAATTGTGTTTGAATCTTATGTTTTGATAAGCTTCAATTCATGAAATTTTTTTTTTATGAAGATGGTTGGTTCTGGTTGTGAACCATATGATAGCTTCCGCATATGAATGGGAAAGTGTGTGAATTTTCCAGAAAAAAAGGTTGTAATTTGGGAAATTCTGAAATGCACTTTTATATGCACAGAGTTTAAAGATTCTGGGTATTCCAGGGTTGGTCCTGCATCAAAAAGCTCCTTCCTTTAATTTAGAAAATGAAATTTCTAAACTGAAAGTGTCTGTGCCCCTGACTGAGTTGGTGAAGAATAGTGCATATAAAATTCAGGTGTCTAAAGGCTTGCAAAGAGACTCTATTTCTGATATGTTTAATGTAGAAGATGAATACTCTGAACTTATCTTTGGTCCAGCCATAGAAGAATCTGAAGAAAATGAAGTCCCTCCCTTTACCTGAGTCTTAGAGTACATGAGTTTATCTTGCATAAAGCTATGTTGGACTCGGAGCCTTACATAATTCGATGCCCAAAGCTGTCATGGAGAAGCTAGGCCTTGATATTACTCGAAAATACCATGATTTTTATTCTTTTGACTCAAGTAGGGTCCATTGTATTGGTCTTATCAAAGACTTGGTAGTGTCTTTAGATAAAATCCCAACCAAAAATGTTTTGATGGATGTAGTTGTTGCTGATGTCCCACCAAGGTTTGGAATGCTTCTATCTAGGTCTTAGGGTGAAAAACTTAATGGAACTATGCAACTTGACTTCTCTTATGCCACTATCCCTATATTTTTCCAGTTGAGGAGGCTATATAGGGAAAAGAAAATGAAATATATGATTACTAGCAAAGAGAAGCTAGTAAACCATACCATTAATGTTGTCCACACCGATTTAGAGTCCTTTGTCTTGTATTCTGATGGTGGTTTAAATGATGAGAATGTTCAGTTGGTACAAGTAGATGAAATACCTGAGATTTCAAAGAATTTTAGGGAAGTCCTCAAACAAGAAAAAGACAAAGCAGCAAGCACTTCTGAGCCTCCTACCTACCAGCAACAAAAAGACAGTGAACAGCCAGAAATCAGCCAAGGTAAAGAAGAGAAAGAAACAAAATTCTAGCATCTACAAGAAGAAGAAGAAGAAGGCCTGTGGAGCATGGATTTTGATGGAGTTGTTGGTAAGGATGGAGATGGTATTGGAATATGGATTAGGAGTCCTGTTTTCCAACCTGAAAAGGTTCCCAACAATGTTAGGGTATGTGCTTATAAGTTGGCTTTTGATTGCTCTAACAATGAAGTGGAGTATGAGGCTTTGATTACAGGTCTCAGAAATTTGAAGAACTTGAATGCAAAGATGATTTCTGTATGTGGTGAATCTGAGCTGATAATCAAACAGGTTAAAGGAGAATACCAAGAAAAGCATCTGAGATTGAGGGCATATAGAAATGCAGTCCTGGATATCTTGAAGCGATTCCCTGAGTACACTTTGACAACAGTACCCAGGATGCAGAATCTCATTGCTGATTCTCTTGCCACTACTGCCAGCAACTTGAAGATTCTGATGAACTCCAGCAATAAGTTTGAGATCTATGTCAAACATAGGCCTGTTGTTCTGGACAATTTAAGGTATTGGCAAGTATTTTGGGATGATAATGAGATTAATGCATTTTTGCAGGGTGATGGAAAATTCAAAGACACTCCAATAGAAGGTGAGTATGAGGTTTATGATCAGGAGTTGGAAGCAAACCAGATGGACATATTGCAGCCAAAAGAATAATATAATTCCTAGAGTTATCATACCTCTAGAGGATCTTTTTTATCAGGATGATGTTGCAAAGAAGCCAAGCTTGGTGCCCACCGAGAAAGGAGTTGAAGATGTAAATCTTGGAACACCTGACAAGCCCAAGTTTGTGAAGCTGTCAAAGGCATTATCCCCTGAGTTAAAGGAGAAGTATGTTAAACTGCTTTCTGAATTTTCTGATGTGTTTGCATGGGATTATTCAGATTTGAAAGTGAATGATAAGAACATAATCCAGCATACTATTCCTATCAAGCCGGATCAAAAGCCATTCAAACAAAAGCTGAGAAGAATAAATCCGAAGCTGCTGCCATCCATCAAAAAAGAGGTAAATAGGTTGTACAAAGCAGGTATCATAGTTCCCATTATATTTTCTGACTGGATTTCAAATTTGGTCCCGGTGCATAAGAAGACTAGAGAGATAAGATTGTGTATAGATTTTCGGAATTTGAATGAGGCATATTAAAGGATAATTACCCACTTCTGAAAATGGACCATATTCTGCAGAGAGTAGTTGGAGCATCTAGGATGTCACTACTTGATGGCTACTTAGGTTACAACCAAATCTTGGTGCATGAGAAGGACCAAGATAAAACTTCCTTCACAACACCCTAGGGAACCTTCCAGTATGCTAAGATGCCATTCAGACTAAAGAACGCTGGAGCTATTTTTCATCGTGCAATGGACATTGCTTTTGCCAATGAGAAAGATGTTTTTCTTGTTTTTTATTTGGATGATTTGATAGTGTTTTTAGGTTCAGATGATGAGCATTTGCATCATTTGAGAGTTGTTTTTCAGCAATGCAGAAAATTTTGGATTTCTCTCAATCCCAAGAAGAGTCTTTTTTCCATGGATGAAGGCAATCTGCTTGGGTATATAATCTCTAAATATGGTATTCACATCGATCCAGCTAGAGTGGAGGCAATTCATCTCATATATCTTCCATGAAACAAGAAGGAGAATCAGGTCTTTAATGGTAAGATGAACTTTTTACACTGGCTTATACGTAATCTAGCTGAATATTTAAGAGAAATGACCAATATGTTGAAGAAGGATAGCACTGTTAAGTGGAGTGAAGAAGTTATCAAGTCATTCAATTTGGTAAAGTTTTTTTTTTCTAATGCGCCAGTTTTGATCAGTCCCGACTATAATCAAGATTTTATCATATTTTCATTTGCATCTGAGCATACTATGGTTGTTGTGTTAATACAAAAGAAACATCAGGTAGAAAAACCAATTGCCTTTTTCAGTAGAACTATTAGAGATGCTGCTTTGAGGTATAATATTATTGAAAAACAAGCATTGGCTCTTATCAAGGCATTGAAGGATTTTAGGGTCTCTATTCTGCATTCACATACTATAGCATATGTCCCTAACATAGCAGTGAAGGATGTCTTGATGCAAGCTGATCCAGAAGGTTGAAGAGGTAAATGGATAGTAGCTATGTTGGAGTATGACTTCGAGATCAAGCCCACGAAGTTGACCAAAGGCCAAGGCTTCACGAAATTGATGGCCCAATCAAATTTGTGTGCCCTGGATATAAACCTCGTTACAGTAATTTCAGAGAATGAAGATGAAGGTCTGCTTGTTCCTATTTAAGATATTTTTCTGCAGTTTCCTTGGTATTCAGATATTGTTTATGTCCTTCATCATCTGTCACCTCCTACAAGAATGTCTAGGAGTAAAGGTAGATCTTTGAAACTTAAATATGCTAAATATTGTATTTTAAATAATGCTCTGTATTGGACGGATCCAAGAGGTGTTCTGCTCAACTGTTTGGTCTAAGAAGAAGCTCAGAAGGTAATGCATGATTTCCACAAAGGTGATTGTGGGGGTCATTTTTTTTGGAAGACTACAGCTAACAAGGTATTAAGAGCAGGGTATTATTGGCCGGCATTATTTTCTGATTTATATAAAATAGTGATGAATCATCATGAATGCCAAATTTTCTAAGGGAAGAAGAAATTGCTTCCACTTCCTTTAAAACCAGTTTCAGTGAATGCTCCATTTCAGTAGTGGGGGCTCGATTTCATAGGAGAAATACATCCCGCATCCTCAACACAACACCGATGGATTTTTATAGGGACAGATTACTTTACGAAATGGATCGAGGTCATCCCAGCAAGGCAAGCAATTGACACGGTAATTATTCAATTCCTTGAATCGAATATTTTATCTTGTTTTGGCTGCCCATGTAAAATTGTAACAGATAACGCAGCAGCGTTCCAATCCAATAATATGGTTGATTTCTATGACAAATACAATATCGCGTTGGGCCATTCAACAGTGTATTATCCACAAGGAAACGGCCTGGCAGATTCATCAAACAAATCGATGATAATTTTAATTAAGAAAATGCTAGAGGAAAACAAAATAAATTGGCACCGAAAGCTCATTAACGCATTGTGGGCAGACAAAGTGAGCAGTAAGAAATCAATAGGTATGTCACCATTTGAGCTGGTTTATGGTACTGATGTTTTTTTTCTTACATCTCTTACAGTCCCAGTTATGAGATTATTGCAAGAAGTTGGCAGCGAAGATGATGAAAATTAGTGAAGGATCAATCAGATGATCCATCTTCAGCAAACAAGAGAGGAAGTGTCACAGAACGTTGTTCAATTGTAGGAGAAGATAAATAATATCTATGACCAGAAGACCAAAGAAAAAAAGTTTCAACTGGATGATGTATTGTTGAGATGGGATGCAAGGAATGAAGACAAAGGGAAGCATGATAAGTTTGGCAACATTTGCAAAGGACCATACAAAATTTCAGCATACAGGGGACATAATGCCTTCTTGCTTTCAGAAATGCATGGCCAAGATTTCCCTGGAGGAGCAGTAAATGGTAGGCTTTTGAAGCACTACCATTTTTGAAGACAAAGGATCAGAATCCATGTCATCAGCATTGTATATACCATGTTATTTTGATTAGAGTTCAAATACACAGATCATTGAAGTTTGGGGCCCGAGGTGAAGGCTATTAAACTTGGATGATATGTGTATGGTTTGGTTTTATTTCAGTTTTCAGTCTTATTCTTGAGTCAGAGTCAGACTGCATAATGTCAGTTTTTAGTGTTTTGACTCCATGCCCAATGGATAAGGCTACTTGGTCTACGGTGTTCTTGGCACCTCCAAGGAGCTACCATCCCCATTGGATCCAATTTTAGTGTCAGTCTAGTCAAACTTCCATCAGTGATCAAAATTTCTCTTTTGCATTTTCATATTAGGAGTCTCATGCCGAATAAATTTCACCATTCCGCTAGGTCATGGATTCATTGATGGTAGTAATTTTTCATCAATTTTCCCTCATGAGGTACTTTTTGATTCTCCTTTCTATGGTCTTTGGTCATGAGTCACTTTCACTTTCAAAATCATGTCATTAGGTCATAGAATGGGTCTCATTAGTTTCTAGGGTCTCACCATGGTAAAATTAATGATTCAAGTGTCAATAAATATCAGTAAGGTCATGAGGAAGTCAATAAACTCAAATCCATAGCACCTGGGATGATCAAAGAGATATTTTATTCAGTTTGATGTAATTTTCACCTCAAAACCATGTTTTGAGGTGAAAACATGATATTTTTCCTTTATTATCATTCATTATGTAATTTTATGTCAGCATATGTAATAAGTCACAATTCAGAGAAGTTATCTCCACAAAGTCATCACCCTGCCTTTAGAGAAGTTTTCCACAGCATTTTTAGTGCCAAATCATCTTCCAAGTAGATCCATCAGAAAGAGCCCGGAAAGATCTTTCCAACGGTATATTACACTCTTAAAACTGACTTCTGGATTGAAACTTATGCTTAAGTGAAGTAAAAGTCCCCTATATCCTCAAATAACCCCTATTTCCCATTTTCCCTTAAACGTTATGTTTAAAGTTTAATTTTTTTCCTTATAAAATCCCTTTTTCCTCCCTCTGATTATAAAATCGCATTATAAAATTATTTAAAATAAATATGCGATATGTTCCTTAACCACTTCCCCTCCATACCATAGAACTTTATAATATAATCAAAGTTCGTATTATAAGTACTCCCCCCTCCGTTCCAAAACACTTCCCCACCATACTGTGATACTTTGTAATAAAACATTATAATAAATTTTTATATCATATAAACCCCACCACCTTAAGTCCTCTTCTATTGCAATCACAACATTTTTATTTCATGCTTCGATTGGCCCTTTGCCAAACTTCTGATGTGATTCAATTAACACTCTAATTGTAATATCCCTCAATCAAAACCGCCCGAAAACATCCCCACCATCAATTTTTTGACCCGATCCGACGGCCCATAGCCAATCAGAACATCCCCATCGGCGCTTTCAAAGAGCCCCTCCTGATTAATCCTGTGCCGTCGATTTTCCCCTGCCAATCGGACGGCCCATGGTTCATCGCCTCCTCCCAATCGAATCGGTGAATTTTGTTATGTAATGCACCCACTCCCTCGCTCGATTCTGCTTGCGATTGTATTTCCTGGCCCCACGATGTAATATTCTCCGTCCATTTATTACAAAAAGCCATTTTCCTTTGCAAAACTTAAAATTTGTTTATTTTGTTTATTACAAAGGCCACTTCCCCCAATCGCATCAGAATTTTTGGTTTCGATCACCGATTGCAAAATATTACCATGTTTCATATATGTTTCGCCTCTGCTTCCCTTCGATTGCCGATTCCGATTGACCCTCGGGCCCACCTCATAATATTTTGACCCGCTTCATATTAAAAGGGGTTTATTCCTTTGTAAATTTAAATATTTCGTTTATTCCGTTTTATAATGACTTCCCCCTTCAATCGCATTGGCGAAAGCCTATATGCCCGCTCCCGAGCCTGATTCTGATTCCAACTACTCTTACACATCACATGGCATATTACATAGTTTTTTTATATGTTATATTCCCTCTCCCACCCCTTCCGTATCCGATTGCAATGCGGGTCCCGCCCCTTTTCCCTTTGTTCCCTCTAGTCAAAAAATCAGTTTCCCTTCACCGAAAGCATAATTTCATTTCAGTTTTATTTCAAACAACATTTTTTTGAAAAGTTAGTTTTATTCAAATGAATAATGGAAAGCAAAGCAACAGACCGAGATTTTCTACAGTAGCAGGAAAAATAGGACTGGCTCTTCAAATTGTTTATTTTTTATGTAACAGTGAAATCTGTCCAGATGACCAAATGTAATGTTTTTCCTTCTTTAGGGTAGATTGTTAGTTTTTTTTTCTATCTTCAGATTTCAGTTCTTCAGCTGTTAAACAACCCCTCTTTTGTGGATCTATGTTCCCACAAATATGGCCTATTTATTGTAATTTTAAATCATTTGTAAAGGGGTCTGAAGTCTGAAATTCAGCAATAGGGGAACAGTGTGGAAAAATGCTTTTCACTTCATTGTACAGTTTGACATGGATTAATAAGAGATGCAACTCTGATTTGTGGGATCCATGTGGTATGACATTTAGCATTTGTTTCTCTCCTTTGTTTCATATGTAAATTGTTATGTTTCACCCCTCATCCATAAACATTTCCTTTTGAATGCTTTCAAGATAGAAAGGTAGAATCCATTTTATATGCTCTGCCTTGGGAAATCATTCGTACTTTGTGTTTTTCTTCTATTTGAAAAGGATCTAGTTTATGCCCTTTTCAGCTCCTCACCAGTCTCTCCATTCCATCCTTATTTAACTTTAATTGCTAAATATCCTGCCTATCTTGCCCCATGAAATACCTTGTGTCCTGATTTAATTCCTCTATTTCAACTATCCCCTTTTATTATCCCACACATCCCTGAAAATCCATTCATTTATTAAAATTCTTTCACATTATTTTATCTAGCCTAATATAAGATCATTATTGCACTTTATTTAATATCTATCTTTATGGAGAGAGCCCTCTCTTGTCCTTGTAGGGCTAGCTACAAGGTTGAGCGTGGTTTACTTGTTACCCTGTTTTTACCTTTTCAGCCTGGGGTCCAATTCGGGTGCTAATAGGTTGTATGGATTCCTAGTCAACATCCATGTCACAAAATTTACTTGTTTTGGAAAACGATCAGAATGCTCTAAATTTCACATACATAGTCAGTTTTCAATGAAAAAAAGTGTGCCAGAATCATGGCGACGAGACCCATCTAGTCATTCAGGTTCCATTTCATTCTGAGAACCTTGAATTTTTAGCAAATTTTTGCCCCCAATTCTGTTTTTGATCACTCCTTCCCACTGAAATGCTTTTGGACTGACAAAAGTTGGTTCTCTGATGAGTGTTTAATCCTCTTCAATTTTCCAAGTTCTATCAACTTGATTCTACTTGGAAAAATATTCATGACAACCACTTTGGTTCCTTGACATGCCTACTCTTGCAAATGGCTTGGTTCTTCAACCAATGTCCTCCTTTTGTTGCTGACCCTTGCTGGCTACTTGCTGATGACTGATAAAATCTCATTGTAAAAAATTGATCCCTCTGTGCTTGAAAATATAGACTGATGGCCTTCCCACTGAGAATCATGTTCCTTCTTTACATAAACGTTCATTTGATGCAAGCTTCTCCTTGGAAACTCTTTTCCAACTTAAGCCCATATGAGTGAACTACAATAATGAATTCAAATATCAGTAACTAGTAGAAATGAAATGACCATTATTTTAACTCTATGGTACCAAATTCCACATCTCGAATAATTTCTTTGCCATCTATTTCGCTTCTTGGCGTGATGCATCATATGGTCTACAAAAGTGTTGTTGATTTAGCTACAATATTTTGTCACCTTATCCCTCTTTCCCCTTCTTTATTTCATCATCCTCCAGTATCAACATGTTTCTCATGCCATGATTTGAGAATGAAGGCTAATCATGAGCCTCTCACTCAAGATAGGACCTTCCAAAATCCTGAGACATCTTGTCACAAGAAAAACCATTAACTTGAAAAACACATCATGTAAGAAACACAACTTGAGGACCTATTCCTTTTGAGCCTTCAAAGCAAAAAATTTCACATCTTGTGAACATCACCATGCATTCTTACATCTTAGTATACGAACCCATCGACCAAAAACAATTCGGAAAAACATGTGTCTTTAAACCATTGACTCTTAAGTCAAACAAAATCATGTACAATACTTGATGATTATTTTCCCAAAACAACAACAATTTCACATCCCATGAAACAATTCGTCAACATCTCCCTTTCATCCTTGGAGACTAAATCAACTCTTCCAAGTCGATAACAAATACATGTAATAATAAATCAACCAACACATGTCAATCACTCATGCATGCACAAATGATCAACATTCTCAAGTTGACAAAATACATGTTAAAAAATAAATCAACCACCACAAGTAAATCACTCATGCATATTCAAGCACAATGAAACTATCAAAAATTCCATTGTTCACACACAATAAATCTCATGCATGTATACAATTCTCAAATCTCTCGCAAGTACAATCCAAAGTACAAGAATCCCATTGGTATGTGCGAGTACTTAAAGAGCTGAAATGACCAAATTTTCTACAAAAAAGTGAGTCAACATACTCCACTTTCAAACCCGTTCCTAGCATATACATGCAACATGCATTATAGAGAAAAAGAAATGCATTCGTATGAAAATTTCAACTAAAAATTTCCATATTTGCTACATCTAAGTGAGTCAACATAAATCTACTTTTCCAACATCTTTCTTCCTGCAATATTTAGAATACTTTCAAGAGAAATGAAATGCATTCAGATAACAAGGAAATGCATCAATAAGGTAAGATTTGCATCAATTATCAAAAGAAATTCAAGGCCTTAATTGGTTAAGAAATATAGCCATCTCTTTCCAAACTACTTCAATGGCGCATCTTTCAGTTGCACTTCATCATGTGTATCATCATGACCCACATCAAATATGGAATTCTCTTTTCCATTCTTGTCAAAATCTCTCTCCACCTTCTTCAAATGTCATGGATGACTTGTTGGGTACAAAGTCCAACACTTGTCTACAAGATGACCCTTCTTATGGAAATGAGTGCAAAATAATTGTATCTTATTTTCAACATGGCTTATATTGTCCATTGGACGTTTGGCTTTCTCTCTCCTTTGTTTTAAAAGTTTCCTATGTACGGATATCTTATTCCAACACCTCGAAACAGTATGGTTATTCAAACCACAAAAGGGACATTCTCCAAATATTATGTGAGTATTTTCCATGTTTATCATAATTAAAAGAAACTTGATTAAATGCATATTTATACCTTCAACATTCACCTTTGTTGCCTTCTTGAGGAGGTGAATTTGATGAGGTAGTGGCTCTCTTCGTAATACCAAAAATGGCTTCAATGTCTTTAGAGATTTCAACATCCTCTTGATCGTCATTTCAATAAGTTGCATGCTTATGTAATATTCCAAATTTTCCATCAGCTAATTGGAATATTAGAGTTCTTACTTTTCATATTTAATTAAGTAAATAAAAGGGTGGAGGGACCCATAAACCCAATATATGAATAAAATCCACTTCTATGGTGTGAATGTGGGTTAGTTGAGTAGTGGAGTAGCATTATGGAGTAGTGGAGAAAAATAATAATGAAGAAAGAGTGGAGGTCATGGAGCAAAAATGAGGAATATGATGGAGATAATGGAGAAATAATGATGAAGTGATGAAGGATGTGGTGAATGAAATTCACACATGATAGAGGGAGTGGAGATTAATTTCAAATGTAATATCCCAAAATGTTGAATACAGTGATACTAAAACACAATATAAGAACTGCAGCAAAGTAAACATTAAATATAAATACACAGTAGAATGGACAAAAATAGTTGAGCCATTTTATTGTATGGGAGATGAACAACAAGTACAACAATTCTCAAAATATGAGACACTCAAGCCAAAGGGATGGCCTGGAATGACCCTGCAATGATCCCATAAGAGGGATTTTGTAACTGCTGAAAGGTAAAATGTGTTGTCCCTTATGCAACTGTTGGGACTACAACTGCCAGAAAGATATAAAGTCATATCTAGGCATTATGGGAGCTCTGATGATGCCGAAACTTTATATCTGGGCTCTATGATGAATCTCCAAGATAACCCAAAAATTATTTCTCAGATCTGTCAATCTAAGAAAATCACCCTCTTAGCGCTTGCACTATATAGTTGTTGGGTATGCATATCTGTTGCATAATCTGATGATATGATGGCTGCAAGGATGCATAATCAGATTTATGCAAGAAGGGATGATCCCTTTACTACATCCTTGGGCTAAAAGCTCAAGATCTATCTCCTCCAATCTCCTCCACTGAAAATAGTTGTTGGATGAACCACAACTTCAGAAAAAAGTGTTGTAAGAGAGGGAGGCTCAATAACCTACTGCTATATGTGTCAAATGTTATGAAACCAGCTCCAAAACTATAAGAGAAGAGATATCAATGCCTTATAAATCAGCCACTTCGAGGGAAAACCTCCAATATATTACATAAATGAACAATTCTTGGATGATACAAATGAAAAAACCTCCTTCTATATATAGGGGTCCATGGGATCACAATATAATTCTATCCAACCTAACAATAATAATGTAAGGGAAAATAATAAAAATATGGGGGTTACAAGGGCACAACAATAACAATAAGGTGGCTATAGTAATAAAAATAAGGGACTACACTAGTAATATGAGGACCTAACATGCCCCTCTCCTTCAAAAAAGTGTTGTCCTCAACGCTTGAGTAGCTCTGGATGCTTCTATATAAAATTCTCATCCCCTATGTAGAAGCTTCAGTGGGTAAGTTCTTGATCCGGGTGGATAATGGTGGCCACCCACCTATTCCACTTGGGACCCCACCATTGGCTCCTTCAGTTTTTTAGTTTTGGCACAACTTACTATTTTTAGAAGTTTTTCGGGTCTTGAACTTCCGGAGCCATGTTGAGGCCCTAAACGACATTTTTTGGGCATTGTTTGTCCAGAAAATATGATTTTGTTTCAAAATTGATTTTTTCGGCAACAGTTATAGTCCTTGGATAGATATTTCTAACGATGTATCATACACATAAAACGGAGATCGTATGCGAAAGTTACATCCCCGGGAAGTTGAAACACAAATTTACCCAAACGGGGCCCATAGTTTTGGCGCTTCATCTCCTAGGGTTAGGTTTTTGGACGTTTAGAGTTCTCTATTGTTTCTCAATAATAAATAGGCCCTCGAGCCTCATTGTAACACATTTCAGAGGTTTGTAGCTGCCACATCTCTTCTCAGATATTCGCTACCAGCACCCTAGCTATTTTATTTCCATTCTTTCTGTAAGCAAATTTCAGTTCTTTGATATTAATGAAATGAAGTGTTATTTCCGTTGCATCATTGTATTTTTGGTTATATGTGTATTCTGTTCTATTCCTTCATAAATCTGAATCAGTGGTATCAGAGCGGTCTGATTTTTCTTGGTCCTTATTTGCATTTCCCCAACAAGGTCGGGGTATAAGGAGTTAGGGCTCGATCTGGTGGAACCTTTGCAAGATCAGCCTCGCAAACCCCGATGGATGCCCATGGGGGACGAAAATAAAGATGAGGGAGGAGGAGATCCTATCAAAATATTTCTCGAGGAGGCCCTCGAAAAACAAAGGAACGTGATGATGGATAAGTTTGCCCATATCCTTCAACGACTGCCCACTGGCGGCGCATCTACATCCAGCAGCCACTCCGGAGGCACGACTCCATTTAAGGTACAAGTAAACTTTGACATTCCCATATTTGAGGTTCAAATAGATGCAGATGTCGTAGATATATGGTTGAATCTATTAGAAGGATATTTCTCTGTTCATGACTTTTCCAACCGGGAGAAGATTATTTTCACACTCCTCAAAGCTACCCCCCATGTCAAGGACTGGTGGGAAACCTACTCTGAGAAAAAGGATGAGACATAACCATCTCTATTCTCAGTCGTACCCACTTGGAATTATTTCTGATATGCCATCAAGGAACAATACTATCCCATGGGGAGCTATGATGACAAGTACATACAATGGACCACGTTGCGGCAACAAAGGGACCAAGATGTGCATGAGCTCACGAATCTGTTCCATACCCTACGAACAAAGTTGGGTATCAAAGATTCAAAGAAAAATTTGGTGCTAAAATATCTCGGTTTTCTGCATAGATACATTCAGGAGGAAAGGGAGTTCCTTTACATCTCCTCACTTGGTACGACATACCAGTATGCTCCAAAGATTGAGCAGAAATTCAAACAGAAGAAGCGAGACTTTGGATCTGCAAATCAAAAGCAAGGGAAAGGTGCCCCCAAACCACAAACGAAAGGAAAAATCCAAGGCATGGCAGCCCAAGACAACCTGCCAAAGCCACAATCAAAGAACAACACCGTGAAGTCAAAGAAGGGCATGGGAAAGTGGTGTGAGTTCCATAAGAGCTCCACTCTGTAATACTCCAAATTTTCCATGCAGTAAATTGGAATATTAATTTTTGCTTATATCATCTAGGAGGTGAATAAAATGGGTAAAAGGCCCATGAGTAGGAATAAAATCCCTCATAATGTGAAAGGGATCAATGGAGCAGCTTAATTTTGCACCTTCCAGTGTGAAAAGGGGAAATTGCATGAGGACAAGGTCAAGTTTGACCAAGTCAATAGCACTGCCTAAGAGGGTGTGGCTTGCTTGGTAAGAGAGCACAGTTTGAGAGGGAGAAATATTCTTTGTGGAAAAAACCCTAATGTGTGGGGTCTAGGGCAAAGAGACATTCACTTGCATAAAATGAGGAAGAGGCAGCCATAGTGAGATATGTTTTGAGTATATGATTTTGGTCTAGTAGAATATTTGCAGTCTCCAGCGATTTAGCTGAGTTGCAGTGTTTTTTAGCATGAGGGATTCTTGTGTAGGATTTCCTCTCCTTCTTGAGAGGCCTCTTGAAGGATTTCACTTCATTTTCCCCACATCTAGGCTCAAGGCCAAAGCTATTCCTTCAGTCACTGCGTTATTTCTGCTGAAGTATAACGTAGTGTTGCAGGGTGTTGCACTGGAGGGTTCCACAACACCATTCCTTCTCTCATCTTTCAGAGGAGGGAGCTCCTATTCCTCGGGAATATTATTGAGGAAGGTTTCCAGGGCTGATTTTTATATTTTGGCATCGGGCCAAGCTTCTCCTATCATTAGCAGTGCAGTCCCCTCTCTAGAATGCGTTATTTCAGTGCATATTTGTAGTGGGGGTTTGCACCAATCATCTTGGAGGGCAAGATATTCACTGCTAGGATCAAAATTGCACTAGAGAGATCCATTGGTGGAGGTTTGCTTCATATTGTACATCTTAGTTAGCCATATCCATATAGTTTCAGATTTGTGTTGCAGCTGCTACCCTGCAACTCCGGCATTTCTGCAGAATTTCCACTTGCATATGTATTGTAGCCAATCCTTCCAAGGATTGTTGTATCATTGTTTTATTAGTGTTTTCAGGGGTTGAGAGGTTTCTCCCCCTCATTTCTTGAGCTATAATTTTCATATCATTATATTTTCATTTTAATATGTTGCAGTGTCTCCATTAAAACTGCGCAGTTATAGCCATATGTATTTTATGTGCAGCAGTGCTCTCACAATTCTTGTACATGTTATATTGAGGCTTTCATTGCCAAGCTTGAGTGATTGAAATCTCAAAGCATTGTATACTTTTCTTCTATAATATCAAAGAGAAGGCTATTTGTATCTTCATGTGTGCTAGCTCATGAAAATAACGTTTCTACTCCATTGTATGTTCTTACAATTGCTACACCCCCTTTATTGGGCATTTCCTCAGGACAACTAGGTGTGGGAGATCTGTTTAACCCACCTAGAAGGATTTCTTTGAAGCCTCCTCTTGGATTTAGGACTTAGATACATTGATCTAAGGGATCCAAGTCCTAGTTTCAATTCCTGTAGCAGCCATTAATGGAAAATGAATTTTCCAGTCATGCCTTGCTAGCTGTTACAGATTTGGAATATTACATTGGTATCAGAGCAACTTTCTTGGCTCAACCTGTGATTCTTAGCCAAAGAGATTAGAATATTGAAGAGGATGGGTTTTATCTCATCATATTTCAGATCCATGAAGACCCTCCCCAAGGATGATAAGCATATAGAAGAGGAAGAACCCTACACTTCCTATTCTCATCGAGAAGGAGACAGAGAGATGAGCAGGAAAAAGACTCCATCTTTTGGAGAAGAAAAAGGGGATAAGCTTACAAGGCTTCTTCCTAGATATGTACATATTATTCATGAATATTTGAAGAATATTAGGAGGGAAATGTGTGAAGAATCTCCGAAGGGGTTTGAATCTAAGGAAAACCCTAAATTTTCATATTAGGATTGTGAGAAAGCAGCTACGAACCATCATGCATAGCGCAGTCACATGCTCAATATTTCTAGAAGAGAGATGGAAAGAGAAAAAGAGATTGCTAGGAGGGAAACTCTTAGTGATTTCCTGAGAGAGTATGAGTCTCAAACTCATAAATTTCGAGATCATCTCAATTTTTCAAAGTTTTGCAAGATCAGGGTGAAGGAAAGAGAGCAGCAGGATAGATTTATTCCATCTAATTTTGAAGGTTCACCTACATTTTCAGCCAAATATTGGGTGGAAGAGTTAGATACCTTCTTGCAGCATCACCAAATCCCTGAAGAGGAAGCCATCAAAGTAGCAACGCTGCATTTGAGAGGTAAGGCTTCTGCCTGGTGGATCTTTGAATCATTTTCTTTAAGAAATGTACACTACATCTTATGAAAGTTTCACTAGAGCATTAGTGAAAATATTTGATAGAAGGATTCATGAGACACACATGGTGGAACTAAACAAGGAAAATCAAACAAAAAATTTTCATGGAAACACAATTCCATTTCAGAAAACCATGAAGGAGGATGAAAAATTGCACCATACCTTGCTAGAAGAAATAATTTCTTCTCACTCCTTTGAGCAAGGGAGCATGGAGATCTCTTTTTCAAAAAGGGATCCAATCATTGGAGGTTTTCCCACTCATGTTGTAGAGATTGAGGGCAACAACGTTGTCACATCTAGAGATTATCTAGTGCCTCATGCAAAGGAAGGAGGAGCTCTAGCTCCAAGTAGAGGGATGCTTGCATCCTTGCAAGGAAGTCCCCGGGATCTCATGTGTGGAGATCAAGGCACAACTCATGTTCTACATGTGCCATTGTTGAGGAGGTGTGGAAGCATGGAGACACAAGGAGAAGGTAGGGAAGAGAACTAGCATCATGAGATGAGATGTACACATCCATATCGACTTCAGGAGATTGATGCACCTGAGGAGAAGACTGGATTGCACAGTGAGGGCATGGACATATTTTTTCATTCATATATGAAGTCATATCTTGATGATGATGTCTCATTGTATGGAGACATTTTTCCAGGGAGACCACTGGATCAACAGAGGAGGATGGATTCTTCACCAGTTGAGGCACCACTCAGTGATTTCAGAGGAGTGGGAACCTTGGGAGAGATTGATACACTGCTGTGAGTCTTGGGTAGACTCAAGGAGAGAGGGAGAGTTCTCTCAACATCATCATTACCCACTTCCATTTCAGATTCTGTGCTGTGGCAAAAGCAGGAGGGGAAGGATAGCAGCCTTCCAACTTGCATCTTTGGCATGAGAGATTTCAAAGAGGAGGATGACCATATGATAGATGTTCTTCATGAGAGATCATCAGCACTGTCACTATGGAGAATAGATCCATATTGGAACTCCCAGCTGTTGGTGGAGTATTCCAAGGATCTTTTCACTTGCATGATATTGGATGATCGATTGCATGAGGAGGGATATTCAGTCAGAGATGGGGTCATCTTCTAGCATGGTAGGATTTTCTTTCCTAGAGCTTCCAAGCTCAAGGAGAAGTTTCTACAAGCAGCTCAGGAGGATTTCCTTTTCAGCCCCACTTTTTCTATGGGAGCATACCACACCATCATGGAGGGGTAATTTTGGAAGGGCTTTGGGGAGGAGATATATCAGCATATGAAGAGATGCATGGACTAGATGGAGATGGAGGAGAGACATAACTCTTTTGGAGAGCTAGCACAACCACCTCCTTTCTCTTTGAGGATGAGAGGATACTCATCTATGAGCCACTCCATTTTTATGAGTAGAACATATGGTAAGGGTATTCATTGTTTACATTATTGTTTATATGATGTATGTATATATCTCTTGACCATACATGTGCAAGATATTGCTCCAAGGAGGAGAATTATTTCTTTTAGGTTTCATGGTATATTCGAAGGAATAAGCATGATTGATGGCCATTCCCTAGGATGAATTGGGGAAGAGGCATACTATGGAGGACATGCCCATTGTACACCATACATCATTCACTCCCTCGGTAATATCCCAAAAGAGGGATTTTCTACAACAATGAGAATACCCTAAGGTATTCCACAGTTTGATATGTAGCCCTATGACTGATAACAGATATTATAGTGCAGATAATTCAATAATATGATCATCAGAAGCCTTTACTTCACTTTTTCACTCAAAAGTGTGGGGAAAAGAGGTGATTTATGCCCTAAAATGAGTGTATTCAGAAATCCGCGTAAAATTAAGGGAAATGGCTGTAGGATATTTTATCTTAGACCGTGTGGAAGCCCCATACCAAATTTTAGGTCAAACAAATGATCCTAGCTATATTAAACAGTTCCTCCAATCCCAACTAGGCTTGAAAACCCTAATTTCCCATGACTTAATGTATGCAGAAGTTTCTGAAGCTAATGAAACGTACGTTTCTGAAGGGATTAGATTAAATATGTTCATACCATCATGGAATTATATCTGGGGCAAGACTTATGCATTCAAAAGATAAAAACATAGATTTTACATGGATAAACCCTCAAGATTGAGGTGCTCCAAAACTGGAAATTTCCAAGAAAGACAGATAGCGTAATTTTTTGAAGAATGAAGCATTTATTTATTATATATTATATCTAGAATAAATATATGCATGAAAATACATATCTTCTACATATCTGGAAGCCAAAGAGGCTGTTTATTACACTCCCCTTGGGGATTTCAGCAATACATGAAAGTATAGGAGTAGATATGAGTTTTACTACAGCAGATCTACAGAATGATTTAGGAAACCTAAAGCATATACTTTAGTGAATGAATCAGATCTAAAACATACATGGATTGGTTGGAAAATCCATGGATCACCACAGTGCAAGGAGAGCTTTTTTATAGAAGAGATCTTGTCTCAAAAACAATGCCAAAACCTCTGAAACACTGCTCTTCAAAATTTACGTAGATTAGGGAGAGAAACTACGTAGATGATGATAGTATAAACCTTGGCCTGATTCCAAGATCTGAAACTGAAGCTAAAGCAACAAATTCACTCTTCCAAGAGGTTAAATGACACACTCACTGAGAAGAGCCACCAATACAAGATATATTTGATCATATCTAGTCTCCACTTGCTACAGCTCACTTAGAAAATGAAACCCTCACTGGAATTACAATGCCAAAGAGAAATGGAGCTTTTCCATATGGAAGATAGTGGAAAATAAAGCACAAGTCTCCTCCAAGAGCTGCTCAAGGAAGGAGGTGGGATTCCTGAACAGAAAGACCCAACAAGGGATGTTTGAGCAGACAATACCTTCAGAAATAATAATATTCAACAACCCTTCTCTTGAGCCTTCTCCTTCCTTTTATAAGATGAGGATGTGAAAAACCCTAAACCACCTCCAAAACTTTAGCTCCTTTCACATGAAGCTCCTCCATCTAAAACTGTGTTGAGCCTCTATATGGTTCAATGAATCTAGACAGAACTGAGATTTGGTCCTGTTGACCTAGTCAATTGTCTCAATCCTATTTCACACACAAGTGGATTTTATTACAATGGCCCAGATTTATCCTTTTTTACATTGGGCATGTATTTATTCTTTTATCTAAGGAGTTTTACATGTCCTCCATTAGTCATTTATTCATAAACATGAAAAGAAAAGTAAAACAAGGAAAATTTGAATATTCCTATTATCTTGGGCTAATTTAGGAACATTACAGTCCTCCCCTCCCAAATGTTGCTTGTACTCCAGCAACTGCAAGGATAGAACTGAAGGATGTCCCCTCCCCCTACTGTAGCATCCACATATAATGATCTCCTCCAAATAATGAGATGTTGTGTCAACAATGAATCTCCATATTGCCTCTCCCAAGCATGCAAGTTAGTTGAATAGCTATCATCATGAATAAGTAGAGTAGTCAAGAAGGCAATAAGGTGCTGCCTAGAGGCTGCCTTGAGGGATGGGATTTGAAATTTATTCAGAAACAACATTCCCATGTGGATCCTCCATCCCCAAGCAATCATCCACACAAAATGAGTCACCTCCCAACATGGAAACTCCTGAAAATATTCCTCCACCTTGAGCTCCCGCAAAATAGGTGGGCTGAAAATCTACACATGGTAGACAAGATAGCCTACCCATATTGTTCTCCTATCCACTTAAGATAAGTGTAGAGTGAAAACTGATCTTGGGCTGTAAGGATATTTCCCTCAAGTGGCACCATGAAAATTAGATCTGCAAAGATCCTCCCTCTAAAGTTGTAAAACTAGTTAGCCCAAAACGTTTCATATGTGATGGATAGAAGAGTATCATTATAAGGTATCCCATCACACACATGGCTCACCTCCAAGAGAAACATGTGTTTGGTCATGGTGGCCACAACTCTTCCCATGTTCCCATTAGAACATGTACTGCAAATAATGTGGGAACCTACTTCCAAAAAGGACACATCCAAACCATGTGCCTCACTCAACATCGTGTCTCCCATCAAGATAAAAGCAATATCAGCAATTGAGAACATGATTATCACCATCATGAAGGAAATACTGAAGGTCTTATGTGATGCAAGAGAGTACCAACAGTTCCCCAAGTCTTCACAGCACAGTTTTACAAACTGCTGCTTCATAAGAATACATGACAAATTGTTTCCTGTTACATGGTTAATCATATGAATAAAATGAACGTACATGTAAGAAAAACATCTTTGCCCAAGGCCACATAAGATATGGTTGTCTCCATCATATAATTTGGCCCAATGTATATCATGGAGCTAAATGAATAGCTTTCCCTCTTGTGCAGCAATGCACTGCCAAAAGATGGGAAGAGGATGCAAGCAAAAGCTCTCACCATATGTTGGAAGCAAGAAGATACATGGATCCATGTATGAGTCCTCAATAATGTTTTGGCACACTCCCATGAAGGGGGATGAACCAAGTGCTGCATGAAAGTCCTCCTCATGCTTGGAAACCCATGTCAATAAAAGCACACCACAGTAATAGATTTCTCCATCTACCACTTCATCTTATTCACCTCCTCTTTGCTCACCAATTGCATCAAATGAGAAGTGGTCCTAGGAATAATCCATCAATAAATCCCAGCTCCAAAGTGACAACACTGTTGGCCTATGCAAATAGGCTCCCATCAACACATAGCTCCAATATTTGACATGCAGAATGTCAAAGGCATCTCCCATAATGCTGCTACATATGAGAAGTCCTTCCCATGAAGAAAGTCCTTCTTGAACATCTAAGGCCAAGGAGTAACCCCTTTGCACTATGATAGTGCCATCTTCTACTCCTACAACATCATGAAAACTTTGAGAGAAAATCTTCCCATGCTCTCTCAAGAACATCCCAAGCAACAAAATATTTTGCTGCCTCCTCATACTTCCATCATCCAAATCATGTAGTGACAACATGGTGCTTGACATGAAGAACGTTATGCCAAAACAATGTGCCCATACTCTTTGCTGCTCCATGATGCAAGTATCCCACCACATACCCTTAGAAAGAGAGTGATGACCAAACTCTTTCAAGATAAACCAACGTAGCCAAGCCTCCTGTTGCCATGTGTCATAGATCAGCAAGTATCTCTCTAGCTTCTTGCTCTCCATCGACATCCACTCAACCAATTGTGGATGTCTCCTCCCATCCTCCATCTTGGTACTGCTCCTCCCATGAGGGCTACCATCATCCCAAATAAGATTCCTACACTTCATGGGATTTTGAAATGCAATCTTCTCAAGGATCAATTTGATCCCATAAGGACTCAAATAGGTGGTAGGAAAAAACCTCCCATCATGATGTGTATGGCTCAATAAGTGTCCAACACAGAAATGAGATATTTTATCCATTCGAAGATGTCCTCCATCAACTATCTGCTCCTCCTTGAATCTATGAAGATCCAAGTGCGAGAAGGGAAGATCCTCCTCAAACTGTCGAAGAACTTTGCACTACATGATTTGTTGAAGTGCACCTCCAATGAATTCTTCCCATGAGGTCTCCTCCTCACGTATGGACTTCCAAAACTAAAGGGGCCTTCGATTTGCTACAATTAGAAGTTTCTCTTTGAGTAGTGGTGTGCTCATTGAGAAAGGGTCATCTATAAAGGAGAAAGGGTTTCTCACTTCAAGATGTCTAACATCCATCATTCCATCCTCTATTACTTCATGAATGAAGCTTCCATGTGAATGCTCCAATAAGGAATGGTTCCTTTCTTCTTCCTTACTACCTTTGCATAGCACAGTGTAACTCTGTTGCTCTAAAGCAACATCATGCAAAGATGTATATCCCTTCATAAATGTGCTGAAATGACAATAGATGGATTTTTAATCATACCTTGCTGAGATGTAGAAGTAAGAGCTTCCTCCTCAACTATGTTGTCCTCCTCCATTGAACATGAAGGTTGCTCCTCCAAGGTTGTGCCAGTGCTGGTACAAGTCTCCTCCCATTCAAACGCCTTGAGGTCTTCTTCAATACCTCTCATAGTTTGGAAAAGAAGTAGGGAGATCTCCTCTTCCGTCATTCTTCCAAGTGGTGGAGTCATGCTTTTTTTTTCTATGTAGAATCCTTCTTCTTTGTTAGGGGAGGAAGTGCATGGGTCTTCGTCTCCTTCTTGAACCCTTCTATAGGTCTCACTGCAACTTCCTTCTTCTTGAAACCCTCTTAGAGTTTCATTGTCTTCTTCCTCAGTTTGTCTAACCTCTTTGGAGAGGCTCTTATTAGATATGAAAATAGATGATAAGAAACTCATCCTCTCCATCATTCTAATCTCTACTTCTTCTCTTTATTCTTCTGATAGCTGGACGTCACAGGCTGAGCCAGAGATCATGCTTTGATACCACTGTAATATCCCAAAAGAGGGATCTTCTACAACAATGAGAATACCCTAAGGTATTCCAGAGTTGGAGATGTAGCCCATGTGACTGAAAATGGATGTTATAGTGAATATAATTCAATAATATGATCACCAGCAGCCTTTACTTCACTTTTGGACTCAAAAGGGTGGGGAAAAGAGGTGATTTATGCCCTAAAATGAGTGTATTCAGAAATACACATAAAAATAAGGGAAATGGCTGTAGGATATTTTATCTTAGACCGTGTGGAACCCCCATACCAAATTTCAGGTCAAAATAATGATCCTAGTTATATTAAAGAGTTCCTCCAATCCCAACTAGACTTGAAAACCCTAATTTCCAATGACTTAATGTATGCAGAATTTTCTGAAGCTAAATCAACGTAAGTTTCTAAAGGGATTAGATGTAATATGTTCATAATATCATGGAATTATATTTTGGGCAAGACTTATGCATTTTCAAGATAAAAACAGAGATTTTACATGGATAAACCCTCAAGATTGAGGTGTTGCAACACTGGAAATTTCCATGAAAGATAGATAGCATAATTTTATAAATACTAAAGAATTTATTTATTATATATTAGATCTATAATAGATATATGCATGAAAATATAGATCTATTACATCTCTGGAAGCCAAAGAGGCTGTTTATTACACTCCCCTTGGGGATTTCAGCAATACATGAAAGTATAGGAGTAGATGTAAGTTTTATTGCAACAGATCTGCAGAATTATTTAGGAAAACTAAAGAATATAATTCAGTGAATGAATCAGATCCCAAAAATACATGGATTGGTTGGCCAATCCATGTATCACCACAGTGCAAGGAGAGCTCCTTTACAACAAAGATCTTGTATCCAAAACAATGCCAAAACATGTGAAACAGTGCTCCACAAAATTTACATAGATCAGGGAGAGAAACTGTGCATTTGATGATAGTATACACTTTGGCATGATGCTAAGATCTGAAATTGAAGCTCAAACAACAAATGCACTCTTCCAGGAGGTTAAATGACACACTCACTGAGAAGAGCCACCAATACAAGCTAGATCTGAGTAGATCTAGTCTCCACTTGTTGCAGCTCACTTAGACAATGAAACCATCACTTTATTTATGCTACCAAAGAGAGATGGAGCTTTTCCATATGCCAGATACTGGAAAAGAAAGCACGAGTCTCCTCCAAGAGCTGCTCAAGGAAGGAGGTGGGATTCCTGAATAGGAAAACCCAACAAGGGATGCTTGAGCAGAAAATACCTTCAGAGATAATAATCTTCAACAACCCTTCTCTTGAGCCTTCTCCTTCCTTTTATAATATGAGGATGTGCAAAACCCTAAACCACCTCAAAAAATTTAGCTCCTTTCACATGAAGCTCCTCCATCTAAAACTGCGCTGAGCCTCTAGATGGTTCAATGAATCTAGACAGAACTGAGATTTGGTCCTGTTGACCCAGTCAATTGTCTCAATCCTGTTTCACACAGAAGTGGATTTTATTACAATGGCCTAGATTTATCCTTTTTCACATTTGGCATCTATTTATTCTTTGATCTAAGGAGTTTTACATTTCCTCATAAACATGAAAAGAAAAGTAAAACAAGGAAAAATTGAATATTCCTATTAGCTTGGACTTATTTAGGAATATTACATCCTCCCTACTCATGAGGAGATTGGACCAACAAGAAAGTGGTTGAGAAGCCACACATTTTATCAGTATCTATTGCAGTTGAGAGTCAAGCTGTGTTGGTTTCACTTGAGGAACCATTTTCTTGCTCATTTGTTACATATGGCAGTAAGCATGATTCTCATTTTTGCTCCCTATGGCTCTATTTTTTTGTCTTTATGAGGAGCATGCTTTTGAGAGAGACACATTGGGTGGATGTGTCCTTTGAGGGAGAAATTCCTCACACTTTTTGCACTACATGTTCTAAGGGGAGCATGGGATATGGTATGGTCACCTTAACCACACAATTTTTTCCTTATGAGGTGAGCCATATGATGGATGTGATTCCATATGACGATGACTTCCAAATCATCATATATGGAATGGTTTGGGCCAACTTGATTTGCAGCATTGGAGGAGAGGTCTTTGGAGATCTAGTCCTCATCTTGCCACTTGAGGGAAATCTTATTGCAATCCAAGATCAGCCAAAAATCTACACTTTTCAAAAGAGGAGAGATAGACAGTGTGGGGTAGGCCACCTTGCCTACCATGTGCAGATTTTCATCCCACCTACTTTGCCTGAGCCAAAGGTGGAGGATAGTTTTCAGGAGTTGCCTAGTTGGAAGGTGACTCATTTTTCATGGCTAATAGCTTGGGGATGGATGATCCATATGGGAGAGCTAATTCCCATGATATTTCAAATCCCATTTGTCAAAGGGACCTCTAGACATCACCTTTTTATCCTCTTGAGCATATCACCTTTTCATGATGATGGCTTGATAGCTGACTTGCATGCTGAGGAGGAGTAATTTGGAGGCTTGATTGATGAAATAGCATCACTCAGTTGGAGGAGATAATCATACATGGATGCTACAGGGAGAGGAGGAGGAAAGAACTCAGTCTATCCTTGCACTTGCTTGAGGACAAGCAATCTTTGAGAGGGGAGGACTGTAATATTCCAAAATTTACATGCAACAAATTGGAATATTATTTTTTTCTTATATCATCTAGGAGGTGAATAAAATGGGTAAAATTCCCATGAGTAGGAATAAAATACATCATAATGTGAAAGAGATCAATGGAGCAGCTTAATTTTGCACCTTCCAGTGTGAAAAGAGGCAATTTCATGAGGACAAGGTCAAGTTTGACCAAGTCAACAGCATTGCCTAAGAGGGTGTGGCTTGCTTGGGAAGACAGAGTAGTTTGATAGGGAGAAATATTCTTTATGGAAGAAACCCTAATGTGTGGGGTCCAGGGCAAAGAGACATTCACTTTCATAAAAGGAGGAAGAGGTAGCCATAGTGAGATATGTTTTGAGTATATGATTTTGGTCTAGTAGACTATTGCAATCTCTGGCTATTTAGCTGAGTTGCAGTACTGTTTAGCACGAGGGATTCCTATTTAGGATTTCCTCTCCTTCTTGAGAGGCCTCTTGAAGGATTTCACTTCATTTTCTCCACATCTAGGCTCAAGGCCAAAGCTATTCCTTCAGTCACTGCGTTATTTCTGCTGAAGTATAACGTAGTGTTGGAGGGTGTTGCAGTGGAGGGTTCCACAACACAATTCCTTGTCTCATATTTTAGAGGAGGGAGCTTCTATTCCTCCAGAAGATTAGTGAGGAAGGTTTCCAGGGCTGATTTTCATATTTTGGAATTAGGCCAAGCTTCTCCTATCATTATCAGCGCAATCCCTTCTCTAGACTGCATTATTTCAGTGCATATCTGCAGTGGGGGTTTGCACCATAATCTTGGAGGGCAAGATCTTCAGTGCCAGGATCAGCCTTGCACTTGTGAGATCCATTGGAGGAGGTTTGATTCATATTGTACATATTATTTAGCCATCTCCATATAGTTTCAGTTTTGTGTTGCAGCTACTACCGTCCAACTCCAGCATTTCTGTAGATTTGCCACTTGCATATGTATTATGGCCAATCCTTCCAAGGATTGTTGTATCATTGTTTTATTAGTGTTTTCGGGGGTTGAGAGCTTTCTCCCTCTCATTTATTGAGCTATCATTGTCATATAATTGTATTTTCATTTTAATATGTTGCAGTTTCTCCATTAAAACTACGCAGTTATAGCCATATGTATTTTATGTGTAGCAGTGCTCTCACAATTCTTGTACATGTTATATTGAGGCTTTCATTTCCAAGCTTGAGTGAGTGAATCCTCAAAGCATTGTATAATTTGCTACCATAATATCAAACAGAAGGATATTTTTATCTTCGTGTGTGTTGACTCATGAAAATAACGTTGCTACTCCATTGTATGTTCTTACAATTGTTGCACCCGCTTTATTGGGCATTTCCTCGAGACAACTAGCTGTGGGAGATCTGTTTAACACACCTAGACGGATTTCTTTAAAGTGTACTCATGGATTTAGGACTTAGATACATTTATTTAAGGGATCCAAGTCCTGGTTTCAATTCCTGTAGAATCCATTACTAGAAAATGCGTTTTCCAGTCATGCCTTGCTAGCTGTTCCAGATTTGGAATATTACACACTCACAACTCAAGTGAGTGTTGGGCCAAGCAGTCGCTGGTGTCCGAGGTGAGGGCTTCTGAATCATATGCATGTTATGATTCTGAATCAAAACCTGACAATGGGAATGACAAAGGGGAGTAGATTATTGATGTGGAGCTCAACGCCACTGTTGCCACTAAGAAGATCCAAAAGGAGGAACCAAAAGATCTAGAGGAGGCAGAGCGTCTCTTCCACTCCCATATGTGGGTAAAGGGTTCCCTGCTAGAGTTAATTTTTGACAATGGGAGCCAAAGAAACCTCATTTCAGTAGATGTGTGAAGCGGTTTGGCTTGCCGACTACTGCACACCCACAACCATACACCATCGAGTGGCTTCACCAAGGACGAGATCTCCGTGTCAGCCAGCAGTGCTGCCTTTCCTATAGCATCAAGCCCTTCACGGATGAGGTATTGTTTGACATTTATCCTGTTGATGTTTCTGATGTATTATCAGGCCAAACATACTTGTGGAAGCAACATGTTGTGTATGAGTCCTGGCCTCGCACTGTTATTTTTATTTTTGGAAATAAGTTGTACAGGATACCAGAGGTACCACCGCCTCCCAATATCTCTTTGGTTACTATAAAACAATGCAATAAGCTCATTTCCCAAACCAGGAAATTTGTTTTCTTGATGATCTACCCCCAGGGCAAGAAGAAGACTATGGCCATGACCTCCAAACATGGCTCCTTTGCACGACAAAAACAAATGGACAAGGTTGTGGAGGAGTATGGGGACATCTTCACCTCACCCACAAGGGTGCCTCTACACTTTCAAGTCAAGCACCTGTTGTGGTAAAACACAACCCCCCCCATTTTTAACTTTTTCACTTCAAATAATGGGGACCCTTTCTATAAATTTTTGACTAAACGTCTTTTCAGATTTTTATTTTATTTGATTATCCTACGCGATTGTTAATTTTTCATTTTCTTTGAATTCTTGTTTTGATTGCTTTGTTAGAATTAATTTTTTATAAGCCTCCCATTGACGTTTGTTTCGCCTCATTTGGTCAACTAGTTTAAAAATGGTACTCCTTTGAAGTCCCATCATTTATCTAAGTCTGGGTTAAAAATGTTATTTTTATTCTTTTTATTTATTTTCAGAGTAGTTGTAGTTTAGAAAAACTTAATATTAAAAAATATATATTATTAAAAAAAAAAAAAAAAAATTAATTTCTCCCGGATCCGTCGCAGATCGCAGATCGCAAATTTCAGATTCGTCGCAGATCGCAGATCGCACATTTCAGAATCCGTCGCAGATCGCAGATCGCAAATTTCAGATTCCTCGCAGATCGCAAATCGCAAATTTCAGAATCCGTCGCAGATCGCAGATCGCAAATTTCAGATTCGTCGTAGATCGCAGATCGCAAATTTCAGAATCCGTCGCAGATCGCAGATCGCAAATTTCAGAATCTGTCGCAGATCGCAGATCGCAAATTTCAGATTCGTCGCAGATCGCAATATCGCAATATCGCAAGATCACAATTTTGCAATTTTGGATCCATCGCATATCGCAATATCGCAATTTTGGATCCATCGCAATTTTTAGAACATGCACATTTAAAAAACCCTGATCCAAGGTTCTTGCGATATGCGATGTGTTAATTTTTTTTATAAAGTTTTTGTTTCACCTCACGTCACCCTCACCTCACACTCCACTCACCATATCCTTCCACAAACTTACATGGATGAATTAATTAGTTTTGATTGATTTCAATGGTTTGTTTTATGAATTATGGGTATGGATTGATTCCAATGGTTTGTAAATTAATTTTTATATTTTTTATATTATAATAATTATATTATAATTATAATGTTTATTATAATTTTAATATAATTTGAACTATAATATTAATCGTATTTAAATTAACTTTTTCAAATCATTTGTATATTAATTTAATTTTGTAACTGAATTAATTGTTAGTTAGTTAATAATTAATTTAGAGTTAATTATTAGATAATTAGAATCTAATTTAGGATTAAATTTCTAATTAAAAATTCTGATTTTTAGCCCAGCAAACAGAATTTCCAGATTTATGCCAGATTTGACTCATCAACTTTGGAAGCTCATAGATTGAGTTATACTTGACCAAATGAGGCCTAGGACGGCTCATTGGAAAGATAAAATCAAGGAGAACATTTCTGAGGAGGTTTCACTAACAGATTTGATGATTTATTGGGTCAAAAATCAGGCAGAAGATCAAGCTCCAAATTTCTAAAAATAAAATCAATTTTCTGAGTTTTGTTTTCTTCATTTTCATTTGCCCAGCCTCTTCTAATTGCAGATTCATGCATCAATATTATCCTTGGTTAATTAAGATCGTTATGAGTATTAATAAGAAGCTCAAATTTCCTTTTTATTTATTTTAAATAGAATTTGATTGGATTTGTTTTAAATGTTAGAAATAATATTTGGATTTTATTGTTGCATCTTAATTCATTTTAATTTATTTTTGCAGGAAAAAACAATAGAAGGGATATTGAGGAAAAATATTTCAATCAATGAGAAGACTCCAACAATTAAAGATTGAAATTTTTGAGCAATTAAAGTTGGATTGGGCAGATTTTTCTTCAACAAACTCTCTTCTAAAAATACTTTTGGGAGGGTTATAAATTGCAGATTGCAAAATGTAAAAAGGGCTGCTCTCCTCTGCAATTCCAGACTTCTAAAAGCATTTATGTTATAGGAATTTAGAGTTGTAGATGGGGAGGAGAGAAAGTTTTAGATCTGAACATTAATGAGGGTTTATTCTTTATATCTTGAATTATGCATGATGGATAGAGTTTGCATTTCTGCAGCTCTAGTCTTGAAAGAAGAAATTCAAGTAATGTAAAGTACTGTTAGAGACCAAGATTAGAGAAGCAGATTCAATTAACTGGTATTTTTGGCATTTCTGTATCAAATATCAGTTTCATTTTTATGTTAATAAAATTGTTGTTTCATTTTATTCATGTTTATGCATTTCTGTTGATATGGATAATTTGTCTCAAATTGTTATGTATCTCTATTCTTATGGATTTAATTATGATTTCTGAGTAACGATTTGCTCAGAAATCTGTCTTACAAAACTGATTTTTTAAATAATAATATGTTGTGAATTTCTTCCACATATTATTGTTTAATTATTGGCTTGATTGATTTGATAATCAATATCATTTTTGTGAATTTCTTTCGGAGTGTTGTTGATTTATTATTTCAGTCAAATGGTCTCAATAGAATATGTTTTGGTACTCACAAATGTGAGCTAAATTGAATTTCTTCGTTGGTTTGACATTAATTAAAAGCCAGACATATTTTAATCCTCATTACTTAATTATATTGCTCTTAATTGGGTTAGATTTTCATCTACCTAATTGAGATAGGATTTAGATTAGTTTCTTTTTGCTTGCATTATAGAATAAGTTTGCAATTAGATTAATTTCTACATTCTTTTAAGTCCTCTTCTCGAAGAGGCAAAATCTTAGTTGTGGTTTGGCTGAACCCAAATCAGCTTAAGGGTCATTTTCTTGCTTGATCAGTAAGAAGAATTGATCTGATATCCCTGTCTATTGGTAGTTAAGGACACATCATAAACCAATAGCGATAGGGAAAAGGTAACTTGACCTAGTTAAACCAGTCAGAGCCACTATCATAAACGGAAAAGGAGCTGCATTAAGGTCTGGACCGGGTGGTTATCCCCCAATGTTGTAGCAGCGATTTTCGAGGCTTCAACAACACCCCATTGACCTGACCCCAGGTGCACTGCTACCCAATGGATCGATTTATAGGCACTCTATTGTGGAGAATGGTGAAATCAAGAGGCAGATTCAAGAGCTACTGCAGAAAGGTCACATTCGGCCAAGTTCATCGCTCCGTGGGAGCTCGATCGTGTTGGTACAAAAGAAGGATGGGACTTGGAGACTCTGTATTGACTATCAGGTGTTGAACAAGATCACTTTCTGGAATAGGTACCCGATCCCATGGATTGATGACCTTCTGGACCAACTCAAAGGGGAAAAATATTTTAGCAAGATCAGCTTGAAGTCTGGGTATCACCAGGTACCAATCGAACCCTCTAATGTGTGCAAGACTGCCTTCAAAGCCAAGAGGGTACTTTTGGATGGCTCGCCATGCCGTTCGGGTTGACGAATGCTCCCACAACCTTCATGACGTTGATGGATGACATATTGCATCCATTCATCAACTCATTTGTAGTGGTGTACTTGGATGACATTCTGATCTTCAACCAGACTTGGGATGAGAACCTCCACCACATCCGAGAAGTCCTCCAAACACTACGGAAACACAAGTTGTGTGCCAATTTGGAGAAGTGCACTTTTGGCATGACCCAGGTTTAATATATAGGATACATTATTCATGAAAGGGGGTTTCATGTGGATCCAGCCAAGATCCAAGTCATTTAGTATTGGCCAAACCCAACCACTCTAACAGAACTTCGCAGCTTTCTGGGTCTTGCTAATTTCTACTGCAGGTTCGTGTTGGGATTCTCTCATATCACTTGGCCCTTGAGTCAAGTCACCAAGGGAGGAGCAAAAGAAAAATTATTTTGGTTGGAATCTCAATAGAAAGCATTCTTAGAATTGAAACATTGCCTTTGTTGTGCCCCAGTGCTCACATTACCAGACTTGCAATAACCATTTGAGATCGAGACAAATGCCTCTGACTATGCTGTTGGGGCAGTTCTTACTCAATAGGGGCATCTAGTGGCATATCATAGTGAGACATTGTCTGACACAGTTCACAAGTATCCCACTTATGACAAAGAAATGTATTTCATTGTGCAGGCTTTTCGACAATGGAAGCATTACATTTTGGGGAAGGAAATAATCATCCACACAGACCACTGACCCCTGCAGTTCATAAAGACACAAGAGAAGTTGCAGAACGATCGCCATCAGAAGTGGTCCACATGTCTACAACAATTTAATTTGAACATCAAGTACAAGAAGGGTAGCACCAATAATGTTTCCGGCTGCCTCAGCCGACCATCGATCCTAGCCATAACCACAGTTCTCAACACTTGTGGACATGAGACTTCTGATTGGCCGCTTCTCTACAAGAGCAATCTAGAATTCAGCCACACATATGAGGCATTCTTGGGGGGTACGCAAGTTCCAAATTTTCACCTCTAAGATGCACTGTTATGTCACCTGGGACAAATTTGTGTTCCTTGAAGCAAGTGTCCCAAGATGATATGTGAAGCGCACTACAGTCGAGTCGCTAGGAATTTTGGGGTCAAGAAAACAGTGGTAGTATTGTAGAAGTATTTCTATTGACCGAACCTTCGACAAGATGTTGAGAAGTACATTAGATCTTGCACTGCTTGCACCATTGCCAAAATGAACATCAAGAAGCAAGAGCTCTATACTCCGCTACCTACCCCTAGTCGACCTTGGGAATCCATCTCCATGGATTACATGTCAGGAATTCCTTCTACTAAGCATGGAAATGACTTTGTTTTCGTGGTCGTTGACAGATTCTCGAAGATGGCCATTATGGCACCCTGCAAGAAGAATATCACAGTAGAAGCCACTGGTAAACTCTTCTTTGAACGAGTGTGGCTGCACTTTGGGATCCCACAGTCTATCGTATCATATAGTGACAGTAGGTTCCTCAGCACATTTTGGTCCAGCCTCTGGTCAATGTTGGACACCAAGCTCACCAAGTCCACAGCTTTCCATCCCCAAACTGATGGACAGACAGAGGTCGTCAATAGGATGATTGTACACATTCTTCACATGTACAATTCAAAGCATCCATGCACATGGGATGAGAGCCTCCCCTATGTAAAACACAGTTATAATCGGGCTCTCCATAGCTCAACCGACCACAACCCCTTTCAGGTGGGCTTGGGATTCCAGCCACTATGTCCCATTGACATATCCATGCCATTTGCGGGTACTCCAGCCGATTCGGCTCATGTCCAGTTTGAAGCTGACAAAGCGAACTACTTCATCAAGTGCATTTAGCACATTCGACAATAGGTTCATGACATATTGGACAGAGCCAATGCTAAGTACAAGCAACGACATGATCAACATCGGGTACCACACAACTTCCAGGTGGGTGACAAAGTGTGGTTACATTTACAGAAGGAGCGCCTCACTGGACCCCACCACAAGTTTTTCCTGTTATGATATGGGTCGTACACCATCATTAAGTTTGTAGGGAAAAATTCCTTTGAGCTCATTTTTCCACCATTCCTTGGTCTGCACCCAGTATTCAATGTAGACTGCCTTCACCCCTACTTCCTACCTCTACTGGAAACCTCTGAAATTGTAGAAGAACTCACACCAAAAGAGTTAAACCCAGACTACATGGAACGGACCACTACAGATTATATCATGGACATGGAAATCAAGAACACTTGCCAACGGAATATCCAACTGTATCGGGTTGTCAAAGCTGGCCAACTCCTGCACCAAGGCAAGTGGTTGACCAGGGACCAAGTTCAGAAGAAGTTTCCTCATCTCATGGAGGAACTCAACGCAATGGGGAACATTACTTCCTAAGGGGGGAGGAGTGATCTAGGTGGATATTGGTGGCCACCCACCTATTCCACTTGGAGCCCCACCATTGTCTCTTTCAGTTTTTTAGTTTTGGCACAACTTACTATTTTTAGCAGTTTTTCGGGTCTTGAACTTCTGGAGCCGTTTGGAGGTCCTAAACAATGTTTTTTGGGAAACGTTTGTCCGGTGAATATGATTTCGTTATAGAATTGATATTTCCAGCAAAATTTGTATTCCTCGAATAGATATTTCTAACGATGTATCATACATGTCAAATGGAGATCGTATGCCGAAGTTATGTCCCTGGGAAGTTGAAACACCAATTTACCCAAACGGGGCCCATAATTTTGGCGCTTCATCTCCTAGGGTTAGGTTTTTGGATGTTTAGAGTTCTCCATTGTTTCTTAATAATAAATAATCCCTAGAGCCTCATTGTAACATAGTTCGGAGGTATGTAGTCGCCACATCTCTTCTCAGAGATTCGCTACCAGCACCCTAGCTAGTTTATTTCCATTATGTCTGTAAGCAAATTTCAGTTCTTTGATATTAATGAAATGAAGTGTTATTTCCACTGCATCTTTGTATTTGTGGTTATATGTGTATTCTATTTCATTCCTGCATAAATCCGGATCAGTTCTTCCACTTGATGAGATACTCTGAAATTGATCGATTTCGTAGTTGTCGAGTTCTTGTTTTCGTGATTGTTTCAGGTTCCTGTATGATTTATCCTTCCTCATCAAGTTCTTGTAATATTGTTTCAACTGGAATTTTTTCACCTATAACCTTCTTTAATCATGAAACATGGAAAACTGGATGCACTCACGAAGAAGAAGGAAGCTCCAATTTGTATGCCATAGTACCAATCTTTTGCAACACCTTGTAAGGACCATAGTATTTTGGCGATAATTTATTATCATTCTTAGCATGCTTGAGGGACATTTGTTTGTGTGGATGTAGCCATAAAAATACCCATTTTCCTACATCAAAAATTCTCTCGCTGCGATGTTGATATGGCTGTTGTTTCATTGAATTTTGTACCAAATTGAGGTTATCCTTTAAGAGTTGGAGAACTTTTTGTTGATGCTCGATGTGATCTTCCACTTCTTGCACCTTAGAATTTTCTCTTAAATATGATGTGATAAGCGGTGGATGATATCCATAAAGTGCCATAAATGGGGTCATTTTTTCTACAGTATTGAAGGAAGTGGTATACCACCATTCCGGCGGAGGTAACCACTTGTCCCATTATGTTTGTTTATCAAATAAAAAACAACGAAAACATCCTTCAAAACATTTGTTCACTATCTTAGTTTGACCATCAGATTGAGGATGATAAGATGAGCTATGAGCTACTTGAGTACCCAAACAAGAAAATAATTCCTTCCAAAAATTTCTAGTAAAAATGGGATCTCTGTCGCTTACCATAATCTTTGGGTCTCCATGTAGCTTTTGAATTGTTTCCATAAATGCAGTAGCAATTGTACTTGCTTTAAATGGATGAGATAGTGCACAAAAGTGTGCATAATTGGTAAGTCTATCAACTACCACCATGATGACACTCTTTCCTTCAGACTTAGGTAAAATTGTGATAAAATCCATTGAAATCTCCTCCCAACGTTGACTTGGAATGGATAAAGGTTGTATAAGACCCGGGGACTTAATTTTCTCAACTTTATTTTTCTTGCAAACCAAAAATTCTGCCACAAATGTTTGAATATCAGATTAAGGCCATCCCAAAAAATTATTTCTTCACCCTGTGGTAATTTTTTAAAGATCCTGTGTCCTCCTAAAGGAGAAGTTTGCAATTCCAACATAATATCTTGTTTTATTTTGGAATTCTTACAAATATATAAGTGATCTTTGTACCTTAAGGAATCATTTTTCCAACTAAATGTATCAGATGTACTGTGATCTTGTTTCAAATTTTGAATGATTTTCCACACTTATTTTTCCTTCTTCCATTCATCTCTTGCTTTGATTATCCAATCTGGTTGGATAACAGAAATTGCACAAAGAAATGCTTCCACCTCTTCATCCTTTCTTGAGAGTGCATCTGCAACAACATTTAGCTTCCCTTTTTTGTAGATGATTTCAAATTCATAACCAAACATCTTTGTGACCCATTTTTGCTGCTCTTCTGAAGATAGTCTTTTTTCCAAAAAGTGTTTAAGACTATCATGATCAGTTATTACATTTAAGTGCCTTCCCATTAGGTAAGGTCGCCATTTCTTTAGTGCATGTAGTATTTCCAACATTTCCTTCTCATAAATAGCTTTATGTAAATACTTTCCTTTGATTGGATGACTTTCAAAAGAAATAGGTCTTCCTTCTCACATTAACACAACACCAATTCCATTTCCTAAGGCATCACATTTCACAATAAAGGTTTTTGTGAAGTCTGGCATATCTAAGACTAATGTTAGGAACATTGCCTCTTTAAGATGTTCAAAGGACTTAGTTGCTTCAGGAGTCCATTAAAATGCATATTTCTTCAATAATGTTGTTAGAGGTGCTTCTATTATCCCACAATTCTTAACAAACTTGTGATAATACCCTATTAACCCGAGAAATCCTCGTAACTGCTTTATGGTTGTGGGGACTTTCCATTCCTTAATCTATTTAATTTTTTTAGGGTCTACCTTAACACCCTCATAAGATACAATATGACCCAGATATTCCACCTCTTGTACTCCAAAGAAAAATTTGGATTTTTTTTGCATATAATTGTTTCTCCTCCAATAGTTTGAGAACCCTGTCAACATCTTGAACATGATCCTTCCAAGACCTGTTGTAGATTAGTATGTCATCAAAAAATACTAGCACAAAATTTCTAAGGAAGGGTTTGAAAATGGAATTCATCAACCCTTGAAATGTAGAAGGTGCATTGGTAAGGCCAAAAGGCATGACCAAAAATTCATAATGACCATCATGAGTTCAAAATGTTGTTTTCGGAATATCTTCAGCCTTCATTGTAATTTGATGATATCCTGAACAAAGATCCAAGTTGCTAAAATAAATAGCGCCATGTAATTCATCCAATGATTAATCAATCATAGGAATGGGAATTTTATCTTTAATAGTGAGCTTATTGAGCTCCCTGGAATCCAGACACATGCGCCATGATCCATCCTTCTTGTGCACTAATATTACTGGAGAAGAGAAAGAACTTTGACTAGGTTGAATTATACCAGCTTCTAAAATTTTTGCAACCATATGTTAAATTTAACTCTTTTGGACATAAGGATATATGTAAGGCCTGATGTTTGGAGGAAAATTTCCTAGAATCAAATGAATAGCATGATCATGATCATGAATAGGTGGGAGTCCTTTGGGAGTATCAAAAACCTTGTAATTATTGTCCAACAATTTTTGGAGATCTTGAGAAATAGATGATTTTGATGTTGGAACTTCTTGTGAGCATAATTGTGCAATTACACCTTTCTATTCTTTATTCAGAAGCTTTGTCGTGAAATTATAGCTTATTATCTTTCTTGGCTTCATTGTGATACCCCGTAATTCAATTTCGTTTCCTTCCAAAAAAATATTGAGGAAAACTTCTTGAAAATTAAAAGCTACCATCCCAAAATACTGTAACCATTGTACTCCTTGTAGAACATCAACACCTCCCATTGGAATGGAAAGCATTGGACTATTTAATACATATTGCCCCATGGTTAGCTTGATACTATGGCATTTTCCAGAGAAATTTATAGTTCCTCCATTTGCAACCATGACTTGACATTTTGGTGTTGCATATAGGAAACAATTCAATTCCTTTGCTACCTTACAATGAATAAAATTATGGGTGCTACATGAATCAATCAACACTATTACCTTTTTCTTCTTGATATGTCCTTCTATCTTAAGAGTTTGAGGAGTGGTAATTCCTGCCAATGCATTATACAATATGGTTGGACTCATTTCTTCTTCTTCTAGGGTTGGTTCCTGGTGCATATCCTCTTTTTTGAAGTTTCTTATTCATTTTCTTCCTCCTCTTCAAAATCTATGTAAAATAATTTCTTCTCAGCACACTTATGACCTTTAGTGTATTTTCTATCACAACTGTAGCAAAGCCCTTTGCTGTTTTTTAATCCAATTGTTGTGGTGTCAACCTTGTATGTTGTGGAAGTCTAGGAGTAACAATACTTCCATATTTATAGATGTGAGTGGTAGGTTTCCTTGTCACCATAATTTTACATTCAAATTTTCTTGCCAACCTGAATGCCTTCTACAATGAATCAGGTTCCCAAACGTGAACTTCATGTTGGATTTCATCCTTTAAATTTCCTATGAAGACATCAATCTTGTGTTCCTCTGGAATATCAGTTACCCTTATATTCAATTTTTGGAAGTCCTCAATGTGCTCCACCACTAAACCCTTTTGTTTGAGATTTATCAATTGGCTAAAGAAGTTGTTGCTCTTTGTATCCTCATAATGTGCTATCATTTCCTCCATAAAAATTGACCAAGTGACAATTTTTTTACGAGATCAAATTCATCGATACCATACAAATGTATTTTGTTCTAAATGTAAATTTTCAATGCGTACCTTTTGTGTGTTTTGCACATTATTGAGATCAAAATACTGCTCCATTTGTAGTATCCATGTTACAGGATTCTTGCCATCAGACTTCCTCATATCCATGTTTGGAATATGGTGGCTCTTCCATCCAAAATTGGAGTTTATGAAAACACGATTAACATTTATTTTTTCCTCATCATGAGTTTCCTCTACTATCTTTTCGGCATTAGGAAACATTTCTTGTATCAACTTTGTCAAACCTTCCATGTGTGAATTTAGATCATTCTTCATGTTTTCCATGTTGTATTTCATGTCATCCATCTCAGATTCCATGCCAGCTTCCATGCCATCCATCTTAGCTTCCACGCATTTCTTCAAAACTTCCATTTCATTTTTTGTTGCTCTTTGCGAGAGCGAAATTTGGTGCACTTTCTCTTGTAATTTGGATATGTCATGTTGCAATTCTTCATCTTCATGAGACATAGTAGAGCCTTTTAAAGGATTAATGGGTGTTGAATTCTTTTTAGTAGGCATTTTATAACCGAACACTGATATTTATTCTACAATATGCCCTTGGAATCAATTCAAACTGATTTTTCACACAAGACTTATGCAATTCGAAAAACAAATACACACCTATTTATTGATTCTAAGTAGCTTGATATTGAAACTAAGCTATCTCTATGATTTCAGATCTTCAATATCTAAAATTTGGCCCTGTAGTAGCCCTCTTAAGCTTCTTTCAATTTCCATAGGTCTCACCTGATTTGGATTCTTCAAGACAAAGTTATGCCCAATCTCCCACAATGACCTAATTATGGACTGGTCCAGTAGAGATAACTTGTATGGCATTCCATGTGTCATTGTTTCCTCCTTCAACTTTGAAATTGATACAAAGGGAACTATAGTTCATGTAATTGCGACCACTTATTACAGAATTCCAATCTGATGCTCACAGTCAGAGTTGTGACGATTTTCCCAAGGTCACCTCTTTGAGATGAAATTCAGAAGCTTGAAACAACACTAACTTCCACAGATTTTATCTTCGAAAATATTGCAAATAAAGCTCTGAAATTTTTCCACGATGTTACTATGGATTTTTTCTTCACTCTATGAAAATTTTAGCTTCTGAACCCACATCAAAAAAAAATTATTGCCACAATTCCACGATGACCTTTTTATGTTAAATTCAAGCGCCTATAAAAAACCCTAATTTCCACAGATCATATCTCCAAAAATATTGTGAGCCAAGATCTGAAAATTTTCCAAAAATTTCCTCAGGATCTTGGCTTCACACTCTAAAAATGTCAGATTCTAAACCTTCATAGAAAAAAAATTATAGAAAAAATCCCACGATGACCTGTTTGCAGCAACGAAACCCTAGAATCCAAAGCTCTGATACCAAATGTTATAAAATCAGCTCCAAAAATAGAAGAGAAGAGAGATCAACACCTTAGAAATCAGCCACTTCGAGGGGGAAACTCCAATAAATTAAATAAATGAAAAATTCTTGGATGATACAAATGAAAAAACCTCTTTCTATATATAGGGGTCCATGGGATCACAATATAATCCTAGCCAACCTAACAATAATAATGTAAGGGAACAATAATAACAATATGGGGGTTATAGGGGCACAAAAATAACAATAAGGGGGCTACACTAATAAAAATAAGGAACTACACTAGTAATATGGGGACCTAACATCAAATCATCTCTTGAGTGATGGAAACAATAGATCCAATGTGATGAGATGATCCCTGACAGGATTTCCAGCTGAAATAATGGAAACTTCCTTCCTCTAGTAGATCTACAGAACTGGACTGCGCAATCCTTGTAGGGACTTATACAACATGGAGGTAAATCTCAATGGCCTAAATGTAAAATATATATCTTCTACTCCTGGAACACTGAATCTGAAGAAAAAAGTGGTAGGATGAATCCTCCACCGGTTTCCTAGCTGAATGCTAGAAACAACCTCCTCAAGATGGCACCAATGCCTGATAAGAAATAGAGCTCAATAGAAAACCTTCCCAGATTAGGCACACAAGTCCTCTATGGGTAAGGGTGGGATTCTCGCTTGGGGACACCATGTGCTAAACAACACTGCAAACTTAGCTAAACAACATAACGGTGCATGGAGATGTCACCTAAAAAATCTAGATCTAAACAAATCAAAGAATAATCCAAGTATCAAAATCTGCCTTCTATTTTGCCTTCACCTTAATTATATAGATCATGAGCCTTCCATAGCTTAGGCCCACTCCAAAACTGTATTGTACATGTGGAAATAGGCCTCCATGGTTGACTGCATTATTTCTCCATGTCCTCCATCGTGTTCACATAGGGTCATCACCCTCTCCATTATGTGTGCATTAAATGCATCACTTCCTCCACTAATTAATCATAAGTGATTTATGATCTTCTTTGAATTCACTATGATCTTAGTTGAACTCTTCAAATATCCTCATGATTTTACATTTAAGATCCATGATCTTAATTTATGGTTTCATCCTGCATGATTTATCTCATAAATGAGACAAGATATCCATTTCTTTATTAGTAATGGAGCTACTCCACTATTCCATGATTTATATCTATGTTAAATTAATCCACATTCACACATAAAAAGTGGATCTTATTCATCCTTGAGGATTATGGGTCCCTCCACCCTTTTATTTACTTAATTAATTAATAAAATTAAGAACTCTAATATTCCAAATATCATGTGAAAATTTAGGAATATTACAGTCCTCCCCAAAAAAATGTTTCTTTTACTCAAGCAACTACAAGACTAGATGAAAAGCCATCCATTCCCCTCCAAATGGTATCCACATAAGGAAGGCCTCCTCCATTTTCTACAATGTCTTATGCATGTTTGGTTCCAAAGTTGTCTCTCAAGAATACGTAAAATGACCTCCAACTATATAGTTAGATGCCCTTCTTTCTCCAATAAGTGCCAAGTGACAACCGTATGTTGTCCAACATCATCATCAATACATGAGATACATAAAATAAAGTGGTCCTTCCCACAAAGGAATAGTCCCATATCACAAAGCATTTCTTCATCCCATTTTTCATGAAGTATATTGAAATTGACATGCCCTCATATTTAGCCCTGTTGGCCTTGTTGGATCCAAGCATCATTCCAACGTTATGAAAAAGAAGAAATAGAGATATATGGGTAGACAAAGATTTCAACCCATATTCTCCCAATAGTAACCATCGGAGTAGGGCCTCTTGCTTCCATCCTCCATCTCCACCATGTAAGATGGATAATCCAAACTCCCCGAAAAGCAATCTAAGAAACAAGAGATCTTGTCACCTTTTCATCTCCTCATGTGCATCATGGAGTAAAAACATATTGATAGACATGTGGAATGTCACATTAGCCTAATACAAGAAACACCATCAATAAACATCATGAGAGCCCCATGCCAAGTTTTATACAATACAAAACACTTAGACATAGGAGATGTCATGTGATGGAAAAACTCTCTTAAGGTCAACCAAACTGAACATGCCTTTCATTGATACATAACGTAATTGATACACAAGGCATGAGTCAAGAAAATATGAGCTTTTGGGTGGTAACCATACTCACCCAAGAGCAGCCAGCACAGCCATGCCTCCTTCTTCATTACATGAGTTTTTTTCAAGGCATGGATCAAAGAAATAGAAGCCTTTGGGTAGTAACCAAACTCACCCAAGAGAAACCAGCATAACCAAGCTTCTTGCTGGCCCATGTCATATATCTGCAAGTGGTCATGCAAGCCTTTCTTATCATTCTCACCCACTCATCCCAATGTGGATGATGAATTATGTTCTGCATAAACATGGTATCCTCTCTTTGTAGAATACCATTCTCCCCAAACTGATGAAGAACTTTTCACTCCATGATATGTTGAAGTGCACCTCCAATGAGATCTCTTAGGGACAACTTCTTCTCATCAATGCACCTCCAAAACCAATAAGGTTTTGGATCTGCTGCAGGTAGAATTTTCTCTTTGACCTATGAGATGCTCATTGAGAAATTGTCATCTAGAAAGGATAAAATATTCCTCATCTCAAGATGTCTACCATCTATCATATTTACCTCCATTTCTTCATGAGTGAAGCTACCTTCAAAATGCTCCAAGAATAATGGGGCCCTTTTATCATCACTGCTACTAAGTGATAGTGCTATAGATCTGCGTGGTGATACATATGTTGTCTCATGGCAAGGCACAATGCTGAACTCATAGCCAACCATTGTGCATAGTATCATGTCATCCCATATTCTAAAATTATACACTTCAAATCAAAGGGTTGAATGTAGCTCATCAATGATGAACTAGGATAGCTCTTCATCTCCTCCTTGATTAGACCAAGGGTCCTCTGCACTATGATATTTTTCTCCTTAAAATCAGCATGTTATTCTAATCCTTGTTCATACAATGTCCCTTATGGTATGTCCCCATAAGTTTCAATAAGATCTATTAAAACAATATGTGATGAAATTGCATGAATACCTTGGATCAACTGATTTGTGGGAACCTGTTGCAAGAACGCAAGAGTTCCTCCAACTGGTACAATGGCCTCTCCAACTACTGGTAAGTGTGATGGTTGATATTCTTTCAATGTACCAGTGCTAGAATCTACCTCCTCTTCCTCATGCATCTCCTGAATCATGCATGGGACTCTATATGTCAAGAGCTCAAGACTATCTTGCAAATATGCAAGTGTCTCTTCTCTAGATACAAGTACTTCTACAGCTAGTGGTGAATGTAATGACCCTTTGTCTAGATTGACATGAATGACGTCCTCGTTTGTTCCCTTAGAAAATGTATCTTGGTGACACATCTATGGTTTTCTCAAATCAAACTTCTTTCTCAACTTGTGAAGGAAATATGAATCTTTATTCACCTTTCAATGCTCCATGTGACCAAACCACCAATAACTGGCTTCACCTTGAAGATAATGTGTTTCAATTTGGAAAACCTCTCCTTCAGGTACAGGATGTAGCCTGAAAAATGTATCTAAATCTTTCCTCTAAGCCTTAATAGTGCTTGAGGAAGATCCATCAAATGTAGGCAAATAGAATATATTATGCCTCTTTCTTCTATTGCTGCTATAGGATCCTCTTCATTCTTTAGTTTTGAAGAATTGTTGGAGAGTTAGTTTCTCCTTGAATGTTGACTGTGCTTTGTACTCTTCAAGATATAGACTCATAGTCTCATGAGTCTCGGGTTCCATGTTTCTTATTTATTCATGATTATACCATTCACCCTCTTCAAATAAAGTTGGAATAATATATTTATGAGGAGATATATGATTGTCTGGTTTACTTTGTTGCCGATAGGAAGTTCTTGGACCTTCCTCATCAAATATTCTTCTTGGATCATCCTTTTTCCTTTCTATCTTAATTTTTTTGACCTACTTGGAGAGACATTGTGACGCAAAAAAATTGAAAGTCAGCCCCACGGAGAGCTGGTCAACTATAGCATGGCTCTGTCAGCATTTCCCTTCTGGTTTATCCCACGTGGCTCTTTATATTCCTTTTATTTTATTTATCAATTTCAAAGAAATTGAAAAATAAACATATTCGCAACTTTCGAATGTTATATTATATTCCCAGCTTATATATATATATATATATATATATATATATATATATATATATTATCTCCGAACCTTATAATCAAGGCTTAGCCCTTCGCGCTTTATATAAATCGACTGCTCTATTTTGAATAATTTACTGTGCAATAAACCTTGGCTCCGGGCCCCACCTCTACGACCAATCGCCCAATCAACCACACCATACCTTAGTTAAACGTCGGGCAAGTCCATCGGGCGACCACCATTAGATCGCAAGGCTCTAGATCGACGACACGTATGCATATCGCGCAGCATCCTAGTACAAACTATAACGTGCGATGGCGCGCTTTGACAGCGGTTTTCTTTGGGTCCACCTCGCCACGTGTCAATTACTCTGTGGAATCGCTCGCGTTCAGAAAATACCGCCTACTCCGCAAAAGCGGTGTGATATGGGCAATCCACCTTTGCAAATCCGCTTGTGGTTTTGGTACAGTGATTAACCAAGGCCACGTCAAGGTTACATTATTCTTCTTATTAAGTTAACTCGGGTCAATCCTCGGCAGGGTTTGAATTAGCAACAAACGTGATTCTCTTCCGATGGCTTTTAACTATCTTGGGTAATGTTAGTTGACCACAATTTTACACAGGCTCCTTCTATGAATGGAGATTTATTTAGCAGATCTTGTTTAACAACGATGGATTTTCTACACAGACCATGCTTGCGGGCGGGGGTTAAATTCATTCGGTTTTCTCGAATAAATTAAGGGACACAACAGACAGAGATATATGGATTTTATACAGGAGTTCAATTATACATGCACAGAGCTCATCACTTCGCAATTAAACAATCTCTTCACAATTAAGGATTCGAAACGACTCTATGGCAAATGTGCACTGAAATTATTTAATTGGAAGCAATCGACCACGCACAAAGTTTTATTGCAGAAATCTCTTCTCTTCCTCCCTTCTTCTTCAAAACATCCAAGGAATTACATTTATATACACAAACATATGACTCTTCAGTTCCTCTGACAGGACCGTTCTAGAAATCAAAGGTCTAATTACAATTCATTCAAATAATTGAAATATGACAGATGGCTAACTATTCGACTTCCACTAACTCTAACTGATCTAAATAATACAGTCAGCTGAGGTATTGACACCTAGCTATTACAACTCAAATGTTTTCAAACCCTCCTAGCCACAACATGTGGACAAAACTCCTACATTGCTGGCTAGTGTCTAATGCCCCTACATCAGACTCCTGAGGGAAATTTTCTTCATGGGCTCTTGTCCATGAGCTCTTCCACTGATCTACCTATCTTCTGCAACATTTCTTCAGTCATCCAAGTGGCATCTTCCCCTGGCTTGTCTTTCCATTTGATCAAGTACTAAAAGTACTCTTATCCTCTAGTCCTTCTGAATGTTCTTTTATCCAATATCTTCTCTGGTTGCAATGGTTGCGCTGGAGGTAGCTGTTCTCTCCACTCAATCTGTTCCTTGTCTGCTGATCCTTCTTCTGCACCATCATCTTCATACTTGTACAAATCTGCAACATTAAAAATGGGAGATATTCCAACATCAGGAGGTAATTCAATCTCATAAGCATTTGCAGAAAACTTCCCAAGTATCTTGCATGGCCCAATCTTTTTGAACTTCAATTTGTTGTACTGCTTCTTCGGGAATCTCTCCTTTCTAGAGTGTGCCAAAACCTGATCTCCTACTTCAAAATGAACTTCTTTTCTGCTCAAGTCTGCTCTGATTTTGTATCTGATGTCGTTGCCTTGTAGTTGCTGTTTCACTTGTTCATGTATGGCCTAGATCTCTGAAGAAAATTCCTCACCATCTGCACTCCTCAGTTCTTCCTTTCCCAGATTTCTCAAATCTGATACTCCTCTGGAGTGCATTCCATAAACAATATGGAATGGGCTCTACCCTGTGCTCCTGTTTGGTGAGTCATTACATGCATATTCCGCCTGAGGAAAAATATGATCCCACTGCTTGGGATGCTCTCCTGCAAGACTTCTCAACAAATTTCCCAGACTCCTATTCACTACCTCAGTTTGTCCATCAGTCTGGGGATGATAAGCTGAGCTGAAACTTAGTTTGGTACCAAGTTTCTTCCACAGTGTCCTCCAAAAATGACCCACAAATCTGGTATCTCTGTCTGAAACAATACTCTTGGGCAACCCATGCAATCTAACAACTTCTTTGAAGAACAAGTTAGCAACATGGGTGGCATCACTAGTTTTATAGCATGGAATAAAATGTGCCATTTTGGAGAATCTATCCACTATAACAAAGACTGCATCATTCCCTCTGTGAGTCTTGGGAAATCCTAGAACAAAATCCATACTCACCATGTCCCAAGGCCTGTCTAGAATAGGCAAGGGAGTGTACAATCCTGCATTCTGGCTTCTTCCTTTAGCATATTGAAAAATTTTGCAATTCTTCACAGACTTGTCCACTTCTATTCTCATCTTAGGCCAGTAATAAAAGTGACTCAGCTGCTCATAAGTCTTATCAGTACCAAAGTGTCCAGCAAGTCCATCACTATGCTTCTCTTTGATCAAGTTTTCTCTCAAGGAACATTTTGGTACACACAGTTGGCTTCTTCTGAATAACAAGTCGTCCTGCAGGAAATAATCCAGCCACTGGCTTCTATCTGTTAAAACAGGGTTACTACATGCCTCAAATGCTTCTTTAAAATCTGGTTCTGTTTTATACAATTCTTTCAGAAAATCAAATCCTACAACTTCAAAATTTGTTTCTTGAACAAGCATGTTCCTCCTACTCAAAGCATCAGCTACTTTATTGGCTTGACCACTTATATGTTTCAAAACAAAATTAAACCCTTGGAGATACTCAACCCATTTGGCATGCTTATGTTTCAACTTGGGCTGCTGTACAATATACTGCAAAGCATGATTGTTAGAATATAATACAAATTCCCTGGACAACAAATAATGTCTCCACTTCTTCAATGCCTGAACAATTGCATAGAATTCCTTCTCATAAGAGGAATAATTCTTTCTGGTGTCATTCAACTTTTCACTGAAATATGCCACAGGCCTATCATCCCGACTCAACACAGCTCCAATGGCTTCTCCACTGGCATCACACTTTACTTGAAATGGTTTAGTAAAATCAGGTAGAATCCAAACAGGCTTCTCAGTTATCTTTTGCTTCAAAATTTTAAAATTTCTTTTTGCATCAGTAGTCCATTTAAATGGTTGTTTGCTCTTCTTTATTGTCTCAATTATGGGTGCATTGATCTTACTGAAGTTTCTTATAAACTTTCTGTAAAAACTAGCAAATCCATGGAAACTTCTTACCTCAAAAACATTCATGGGTGAAGGCCACTCCACAATTGCCTTAACCTTTTCTGGGTCCATATTCAATCCTTCTGCAGAAACAACAAACCCCAAATACACCAACTCTTCTTTCATGAATGAACATTTCTTCAAATTTATCAGTAGTTTTTCTTGGTGCAGCTTCTTCAAGACATGATTAAGATGCCTTAAATGCTCTTCTTTAGTTCTGCTGAAAACTAATATATCATCCAGGTAAACTATCACAAATTTACCAATGAACTCTTTTAATACCTCCTTCATAAGTCTCATAAAAGTGATAGGTGCATTTGACAACCCAAAATGCATTACCATCCATTCATACAACCCTTCATTTGTTTTAAAGGCAGTTTTCCACTCATCACCCTCTCTTATTCTAATCTGATGGTATCCACTTTTCAAATCTATCTTTGAGAAATATTTAGCACCACTCAAATATTCCATTAAGTCCTCAACTCTGGGCAAAGGGAATCTGTACATGATTGTGATCTTATTGATTTCTCTAGAATCAGTACACATCCTCCAGCCTCCATCTTTCTCTGGGCTCAATACTACTGGTACTGCACATGGACTCAAACTTTCTCTAATCAGCCCCTTGTCCACCAATTCCTGTACTTGTCTCCTGATTTCATCATTTTCCTTGGGAGTCATTCTGTAGGCTGCCTTGTTTGGCAGATTTGAACCAGGGATAAAATCTATCTGATGACTGATCTTTCTCACAGGTGGCAGCTCATCAGGTAAATCATCCACAACAATGTCACATTAATCATCTAACATCTCTTGGATTTCTACTGGTAAATCAGAAATCTTTGTAGAAGTAAGAACTACTTTAGGTTTGCAAAATAAAGCAAAAATTACCTCTTCTTCTTCTATCTGCTACAGATATTCCTTCCCGCTCAGCAACAAGGTCTTTGGATCAATCACTCTGCTGGATGGCTCTCCTTCTTCCATGGGTATCAATGTATGATGTACCCCATCCTTGAGGAACTTGTAAGTGTTCTTCTTGCCATCATGCACTGTTGCTCTGTCAAACTGCCACGGTCTACCCAGCAGTATATGACACACATCCATGGGCATTACATCACACATGACCTTATCTTTGTATTTTCCCATTTGCAGCTCTATCTCACACTACTCTTTTACAACCAGCTGGTGCCCTCTGTGCAGCTAGGACACCCTGTAGGGAGTTGGATGCTCCCTTGTCTTCAACTTCAGCTTTTCTATTACCTCAGTGGAAACCAGATTGTCCGTGATGCCACTATCAATGACTAGCTGGAAGCATTTCCCTTGGACTTTGCATATGCTCCTAAACAAAGTCTTCCTTTGTGCAGGCTCAGTGATCTCTTTGGCTTGCTTCAACAGGACCTTATTTACCGCCAAGGATTCTCCCCTCTCTGGAAGAATTTCTTCTTCAATCTCTTCCTCTTCTCCAGCCTGGGCAACAACAGCATTTCCTGGACCAGCACCCACATTCTCTAGACACTCATAGTGCTTATGTCCCACTTGCTGACATCTATAGCACCTTAATTCTCTGCCTCTGTCTCTGCCTCCTCTTCCTTTTCCTCTGTAAGAACCCCTTCTGCCCCTTGCATCATCCTCTGTAGATTCATTCTGAGGTGAGCTACTATTAGCTCCATCCTTGGGTGTAGCAGGCTTTCCTCTACCACCCTCACTTCCCTTCCCACGAAAAGTACCTCTCTTCTTGGCAGAGTGTTTCCTCAGGAGTTTCTCCTCTGCTTTCAAGACCATCTGATAGGCCTCTTCCACTGTCTTAGGAGACAGGAGACCAATCTCATCTTGGATCTCCAACTTGAGACCATTCACATATCTGGCAGTCTTCTCTGGTGTGTCTTGGAATTGCCCAGCCTTTATGCTTACTCTGTAGAACTCCTCTGTGTATTCTTTTACTGTCAACAACCTCTGTCTCAGGTTCTACATTTGCTTATACAATGTTAGCTGGTAATCACTAGGCAAGAATTTACCTTTTAATTTAGCCATCATTCTGGTCCAGCTCTTGATAGGTTGCTCTCCAACTCTCCTTTCTACCTGCACTCCATCCCACCAAAGTGCACCATGTCCTTTCAGCTTTGTCACCGCAAACTTGACCTTCTTATCCTTGCTCATTTCTTCATAATCGAAGCACTTGTTCATTTCATTTATCCAGTCCACCAGCTCATCTGGATTCAGCCCCCCTGCATAACTTGACACTTAAATTCTGGGCTTAACTGCAGACCCCAGAACAGTTCTAAGGAGCTTCATGTCAGGAGGAATCTCAACATTTTCTTCAGTTTCTTTTGTTTCAGGTTCACTGATGTCTTCTAGATCTCTGGGCTATCTTCGCTCCATGTCATCCATTCTGGCCTCAACCCTCTGCAACATCCCCAACACCTCTCCATTGGCAATGGGCCTCCTTCTACCAGCACCTCTACCAACTCGGATCGCCATGTTAGATCTTCTGCAAAAACAACCTTAAAACAATGGCTCCGATACCACAAATGATGCAACAGAACTGAAATTCAGCCCCACAGAGAGCTGGTAAACTATAGCGTGGCTCTGTAAGCATTTCCCTTCTGGTTTATCCCACGTGGCTCTTTATCTTCCTTTTATTTTATTTACCAATTTCAAATAAATTGACAAATAAACATATTCGCAACTTTCAAATGTTATATCATATTCCCGGCTTATATATATATTATCTCCGAACCTTATAATCAAGGGTTAGCCCCTCACACTTTATATAAATCCACTGCTCTATTTTGAATAATTTACTGTGTAATAAACCTTGGCTCCGGGCCCCACCTCTACGACCAATCGCCCAATCAACCACACCGTACCTTAGTTAAACGTCGGGCAAGTCCATCAGGCGACCACCATTAGATCGCAAGGCTCCAGATTGACGACACGTACACATATCGTGCGGCATCCTGGTACAAACTATAATGTGCAATGGCGCGCTTTGACAGCGGTTTTTCGGGGGTCCACCTCTCCACGTGTCAATTACTATGTGGAATTGCTCGCGTTTAGAAAATACCGCCTACTCCGCAAAAGCGGTGCGATATGGGCAATCTGCCTTTGCAAATCCGCTTGTTGTTTTGGTACAGTGATTAACCAAGGCCATGTCAGGGTTACGTTATTCCTTCTTATTTAGTTAACTCAGCTCAATCCTTGGCAAGGTTTCAATTAGCAACAAACGTGATTCTCTTCCAACAACTTTTCACTATCTTGGGTAATGTTAGTCGACCACAATTTTACAAAGGCTCCTTCTATGAATGGAGATTTATTCAACAGAGCTTGTTTAACAACGACGGCTTTTCTACACAGACCATGCCTACGGGCGGGGGTTAAATTCACAGGGTTTGCTTGAATAAATTAAGGGACACAACAGACAGATATATGTGGAATTTATACAGGAGTTCAATTATGCATGCACAGAGCTCATCACTTCGCAATTAAAAAATCTCTTCACAATTAAGGATTCGAAACGACTCTATGGAAAATGCGCACTGAAATTATTTCATTGGAAGAAATAGACCACGCACAGAGTTTTATTGCAAAAATATCTTCTCTTCCTCCCTTCTTCTTCAATACATCTGAGGGATTACATTTATATACACAAACATATGACTCTTCGGTTCCTCTGAGAGGAACGTTCTAGAAATCAAAGGTCTAATTACAATTCATTCAAATAATTGAAATATGACAGATGGCTAACTATTCGACTTCCACTAACTCTAACTGATCTAAATAATATAGTCAGCTGAGGTATTGACACCTAGCTGTTACAACTAAAATGTTTTCAAACCCTCCTAGCCACAACATGTGGACAAAACTCCTACATTGCTGGCTAGTGTCTAATGCCCCTGCATCATATTGCATGGATATAATGAGAAGAGTGGCAAAACTATAATCCTCCTTCATGATAGATCTCATCTATCTGCTTCTTCTTTTGATGCAAAATATGAAGTGTCCACAAGCTGAGCCAAAGATCGTGCTCTGATACCACTGTAATATCCCAAAAGGGAGAATGTAGTAATACTAAAACACAATATAAGAAATGCACCAAAGTAAACAATAAATATAAATACACGGTAGAATGCACAAAAATAGTTGAGCCATTTTATTGTATCGGAGGTGAACAAAAAATACAACAATGCTCAAAATATGAGACACTTAAGCCAAAGGGATGACGTAGAATGACCCTGCAATGATCCCATAAGAGGGAATGCATAACTGTTGAACTACTGGAAGGTAAACAACATTTTCCTTGCTGCAACTCTTCGGACTACAACTACCAGAAAGATAGAAAGTCAGATCTAGGAAGTATGGGAGCTCCGATGATGCTGAAACTTTAGATTCGGGCTCTATGATGGATCCCCAAGATAACCCAGAAAGTATTTCTCAGATCTATGAATCTAAGAAAATAACCTTCTTAGGGCTTGCACTATATAGTTGTTAGGTATGCATATTTGCTACATAATCTGATGATATGATGGCTCCAATGATGCACAATCATATCTATGCGAGAAGGGTTGATCTCTTTACTATATCCTTGGGCTAAAATCTCAAGATCTAGCTCCTCCAATATCCTCCACTGAAAATATCTGTTGGATGAACCACAGCTTCAGAAAAATGCGTTGTAAGAGAGGGAGGCTCAATAGCCTACTACTCAATGTGTCAAATAAGCTCCTAATAACTGATGGAAACAATAGATCCAATATGAGAAGATGATCCCTCACAGGATTTCCAGCTGAAATACTAGAAACTTCCTTCCTCCAATAGATCTATAGGACCGGACTTCCTAATCCTTGCAGGGACTGTTGTTGCATAGAGGTAAATCTCAATGTCTTGAATTCCAGATATAGATCGACTGCTCTTGGAAGACTGAATCTGAAGAAAAAAGTGGAAGGATGAGTCCTCCACTGGTTTCCTAGTTGAATGCTAGAAACAACCTCTTGAAGATAGCAACAATGCCTGATAAGGAATAGAGCTCAATAGAAAACCTTCCTAGAGTAGGCACACAAGTCCTCTATGAGTAAGGGTGGGATTCCCGCTCGGGAACACCCTTTGCTAAACAACACTGAAAACTTAGCTAAACATCATAAGAGTTCATGGAGATGTCACCTGAAAAATCCAGATCTAAACAGATCAAAGAATAATCCAAGTATCCAAATCTGCCTTCTATTGTGCCTTCAACTTGATTATATAGATCATGAGCCTTCCATAGCCTATGTCCACTCCAAAATTGCACTGTACATGTGGACATAAGTCTTCATAGTTGATCAACCTCATCCATAATGCTCACATAGGGTGATCACCCTCTCCATCATGTGTGCATTAAATGCATCACTTCCTCCACTAATTAATCATAAGTGCTTTATGATCTTCTTTGAATGCACTATGATCTAAGGTTACCTCTTCAAAGATCCATGATCTTATTTGACTGTCTCATCCTCCATGTTCTATCTGATAAATGAGACATGATCTCCATTTTTTTATCATTAATGGAGTTGCTCCACTACTCCATGATTTATATATATGTTAAATAAATCCACATTCACACATAAAAATTGGATATTATTAATCCTTGAGGATTATCGGTCCCTCCACCCTTTTAGTTACTTAATTAATTAAGAAAATTAAGAACTCTAATATTCCAAATATCATGTGAAAATTTAGGAATATTACAGCAAAGATGATGGAGATCATGGACGACAACGCAGTCTTTATGAAGGCTAGTAGCCACATGTGCAACACAATTATGAGGTGGGCCAAGGCTAGGGGAGGCTCAAAACCATAAAAGGAAGATAAGGGTAGCAAAGGAATTCATTCTCCATTTTGATATTGTATTGTCCTTACGACATGTGTTTGCATGCTTTATCTATTTAGCTAAGTCTGCGATGTTGTTTAGCACACGGGTATCTCCGAGCGGAGATCCCACCCTCATCTATGGGGGACTTCGAGTGCCTATTATTAAAAATTTCCTTTAAGTAGCCATTCATCATTCGGAAGATGTGCCACATTCAGCCCCTCTCTTGAGCACCTACAGCTTCAGGATTTATGCATTCCTGCCTTAGGGTTTGAGAGGAGGAAGGTATTTCTTAGTATTTCAGCTGAGAAACCTGTGGAAGGATCATCCCTTCACTTTGTGCATCCATTTTAGTCATCCTAGAGCAAAATTTTGATATCCCGCATCAGGCCATCATTCTAATCCCATATGCAGCAACAATTCCTATAGGAATTACGCATTCTAGTAGTGTAGTTTCAGAGGAGGAAGGAAGTTCCAAGTATCTCAGCTTGGAATCCTGTGAGGGATCATTCCCTTACTTTTGCGAGAGAATTTGAATCAATTGTGAGTAGTATTTCTCCACCTAGAAATAGGCTCCAACTTCAGCCCTCTTGATAGCATAGTCACTTCTAGTAGTTGTGCATTTTAGCAACTGCAACTTCAGTGGAGGAGCTAGATCTCAAGCTCCCAGCTTGGGAATCAGGAGAAGGGGCCAGCCCTTCATGCATTGAGATGATTGACTATTATTGTAGCTATTTTATCTTCCACTTCATGCCATAGATATGCATACACAATAGTTATATATTGCAATCCCTAGGAGGGTGATTTTCGGAGGTGAGCCAATCCGAAAATCCTTTCTGGGTTATTCTGGGTATTTATCATAGAGACTGGATTCCAAATCTCGACATTTTCTGAGCTCTAGAGTACCCTTATCTACGCACCCCTTTCCAACCAGCAATTAAATTTCCAACATTTCTAATAGGGACAACACAGTAGGGTCTCCATCATAGCAGCAGTTACGCAATGTGCTTAGTGAGAGGACTTTAGGGTCACTCTAGCCATCTCTGTCGGCTTGAGTGCTACTATTTTTTAGCACTGTTGTACTTGTATTCCACTCCCTGATTAATTAAATGACTCATCTATTTTATTTATTTTTATGGTGTTTACAGTTTTTTTCCATATTTTTGTAGTTTGTAGTTATTTTGTTTTGTATATTGTCTTTTCCTATTTTGGGATATTACAGTGGTATCAGAGCATGATATTTGGCTCAACTTGTGGGCACTACATTTCACGAAATTAGAGGAAGAAGAAAAAAATAAGAAGTCTACCATAGTAGAGGGACTGAGTTTTTCCACACTTCTCTTCATATCTATGTAGTATCTCACCATACAGATTAAAGAAATGAGAAGGGAAAGGCAATGGGAAACGTCAAGAGGCTTTCATAATGGGGAAGGTCCGAGTACTTCTTATCAAAAACATAAGAAATCTACAGTGGAGAAACTTCCATAACACCCCACTATGTCCACTTTACTTACAAGAGGAAATGAATGATCTGAAAGGAGTGTATTAGTTCTGTTGTGCTAAGTTCCCTTTCAGTAATATGAACATGTACAATTTGTATCCATATGTTTGCTTAAGGAATGAAAGTTTTATCCACTAAATATAGATGAATTAGTGAACTTTAAGCATGAAAATAAGCCTTAAAAACACTGAAAAACAATGTATAACAAAGAAAAACAATCACAAATAAGTTTTACACAGTAGGCATGATGAAGCAGTTCACCCCTCCTAGGCTACATCTGCTGGACCAACTCCCAATGGCATGTCCCTCTTTGTTATTATGCTCAAAATTGTAAATTACATGTGTTTATAGGCCTCTAATGGTTGTTTTCTCTGCATCAATGGCTCCAAAATGCTCCAATTAGTGTAGGTAGAATCTTATTTCACCAAAATTGGCCAAAAATTGACCTCCCAATGCATTTTTCCCAATGACAGCTAGAAAAGCTCTAGTAAATATGGAGACAAGCACTTAATTGCAGTTACATTTAGTGAAATGCCCTAAAATTAGGTGTTTGCTCCAATTTTGGTGGGCAGTTAACAATAACATTAATTGGTTTGGAGGCAGGGTTGTCACATACTGACCCCCATTGTTAACTTCACTCTAATCGTTTGAAAATCCACACCATGGAGGAGTGGAGCCTGGAGTTAAGGCAATGTTCTGAAGCCCATGGAATTTGTTGCCATAACACCGTGCGGATGTGAATGCATTAACTATCCTCTAGAGGTTATGGTGGCATAATCGTTAACCAACTACATTTACACTTACTACATGTCATGTGAAGGGTATCACGTCGCCAGAGTTAACCATTGAATAGTCCTCGGTTTATTAATATGTGATGTTGTGGTTTTATATATTTCATGTAACTAGCCTTTGGGGCCGCCAGCAGGTTGGGACCGCTAGCGGTCCCCTCCCCCAATACATAAACTCTTAAAGTTTATTATGATTTGATTTCCCTATAGGGTAAGAAACACCTCACAAGAGTACTGGTCAAGTCATTTGCACCCATGCCCGAGGTCTCTGGTTTGACTCCCATGGCCTTGAAAACAATTTAATATACCATCTCGAGGACATGTGGAGGCCTATGGGCTTGCCAACTGTCGTTCATCCAACGGCTCTTTCCAAAATCCATCCAATGGCCTAAAAACACCTCTGTACCACAAAAAATCAACAACCCAGATTGAGCCACATGGAGCGTTATGATTGGCTTAGAAAAGATGGAATATTCTAGGAATATATCAATCGACTGTACCTGCATGCTGACTGGGCATCCAGTCACAACATTTTTGTTGTTTAGGAAAATAGACATAACACGATATATTCCTCATACGACATCGATTTTTTGAACCATTCACGGTGCCAGAATCAAAACGATGAGACCTTTTTGGTTGCTCAAGTTCGGACCTGTTTCGATCACTTTCAATTTTGAACATAACACGTGATCTCCTAATCACACCTCCTGTTACATAAAAAAATTTCATTGTCCCTAAAATCCGCATCTCACCCATTGGAGGCTCATTTATGTGATCAATAAGCAGTGTCATGCCTTGCGAAGACCATCATTGTATCGCTTTACATGAGAATAATATTCATTCTGTTGACAATTCCCTAAGCAGAGACTCAAAAACCCTTGTTTTTGCCTTGGCACAGGTAGTCAATTATACCCTTGCACCGAAGAGGAATATTAACACTAGTCCCCGCGCCAGCTAGCACTCTGTCTCAGTTTTCCACCTGCAGTGAGCTGTTTATGGAATGTTTTTTAAAAATGCAGGCAGAGATTCTACTCCAACCACTTCGAGGATGAGTCATTGAGAGTGGTTGAAATGAATAAGCCACAGATTCCCTCCTTTAGTTTATGGTTTCCACCTATTATGGGAATTCCCTAAAGGATAGGCATCCCTCCCACTTTTGTAGGGATCCTAACCTCCTCCTTTTCCTCTATAAAAATAATTTATCTCTCTTTGCATAAGCTAGCTGAACTTGGAGAATTAAACATACTATAGCAGAACTATTGAAGAGATAGAATAAGAAGGAATTACGTTGAGAGAGCTTGAGTCCATGCCTTCTGAGAGAGCCTGAATCCATGCCTTCATCCCATCTAAATTCCCTTACGAGCATCTGAGACACGCTTCACCTGAATCCCACTGGAGGAGGTTGTGATGTCAAAGCATTGGTTGCAACTCTTCCTTCTATCAATACATATACGTGACTATTGTTTGGTTCCCATTTTTTATTATGTTATATGTTTAATGCAATATGCTTAGCCCTCTTTGACTGGATAGTAGTTATGAGTGAAATTATTATGTCGTATGTTGTTGTTGTTTTTTGTTCTATGTGCAGGTATCTGAGCATGACTGCAGAAGGATTGTGACAGGAGCAAGAAGCCACCACCATTGCAGCCACGACGAAAACGTTGGAATCTGGGTAGGTCGATCTACCATGTCCTCTTTTCACTCAGTAATTAGAAATCAACACTCTAGCATGTCTGTTTGTCTCTAGACCCACTCTAGGGCTAGAGGGATCATCTCTGTTCATAGAGAGGATTTACCTGCTTAACAAATCGGCAACTCCATTGTGGAATCACTATGAGTTTCTCGTTTCATCTTGTTGGGTCAGTTTCAATCATTGATTTTCTTATCTCTCTTTTTCTAGTTTGATTGCTTAGTTTAAATCTTTTGTTCAGCTCCAGAGTGTTAAGATTGACCTTTGCTCATTGAGTTTTGTTTTTTCCCTTTTTTCCCATAGTTATCTAGTTTAGTGGGTTTTTCATCTGAACAGTCGCGCCGATTGGCGTAGGTTTCTCTTGTTGCAGTCGCACCAACCCCTTTCTGGCACAGATTACAGCCTTATAGTCACACTGACTCCTGCAGGATTTTGTTTCACCTCCTTAATGAGTCTTTTGGTCAATTATGCTTGCTTCTGGGTTATTTTTTATGTGTAATTATGCCTTTGGGATTGTTTTGACTGCTGTCGACTTGCTTTTCTGAGTCGTTTGTCCATCTTCTTATTGGTGTAAATTGAGGCCTTAGGGTTTCTATGTGTCTTGGTGCACTGAGCCTTCTGTTTGGAAACCAAGTCGTTTTGATTGTTACCAGTCTCGTTCTTGGGATGATTGCACTTAGATTTCATGATATTTTTGAGTGATTGCTTTAGTTGCAGAATAATTTCGTTTCTTGATTGATTTTTTTCCTTATTGCTCCAAGCATAGATTACATTTCTTGTTTTGGGTCATTTTGAAAACTTTCTCTTGGTTTGGAAGAGTGCAGCATTAGTTTGAGTGCTTTCTTGTGTTTGTTTTGTGTTTTATTGAGTCATTTAATTTCGATTCTTACACAATACTCAAGCTAGTGTTTTTTTTCATTTTTCGTGTAATTAGTGCATCATGTACTTCTTTTTCATTGAAAAATAAAAATAAAAACATATTTTGCATTCTTTCTTTGCATCGAAAGTGAAATATTCTTTTGCATAACTAGCATTTCATCGTCTAGGAAAGAGTTTCATTTTCGTTTGATTGTGTTAGATGCATTAATGGATTTCTTCGCATACTTTCATTGTTTGCTTTTGTTTGAAAGATCTCTATCCTTCTTGTAACTAGCATTCATTGAATCAGAAATGATGTTCATTTGCATATAGCTTGAATTTAGGTAATTTGAGATCCAAATTCGATAGGGCTTTAAAATTGAAACATAATCCAAGATCAACTTTAAAATTCATTTAATTAATCTTAGGAAGCATTGAAACCTAACAAAATATTTTTAGTGGTCTAGGCTAGAGACGTGTTCTGGTGTCTTAAAACCTAGTAGCTTTCATTCGCCATCTAGCTTTAGATAGCGCTACTATGGACTTGTGCTCCCCGTACCGTCAAATATATAAAGGGAGACCCCTCTAGGTTGTAATCATTTTATCCATAGGAAGCCGACTCTACCGCCTTGTAACAGTAATACACCGAACACAGCATTCGGGGAGATTACCTGCATGTACGTCAATTACTTGGTCATTTATTTTTCATTTGATCACCAAGGTGTATATGGCAGTTCATAGAAACCTGGTGCACCCTCTTGCTTAGCATTCCAGAGCAGTAATTTTGATCTTTTCATGACTCTTTAAAAAAGAGAAGAGATCGTCGAGCACTTGTCCTTTCACGCTCGTTTAAAATTTAAAGTGACTAGAGTCATCTTTTTCCTGTTTCTTGACTCTTAAAATATGAAACAGCGAAATCCGGTTTCAGTGTCATAAAATTAATCACCTACAGTTACACACCCGTTAAAGTTTTATTACTTGGCCTGTTGTTTTTCCTTGTTTTTGATCTTGGAGTTTTCGATTGGTTTTATTTTTTCCTTTCTCTTTTGATATACAATCACGTTGGCGGAACCACCAATTTCGTCATCCTCACTGCCTCCTAGTGGTAGTTCTTTCCTAGATGTTTCCTTTGAAATGTCTCAATCCATTAGGTCTGTTGAGTTTTCGTAGCCTATTCTCCCGTCTGTCCTACCTCTTGCTACTCGATCTCCTCCTGAAGAGCCAATTGAATTCAATTTGCCTCCTTCTGGTGCTTGGTCTAGTTTTGGGGAAGAAGGATATTTTCCTCCTCTTACATTGAGCTCACCATTTTTTTGTTGTTGTTGTGCCTCCTAGTCCCCATAGTCTATTTGAAGATCTTATGGCAGAGTCAGACATGAATTCATCTAGTCCTGTTGGTAGTGAAGGAATGCCTATTTCTACAGGAGAATATCAGTTTTTTCCAAAATATTTCCCTCATGTTTCTATTCAGTCTTCTCCACCATCGGTGTCACTTCTGCTTGGATATAGGTCCTTGAGTCAGATTATGTCTGGTGTTTCCTCCATAGTGCAATCCAGTACATTAAATCTTGCTTAGAGTTTGGTCCTCCCTTCATTAGGAATATCCCCTTCGATGCCTGGTTCATCAGTTACTGTTACATCTGTTCCAGTCCAACCAACTACCTGCATGGCTTCATCCACACCAGTTGTTACCACTTAGTCGTCAGGATATTTTCACACTGGTAGGTCTATTTTTCTCAATCCAAAGTGGCATGTTAATCTCGGTCCTAGTACATCACAATCTAGTTCTGCAGAGGCCCCACTTGCTTCTAGTGAAGTTTCCACTACTCCTATGATTCCTGGCAGCATTACTTTTGAAGAGTATCTATCGGCTATTCAGCAGTAGAGCTCTCAGGTTTCTCTGCCCCTCCAATCTCTTGGTAAATCTTGATTCCATCACTATGATGCTGTTGGTAATCCTATTTATTCATTCCTGCATCATTATGATGTGTATGGTAATCTTGTTTATTTTCCTCCTATTGATCCTTATCAAGCTATCTATGATCCTAATAATACTGTTACTCATATTAGACCTACCTTGCCTCTACAACCCTCTAGCTTGCAAGTACAGCCCTCATTGGGAAAACCTTTAGCTCAACCAGGTCTTGCCTCTAGTCCACAGGGACAAACATACGGTCCACAAGGAAAACCTTCACAAGGTCAACCTTTTGTCCAACATGGCCAACCCAACGGTCCATCTGGTTAGCCTCATAATCAACCAGGACCATCTTATGCTCTTGCGGGGAAAACTATCGGCTACAGGGACAACCTTTGGCATCACAACCACTGCCACACATTTCGTATGGTCAGAATTTTGTGCCACAAGGACAACCCTCTGCTCCTATTCTGGATCAACCTAGTTATCAGGGACAACCTGGTCCATCGCAACCATCGGGCCAACCTTTCCCACAAGGCCAACCCGGTGGCCCTCAGTACTGAGTTCAACGAGCTCAGCAACCGATTCAACCTGCTCCTCAGCCAGTTTCATCGTTCTAGCAACTAGTTCTGCCTGCTTATAACCAGCCAGGTTTACCCACTCAGCAGCTTGCTCAACCTACTCAGCTGGGTCAACCTGCTCAACCCCAAGGTGCTCACTACCCTCAAGGTTCATATATACTATTATATAGTGCGCCCTAGGTTTCTTACCCTCAAAATCAACTTGTATATCGTCAACCTCAAAGCCATGCTTACATTCCACAACAGACCCTATACGCTGCTCAGCAGGGACTGTAGTGGTCTACTCTGACTCAGTATCCTAGTCCTCAACCCCAGTATCAATCGAATGATCCTACTTCTAATCCCTATGATATGAATCCATTGGGAAAGAATGTATGGTGACAAAATCCTGCTCAGACTGGGTGGAATGTACACATGGCTCCTTATCAATGACCTCCAATGACTTTCAACACTCAATTACCATTTCTTGCTACGTTGGAATTACCTGATGTGTCAAGGTTAATGAACGATCCCATTCTTCATAACCCGTATTGGCCTCTGGTTTCAACCAAGATTCTTGGTCATTGTCCTTAATTTGAGGGAAAATCTGGCAAAGACCCCCAAGCGCATGTTATGAATTACCATCTTTGGTGTTCCTCTAACTCTTTGGCTGACGATTCTATTAGACTCTGTCTTTTCTAGCGAACTCTTACTGGTGTTTCTGCAAACTAGTACATTGAGATATCTCGTGGCGTCTTCCAAGACTTCAGTTCTTTAGCCATGGCATTCCTTATGCATTTTCAGTTACGATTCCACTATGAGACCGGGACACACCTCCTCACGTCATTGAAACACGACCGAGATACTCATATCTCAGATCATATTCATGAGTGGCGACGTCGTCGTCGCATGATCAAATTTGAAATTCCCAATCAGATTCTAACTCATTGGTTCACCACCTCCTTTTTTAATCAAATTTCCAAAGATATAGCTATGGGGGCATGTGTAACAGAGGGACAAGCCATTGCTTACGCCAAATACCTTGATCTTGTGTACTCTCAGTCTGGTGCTTTATATGATATCTTGCCTGATGCTCCCCAACCTGGAACTTCTAAACCACCAGTGACTCGATCCATCGATGGTATTATTGGTTCCATCTCTCAGAATTCTCAGAATTCTTCTTCTTCAAACTCTGGGAAGCTGAAATCCGCTTCTTCCAATAATGTTTCTTCTCACTCCACTTCGAATTCTGGTAAACCCACAGAAGTTAATGTCGTTCAGGCCAATCCTATGGATAATGCTTCTAAAGGTAAAAATGAGGGTAAAGGTAAGGCCAAAGCCAATGCCTTGAAATAGGATTCTCAGAAACCTCGTGCTAGTGATGGTTCTCAACGGAAACCGAAGTACCCTTGCTTGATTTGTGACAATGAACACTTCACTAAGGACTATTGTAGACGATCCAAAGTGAGCCGCTTGCTCAAAGGCACCTAGGGAACTCTGGTCATTCTATTGCTACCTGGTTGAAAGAATATAATGGATCCTGTCAGGCCATGAGGAAGGAGATCCCTGATGGTCCTCCTCCTCCGCTTGTTACTGGACCTCTTGAAATTGAAAGACCCAATGTTGAATCTGTTGTGCGGCCACCGTCCAAAGGTGTACTCCACAATTCTTCTTATAATCCCAATGCCCGTGATGCTCACCATTACAATATAGTTGATGATTTGGCTCAAGCGCCATTCGCGATGTCCACATTAGAAGTACTTCATATTTGTCCATCATAGTGAAGAGCTTTGTTATCCACGATTGGAGGGATTGATCCTGCCGATACTAGCCTTCTTGCTTTCGATTTAGAGAATTTCGTTCCATGACTTCCGCATCAGATTGTGCTCATTATTCAAATTTTTATTAATGGTCTCAACATCCATCGAGCAGTTGTGGATGAAGGTGCATCAACCTGTATCATGTCATCTTCATGTTGGAAAGCTATTGGTTCTCCAGCCCTGAATTCATCACCAAATTCCCTTGAAGCATTTGATGGAAGAGAATCAAAACCTTTAGGTGTTCTTTCTAGTTTACCGATTACTTTGAAAGGGAAGATTTTCAATTTTGAGGTTGAAGTCGTAGATGCTAAACTCAATTATAATCTTCTTCGCGGTCACAGTTGGACTCATGCCATGTTATGTGTTCCGTACACTCTCTTTCGTGTTCTAAAATTTCCACACGAGGAAAGATTGTTACTTTTGATCAATTGTCCTTCTTCACCTCTTCTTCTGAGAACAACGTTCCATATGTGGATCAGATTCCTACTCCCTATGAGAGTGTAGGGCTAGGTCTTTTTAAATATCCTACCCTCGTGGGTATTTTTCCTCTTCCTCCACCAAATACTGTTCAAATTCATATGATCTCTCGGTCTGACGACCCATGGATTATTCCTTCGCCTGAACAGATCAATCCCTTCAGAGATTCAATGCCTTTGAGTCTGAATGAGATTGATTATTGTGAACTCATCAAAGCTTCAGGAGCTCTATCCTCTGATCGTGCTCCTTTTAGCATGTCTCTTGACATTTATTCGCAATCCCCCTGGCTTGGCAATTCTGATTCACCTAATCCCTTGTAAGAAGTTTTTCCCTCAGATGAAGCCATCGTGGAAACCATGTCTCTTGAGGATATGCCGTGGGATGATGGTCATCATCATTCCTCATTCATGCTTGGCCTCGGGGCCATGTCTACTCATCTCGAGCGTTTTGCATTTCAGGTTCCTTCTCCTCTGCTTCAGCTGCTTGTTTTGACACATGATGTCTTTACAGAAGGTAACTTGAGTAATATTACACAGACGATGCCTATTGACATTTCCATTAAGTCAGGAATTTTCGAGAACATCCATATCGGGGTTACTTGTTCTTCCGATGAAGTACAAGTTTATACTAGCCTTTTTCATGAATTATGTGATGTCTTTGCATGGTCCTACAAAGAAATGCTCAGCATTGACCCTAGTATAGTGGTGCAATAAATACCTACTTACCCTGGTTCGAAGCCTGTTCACCAACATCTTCATTCGGTGCACCCTAGAAAAGCTGCTACTATTAAAGGTGAAGTTGAAAAAATTCTCAAAGCTGGTTTTATTTATTTGATTCCTTAGACAGAATGGGTCTCTAATATTGTTCCTGTAGATAAGAAATAGGGAAATATTCGCATCTGCGTTGATTATCATGATATTAATCAACCTTGTACCAAGGATAATTATCCTACTCCCTTTATTGATCAAATCATTGATGACTGTGCTGGGAGTGAGATTTTTTCCCTCATGGATGGTTTTTCTGGTTACAATCAGATTAAAATTCGCTCTATCCTTGGGGTACTTTCGCATATAAGAAGCTCCCTTTTGGCTTAAAGAATTATGGGGCTACATTTCAGTGAGCAATGTCATATGATTTTCATGATATTCATCACATCGTTCAGCCTTATCTGGATGACCTTCCCACTCATTCAGCTAAGCGTATGGACCATCCTGACCATCTTCGTCATATTTTTCTTCATTATCGATGTTACAATATTCGGCTTAATCCGCACAAGTGCATCTTCTGCATTGATTCTGGTAGATTCTTAGGGTCTATCGTGTCCCAAGATAGAATTCTCAAGGTTGAGGCTATTATCAATCTCCCCTCTCCCTCCTCATTACATCAGTTGCAAAGTTTGCAAGGTAAGGCTAATTTTCTACGTCGTTTTATACCTAACTATGTAGAAGTGGCTAGAGGATACACATGATTATTAATGAAGGGCATCCAATTTTGTTGGGATTAGATGGCTCAGAAGTCTTTTGAGGCCCTGAAGACGTTTCTTGTCAACGCTCCTCTATTGTGTCCTCCTAACTATCATCGTGATTTTTCCCTTTATTTAGTCGCCGCTTTCAGCATGATTGCCATGGTTCTGGTATAAGACGATGATGACGGTAATGAGCATGTTATCTATTACTTGTATCGTAACCTTCTCGATCCTGAGACACACTATGCACATGTCAAGAAGTTAGCGTTAGCTGCAGTTCAAGCAGTTCAGCATTTTCGTCATTATATTCTTTTGCGTACGGTGACTGTGATTTCCGATTGCCACCCCATGACCTATATATTGTCTCGAAAATTGCTGGGGGGAAAATACTCGAAGTGGATTTTCATCCTCTAAGAGTTCGATTTGGAATTTACTGTTGCCAAGTCAAAGAAATCACTAGTATTTGCTGATTTGATCTGTTCCCTCACTTCAGAATATCCTCCATCTCGTTCTAAGGAATACATTCTAGACGATATGATTTTTTTGATTAGCACCCTCTATTTGTGGTACTATGATATCATTTTTTATCTCCAGACTTCTACATTCAGATCTGGGTTGACGAAGGATGCCCACTGACGCATCCGTCATCAGTGACAACCTTATCATATAATCGGGGATACACTCTATCGTGTCGGAGTGGATTCCACTCTCTGTCGATGTTTAACTCTCGAGGAAGATGAGAAAGCTCTAAATGATTGTCACAGTGGATCCTATGGCGGTCACATGTATGGTTATGCCACTGCACAAAAGACTCTTCATGTTGGTTATTTCTGGCCTTCTATCTTCAAAGACTGCATTGTCGTGGTTCGTAAATGTCATGATTGCCAGATTTATCAACGCAAGATGTGTGCGTCGCTTGTACCTCTTCATCCTGTCATTATATTTGGTCCCTTTGCAAAGTGGGGCATTGATTTTATGATGTGTAACCCTCACTCGGCCGGGGGGCATGATCATATTATCGTAACCGTGGACTTCTTCACTAAATGGGCCGAAACAGTGCCTACACTTGCCGCTGACGGTAAGATAGCTGCTCAATTCATATTCAATCACATCATTGCTAGGTTTGGTGTCCCTCAAGCCATCATTACTAACCATGGTTCCCATTTTCAGCATTACATGGTGGCGGAGTTGACTTCTAAGTTGGGTCTGTGTCACGACAACTCAATGTCGTACTATCCTAAAGCCAATGGCCAGGTTGAAGCCGTGAACAAATTTCTTGTTACCATGCTTCAACGTACGATTGGGATCCATAAATCCAATTGGCATCTCATGTTATTTTCAGCTCTTTGGGCATATCGAACCTCAGTTAAGAGTGCAACTGAATTCACCCCTTTTCAGTTGGTTTATGGTCTGGAAGCTACTCTTTCGATTGAGTGGGAAATACCTTCACTCAAGTTGGTTGTTGAAATACTTCCGAACACTTCACCAGAAGAAGAGCATCTCCTTTATTTGAAAGGTTGTATGAAACCTGCCATTTTACTTCTCTGGTTATTGAAGCACAGAAAAGGCGGGTCAAAGCTCATTTCGACCAATCAGTTTCCCCTCGTTCTTTTGTTGTAGGAGATCTTTTCCTCCTGTACAACCAAGCTCATGATAAGCTAGGGTCAGGAAAATTTCAACCCATGTGGCATGGGCCTTACATTATTAAACGTGTGTTGCATAATGGGGCCTATGAGCTTATTGATTATGGAGGTCATCCTCTAGAACAACCCAGAAATGGGTTGTATCTCAAAAAATATTATGCATGATTCATTCATGCATGATTTGTGTACATAGGTTTTTTTTTCATTTTTGTACATTTTTTTTGTTTGGTGTGCTTTGCGAGCATTTTCCTGCTTATTTGGATCTTTCTTATTTGTGAAGATGTCTATTACCCCTTATGTTGGTTTCAAAGATGGTGCTTCCTGCAGTACCAGGAATTTATCTTCAGCAGTTTGGGTAATTTATGATCCTACTGGTGAGTTGATAGAACTGCAAGGTATTTATCTAGGAAAGACTACAAATAATGTCGCTGAATATAGTGCTATCCTTCAACTATTAACTGGGGCAATCAATCTCGGCATACACACATTGATTGTAAATCTAGATTCACAACTTGTTGAAGGATAGCATACACACATTTGCAACTCAATGGTCATTATTCAGTCAAAAACCCATACATTTTGAGATTGTATTTACGTATTCGTTTGTTGGAAATACATTTTAATTTTATCACATATCAACATATTCCTAGACGAATGAATGCCTTAACTGATACAGTGGCTAACATTGTATTAGATATACATTTGTGTAATTTGTAAAATCATCATCATATGAAAAATATCCATGTAGGAAAATAGATGTATATATATATATATATATATATATATATATATATATATATATATATATATATCGCGTGTTTGCATCAGTGTGCATCATAGATTCAAAAAATATGTTTGTTTTTGTTACATCCTGAGACACCTTGTCTCTCAAAATATTCAGATATAAAGTCTAGGTGTCTAATCGGCGTGATTCTCATGGTAGCATGTCACTGCCCGTATGAGCTGCCTCAGTAAATGGTGAATGCGGCTTGGCACTCCGATGGTATGTCTCTAGTAGGCACGAGGAACATTGTCAAATTGTACATAGTCCGGGACTCCACGTGTGATCCCCTATAGGTTGTGCACGATCTCCTCTTCCTCGCCTCCCTCACCATGAGGGTCAAAATCACGAGGGATTTGCCTCACTATCAGAGACATGCCCGCAGATCTGTCTGGGTGAACATCTGCAAATGCATGGATTTAATGTCAGAACATACATAGTTTAAAAAAAATCATAACACTCATGAAAATTAAAAATGATTCTTATCCAAATCTTCATCCCAATCCTCTCCCTCCAGGAGTGGGAGGTCCGAATCACCAGCAAAATTTGTACCAGAGTAGGGCCAGTCCTCCACAATGATCAACTATCGATGGAGCCAATCAAAGAGCTCCGGTCTCCAGGACATATTTTGACCACCCCCTTGCCCTTCGCATTAGAGATGCCCATCAAGCCATCCGTGGTTCTCTCGTTGGTGGTGTTGGGACTATGACCTCCTGACGTTGAAAAATTAGTAGTCGTTCCAGGAATAACGATAACAGGATAGACCCATAACCGAATTGCTTCAATTTGGTCTTCTTGCATTTTTTTAGCTAGTGTTTCATGTTTAATGTCATGGCTTCTACCCAGTTATAGTTGGTCAGTGTCAAGAAGTCTACAGCAAGAAGAAAATTTGTCTTTTTTTCTTCATGTGGTGCTTACGATCTTGCAGCTCGTGTGATGGTATGTAGCACTACTTTTAGTGCCAAGTCTAGGATATTCTGGATATCGACTTTCCCACTTCCTGTTCCCTTCTGTGCCCCTCGACATACCCTGTCAATCACCATGGACATGCTCTCCATGTAGGGCTAGGTGCCGGTTAGGATTGATGGTGCTCCCCTCCACGATAATCATGTTATAAAGTAGACGTCAGAAACATCAATCTCAAGTTCCTCATCTCGAAGGATGAACTTTTCCTTATTCTCATCCCATATGCTAATCAAATACTGTAGCAGCTCCAGTTGAGCACAAAGACACGGTGTCAAGAAGAAATTCTTCAGTCCACAGTCTCTGAGAGCTTCCATGCATATGTCATTTCCCATGGCAAGATCATCCTCTTCGCTATGTTCCCATTCTTTCCATTCGATTACCATTTTTCTACTTTCTACCTACATATTAGCCATTTTTTAAGCTTGGATTTGTAAGAAATTGGGTATTTGACTTTCATTTTTGCACAAGAATGGTATGTGCTGTTGGCACGCCCTAGTTCAGAAAAATGGGTGATTAGTGCGAGTCCGTGCCTGAAACCCACGCTAACCTCCGTGCCCTAATATGTGCCTTTCCTCCCCTAGAAATCAAATTGTAATTTGCAAGCAATAAAAGATGACTTAAAATTAAGGGAGAGATATTGTCTCTTACCTAGAACTGACAGATTTGAGATTGGTCTGCTGGATTGTTCGCTATCATTGCCCCAAAATCACACTGTAAAATGGGTAATTATTGCTCCACAAGAGGTAAAAAGTGAAAAGTAATTATTTTTACCATTTTTGGAATTTTATAACTTTTTACAACCCTAATTAGGTTTTAAGACAGGTTTTCGACTATTTTATTATATTATTTTCGAGAAATGGGTTTTACATGTGTTTCTTTTGTAGTGATAGGTTTTCAAGCCATAGTGATGAAGTAACGAGTTAAATTTTATACTTCTTTGGACTCGGTAAAAACACAAAAAATTCACTACTAGAGTCATCTTTCAGCTCTTTTTTGACTCCATAAAATTGAAAATATTGCAGAGAATCTTGTCATGTTGAACTCATTAAATGGATGCGAAGTGATATCTACCCAGTATACATTTACCCCTTTTTCAGGGTGGGATAGATTATTTACGAAAAAGGAATACCTTAGCCTATCGCGACTAAGAGGTTCTTTCAGATATTGTTTTCTACCTTTTTGGATCTGAGGGAATATTTACCAAAAGGGCCATGATGGAGTTTGATTTTCTGCCTTATTTTCAAACTCACTAAACATGAAAATATGTGAAATTCAACCTTTGTCAGACTCATTAAAACCTGATGACATCAGACTTTGTCACCATGACATTACTCGAGTTCCTCCTTCCTAGGGCTCGTAAAATGTCTTAGGTTGGATTTTTCCGAAGGAAAAAATTACATTGCAAGAATATGTTATCCTCTTCAAGCTTGTGTTAAAAAATAATTGGGGTACTCACCAGAAATGGTGGGGGAAAGTGGAACCAAGTTTTAGTTATGTTGGCAGTATGTCGCTCTTGAACATGGAAATTGTCTTCATTCGTATTGGGTTGGGGACATCTCATTTCATCATTTTTGCCTCCATGGGTTTGGGTAATATCTTTTGGCCTCTCATTTTCTCTTTTCCATGTCATCGTGACCTCAGATCCCTTGATTTCAAATACTACAAAATTTAGTGTTGTGTCGTTGATATGTTCAAGAGAAGTTTGCCTCTACAGTTTTCAACCTCCCTGTAATTCTCTGTTGATCCTGATTCACTATCATCATGTTCCTCTGTCTCGTATTGATGATGTGGGAAAAATTATGGCCCACCTTCGATCAGGTCACTTCCTGTTGACTTCAGCTCATTATCTAGGAATTTGATCTAGATACTCCCTTCTAGTACCTTGAAGCCTACATGCCTCAATGGCAGGTTCTTCGCATTAGACACAAGGTCCACTTCATTGGCTTTTGATCGAGTGATTCTGCGGGTGTTCGACGCTATATAATTGTTCACATTCTGTGGATTGTACTGATTGTACCTTGAGAGCCATTTTCATTATTGATGGTTTCTCTCGTGCATGTTAACAAATTTCATCATTGGCTGGTAATCAGGTGATTTTCTTTCATGTTAAACTTCAGCTCATATATTTGCATGCCTGAATTTGTACTTGTTCGGGTCGAGATGGAGAGCAAGACCCTGGGTTTTGTCTAATAAAATCCAGGCTGCGGATTTTTATGGATTATCATGACTTATTGCATGACTCTTTTGATTGGATGGTTATGACCATACCTGAGTCTATTTGTTGATCCTTACTATTGGATGGTTGCGTCCATACCTCGGATCTCAGTTTGTATACACTCTATTATGGATGGTTGCGCCCATAACACATGTTCATGTATCATAGATATCATTTGTATTTGTAATTGCAGGTTTTCTGATAGCGGTGTTTGGCTCGAATGCGTTGTCATAAAGCATTTCGGCCCTCCCTCTCCCTCAGACCTCATGCTTTAGGGGGCATCTATTACACAACATTTTGTCACTATCCCTACAATCCCCATTGAGGCCATTGGAGGGTCATTTTCGTGATCAATAAGCAGTGTCATGCCTTGCAAAGACCATCATTGTATCCCTTTACATGAGAGTAATATTCCTTCTGTTGACAATTCCATGAGCAGAGACTCAAAAACCCTTGTTTTTTCCTTAGTGCAGGTAGTTAGTTATACCCTCGCATCGAAGAGGAAGATTTACACTAGGCCCTGTGCCAGCTGGCACTCTATCTCAGTTTTCCACCTGCATTGAGCTATTTATGGAATGTTTTAAAAAAAATAGAGGCAGAGATTCCACTCCAACCACTTCGAGGATGATTCATTGGGAGTGGTTGAAATGAATAAACCACAGACTCCCTCCTTTATTTTATGGTTTCCACCTCTTATGGGAACTCCCTAAAGGATAGGCCTCCCTCCCACCTTTGTAAGGATCCTAACCTCCTTTTCCTCTATAGAAAGAAGCTATCTATCTTTGCATAAGCTAGCTGAACTTGGAGAATTGAACATACTATAGCAAAACTATTGAAGAGATAGAATAAGAAGGAATTATGTTGAGAGAGCTTGAGCACATTCCTTCTGAGAGAGCTTGAATCCATGCCTTCATCCTGTCTCAATTCCCTGACGAGCATCAAAGACGCGCTTCGGCTGAACCCCACTGGAGGAGACTGCGACGTCAAAGCATTGGTTGTAACTCTTCCTTCTATCAATACATATATGTGACTATTGTTTGGTTCCCATTTTGTATTATTTTAGATGCTTAATGCAATATGCTTAGCCCTCTTTGACTGGCTAGTAGTTATGAGTGAAATTTTTATGTCGTATTCTATTCTTGTTTTCTGTTCTATGTGCAGGTATCCGAGCATGACTACAGAAGGATTGTGACTTGCCAAGGCAGGAGTGAGAGGCCACCACCATTGCATCCACAACAATAGTGTTAGACTCCAGCTAGGTCGATCTACCATGTCCTCTTTTCATTCAGTAATTAGGAATCAAAACTCTAGCATGTCTCTTTGTTTCTAGACCCACTCTAGGGCTAGAGGGATCATCTCTGCCTACAGATAGGATTTACTTACTTAAAAACTCCCCATTGGGAAGCTTTTGGACCCCAAAATACTTTAATCACATGTTCAGAAGATGAGGTTACAGCTCCCTCACCTTTTCCACTTCCATCCATCTTTCCTCACATGGTTTGCTGCCCTTGAGCCCAATCCAAATTTAATTGACACTTCCCATTTTAGAAATGCGTGTCCTTCTGTCAAGGATGGAATCCTCCTTGAGCTAATCTAGAAATTCTGGTGAGAAATATTCTATTGATGGCAGCTGAATATCACTCTCTTGATCACCAATCAAAGGAGGCTCATACAAACGTAAATTATTCACATTGACAATGAAATACATTTGCATATATGAATGCAAGTCAAGTTGAAATGCATTATTACCAACTTGTTTAAAAATATTTAATGGACCATAACGAATAGGCATGAGCATTTTACCTTCTCCTTGCATCGTTTATTTGCTTATGTGCAACCATACTTCATCTCCTTCTTGAAACTTGTGATCAACTTTATGTCTGACATGCCTCTCCTTGTAATTACTTTGACTCTTCTCAAGCCATTCTTGAACTTGTTGATGAATAAACTGAATTTTCTCAATGAACTTTCGATCCTTGTCAATATCACTATGCCCATCAATTGCAACATTCTTCTCATAGATGAAGTCTAATGGTGATTTCAGCAAATAACCAAAGCAAGCTTCAAAAGGTGAAGTATATTTAGAAGAGTTCTTGGCCCGGTTGTAAGCATGTTGAATGTCATGCAATAATTCATCCCAAAACTTGGGATGTTTGCTGCAATATCCTCTCAATAAATGCACAACGATTTTGTTCACTACCTTAGTTTGGCCATCAGTTTGTGGATGAAAAGCAGTACTCTTTTTCAACTTTGTGTCCATCATATTCCAAAGATTGGATAAAAAATTCCCAATGAACCTGGAATACCTGTCACTAACAATAGAAGTTGGAAAACCAAAATGAACCCATACATGTTGAAATAATTTTCAGTAGTTTGTTCAGCAGTAATGGTTGTCTTACATGGCATAAGTATACACATTTTACTAAATTTATCCACAACTACATAAACATAATCATGTTGTTTTCTTGACATAGGTAGACCTCCAACAAAGTCTATGGAGACACTCTCCCATGGCCTTGATAGTACCGATAGCGGTGTGTACAACCCAAGCTTCCTATTACTAGGCTTTCTTGTTGCACACATAGAACATCCTCTTATAAAACGTGACACACTATCTACCATGTGAGGCCAATAACAATACCTCTATAGTTGCGCTACTATTTTTCTTACCCCAAAGTGTCCAACAATAAGAGATGAATGAGACTCTATCATGACACTAAGTTTATCTCCTTATGGTATACACAGCCTACCCAAATGAAATAGCAAATTATTATGCATGTGATAATCATTTTCCTAAACTTGATTCCCTTCACTCAAATAGCATACACATCTTTAAAATTAGCATCAGATGCATACTATTCTATGTAACTCTCATGTACAATAGAATCCTTTTTAAGCAAAGTAGAAGCACTTATAATTGGCCTTGAAAGCATATCAACAACCTTATTGAAAATACCTTTCTTTTACCTTATAACCAAGTGAAACTTTTGAAGAAATCCCATCCACCTGAAATGTCGTGATTGCTACAATTTTGTTTACGACTGCAAGTACTATATTGGTTGGTGATCAATATTTATAATCATCTCTTTACCCGTCAAGTAGTGTTTCCACTTCTTGACTCTTTGTACCATTGAATGTTTCAGAATGAAAATCGATAGGCTTACCATGTTGCAAAAGTACTGCACCCATGGCATAATCACTAGCATCGTTTTGTATCTTGAATGGTTGTCTCAAATCTAGTAATGAAAGGGCCAAAGTTGAGCTAATCTTGTCTTTTAAAGCTTCAAAAGCTTGTTGTTTTTTGCCTCCCCATTGGAAGTCTTTCTTCACACTTGTCACTGCATGCATAGGAGCTATTATGGTAGAAAATTTAGCAATAAACTTTCTCCAATAATGAGTTGTGCCTAAGAAACTTCTTACCTCGGTTACTGATTTTGGAGTGGGCTAATTCACAATGGCTTCAAATTTAGAAGGATCAATTCTCAATGTGCCTCCTCCTACAATGTGTCCCAAATAAACTAGAAAATTCTTTCCAAATTTGCACTTAGACATCTTAAGAAATAATTTCTCTTTCTTCAAAACATCAAGTACCCTCTTTACATGAAAGACATGCTCTTCTCTTGCTTTGTTGAAAATGAATATATTATCTAAATACACAATCACAAAGTCATCAATAAATGGATGCAAAACATTATCCATAACACACATAAAAGTCACTGGTGCATTACACAAACCAAACAGAATAACCAACCACTCAAAGATTCCTTGTTTGGTTTTGAATGCATTCTTCCATATGTCACTTTCTGCAATTCTAACTTGATGATATCCACTTCGTAAATATAACTTAGTGAAAAAAAATTTCTTCTTTCAGTTGATCTATCAAATAATCTATCCTTGTGAGTGGGTATCGATTCTTTACTGTTATCTTGTTCAAAGCTCTGAAATCGACACACATGTGCCAAGTCCCATCTTTCTTCGGAATTAGTACTATAGGTGAAACGCATGGCGAAGTGCTTGGCCTTATGAGTCCCTTTTCCACCATGTCCTTGATTTGACTCTTTATTTCAGCATTCTCCATTATCAACATGTGATACATGCTGATGTTTGGAAGAGTAAAATCTTGTTGAAACTGAATCACATGTTGAATCTCCCTTTTAGGAGGCAATCTTGTTGGTTCCTGAAGCATCTCATGATGTACATCAACTACATCATATAAATATGATTTCAAATTAAGATCACAATATTCAAATGACTCATGATTAACATCATATTTAGGCTTAATCATTAGAAGAACAAAATTCTTACTTGAATTCACTAGCCTTTTTACCTATCCAACATTTACCATTGTGATATTTGTCTTCTTGCGATGCGCTCTAACAATGTACTCCTTGCCATCTTTGAATAAATGGTATTTGTTCTCATGGTGATGGAAGGTAGCTTTCCTGTCATATAAGTAAGGAATTCCCAACACAACACCTGTAATATAAAGTGCAACCACATCTAATTCAACTATATCAACAAAATGTGCAGTTATTGCAGAGCGCAATATGCACTTATTTGAAACCAGTAAATTTGCATCCTTACAAATCCACCCAAGTGGATATGGTTTTGGATGTGGAATGGACTCAAGATTAAGTTTCTTGACAAAGTATTTAGAGATTAAATTCACTTGTGAACCACTGTCCTACAATGTATCAATCTTGGTATGTTTGGATATGACCCTCACATGAAACAATTCAATTCTCTCTTCTTCATTTGGAGCTTGTATGTGACAGTTTGAAGTACTAGTACTGGGTTTTGTTTCAATTTATTTCCATTTCATGTTCTTCAATCCCATGGCTTTAACTTTAGTTTCATCACCTAAATCCTCTCCTAATTCATGTTGAGTTGTAGCTGCAGTTTTCTGCTTCCCTTTGTTTTTGTTAAACTTGGGTCTCTTTTCAGGATGTAATTTCCAACATTTTTTCTCTTCATGTCCTTCTCTTGAAAAAATTTTACAAACCACTTTCTCTCCCTCTTTCTTGACAGATGCATTATTTTTTCCTTTTCCTTTTGAGGTCTTCTCTTTGTTTTTCCCCTTAAAAGGTTTGTTTCTACCCTCTTCAAAAGTATTTTTCCCTCTAGCATTAGGGGAATTTTGAGGTCTAAAATGGGCCTCCTAAGAAAAATGTACAACAAAAATAAACTTTATAACAACCAATAGGATTCAAGATGATGATGTCAGCCATGGGGGATGATTTACCATTTTTTAAATAAAAGGGTAAAAATACTAAAAAATAATAAAATAATAAAAATACTTTTTCAAATCGTATCTTCAACTTATCTCCCAAAATTTTTACTCAAATTTTGAGTGGGAGTACTCGTTGGATGCAAAATTTAATTCCTCATCCAAGGAGTACCCATGTTGCATACTTTCGATGAGCTCTACTACACGAAAAATGAGAAATACATAAAAAAACGTGATTGTAATCACGTTTTTTTATGTATTTCTCATTTTTCGTGTAGTAGGACCCATCAAAAGTATGAAACATGGGTACTCCTTGGATGGGGAATTAAATTTCGCATCCAACGAGTACTCCCACTCGAAATTTGAGTAAACAATTTGGGAGATAAGTTGAAAATATGAGTTGAAAAAGTAGTTTTTTCATTTTTCCCTTTAAAATTTGATGATGTCATCAAATCTTATTTGATTTTTTCCACTATTATTTTATAATTTCCTTAGGAGGCCCATTTTAGACCTCAAAATTCCCCTAATGCTTCTAGATGTGTGGCTTGAACACATACCTCATCTATACTTGTTGGATTAAACATGAGGATAGTATGTCTAAGGTAGTTATGTAAGCCCTCTATGTACTTGATCAAAGTTTCTTGAATCTGCAAATCTACCCCTAATAAGAGAGATCTTCTCCTAAATTCTTGGGTGTAGTCTTGTACATTTTTTCCTTTCAATTATCTAAATTTTTCTAGTTCATTAGGGATTTCTGCATGTGAGCTAATGGATAAAACTGTTGTTTTATTGTTGTAATGAAATCAGTCCATGATAGAATAATTTTACCATGTTTTTTTATCTCCTCCATTGTCTTGGATTCCCACCAAACAAGAGCTTCACCTTCCATCCTTAATGAAGCTGGTTGGATTTTGGTGTAATCATCATGAAGGTTCTGAATTCTCAAATAAACCTCCAATTTCCTAATCCAATTATCAAGATTTTATGCATTGACTTCAACATTAAACATTGGCAATTCAAACTTAACATCAAGTTTAAGAAAAGGACTTTTACCAAGGTTCTTTGACTTAGATGGCTGATGTACTGAAGGTGAAGTGGAGGATGATGATGATGAGGGTGAAGATGGTGACTTTCCACTGCCTCCATTTCCTCAATTTCCCTTCTTTGAATTATATTCATCATTGTGACATCCTGATGATCCGTGACCTTCCTTGTGATGTTTGGATCCTTCTCCTTCTAGTATTTCATTCCTTTCTTGATAAATGACTCTCACCATTCCAATCATGTCAAGGAATGATTTCCTGAACACTCTTTCTTCCTCTTTGCTATCCACCTCTTCATGGGTTTATTCTTCTCCTAGAAGCATGCTTGATGTTGCTTCTACTTCTCTTGGAGGTGAAATATGTGGTGGAGAATGTGGAAATATTTCCCTCCTTTGTTGTGGCTCACTTTGAGAACCTCTTACTTCCACCAATTTTCTTTCTCCTCTCCTAAGCTTGAGCCTAGTAAGAATGAAAACCCTTGCAAACAGTTAAAAAATCTTTGCACATAAAAACATCAGAGATTAAACTCTATCTCTGATACCAACTTGATCTGAAAGGAGTGTATTAGTTCTGTTGTGCTAAGTGTCCTTGCAGTAATATAAACATGTATGATTTTTCTCCATATGTTTGATTAAGTAATGAGAGTTGTATCCATGAAATATAGATGAATTAGTGAACTATAAGCATGAAAATAAGCCTTAAAAACACTAAACAACAGTTTATAACAAAGAAAAACAATCACACATAAGTTTTACATAGTAGGCATGATGAAGTAGTTCACCCCTCCTGGCCTACATCTGTTGGTCTAGCTCCCAATGGCATGTCCTTCTTTCTCATTATGCTAAAAATTGTAAATTATATGTGTTTACATGCCACTAACGGTTGTTTTATCTGCACCAATGGCTCCATCATGCTCCAATTACTCTTGGTAGACTCTTGTTTCACCAAAATTGGTTGAAAATTGACCTCCCAGTGCAATTTTCCCAATGATAGCTAGAAAATCTCCACTAAATGTGGAGACATGGACATAACTGCAGTTATATTTAGTGAAATGCCCTAAAATTAGGGGCACGCTCCAAGTTTGGCAGACAATAAACAATAAAATTAATTGGTTTGGAGGTGGGGTGGTCACATATCAACCCCCTGTCATTAACTCTTCTGTAACTGTTTGAAAATCCGCACCATGGAGGAGTGGAACCGAGAGTTAGCGCAGTGTTCCGAAGCCCACAGAATTTTTTTCCATAACACCCCGCGCATGTGTATGTGTTAACTATCCGCCAAAGGTTATAGTGGCATAACCGTTAACCAACTCCATTTACACTTACCATGTGTCATGTGAATGGTATCAAGTCGCCGAAGTTAATGGTTGAATAGATATCAGTTTATTAACATGTGATGTTGCGGTTTTATATGTGCCATGTAACCAGCCTTTGGGGCCGCCAGCGGCTTGGGACCACTGGCAGTCCCCTCCCCCAATACATAAACTCTTAAACTTTATTATGATGTGGTTGCCCTATAGGGTAAGAAACACCTGACAAGTGGACTGGTCAAGCCGTTCGTTCCCATGCCTGAGGTCTCCAGTTCGACTCCCATGTCCTTCAACAAATTTTAATATACCATCCTAAGGACATGTGGTGGCCTGCAGGCTTGTCATGTGTCGCTCATCCAATAGCCTAAAAACACCTCGATACCACAAACAATCAACAACCCAGATTGAGCTGCACGACGCAATATGATTGGCTTAGAAAAAATGGAATATTTTAGGAATATACCTGTTGATTGTACCTGCATGCCAACTGGGCATCCTATCACAAAATTTCTCTTTTTTGGGAAAATGGAAAAAACGTGATATCTTCCTCATACGACATCAGTTTTCGAATCGTTCACGGTTTTGGATTCGCAATGACGAGACCTTTCCAATCGATCAAGTTCAGACCTGTTTTGAGCACTTTCAATTTTGAGCATAACCCATGATCTCCTAATCATTGAATGGCATGGAGATGGAGGATATTTGGAGCATCAGACTCTCAGTGATTATCTTGTAAAGTACATATATCAATCTAGATCATTCAAAAACAATCTCACTTTCCAGCAATTTTTCCAGATTAAAGAGAACCATAGAGCCCGCAACATCAATAGAATAAGAGGGCACATACAGAACAAATTCTTCCTGCCTACATTTTGTGGGTCATCCACAAGCACGAAAAAATCTTGTATGAAGAAGTTAGATGATTTCTTCTAGCTACACCCAGTAGTGGAAGAGGAGGCCATTGAGATTGCAGTGTTGCACCTTAAGGGTGAAGCAAATGATTGGTGGTTCAAAAATATGGGGCATCCAAGAGTGACTGCGTATGCAGACTTCACTCAAAGGTTGGTAGAGAAGTTTGATAGGAGAAAACCAGAGGCACTTCCTATTGAGACATTTTTTGACGTTGATGAGAATGTATATGAGGAGGAAAAGGAAGATGTTATCACTATTACTCTGGGAGAAGATAAACTACCACCACCACCAACTACAGTGTACTTGCATGAGTAGCAGAAGCACTTGCATATTTGCAATATGGTCCTGAGAAATTGACATTGAGAGTCCCAGGTGTTGGGCCTAGACTAAGGTATGATTTTCACCCATCAAATACTGCAAATCGTATTGTAATTTCAAGACAATCCGTTTTCATATTAACGATAAGGAATGAAAATCATGAAAATAGGAACAATTAGAATAATGATAGAAGGGATGATTTATAATAAGGAATTGACTCTTTTTGTCTTTACCTGCAGGAAACTAGGAATGCCTAAACCGAGAGCAAAAGAAAGTCAATCGACGAACGTGAGCACCAAGTAGCCCAAACGGCCAATAGAAGGCGAATGAGCAGATTGAGTCTAAGAAATCAAATGATAGCCACACGTAGTGGGTTGTCATTTGAGATACGTTCTTGAAATTTCGAAGATCGCGTTTAAAAGGGGCAAAGAACAGAACGAGAGGGCAATCTGATAATAGAAAATCCAGAACAGTTTGTCTAATTATATTCCGTAGCATTCTTGGATATAACAGAGAGTTTTGAGTAACTATCTTCTGAATTTTCCTCAGTGTTGAGGCTTCTGTAGGTCTGGGCCCAACCTCCGAGAGCTCGACACACGCTTTCATGTTCTAAAAAGTTACAGGATCGATATCTGTAAACTTGGTTCATTTTTAATACATATTTCCATTGATATAATTACATCTCTTCTTCTTTAATGAGTCATTGGAAATTGCGTTCTTAGAATGAGACAAGTGCAATTTCGTTCCTAATAATTTTTTGTTAATACTGGTTCATTTGCTATCATGATAGTTAATTTCTAGGCTGTAGAAAGATTGATTTCAACATCCTGCATATCCATGCATTGTGTGGCATAATAAAGAAATTAACCCATTGATTAATGTTGTTTAATTAAGTCTTATAGAGAAATCCATTGTAAAATTACTTAATGATAGTTATATGAGTTATTTGACTTGTTTTGGTTCTATTGCTATTCATTGCTACTAGCTTAGTTCTACTGTTGTTTCATTATTGCACAGCTAGTTATCTTGCTTAGTTCTACTGCTGTTTCATTATTGCACAGCTAGTTATATTGCTTAGTTCTACTGTCATTTCATTATTTCACAGTTAGTCATAGTGCTTAACTATTGTTTCATCATTACACAGCTAATCACCATTCTAGTTATATTTCTAGCCAAATAGCTGCTTCTTTACTGCTAAGATCGCTAGGTCATCTATTCAATTCAATTCCATGTCTGAAAAAATTTAGTTAGACTACTGTTCTGCTTAATTTAATTACTTTCATTTCAATTCCTGCTTGATTTATCTAGACCATTGTTCAGTTTAATAGAACTGTTGTTTTATTCCAGTAGAGAAACATCAAATCCCCTTACTCAAATTTAGGCTAAAAGAGCCATCTAAGACATCTTCTTTAGGATCAACAAGCTTCCAAAGTTAGTAATTCCTTATGAACAGTGACAAAGAGCACCCGTAGATCAGTTAACTCACATATACTATGCTAACACTCTTGAAATAAAAGACTTACCTGGGGTTGATAATTAAATGAAGGTACATTAGAGTTGTCACAAAAAGTCACCTCTAGCCGAACCAACATTTTGGCGTCATTACCACGGAGAGTGTTGAGAGTTATCTTCTTTAATTCATTCTTTTTCCATTGCTGTGAGGAATTGGGTATTGAAAGTGAAAGGTAAGAACCCGTGTACTAGTAAGCAACATGCTTGCCCTTTAGCCTGCCCGCTAGCAATCTGTATAGGAACCATAGGATAGGTGCTCCTGTTTTATGCCTAAGAAAAAGATAGAAACAACTCAAAATCAGTCGCGACCACAACCCAAAGGACCGGTGATCCTTGGGAGGAGAACATATATAGACGAAATCATTAAGAAATCTGAATCTCAGGCATCTATAGGATCAAAAACCACTCCCATCCAAAATCCTAACATACCTCCTCAGGCAGCAACCTCACCATCTATAGCCTACGCTGAGATTCATATCAAGATAGAAGGGTCTGAGCAAATCCTGCAAACTGCCATTCATCAAAACATTGACCTTTCAAAAGAGGGAGGCTCTTGCAATTTGCAAGAAGGCAGGGGAGAAACTAGTGGAGAAATTCACATAGGGATACCTAAAACTCTTGAAGAAGTAGTCGAAACAAAACCCCTTAGAATCCCAAATCGGGGAAGTGCTGTAAAGCCTCCACCACATTCACCTTCCAAGCCTATTAAAATCCCCCCCCAAATGAAGAAATTCTTGAAGATTTCTGGCACCTCTTTGATCAAATGGCAAATAATCAAAATAAAAATCAGAGGCAGACATCAACATTGGAGTACCCCATCGTTGATGATGCTGCCAATGACCCTATGAAATCCATTCCCTTTCATAACATCCATACCTTTCATGGATTAACCACAAAATATCTTGATGCATTCTTATTTGAATTTGATGTTTTATGCAGAGGATATTATTACACCACCGATCCCTAGAAATTAAAATTATTTCCCTCCACCCTGAAAGGGACGGCTCTTCGCTGGTTCATGGGGTTAGGAGGGGGAACTATAAACAACTGGGACCAAATGAAGAATGCCTTTATTACCAAATACCAAGAATATTTTCAAAACCAAGACCTAAAAAATGAAATCTTTAGCATGACTGCAAAAGACAATGAAACACTAGAAGAATACATAGAAAGATTTCAATACAATTTAGAAAGATCCCCATATACTACGTTGTCCAAGGAAATTTTGAAAGCCACAATACTTAAGGGGATGAAGGAGGAATGGGTTGAATTACTTAACATAATGGGAAAATGAGATATTTATCAGGAAGAATATGACAAGATTATCTCCTTATCTATTATATGCTCTCGGGGTAGCTCACGTAACAAACCTATTGGGTGCGATCTTAAGCAGACCAATAGCAATGTAACTAGGGCAGAATTTGGAAATATTTTAGAAAACTTCAAAACCGACATCTTGGGCACTTTGACCACACAAATTGATCTTCTACAAGCCAAATAAAAACAAGCAATAGCTGAACAAAATCTGGCCGTCTTCTGCCCAAAATGTCGGAAGAAGCACAGCCAAAGGGAGTGTCCTTTAGACGTGGTCCAAACATGTGATATCTGCACTAAGGATCATACTACGGACCAGTGTCCTTCACTCCCTGGGCTGAAAGCCATCTAAAAAGAAGCAGAAGAAGAAACATAACCAGTCTATTTAATGAATCAGCGTCGGCAATGGCAGGCACGACCTGACATACCGCAAGACCTACCTCAATACTTCCCAATACCCTGATACAACCAGCAAAACCCTACAACAACTTGGCAAACTAAAAACCCCTTCCCAACTTGGCCAAACCAAACCTTCCCTATTCCACCCTGGCCTACCCAAAATCAATCAGGAAGTAACTGGAAAAACTTCCCCAGTCCTCCCCCTTATTGGCAGAATATCCCTTATCAAAACAATTGGCCAAACCCCCCTACACAAAACAACAACTGGAATTGGAAACGACCTATGGGGATGGGAAATTTACAGACAGGAGTAGGAAATCAACAATTACTAGCCCCCTACCCCATTCAGCATAACCAGCAGCCTGTCATATGACCTAAATTACTAGCCCAACCCAATCCCAATCACAATAATAGACCAGTTCAATTAATTCAAATCATAGATAATCCAACACCCAACAATGAACAAAAAAAATGTAACGAATTGAAGTTGAGATCAGGACGTATCATATTGCCCATAGAGGCCCCAACTCCACCTCAATCCCAAATTGAAACATCCACAGGGCCTAGCTCAATAGAGATAACAAAAACAGGCAAAGACGAGAAAACAATGGAACAACAAAGGCCTGAAGATCTTAAAATAGCTCCACCACCATTTCTAGAGAGATTAAACTTACCCAGACCTATAATCCACTCATAGTTTAACATCCTGGGGGAATTAAGAAACCTTTGTACAAAATTCCTCTTCTGCAGGCCATCTAGGACATTCCCATCTATGCAGAAACAATCAAGGAGTTATGTGGAAAGAAACAGATTAGGAAAACAATGGTTCCGCCTACCATTCATGTAGTAGGAACTCTGTTTTAGTTATTGTTAGGAAAAGAATCACCTGTAAAATATGAAGACCCAAGAGACCCCATCGTAACCGTACAAATTTATGGACATTCATTTCCAAACACATTGGTTGACCTTGGGGTAGCCATAAAAATCCTAACTAGAGAGGCTTGTAAAAAAATAGGCATATCAGTCCTCAAACCTACAGCCACACTCCTGGAATTAGCTAACAAATATGTTATTAGACCAGAATGTATAGTGCAAGACATTATGGTCTCAGTAGACTCATGGGAATACCCTGCTAATTTTTTAGTCATTAATCTGAAAAATGGGATGGAAGGGCACCCATTGATTCTTAGGCAGCCTTGGTTGGCCACGACAGATGCTTACATAGGCTGCCGAACATGCAGCATGAGTATCACTAGAGGCAATTCTGCAAAGAATATTATAATCTATCCGCCTGCCGAACCAAGTCTGCCCATGATAAAAATTCACAAACACCTAGACACATATTGGGAGAAAAAAAATATGTCCACCCCTCACATTGGTAGGGGCTCTCAAATTTAAAAATCAAACTGAAGATGATTTGATTAGTAACATGATGAACCAGCTGCCCAAAACCAAAAAATTGAAATTTCAAATGATGAAAACACTCCTCGAGCATGAAGGGAAAGAAAATCTCATAACGGACTTTGAGACCCAATATAACCCCACAACCATTGATTGTAATAGTATACCTATTGAAATCAAACCAAGTAAGATTTTGAATATTAACAGTAGCCTGAATGACAACCAAAGGCAGGAATTTGTAAAAATCCTTAATAAGTGCCAAGGTGCATTTCCATGGGACTACCAAGACATGAAGGGCTTCGACCCATAGTTGTCCACGCATCATATCTATACTAATAGAGAGACTCGGCCTGTTCAACAACTACAACGAAGATTGGATCCCCATTTAAAAGAAATTGTAAAAGAAGAACTCCAAAACCTCCTAGATGTAAATTTTATTTATCCTATATCAGATAGCAAATGGGTCTCCCCTTTGGTGGTTGTCCCTAAAATTAATGGGAAGCGGAGGATCTGCGTAGACTATAGAGAATTAAATAAAGCAACTCAGAAAGATCATTTCCACCTTCCCTTTATTGACCAAGTCCTTGACACATTAGCTGGAAAACGTTTTTTTCTCTTTTCTTGACGGATTCAGTGGATACAATCAGATACAAATAGCCCCTGAAGATCAAGATAAGACAACCTTTACCTGCCCATGGGGCACTTTCGCTTACAGATTGTTACCATTTGAATTATGTAATGCCCCGACAACATTTCAAAGATCCATAATTAGTATTTTTTCTGATTTAATAAATGAAGTACTTGAAATTTATATGGATGATTTTAAACCTTATGGGGAAGATTTTGACCAAGCTCTAGAAACATTAGACAAGGTATTGGAACGATGTATTTCTACTAGATTGTGTCTAAGCAATGAGAAATGCCACATTATGATGACTGAAGGGGTAATCCTAGGCCACTACATTTCTGCTGTAGGAATCCAAGTAGACCCGGCTAAAATAAAGATAATTCTTTTGTTGGCCACACGCTATACACAAATAGAGGTACGCAGTTTCCTGGGGTATGTAGGATATTACCACAGATTTATAAAAAATTTCTCACAGATAGTTGCACCTCTATATGCATTAACTGGCAATGTTGAATTTTAGTGGACTGAAAAATGTGACACTGCTTTTACAGAATTAAAGAAGCTCGTCTCCACAGCACCAATCTTGCGATGCCTTGACTGGAAACTCCCCTTTCATATCTCTTCCGATGCATCTGATATAGAAATAGGAGTAGTCCTCAGCCAATAAGAAGACCAAAAACCATATGCTATCTATTATATTAGCAAGAATCTTACCCCCGCTGATCTAAACTACACAGTAACTGAGAAAGAATTCCTGGCTGTAATTTATGCTATCAATAAATTTAGGCACTACATAACAGGATATCAAGTATTCCTATACACTGACCATTCTGCTATCAGATATTTAGAAAATAAACCGATCACGAATAAAACAATAACTCGTTGGCTACTATTATTACAGGAATTTGATATAACAATCAGAGATCATCCAGGGAAGGAGAACGTAGTCGCAAACTTTCTGTCAAGATTCCCCAAAATAGATGACTTATCAACGGTCGACGATAAATTTTTGGATGAACACCTATTTGATGTAGCAGTCAAAACCCCCTGGTATGCAGATGTCGCAAATTATCCGACAGTTGGGAAGCTACCCAAACATTTGACATCAAGAGAACAAAATTTAATTTTACAACGTAGTTCACGATTCTCCTGGATTGAAGGATACTTATTTCATACAGGGGCTGATATGCAGATACGCCGATGCATAAGGGAGGATGAAATCCAGGACATCCTATGTGCCTGTCACGAAGAACCCTGTGGTGGTCACTTTGCAGACCGACGGACAGGGCATAAAATACTACAATTAGGCTATTTTTGGCCTACAATTTTTAAAGATTCAAAGAAGTAAGTTTAGTCCTATGATAGCTACTAAAGGATGGGACGTCCAGGCCAAGCTGATGAAATGCCGCTACAACCGCAATTGGTGGTAAAACCATTTGAACGATGGGCGTTAGACTTTGTTGGGCCATTTAATCTGCCATAAAACTAGAAATCCCACATATTAGTTGCCAAAGATTATGTTACCAAATGGGTGGAAGCAGTAGCTTTGCCAAGAGCCACGGAAGAATCCATAATTAAGTTTCTCTTCGAACTATTTTTATGATACAGCCTACCAAGGGAGGTGATGACCTACGGGGGTGCATAGTTCACAGGCAATCAGATCATATCTACTTTAAAAATCACCATGTCATTCACAAAATTACGTCCCCTTACCAACCGCAAGAAAATGGACAAGTCGAAAGCACTAACAAAGTCCTAGAGGCAATCCTTACCAAGACAGTAGTAGCACACCACCGGGACTGGGACACTAGAGTGCCAAAGCCTTATGGGCTTATCGAACAACCTTGAGAAATACCATTGGATATTCACCATATCAGCTAGTATTTGGGAGAGAACCTATCTTTCCTATTGAGTTCGAAATTAAAACACTGAGAACAACCAAGGAAGTAGGATTGGACTTAATGGATGCTCAAACTAAAAGACTTCAATAAATAAATGAACTCGATGAAATTAGACTGCTTGCCTTGCAACGTACAATGATCATTCAACAACAACGAGCCAAGTGGCACGACAATCTAATAAAAAAGAAAGTATTCCAAAAAGGAGATTGGGCGCTCCTATATGATTCCAGATTCCAAGACTTTCCAGGAAAACTGCAAACAAGATGGCTTGGTCCATATGAGATTCAGGAAGTGCATAGTAATGGTACCCTCACTTTGACCACGATAGATGGATCCGGCTCAACATTCCGATTTAATGGAAACAGAGTACGCCTCTATCACAAACCTCTCACAAAATAATCTTTTTGTCAACAAGCAAGAGAAGATCCCACCATCCGAGTTGTGGCACAAGGGGGTGACAACCCAAAAAACTCAGGTACATGAGAGGTTTGACAACATCACTTGTAAATTATGTATATAATTGTATATTCATCCCATTTACAATCCATTCTTCTAGAGGGTTGTGTTGTTTTTAATTCTTACTTTGTTGTCCAGTTTATGAAAAACTGTTGAGAAATTTTTGAACGGTAGCAGTTCAATCGAATCGAAAAAAATTTTGGTAGAGTTTTTTAGTTTTGTTGTTCAATTCCAGAATAGCTGTTGTTCAATTTTTGAACAACAACATCTCAATTGAATTGAACAACTTGTTGTCAAGTTTTATGCTTTGTTGCTCAATTCTAGAACAGCTGTTGTCCAATTTTTGAACAACAATAGTTCAATTGAATTAAACAGCAGTAGTTCAATTGAATTGAACAGCAGCAATTCAATTGAATTGAATAGCAGTAGTTCAATTGAATTGAACAACTTATTGTCAAGTTTTCAGTTTTGTCGTTCAATTCTAGAACAATTGTTGTTCAATTTTTGAACAGCAGCAGCTCAATTGAATTGAACAGCCTGTTGATGAGTTTTTAAGTTTTTTCTTTCAATTCCAGAACAGCTGCTGATCAATTTTCGAACAGCATGGGTTCAACCAAATTGAACAGCTTTTTGCAGTGTTTTTTTTTTTTGTTCAAATCCAAAACAATTATTGTTCAATCCCTGAACGGCATCAATTCAACAGAATTGAATAGCTTTTTGCTGCGTTTTTAATTTTTGTTGTTCAAATCCAAAACAGCTACTGTTCAATCCCTGAATGGCAGAAATTCAACATAATTGAATAGATTTTTGGTGCATTTTTAATTTTTGTTGTTCAAATCCAAAACAATTGTTGTTCAATTTTAAATGACAGCGATTCAATCAAATTTTAAACAGTTTTTTCCGCATTGCTTGTGTTGTTCCATTTAGAAACAACTGTGTTCCATATTTGAACAAGATGACTATTCCTTCAACGAAAAATACCCATCTTTGAGCATTTGTTTTAGCATTTTTGAGAATTTTTTTTTAACACCCTTCAACATTTTAAAGCATTTTTCCCAACCAATCTTTAGAGCAGCTACTTCTCAATATCTTAAATAGCCATTCTTTTCATTGAGTAACATTGAACAGGGAATGGCACTTGAAGGAGAGAAAGCAATTGATAAAATTTCAAATATGATGTCTTCTGATACCACAATTCTTAAACAGAAGCTGATATTATACACACATCAACATAAGGGCTAAAACCACCCACAGTTTGAATATGATATCAAGCAACTCAGGACCCTATAATGATATGTCCTTTTGCACTATTCGAGTAATATGACCCTACAACATGAAGAAATGGAACAAGGCATACTAATGGTATTAGTCTTTCTACTTCTTTCACAATCCCTCACTCTTAAGGAGTCAATGAACCTTCCTTAGCAATCATGGTGTGACATTCAAATCCCAAAAGAGGATAGGGGGTCTCATCATGAGTCAGCCTACCATAATCATAGGAATTGAGTAGGTGGCATTCCCATTATGGCCACCACACTAGGGTAATGACCTTCTCATTTATTAGAAGGACATGAGGTCTCATCACGAGGCAACTTGATCACTCTGTTACAATTCTAGTGAATGGCACTATAATTATCTGGCTACCACACCAGTACAGTGACCTATGAATGGATCAAAATACTAAAATACAAAATCAAATACTACATTTACATATCTTAAGAGAGGATAGGGGGTATCATCATGAGCCAACCTACCATGATCATAAGAGTCTAAGCAATTGACATGCCCATTATGGCAACCACACCAGGGTAATGACCTTCTAACTTGAAGGACAAGACGTCTAATCACGATCTGGCCTGATCATTTTTTTATAACTCTAGTGAATGGAACCATGGTTACCTGGCTACCATACCAGCATGGCGATCTCTCTATCAAAGTATTCAAATAACTATTATCACATAAGGATCATGGCTCACTTTTCGGGTTAAAAAGAAACCATGTCGAGGCTATGAATGCTTGCTGGCAGCAATGGCCCTGCTTGTGGTATGAAAGAATGCTTATTTAATAAAATATTGTTACATTTACCTTGTTTTCCATTTTCTTTACTACAAACCTACTACTCGAATTAGTGACAATCATGACTTACCATAAGAATAAATAACGAAGATTGATTACATATTTCAAATTTGGGAAGGACAATGCCAATCAATACTTGATCAAATCTTTCTTCCGTCACAAGATCCTAATCATACAAAGACATCATATCATAATAATGAAAATATTGTTTCCTCTCACGTCTCGGCCTTCTCTGCACAAGATTTAATCATGAAAACGTTTTTTGGTCGTTCGTTGCACATGAAATAATTACTTAACCATCAATCCTCCACACACAAATAACTGAAGTCTAACATTCCCATGCTCACATTCATCATTGGTCGAATCTCTCCAGTACCTGAGGACGTGGGCGCCCTTTTTCTAAAGAGGGAGAGGTGTAATTGGACTTGATTGGCTTTAATTTGGCAAGAAGATGAAATCCCCGCACAAATCCCATCAGACGCATCAGTAAATGCTCCAATTAAGGCATGGAGACTCTTTATATAGAACCACGATATTTTTTTCGATTACACCCAGCTCCCAGATGAAACAGAAAATCCAGAAAAAAAGAGATAACCAGAAGAGAAAAGTATACCAGCCATGGGTGGAAATACTCTTCAAAATGAGCCGTCAAATTTCCCAATTTCAGAGGTAGCAAGTGCCATTCTTCAGGGAGTAGGATGACTGAAATATGTGCATAGATTACAAGGACACAACATAGAAATTGCAGTTGAATTCCTGCAAAATTTGCGGGATGGGAAAACCAGAGTAAACGGTCGAACCATACCTGTCATAGAAGAAATCATAGCAGTAGTTTCTAGAATACTAGCACAAGGGGAAAGATGGGTAGACAATAATCTACTCCTGCGAGAACCAATAGTGCTATACCAGGACCCAGACGAACCACTGGAATGAAAAGCTAAAGGGATTGCTCTCGCTTCCTTACACCAGCCATGGCAAGAGTTGGCGGTATTCATCCAAATATTCATAACATGTGAAGGACGTCAAGAAGCGGTAAAACCTCGATAGCTTAAACTCTTAGTTGCACTTAAAAAAAAAAAATTCAATTAATTTTCCTGCCTTTAAAAATTCTATATTGCATGATACTGTTGTTTGACTAAGGAAATCTAAGAGGCCCCAATCAGTGGCTAGTCACCAAGGATTAATAAAGTTAATCTTTATTCATGAGCTAGATAGACAACATCTAGCATGGCACAATTTTGTCAACCTGGAAGTTAACCCAGAAGTGCAGGAACCTAAATTTAACCCCAAGGGTGCTAAAACCAAGCCTCCTAGGGTAAATCTTCCAAAAAGAAAAAGAATTAGAGCCTCAACATCATAATCAAACAGACAAAAATAGGCTAGAACACCCAAGGGAATGTCGAATGCGTTAGATGGATCATAACCATCCTAGGCACCCATACAAGGATTTGAGGAGGAGATGGCCCTAGTCTTAGGGAAAATAAGGACAAAACCCGAATTAAGGAACTCGTCAAAACCAGGGGAGCAAGAAGAATTTGCTGATAAAACTGCCTCTGCCAGCAGCTCTGGTCACATGGATATCCTATCCGACCAAGAGGAACTACAAGAGAACGAAGCCCTATCTCACATTAATAATTATGAAGTATATAGTGAAGGATAGACAGAAGAAATATTGGAATCATAGACTGATTTAGGTGACACTGTCCTCATGGAACAATGCTCTCACATAGAGACAGTTCTCTTGTCACCAGGAGGTAGCATTTCTCCTCCCTGTCAAGACCCACATACTGAGGGAAATTCTGAAGAAGTAATGGGAAACACCATTCTAGACCTTACCCTTAAGCAAGAGAATTCTGCTCCCCTGCCACTTGTAAAAGCAAGGGAAGGTTCAGACATGAGAAAAATTGAGAATTTGAGAAAGACCTGTAAAAAATTGAAGAAGCTGGTAAAACACTTGAAGAAGCAGTTGAAAAGAAAAATAAGGGTCAGGAAGTCAGAAGAAGAAACTTCCACTGTAGGAACCCAAACATAATCAACAATTATTAGGGAAATTGGAATAAAAACCACTTTGACAACCACCATTGAAGCTGAAATACAGACAGAAGAAACAAACAACATTGAAACATCCACCCAAACTGAGCAGAAAATTCTGGAGGACAAAGGGATCCAAACAGAGGAAGTCCCTGCCTATGCTCATTTAATAGAAATAGCTACTAAGCAAAGAGTACAGAATGAGTTAGCACAAGTACGGCTTGAACTGACTCAGTACAAGAAGGAGGTAGTGCCATTACAGGAGCACCAGGCACTGCAAAAGAAAATGACCGATCTCTCTCTTACTGAAGATGAGACATTTTCCCAGCTTAGAAGTTAGCAAGAAAAAGTTAAAGTAGTACAAAAGCAGGTAGAACAAGCGAAAAAACAGATCTCTGCAATTTGTTCTCTATATGATGATGCTTTGTCATTTAGGTCACTGGAAACTAATTACGCCCTATTCCTAACAGAGCGGTACCTACTTTTGAAAGCTAAAGCTACAAGAGCAGGGAAATCCACTTCCTTTAAGACTATAGAGGAATTTGTCCAATGATGTCATGACCAGGATGAGCAGATTCAACGCCTCTTATGTGAGCTCTACATGCACAATTTATTTTTAGAAAATGACACTGATAGCAACCCTGACCCCTTCATAGGAGATGTTCAATTACAAGCTTTCCTTTCATTTGCCAGAAACCAAATCAGGTGGGCCAAAGCTTGTGGAATATTTCAGAAAAGAGAACATAATATGGAACTATGGGTCAGATGGGAGCCTATGAAACCCATGCAGTTGATCATCTGACATCAGAATTTCATGAAAAAGTCGGGTGTGAAGTCTAGATTTGGTCCTCTCCATAAGGATGTCATTGAAAACACATGAGATTACTTTGAAGACATCCGTGAAGCAGCCCTAGCAGCAACTAAACAATGGTGGATGGCCTCCGGGAATAAGGTGAACAATAGGGAGCCATTCAATTACAGGAAATTCAAGGCTGTTGCTTCCAGATTCCATTTATACAATAGTGTAGTCTACAGCATGGGACCCGCCTGGCTGGGTTGCAGATATCAGACTCCCCTCCTCTGGCTTCCCCCTTAGGAGTATAATCATGACTATGAGTTACTAGAAGGAGTCACAGGCCCTACCTTTACACTCTTGAAAAGAAAGCGAGGCTACAGAACACCCAATGAGAGACCCTACCCCACCTATTCTTTAACATAATTGCATCTTAATCATTTGTTTGCATGAGGACATGCAACAACGTAAGTAGGGGAGCATGTTGGGCCTAGACTAAGGTATGATTTTCACCCATCAAATAATTTCAAGACAATCCCTCTTCATATTAACGATAAGGAATGAAAATCATGAAAATAGGAACAATTAGACTAATGATAGAAGGGACAATTTATAATAAGGAATTGACTCTTTTTGTCTTTACCTGGAGGAAACTAGGAATGCCTAAACCGATAGAAAAAGAAAGCCAATCGACGAACGTGAGCACAAAGCAGCCCAAACGGCCAATAGAAGGCGAATGAGCAGATTGAGTTTAAGAACTCAAATGAGAGCCACGTGTAGCGGGATGTCATTTGAGATATGTTCTCAAAATTCTAAAGATCGCCTTTAAATGGGGAAAAGAACAGGAGGGCAATCTGATAATAGAAAATCCAGAACAATTTTTCTAATTATATTCCGTAGCATTCCTGGATATAACAAATAGTTTTGAGTAACTATCTTCTGAAGTTTCCTCAGTGCCGAGGCCTCTATAGGTCTGGGCCCAACCTCTGAGAGCTCCACGCACGCTTTCATGTTATAAAAAGTTACAAGATCGATATCTGTAAACTTGGTGCAGTTTTAATACATATTTCCATTGATATAATTACAGCTCTTCTTCTTTAATGAGTCACTGGAAATTGCATTCTTAGAATGAGACAAGTGCAATTTTGTTTATGATAATGTTTTGTTAATACTAGTTTGTCTGTTATCATGATAGTTAATTTCTAGGCGGTAGAAATATTGATTTCAACATCCTGCATCTCCATGCATTGCATGGCATAATAAAGAAATTAACCCATTGATTAATGTTGTTTAATTAGGTCTTACAGAGAACTCCATTGCAAAATTACTTAATGATAGATGTATGAGTTGTTTGACTCGTTTCGATTATATTACTATTCATTGCTACTAGCTTAGTTCTACTATTGTTTCATTATTGCACAACTAGTTATCTTGCTTAGTTCTACTATTGTTTCATTATTGCGCAACTAGTTATATTGCTTAGTTCTACTGCCATTTCATTATTGCATAGCTAGTCATAGTGCTTAACTGTTGTTTCATCATTACACAGCTAGTCACCATTCTAGTTATATTACTAGCCAAATAACTGCTTCATTACTGCTAAGATCTCTAGGTCATCGATTCAATTCAATTCCATGTCTGAAACAATTTAGTTAGACTATTGTTCTGCTTAATTTCATTACTGTCATTTCAATTCCTACTTGATTTATCTAGACCGTTGTTCAGTTTAATAGAACTATTGTTTTATTCCAGTAGAGAAACATCAAATCCCCTTACTCAGGTTTAGGCTAAAAGATCCATCTAAGACATCTTCTTTAGGATCAACAAGCTTCCAAAGTTAGTAATTCCTTATGAACAGTAACAAAGAGCACCTGTGGATCAGTTAAATTGCATATACTATGCTGACACTCTTGAAATAAAATACTTACCCTAGGTTGATAATTAAATGAAGGTACAATAGAGTTGTCACAAAAAGTCACCTCTAGCCGACCCAACACCAGTCATGATTGAGGAGGTGCATGAGGAAGCAGAAGTAGATACCAATGTTGGTGCAACAGTAGAGAAGCAGCCATCACCACCACCACAAATTTGAGAAGCAATTAAACTGGTTGGAGGAACTCTTGTCGATTTGCAAGATATTCCCAAGTATCATCTCATCCAAGGTATGCAAACATTTCTACTGCATATTATTTCAACACCTCAGATTGAGATTTGTGGGGTCATGCCTTCAGGGAAATTGCATCACCAATGGTTAGAACACCTTGCTCATTTGGAGCAGAAAACTATCACTGTGCAGAGGACCCTTGACTTGTTCAAGGAGGAGATGTTTAGCTATCCCAGTTTTACATTGTTGAGCTTCACACAACACTTTGTGTTGGAGTATGGAGTTTCATAGGATGTGATTAGCATAGTCCTAATTCAGGGAAAGTATACAACAATTTTTGAGAACCAAAGGTTACTATTGCATGAGTTGTCATATTCTATTTACGACAAAGTGATATTGGCCATTATGCATGCATTGGTCAAATTCTAGCAGTTATTTTTATTGGCAGTAGATTTCAGGTGAAGACCAACCACCATAGTCTCAGGCATCTTTTTGAGGAGGAGCATCAGCTGCAGAAGAGGCAACAATGGTGGATCAGTACAATGTAGGACTATGACCTCAGCATTGTGTATGGAGAGGGCCATAAGACAACAGATGAATTATCATGGAGATTAGAAATGTTATCATAGAGGAGTAATGATGATTTGAGGGCCCAATTATTATTTGAGCATCCCGATGACTGCTTCACTTATGAAGAATTAGATGGGAAGATGGTAGATGGTAGATATCATGTTATGGATAACCTCTTCCATTATCAGGACAGAGCATTCTTGATGAGCACCTCACAACTCAAAGAGAAGTTTCTACATGTAGGATATTTAGAACCTCATAGGTTCTCCCAAGCCATCAGAGATAGGTTCTCATGGAGAGACCTCGAGGAGGATTCACTTCGACATATCATGGAGTGCAAATATTGTCATCAGATTGTGGAGGATGATATTATTGACATTGATCCCACTGTCGAGGTATGAACATTGCTTCTAAATTTTCACAAAGTACATATCTTCCCCCGTGACCATATTATCTTTCTAGGATGTCTTCAGACTTCATGGTCTTCCTAAGGCCATAGAAAGTGAATGGGATAGTTGTTTCATGAGCATATTTTGGCGGGATATTCTCCATTGGGTAGATACCCAGCTGGTGCATGATATAAGTCATCACCCACAGTTGGAGGGATGGATGGAGATGATGTGAAAATGGCTAGATATATGTTTACAAATATATAACACAGGGAAACATCAAGCATGGTTACTCTTCCTACTCTTGGGTGAGTACGGCTACCACCCGACATTTCAGATAGGTATGTTCCATGTATTACACAATATTGGGGACATGCAGCAGCACGAGGCGTGGCTTCACTGGTTACTTTTGACGGAGTTTTTCCATCACATGACATATCACATGTAGATGGGTTTATTATTGTTTGGAACTTTTCATGACACTCATATGATGTGGCGACAGGAAACCTGGTTATGTTGGTCTGGTTTGACACTCTACATGTCAATTAGTATATCATCACTTCATGATTTGCATCATGATGGTGTGGGGTGGTAGCAAGAGTCATTGTTGCTCTGGTTACTCTTGGGAGAATATGGAATGATATTATCTCATACCTTGCATGATGATTATGTGGGATGAAAATATGAATCCTTGCTATGTTGTCTTCTGTTGGGAGATTATGGCCACCATACTTGGTATGATGATGAGCTGGTGTGGAAGAAAAGGGAATTTTTGCAGTGGTTGCTATTGGCAGAGTATGGTCCAAAATTTCACGTGTCAACCCATATGTCTCTATTTCTTATTTTTCACAGTGTTGAGATGATTCTTAGAGCAAGGAAGTATAATAGGGACAAGTATGGGAGCATGGAGAGACCCAACCTACTCCATGTAGCATGGGTTAGAGAGATATTTTATGAGTTGGGACTTTCCACTTGGTGAAGGAACTAGTACACTTCCTATATCTCATGAAGAGAAGAGGCTCTTGGATAGTAGATGGTTGCCACTTGGGGACTCATTGATGAGGAGAGTCATCTAGCTACACAGCTGAAGGAAATTCTAGACATTCTAGAGAGGCAACTATGGAGATGAGAGGGATATGAGGATGCCACTTGGGAGGGATATGGATTTCTACAACATCCACTTTTGCGGTTGCTTGAGGACAAGAAAAATTTTCATGGGGAGGACTATAATATTCCAAATTTTCCATCAGCTAATTGGAATATTAGAGTTCTTACCTTTCTTATTTAGTTAAGTAAATAAAAGGGTGGAGGGACCCATAAACCCAATAGATGAATACAATCCACTTCTATAATGTGAATGTGGGTCAGTTGAGTAGTGGAGCAACATTATGGAGTAGTGGAGCAACATAACAATGAAGGAAGAGTGGAGTTCATGGAGCAATAATGAGGAATATGATGGAGATAATGGAGAAATAATGATTAAGTGATGCAGGAAGTTGTGTGCTAAAGGCACACATGATGGAGGGAGTGGAGAGTAATTTAGAGAGGCTACATGTGCAAAAAAGTTATGAGGTGGGCCAAGGCTAGGGGAGGCTCACAACCATAAAATGGAGATGAGGGAAGCAAAGGAATTCATTTTGGATTTTGATATTGTATTGTCTTTACGACATTTCTTTGCATGCTTCAGTTGTTTAGCTAAGTCTGTGATGTTGTTTAATGCATGGGTGTCTCCGAGCGGAGATCCCACCATTATCCAACGGGGAATTCGAGTGCCTACTATGGAAAGCTTTCTTTGAGCAACCATTCATCATCTGGAAACTGTGCCACATTCATCCCCTCTCTTCAGCACTTACAGCTTCAAGAATTATGCATTCCTTCCTTAGGGTTTGAGAGGAGGAACGTAGTTCTCAGTATCTCAGCTGAGAAACCTATGGATGGATTAGCCCTCCACTTTTTGCATCCATTGCAATATTCTGACAGCAACATTTCTATATCTAGCATCATGCCATCATTCTACTCCCCTATGCAACAGCAGTTCCTGCACGAATTATGCATTCTAGCAGTGTAGTTTCAGAGGAGGAAGGAAGTTCCAAGTATCTCAACTTGGAATCCTGTAAGGGATCATTCCCTCACTTTTATGATATCATTTCCATCAGTTGTGAGAATTATTTCCTCATCTAGCAACAATATATAGCTTCAACCCTCTTGACAACGTAGTCACTTCCAGCAGTTGTGCTGATTAGTAGCTGCAACATGAGAGGAGGAGCTAGATCTCATGCTCCTAGCTTGGGAATCAGGAGAAGGGGTCATCCCTTCATGAATTGAGTTGATTGAGTGTTATTGCAGCTATTTTTTCTTCCATTTCATGCCATAGATATGCATACCTAGTAGTTATGTATTGCAATCCCTAGGAGGGTGATTTTCCGAGGTGAGCCAATCCGGAAATCCTTTCTGTATTATTCTGGGTTTTCATCGTAGAGTCTGGATTCCAAATCACAACATTTAATGAGCTCTCAAATAGCCTTATCTATGCACCCCTTTCCAACTAGAAGTTACTTTTCCAACATTTCCAATAGACACAACTTTGTAGGGTCTCCAGCAGAGCAGCAGTTATGCAGTGTTCTCAATGAGAGGACTTGAGGGTTACTCTAGCCATCTTTGTCGGCTTGAGTGCTACTACTTTTTAGCAATGTTTTACTTTTATTCCACCTATTGATTAATAAAATGACTCAGTTTTTTGTCTATTTTTATGGTGTTTACAGTTTATTTCCATATTTTTGTAGTTTCTAGTTATTATGTTGTGTATTACTGTCATTTCCTATTTTTGGATATTACAGCTTAGGAACATCTTCTTGCAAAGTGGGTGTAACTATTTTTCATTCCCCATGAACATAAAATTCACAAGATTGAGGTAATGAACATGTAATGGAAGTATTTATTGGAACACCTTCATGTGCCTCCTTGGCTTTAGAGCATTCTCCATCTTATTTTTGTCCATAACCACTGCTTGCACGGCTAAAAGAAATCTCTTCAACGGTTGGTGTAAACTTGTTGTATTCTCCACGAACACAAGCTTGTTCACCAAAAGCTAGACCCTTGTACCTAGACCTTCCCTCAACAACAATAGGGTTTATAATTCCTTGTGCATATTTGACAAACTGTTTACCTTCATAGCCCATTTTTTTAAAAAAATTGGACCCTATTTATCTAGCGTGCCTTTCAAAAACATCAAAACATTCATATTGAGAGGAAATTGAGGATAAAATTGATTTTCATACCTCATTTTCATGAACATACTTGGTTAGGGCTTCCTTGGCATAATGGAGACGAATCTCCATCCCATGCATCTTTTCTACAATTTCATTTGTAATATGGAGATGAGTCTCCATCTCATGCATGTTTTCAAGAAGTTCTTTCTTCTCCTCCTTCATGGCCATCAACTTCTCATGAAATATAGTGCTCTCCTTCTTATCTTCAACCATATCTTGTGATAGTGTCGGTATTCTCATACTTCCACCAGGGATAAAAACACATTTTGCATGTGCATCTTAGGTGTCCCATTCTAAATAAATTTTCAATCATTCCATTAGGTCATGATATAAAATTATTCCACTGGTGGTTGTCCTTGTCAATAAGCTTCATTCTCCCTCAAAATATCATATTGGCTGAATAATTCTCATGTCTCCTTGAGCATAATAGCACCTATGGAAATGTTACGTTCACTTGGAAGTCTTATAAGTCAAAATCTCATTCATGAAAGCCAGGTCTAAAGCAGTCCCATTAGGTCCTTAAGGTTTTATATTTCTCAAGGTCACTCCTTCATTTCATATGAGGTCAACACATATATGAGAGGGGCTAAATAAGATCATCATGATGTAATTATTGTACTTTCAAAGTTGTATGTTTTTCAGTTTAATGATATTTATATCAAAATGTCATTTTGATATAAAATTCAATATGTAATTTAATTTTGTTTTTCCAAATGTAATTTTATGTTATCATATGTAATAAATTCAATCCTAAGCTATCAAATACAATCATTTGGCCTAAGTGGAGTAAAGAATTCCAAACTCCATGTTTGTTCAGCCTGCAATGCCAAAAGTCAGAAAGAAAAAAGAGTATCAGTGCCAAAGAGGAAAAAGTGAACATTATAAAATTGGGCGATTCAAATTAAATTTCAAATCCAACTGGCTATAAAGTCTTTCAAAGCACCTCAAAACAAGTTATTGTTTCCATTCAACCATTAAGAGTTTTCAGAAAAGGAGAAATTTCGAGTTTTTTGAGCAGTTTGGGTCAAATTTCAAGGCGCTACGTGTTTTCACCTTGGCACTATGCGTTTGACTTGGCGTTGTGCATTTACCCAACCACACTATGCATTTTCCCAAAAACACCAGAGCAATTTACACTAGCGCTGCGCGTTTGACTTTGTGCTGCGCGTTTTCCTAGCAGCGTTACACGTTTGCTCAGTGAGGGTTTTGAAGAATTCCACCATCTCCATCAAGATCAAACCTCTTCAAAAAATTCTCCAACGGGCTTTAAAATAGTAAGTGCACACTAAATTACCTTTCCTCTAATATATTTGGTGTTCCATTAAATATTTTATGTGTTTGTTGCCTAAGAAACCCTTGTTTCCATTTCATTTCCATTTTTCATGCACCATATCCCTATTCATATCCCTAAAACATATATCAGTCATACATATTCTTAAATCCTAGGGTTTTATATACCTAGGTTTTCATTTACACTCATTCGCTCCATTTTCCTAAGCTAGTCATCTCATCTCTCACTCCATTCATCTCATTCCATTTCCCCTAGGGTTTCCCAAGCCTTAAAATTCAAAATGTCTGAAGAGGAGGATAGAGGTGTCAGTGAGGAAAAAATACCAAACAGAACTAACCAAAAATGAGGGAAAATCAACAGATATGAACCAATAACCAAAAAGGAGCTCATGGCTTCTCCTCTCATTGTGTCATGTTTTAAGCATGTTGGTTGCTTTGAGTTTTTTGAGAAAGTACAACAGATTCAGTATCACCCTGTGTTGACAGGGTTTTTCATCACAAATATTCATGATAGGCAGGTCACTCTTGTTGGGGTCACTTTTAACATGTCCACCAATGTCATTTTAGCTGCTACATGGATCCCTAATGTGGAAAAGAAATGGTTTAAACAAGGAAACCTTGATCTGAGCTATTATGAACCATATCACAAACCTAGGTACAAGGATGCCAAGAAGTCCATTTTCCGTTTCTCTCATCTCCTTGACCACTATATCCCTATGATGAAAATAGTCATGAAATACTTCACCTGTGAGGGGAGGTTTTCTCGACTCTATTCATATCATATCCGACTCCTCATGCACTTCACTAGAGTAAGAATGCTTCACATACCTTACTATCTCTCCCGCAACATTGACAAGATGACATACATTGTACAAAATAGGGATTATAATAATCAAATGCAAAGTATTTTTCATCACTCCCTCATCAAGATGATAGTCATGCATCAACTCGAGAAAAATAACATCCCATGGGACACATTCATTGCAAATGAGGTCTTCACTACCACACCTAGAGCAAAGTATCCCTTCATTATCTCATCCTCCCATATCTAATTCTCCATCTCAGCCTAATTCTCGTACATCATCACCTATTAAGATCCATTCACCTCATTTTGATCCTACCTCTTCACCTTTCTGTAACCTTTCACCATCATCAGATCATGATATTGAGGCATCAAGAAGTGAAAAGGACATTGAGGAAACTTGGGCTAATGTGACTGATGTTGATCCATTTCCCAAGACCTATGAGAGAGGCCACAGGCATGTGTTTTCTTCACTTGGAGTGAAAGGGGCCATGCCTTATTCATCAGCAAAGCAGGTAGACAAGGGCAAGGAAAATAATAAAGAGCCAATCATTGAGGTGCAGGAGGATAAACATGAAACAGAGTAGGATTTTCAGCTGATTGACCTTGATGTAGAGGATGAGGATAGAATCACTAGTGCACTAATTAGAGGAAAAGAGGAAAATATTAGGGAACTTCAAGCTAAGCTTGACAGCACACAATATGTGATTTATTTTCTTGAGCAAGAAAATAAACAGCTGAAAACCAAGAAAATCATTGATGAGGTCAGGACCATCAAAGCACAAAGAGAGGCAAAAAAATCCAAGGCCTTGTTTTAGGAAAAATTGTACAGATTTGGTGAGATTGATGATGAAGAGGATCAGCCTGCAAGAGGGAAACCAACGACTAGAGGACTGAAGAGAGCTCTAGCCATTGAGAGACAAAAAGAAGCTGAGTTGGCAGAGCAGCTCACTCCAAGTGAGTTTCTTGCCCTAGAGATTAGCATGGATAGAGATTCATGGCTTGATAGAGCTAATTTAAATCTAGATATTTTGCTACAGAAGGCCAAAAGAGACAATGACATTCAGAGGAAAATGGCAAAGCACTACGCCATGAGAAACAAAATTGCAAAGGCCAACCTCAAAAGAGCTCATGCAAAAATTCATGCTTTGACTGAGGAAAAGGAGAAGGAGAGGTTAGACATACTTGCTGAGGTGTCTCTTAATTCAAGCTAATCAACTAGTAACCTCAAAATTTTGGCAAGTTTTTGGCACATTTGGCACTTTAGTGTATTTTTGAGTTTTTGAGCAATTTTGGCACACAGAATTCTTCCAAACGGGCAGCGCCACTAGCGCTACCCTCTTTTTTAGAGACTCCAATGGAAAAATTTCCACCACCATCATTTTCATAATGATGAAGACATTAACCCTAGGAATTTTCAGAAATTTTGGAGGAGAAATGGTCCGTCAAAAGTGAAAAAAACCACCAAATTGTCATGTTTCTGCCTCCTTTTTGACCTTGGCGCTGCGCACTTACCAGTCTTGGGAGATTTACTTTTTGACAGGGCATATGGGCACCATTTTATAAACTGGAGGTATATTTCGAAACTAGAGTCAGAGAGCTTTCCAATGAGCTATCATGGAGCTTATTTGGACACGTGGAAGGACTAAAACATTTTCTTGCAAAAGAGGTTATTTTTTCATGTTATGGCGGTTTGTGTTTGCTAGGAAAATGCAATTTTCATCATCTTCATCAAATTTTGAATTTTTGACTTTTTTATCTTGGGAAATGAGAAAATGCTGATGTAAAAGGTTAATATAAATGTAAATTTCATGTTTTTATTGTTATCTAGGGTAGATACATCAGATAAGTCCTGTAGAGGTCAAATGAATCAGTTTCCTCTCTTTTAGAGGCAAATTGTTGGGTCTTCCTAGTCTTCAGATTCTTGTTTGGGAGTAGGTGAAACTGATCCCTATCTCATGGATTCGACTCCCTAAGGCTAGGGAGAGTCATTTTTAGTTATATATGATGTATTTCCTCAGTCATTTTAATGGTCAGAATGACTTGGAGCTTTGGCATCTCGAGAGACATATTTTTGTATCAGTTTTGGCCTGGACATTAATCAAATTTGCAACTATTTTTATCCATGTGGTATTGTGTTTGGTTTTATATTTTTCTTTTGTGCTCACATGTTATAATGTATTGTTACTTCATCCATCTTTTCATTGCTATTAAATGAATATTTTTAAGTTATATGAACAGAATCCATAATTTCTATGCTCTGTTTTGGGTAAACATTCATAATTTGTAATTTTCTTCAGTTTAGAAAGAAAACATCAATTCACCATGCTCTTTCTAGCTCCTCACCTTTATAAATCAAATCATCATCAAAACCCTAAAGTGTTAAACATTTTACCTACCTTGCCCCATAGAACACCCTACAAATTTTGACCTAATTTCCTTGCCTCAGTTGTTTGACTCCTCTTGATCCAACAAAACCCTACGCAATCAAAATAAAAAATCCTCAGCTACTATACCTAGCCTAATATCTTCTTTCCTCAGTCATTTTGGTTGTGATTCATATGGAGAGAGCCCTCTCCTAGCCTAGTAGGGCTAGCTACTTGGCTAAGCATGGTTTGAGGTTACCTCAGAATTTCCTTTCTCAACCTGAAGTTCAATCCGAGTGATAACATGTTGGAAACTCCACTCGGGAAGAAAAGTGAGATCAGATCAAACCCAATAAAAAATTTTCATTGAAATTATTAAACTTTTGGATGATAAGTTTAATGTTTACTCAAAGGCTGAATTGAAAAATTTGTAAAGTGTATTTTTTCTTTTTTGAAATTGGACATACTGTCTTCCCGAAGATACACTAGATCCAATCCTGATCCAAATCTTCCCACCATTTTTAGTGATCCTTAGAACATTGGAAGAAAATCTAAAGTTTTTGTTGAGACATCTAGTTTAGCCGGAAATCAATCAAAAATAAGTTCCATTCCCAGAGGTAATTCACTCCCTGGAAAGTTAGAAAACTTACAAGATATTGAATTTGATATAAATTTTGAACAAAGCTTATTCCAGAGAAAATATTTAAGTTGGATCAACGAAACCGTTGTTGATTCCTCCATTTCCTTTCACAATCCTATTGAAGATCTCTTTTCCCATTCACAATCAAGTTCACAATCAGGGTCACAACTTTTACAAGTTCTTAAAAATCTACAGAACTATTCTTCTCAAGTAAATTCTTGGGTAATAAACAAACCTCAGATTTTAGCTTCTTCTACCATCACTTCATCCAATGTTCACACTATTCAGTCAGTGACAAATCCTCCCTTGATTAAATCAAATACCCAAATCCCTATTATAAACCCTATTATAAATCCTCCACCTCCATTCATCATGGCTGCCAGATATGCCCCCTTGTTCTCCCTCAGAACCCTGGAGCTATGCCCCAAGATTACCAAACTAAAATCTCTTTTTTTGACAATACTTAGTCTATGACAGCACAAAGGAACGTAGATAAGATGAATGACTTCTTTGATCTTCACGAGATTTATATTGAGGATGTAAAGATGAGGTTGTTTGCACAGACTATGGGAGGGGAAATAAGAAAATGGTTCACAGCTCTACACGCAGCCACTATTGACACTTTATAAGTTTTGCATCATCAGTTTGTAGAAATATGGCAATAAAAGAAAAATCCCCTTCAAATTATGTCTGAATATGAGAACATCAAAAGGAATGTTGGTAAGACTGTTCAATATTATTGTGTAAGATTTAATGCAGTATACAATGCTCTTCCTGTACATATCAAATCACCGGAAGGTTTGGCTTTAGTCAAATTTCTCGATGGATTTGATACTGATATGGCATATCAACTGCATGAATGTGATCCTAGAACATTAGAAGATATGAAAAATAATGTTGTAAGTGTGGAAGCGAATTTTCTAGAAAAGAGAGCAAGGATTTGATCTGAAAAGAGAGGACTATCAAAGAGGAGACATCTACTTATGAAAAAAATGGATTCATTACTCCGAACTATGGAAAGAATGGTTGACTGATTATCTATCTCAAATATACCTGAACCACATATCTGGAACCCAAATTTCATAGGGTAGCGACAACATCATTTTAGAATCAAACAGAGAGAGAAGAAAGCACCTGACCAAGCAGCACAAAAATAACAGCAGATTCGGACCCCGTTGCAATAGAATTATGTTCAAGGAGTGGAAGAGGAAGAGGATGAATATCTGGTGGTTGAAACTAATCATTTATTTACAGCAGATGGCTTGCCCATGTTCCTAACTAAAGATCAAGATTATACTGAAAATTTGGATTCTCCAAGTGATGCGGAATATATCTTGGCAAATGATGATGATTTGGAAACTGAATCTGATGATTACCAGTGTGGGTATATGAATGCTTTGAGTGCACAGGAGAAACAATATTATTTATGGAGTGGACATGTACCTGTTAATCCTATTCAGAAAAGGAAAGAGGTCCAGTCAAATAATGATCTTTCGAATAATCATAGAAAGGGTAAAAAGCATGCTAATCAGAATCATAGCAACATCAATCAGCCATCAACAAGCTCAACTACTAAGGAGAAAGATACTCAGAAAAAGGAGAATGTAAAAAAGGATCACCATGATAGAATAGAGACTGTTGTCAAAGAGGGAGATAAAGTCACAAATTTTAATTTAGAAAATGAAATAGCTAAATAGAAAGTGTACATTCCTTTGAAAAAATTAGTAAATAATAGTCATTACAAACATCAGGTGTCTAAAATGTTGCTAGTTGATCCTTTTTATGATATGGTTAATGTTGAAGATGACCGCCCTGAGCTCATTTTTGGTCCAGCTATAGATGGTCAATTAGAAGAGAGTGAAGTTCCCCCCTTTTATTTAAGCCTTAGACTGCATGAGTACATACTTCATAATACTATGCTTGATTCTGGGGCTTCTCACAATTTTATGCCTAAGGCTATTATGGAAAATATGGGCATGGATATCACCTGAACGTATCATGATTTGTACTCATTTGATTCTGGTAGAGTTCGTTTCATTGGTCTCATTAAAGATTTAGTGGTTTCCTAAAACCAAATCCCAGCCAAGAATGTTTTGATGGATTTGGCTGTGGCTAATATACCACCTCGATTCGGCATGCCACTATCTAGATCATGGGGAGCCAAACTCAAAGGTACTTTACAACTTGACTTCTCTTATGCCACTATTCCTATTTTTGGGAAATTGAGGAAATGTATCAGGAAAAGAAAATGAAGTATATGATAACTAGTAAGGAGAAGCCCATAAATCATCCAATACAGGCTGTACATACAGATATAAAATATTTTATTTTGTATATGATGATAGTGATATGAATGATGTAAATAATCAGTTAGTAGTTGTAGAGGATGTACTAGAAGTTTCAAAGAGTTTTATAGCAGTTCTTGATAAAGAAAAAGAAATGGTGACTTCTTCCGAAAATCCTTTAGAAGAATATAAAATCAGTAGAGATCAGAAAAATCAGGTGATCGACCAAACTAAATCAAAACCAATAGTTATGTTTCAACATCTATAAGACGAAGATGGAATTTAGAGCATGGATATCGACGGTGCTTTGGGTAAGGAAGGTGCAGGTATTGGTATTTGGATCCGAAGTCCAGTTGGTAAGTTTGGTGGAATTCCAGGTAATGTTAGAGAATTCTCTTATAAATTGGCTTTTGATTGTTATAACAATGAAGGAGAGTATGAAGCATTGATCACAAGTCTCAAAATTTTGAGGAAAATTGGTGCAAAAAGGATTTTTCTTTATGGTGATTCTGAGCTTGTAATAAATTAGGTGAAAGGATAATATCAAACAAAACATCCACGAATGAGAGCCTATAGGAATGCAGTATTGGATATCTTAAAAATGTTTCCTGAATATACATTAACAATGGTACCAAGAAATCAAAATATCATTGAAGATTCGCTTGCTACCGTAGCAAGTAATCTCAAAATTGCCATGAAATCCAATAATAAATTTGAAATTCATGTCAAACATAGACCTATTGTTCCTAATAATTTAAGGTACTAGCAAGTTTTTTGGGATGAAAAAGAAATTAATAGCTTTCCGTAGAATGAAGGGAAATTCAAAGATGCTTTTATTGATGATGTTTGTCATTCTGATGATCAAAACACAGAGGCCAATCAGATGAATATTTTTCAGTTGAAATATAATATTATTCCTAGAGGTCTCATACCTTTAGAGGAACCTTTTGATCAGGATGATGTGGCTAGAAAACCATCATTGAATCCTACGTAAAATGGTGTGGAAGATGTGAACATCAGAAAAACAGATAAGCCCAATATGGTTAAGTTTTCTAAGACATTATCTCCCGAGGAAAAATATAAGTACAACAAATTGTTATCTGAATTTTCTAATATTTTTACATGGGGTTATGCAGATTTGAAAGTCTATGACAAGAATATCATTCAACACACTATTCCCATCAAGCCGAATCAAAAAATCTTCAGACAGAAGTTGAGAAGTATAAATCAAATATTGTTGCCATCCATCGAGAAAGAGGTAAATCGACTGTATAAATCTGGTGTCATTGTGCCAATTAGGTTTTTTGATTGGATTTCAAATTTGGTTCCAGTAAGGAAAAATACCGGAGTGATAAGGTTATGCATTGATTTCCAGAATTTGAATAAACTGTCTTTAAAGGATAATTACCCCCTTCCTAAGATGGACCATGTTCTGCAAAAGGGTAGTTGGAGCATCACGGTTGTCACTACTTGATGGTTATTCTATTTTTAATCAGATTTTCGTAAATGAAGAGGACCAAGGTAAAACTTCTTTCACAACACCATGGGGGACCTTTCAGTATGTTAAAATGCTATTTGGACTCAAGAATGCATGGGATACTATTCATCAGGCGATGGATATAGCATTTTCTAATGAGAAGGATGTTTTCTTAGTGGTGTATTTAGATGATTTGACAACGTTTTCTTGTTCTGATGATCAGCATTTGTATCATCTCAAAATTGTTTTTCAGAAATGCAGGGAGATTGGAATTTCCTTGAATTTGAAGAAGAGTATTTTTTCCATGGAGGAAGGAAAACTTCTCGGTCATATAATTTCCAAGGATGGCATTCGCATTGATACTTCCAGAGTAAAATAAATTCAACAAATAGATTTTCTGCGTAATGAAAATGAGATGCAAGCTTTCAATGGTAAGATGAACTTCTTATGCAGATTTGTTCCTAATTTGGCTGAGAATTTACGTGAAATGACTAATATGTTGAAAAAGGAAAACAATGTAAAATGGACTATTGATGCTATGAAGTCTTTCAACTTGGTAAAGCTGGATTTAACCACAACCCATGTTTTCATTAGTCCAGATTATACTAGTAATTTCATAATATTTTCATTTGCATATGAGCATAGCTTGGCTGTGGTTTTGATGCAAAAGAAGGATCAAGTTGAGCAACCCATTGCTTTTTTCAGTTGATCCATTAGAGATGCTGCTCTTCACTATAATATTATTGAGAAATGAGCTTTAGCCTTGATCAAAGCTTTGAAGGATTTTCGGATCTATATTCTACATTCACATACTATAGCTTATGTTCCAAATGCGGCAGTAAAAGAAGTTCTCACACAAACTAATCCCGAAGGTCGGAGAGGTAAGTGGATAGCAGCAATGCTATATTATGATCTCGACATCAGGCCCACCAAGTTGATCAAGGGACAGGGGTTATCCAAGCTCATGGCTGGATCCAATTTGCATGCTTTAGAAATAAACCTCATTTCAGCAATGTTAGATTAAGAAGATGGTGCTCTAATACAGGTATCAGAAATGTTTCTCACTTCACCATGGTATTTAGATATATTGTATGTTCTTCAACACTTATTTCCTCCTCCTGGAATGTCAAAAATTAAAGGTAGGTATTTGAAATTAAAATCTGCTAAATACTGCATTCTAGCTAGTGCCCTTTATTGGAAAGATCTAGAAGGTGTTCTTTTGAATTGTTTGGTTGAAGATGAAGCTAAGCAGGTAATGTATGACATCCATAGGGGAGATTGTGGAGGCCATTAGTTTTGGAAAAAAACAGCTAACAAAGCATTGAGATCAGGGTATTATTGGCTGACACTATTTCAGATTTGCACAAAACTATCACAAACTATCATGAATGTCAAGTTTTTCAGGGAAAAAGGAAACTCCTTCCTCTTCTGCTGAAGCCTATTGTAGTAAATTATCCTTTTCAATAGTGGGGAATTTATTTTACTGGGGAAATTCATCCCACATCATCGGCACAACACATATGGATTCTAACAGCTACCGACTACTTCACCAAGTGGATCGAGGCTATTCCTACAAGGCAAGCTACAGACATAGTAATTATTCATTTTTTAGAATCCAATATTTTGTCTCATTTTGGTTGTCCTCACAAGATTATTACAAATAATACTGCAGCATTCAAGTCAAAGAAGATGATTGAGTTTTTTCACAAGTATATTATTAGGTTGGGCCATTCCACTACATATTATCGTTAGGGAAATGGATTAGTTGAGTCCTCTAATAAATCCTTGGTTAATATCATTAAGAAAATTTTAGAGGAGAACAAGAAAAATTGGCATAGAAAGATTACCAATGTTTTGTGGGTAGACTGAGTGAGCACCAATAAGTCTATAGGTATGTCACCCTTTGAACTGGTTTATGGTACAGATACAGTGTTTCCTACATCACTTGCAATCCCGGTTATGAGATTATTGTAGGAAGCTAGTAGTGAGGAAGATGACATTCAACGTCAGATGAATCAAATCATTCACCTTTAGCAAACAAGGGAGGAAGTTTCTCAAACTAATTCTAAGCTTCAGGAGTGTTTCTGTTCCCATGTTTTGGCCAGATTAGCAAGACCAAAAGATGAGACAACATCATAACCACTTTGGGGCCCTAGGATCTAGCCCTCCTGGACCCGGAGAGGGATCTCTCCATAAAACAAAGAATGATATATCTTTGAAAGCTCAAAATGAGATATTAGGCTAGTTATAGGCACAAGGTTTGTTTGTTTGATTATGTGTCTGGTTGCTGGTTATCGGGAAAGAAGGGTTCAAAATAAGACAAGGCTGAGAAAAAGGATTAGGCAGAGGTGAAGTATTCCAGGGAGCATTCAAGACCATTGGGAAATGGATTCAGGAAAGGATTTACTTGCTAACCAATGTGCAAGCTTTCAGTTGGGCTAGTCATCTAAAACATTGGATCTTATAGATGATAGTGTGGTATGGAATGGTAAGGGAGAAGGAAAACAATAAAGGTTTAGAACACCAAGTTAAAGACTAGCTGGTTGCACACGGATCTTAGTGGACAGGGCTAACTCTAATCCCCAGTGTTCTCAAATATTCCAGCTGAATCCTAACAAGAACATCTAAGAACAATTCCATTTAATTCATACATTATCTAGCAAGAAACAACATCCAATACACTAGTTAAATCAACTGAAACCAATTCTTAAATAACATATTTAGTAGAAAACATCAAAGGCAAGGAGAGCAGAAACATAGGGTACCTAACAAGGGTAAATCCTATGCCAATATTATGATGCAAGCCAGTAGAAACGAAATGAAATGAGTTAAAACACAGAGATAGGAAAACATCACCGCTACTTTAGACCAGGATTCAAAGAAATGTGCTTGTCATATTAAAAAACAACACCAGTCAAGTACAAAATTTCCAATAGCTTGATACTCAGTTTGAAATCATCTTCCTCAACCTATCTTACAACTTTACCCAGAGACTTCGTCTCAAAAGAAACATCTTGTAATTCTCTAATAGCTGATCAACAACCTTTACAATGAGTTTCTTCATGAATTTATAGCTCTAGTGGAGCAGAGAAGGTAGGTGAAAAACTAAATGCAGCATTAAAAACTCAGAAGAGGAAGAACGCCGAAGCCCACTCTATATAAATTCTGTGCATTAATCTGTGGCACTCTTTAGGTGAAAGAGTGGTCTTCTCCAGGCTTCCATTTACTCCGGTATGTCTCTGATGTACTCTGCTGCAGCATTCTGTAGTACTTCTGGTGAATAAACAAAAGGTAAATAAATGATGCTAGGGTCTGCCATACTGTGAATCAAATGCTCTGGTAGCATAGGACTGTTGTCAGGGCTGGAGAATCTCTCTAGAACACGGCATAGGATGATAAATGTATGGGTGCATCGTCCTTTATGGAAAAAACCTTCTGCTAATGTGAAAACCCTGATATACATAAATTTCTGCGCGCTGGACCTTTCATGCAATCCATGATGTCTTTGAACTGGTACCTTTGCCTTCTAAAATCCCTGAAAAAGCTCAAAAATTTTCTATTTCTTGCCTCGAGATCTCTGCTGCTCACGTACTGTCTTTATTTATGCAATCCGAGCTTTAATGGCGCCGGAGAGGGTTTGCGGAGTTTGAACTTTGTCCTTTGATGAAATTTATGTTGCAGACGACTTTCCAGACATCTTCCTGTAATACCAGGCTCTGAATTCGGCTTTTTCTGTGCACTGTGCCATTATAACAGCCCATATGAGTCATGGTGTTTTTCTGCCTGCCTGTAACCCTGCAAAACACGAAACTCGTTCGGAAAAATATGCATGGGGTGTTGGCGTGGATTACTGCATGAAATGGCGACGTGATACTATGAAGAGGATACTATGAAGGAAAAATGTGTATCAGTGAGAAACGCGCTGGGTAACGTCAATGAAAAACATTAAAACTTTGACCTTGGAATGAAATATGAATGAAATATAAGGAGGGCGGAGGACAGTGTGATAAAAACACGTGCAGAGGTGACGTGGCAGTACGGGGTCAATTGGCGGGCATGAGTTTAATCTGGGCCGTCCGATCTCAGGAGGAGATCGACGTCTGGGAACACGTCGGAGGACGACGGACAGTGGGCCAGGGGTATGACTACCTTGGTTTAACTCTCGTGCATCTTCATGGAGCGATCACCATTGGATGAGCGTTCGGAGATCGGACGGTTGATATGTATATCACTCTGTGTCTCGTGCCGAACAATAACGCGCGATGGAGGGGCAGTTTTGGAATAGTGCCACTGCCACAAGTCGTGCGATGAGTGGAATCGCTGGCCAATCGAGAAATAACTCCCACCTCTCAAAGGCGGTGCGATGGAAACTGGTGGTTTATGAACAGTGCACGGGGACCACCGGGGCGGGTAAAATACGGACCGTTGATCTAGCGAGAAGTGAACTGTGGAGATGCGACGAACGGGCAATGAAAGGGTTGAGCGATGGATGATGCGGGGATCGCGACGACCGTCTGATCTGTACAAATCGACGGCTGAAAACGCGCCCAATATGGATTATGCGATAAGCGCTTTTCTGGTCAACGTGTGGTTCTAGCGCCCAGATCACATGGGTGAAACGGTTTTTAGGGGCTAGCCGAAAAGGGCTAAGACCATTATAAGGTGGGACATGGATTTTTGGCACATTTTAATGCAATTTGAGGGCAGAATTTGGCAACGATAGAGGGAAAAAGGGGAAATAGGCCAAGCAAGGGGCGTGTGTTGGATGTAAAGGGGATTTTGGGAGGAATTTAGGGGGTAATAGGGGAACTTTGACAGAGGGAAAAGAAGGCTAAAAAATGGGGCATTCTGCAGGGATACAAGGGTGCATGTAGGCCTTTCTGGAGCACAGTTTGTTACAATCAGTGAGGCCCTTTAAACTAGGAACAACAGTGGGGGTTTATCAAAGGACAAAAGGCACGAGGAGGCTTCAAGGATGATGTGTTTTTAGAGGAAATGCATTCCTTGGAGGCTCAGAAACATTTTAGCCCCCTGTTTGCTTGTCAAAAATTTATAGGGGGCTAATAGTGGCTCCACATGGGGATGGCTTCTTCTTGAAGGAGTCAAGAATTCATAAAATAAATCTTTGGTGTAGGCCAGATGCCTATTGCTTGGCACATCCCTTTCTATCTTTAGATAAGCTTCCACAAATCATGAAGACATCATATCAGCAGTAAACATTCTCCCAAACAACTACCTACCCATACTATTGTCCTAACATTTTTTCTTCTGGGGTGCATTTGGACTTGCAGACCCTTTACATCATCAATTTTTTCAAACAGGAAAATAAACCTATTCTACTTCTACCCTTATTACTCCATGAGACCAGATTATACTGTTGGTTTGATAACTTTCTCTACCTACACTACTATCTGCTAGGATTAAATTGTCTAGCAGACTTCTTCTCTACATTCTAAGACAAAAATTGAAAACAGTCAAGCCAGGATTAGACTGTCTGACTTGCTGGACTTTGCATAAATTTAAACAACTAACTACATGCTCACAAACTGAGCTTTATTGAGATTTTCCTACCTACCCTACTCTAACTAGAATATTTACAAGTCTAGCTTACAAACATTGTCTTCCAATGTAACCAGTCCATCAAATGATCCCATGACTGGTCTCTCTTGCTCAACTCCTTGAGCAGGCTAGATAGGCAGGGCAGCTCCCACTCTTTTTGTTCCACAACAGCAGCTACAAAAAAATTTCTTACTGTCTGCAACATGCTACTCAACAAGACCCTTGATCCTTCTTCAAATGTATGTAGGAAATGAACATAAGGATCATGAAAAGATACCTGGCTATGAATATGTGGCAGGCAAGCTTTAACCAGGATTTCTTCTTTTACCACTGGATGGAGAAGAAGACTCTCTTGGAGTAGAGTGTCTTCTTCATCTTCTGAACTGGAGGACTCATCGTATATTGCAGCTGAGTCCTCTTGGAGCTCTGATATATTCTGCTCTGATGTGCTGAGCTCTGTGAAAATATCTATGTATTCTTGAGCAAGGGCTTGTTCCATTGCTTCCTCTTTCTCAAGAGAAGGCTCATTATTTTCATCTTGCTCAAGAACTTCTTCTTTGCTTTCCTTCTCATATTCTGAAAGGAAAGGCTGCTGGTTTCCAGTCTCACTAATGATCTGTGGTAAAGCAGCATGAAGATTCAAGGAATCTTCAACTGCTATTATACTGTCGTAGCTCTCCCCATCAGTGTCGTAAATAGGTTGTCTTGACCAAGTCAACCATTCTGGGTGCTCATAAGGTCTTTCTTTGTCCTTATCCATAGAGGATCTTTCTGGATCTGAACCATCAAACTCATAAGATGAATGAGAAAGAATGTGTGTTCTATAAAATATTTCTGAGGTGGAGTGCTGATTTAATATCTGATCAATCTCTTCTTCTGTCAAAAGAGGGGTTTCCCTCTCATCATGGACAGAAGAGAAGCGGTCCTCTTTCTCTTGTATCAGCTAATTTGGAGGCTGGATGTTTTCTTGAGCCTCTTCTTTCACATCAGATTCTGCCTCTTCTATGTGGTCTCTTGCTTCCTCAAGGCAGCGTTCCCTATTAGCTTTTGCTATTAGGTCCCGATATTCTCTAGTCAGTGTAACACAAGGCATAGGTGAGCAATCAAGCAATTCCTGATCACTTTCCTCTTCATCTTCTACAGATTCTTGAGCATCATACATGTCTTGCTCATATTCTAGGTCTTGAGTTTTTTCTTGCTCTGGAAGAGGCATGGGCTGTTCTAAATAATCATCATTTTCATTCAGACTAGCCATGAACATTTCTAGCACTTTACCAAACGTTGTTGTTAATTCATATAATTGGTCTTCCAAAGCATCATACTTTGTATCCCTGTCCATGTTTGGATTCATGCTTATGCAAAGAAGGCTACTGATTCTTCTCAACCAGTTTAGATTCCTCTACCAGTGGAGTCACTAGGTCTTTGGATCATAGGGAGTGTGGAGTCACCAGGTGGATGAATTTGACTGTTTGGAGTAGGCTGCTATCCACCATCAGCAATTATAGCCAATCTAAAGCCAAAGTGGTCTCGCTCCCCAGTATGGTCGCCATTATGTTGGGGTTCCCATGTTTTGGCCAGATTGGCAAGACCAAAATATGAGACAACATCATAACCACTTTGGGGCGCTAGGATCTAGCCCTCCTGGACCCGGAGAGGGATCTCTCCATAAAACAAAGAATGATATATCTTTGAAAACTCAAAATGAGATACTAGGCTAGTTATAGGCACAAGGTTTGTTTGTTTGATTGTGTGTCTGGTTGCTGGTTATCGGGAAAAAAAGGTTCAAAATAAGACAAGGCTGAGCAAAAGGATTAGGCAAAGGTGAAGTATTCCAGGGAGCATTCAAGACCATTGGGAAATGGAGTCAGGAAAGGATTTACTTGCTAACCAATGTGCAAGCTTTTAGTTGGGCTAGTCATCTAAAACATTGGATCTTATAGATGATAGTGTGGTATGGAATGATAAGGGAGAAGGAAAACAATAAAGGTTTAGAACACCAAGTTATAGACTAGCTGGTTGCACAAGGATCCTAGTGGATAGGGCTAAATATAATCCCCAATGTTCCCAAATCTTCCAGCTGAATCCTAACAAGAACATCTAAGAATAATTCCATTTAATTCATACATCAGCTAGCAGGAAATAACATCCACTACACTAGTTAAATCAACTGAAACCAATTCTTAAATAACACATTTAGTAGAAAACATCAAAGGCAAGGAGAGCAGAAACATAGGGTACCTAACAAGGGTAAATCCTATGCCAATATTCTGATGCAAGCCAGTAGAAATGAAATGAAATGAATTAAAACACAGAGATAGGAAAACATCACCGCTGTTTTAGATCAGGATCCAAAGAAATGTGCTTGTCATATTAAAAAACAACACCAGTCAAGTACAACATTTCCAATAGCTTGATACTCAGTCTGAAATCATCTTCCTCGACCTATCTTACAACTTTACGCAGAGACTTCATCTCAAAAGAAATAGCTTGTAATTCTCTAATAACTGATCAACAACCTTTACAATGAGTTTCTTCATGAATTTATAGCTCTAGTGGAGCAGAGAAGGTAAGTGAGATACTAAATGCAGCATCAAAAACTCAGAAGAGGAAGAAGGCCGAAGCCCACTATGTATAAATTCTGTGCATTAATTTGTGGCACTCTTTGGGTGAAAGAGTGGTCTTCTCCAGGCTTCCATTTACTCCGGTATGTCTCTGATGTACTCTGCTGCAGCATTCTGTAGTACTTCTGGTGAATAAAAAAAAGGTAAATAAATGATGCTAGGGTCTGCCATACTGTGAATCAAATGCTCTGGTAGCATAGGACTGTTTTCAGGGCTAGAGAATCTCTCTATAACACGGCATAGGATGAGAAATGTATGGGCGCATCGTCCTTTATGGAAAAAGCCTTTTGTTGATGTGAAAACCCTGATATACATAAATTTCTGCGCGCTAGACCTTTCATGCAATCCATGATGTCTTTAAACTGGTACCTTTGCCTTCTAAAATCCCTGAAAAAGCTCAAAAATCTTCTATTTCTTGCCTCAAGCTCTCTGCTGCTCTCGTATTGTCTTTGTTTATGCAATACGAGCTTTAATGGCACTGGAGAGGGTTTGTGGAGTTTGAACTTTGTCCTTTGATGAAATTTATGTTGCAGACGCCTTTCCGGACATCTTCCTGTAATACCAGTCTCTGAATTCAGCTTCTTCTGTGCACTGTGCCATTATAACAACACATATGAGTCATGTTGTTTTTTTGCTTGCCTGTAACCCTGCAAAACACGAAACGTGTTAGCAAAAATATGCATGGGGTGGTGGCATGGATTATTGCAAGAAATGGCGACGTGATATGGTGGACGACGATGCATGCTAAGGATACTATGGAGGAAAAACGTGTATCAGTGAGAAACGCACTGGGCGACGTCAATGAAAAACATTAAAACTTTGACCTTGGAATGAAATATGAACGAAATATAAGGAGGGCGGAGGAAAACGTGATAAGAAAACGTGTGGAGGTGACGTGGTAGTATGGGGTCAATTGGCAGGTGTGAGTTTAATCTGGGCTGTCCGATCTCAGGAGGATATCGATGGCTGGGAACGCGTCGAAGGGCGATGGACAGTGGGCCAGGGGTACGGTTGCCTTGGTTTAACTCCCGTGCATCTTCATGGAGCGATCACCGTTGGATGGACGTTCACAGATCGGATGGGTGATATGCATATCGCTCTGTGTCTTGTGCTGAGCGATAACGCACGATGGAGGGGCAGTTTTGGAATAGTGCCGCTGCCATGCGTCATGCGATGAGTGGAATTGCTGGCCAATCAGGAAATACCACCCACCTCTCAAAGGCGGTGTGATGGAAACCGGTGGTTTATGAACAGTGTGCGGGGACCACCGGGGCGGGTAAAATACGGACCGTTGATCTGGCGGGAAGTGAACAGTGGAGATGCGACGAACGGACAGTGAAAGGGTTGAGCGATGGACGTTGCAAGGATCGTGATGACTGTCCGATCTGTACAGATCGATGGCTCAAAACACACCCGATATGGATTCTGCGATAAGCGCTTTTCTGGTTAGCGGGTGGTTCTAGTGCCCAGAGCACATGGGGGAAACGATTTTTAGGGGCTAGCCGAAAAGGGCTAAGACCATTATAAGGTGGGACATGGATTTTTCGCCCATTTTAATGCAATTTGAGGGTAGAATTTGGAAACGATAGAGGGAAAAAGGGGAAATAGGCCAAGCAAGGGGCGTGTGTAGGATGTAAAGGGGATTTTGGGAGGAATTTAGGGGGTAAGAGGGGAACTTTGACAGAGGGAAAAGAAGGCTAAAAAATGGGGCATTTTGCAGGGATACAAGGGTGCATGTAGGCCTTTCTGGAGCATAGTTTGTTACAATCAGTGAGGCCCTTTAAACTAGGAACAAGAGTGGGGCTTTATCAAAGGAAAAAAGGCACGAGGAGGCTTCAAGGATGATGTGTTTTCAGAGGAAATGCATTCCTTGGAGGCTCAAAAACATTTTAGCCCCCTGTTTTCTTGTCAAAAATTTATAGGGGGTTAACAAGGAGAAAATCAAAAATATTTATGATCGGAAAACCAAGGCAGATAAGTTCTAGCTGGAGGATGTAGTGTTGCGGTGGGATGCAATAAATGAAGAGAAAAGAAAGCATGGGAAGTTTGAAAATATTTGGAAATTACCCTACAAGATCTTAGCTTATCGAGGACAAAATGCCTATTTGTTCAAAGAGATGAATGGACAAGAATTTTTAGGAGGACCAGTCAATGGTAGGCTCTTGAAACATTATTAATTCTAATGCAACTTCTGAGAGAATGTTTCACTTTCATTGTAAATACCAGTTTATATTTTTTGCAAGTTTTGGAGCGTAAAATCATCTATGCTTGGGGCCCAAGGTGAAGGCTATAAAGCTTGTTCATTTTTCGTTGTTTTGGAAATTTTTGAGTTAGTTTTGAGTTAGTGTCAAAGTCAGTTTTTTATTGAGTTCTCAGTCACTTTCAACGGTTTTTGAGTCAGTTTTATAGTCTGCATTCTTTTGAATTGTTTGACCTTATTTTCCCAATGGTTAGGCACTTGGTCTATGGTGTTCTTGACACCTCCAAGAATATTCCATCCCAAATAAGGCCAATGTTAGTGCCAGTATTTGCATACTTCCGCCAGGGATCAAAACAAATTTTGCATGTGCATCTTAGGTTTCCCATTCTGAAGAAATTTTCCATCATTGCATTAGGTCATGATATAAAATTGTTCCACTGGTGCTTGTCCTTGTCAATAATCTTCACTCTTCCTCATAATATCATATTGGCTGACTCATTATCATGTCTCCTTGAGCGTAACAACACCTACGTAAATTATTTGTTCACTTAGAAGTCTTGTAAGTCAAAATCTCATTCATGAAAGCCAGGTCTAAAGTGGTCCCATTAGGTCATTAGGGTTTTATATTTCTCAAGGTCACTGCTTCATTTTAGATGAGGTTGGCATATATAAGGGACTAAATAATATCATCACGATGTAATTATTGTACTTTCAAAGTTGTATTTTTTCAGTTTAATGATTTTTATATCAAAATGTCATTTTGATATAAAATTCAATATGTAATTTATTTTTTCTTTTCCAAATGTAATTTTATGTTCTCATATGTAATAAATTCAATCCCAAGCTATGATATGCAATCATCCGGCCTAAGTGAAGCAAAGAAAGCCAAACTCTATCTTTGAACAACATGCAATGCCAAAAAGTCAGAAAGAAAAAAGAGTATTAGCGCCGAATAGGAAAATGTGAACATTAGAAAAATGGGTGATTCAAATTAAATTTCAAATCCACTTTCTATAAAGTCTTTCAAAGACCTAAAAAAAAGTTATTTTTTCTATTCAACCATCAAGAGTTTTCAACAAAGACGAAATTTTGATTTTTCTAAGCAGTTTGGGTCAAAATTTCAAGGTGCTGTGCGTTTTCACATTGGCGTTGTGCATTTGACTTGGAGTTGCGCGTTTACCCAGCTGTGTTGCGTGTTTGCCCGAAAAAATCAAATAAATTTACACTGGCACTACGGGTTCTCAGAGTGGCACTGCGCATTTGACTTGGCATTCCGCATTTTCACAATGAGGGTTTTGAAGAATTGCACCACATCGATCAAGCTCAAACCTCTTCATAAACTTCTCCAAGGGGCTTTAAAACAGTAAGTGCACACTAAATCACCTTGCCTCTAATATATTAAGTGTTTCATTAAATATTTTAAGTGTTTGTTGCCTATGAAACCCTTGTTTCAATTTCATTTCCATTTTTCGTCCACCATATCCCTAAAACATATATCAATCATACATATTGTTGAATAATAGGTTTTTATAGACCTAGGTTTTCATTTACACTCATTCCCTCCATTTTCCTAATCTATTCATCTCATCTCTCACTCCATTCATATCATTCCATTTCCCCTAGGGTTTCCCAAGCCTTAAAATTCAAAATGTCTAAAGAGGAGGACAGAGGTGTTAGTGAGGAACAAATACCAAAGAGAATTAACCACAAAGGAGGGAAAATCAACAACTATGAACCAATAACCACAAAGGAGCTCATGGCTTCTCCTTTCACTGTGTCATGTTCTAAGAATGTTGGTTTCTTTGAGTTTTGTGAGAAAGTATAACAGATTTAGTATCACCCTATGTTGACATGGTTGTTCATCACAAATATTCATGATAGGCAGGCCACTCTTGTTGGGGTCACTTTTACCATGTCCACCAATGCCATTTCAACTGCTACAGGGATCCCTAATGTGGGAGAGAAATAGTTTAAACAAGGAAACCTTGATATGAGCTATTATGAATCATATCTCAAACCTAAATACAAGGATGAAAATAATTCCATTTTCCCTTTCTCTCATCTCCTTTACCGGTATATCCCTATTGTTGTAGATCCTAAAGACAGCCTAGAGTTGTGATAGATCAGTGCCTAGGACATCTTAGCATAGCAAGGAGCATATAATGTAGTGTGTGAAGTTGTCAGCTTCATCTCTCATGCTATCTCCTGTAAACAAGGAAAATTAATCTAGAATGGGACCAAACTCTCAGAAACTGACACAAGAGAAAGGATACTGCAGAGGCAAAATGCAGAACTCTTAATAAAAAAGCAACAGACAATTCAGAGGCAGTTTACTGCAAAACAGGCCGATTCAGAAATACCTCACAGACATAAATTATTAGAAGGTGTATGTAGTGAAATAAATAATGAGAAGATACTAGTTAACATTGAGCTGATACCCAGATATACAATACCACCATGCATGGGCTTACCGATCTAAGAATCCATACATGATAATAGCATTTTAAAAGCACCCTCCCAAAGCGACTAGTATAGCAGAAATATGATTAAGTTGAATAATGGAACAGAATATCATGCATGAGCCATATTTAAAGAGTTTGACTGATCCGAGTAGGGGCATCAACTAGGATGAATCCTTACCAAGAATAAGTGAGCCACTCGCATTCCAAAACATGATACAGGAAGGATGGATGAGATGAAATGATATATTAAGTAACATATAAAAGAGAGTTACAGACTGTGAAATATCAAAGACCAGAATCCTCTTTGGCAGATAGAACTCCTCCTCACTGAGACCCTATGGGCTCTGAGCCTTCATACAAGAGTTTTAAAAACTGTATACAAAAATCCTTTCACTGCATGATTTTCTGATAAAAATCTGGAACCTTTACAATGCGTTTCTTCATGGTTTTTATAGGAGAAAACAAAACCTAGTCTAAAAAAGGTAGGTGATGAACATTTAATTTATATAATCACAGCAAAATGGTGGAAACACTCTAGCCCATACTGCAGAATGAATAGGTGGTGCTATAGGTACTCTATAGCTTACTCTCTGAAATAATTGCACTAGGTGAAAGCCTCCTCAGGAACATGGTATTGAGATAAAACCATATAAACATGTTGTCCTTTCCTGAAAGAAAACTAGGCTGAAATAAAACCTGGAGGGTATTTTTTCTTGTGCATTGTACCCTCTGCCTTCTAAATCTTGAATTAAGATTTAAAATCTTCAATGCTGAACGCTGAATTCATCTATCATTTGACTGATACTCTTTGTCGCAACATTAATGTTTCCATCTGCCACAATCTGTGCTTTGAATGACTCTAGGAGGTTTGACAGATTTTACCCCTGCTTCTTTAATGAAAGTCGTGTCGTAACAGCTACCCAAATCCTTTTTCCATGACTTTGCCTCTAATAAATGGTCCTTTGGAGCATACTCAACTTTAGTAATGGAGGCTGGAGCTTATGATAAATCTTCGTCGCTATAAACCTGCAAAACTTGAGAACATGTTAAGAAATTCAAGCATATGAGGATGGAAGATGTGGCGGGGTTAATGGAAGCGGTCGTACAGACTAGCGAAATGGTGAAGCGGTGCAGGGTGGTGACGAAGAAAATGCAACACAACAGTGTGGGATGACCATAGAGAGAACTAATGGAATGTGGAAATGAACGTGAAAATATGTAAGGAATGAAGAAACGAGAAAAGTATAGATCTGGGGTGGCAGAGAGCACGTGGAGGAAAACTGGAGGACAGGTGGCACGATATCAAAGCAATGAGGAATGGATGACATGGAGGACTGAATTTGGGATCTGGTCAAAAGCGGGGTGAACAGATCTTAACCGTCTGATCTCGAGAGGAGATCGATGGTCGAAAGAGCATCCGAGGCGATGGACTATGGGCCAGGAGCACTGTACACTTGGACTAAATCTCATGCAGCTTCGAAGCGTGATAACTGTTGGATGATGACCTCCATATCGAACGGCTGTAACGAATATCGCCGCATGACTTTGACCGAATGATAATGTGCGATGGAGGGCGGTTTTGGGGCCGTATGCGGAGACACACGGCGGGCGGTGAGTGGAATCGCTAGCCCAAGGGGAATTACCACCTACCGCCGAAAGGCAATGCGATATAAACCGCTAGTTTTGAACAGTGTTTTGGGCGCAGGGACCACCACGATAAGCGCATCGTGAACCGTTGATCTCATGGTCTAATCGGACGGCTGTCGGGAGGTCTGTGGGCGCGGCGGAGACGAATAAACGTTGTCCAATCTCATACAGATCTACGGCTCGAAATACTCCGGATATCCCTTTGATAAGCGCATATAGAGTTAGCACTTGGTTCAGGCTTTTGGTCTCATGGAAGAAAAGAACAGAGGGGCTAGGGCTAAAGGAGCTATGCCTCGAATATTTTCAAATATGAATTTCCAGCCTGTGATAATGTATTTTGGAGGCGAGAAACGGTAACGGTAGATTTGAGGATGGTTTTCCAAGACTGCAAGGGGGAATTTGAGAGCTTTGAGCCAGATTTCTTGTGGAATTTTATGGGAAATGGATTATTATCAACATCAGCTCCACCTGGGGATGGCATGCTCATCCTTGGACATGTCGAGAACTGGCAGACCCTCTGATCATTATGTATGCAGCCTCCATTCCCCAGCACCTCCAATTTTCACTTTATAATTCATCACCACGCCAACATTATTCAAACGAAAACAAAAAGGAAACTATCATACAATATAATACACCAGGCTGCCTTAGCCTGAGTCAGAACTGGAAATAGGGTTTAAGGAATTGACCATTTACAGGGGCATCCAGCAGGTCACCCTGTAAATTCTCCAACCTGAAAGTATTATTGCCCCCCTATTCCACGATTTTGAAAGGAACAAACCAGAGGGGGTCAAATTTGACATGTTTACCCTTCTTAGCTCTCCGGATATCCCATCCGAGCACCAAATCACCAATCTGCAGCTTCCTGTCTTTTGCGTGCTGATCAAAAATGTGTTTCATTTTCTCTTGATATTCCATTAACCTCTAATTCACCTGGCCCCGTGCTTCTTCTAATTCCACCAGTTGGTTGATTCTTCTAATCATATCATCAGGTTCTTCCTGGCTTTCTTGCATGAAGTGGGCCACTGGTAGAGCTAGTTGTGCAGGAAAAACTGCTGCTCATCCATACACCAGTTCATAGGGAGATTTCCCAGTTGCTCTCTTACTGGTGATTCTATTAGCCCATAGAGCAAATTTCAGTTGGGAATCCCAATTATTCTAATTTTCATTGATATTTTTCTTCAAGGCCCTCACCAGAGTTTTATTTGAAGACTCTGCCAAGCCATTTCCTTGTGGATAGTAAGCTGTAGAGTGACTTAGTATGATATTGTATTGCTAGCAGAAATTCATAAATTTTATAGACTTGAAGGCCTATGCATTATCAGTCACTATTCTAGCAGGATAGCCAAACCTGGATATGATGTTTTCCTCCATGAACTTTATGATCACAGCATTTGTAGCATTCCTTGCAGGTATGGCTTCCACCCATTTGGTGAAATAATATGTGGTTGTTAATATCCATTTATGTTTTCCACTCGATGGAGGATGTATTTCACCTATAAAATCAATACCCCATTGTTTGAATGGTTCATCCACATGCACTGGAATCAGGGGAAATGGTGGCAATTTCTGTCCCTCAGTAAATTTCCGACATTTTTCACAGGCTCTCACTCTGGCAAAAACATCTCCAAAAAGCTTTGGGCAATAGAAGCCATCTTTCAAAATTTTATGAGCTGTGGCCCTCCAGCTGTAATGACCTCCACAGATCCCTTCATGGAATTCTGCTATAATATTCTCGACTTTATTCTCTGAGAGACACAGGAGTAAGATACCTGAGGGATCTCGCCAGTATAGCCGGCCATTGGCGACTATATATTTCTGTGATTTCAATCTCAGTGTTCTGTATTTAGCTTTGTCACAACTGGGAGGGCAGATGAGTGTGAGGATATATTCTACTATCTCTTTGTACCACAGACTGGTGAGGTACTTTAGATGTGTCTCTGGGGTAGCTACTCCAATTCCATGTCTTTATTCTTTCTCCTCAGATTCCTCACCTGCTATAATGGACAAATTTATGCCTAGGGATTGATAGTTTGATTCAGATAACATTTTGGCAAGCCCTTTTCCTTTAATTAGCTTAGTAGGGCAGATTTCTAGGTCATATTCCTATATTTTGGCAATCCACCTACCCCTTTTTCCTTCACTGTCTCCCTGAATAATAATATATTTTATAGCAGCTGTAGGCACAAATACAATGATGTGGGACTATAAGATATATACACAGAATGCTTTGACGGATTTCACTAGGGCGTATGCTTGATTTTCCAATATGTTATACTTTAATTCTGTATCATGGAGCACCTGACTGAAAAAGGAAATAGGTTTCTCATACCCTTCCTCATTTTTCTGCAATAAAACTCCTGCTATTGTATGAGGTGATGCAAAAGAGAAAATCATGAAAGGTTTATCATAATCTGGTCCAGCCAACACAGGGGCTTCTACAAAAGCACTTTTTATCCTGGTAAATGCCTCCCGTGATTCTTGTGACCACTTTACCTCATTATTCTTCTTCAACATATCTGTTATATGCCTAACTATCTCAGCATAGTTAGGGATAAACCTCCTCAAGAAATTTATGCGCCCTAGGAATACTTGTACTTCTTTTTTATTTCTGGGGAAAGAGATACCATTTATAACCTATACCCTCTTAGGATCTATCTTCACCCCATCTTTAGTCACGATGTGTCCCAAAAGCTTTCCCTCTTCTAATGCAAATAAAGACTTTTGAGGATTCGAAGAGAGGCCATACCTTCTGCATTTCTCAAATTTTTTCCACAGATGTTCAATGTGCTCAGCATCATTTTTGGAAAATACGGTGATATCATCTAGGTAGACTACCAAGAACTTGTCTTGCTCCCCTACAAAAGAAATGTCCATTGCCCTCTGAAAAGTGGCCCCTGCATTAATCAATCCAAAAGGCATTCTGGCATACATGAATGTACCCCATGGTGTAGTGAAAACAATCTTTTTTTGATCCTCTGGAAGTATAGCCACCTGATTATAACCAGAGAATCCATCCATCATTGACATCCTGGAAGATCCAACCACCTTTTGCAAGATGTAATCCATTTTGGGGAGTGGATAATTATCCTTTAAGGATGCTCTGTTTAAATTTCTGAAATCCATACACAGCCTTATTTCACCATTCTTTTTTCGTATAGGGACAAGGTTTTCCACCCATTCAGAGTACCTCAATGGCACAATTATTTTGGATTTTAGCAACTTCTTGATTTCTTTCTCAATAGAAGGCAGCAGCAAGGGATTGATTTGTCTGAGCTTCTGCTTATGGGGCTTTGCATCTGCCTTCAATGGAATTTTGTGCTACATAATAGTGATATCAAAAGTTTTCAAGTCCTGATAGGACCATGCAAACACATCTCTGTAAGACTAGAACAATTTCTGATATAGCTTTTTATATTCTTTAGGGATTTTCTTGGACATTTTAACAATTTTGGGTTCAGCCTCAGTACCCAAATTCAGGTCTTCCACCTGATTCTTTTCTACCACTTGGCTTGGCTACAGTGGGACATCATTCTTATCAAATAATATTTCTAGAGGCACCAGCCCTCTAGGTATAATGTTTCCCTTTAACTGCAACACTTTATTACCTACCATTTTCTCCTCCCAATTTCTTTCTAGAGTATCTTCAAACTTATCCTCTTCTGCATCATCAATCTCCATATTGGAGAATTCTCCCATTGTTTCCAGGAATCTCTTCATCTTTTCTTCATCCTCAAATACTTGCCAGTTCTTGATGTTATCTAGGATCGAAGGCCGATAACGCACCTCAACTTCATATCTTAAAAGAGGGTTCTGAGGTGGTCGAAATGTACTAGCAGCCATAGCAAGGGAATCAACCATTCTATTATGTTCTCGGGGCATGAACTGGATATTGAATGCCAGAAAGGATTTTTCTACCATGTCCCAAAATTTATTCCTATAAGCCCTTAGCCTAGGATGTTTGGTCTGACACTGATTCTTGACTTTCTTAACCACCAGTTCTGAGTCTCCCGGAACTTTTAAACTTTGTATACCCATGCTCTTGGCTGTCTACAATCCCAACAGAAGTGCTTCATATTCAGCCACATTGTTGGTGGATTCGTATTATAGCTTAAAAGACAATGGGATCCATTTGCCTACAGGAGAAATCAATAGCACTCCAGCTCCATTTCCTTCTCTTGAATTTTCTCCATCAAAATGAAGTGTCCATATTCCTGCTTCCATGCTTTCTAAAGGCTGCTCACTCCTGATCTGGCAGAAGGATGGTTCGTGAGCATAATCTTGGTCTTCTTCTAGCATCAAGCGTGAGAAATCTCCTTCTTTACCGTAGATTGGTGAGTTTGCAGAATTGTCAGCCTTAGTCACCATCTTAACAAATCTAGTCTCCCTGTATAGTCTCCACTCTTGGCCACCAAAAACTGGGATAGTGGCATATGTTAAATCCATCTTGATTGATCCACCAATTTTTGTCCCCCAAGACCTTGATGGAAACATACCAAAACGAGCTGGGATGTCTGCTGCCACTATGTCCATTACCACACTTTTTGCTAGGATTTGGGCCAAATTAACCACCAAATCCTTGATCATCCCCAAGCATTTAACTCTTTTGGAATCAAATGTGTAGAGGTCTTTATATGGGCGTGTGATTTTCAAACCTAATTGTTCCATGACTGACAGAGGCATAAGATTATGGGAAGCTCCAGAATCTAACATGCAGTTATGTAATAGCAGGTCATGGATTACTAGAGACACATAGAAGGGAGGAGTTGAGGGATCTATCTCCTCGACATGTGGGCCAAAAACTACCATGGGTCTTTCTTCTTGAAGGTTGAGACTATCTGGGATGATTGGTGCTTCTGGAGGGAGCATGAAAGAGGTGACTTAAGACTGATATGCTGGCTGTTTCAAAAGTTCAGTCAAGGGGACTGGGATTTTGAATTTTTCAAGTTCCTTTTGCAGACTAAAAGCAGGAGGGGACTTTTCTATCACAACCTCTTTGGGTTCTTTATTTTCAACTAGGGGTTTGATTTCTTTTGACACAGATTCGGTATTGGGAGGAATGACTACCTTTGAAGAAGAGGGAATTTGATCATTAGATTGCAAAGGTTTGTTTAGAGGTTGCTTACTTTTGTCTGCAGCTATCTGCATTGTAGACTCCTTTTGAGAAGGTGCTTCCTTCTAGGGTAACTCCTCTTCTTTCTCTTGGGTGTGAGTCCTCTTCCTAGAAGATCTGAGATCATATCTTCTATTGAAATGTGCTTGCATGAAATCATCAAACTGTTTACAATAATGATCAAATTCTGCTTCTTCTGCGTCTCTGATCTTTTCTTCTTTTTGCAATGAGCACCCAACTTCATCGTTCCCTTGTAAAGGGAACTCCTTTCCATCACTATTTGAAAAGGAAAGATTTGCATCCTCCAGTATATAGGCAGCATCTTCAGTGGAGTCATCTACTGGACCTTCGAGGTATAATGGGTGTGGCACTTGGTCCTGTTGCTCCCTTGCTTCTGTTTGGTCAATTTAGTGTGTCCTAAATTGCTACATTAATTTTTCAATCCGGGATTCTCAAGCTGACGAAGTGTGGCGCACTATATGTACAAGATAACCTATTTCTTACTTTTTTGTCATTTTTGGGTTTTTATTTATCTTGGTTGGTTTCCTAATGTGAGATGGAAATTCTAAAAAAAAGTATGGTTATGAATGTTCAAGGCAATGATGTCCTTTATAATGATTTCCCAAACTTCAAACTTCAAAAGGATTTTGAAACATACAATGACAAAATTAATTCCTAAAAGAAAATGAAAATGTGCCACTATACTAGTTAAACAAACAGTGAACTATTGATCATGAAACTCACTACCCTTGCTGTTGTCTAAATAAAAAAGAAACTGTACTCAAAGAAATCCAAGAATTGCAAGCAAAGTAAAGCTAAAATCAAATTACGTCAACTCATATTCTAACCCCTCACCATTAGTCTCGCTATGGCTTTCGGAGGTAATCATAAAAAAATTGAGCAATCTAATATCTAATTTGCATAAAAATAAACTAATATCAAATTACACACTCATACTTCAATCCCTCACCATTAGTCTCACTATGGCTTTCGGAGGTAACTGATAATGACATGAGCAATTTAATATCTAAACTGCAGAAAAATAAAATAATATCAAACTACACACTCATACTTCAATCCCTCACCATTAGTCTCGCTATGGCTTTCGGAGGTAACTGATAATGACATGAGCAGTTTAATATCTAACTAACTAGTAAAGAAAATGTACAAAACTAAAATGAATAAAACAGTGTTGGAATTAAAAAAAAACTAAGAAAAAGAAATCAGCAGAAGGACAAGATTGATTCCATGTCATTAGTCATTGTAAACTATGTGTGAATGCCCGGGCTGCCTACTATAATCTGGAACAAAACACTGATCATTTAACAACAGTATAAAGTATGAAAAATTATGAACATAAACAAAATGTTAATACCATAAGAAATGTAATATATACACGTGAATGACTATGGCACAATGAATGTAAGGAAATGAAGCATGAAACTATACAATAATACACAAAACCTCGGCGTGTGCAGGGGCCCTCTGCACAATCCTCGGGAAGCAGCTATCAAACACGAATTATGCTTATGAACAAAGTCTTCTCATATATTTAAAATGCAGTCATAACAAATAAATAATGTCACAGTGGGCTTTCTATCCAGCAAATTACATTACAGCAGCTAACTACTATGCGTATGAGAACGCATTATTTATAACAGAGAATGTCATAACTAATTTCCTACATTCTGCGCTGATACAAGACACGTGAACCACCACGTCCAGCAATCTAGCATCATGGCTGCCATGAAGATTAAATCTATGGAGAGTGGTCATTGGATTCGGCTTATGGAGCCATTTACAGGTGTTGATATGTCTCTCGTGATTTATAAACGGCCACGCAAATCTTCACGTGGTGAAAAACAGAGTTCTGTCACCGTGGGACTCTTCGGTTGACCACCGCTTGACTATCTTTGACCACAACCTTCTTAGGTGAATTCGACTGAACCAATAGGACTCGATCCATGTCCATGTCATTTCCAACTTGCCCATGTGGCTCGATTTGCCTGAAGACACCTGCAATATAGACTTTAACAAAATGGTTGCGGAAAGTTGCAGCAGCTGCGGAAAGTGACAAGATTCCGCAGCTCAATGAGCAAAAATCTAATTCAAACAGCAGACACAAAACATAGTTAAAAACCACTTTAAATGCTCTTTTATGATTAATATGAAATGATATTGATGGCTTAGGAGGTCCAGGTAAATAGAAAAAGTCTATAAAGGTGTATAGGAAAGATGCAGATTTGAGACTCAACAGCTTCCTTTGGAAATATTTGCAAAGGTGGTTTCCTATATTGAGGATTATAACCTCTGTTTGGAGCATTCTGGAAATTCCTGAAGGCTGAATTCTTTTCTTCCAATTCAAGCTTGAACATTTTCTTAATCAATTTTCTCATTTCCTCCATTTTGTCTAAGTCTTTGTCTTAGTTAGAGGTGGATACCTCCTCTTTGACCCTTCTCCTAGCATCTTGCTCAGATTTTCCTTTTGATTTACCAGTGGAAGCAAATTTTGCTTCCAACTCTAGTGCATCTTCCTGAGCATCATCCAAGGTAGCAGGATTTATTTCTCTAAGAGAGAAGCCAAAATCTGAATCAAAGGCTGCTACAAAAACAACCTTTGCAGCAGTCTGATGGGGTTTTATATCAGCAGGGAGACTCAAATACAGCTTATTAAATATCTTGATAAATTCTGACACTCCTTCATTGTGCCTTTTCTTCAGTGTATTGAACTCAATGAGACAATTTCCATGATATTTCTTTTCTCCCCATTTCCTGAGAAAAGTGTCTTCCATGTTATCCCAAGTGGTAATAGAGCAGCCAGCCAATGTCTTAAACCATTTTCGAGCTTCACCGTCTAGAGATTGCACAAATAGTCTTAAGACCACATCTAAATGTTTGACATTAAAGTTCTCTGCAAAGGAGAAGAAAGTCTCAAGATGATTTTGAGCATCGATTTCATTTTCTCCATTGAATCTGGGCAAGACCTTTAAATAATCCTGGGGCATATCATTCAGCACTTGGGGTAATGCCAGGGGAGCATATTTATTCATCAAAAAGGCTGGAACATTAGCCATTGGAGGAGGTGGAGGTAGTGCAATAGTTTGTTGAGTTAGAGGAGGAGGAGGAGGTGGAAGTGGAGTATGAATAATAATAGGAATATACTCAACTGTAGCTTGAGGGGTTGAGGGAAACAAAGGTCTATTAACAGTAGATACTTAGGTTACTTCCTTGACCTCTTCAACCTCAGGAGTAGGATGAAGACTGTTTTTATTTCTGATACCCTCTCGGGGTGGACTATCCGAATAATAATAATCAGTATCACCCACAGTGGAGTCGGGAATTTTCAATGAAGAGTATTGAGAGGAGGAAGAAGGAAAATCTTCTATGGGCACTTCAAGGTTTTGGGAACGGGCTGATCTCCCCTCCCTCCAATTTCTTCTACGTATAATCTGGTCAGGGTAAGACACTGAAGGTAAGACACTGAAGGTGTCTTTGGCTTAGACGAATATGACCTCAGCTGTGGCTTACGAGGAGACAAGAATGCAAATATATTTATCAAATAACAAATGTGGAGTCACCAAGGTGAGGGATATACAACTCTCAACTCTCTGTGCTCACCTATTTAGAAAGTGAATATGATTTTGTCGAGGCCCAGGGATTCTGATTTTCTTAAATTCATCCTCGGCAATGTCGCTAGAAAGATGTTGTAGCTCCTAGAGACAGCCTAGAGTTGTGATAGACCAGTGCCTAGGACATCTTAGCATAGCAAGGAGAATATAATGTAGTGTGTGAAGTTGTCAGCTTCATCTCTCATGCTATCTCCTGTAAACAGGGAAAATTAATCTAGAATGGGACCAAAATCTCAGAAACTGACACAAGAGAAAGGATACTGCAGAGGCAAAATGCGGAACTCTTAATACAAAATCAACACACAATTCAAAGGCACTTTACTACAAAGCGGGCCGATTCAGAAATACCTCACAGACATAAATTATCAGAAGGTGTATGTAGTGAAAGAAATAATGAGAAGATACTAGTTAACATTGAGCTGATACCCAGATATACAATACCACCATGCATGGGCTTACCAATCTAAGAATCCATACATGATAATAGCATTTCAAAAGCACCCTCCCAAAGCGACTAGTATAGCAGAAATATGATTAAGTTGAATAATGGAACAGAATATCATGCATGAGCCATATTTAAAGTGCTTGAATGATCTGAGTAGGGGAATCAACTAGGATGAATCCTTACTAGAGATCAGTGAGCCACTCGCATTCCAAAACATGATACAGGAAGGATGGATGAGATGAAATGATATATTAAGTAACATATAAAAGAGAGTTACAGACTATGAAATACCAAAGACCAGAATCCTCTTTGGCAGATAGAACTCCTCCTCACTCAGACCCTATGGGCTGTGAGCCTTCATACAATATTTTTACAAACTGTATATAAAAATCCTTTCACTGCATGATTTTCTGATAAAAATCTGGAACCTTTACAATGTGTTTCTTCATGGTTTTTATAGGAGAAAACAAAACCTAGTCTAAAAAAGGTAGGTGATGAACATTTAATTTATATAATCAAAGAAAAATGGTGGAAACACTCAAGCCCATACTACAGAATGAATAGGTGGTGCTATAGGTACTCTGTAGCCTGCTCTCTGAAATAAATGCACTGGGTGAAAGCCTCCTCAGGAACATAGTATTGAGATAAAACCATATAAACATTCTGTCCTTTCCTGAAAGAAAACTCGGCTGAAATAAAACCTGGAGGGTATTGTTTCTTGTGCATTGTACCCTCTGCCTTCTAAATCTTGAATTAAGATTTAAAATCTTCAATGCTGAACGTTGAATTCATCTATCATTTGACTGATACTCTTTTCCGCAACATTAATGTTTCCATCTGCCGCAATCTGTGCTTTGAATGACTGTAGGAGGTTTGACAGATTTTACCCCTGCTTCTTTAATGAAAGTTGTGTCGTAATAACTACCCAAATCCTTTTTCCATGAATCTGACTCTAATAAATGGTCCCTTGGAGCGTACTCAGCTTTATTAATGGAGGCTGGAACTTATGATAAATCTCCATCGCTATAAACCTGCAAAACCCGAGAACATGTTAAGAAATTCAAGCATATGAGGATGGAAGATGTGGTGGGGTTAATGGAATATGTCATACAGAATAGAGAAATGGTGAAGCGGCGCAGGGTGGTGATGAAGAAAATGCAACACAAAAGTGTGGGATGACCATAGAGCGAACTAATGGAATGTGGAAATGAACGTGAAAATACGTAAGGAACGAAGAAATGAACAGAGTATAGATCTGGGGTGGCGGAGAGCACGTGGAGGAAAACTAGAGGACAGGTGGCACAATATCAAAGCAATGAGGAATGGATGATGTGGAGGACTGACTTTGGGAGATAGTCAAAAGTGGGGTGAGCAGATCTTAACCGTCCGATCTCGGGAGGAGATCGACAGTCGAAAGAGTGTCAGAGGCGATGGACCGTGGGCCAGGAGCACTGTACACTTGGACTAAATCTCGTGCAGCTTCGGAGCGTGATAACCATTGGATGATGACCTCCAGATCAGACGACTGTGGTGAATATCGCTGCATGAATTTGACCGAATGATAATGTGCAATGGAGAGCGGTTTAGGGGCCGTACGCGGAGACACACGGTGGGCAGTGAGCGGAATCGCTGGCCCAAGGGGAATTACCGCCTACCGCCGAAAGGTTGTGCGATATAAACCGCTAGTCTTGAACAGTGTTTTGGGCTCAGGGACCACCAGGATAGGCGCATCGCGAGCCGTTGATCTCGTGGTGTAATTGGACGTCTGTCAGGAGGTCTGCGGGCGCGGCGGAGACGAATAAAAGCCGTCCAATATCATACATATCTACGGCTCAAAATACTCCCGATATCCCTTTGATAAGTGTGTATAGAGTTAGCACTTGGTTTGGGCTTTTGGTCTCGTGGAAGAAAAGAACAGAGGGGCTAGGGCTGAAGGAGCTATGCCTTGAATATTTTCAAATATGAATTTCCAGCCTTTGATAATGTATTTTGGAGGTGGGAAACGGTAACGGTAGATTTGAGGATGGTTTTCCAAGACTGCAAGGGGGAGTTTGAGAGCTCTGAGCCAGATTTCTTGTGGAATTTTATGGGAAACGGATTATGATCAACACCTATGATGAAAATAATCATGAAATACTTCACCTGTGAGGGGAGGTTTTCTGAACTCTAATCATATCATATCTGATTCCTCATGCACTTCACTAGAGTCAGAATGTTTCACATAGCTTACTGTCTCTCCCGCAGCATTGACAAGATGGAATATATTGTATAAAAGAGGGATTATAATCATCAAATGCAGAGTCTTTTCATCACTCCCTCATCAAGATGATTTTCATGCATCAACTTGAAAAAAATAACATCCCATGGGACACATTCATTGCAAATGAAGTCTTCACTACCGCACTAAGTCATCATGAGCAGAGTATCCCTTCATCATCTCATTCTCCCATATATAATTCTCCATCTCATCCTATTGCTCATACATCATCACCTAGTCAAATCCATTCACCTCATATTGATCCTACCTCTTCATCTTTCCATAACCTTTCACCATCATCACATCATGAGACATCAAGCAGTGAGAAGGACATTGAGGCAACTTGGGATAATGTGACTGATGTTGAGCCATTTCCAAAGACCTATAAGAGATGCCACGAGTATGTGTTTTCTTCACTTGGAGTGAAAGGGGCCATTCCTTCTTCATTAGCAAAATAGGTAGACAAGCGCAAGGAAAAGGCTAAAGAGCCAATCATTGAGTAGTAGGAGGATAAACATGAAACAGACCAAGAGTTTCAGCTGATTAAAATTGATGAGGAGGATGAGGATAGAATCACCAGTGCATTAATCAGAGGAAATTAGGAAAATATTAGGGAACATCAAGCTAATCTTGACAGAGAAAAATATGTGATTGATTTTCTTGAGCAAGAAAATCAGCAGCTGAAAACTAAGCAAATCCTTGATGAGGTCAGGACCATCAAAGCACAAAGAGAGGAAGAAAAGGCCAAGGCCTTGTTGGAGGAAACCTTGGACATATTTTTTGAGATTGATGATTAAGAGGATCAATCTCCAAGATGAAAACCAAAGACTAGAGGACAGAAGAGAGCTCTAGCCATTGAGAGACAGAAAGAAGTTGAGTTGGCAGAGCCGCTCACTCCAAGTGAGATGCTTGCCCTAGAGATTAGAAAGGATACAGATTCATGGCTTGATATATCTAATTTTCATTTGGAGAGTTTTTAGATAAGGCCGAAAGAGACGATGATATTCAAAGGAAAATGGCAAAGAACTACGCCATGAGAAACAAAATTGCAAGGGCCAAGCTCAAAAGAGCTCATGCAGAAATTCAAGCTTCGACCGAGAAAAAGGAGAAGGAGAGGTTAGAAATACATGTTTAGGTGTCTCCTCATGCCTCAAGCCCTTAATCAGCAATTAACCTCAAAATTTTTCAATTTTTTTGGCACATTTGGCACTTTAGTGCATTTTTGAGTTTTTGAGCAATTTTGGCACAGAAATTCTGCCAAACGTGTAGCGCCACTGGCGCTACGCTCTTTTTCGAAGCCTCCAATGGAAAAATGGCCACCACCATCATGTTTAGAATGATTAATACATCAACCCTATAAATTTTCAAAAAATGTGGAGGAGAAATGGTCCCTCAAAAGTGCAAAAATCCACCAAATTTTCATGTTTCTACCTCCTTTTTGACCTTGGCGTTGTGTGTTTACCAGTCTTGGGAGATTCAATTTTTGAAAGGGAAGCTGAACACCATTTCGGAAACTGAAGAAATAGCTGGAAACTAGACTCAGAGATATTTCCAATGAGCTATCATATAGCTAATTTGTACACCGGGAAGGCGTCCAAAAGTTGCTTTCAAAAGAGTCTATTTTTCCTATCATGGTGCTACGCTTTTGCCAAGAAAATGCAATTTTCATCGTATTTAGCAAATTTTGACTTTTTGACTTTTTTATCTTGGGAAATGAGAAATTACTGATATAAAAGTTCAAGATAAATGTAAATGTCATGTTTTTATTTTTATCTAGGGAAGATACATCAGATAAGTCCTCTAGAAGTCAAATGAATCAATTTCCTCCCTTTTAGAGGCAAATTGTTGGGTCTTCCCAGTATCCAGATTATTTTTTGGGAGTAGGTGAAACTGATCCCTATCTATTGGATTCAACTCCCTGAGGCTAGGGATATTAGTTTTGAGGTATATACTATGTATTTCTTCAGTCATTGTAATGGGCAGATTGACTTGGAGCTTTGGAATCTCAAGAGACATATTTTGTATCAGTTTTGGCCTGGACATTAATCAAATTTGCAGCTATTTTTATGGGATCCATGTGGTATTGTGTTTAGTTTCACTTTATTATTTTGTGCTCACATGTTAGAATTTTTTGTTACTTCATCCATCATTTCATTGCTATTAAATGAATTTTTTCAAGTTAGATGAATAGAATCCATAATTTCTATGCTCTGTTTTGGGTAAACATTCATAATTTGTAATTTCTTCAGTTTAGAAAGAAACCATGAATTCACCATTCTCTTTATAGCTCCTCACCTGTCCTGATAATCCCATCATCAAAACCCTAAAGTACTAAAAATTATACCTACCTCCCCCCATAGAACAACCTGCAAATTTTGACCTAATTTCCTTGCCCTATTTGCTTGACTCCTCCTGATACAGAAAAACCCTACACGATCAAAATAAAAAATCCTCAGCTACTATATCTAGCTTAATATCTTCTTTCCTCAGTCATTTTGGCTGTGATTCATACAGAGAGAGCCCTCTCCTATCCTAGTACAACTAGCTACTTGGCTAAGCGTGGTTTTAGGTTACCTCAGAATTTCCTTTCTGAGCCTGAGGTTCAATCCGAGTGATAACTTATTGCACCATATATCTCATGATGAAGAGCTTCTGCAGCAACTCTTCACCAAAGAGTCTTGCTAAGGAATATTTATTAAAAACATTAGTTGGTGAAGCTCCCATCACACTTTCAATGCATAAAAATCTTCTTTGTTGTGATTTTAGAGCTGGGTCCTCAATATTCACCTCCTCCTCTCTTCAGCTTACACACATAAACCCACACACATTTAAATTCTCCTTGCAAAAATACAAAACCAATAGCTAATTTTCTAGCTAACCTTGGAAAACACTAAGATAAACTTGTAATAAAATGAGATAAACTGATCTCTGATACCAACTTGATCTGAATATGGAAAAACTAGTTTTGTTGTGCTAGCTTCCCCATTAGTATATAAGAAAAGTGTTCTTAAGGTTTGTGTCAAATAACAATTTTTTGAGAGGGTTTATGTGTCAAATTTGTGTGTCTTTTATGAGAAATTCATGAGGTAAATTAGCTTATAAAAAACATAAAAAAAAAGTAAATTATAGAGAATGTAATGCACAACAAACACATTATAGAGAGACGATAAAGGATTTCACCCCTCCTGGGCTATGCCTCCTTGGACCTGCTTCAATGGCTTGGCCCTATTTGGATTAATGGTCAATTATATGATTACATGCACCTACAGTGCTCCAATGGTACTCCAGCCTACTCCAATGGATTCACAAGACCCAAAAACCCCTAAGTAGTCTCTTCTATCTTTTCAAATGGTCTTCAGGTGAAGCATACATGGCCTCCTCTCATGGTGGCCCTGGGCATATTTAATATTAAAACTAGAAAAATCACTTCTAGAAGTTATCCTATGCCTCTGATACCTGCACCACTCTACTGAGAATGTCCAAAAATACTAGGATATACTCTTTCTAAGCCCAGTTTGGTAGAAATCTACTCAATTTATGGCTCAGTCAATTTTTCCTAGGAAAACTCCTCTAAAACTAGAGCAACTCCAGTTAACTCCACCAAATCTAGAGTTCCATCGAAAATTTCAGACTCCGCCAACTTCATCGCCATGATAAAATTGGATTAATTAGTGGATAGGCGTAGTTTTAAGCACTAGTTAAGTGATGGTTTAATGCTAATGGGTTTTTTAGTTGGAGCGTTGCCCGCCTGATTATGGGGTGAAATCATGTGGACTAGGGTTGGCCCTTCGAGGCTAGCCCCTCTTTTCCCTTCCACAAACAAAGTTTAAAATTAAATATGATTGGAATTCTATGTATTGTAAGAACCAGTACACAACATAGATGACAGAGCTTGATGCTGGGGGAGGGTAGTTCACAGGGTCAAACCCTGACACCTCCATAAAATTTTATTCGACCATACAATGCCCCATTTCAACCTTTGGGAGGGGGCACGTGGTGGCCTCTAGGATTGCCACATGTTGTGACCTCATTTCTTTGACCAAAACCCAATTGAATTGCAACAAACCACCAACCAATCCCGAAATGACACTTGTCAAGAGCTCACTGGTCCACGTGGGGGAAATATTATTTTTGTTGATTGGGTTGTACGAATGCCTAGTCAACATCCCTATTAAAAAATTTACCATTTTTTGCAAATGATTATAATGCTCCAACTTTAACATACAAAGTCATTTTTATATGAAACGAAGTGCACTGGAATTAGGCGATGAGACCTATCCGGTTGTTCAGGTTCAACTCCATTCCGAGAACTTTGATTTTTAGCAAAATTTTTCCCCCTTTCAATTTCTAATCACTGTCTACATAATGCTTCTAATAATATTTGGTTTCCTTTAACTTTTATTTGATAAAAAAAATGACTATTACATATGAGGAAAATAAACAACACTTTACTTTGATAATACTGATAACATTGGTTGTAATATCTGATTTGATTTGAATTTTTTATATATTTTTAAAAGACCCAAACAAATTTGGATATCCGACATAATACAAAAATGTGTCAAATATCTAATGAGTTTGACCATTGATAATTGAAATTCCGACCTTCACCTTGGTCCACCAGAGGGGGCACGTGGTGCCCCCTGGCTGCACCATGTGTCAGCCTCTCATTGGACAATCCAACCATTAAAATTCAAAATTCAAACTTAGGATAAAAAAAAATTCACTATCCAAACTTTCTGGTGAATCCTATAGTAACAATTGTCACAGTGTCATTGGGCGAAAATGACAGAAAATTCCAAGAATATCCCTTTTCTGCTAACTGGGTTTCCATGTCACCAACCTATCACTTCTGTATATTTTTTAATTATTTAGGAAAATGAACAATAGGCTCTATATTCCTCATCCGGAGTTGATTTTCGATGAAACGAATTGCGCTAGATTTTTGGCGACGATATTTTGGATGTCGTTCTATTTCGATTTGATTTTGAGCACTTTCATTTTTTAGCTTTAACACTGAGTACCTGAACATTTCTCACCACTAGAAGTCTTTGGGCCCCAAAATCTCTTTGATTACTAAACATGTGGATGAGGGTATATTTCCCTTGCCCTTCCAGTCTCAATCCACTGAAATTTTCCCATTTTCATCAATTGGATCTTTTCACAAAAAATAAGTTTGTCCTTAACTCTTGAGACCCTATCTTCTTGTTGTTGACACTGTCATGCTACAATTTCCCTGAATTTGCAGAGCAGCAAGATTTTCTTAAAAAAAAAAAACTTGTTCCAACTTCGGTCATCAATCAAAGGAAACTTAAAACCATCTCACCTCACGCATTGTCATCATGGTGATTATTAACTGATCTTGCTTTGTACTTGCATCGAATTTTGACCAAGTATTTTTTCCATTTCCACGTACCCTTTGGAAACAAAAAAAAAACACTTGTGGAACCTATGCCTTCTTTGTCAAATTTCATTGTCACTTCTACTTTGAATTTTTCACTCTCTTGCCCTAACATCTGATTTCCAACACTACTCAACACTTATGTTGAATGCTGCAAATCATTCACATCTTATTCACCTCCTTTCAAAGTGATCAGAAGCTCAGTATTTAGCTAAAAAAATGGAAGTGATCAGAAATGATTCAAACCAGAGTGACCAGTTAGAGTTCATCAGCAGGATTCCAACACAACTTGTTTCATCAAAATATGAGTTCGTATGAGTAAGTTATGATCTAATGTTCATTTTCCCAAACACGTAAAAATTGTGCAGAACATTGAAGGACTGATGACTTGGCAGTCCAATTAGCATCTTAGGAATCTTCAGGGAATATTCTACAATTTTCAGCCAGTGACACTGTGACAAGTGGCAGAATCAGATTCGCCAATGTTGCTTGGGGAAGTTTAATTTTTCCTCCTAATCGTCATTTTGGAATTATTATATGGTGGATTATTATGTTTTTTATGGTGTATTTTAGGCCAATGGGGAAGGGCCACATGGCGTAGCGAGAGGCTACCACTTGCCCCCCCACATGGCAAGGTTGGATGGTAATCAAGTTGGATGCAAGTTCGAATATAGGTTTTATTACAAAGTTATGAACCATAGCATGGGAGGCGCATATATTATTAAAAACCTTATTCTAAAGTTTGGACCATACCATAGGTGCAATATATATTATTAGAAAACATATTTATAATCCAAAGTTTGTAACTTTGGAAATGGGTTATGATATATGGTATTCAACAAAATTATATGGCGGGGGTCGGGGTCAAACACACGAACATCTGCACCATAGTCCAATGCTTTTCCACGTTATCATCCACCGAGTTCCTTAACCACTAAGGACTCCGCTCCTATTTGAACCTTTCCGCCGTAGCGTATGGGGGTTTGGAGGGAGCCAGACCCCTCCAACATGTGACCAAGGCAAGAAATACCAGGGGCTAAATAATTCTGGTGGGAAATTTAAAACATGGATTAGCACGTATTTAATTACGTTAACACGTGGTTAGGTCAAGATAATCTGTCATTTGCGGTAAGTGCGGGTTAGTATTGAAAGCACCCATAACCTCACTCAAACTCATGATTATATTTAATTAATTGAGTGCTTAACTTGGAAGATAGTTTATCGGACCTACCAAATGCAAAGCAGTTCCACATTTAGTGGATTTAACTGGCATACTTCCAAATTTAGTGGAGAAAAACTACGAAAAATTGGTTTTTCCACAACTGAGGCAACTTTTAACCAATTTTGGGCCAGGAAGAGTAATTCTTGGTATATTTTTATGTTTTGAGCCATTGGATTAGGTTGTAGAGGCAACATGAGAATGTAAACAACACTTTTTTACAATTGAAGCTAATACAAAGGCCCACACTATGAAGCTAGACCAAGGAGATATAGCCCAGGAGGGGTCAACTCCTTCATCAAAAACTTGTGTATTTGTCTTTATTATTTGTGCTTGCTGTGTTTTATTATATTTTTGTTAAGAATTTAGTTTCCATGCTTTTAATTTCATGAAATACACTTAATATGATTAAGTTTAATGAATTGTCAATCATAAACACATCTATAAAACCTTGTATGATAAGAAAACCAAAGCACTTTGATGTTAATTCTGAAATTGATATTAGCACAACAGTAACTAAAAATCAATTTCAAACCAAGTTGCTATCAAAGCACAAGGTTTCTAAACGTAATTTGCTTGCTTTTCTTGAGATTGTGCAAGAAGAGTTTTAATAGTTGCAATTTTGTGATGCTTACAAGGTTGAAGTTGCAGAGAGAAGGGAAGATATTGGCTGTTAGTCATGAGATTAGGAAGAGGAGAAAGAAAGTTGAGAAATCATCATCTTCACTCAAATTTCCACTCAAATCTGCACTTGAATCACCTCAAGTTCCATCTCCAGTAGTTGAGATTAAAGAGGTAAACATTTCACAAGAAGTTGAGGTGACTGAAGATGTAAAAGCATCTGAGGTTGAGCTTGAATCCTTAGGCATTATTTCAGGAGTTGGAGAGACTCATGGACATTCAAAAGAAGAGGATTTCAAGAGAGACTTCAAATACATACAAACAATAGTTAAAATCATGTTTGATGTATTCACTATAGAAAGAGCAGGAGAAGGTTCTAAGGCTCCACATGGAGAAGCATCTTCAAATGGTAAGAAGGATGAATATAATAGTTCGAAAGAAAATGGAGGAAAGCTGCCTCCATATCCACCATAATCATCCTCATCATCTTCATCAACATCTTCATCTTCCACTTCCACCATAAAAACCACCCACACTCATTCAAAAATCCCAAAAGGAAAAACTCCATTACTCAAGTTGGACATCAAGGTTGAACTTCCCATGTAAATTGGTGTGGTAAATGCAGATAAGTTAGACAATTGGATCCGTCAATTAGAATTATACTGTAGAATTCAAAATCTACAAGATTATGACATAAATATCCAATTATCTTTATTAAGGCTAGAAGGAGAAGCACTAGTTTGGTGGGAGGAAAAGACTCAAGAGTCAATGTGAATTCATGGTAAGATATCCATTTCTTGGGTTGAATTAATTTCTTCCACTAAAATACAGTTGTATCCATTATCCCATATGGAAAAAACAATAATGAGTTGGAAAAACTTTAGGCAACTCAAAGGCCAAAATATTCAAGTGTACACTCAGGATTTTAGAAAGAGGGCTTTGTTGTTAGGAGTAAACTTGAATTCACAAGACACACTCTTGAAAGACATTAGGCGTTTACATTCCTACTTTAAACATACTATCGTTATGTTTAACCAAAACAACTTAGATGAAGTATGTGTGCAAGCCACACATCTTGAAGCAAGGGCAAAGAACATTCAGGAAGAGGGTAGTAAGAAGAAGTCATTCAAGGGTAAGGGAAAAGAGAAGGGAGGAAAATGGAAGGGAAAGAGGAATGCAAGCATGAAGAAATAAGGGGATAAAACTACATGAAAGCATTTTACTAAAGAGGGGCATGATGAAGCCCACTATTCAAAACTACATCCTAAACTAAGGCCAAAGAAACCAAATAACAAAGGGAAACAAAATATGGCTACCACCACACAACAAGATCTTGGATCCGATTCAGGAAATGGGACCAACATTGTAGCCATGGTGATCAAAGGAAAGGAATCCATAGCAATTACTAGTTCCTCAAATAGTCACAACAACACTTCAAATGAAGACACAAGGATAGAATTGTTCCATGTTAGAGTGATTTCAAATCATACAAAGATTGATGCATTTTTTGATAGTGGGTCACAAAAAAACTTTATTTCAGAAGACTTGGTCGAAAAACTTAACCTTGAAACCATACGACATCATAAACCATACCCTTTGGGTTGGATAGTTAAGAATTCCAATTTACAGGTTACGAGGAAATGCATATTTCGATTTCCTATTACTGCAAAATTTGTTGATGAAGTCGAGTTAGATGTGGTTCCACTTGACATTTCCTGGATTATCTTGGGAAGTCCATACTTGTATGAAAATAAAGTGGTGTTTTATCGCCATGATAACAAATATAATTTTCTTAAGGATGGGGTGGAGTATATTGTGAGAGCTCATAGCAAGAAACTGAATATTTCTTTAGTTAAAGTAGGGCAAATGAAGATGCTAGTTAATGCAAGTAAAAATTTTGTGCTTCTCATGATAAAGAAAAAGGATGATGTTGACTATGAATATTTTGAAGGATGTGATGAAAAATTAAAATATGATTTGTTTGTTGTGGTAAGTCAGCATGGCGAGATGTTTCAAGAACCAAATGGGTTACATCCCAAGAGGGGAATTTAGCATGAGATTCAGTTGTAGCAGGATGTTCCACTTCCAAACATTGGTATTTATCACATGTAAATTATGGAGAGTTTGGAAATCAAGAAGAAAATTCAAGAATTTCTGAACAAAGGCATCATACGCCCATCTACACCACCATGTGGTTCACCAATTGTTTTGGTACCAAATAAGGATGAGACTTGGCGCATGTGCATAGATTTATGTGTACTAAATAAAATCATGGTAAAGAATCACTATCCACTCCCACACATTTATGATTTTCTAGATCAGTTAAAATATGCAAGATATTTCACTAAGTTAGACTTGCGAAGTGGTTATCATCAAGTTAGAATAGCTGAAGAGGACATTTGGAAAACTTCTTTTAAAACTAGACAAGGATTGTTTGAGTGGTTAGTTATGCCATTTGGTCTAACAAATGCTCCAAATAATTTCATGGGAGTCATGAATGATGTACTTAGTCGACCATTTCTAGATGACTTCATCATTTTTTACTTATATCACATACTTATATTCAGCAAATCAAGAGAAGAACATGTCATGCATGTGAAGAAGCTACTTGATGTCTTGAAAAAAGATAAATTGTTTTTAAAGATGTTGAAGTGCGAGCTTGGTAAGACTTATTTAGTGTATTTGGGACACATTGTTGGAGGAGGTGAGTTGAAGATAGACTGTTTCAATGCAGAGGTCATTCTGAATTCGCCCAAGCCCAATACAGTTACAGAGGTAAGAAGCTTTCTTGGGGCAGCACAGTATTGGAGGAAATACATTGTTAATTTTTCTTCCATTGCAACTCTGTTACATGCATTGACAAGTGTCAAAAAATTCTTCCATTGGGGAGATATGCAGCAAAAAATAATTTTATGCTTTAAATCAAAAGATAAGTTCATCACCGGCATTGGATCTTTCGGATCTTAGACAACCATTTTAGATCCAAACAGATGCAAGTGATTATGCTATGGGAGTAGTTCTCATGGAGCATGGTAAGCCTATTTCATTTCATTCTAAAATTTTTAATGAAGCTGTGACTAAATATCCCACCTATGATAAAGAGTTATATGTATTGGTACAAATTGTAAAGAAATGGAGGTACTATTTGATGGGAAAATAGACCATTATCCATACCAACCATCAGCCATTGCAATACGTACAATCACTGTCAAAGTTGCAACAATAAAAACATTTCAGATGGATGGTATTTATACAACAATTTCATTTGGTTATCAGGTACAAAAAGGGAAACTACAATAAAGTAGATGATATGCTCTCTAGGCCTATTGTAAATTCATATATTATACTCAAGAACAATTCAATTATGCATGAAAGTTACATTGAACAATATGCATATGATATTGATTTTCAAGATGTGTATGAAGCCTTGAGTCAAGGAAGCAAAAATCAAGAGTTAGATTATCATGTATATAACTATTTGTTGTGTCACTTGGGTAAGTTATGTATACCACTGGGAGAAAGAAACATTATCATAAGGGAGGCACACACATCATTGATTGTTGGACATTTTAGTTTATGCAAGATAATAGTCAATCTCCAAAGGTATTGTTATTCGCCACACATTATTGATAGTGTATGTCGTTTTATTAGAGGATGTCCTTTATGTGCAATAAGTAAGCCTAGTAATGGGAAACTTGGATTGTACACTCCACTTCCAGTTCCTTCACATCCTTGGGAGAGTTTCTCAATGGATTTTGTAGGTGGTATTTCTATGTCATGGAAAGGTCATGATTACTTGTATGTTGTGGTAGATAGGTTCAACAAAATGTGTCTTTTGATGCCATGCAAGAAACCAATTACAGTTGAAAAAACTGCTAATATTTTCTTTCAAAATATATGGGTTCATTTTGTTCTTCCTACTTCTATTGTAAGTGATCGAGATTCCTGGTTTGTTGGGAAATTTTGGTAAAATTTAAGGGACATGATGGACACAATGTTGAAGAAGAGTACAAAATTTCATCCACAAATATATGGTTAAACCGAGGTGGTAAAAAGGACAGTTATTCATCTCCTTACTGGTTATTGTAGCAAACATCACAAGTTGTGGGATGAATAGTTGCATTAGATTCAACATGCATACAATAGGGCAAAGCATTCTTCCACAAACACATCGCCATTTGAGGCATGTTATGGTTACTTGCCAAGATCTCCTTTGGAATTCATATTTTAGAAATATGTTGCTATAGATGGTCATAGTGACATAGATAAGGCAAGAAAGTTCATTGAGAAAATTTAGTTGATACATCACAGAGCGTAAGATCAACTTGAAAAGATTCAAAGAAGTTACAAGGAAAGGCATGACAAACACTGTGTTGATCAAAAATTCCAGGCTGGATATGAATTTTGGTTGTATATTAGCAAAGAAAGATTACAAGGGAAAGGTAAAAATCTCAAGCCAATCCATTATGGTCCATTTAAAATTCTGGAAAAGGTTGGTACTAATGCATTTAAGCTAGATTTTCCTTCTTATATGAAAATATATTCTGTCGTTAATGTTAAAAAATTGAGATTGTTTGAGCCTCCTTTGGTTGATGATCAAGGAGAGCATGTTCAACTACCATCAATAGATTATTTCTCGCCAAAATAACTTGATGAATTTCAACAAGATCTCATAATTGATAGAAGAATCATAACTTCAAGAAGAGGGAATGTTGAATACCTTAGAGTGGGACTCAAGGGACAAAATCCTTAAAAGGCCAAATGGATGGAGAGTGAAAGGGTGAGGGAGTTGTACCCTCACCTGCTGAAAAATTGATAGTATCTTTTGGGGTCAAAAAGGCTTTTAGTGGGGAGGAATGATCAGAAACTCAATATTTAGCTAAAAAATTAAAGTGCTAAAAAAATACTTCAAACTAGAGCAACCAAATAGAGCTCATCACTAGGATTCCAACGCAACTCGTTTCATCAAAATCTGAGTTCGTATGAGTAAGTTATGGTTTGCTATTCGTTTTCCTAAATAAGTAAAAATTGTCCAGAACAATGATAAACTGATGACTTGGCAGTATAGTCATCACCTCAGGAATATTCAAGGAATTTTCTCTAGTTTTTAGCCAGTGACACTGTGACAAGTGTCAATATCGGATTTGCCAATGTTGCTAAGGGAAGTTGAATTATTCCTCCTAATCCTAAATTTGGAATTATTCTATGGTCAATTATTATGTTTTTTATGGTGGATTTTAGGCCAATGGAGAAGGGCCACGTGGCGCAACCAGAGGCTATCATGTGTCTGCCCCAATCCCCCCCCCCAATGGCAAGGTTTGATGGAAATCAAGTTTTATGCAAGGTCGGATATATGTTTTATTACAAAGTTCGGAAGCATAGCATGGGGGGCGCATATATTATTACAAACCTTATTCTAAAGTTTGGACCATACCATAGGCACAATACATATTATTTGAAAACATATTTATAATCCAAAGTTTGTAACTTTGGATATGGGTTATGAAATATGGTGTTCAACAAAATTATATGGCGGGGGTCGGGGTCCAATAGGGGAATTTTCAGGTCTAAAGTGGGCCTCCTAAGGAAAATGTACAATCAAAATTCACTTTATGAGAACCAATCACATTTTAGGGGATGACATCATCCCTAGTGGTTGAGGTGGCATTGCTTGAGTTAAAGCTACTTACTTGTCACATTCTCAATGGTGGATAAAAACTCATTGTTAACCATGGTAGTGCTCTAAGTACTTTTAAAGTCATAAAGTAAAGTACTCATAATAAATGTCATTTCACACTTTTTAAATAAAATAATATTATTTTCATTTCATATTTCTTGAAAGAAACAATGCATATCCCTATACATTTATTATATTATATTATATTATTTTTATATAGCATAGTAATTGCATGTTATTATACAATTTAAATCATATAAATTTTAATTAATAGTATATAATATCTTTAATAATTTATAAATTTATATTTATATTTTATTTTAAGTTATTTAAGTAAAAAGGAAAAATGCATTAGTTGTTTATTGATAATGACCTTTTCTTGAAAATATCATTTTTATTTATAGTCACATCAATACAATTTTTTTATTAATTTTATTTTGGTACAACTTTTAAATTGAATTTAACTATGGTTACATTGATTGTGGTGCAAAAAGTGAATGGAAAATTCATAAATATTATTTTATTGTTTTAGCTATTATTTTATTATTTCCTCAAGAGGCCCATTTTAGACCTCAAAATTTCCCTAATGGAACCCACAACCACTCGCGCCATAGTCCAATGCTTTACCACCTTAGCATCCAATGAGTTCCTTAACCACTATGGACTCTGCTCCTATTTGAACTTTGTCGCCGCAACATATGGGGGTTCGAAGGGGGCCAAGCCCCTTCCACATGTGACCAAGGTGTGAAAGACTAGGGGTAAATAATTCTAGCGTGAAATTTAAAACATGGATTAGCACATATGTAATTATGTTAATACGTGGTTAGGCCACGATAATCAGTCATTTGCGCTAAGTGCGGGTTAGTGCTAAACACGCCCATAACCTTACTTAAACTCATGAATATCTTTAATTAATGGTTCTCTTCACTTCTTGGAAGGTTTAGTGGACCCAAAAAATGCAGAGAAGCTCCACATTTAGTGGATTTAACTAGTGTACTTCCATATTTAGTGGAGAAAAACTAGTAAAAATTTGTTTTCCATAGCTGAGGCAATTTTCGACCAGTTTTGGCTCAAGAAGAGTCATTTTTGGTATATTTTTATGTTTTGGAGCCATTGGAGAAGGTTGCACAGCCAACAAGAGACTGTAAACAAAATTTTTTCACAATTGAAGCTAATACAAAGGCCCACACTATGAAGCTGGACCAAGGATATGTATCTCAGGAGAGGTGAAATCCTTCATAAAAAAAAATTGTATTTGTCTTTGTTATTTGTGCTTGTTGTGTTTTATTATGCTATTGTTTATCATTGAGTTTCCATAATTTTAATTTCATGAAATACACTTCATCTCATCAAGTTTAATGAATTGTAAATCATAAACACATGTATAAACCCTTGTATGATAAGAAAACAAAACCACTTTCATGTTAATTATGAAACTAATTTTATCACAACATTAACTAACAATCAATTTCAGATCACAAAGGAAACCTGTTAGAGTCTTAAAACATCTCATTTCAAGCATAATAAAATTTAATGAAATCAACTTGTTCTTTCAACGCCTCTTTTTTGAAGGCCTCATTTAAAACATCTCTGTGTTTTATCATTAATAGAGTCAAATTTTGACTTGCATTCACTATCCTCTTCATTTCTCTCACATGTATAAGAGACAAACTTGTATTCTTCTTATGTGCTCTAACTATGTACTCAATTCCATCCTTAAACAAGTGATAATTATTCTCATGGCGATGAAATGCTTCTTTCCTATCATAAAGATAAGGACTTCCCAAAACAATAACTGAAATCTCAAGTGGCACCACGTCAAGTTCAACTTCACCGAGAAAGTTTGAATTGATGGAAAACCTTATTATGCACTTCCTTGTTACCTGCAAGTTTGCATTCTTGCATATCCACCCTAAAGGATAAGATATTGGATTTCTAATAGTTTCAAGGCTTAGCTTATTAACTAAGTCTTCAGAAATCAAATTAGCTTGATAACCATTATCAAATAGTGTGTCCATCTTTGTATGTTTATAAAAGACTCTAATATGGAAAAGTTCAATTCTCGTATCTTCATCTTGAGTTACATTGGAAAAACTTGAAGAACTACTGCTTGGTATTTTCTTACCTTTCATACCCATTTCTTTAATCCTGGTTTCATCTCCCGGATATGAACCTAAGTAATGTTCAATTATTGCAACAGTTTTCCCCTTCTCTTTGGCTTTCAGTTTGTTTGGCTTCAACTTTGGATGAAGTTTCCAACAATGTTCTTCATCATGGCCATTCTTCAAACGATGTTTACATGTGAGTTTCTCTTTCTCTCTTTTAATAGAGCTATTTCTCTTTCCTCTTCCATTAAAATTTCCCTTTCCTTTACCCTCATAGTCAAGGAAACTATCACTTTTCTCATGTACACTCTGTTTCCCTCTTTCTTGTAATGTGTGGCTTGAACGCAAACCTCATCTAAGTTTGTGGCATTGAACATGAGAATAGTGTGCCTAAGGTAACTATTCAAACCCCAAATATATTTTAACAAATTTTATTGAGAATACAAATTAATACCCAAAATAAGAGCTCTTCTCCTCAATTCATGAGTATAATCTTTCACACTTTTCCCTTTCAATTGTATAAAATTATGCCAGTCCATAATGGCCTTTTGCATGTAAGCTAGAGGATAAAATTTCCTTTTAATGGCAAAAATAAAACTTGACCAAGTCATTGAGATCTTATCGTAGCTTTTCATCTCTTCTTGAGTCCTTTCTTCCCACCATACAAGTGCTAATCCTTCCATTCCCTAGGAAGCCAATTGAATATTTATGTCATCTTCTTGGAGGTTATGAATTCTGCAATAAACCTCCAATTGATGAATCAAATTATCCAGCTTCTCTGCATTTACCTCGCCATTATACATTGGAAGCTCAAATTTGACATCAATTTTAAGTAAGGGAGCTTTTCCTTTTGGATTTTTTGAGTGAGAATGGATGGTTTTCATGGTGGAAGTAGAAGATGATGTTTTTGGAGATGATAAGGATAATGATGAAAATGGTGGAGATGGAGGAGGCTTTCCTCCACTGCCCTTTGAATCCCTCTCTTCATCCTTTTTCCCCTCTCGTCAAAGAGGATCCTAACCCTTTCAGTAATTTCATAGAAATAATTCTTGCATGCTTCCTCTTCTGAAAGGCCTTCAGTATCTCCAACACTTGACATGATGGCTATGGATTCAAGCTTAGCTTGTGGTGCAACTTGTACCTATTCAATCTCAGCTTCTGGTGCAACTTGTACCTCCTTAATCTCAGCTAGAGATAAAACTTGAGGTGATTAAAGTATAGATGTGAGTGGAACTTTAGGTGGAGATGGTGCCCTTGTGGCTCTCACTCTTTTGGTCCTAACCTTGGGACTTGCAACCAATATTTTCCCTTCTCCTCTCTACAACTTTAACCTTGTAAGCATCACAAATTTGCAACCATTAAAACCCTACTTGCACAAAATTCAAGAAAATCAAGAAAATAACCTTTGAAACCTTCTCTCTGATACCACCTTGATCTAAATATGAATGTTAGTTTTTCTGTGCTAATTTCATATTCAAAATTATAAACAATTTGTTGATATTTTGCTTCATGTGCATAGGTTTCTTGAGGAGTTTGTGAGTGTTTAAATAGGTAACTGTATCAAGTTTTATGTTAAATTCATAAGATATTTAAACATTAAAACATAATTTTGAATAGCAACAATAAATGTACATCAAACCATCAAATGATTCATTAACACATTTTTTTGATGGAGTTCACCCTTCCTAGGCTACATCTCCTTTGTCGAGCCTCAATGTCTTGTGCCTCTATATTAGCTCGAATGTGAAGAAAGCTTTTTTTTCAATCATATACTACTCCTAAAACCTGCTTCAATGTGTTCAGAATATCCAAATCATCTGGAATAAACTCTTCTTGCTCCCAATTTGGTCGAATTTTGCAAAAGTTATGGCCTCCCAAAATTTTTCCTAGGAAACTCCACTAAATCTGAAGATAACTCCAGTTAAGAACACTAAATTTGGGGGCAACACCGAATTTGGGGGCCCTACCAGTTTTTCTGGCGAATTAAACTACAATTTAATTAATATAAGTGGGATTAATATTGGAGATAAGCATGGTTTAGGCACAAATCATGCTCTAACCCAATCCAAATTTAAATCTGGATTATGCACATAACCATTAGATTATGAGTAAATTAAAACCTATTTAAGATCTTAAATCTGGGCATTATCAATTAAATTTTCCTTTGGTCATAGTGAAAAGGGCCTCTAGATCTTGCCACCATGGGAGAGTAGTGACCCATAGGGCTAGCCCCCTCCATACACTCGTTGGTCAAACCTTACGAATTGAAATATATGTTGTGGGCATAATATGTTAAGAACTAAAGCTGTGGGTTATTGGTAATTTGGCGTGCTCGATTGGGAGAGGTTGTGGGGTTGAGCCCTGACCCCCTTCTGCCCATATTAATTTTTGAACCACAAACATTATATGATATCCGAACTTTGTAAATATGAAATATATTTCGGACTTTAACCATTGATAATTGCAATTTTATTCTTGGCCTTGGTCCACCAAAGGGGGAACGTGGCAGCCCCTCGATGCACCATGTGTCCACCTTTGGTTGGACTATCCAACCATATAATAAAAATTATCCAACCATTAAAATTCAAAATTCAACCTTAGGATTAAAAAAATTTCACCATCCAAGCTTTCTCGCAAATCCTGGAGTGACACTTGTCATAGTGTCATTGGGCGAAAATGATAGAATATTCCTAGAATATCCCTTTTCTACTGATTTTTCTGCCATGTCACCAATATGTCACTTCTATAAAAAATTTATTTGTTTAGGAAAATGAACAAAAGGCTCTATCTTCCTCATACAGAATCAATTTTCAATGAAACAAATTGTGACGAATTCCTAGCGACGATCTCTTCGCTATCATTCAATTACCATTCGTTTTTTAGAAATTTCATGTTTGAGCTTTAACACTAAGCACCTTATCAACAAATTGTATAGAGAGATAGTATACAGTGTTGGCATGGAAGAATATTCCTTCATAGATGAAGCACAATAGTGCCAACATAGCATGCATTTGTACATCATTGCTAGTATACCTGAAAATTTCAAATTCATGTTTGTGTGTGTAGATGAATATTTGCATGCATATAATTATTGTTTCTCTTATATGTGTGTGTGTGTGTGCGTGTGTGCGTGTGTGTGTGTGTGTGAATTGAAATTAACTATTGTTGATGTTATTTTCAATTTTGATTTCCTTTAGGTACATTGAGGACATTTCTAAGCTTGCATTCTTACCACCATTGTGAAAAGGACCTCTAGATCTTGCGGATTTGTGGTTGGTACTAGGAGCATGGAGGATGCCCCAACATGAAGCCATGTCTAAGGACATGGACTTGCAGCTATATAGTGGGAGCTTAAGTTATTTTGCATCAATAAATTCATATTATGGATATATGATGCAGTAAGGAAAGTACATAAAATAAATGGGGGAGGAGTGTAATGCCCCTCTTCTAAAACCACTCTATTATAAATGTATATCTTTATATTGAGGTCATCAACAAGTTGGATATGGTGATTTTCCCTTCTATGTGTTGATTTTTCCAGAGGGATTTTATACTCACAATTAATTCAAATGATTTAGATAGTATTGACATTATTATTTATTATTCCATCACTAAGAAATTACACAAAAGACATTAACAACGTAATAAATATAGTAGGATCATGAAGATACAACCATACAAAGAAAAAAAGAGCTTACCTTGGGAAAACCAACATGGGGGGGAACCCAAAAACATTTTCCTTAGATAAATCATCAATTTCAACAGAGATACATTAGTCAAATACAAGGCCAAATAGTCCTACGATATAGTTAGTTCACATCTAGTTAGTTTCCCTTATATCAAGTCACCAATATGCCCAATCAATTCATCCTTAAGAGAAAGCTCCAAACACAGATATTCTTTAGAAAATTTGTCACAAGTTCTTCCTTCACTTTCCCTAGTTGTTCGTAAGGAATTCTCAGACTTCCTTTCTTTCCTTAGAAAAACTTCACTAGCTTCAAACAACTTCATATAATTTCCTTAGATAAATTTTCATTAATTTTTCATGAATCTTCGTATTGCTACCTTAGGAAAATTTTTATATATAGAATATGAGATGATCCAACTATGTGATCTGAATCAGAGAGAGACAAGTTCTTTATATATTTATTTTGATGACCAAATGGGTGTATCTAAGAGGCAAGTCAACATAATATTTTGTGGGGGTGACTTCACTTTTCGAGCCAATAATTTAAGCTTTTATAAATTCAACATTTTCCTTTTTTGGAGCCAACATGTGGAACATGTTTTGCATTTATCAGTACATGCATATCAAGGGCCAAAATGTTAATTATGAAGACTGATCATAGATACAAAAATTCAATGCTCCCTCTTATCTTAGGATGTATTAATAATTACTATGAAATGTTATCACGTTGACAAATTTCTCTAAGAAACATTATAACAAATCCAAGTACCATAATTAGGTCAACACTTATGACACATGGTAAACAAAGTTACCATAATCAGGCCAATAGTTATGACACATGGTACATCGATATTATCAATAAAATACCATAATAAAGTGAAACATATTTGACACATGGTAAATCAACAACATTGAAACAATACCATCATTCAGGTAAGTACCTTGGACCTATGGTATACCCTCACCATAATTTAGGTCGATAATTCAGACACGTGGTACATCTATACCATAATTTGGGCCAATATTTCAAGCCGATGTTTGTAACAACCCCTGATTGATTTCCTATATAAATAAAATAATACCAAGCCATGGGACATGTATTCCAAGCTTAATTTGGGCAAAAGCATTGTGATGGGAACCACTAGTGATTAATTCATGACTATGGAAATCGATAAGGGCATTGATAAAGGAAGAGTGGAATTAATTTACATTTATTTATGAAAAATAAAGGAAAATGGGTGAAAATGGATATGGAAGGTCACATATTTTCATGAGAGTGAAATTAAAGGAAAAATTAAGGAAAATGAAGAAAATAGAGGCCTCAGTGTTAAAAATGCTTTTTGAGGATCAGTTGCTAACCTTTTTTTAGTTCAGTTTTGGAGCTCTCTTCTCTTCTCTCTCTCTCTCTAGTACTCTTTCACACTTAGAGAATTATTGGAGCATGATTGGAGAATTATAGTACTAAATTTAATTTATAGAAATAAGGGAAAGGAAAGAAAGAAAGTGCAAGGGAATAGTGGGATCAACAAATACAACTAGATTTATTTTTAGGTAATAGGTTGCATGTGTGTTTTCCTTCATGATTTATGGATGCATGTTATATGCATGTGGTTTCTAGGTTATATTTCTCCATTGGAATGAAGGATTTCCTTGATTGACAATGGTTTTAGCCTTTCCTTGTCATTTCTTGGATATTCATGGTGTTGTGGGTGTTCCCACTTAATTGTTTTCTGATTGGTGCTCATAATTACTTATGTTTGCGGGTTGGAACAAACACTTAGGAAGCCCTGGAAAAACTTGGGCTAAGTTACTAGTCATGGACCTTAGGTTGGGTCAAATTCTCTAGAGCCCTCGGTGGGTTGAGTTACTAGTCCCTGGAGATGGTTGGAAAAATGTTATCAAGCCCTGGAAGGCTATGAGTTGAGTTACTAGTTCCTAGAGCCCTAGACAACTTTGGTAGATACAAATCTCATTGGTATTAGTGATATTCAACAATTATTTGAATTCACTAGTTGAGGGTTGAGTTGGTTTTGCCTCTAGAAGCTTCTGGTTTGGTTTTGTTTCATTTTATTCCATGAGATATCACATTCATGCTTGGAATATGGCATGGGGGTGATTGGATAAAAGAGAGATTTGGTTCAGACCAATCTATGGTTGGATGATATGTGGAAGTCCCTGACTTCATTTGAATTTTCATATGTTAATAAGAGCTATTTCTCTACCTTAATTCATGTATTTTTGTAGGAATTATGTTGGTGATACTATGGTTGAGTTTCCATGGTTTATACATTGGTTATTTGATGGTTATATTCTATTTATGTGATGTATATTACTCATGGATCTTGACATGTTTGATTAATATATGAATGGTTGATGAATTCTTGGGCTAATTAGTGTTGTTGCAGCTATGTGGAGAGGGAATAGAGCCTTCTTGGTGATTCTCAAATTAATCTCATATTATCATGATCATATATGCATTCATGACCTATAGCTTACTTGTTTCACCATATTTTTGATGAAATGATTTTCATGGTTAGGCTTGGTTAGGACAATTTTATGACTCAAGTTTGAATGATTATATTTTTTGTCATGTCTCAATTAATTCTCGAAAGTCTTAGGAAATTTTGGGCACTGGTCTAGAGGTTGGCCTGCAATTTTAGCTCAGATCTTGGAGTTGCACCCTATGAACTGAGCAAGTTGGATCACAGCTACACTTAGGCAGTGTTGTGCACGCGGTCGAAGGTCTATAACTTGGGGTCGTTCTTTCACCCCTAAGTGTCCTCAGTCCTTGAGGATGTTGTGAGTTGTAATTTTGTAGTCAGTTTATAGGCCCCACTTCCTTGACTGGATCTTGGAGGTTGTGCCATGTCATAGTAATGCTTCATCTCATGTTTACCGTGGTACGAAACTGAAATTAGGTAAATGTGGGAGGGATGGTTATATATTAGTATCAGAGCTCCTAGCTTCAACACTTGGATTGATGGATAGAATGTGTCATTCATGCATGCATGCTAGTTATATATGTGTTTTTCATGCATGAATATTAGTTGTCTATGTGATCGTTATGCATGAATTATGATGGTCATTGTTGCAACCTTGTGTTGTCATCATGGTATTGGTGTTGCAACGTTGGTATGATGTTGATGTTGACATGATTGTGTTATCACCAAAAAATGATCACCTACCCATTTCTAATTAGGTAGATCCAAATAGACCATGTAGATTTAATTTTACCATATTAAAATCACTTTCACTATAGGAAATAATTTAATAAACCACTTTTATTAAGTTTTTTTTTATTAAAACCCATGAGCATAATTAAATAAACCACTATTGATTTAATTTTCTCAATGAATAATTATTAAAGAATTGTTTGATAATTATTCCTTTTCATATTTGACTAAATCAGCTAGGAATAATAAAATAAATCATTATTTATTTATTTTTCCTTCAATCCATCATTGGAATAATTGTTAAATAATTATTTAATAGTTATTTCATTTTACACTTTTCTTATTATTTGAGAAATAATTAATAAATAATTTTATTTTTTAATTATTTATAAATAAATATATTTGACCATTTTGAATATCTTTCCCTCTCCAAAAATATAATAATGTATTCCAAGTAGTTAGATCTAGATTTTGGTCAATAATATTTTATTATTCTCCATTTTCGACATCAACCCAATACTTTTCTATAAATAAGAGGGGTTTTCATTAAATTCTCACCATGATCATTATCATCGTCACCATTATCATCTCATAATTTTTGAGATCCCATTTTGAGTTCTACATATTTTTTGGGTTTCCACACATAGAGAGAAGGAAGATATGAATACTGAAGTGACAAGGACATCAAAGGACCCATACCATGAAGGGGGATTTATGACCCTTTATAAATATCCTTCAATGGGTGCTATTAATAGAATATTTTTTCTTTCAAAGATTTTCCATGATTGGTTTATGACATCGGATTCATTTTTTTTTTTTGTTCTTTTATATTTCATACATCTATTTTTCTGCAAGTTTTTCTCAGATATTTGTTGTTGATATGAAGTATAAGGAGCCACAATTGTTGTTAGGGTCACTAGTCACCTATGACTTAAGTTATATATTTTTTGGTACACCTTCCAAGAAATTTCATACTAACAAATGGTGACTCACACACATTCCCATCCATATGCTCAGCATTCTTTGGAGGATCTTGTGCCATTCAGGAAAACTGCTTGAATCCCTTATTTGAGCACTTGGAACACCATGGCGCTCCACACACTCCTCCAGCTAGGGGCATCATTCCCAAATTTTCATACTTGATTAGTTCCCTCCATCATCATACGTTGGGGCATAGTATCCCATGCTTGGGGGAATGGTGACACCTAGCTACCTTCTCACCTGATTAACATAAGTCTTGACCTAGACCCCAACAATTTAGGTATGGTTGATTATCCTTTCATTCTTTAGATAGTTTTTCCTATTGGAATCTTTGATGAGCCATATAAGAATCAAATATCATAGATTCTTGATACCATATATTCATCCATCCTACTCTATGTGATTCCAAACTTACCACTTAGTCCGCATGTTTGACTTGGTGGGTAAGGATGATCCTAGACCTTCTCTAGTAGTCCACTCATGTATTCCTTTCTTACCTTGATTCTTCACGAGGAACCATATTTATAAGAAGCTTTAAGGCCATTTTTAGACAAGTAAGGTCACCTAATTTAACGTCGCAGATCTAGATTCCAAAGGTTGGTTTATTTACTACGATCTCCAAATGATTTAGGGCTTTCTCCTCTTCTCCAAATTCTCCAAACATCACTATGCAAATAAATTGGACCAAATCGTAGCTTAGTTTGATGAACTGTTAACATCATTATAAAGTTCTCAACAAGTTCAATAGTAGATATTCCTTTATTTTTGGTAATTTGGCACTTCACCCGAAAGCCATTTTTTTAATGAAGTTTCAGTTTGTTTCCAATTCAAACTGAATTTCTTCATATGAGCTACATGTACTTTGGTTCCACTTTTCCTTGGCACTTTTTGACTCATGTGTCAATTTTCGTCATGGGAAACCTTTATTTACTCATTTGTTTTTGGTCCCCCTGGGCCTATTCTATGTGGGAACATCATCGAGTCACCCTTGTTTAGAGTATTCGAGATGAGTCACCCTTGCATCCATGGAATCTGTTCCAAGTCCCATCATATTATGTTAGAGTATTTCATCCATATTTATGTCTCATTCATCCGGTATTTCTCCTTTTTTACCTCCATCTATATTATTCAGTCACTGAAAATCCCCCCTATGAGTAATTAACCATCCCTTCGGGAATCGAGTCATTCGTTGCTAGGTCAACCATGCATATTATGATTTGACAAGGGAAGTCATTAGTATGCCTCTCACTTTATATCATTCCATCATTATCACTGGTATCAATCCATCAGTCACTCTACTATGATCCTTTGTGGATTAGTTGAGGATTCCTCATTGTCTCAAATCTAGCGGGCCCTCTTCTATCAACTTCAACACATTTATTCCAAAATAATAGTCTAGAGGGTGGTGCAATTTGGTTCCATCTTTCGTCATTGTTCGGTGCCTCAGATCAAGAAAAGAGAATCATAATTACCCTTTGACTTGGTTGTTTCTCACGTGCTCGACTCCAGCTCATTATCACATAATTGAGAATCATACACTTGATGGTATGGTGATCTAGCAGATTGTAGCAATGATTCCCTGGTGTGTGTGATATTTTTCATACCTCATGAGGGGGTGTCCCTTCAGGTAGCCTACCACATTCCTGAATGACCTCATATTATGATCCATTCTCAGATGTGGTTCCATAGACTTTTTGGGCTCGGTTCTTGCCGCTTCCAGCACCAATAGCATGTATGTATCCGTTATATGATCCACCAAGTTCTTCAGATCCATTCCTATTCAGTGGGGCTTTTGTGGTTGCAGTCCCCCCTCCCCATGTAAGCTTGAGGGAATTGTGTCTCATGTACTCAAATGTTATTGTATTCAACCGTGGCCTATGTTTTTCTATGTGGATTATGTATATGGGATCCATTGTATTATTTCTTGGCCCATTGATGCCAAAATATCATGTATTATCTACTTTGTAGCTCCGTGCCACACTGTTGGGATCACTATTATTCTTTATAATAAATCATCTCAATGGGTATGGCTATGCCTCCCCTGCTTTATTTTATATCCTGTACTACCAAATAAAAGGATACTTATATCAGTTTAGTAGGTCTCTCCCCCTCCATTTTTGTCCTTCCCTGCATTGCTTCATATGTCTCTCTCTGTCTCTGACTCCCCTTTGTTGTCTTGTGGAAGTGTAAATTACAACACATTTCGGTCATACAATTTTCTCATAAAATTCATATGTTGGGGGACAATCTGTTATCACCAAAAAATGATCACCTATTCATTTCTAACTAGGTGGATCGAAATACACCATGCAGGTTTAAGTTTACCATAGTAAAATTACTTTAACTATAGGAAATAGTTTAATAAACCAATTTTATTAAGTTATTTCTGATTAAAACCCATGAGTATAATTAAATAAACCATTATTTATTTATTTTTCTCTTGGAATAATTATTAAATCATTCTTTGATCATTATTCTTTGCCACATTGACTAAATCACCTAGGAATAATTAAATAAATCGTTATTTATTTATTTTTCCTTAACTACATCATTGGAATAATTGGTAAATAATTATTTAATAATTATTCCATTTCACACTTTTCTTATTATGCACGAAGTAATTAATAAATCATTTATTAGTTAATTATTTCTAAATAAAGATATTTGACCATTTTGAATATCTTTTCCCTCTCCAAAAATATAATAAAGTATTCCAAACAGTTAGATCTAGATTTTGGTGAATAATATTTTATTATTCTCCATTTTTTAGATCAACCAAATACTTTGCTATAAATAAGAGGATTTTTCATTAATTTCTCACAACAATCAGTATCATCATCACCATTATCATCTCATACCTTTTGAGCTCCCATTTTGAGTTCTACATATTTTTTGGGTTTTCACACATAGAGAGAATGAATATTTGAATATTGAAGCGACAAGGAAATCAAAGGACCCATACCATATAAGGGGATTTATAACCACTTTTAAAACTCCTTCATCAGGTGCTATTAATAAAATATTTATTCTTTCAAAGATTTTCCATGATTGAGTTATTTCATCGGATTCAGTTTTGTTGTTTTTGCTTTTAGATTGCATACATCTATTTTTGTGAAATTTTTTCTCACATATTTGTTGCAGATATGAATTATAAGCAAAATTTTTATTAGGTTCACTAGTCACATGTGAATTAAGTGACATATTTTTGGTACACTTTCCAAGAAATTTCAGACAAACATATTGATACGTTGATTTCATTATATATACATATGTTGTGCTAATATGGATTGATTTTGTAGAGGAGATAGCCTCCCCTGAACTTCACTAAGGTAGTATGATCATGTTTATATTTGGTTTATCTAAAATGGTATGTTTGTAGGAAGAAGAAGATCAAGATGACTAGTAGAATGGTGGACTACATTTGACATGATTCTCCCTATAGATCAGATAAACAACATGGTGATGAGTATTCCACTGACATAAAATATACATTGAGAAATTTGAAAGAATATATCAGACCTTGTAAGGCGAATATCAATAAGATCATTCAATCAGATTAAACACATGCCAGAGCACATGAAAAAGAAGCGTAAGTTAATGAAATCATCATTTAGAGTCTATCATATTTGCAGACACAAGGACCACTTAGGACCAGTCATGGAAAATAGGAAAGGACCAATTGGTCATATGGAAGAAGGTCTCATTTTGGATACACGTTTGACAGGGATGACATAGTCAGAGATGGTAAGTTCTTGGATACACCTGACAAGAGGGGAAATGACCATGGGTTCTATTCTAGTTTAGATTTATAGAGACATCATTTTCATCATTTCCACGATATGTATAGGATGATTGAGAAGTAATACTTGCCAGAGGAAGTCAAGAAATCGAAGCCTCCTACATTTGATAGAGAAATGAAGCAGTCACAATATTTAGAATCTTGGTTTCTCGGGATGAATACGTTTTCCAGATTACATGATTATTGAGAAAATATGAAATACAGGATAAACTAGTTTCAGTCTTAAAGGAAAAGTAGACATTTGGTGGGAATATGTGAAGAATGTCAGAGGAATTCAAGAAGAAGAGCTTACTTGCAGTGATTTAAAGATACTTTTTAGGAAGAAATATCTATATGCAAGATATTATGACAAGACAAGGGAGTTCTATGAGTTTAATATGGGGTATATGACTACCGAGGAGTATACTAGTAGACTCTTGGAGTTGTTGAAATATGTGCCTTATCTGAAGGAGGAGAAATAAAATATTCAGAGATTCATATGTGGTTTTCCAGTATCATTTAAAGAGAGTATTGAGTCTGATCAACCCGGATAATTAGAGGAAGCCATCAGAAAGTCGAAGCATTCTTATGGGCATTTGAAACATAGGTATGAGTTCAAGCCAGATTCGAAATTTAATGATAACAATAAATGAAAAATGTACTAATAAGCGAGGAAAACCTCCGGACATAAACACAAAGGAGAATGTAGTGCCATACAATAAACACAATGTAGTTGAGAGAGGACATGGATTTGAGTCTGATAAGAAGAAAAAGGGTGAGGGTAAGAAGCCTTTGTATTGTTGGACTTCTCGCAAAGATCATTTCAAGAGATATTTTCCACATCAGGGGGGAAGACCACAGTTCTATAGTGCTTAGGAGGCACACACATTTATGGATGGTGGATAAAGTATTCCTAGTATTTATGTAGCGTTGGATAATAAGCATGTTGATCATCAGAAATCTATTATCGAGATGGAAGGTAATATTTTTTATCAAGTTGTTTCTATTTTTATTGACCGTAGATCTAAATATAGTTATATATGTCTGACCTAGTGGATAATTTTTTCTTGAATAAATAAGTGAATGCAGAGTCTTGGTTGATGTTGTTAGATGTAGGTACTAAGAAAATATTTCATCATTGGGTGAGATCTTATGCATTTTAGTTGAACAATATGTCAACATTAGTGCATCTAAATTTGCTTCCATTAGGATCATACAATATGTTGTTGGGTATGGATTGGTTTTACATTCACATGAAAATAATAAATTAAAACAAAATGATAATATCTGAGACAAAAATATTTGATGGAAAAGGCTTTATGCCTAATTTTATATTCACAAAAAATGATGATACATAATTCTCTCACACGAGGCCTCATATTATAGAATTGAGTTTCTCATAAAAAATTACTAGTTTGGCTAATTGGTTGAACCTTCTCCATAAATTTCTCCACAATATCTCCATGAATATCTGCAAAAATATCTTAGCTGATTTTGTGTGATTTCCATCCCTAAATTCTCTCATTATTCTCATATTTGGTCATACGTAGCCTTCTAGAGTAAGTCTAGATTCATTCTTAATAATTTCATTATTTTGTAAATACTTGGAATTATTGATTGTTTGTGTGAGTATGAGGCTAACATTCCCCCCAGTCAATAATAAGTCTAGAGTAAGAACCCTGTACCATCTCCAAGTCTTTATATTGAAACTCCTTAGTTGAGCCTTAATGAAGAACTTCCTAAAAGACCGCAAAATCTATATGCCAAAAACTCCAATATGAAGAGACTGGACCAAGAGAAGTGAATAAAATGCAAGTCTCATACATCCCTGAAAATACAGGAAAACTCAAACTATTGCTAAGATGCAACGTAAAAGCATCCATATATCCTTTGAAAGGTTCAATGACCATCCAAATGAAAAACAATTCCCACGATCACTTTCATTCAGCATCCTAATCACTTTCCCTTTGGAAAACATTGATGCCCACTAGAAAATTGTGTTGTTGTCGAAACATTTAGTTTGAAAACCACCATCATCAATTCAATTTCAATTTCAACATCGATTCCCCCCTTTTTCAACTAAAAGGAGATACCATAACCATTTACACTCGTTTTGAACTTCCCCCCACCCTTAATATGTAGGAGAGTTTTAGTATTGTACTCCCTATTTGAGGTGCATGAGAGTACCATGTTATTTTCATTATTAGCTGCAACATTTATCTTCATGTGACATTGAATTGTACAATAAAACATATATAATATTTTTTCTGTTGACATCCACTCACAAGAATCACTCCATTCATAATTAATCTGTAATATTTCCAATTAGCCATGAGCTAGTTGGAATATTAACTTTTGTTTTGCTACCTTTTTTTTTTTATGAATAAGAGGACAATGGAGGTCCATAATTGTCCTTAATAATGAATAAATCAATGCTAATGTAAAAGGAAAACATCTTGGAAACCTAATTAAGCACCCTTAGGTGTGAAAAGGGGCTGGAACATCTTGATTGGGTCAACTTTGACCAAATCAACAACACTTTCATGGAGGAGTGGCAATCAATGAGGGAAAACAAAGTCTTAGATGGAGACACTTTGCACGGAAGTAGGGTCATAAATGAATGGGCCTTAGGGTTTGGAGGCTCACATATTATAAAAGGAAGAGGATGGTAGTGATATTCATTACGTATTGATATATGATATTTCTCAATATATGGTTTGTTTAGACATATAGCTTCCTTTGTCTTTTTAGCTAACATTGCAAGTGTTGTTTAGCGCTGGGTGTTCCTGATCAGGAATCCCACCTCTTCCATTGAGAAGCTCTTGGAAGAGTCTTGTACTTCACTTCCATTATCAAGCATTTGGCCAAAACTTCATCTTACATCTACAACGCAGATCCTATTGAGGGTTGAGTTGTTTTGTAGGTTGCAGCAATGGAGACCATATTTGGGTCACTTCAGTGCTTATTTTCAATGGACAGGGGTTCCTTTCCATTGGGAGGATAGTAAGCAAGGACCTTGAGCATAGATTCATGTCTTGGCACCATTCCACATGTTTATTTGCCCCTACATCGCAGTTTCATTCCAGATCTGCGTTATTTTGAGGGAGGAGTTGCAGGGTGGTTTCAGCACACCATTTGGGGAGGAGGTTTTCCAGTGAAGGGATCTTCCTTTCATCTAAGAGGTCTATTGGAGGAGGCAAAATGATTTTTTATATAATATGAGCCTCAAATTTCTAGATCTATCATTGCAGTGAATCTTCAGCCTTAGGGATTTGATTCAGATCTTGTACATTGGTGTATTGTTGCATACCCTTTGGGGGTTCTCTTCTGAAGGTTGTATAGAGCCTTGATCTGTATTAGATCTATATTTTGAGGCATACATCAGCCCTTTATCTTTTTTTTGTTCATTTGATATAGAATTTATTTTAAAACTACGTTGTAGCAATGTTTCTGACATTTTGATATAGTAGCAGCACCTGTTATTGAGGGTTTTTTCCATTCGAGGCTTGTTCTATCTTGTATTATGGTTTGTGGCCCATTATTTTACACATATATTCTGATTTTATGATGAATGGAAGTTCTCCACATTGGCCTCTTGCTTTTATATGATGTTTAACAGTGATATTCCAACATTTTGCACTATATTCCTGCTTTTCCCATTTGGGAATATTACAGTGGTATCCGAGCATAATCTTGGCTTAGCCTGTGTTCTTCAACCATTATTTAATCTAAGGAGGCTTCTCATAGAAAGGAGAAGATCTACAGAAGAGATGAAGGCAAAACTCCATTATCAGGTGAAATGGAAGGGAAGGAGCTCTCAAGACTTCTTCTTCAAACTATGCAGGGCATTAACAAAGACATCATAGAGATGAGGATGGAGAGATATAGAGATTCTCCAAGAGGGCTTGTACATAAAGGAAGCTCCATTTTTTCATCTTGTGGGTGCGAGAATTCAACTACACCATCATATCTACAACGTGGTACCATGCCTACATTCTTGGCAAGAGAAGAGGAGAGGGATACACCAAAGGAGGAGACTCTTGCTGACTATCTCTAAGAATATGAATCTCAATCTAGAAGATTGAAGGAGCATTTAAACTTACAAGGGTTTTGTAAAATCAAGGACAATAGGAGACCCAGGCGTCACATTAGAGGTGGAGGATTCATTCAGAATCATGATCTACAACGCACTATGGGAAGATTTTTCTTACCCAACTTTGATGGGTCATCTAAATGTACTGCCAAATCATGGGTAGAGAAGCTTGACATCTAGTTCTAGCTAAACAAAGTATCGAAGATGGAGGCCATTGAGATAGAAGTGCTGCACCTTTAGGGTAAAGCACATGATTGGTGGTTCCATGGCTTGTCTACATTGGGTCATGCCAATGTGACTACATATTCAGAGTTCACAAGGAGGTTGGTGAAGAGATTTGATAGAAGAGATCATGAGGCACCATTCATGGGGCTTGCAAAACTAAAACAATCAGGTAATCCAGAAACTTATATTTTTGAATTTTTAGTATTTTCTGTTATGGTTCCTGATTTATGTGCAGCAAGAAGGGTCTATATGTTCATTGATGGGTTATATGAACCTCTTCATTTGTTGGTTAATTATACCAAGACCACTACCCTTCAAGATGCCATTGAAAGGGCTAGAGATATTCAAGATGCCTTTCCAAAAGCAAAGGAAACATTTCAGCACAAGCCCTCTTTTCCATCAAAGGGAAAAGATGAGAAGGCTCCTCTTTCAAAGGAGAGCCAAAATAAAAAACCTCTTGATGATGATGTCCGAATAGATTTGAGGAGAAGGAAGCTTTGCTTCACATGCCAAGAATCATGGGAACCCAGACACAAATGTGCAGCAGGAAAGGCACACTACATAGAGGTCTTCTCAGATGATGAGGAGGAGGAAGAAGATGAACCAAGAAGAGGTCACAACGTTGACATAGCAGGAGATGAACCAACACCATCAGGAGATGGGAATGGAGCATTTTCTCAAATTTGAGGTGCTCTTGCATCATTGAGAGGAGTACCTAAGCACTTGACCTTGAGGGTTCGAGGTTCCATCTTAGATCAGAGGGTTTCTGTTTTTATTGACAGTGGGGCTACCCACAATTTTATTGATGCCCAACTAGTCCATAGTAGGGCAATTCCCACTGATGATTTTGAGGGATTCTCTATTTTGGTCCCAGGAGATAGAACTATGCAATGCAAGCACTATGTTCCATCCTTATCTGTCAACATGGGCACATATAAATTGACTGATCACTTCTTTGTGGTTAAAATACATGACACCAATGTGATATTGGGTGTGCAGTGGTTGATTACTATGGGGAAAGTCACCACAGATTGGGAGACTTTACAGATGGAATGTGTGGATAGAAAGAGTGCGAAAAATCAGATGATTAAGGGCATGCACACATATTCCTCACATACAAATTCCACACAAAAATTAGAGATGGATTTTCGCAATGGAAGCAAGGACCTAACAGTCCCATCTATTATGCACATGACTTTGGCCCATGTGACATTATTATTTTGTGGAAAACCACCTGGGAGAACACCTGATCTAGATTTTTTGAGACATGTCTCACATCATGATGCACCATTCATAGATATAAGAGGAATGGGAGTGTTAGGAGGCCATGATATGGAAATGAGAATCTAGGGTAGACTCAAGGTGGAGGGAGACATTCTCCCAACATCATCATTACCCACTCTCATTTCAGATTATGCGCTGTGGGAGGAGAAGCATGGGAAGGATAGAAGCCTTCCAACATATACCTTTGGCATGGGAGATTTCAAGGAGAAGGGTAGCCATATGAAAAAGGTTCTTTGTGATAGATCATCAACGTTGTCAGTATGGAAGATTGATCCATATTGGAAATCCCAACTGTTGCTAGATTATTCAAAGGATATTTTTACATGCATGATACTTAATGACCAAATTCAAGAGGATGGCTATTCAGTCCAAGATGAAGCATATATTATCATGGTAGTATCTTCTTATCTATAGCCTCCAAGCTCAAGGAGAAGTTGCTACAAAGAGCACATGAATAATTCCTTTTTAGCCATACTTATTCCATGAGAGCCTACAACACCATCATGGGGAGCTACACTTGGGAAGGCTTCGAAGAGGAACTATATTAGCATTTTCAAAGATGCATGAACCATGTGGAGATGGGAGAAATACATAACTCAATGAAAATGTTATCATAGCCACCTCTTTCCTCTTTTGGAATGAGAGGGGATCTATCTATGGACCACTCCATTTATATGAGAAGAAATTTTGGCAAGGAACATGCTTATGTACGTGATGTTTCATGTGATGATTATTTGCATTCCTTTACCATGTATATGCAGGCCATAACTCCAAGGAGGAACATTCTTCCATATAAACTTCATGTCCAAATTTAGCCCATAAAATTTTCTAAACATGGCCACTCCCTTGGAGGATATAGGGAGATGTTGTATCACTATGGGTGCACTTCAAAGGCACCAAAGATTTCTCACATTTTCAGCCATTGTGAGAAGACTTGGGCAGCAAGTAACTAGTGGGGAAACCACTTACCATATTAATATCCAATGTAGTCAGGAGATATACTGGGCTGGTTCCACATGTGGGACTATGACCCACCTCCATTTTTACATATTTATGTTTGTATGTACTTAGTTTTGATCCCATACATTGATGATGTGCTTATTCGTTTTATGGGAATGATTGGACAGAGGATGGGAGGATTGTATGTGCTCTATGGGATAGAGATTCTCTGTGCACATTATGCTACATGTTTAAGGGAGAATGTTAGGCAAACCATGATTGTTTCATTGGATCTATTGCTTCCTTGTGGGATGAAGCATTTACACCTCATGATAACTTTGAAGGAGCATCTCATGGAGGGATGGATTGGGAGATACTGAGCTTATGAGAGAAGCTTATCACATGATGGTGTCACCAATGATGGAGGAGAAGAGTTGCAACACTCACCTTGTCAGTTGCTTGAGGACAAGAAACATTTGGGAAGGGAGGACTGTAATATTACCAACTAGCCATAAGCTAGTTGGAATATTAATTTTTGTTTTGCTACTTTATTTTATGAATAAGAGGAAAATGGAGGTCCATAATTCTCCTTAATAATGAATAAATCAATGCCAATGTGAAAGGAAACCATCTTGGCAGCATAATTAAGCACCCTTAGGTGTGAAAAGGGGCTGAAACATCTTGACTTGATCAACTTTGACCAAATCAACAGCACTATCACAGAGGAGTGGCAATCAATGAGGGACATCACAGTTTTAGATGGAGACAACTTGCATGGAAGTAGGGTCATAAATGAATGAGGATTAGGGTTTGGAATCTCACATATTATAAAAGGAAGAGGATGGTAGCCATATTCATTATGTATTGATATATGATATTTCTAAATATATGGTTTGTTTAGACATATAGCTTACTTTGGTTGTTTAGCTAAGATTGCAAGTGTTGTTTAGCATTGAGTGTTCCTGATCCAGAATCCCACCTCTTCCATTGAGAACATCTTGGAAGAGTCTTGTACTTCACTTCCACTATCAGGCATTTGGACAAAGCTTCATCTTACATCTACAGTGCAGATCTCATTGAGGGTTGAGTTGTTTTGCAGGTTGCAGTAGTAGAGACCATATTTGGGTCACTTCAGTGCTTATTTTCAGTGGAGAAGGGTTCCTTTCCATTGGGAGGATAGTAAGAAAGGCTCGTGTGCATATTTTCATATGTTGGCATCAAGCCACATATTTATTCTCCCCTACAACGTAGTTTCATTCTAGATCTATGTTATTTTGAGGGAGGAGTTGCAGGGTGGTTTCAACACACCATTTGGGGAGGAGGTTTTCCAGTGAAGGGATTTCCTTTCATCTAGGAGGTCTATTGGAGGAGGTTGTATTATTTTTTATATCATATCAGGCACAACTTTCCAGATCTATCATTGCAGTGAATCTTTAGCCCTAGGGCTTTGATTCAGATCTTGTACATTGGTGTATTGTTGCATACCCTTTGAGGGTTCTTTTTTGAAGGTTGTATAGAGCCTTGATTTGTATTAGATCTATCTTTTGAGGCATATATCAGCCCTTTATATTTTTTTTATTCATTTTCTATAGTAGTGCTTTTAAAACTGCATTGTAGTAGTGCTTCTGGTATTTTGATATAGTAGCAACACCTCTTATTGAGGGTTTTGTCCATTGGAGGCTTGTTCTATCTTGTATTATGGTTTTTGACTCATTATTTTACACATATATGTTGTTTTTATGATGAATGAAAGGTCTCCATATTGGCCTCTTGCTTTTATATGATGTTCAACACTGTTATTCCATCATTTTGCACTATATTCCTGCTTTTCTGATTTGGGAATATTAGATAATCTTCAACCTGATTGGTTTCTTTATTTTAGAATAACTATTTGAAGAATGGTTCTTATTTCCATAATGATGACAAGAATGGAGATGAAAACATTGATATTCCATATGACAAGTTCTTTGACATTGATGACATTTTGGATTTTCTTCAACATTCTCATTGATTTATGATGTTTCTTGATCAAATATAAATACTCCACTAATGAACTTGATTACTTTTGAATAATTAAGAATATGAAAACTATTGTCATATTTGTGATATCCTAAACCATATAATTTTTTGTTGCATTGAATTTCTTCCCATGGTTTGATGATTGTATTAGAAAGAGAAGGTTGAACTTTCTCAGGTACATCTTCCACACTTGGAGTTTTATCATTGGGTGGCTTGGAATCATAATTTTTATTTTATTTTAATTTGTATGACATTCATAATCATCAAAATTATTATCATTATCCTTAAACAATGGTTTGTCATGAACTGAAACCAATTAAGAATTGTGACTCTTCTGCTACAACTCATCTCGTTCTAGTTGTGAATCAAGCTGGAAAAACTCAAAGGTATCATGTAAATAATGTAGATGCCTTTTAATATAATCAAGCATGGATTTTTTATTTCCACTGTGTCCTTAGTAGTGGATAGTTTTAGATTTTTTAGAAACTCTAACAATTGAATATTTTTCTTCATTTTAACTCACTCACTTGAACTCATGGTCACTTGAATTTAAGACTTTTGATTTTCACGCTTTCTTGATCTTACATTTGAACTTTGCTTCTTCCAATTTCATGCTCACCTGATTTAGTTTTAACAAGTTTAGGGTGTCGGATACCACTAAAGATGCACCCAAGTTAGTGATTTTACAATGTAATGAGTGCATAACAAGTTCAAATGGCTTTGAAATAACTCAACCACTATCAATTCTAATTTAAATGATTCAATTAAGACTTAGGTGTGAGGTTCAACCAAGAATGCACCTTTTTTTTGCTACAACTTGACAATGACACCTTCATCACTATGAACTTTTACTTAACTTCAATTTTTACTCTCATAATCTATATATATATATATATATATATATATATATATATATATATTTCTTTTAACTTTAACTTCAGATACTCACATGGATAAACTTCTCCAATAATTTAAATACATGAAACCCACTCTATACGACTCACCCTTGAATGACTTAAAAATAATAATTAAATATTACAACGTCCATGCCATCCTTTACCTTGGGTAATTTATATTATTACTCCTCTTAAACAATTTACTTTTTTCTCCCTTTTCATTTAATCACTTCCAAAACTCAACCGATATAAAGCTAGCCTCTTAAATATATGTTTTGTGTGAAACGTTTAATACGTCACTCAAAACATGACCATAAGGTAAAACTACACTCCCCCTTTTTTAATCACTTATGTCTCCGAAAACATGGACATACGTTATCATATTTATGACAAATAAAAAATATGCTATAAAAATGATTTTGGAAAGATATATATATATATATATATATCCCTGTTTTATTCTAACTTCGTGCAGAAAGAAATTTAAATGACTAAACCATGGTCCTACTGCCTTTTGAAATTGTGAATATTGCACTTCATTGCCATCACCATCCATAATCACATCCAAGTGGAATGATTCTTTCCACGACATTGTTGGCATTAGAATATCACTATCCTTTATCAGAGGAATGAAATAGAATCTGAAAACTAACCTTTACGACTTTATATTAGCAAAGATTACACTTTTTCAAATGAGGGATACACTAAGTGTTACAACAAGTGAAGAAACTAACTTCAAATATCCTTAACTAAGCCGAGATAGAGAGGTATCCATACAAGCTTGTTCCATCTTGGTTCAGCTATCCTGTGTAGATATTTGAGCAATAAATATATATACAAGTTTGCATCCAAAAACATGAGGCAGGTGTTCAATTCCACTTCAGCAGAAATAGAAACAACAATTACAGGCCCATTGGAATGTTGGTCCACATTACAAATAATTTGTTCCACAAGGTAAAAGAGTGATGAAAAAGAGGGATTAATTCTTTGTATCCCAAGGATTAATCGATCAAGGTAATGATGTCGTCATCAATAAATATAATTGAAGTTGAAAGTGATTCAAGGATCGAAGTAATGAGAAAACCCGAGTCATTTTCAAATGGGGATAGCCTTGGGATTCTATCTAGTGAAAGGAGGACCCTGTTGCTTTCTTAGGCTACTATATAGATAAAAAATCTGACCAATTTAATCCAATGAAATATTAGAAATGATAATAATTTACTCTGTTGATCGAACTGTTGCATGGCGCTAAAGTGACTTCTCCACAAAAATATGAGAGTAGGTAGAGGGTAAGATGCCAAAGAATCACATATGAAAGCTAAGATTTGAAGTCGATTTACCACGGTGGTTTCAATATCTACGTCGACCATGTGCAATTAACACACAAGGCATCCTCTCTGAAGTGAATAATAAAAAATGTCAAAAACATGTTGGAAATTAATTCCAACTACTGATATCAATCAACAGTAATTGCAAAAGGATTAGAAAGCCCGCACAAGTGAAGTGCAGAGAATATAAGAATCGGCCCCTTGATATTTATCTAAGGTGGTAGCCGACTTCTTATAAAGAAGAGTTAAGGCTCAGACTCAAATTCTCGCCAGCAGCATAGAGCTTTGATTACAAGTTGAATCAGGCTTTAAAGACTTACCAATATATCGGCGGAGTTAATGACCAAGGCGGCACAAGTTTGCTGCATTACAAAGCAGTGATGCGATGTGATGATAGTTATAACACTATCGCATTGCAAAATTTCAAGTTCTTAAAAATGCGCACACCAAAGAGTTTCGGCGATGCGATGAGGTCCCACCTCAATTGCAATCGTAGCATCGCAAAGTTGTTTGCATGACCATTGCACAAACAATCGTTCTCCGATGCGATGTGGACCCCACTCCAATCGCAATCGCAAGTTTCAGTTTGAACATCCGCAAAATACTGTGAACCGTGTTCGTCGATGTTGCGATGCGATGAGGTCCCACCTCAATCACAATCGCAAATCGCAAATAATCGAAAGTCACAAATCGCAAGACTGCAATCACGAAATCGCAATCACATACAGTCGACTGTCGATGCGATATGGGCCCCGCACCATCGCAATCGCAGAATCGAAATCGCAAAGCGCAAAGGTTATTAACCTTTTGGCCGCTGAAATGCCAATCGTCGATTGAGTTCCGAATGCGATCAAGTTATCAAATGGATTTCATAAAATTTGAAGTCCAGTTTTATTGGTCGGTTTAATAGTTTTTATTATAACTGTGCATTATAAAAGGAATGAGCCCGAAGGCTTATTGTAAGAATGTAAGGAATGAAAGTCTTATTTTGATTGCGTTTTTATGTATTAAGACGTTATTCTGAGAAATAGAGAAATTGTTGTAGCCCGCAGGCTGAATACACAGCAAGTTTGTAAGCACTGTATGTGCGGATTTGAGGACAGAGAAGTTTTGTGAGCACTGTTTTTTTACAGTCCACTGTAATACTTTGTAAATCCCTCTCAAGGAGGAAAAATCAGATTTCTGATTTTGTATCTCTTTTATTCTTGTATGAATTAACAAAAATTTTCCTAAATTTTTTTTGTTCATTCTACAAATTAAGTTTGAAAAACTCTGTGTTGTAGAGGGAATCTTCATTCTCTCTTGTTGTTTTGAAGCAATCATAAACTTCTACATGGTATCGGAGCTAGTCTAGGCACTTAGTGAGACAAAATAGAGTTTGTTTTTCCACTGCAAGAGTTGTAAGAAGCTTATTCCATAGATTTCTCCAGTAGAGAAATTTCTTGCTTGTTTTATTATACAGCCAATATCTTTTCTTTACTTATATAGTTAAGATGGCAGATGCTGGAACTGATTTGAAAAATTCCCAACTTCCATAGTTTAATGGGAAGAATCATAGTTATTGGTCCATAACTATGAGAGCTTTGTTTTCTTCTCAGGGATTATGGGAGCTAGTTGAAAATGGATACCCTGAACCTGCAGATGCAGTAGCGTTGGCTGCTTTGACAGTAGCAGAAACAGACCTGTTGAAGAGCGACAAGATGAAGGACTCCAAAGCCCTCTTTTATCTCTTTCAATCAGTACATGAGAGTGTTTTCCCACGGATTGTAGCAGCAATGAAGTCTAAGGAGGCATGGGATATTATCAAAAATGCCTATCAAGGCATGGAGAAGGTGAAGACTGCAAAGTTGCAGATGTTGAGGAGAGACTTTGAAATACTCAGCATGAAGGAATCTGATACAATACATTCATTCTTCACTCATGTTATTGGGTTGATAACCCAGATAAGATCTCATGGTGAAATTCTTGAAGAGAGAAGGATTGTGGAGAAGATCTTGAGAAGTTTAGCCTCAAGATTTGAAGCTATTGTGGTAGCAATAGAAGAGACAAAGGATGTCTCACAATTCACTGTAGATGAACTGAGTTCTTCTCTTATGTATCATGAACACAGACTGAGTAGAGGAACAGATTCCTCTTTGGAGCAAGCATTCAAGACTCAGATGTCATTCGGACAAGGTAGAGGTCGAGGTAGAGCAAATAACAGAGGTCGTGGAAGAAGCCAAAACAAAGGTAGAAATAATCCTTCTAGCACAAGTGGAAGGAGCTGCAATCAGAACCAAGATGAAGGTTCAAGCAAACAGCAAGCTCATGAACAAAGGTATGACAAATCCCATGTCCAATGTCATTATTGCAATAAATTAGGCCATTATGCCAATAAATGTAGGAAAAAGCAAAATGACATGAAAAATAGGCAAAATGCTAATTTTTCAAATGAAGAAGATAAGAATCCAAAGATTGTGCTGTTAACATGTAACATTGCACAGGACAAACAAGAAGATTTTTGGTTCTTAAACTCAAGTTGTAGTAATCACATGACTGGAAACAGTGCAATGTTTGCCAATCTGGATGAAAATGTGAAATTTGAGGTAAAAATAGGAACTGATAGTAAGATATCTGTTAAGGGTAAAGGCAGAGTCATTATCCTCGCAAGAAATGGAGAACAGATGATTGTGCCAAAGGTATACTATGTACGTGGTCTGAAATGTAATCTTTTAAGCATTGGATAGCTCATTGACAAAGCTTACAATGTGTTCTTCAAATATGATGTGTGTACAATCATAGACATACCTCCAAGTAAGAAAATCATTGCAGAGGTGTAGATGACCAGCAATAGAATTTTTCCTCTCAAACTCAGGGCAGATTTGAAGGAAGGAAGAACTATTGCAGCTGTAACATAAGAAGTCTTTCAAGAGGAAGCGAAAGATGGAAATTGGTTGTGGCATTTGAGATTTGGACATCTCAATTTTGGAGGCTTGAATCTGTTGCACATAAAGGGAATGGTAAAGGGATTTCCATTGATTGAAAATCTGGATAGCCTTTGTGAAGGCTGCATCTTGGGAAAACAACACAGAGAAAGCTTTCCAGCAAGAAAGAGTATAAGGGAAAAATCAATGTTGGAAATTGTTCACTCTGATGTGTGTGGACCGATGCAAATAGCATCATTTTCTGGAAATAAATATGTTTTAACTTTCATTGATGATTACACCAGAAAGACATGGGTGCATGTGTTAAAACAGAAGAGTGAAGTGTTTGAGAAATTCTGCCACTTCAAAAATCTTGTTGAGAAGTAGTGTGGGCATTATATCAAAGTGCTCAGAACTAAAAGAGGTGGAGATTATATCTCCAATGACTTTCTGCATTTTTGCAGAGAGAATGGCATACAAAAGCAATTCACCGCGAGGTATACACCTCAGCAAAACGGTGTTGCAGAAAGGAAGAATAGGACCATTCTGGACATGGTCAGAAGTATGCTGAAGGAAAAACACTTGCTGCACGAGTATTGGGCTGAAGCTGTCACTTGCACAATTTACATCTTGAACATATGCCCAAATAAAGTCGTCATGAAAAGAATACCAGAAGAAGCATGGAGTGGACAAAAGCAAACTATCACTCACATGAGAGTATTCGACTGTGTAGCATATGCACATGTACTGTATCAGCTAAGGAAGAAGCTTGATATTAAGGGGGATAAGTGTGTCTTTATTAGCTATTGTGATGAGTCAAAAGAATACAAACATTATAATCCATCCACCAAGAAATTGATAGTAAGAAGAGATGTGCAGTTTTGTGAAGAAGAAGCTTGGGATGGAAGTCTAGAAAATACTGTGAACGTGAAGACAACTCTGTCTCACGAAGAATAAGAAGAAGGAACACCTATTGTTAACCCTTCTTTAGTGGCTCATCCTCCACCACTGCAAGCACAACAAACCACACCACATGTTGGAATTCGAACAACCTTGAGAAGTCAAGGAATTGCTACTCCAAGCACATTGTAGGGATCTGGAACACCCTGAAGTTCGAATGAAACTTCAAGCACACCAAGAAGACCAAGATTCAGAAATCTGAATGAGATTTATGAACAAGGAGAGGTAAGTAACAATACTGGTCTGAATTCATTATTCGATTTGTATTGTCATTTTGATGACCCAATTCATTTTGAAGATGTTGTAAATGATGATAAATGGATTGAAGCAATGAATAAATAAATTGGTGCAATTGAGAAGAGTAAAACATGGGAGTTACTGGACCTCCCTGAAGGCAAAGAAGCCATTGGAGTTAAGTGGGTCTATAAGACCAAAAGCAATGTTGAAGGCAAGATCAAAAGGCACAAGGCTAGACTTGTTTTTAAAGGCTACAAGCAGCAACAAGGCAGAGACTACGATGAAACCTTTGCACTAGTAACAAGGATGGAAATAGTCATAATAGTGTTGTCTATTGCAGCACAACACAAATGGAAGATTTATCAGATGAATGTTAAATCCGAATTCCTGAATGGACTGTTAAAAGAAGAGGTTTATGTTGAACAACCTCCAGGCTATGAAGTTGAATGCCAAGAGCATAAAATATGCAAAGTAAAGAAGGCTCTTTATGGGTTGAATCAAGCTTCAAGAGCATGGTACATTAGAATAGATGCTTACCTGATTGAGAATGGGTTCAAGAAGTGTGATGGTGAACTCACACTCTACATAAAGGAGAATGATGGTAAGCTTCTTATCATTGTATTATATGTAGATGATTTAATTTTTACTGTCAATGATGCTTCTCTCATTGCTCATTTTAAAGCAGTCATGAAAAGTGAGTTTGAATGACTGACTTGGACTTCTTGAGATATTTTCTTGGAATTGAAGTAGACCAAAGTGAAAATGGTGTTTTCATTTCTCAAGATAAATATGTAGAAGAAGTGTTGAAAAGATTAAACATGCAGAACAACAAAGCATCTGTGACTCCGACAGTGATGGGGTTTAAATTGAGTAAAGAAGATAACAACAAGGAATTTGATCCAAATTTGTATAAGAGCATAGTTGGTAGCCTTATGTACTTGACCGCAACTAGGCCAGACATTATGCACGCTGTTAACTTAATCTCTAGATTCATGGAAAGACCAAAAGAAGCTCATTGGCAAGCAAGCAAGAGAATTCTAAGGTATGTAAATGGAACGAAGGGACTTGGTATATTATACTCCTCTTCTGAAATTTTCGTGTTGACAGGATACACTGACAGTGATTGGGTTGGAAGTGTTGATGATCAGAACAGCACATCAGGATATGTGTTTCATTTGGGATCGGGAGCAGTTTCATGGGCTTCCAAGAAGCAATCGATAGTTGCTTTATCTACAACAGAAGTAGAATATGTGGCAGCAACAGCAGCAGCATGCCAAGAAGTATGGCTGAGAAGAGTTCTTAGAAACTTGTGTCATGAAAAAGAAAAGGGCACAACCATTTACTGTGACAATAGCTTGGCAATAGCATTGTCTAAAAATTTTGTCTTTCATAAAAGGACAAAGCACATTAACACCAAGTTTCACTTCATACGTGAATTGGTTAACAATGGTGAGATTGTTTTGCAACACTGCAGAATAGAGGATCAATTTGTAGATATCCTCACAAAGACACTAGCGCAGAAAAGCTTTGATCATTTCAGGGAATGCCTGGGTATGCAGAAAAAACTAGCAGTTGAAATTAAGGGGGAGTGTTGGAAATTAATTCCAACTACTGATATCAATCAATAGTAATTGCAAAAGGATTGGAAATCCCGCACAAGTGAAGTGCAGAGCAGATAAGAATTGGCCCGTTGATATTTATCTAAGGCAGTAGCTGACTTCTTAGAAGGAAGAGTTAAGGCTCAGACTCAAAATCTCGCCAGGAGCACAGAGCTTTGAATACAAGTTGAATCAGGCTTTAAAGCCTTACCAATATATCGGCGGAGTTAATGACCGAGGTGGCACAAGTTCGCTGCATTATAAAGAAGCAATGCGATGCAATGATAGTTCTAACACTATCGCATCACAAACCTTCAAGTTCTTAAGAATGTTCACACCAAAGATTTTCGGCGATGCGATGAGGTCCCACCTCAATCGCAATCGCGGCATCACAAAGTTGTTTGCATGACCATTGCAGAAACAATCATTCTCCGATGCGATGTGGACCCCGCTCCAATCTCAATCGCAAGTTTCAGTTTGATCGTCCACAAAAGACTGTGAACCGTGTTCGCCGATGTTGCAATGCGATGAGGTTCCACCTCAATTGCAATCTGAAATCGCAAAGAATCGCAAGTCGCAAATCGCAAGACCGCAATCGCGCAATCGCAATCACATATAGACGACTGCCGATGCGATATGGGCCCCACGCCATCGCAATCGCAGAATCAAAATTGCAAAGCACAAAGGTTATTAACCTTTTGGCCGCTAAAATGTCGATCGCCGGTTGAGTTCCGGATGTGATGAAGTTATCAAATGGATTTCATAAAATTTGAAGTCTGGTTTTATTGGTCAGTTTAATAGTTTTTATTGTAACCGTGCGGTATAAAAGGAATGAGTCTGAAGGCTTATTGTAAGAATGTAAGGAATGAAAGTCTTATTTTGAATGTGTTTTTATGTATTAAGACATTATTCTTAGAAATAGAGAAATTGTTGTAGCTCGCAGGCTGAATACATAGCAAGTTTGTAAGAACTGTATGTGCGGATTTGAGGACAGAGAAGTTTTGTGAGCATTTTTGTTTTATAGTCCACTGTAATACTTTTAAAATCCCTCTCAAGGAGGAAGAATCAGATTGCTGATTTTGTATTTCTTTTATTCTTTTATGAATTAAGAAAAATTGTCCCAAATTGTTTCTGTTCATTCTACAAATTAAGTTTTAAAAATTCTGTGTTGTATAGGGAATCTTCATTCTCTCTTGTTGTTTTGAAGAAATCAAAAACTTCTACAGAACACAACACCCCAAGAAACGTCCCTATCAACAGTGCCTGAATTTCTCCTCCTCTCGGTGTTGTGACAGAAAAATTTGAATCCACCATAGACAAATGGTGATTGGGCATATTCAATAAACATGCTATGAAACATAGTCACATTACACAATTCCGCTCACCATAGTTATTATAGGGACTGGTCGCCCATAATTTTCTAGAGCAATGGACTCATGCAAAAACCTCCAAGAAACCTAATCCATCAATGGAACATACTCCTCAATCATTCGATGGCCTTCATTCAAATATCAATTTTTCGCATAGCTCCAATAGTGACTTCATATAGATGCGACAAAATTATATAGAAAATAAGAATTTCCATATAAAACTACCATGGATTTAGTAAGGCCTAAGAACCACAAGTGCTTTAATAACAATTAAAAATATGAAATGAAAACAAAATGATAATATCATAGAAAAAATATTTGACAAAAAATTATTTATGCCTAATTGTATATAAAAAAAAAATGGTGATACACAATTCTCTCACACATGAGGCCTCATATTTTAGAATTGAGGTTCTTATAACAAATTACCAATTTGGATAATTGGTTGAACCTTCTCCACGAATTTCTTCACAATATATCCATGAATATCCCCACGAATTTATTATATGATTTTGTGTGATTTACATCACCAACTTCTCTTATTATTCTCATCTTTGGTCATACATAGACTTCTAAAGTAAGTATACATTCATCATTAATAATTTCCTTATCTTGAAAACAAGTGGACTTATTGATTGTTTATTTGAGTATGAGGCTAACATCACATGACAAAGGTACCTTTCTATGATAAGGATATTGACTTCTTGGATGATTATTGGGAGAGGAGAATATTGTAGGGTAAGAAGAGGCATATCTCAGTCAGAATGGTTACAACTATGCAGGAAAAGTGAAGTAAGATGAGATGATGTGTATTTTTTGCAGTTCATATTTCCATTGACAAAGGGAAATATGTTGAGTATGTTGAAATCTTGAAGAGGTATTCGGTTTTGTAGCAGTTTTAGGATGTGTTTCCAACAGAGATTTCAGAGTTTCGTCCTCATAGGGAAGTGTATATTTTTATTTCATTGATGTTGATAGTAACATGAGCATCAAAGGAACCTTAAAGGATGAGGATTCTAGAATCCGTGGAATTAAATTTGCAGCTTAAGGAAATGATCGATAAGGGACACATTAGGCTAAAAGTGTTGTCTTGGGGTGTGCCAATATTTTTTATGAGGAAGAAGGATGGTACCCTTAGGTTGTGTATTGATTATAGGAAGATCAACAAGGTGTCAACTAGAACATGTACCCTTTGTTGCGCATTAATGACTTGTTTGATCAATTGAAGGGAGAAGTAGTGTTCTCAAAGTTTGACTTGAGACCATGATATCATTCGATAAAAATCAAGAAAAATGACATCTACAAGACTAATTTCTAGACTAGGTATGGGAATTATGAGTTTGTTGTGGTTCCTTTTGGTTTGACTAATGCTCGAGCTACTTTCATGTGTTTGATGAATAGTGTGTTGTGTCCTTATCTGGAAAAGTTTGTGATAGTATTCATTGAAGATATATTTATATAATATGAATGATAAGGAGCATGCAGAACATCTAGTAACAGTGTTAAGATTATTTAGAGAGCATCAGTTGTATGCTAAACTTAGTAAGTGTAGTTCCTTTCAGAAATAAGTTCATTACTTGGGACATGATGTTTCCAAGGAAGGTATAGTAGTGGACCCGAAAAATATCAGAGATATCATGGAATGGAAAACTCCTAGGAATTTGAATGAAGTCATATCATGTATGGGATTAGCCAATTACTACATGTGGTTCATCGGGAGCTTCTCTAGGATTTCCTATCCTATTACATATTTGCAAAGGAAAGGAAAAAAATTTCAAAGCACAAAAGAATGTGAAGGTAGTTTTGATTAGATGAAGCAATTTCTTAAAAATGCTGCAGTTCTAAAGATTGTATAACTAGATAAATAATTTGTTGTATGTACAGATGGTTGCAAAAGAGGACTTGGTGAAGCCTTGATTCAGAAAGGAGAGGCATTATGCTATGAATCGGGGAATTTAAATGAGGAAGAGAAAAATTATGAGACTCGTGATCTTGAGTTGGAAGCGATTGTTCATGGACTAAAAATGTGAAGGAAATATCTTCTTGGTAGGAGGTTAATTTTTATGAGTGATCACAGTGAGCTAAGGTACTTATTTGATCAACATAATTTTAATTACAGGGAATCTAGATGGTTGGCTACTCATAGTGATTTTTACTTGGAGATCACACATTAATGGAAAGAAGAACAATTTTACAAATTTCCTTAGTAGAAGGTATAAGTTAATCACATTGGAGCTATGAGTTCATATGGGATAGAATTACAAGAGAATATCTTGCAGGAAGGAAAAAAATGGTGACATGTACCAACAATTTAAGTACATGTTACTGTAGCAGGATACATGTGATCAGTATGTGGATTATCATCTCACGACTCATGGTTTGGTGATATTTAGAGACATGATCTATGTGTCAAACAACAACGATCTCAAGAAGCTTATCTTGGGGAAATTTAATGTCAAGTCATATTCATGTCACCTAGGATATCAGAAGACATTTACAATAGTTGAGAAGTTTTATCATTGGTCGAACATGAAGAAAGAGGTGGTTGAGTATGTGTAAGAATCCATGTGGTTTATTGTAGTGAATTATGATTCCAGAGTGGAAATGGGAGCTCATTTCCATGGACTTCATTACAGGTTTTTCAAGGACATAGAGACAACATGATTCTATTATGGTTGTGTTTGGAAGGTTGACCAACATAGATAATTTCATTGAATTTAAGTCTAGAAACTCAGCTACCGACATAGATCAAATTTTCATCAGGGACATAGTGAGGTTAGATGGTATTCCTAAGAAGATCGTGTCAAAAAGAGATGCCAAGTTAAATTGGAGGTTTTGGAAAGAGTTTAACTTTTCAGGTTTGGGGAGAGAGCTAATAGTTAAAATATGAAATTTCTATGAAGAAATGTAAAAATTATTTGTAGAAACTTGAAATATATATGAAAAAAATTGAATGTACTTGCAGAAAATTGAATGTACTTTGCAGAAAACTAAATTGAACTGAATGTAATTTGTAGAAATATGAATGTACTTTGTGGAAAACCTAATTTACTTTGTAGAAAATAGAATTTTCTATGTTGTTACAATTACTTGGAATGCATATTTCTTATTCACAACTTTTCATATCATCAATTTTAGATAGAACATAAACTTAAGGATCATATGAACAGAACCAATGAAAAATATGGGACACTGAGAGTTAGGTCCAATGAACACGGAACAATAAAAAAGGGGATTACCTAAATTATCCTTCTTCGATTAGATTTTTTCAATTGTCCAATATATTACAAACAGAGAGAGAGAATGAGAATGAATAAAGTCACCAATGTCTAATCAACTTGCAGCTGAAGTGCTCTTTCTCTTTGCTTGTAGATATCCTCTTTATATTCACTAGATCTTCTCCTACACACTTTCTCCAACTCTTCCCTTTCTCCTACTCTTCACTTTCTCTCATACTTCTCTTATTCTAACACCCTCCTCCCACATCCACCCAAGGAACCGTCCAACCAGGTAAACATGTGATGAAGAGTTATTATGATATGATTAAACCTCCTAGGTCACCTTAAAAAAGTGGAACTGACACCACACAACAACACAGACCTTCTGCACATACTATAGAACACCCAAGATCCATATCAACCTTCGAGAGGGAAGCCCTTGCAACAAACTGACATTTTCATGCATCAATCCCCTAAGCGCACACTTGACATGGGAAAGAGAGTGACTGGAAACCTCTAGTTTCACACACAACATGGGAGGGCATGTGACGCGGGAATTTTCCCAGTAGTTCAAAGCATGCGACCCCAATTTGTGTGCCACTTTTTCAAGCCCAGATTCTAGGTCACTGCCCAAAACCTGATGACACTTTTCTAACTGAAAGATAACAATGAAATAACCGTATGTAAAATCAAATACTTGAACAAGGGCTTGACTCGATCCCTACTAGCCATGACAGGAATTTAGTCAAACATTTCAAAAATAGGTAATCTATAGGTTTAAAAAACATATATGATTATAGGGGTCTCATACTTATCTGAGAATCACTAAGAAGCACAATTTCCTCATCTTAGTAACTACATTATCCTTTTTTTGGTCATAGATACATTGTTCATTCATTTACAAATCAGAACATAATGAGGGCCATACATCATAATTATCATAAAGAACATTCATAAGTAGCATATAAACGATTAAATTATCAAGGATGCATCAACCATATAAGCCACATAATAACAAGCATATTTACCCATCAATACAAGAGGAAAAGAGCTCTTATGTCCATAATATGTATGGGAATTCCACGTTCCACCTGACCATAGACATGGTTGAGCCAAATATCTCTTCAACCAGTCACCCTCATTCCATATTCCAAGCATGAATGTGGGATCTCATAAAAATTGTCAATTGAAACTGAACAAGGGCTTCTAGAGGACAAACCACCTCAACCCTCAACCAATGATTCCACCTCATGCTTAGAAATCATATCCATCACCAAATTTCTATCTACCTAACCTATTCAAGGGCTTTAGATTGTTTTTTCTAATCATGGATTCCATAACTAGTAACTCAACCCACAATTTTCATCGAGGTTCCAGGGTGTTTATCTAAGTAGGGCTTCCAGGACTAGTAACTCAACCCACCAAGGGCTTCCAAATAATTTTTCCATCCAATGGTTCCAGGACGAGTAACTCAACCCACAATTTTATAAGGCTTCCAAATTGTTTTTCCAACGAAGGCTTCTAGGAAATAATAACTCAACCCATAGCCAAAGGAAATTCTAACTAACAAGAAAAAAAACAATGAAATGAACCCACAACACCATGGCTATCTAGGAAACTGAAAGGCTAGGAAAATCCACTATCAATCTAGGAAATCCTCCCAACCAATGATAGATCATGACCAAGAAACCACATGCATGTGCCATGCATGCCAAAACTATTGAGGAAAAGATACATGCAACTCGGTACCTAAAAAGAAAACTCATTGTAGTTGTTGATCCTAATTTCATCTTGCGCTTTCCTTCTCTTCATTTTCCTTCATACTCCAATAATATAAGTATTCCACATTCTCTATTATTGTGAATTCTAATCGCAAGCGTAAGAAAAAATTTCACGTTAGTTGTGCATAAAAAACAACCCTAACATCAAAGATGGTTGTCAATTTTCCTTAGATCTACAGTTAGTTGATCAAAATAAATGCTATAAAATCCAGTTCTATGCAGTTAAAGACATTAAACAGCAAATAAAAGCAAGATTTGCTCCATGCATCCAATAGAGAAGACAAGAATATTTTTAAAGAATTTTGTATTTATGAAACATGGGGAAGGGAACATAGAAAGATGTTACCAGTCTGCCTGAATGGGATGGGTTCTTGTATGTCCTCTATGCTTCAGATCTAAGATCTCTCTCTCTCTCTTGATGGTGTAGAAAACCCAAGAAAAAATGGAACTCAAAGGGAGCTCACAAGCAAAAAGATAGAAAAACATGACAATGATGGAGGATCAAAGTCAGACCTAAAGTATAGATCCACAGTGATCTTTAGGCAACAAAAGGTAGTGAATGAATGGAAAAACCCTTCTATTTATAACAAAATATTGAGTTAGTCCAGATATTGGTGCAAACTTAAAATATTATTAATCAAATCTAGATCCAACTTTTATGGAATATTTTATTATTTTTGTTGAAGGGAAAATGAATTTGAATTTGGTCAAATCCCTTTATTTGTAAATAATAAATAAATAAATGATTTATTTATTATTTGAAGAATGTGGCTGAGTAATAATTAAATAAATAGTGATTTATTCAATTATTTATAAATGATTTAGTTAGATTTAAGAAGGAATATTATTTAAATAATGTTTTAAATAATTATTCCTAGAGAATAATAAGATAAATAATGATTTATCTAATTAATTTTCCTGTTTTGGGTTAAATATGACTAGTAACATTAATTAAACTGTTGTTTAATTAATTATCCCTTGAGGAAAATAAAACAAATAAGGATTTATTTAATATTTCCTCATGGGGTTTCCTGTTTAGACCATAAACAACTTAATAAATTATGGATTACTAAGTTATTTTTCATAGTGAAAGCAATTTTACTAGGGTAAAATTGATCTTACATGGTGTACTTTGGTCCATCTAATAGTAACATGTTATATGACCAAAAATTGGTGTAACATATTTCCCCCCAGCATGTGAGCCTTAGGAGCTAATCGTATGACCAAAGTACATTGTAAGAACTCAATCACTAGACACTGAAGGGGGAGTCAGAGAGAGAGAAACATAAGGCAGACTAAAGAGCTCAAGAAAAGGACCTTGAGGAGGTGAGACTTACAGGTGTGACAAGTCTCTTTTATGAGTGAGTACATGTTCTGCATGAGGCGGGGGAGGTATACTGATGCCCGCCAAGAGAACAAAGTACAAAGAATAATGCATCCAGTAAACAAGGAACTGAACTATATAGTACATGTTGGCATAAACATGGGCCAGAGAAAGACATGATAATGTATCTCACATACATACTGTGTCTGGGACAACAGCCAGGACTTATACAATAATATCTCAGTAAAAGAGATATAAGTACAAATAAAGAGGCCCTGTAAAATAGGAAAGGGTTTTGAAAATGTGAATGATACATGCAAACTAAAGAGGTGCTCCAAGCGGCTGAGGCTGGAACCATCAAATATATGGAGCTGCATCGAAGGCTATAGTAGAGAAGTCATCCAGTTATGCGGGGGGCTACTAGAAGGGCCACCCCCTCATTAGGTCTAAAACATCTCACACACAACCGAGAATTACCGATACAATCTGATGTATCACTGAACCATCAAGTATACGGATCTCGATCATGCCATAAGGAGATGGAGCTAAGAACCAGTCAAGTCAAAGGGCATTAATGAGTCCCTTTGCCTGACCTGAGGCACCGAAAAAGAGTGGAAGATGGAACCAAGGTACCCCGCCCTCTAGACATGTCTTCTGGAATGAATAAGATGATATCGATAGAAGGAGGTCCACCATAGGTGAGGCAATGAGGGATCCTCAACTAAGGCATGAGAAATAATAGTAGAGTGACTCATAGACTGACACCAGGGGTAATGGTGGAATGGGGGGTACTGAGTAGCAGGCTAATGACCTCCCTTGTTGGAGTATAAAGGGCATGGATGACCTGGCAGTAACTGACACAACACGGGAGGGGACAGGGGACAGTATAACTGAAGGCCAAAATGTGCTACACGAGAGAGGAACAAAGAAATGAAGGATGGAGGACTATAACAGCATACAAAGGGAATTGGGATAGACTCCATGGATGCGATGATGACTCAACTCGGATGCTCTAAACAAGGGTGACTCGATGATGCTGCCACACAGAATAGGCCTAGAGGGGACCATAAAAACATGAGTACAAGATGGTGATTCACGATGAAAATCGAAACTAGCATGGACAAGTATGAACACAAAGTGGTGCCCCAAGTACAAGTGTTGCAAGTGAAGAAATTCGATTTTGAGTAGTGGTGAACTAACCCTTCTTGGAAAAAATGTGTCCGGGTGAAGTATCAAATAAAAAAAAACTAAAGGATACCTATTTGAGAGCTCGCTGAGAGCTTTCCAACAGTGCTAACGGTTTTTCAAAGCGAGCTACAGTTTGGTCGTAGCTTCCAAAAGAAAAATCTGAGGTTTTTCTTTTAATAAGGCATTTTCCATCCAATTTGATTCATTTGCAAGTGTAGCTGTGGTGAATGTAGACAGGAGAAAGGCCCTAAATCTTGCGACAATTGTAGCAGACAAACCGACTGTTGGAATCAAGATCTGTTAGTTGCAGGTAAGAGGCCTAACCATACTCTTTCATTTCAGTGGATTGAAAGTTCAGTTTAGGCACCTAGAGCTCAGGAATAGACCCTTCTCTTCTTCACGGTCGAGTCACACTTTTTGGGGCAATATCTGTGACTTGAGTAGCATGTTTTGGGTAGAAAACTCTGACCTCTCCCAGGAATTGCCTGAAAATTGCAACCTGTCAGAGAGGGGGATTTTGGTGTTGTTTCTTGCCTGAAAGTTGGGTTTTTATGGTTGAATGAAGTATTTCCTTTCTGTACACTAAAAAAGATGATGGTTTTGTGCATATATGGTAGAATTTAGGATCAAATGGAGAGAGAGAGACATCGACACATTACAGTTAGAGATCTGAGACGATCATGGTGTCCACAGTGCATTGGCAAGGTTTAGAGTCCTAAAGTTTGTGGAGAACCCTTTGATGAGAGTTGGGGAGCCCTTGTTGGCCTGGATTGTCAGCTATTGGGATCCGGATTGTTGTGGATCATCTGCATATCCTTTTTCTTTAATTTTATTTTCAAAGTCAAAAATAAAAAAAATCTGAAATTCTGAAAATCCATATGTTATGGTATAATGTTTTTATACTATAACACACAAAAAGAAAGAAGAAATGTTTTTCCAAAAAGTGTATCATTAAGTTTTATTTGGATGTATTTTATAAGTCTCGTGTTTAAGCCACGAGCAAGTTTCCAAGCGGAAAAAGCACGCCTTGAAGATTAAACTCTGAAGTTGAATTGCGAAGGTGCGAAAAGCTCGAGAGTTAATGAATCATGAACCCCCGCAGTTGACCCGTTTGACCGCGGGTAAGTGATGATCGATAGTGTGGATGCATTGCGGGGGTGTCCGTCCGAAGTCTGTCGCCGTACTCCAAGAACCCCCGCGATGACGTCATGAGGTGACATGGAAGACAGTTGTAATTCATAACAACGGCTTTTACACGTCATCCAGGGCATTTAATTCGAGGTTTGTGTAGCTGTTAAATGGTTCTTTATCCCGTTTTGAAAAATATTTTCATTTTGTTTCCTTTTGAGCAGTGTCATCACCACTTTCCTGTGTTCTACTACTCCTGTTGTCTGATCAGTCATGGCTAAATGAATTATCCACATTCCACTCATGGACGTTGAAAAAGACATCCAGGATACCTTGTCTTCTCGCCTTGGAATACAAGACATATATTTTTATGCAGAAGAAGTTAATAAGATGATAACTAAGAATGAGCTTTGGAAGGTTGCAGAGAAAAGGTTACTGGGAATCAAGGAGACAGTAAAGAAGTTTGATATATCATTTGACAAATTGACTAGAACAGGTTTACCTTCATGCTGGATTGAGAAAGGAAATATTATGTTATGGAAGTTTTATGAAGATCAGTTAACATTAGCAAAAATTAAGGCAGATAATAGGCATGAAAAGACACAGATCTTAAAAGGAGAAACTGTGTTTAACTTCTTGCATAGGCATTTCAATTTGCTATGGATGGTGAAGACTCTCTTTACAGGAAAACCTACACACAATCAAATTGTGGCGTTCAGGATAGAATATCAAAGTTTCAAAAATTCCTCGACAACTCAAAATGAGCTATGGAAGAAGTGCAAGAAATTTTCAATGGACTCAACAAAAGAGGTCCCAACGGCTCAACCAAAAGTAGCCGTTGATTCAATAACCGCTTCAGGAGCAGTTGTTCTCATAGATTAGAAGCTTTCAAATTCTCATTATGTTATTTCTCAAAATCATGTAAATGTAATAGAACCTTTTTGAGGCATGTGCCTCCGTAACAGTCAGTAGTTTAAGCAGTTAGAATTAGTTAGGGCAGTTAGAATCAGTTTCATTACTGGAAACTGTCTTGTGATACTGTATTTAAAGACAATTTCAAGAAAGATGAAAGTTCCGAGTTTTTGGACTTGGAAGCATAATTTTGTACTGAGAATTGCAAATCAATGAAAGGAGTATGCAAATTTCTATTATTCTGTTTATGTTGAAAGTTTATCCAGTTTACATAATGTTTTCATATCTATGAATGAAATAGAGTAATTTGAGCAGCGGGTCTCTTTATACCTGTGTATTTAAGAGTTAAACAAACCTTAATGTGCACTCCTCTATTTTAACTTTATCTTTACATAATTCTTCTGGGTTTTAAAATGGTAGATTCTGTTTTAAACAACATATCAGTTTGAAGTCCTCCCCTCATTTTCTTCCATTCATTCACTTCAGCATAAGTGGAATATGGCATTGCAGAAACATGTACAGGTTTGATATTTGAAGGTTAAAAAATCAATGTTTAAGGGTTTTTAATACAGAGACATATATATAATAATTTTGTGACATCAACAGATAATGTCTTGAGCATGGATTCCTTTACACAACAAGGAATTGTTTCTCAAGGTACAACATTAATTGGCGTCGTTGCCGAGGATGAAGGTTCGAAGATTTTCCCTGGGTTTTTTATTACATTTCCTCTGGTTGTTCAAAGAGGAGGAAATAGTAAGTTGTGTTTGTTTGAAAATAGCTCTGGCTCCAAAGAAACCTCACACGAGGTCGGATACCTCTCAGCAAAAAGTTCATGTTTTGTTTGATCCTGAGAAGCTTGTTTCGAAGAAGGGCCAGAAACCAAAAATATTTGATACACCAGAAACTACACTGATCGCACCAGGCAGTAGTTAACACACTCCCTCATCCAAGAATATTTCCAGGAAACTCATTTTCTCGGAAAATTAATTCCCACCATCACCCATTCATTTTCAAGAACCTACGTTAGAAGAGAAATCTTTGGAGTTTGTGTCTTTCCCTTTTACAGAAACTCAGCCCCATACAACTGCCAGTTCTTCTACAATCATTCATACTCCAACTCCTATATCAGTTGTTCCACCTCATTCACCCCCACCTACAACTGGTATTCATTTTACCCCCGCTCAAGGAGCAGTTAATCCGGGCATAAACATGGCGGCCCCTGCTTTCTTTATGAATAGATATGCACCATTAAATCTACCCCAACCACTGCATGATATGCCTCAGGAGTATCTCAAGTTACTCCCTAGATTTACTGGTGAGGATGAAATAACTGCAGAGCAGCACTTGCCCCTGTTTTGCACATTTGTTGAGAATTTAAATGTTGAACATTTGGACGTTGTAATGAAACTTTTTGTTCAGTCTCTAAGTGGATAGGCAAGGAAATGGTTTAAAGGATTGCCTAATGGTACCATAAATGATTGGGATGCCCTAGAAAGAAGTTTCACTGAGAGATGGGGTGAAAAAAGGGACCATGGTTATTCTTTGACAGAATTCAATGCAATAAACAAGAAATCTGATGAAAACATGAATGATTTTGTGAAGATATTTAATAAATTGTATAATATTTTTCCTGTTGAAATGAAACCCCCTCCTATTGGAGCAAGGGTCGTTCTTGTTGGTGCATTTGAACCAGAGTTCAATTTCACATTGAGAGAAAGAAGGTATCCCACTTTGGAGCAGATTCAAACTGATGCTCTCGAGATTGAGGCTAATATGTCTGCTGCTGGGAAAGTTCAAAATAAAGGAAAAGCTAAAGAAGAGGCCTCAGCTCATGACCAGAGAATTGACGATATGAATAAGGTCATAAAAAATTTGTCTAATAAGTTGGTGAAGTTGGAAATAGACAATAATAAGCCTGCAAGATAGTAAGCCCGCAAGACATAATAGAGGGGTTTCAAATCTCTAGCTTAAAAACATTCCCCGCATATTCTACAAAGAGAAAGAAAGATCAAGATCAAACGTGCAATCACCCTTATAGAGGGTATATGATTTTTTCACGTGATGATGATGATGAGAGAGAGGATGATGCTTGAATTTCTACTGTGTACATGGAAGATGATGAAACAGAAGAAGAAGCTGAAGAAGAAAGAGTGGAAGAAGATGAAGAAGCTGATCTTTCATTTGATCAAGAAGAGATGGATGATTACTGCAGACCGTTTACAGACTTCATGCAATCTGAGTTGCATAAAAAGTATGATTTGAGGTCAAAGAAGAGGTTAAGAACTCAAGAGAATGAGGAAAAAGAACCAGAATCAGTGCCTGCTCCAATGGCGAATCCATTACAGAAAGACCAGACTAAGAAATCAGATAAGGGGAAGAAGCCCATGAACAAAGAAAAAGAGAAGGAAAAGTAGCAACCTGAAGCTTCCCAAGCAAAGGTTAAAGATTCTAATATTTTGGAGAAAGTGGTTACTGTTTCTAATCAAAGTCCAAGTTCCAAGAAGGATCAAGAAGAACCTGAAAAGTTGACAAAACAAAATCAAACTTTCAGTTTGGCAAAAGAGTTGGAAAAAGTGAAAATTCAAGTTCCTCTTCTTGAGTTAATGAAAACACCTGGTTATAAGAAGGAGATTGCTGAATTTATCAATTTATCTCAATGTGAAGAACTGGGCGATATAGTAAATCTGTAGGAAGAAAAACCAGTGGTTACTTTTGGGCCTCATGTTGAAGAGGTAGATTCGTCTGTCCCTCCTTTTTATATATCACTTCTATTACATGATTTTGTTTTGCATAATTGTATGATGGATTCTGGTGCATCCCACAATCTGATGCCATTATGTGTGATGAAAGAATTGAATTTGCAAATCACTAAGCCATACCGAGATCTTTATTCTTTTGATTCAAAAAGGGTTAAGTGTGTGGGTCTTATTAAAGATATGGTTGTTACATTGGCTCAAATCCCAGCCAAAAGCATTATGATGGATGTGGTAGTGGCAGATATTCCAGCCAGATTTGGTATGCTGTTATCTAGATTGTGGGGGGCAAAGCTTGGAGGAGTTTTGAAGTTAGATTTTACATATGCTATCATTCCTGTTTTCAATGAGGAAGAAAGGAGGTTGTATAGAGAAACTCGATTTCAAAAAACTGCCACCAAGAAAGATTCAGGTAATTCACCAATTTATGGCCAAGAAGGATGATCTCTCTTGCTTCATGTTGCATGAAGATGCAGAATTTGTTGAAGAATCGCAAGAAAATATCCCTTCAGAAATTGTACATAAGGAGCTGCATTAAAACAAGCTATGGAAGTGCTATTTTGATGGTGCGTTTTCCAAAGAAGGCACTGGAGCTGGTTTTATTTTTGTTTCTCCGGAAGGTAACCTTGTGCCTTTTTCTTTCAAATTAGAGTTTGAATCTACTAATAATGTAGTAGAATATGAAGCATTAATCATTAGTTTGCAGACAGCTAAGCAAATGGGAATTCATTCTATGACCGTGTTTGGGGATTCTGAGTTAATCATAAGACAAATAAAGAATTTGTGTCAAACTAAACATCCCATATTAAGAGCATACAGGAATGAGGTCTGGGATTTGATTGAAAATTACTTTGAAGCTTTCAAATTACAGTTTGTTCCAAGGGAAGAGAATAGAATGGCTGATTCCTTAGCAGTTGCAACCAGTACATTCAAGCCTCCGATTAATCCGAGACTAAGATATGAAATTGAAATGAGATATAGACCTTCAATCCCTGACAATGTTAAACATTGGCAGGTCTTTGAGGATGATGAAAAGATTAAGCAGTTTTTGTTGATGATTGAAGATTTTGAAGATCATCAGATTGATTTGGAGACTGATGAAGATGAATTGGCGGGTAAGACTCTGAAAAAGAAGATTGGGGGTTAGGAGATTATCCAGTTGAAAGACAATGCTTTGCCAAGAGGCCTGGTGCCTCTTGAAATACTGTTTGATGCAAATGACATGGCAGTGAATCAAAAGAAAGAAAACCAAGATGAGAAAGTGGAAGATTGCAATTTAGGAACTCAACAGGAGCCTAAAATGATAAAATTATCCAAAGGAGTCCCGAAGGATATAAAGAAAGGTACATAGATCTGTTCAAACAATTCAAAGATGTATTTTCTTGGTCTTATGACGATTTGAAGACGTATGATAAGAGTATTATACAGCATAAAATCCCACTGAAAGATGGAGTCAAACCGCATAAACAGAAGCTCAGGCAAATCAATCCATTATTATTGGCTCCGATTGAAAAAGAGGTAAAGAAATTACTTCAGGCCAAAATAATTGTTCCTCTCAGATATTCAGATTGGGTTTCCAATCTTGTACCAGTCAGAAAGAAAAACGGAGAGATAAGGCTGTGTGTAGATTTCAGAAACCTGAATAGGGCCTCATTAAAAGATAATTATCCTTTGTCGAAGATGGAATTTGTCTTACAAAAGGTGACTGGAGCTTATAGATTATCTATGGTGGATGGTTTTTCAGGGTATAATCAGGTTGCTGTGGAGAAGGGAGATCAAAAGAAGACTGCTTTCACTACACCCTGGGGAACATTTATGTATTCCAGGATGTCGTTTGGCCTGATGGGGCCACATTCCAAAGAGCGATGGATATTGCATTTGTGGGTGATGAGTTTGTGGTTGTTTATCTGGATGATGTCACAATTTTTTCAAATTCTGATGAGGAGCATCTACAGCATTTGCAGAAAGCCTTCCTGAAGTGTAGAAGGTATGGATTATCATTGAATCCTAAAAAATCTCTGTTTGCTCTAGAGGAGAGTAAACTGCTGGGTCATATTGTTTCTAAACAAGGTGTGAAGATTGATCCAGCAAGGGTCGAAGCAATACAGTCAATTCCACTGCCCCGAAGTAAGAAAGATATTCAGATATTTCTTGGAAAAATTAATTTTCTAAGGAGATTTGTTCCCAATTACGCAGAGATCGTCAAGAATATAACAGACATGTTGAAAAAGGATGCTGAGGTGAAGTGGGACAAAGAAGCGAGTGAATCTTTCCAAAGGATTAAAGAAGCTCTGAAGGAAGCACCTGTTCTAATTAGTCCAGATTATTTGAAGCCATTCCAAATTTTCTCATTTGCGTCTTCCTCAACAATTGATGTTGTGTTATTACAGAGAAATGAAGAAAAGTGTGAACAACTTGTAGCGTATTTCAGTAAGGTGCTTCGAGATGCAGAATTAAAATATAATATATTGGAGAAACAAGTATATGCTCTGGTGAAAGCATTGAAATCATTTTGAACCTATATTCTTCATTCTCAAATTTTAGCATATGTTCCTAATTTTGTTGTAAAGGACGTTTTAGTACAGAGCGATGTAGAAGGTAAAAGGGGCAAGTGGATTGCTAAAATCCAATAATACGACCTGGATGTTAAACCAACGAAATTGATCAAAGGATTGGGATTAGCCAAATTACTAACAGAGTCAAATTTCCAAGCACTGGGAATTAATCTGTTGGCCCCTGTAGAAGAAGTTGATGGAGAAACAGGTGACATTCAGTCAAAGCCATCCATTAAATATAAATTCCTCTGCTCAGATTGATACAAGGATATTGTTCATTATCTATGTTTTCTTTCTTTTCCTCCTTCAATAAATAGAACTAAATACAGAGATTTGAAACTTAAGGCCCAACCTTATGTCATAAATGAAGCAAAGCTATATTGGAAGGATCATGCTAGTGTGTTACTATTATGTTTGACAGAGGAGGAAGTTCCAGAAGTAATCAAAGAATATCATGAATGCTTGTGTGGAGGGCACTACATTTGGAAGGTAACTGCTCATAAAAATTTTAAATCAAGCTTCTATTGGCCATCTGTGTTTGCTGATGTATATAAGGCAGTCAGAAGTTGTCAAAAATTCCAAGTGTTTGCAGAAAGGAAAAGGTTAGCCCCTTTACCTCTTCTCCCGGTTTTCATTGAAGAACCTTTCAGATAATGGGGATTGGATTTCACTGGAGAAATTAATCCACCATCTAGTGGGAAATTTAAGTGGATTCTTACTGCTACAGATTATTTTACAAAATGGGTGGAGGCAATCCCTACCAGGAAGGCAAATGATTTGGTCGTTATGAAGTTTTTAGAAGAAAATATCTTTAGCAGATTTGGATGTCCAGTAAAGATTGTGATAGATAATGCACAAGTCTTCAACTCAATCAAGTTTATTAATTTCTGTCAGACTTACAATGTGATATTATCTCATTCTACAGCTTATCATCCACAAGGGAATGGATTGGTAGAATCTTCTAACAAAAAATTGGTAATAATTCTGAAGAAGACAATAAATGAAAACCAAAAGAACTGGGATTCCAAGCTAGTGTTTGCGCTATGGGCAACAAGGATGACCACTAGAATATCCACTGGTAAGTCACCTTACGAACTAGTATATGGGACTCAGGCATTATTTCCCACCCAGTTGGTGAAACCTGTGATTTCCTTCCTTCAAGATGCTCAAGCAGAACCTAATGCCATCATTAGAAGAATGAATAATGTAATGGAGCTAAGTGAAAACAGAGATAAAGTTCGGGAGAATTTTCTTGCTTATCAGCAGAAAATGAAGACAAAATTTGACAGGAAAGCAAAAGAGATCATGTTTCAGAAGGGAGACCTGGTATTGAGGTGGGATACCCGAAGGGAAGACAAAGGGAAACACGACAAATTTGATCCCTTGTGGTATGGTCCGTTCAAAATCAATGAAGTTAGGATGAATAACACTTTCATGCTGGAAAATCTTGAAGGAGAAGTACTAGATATGCCTGTGAATGGGCAATATCTAAAGCATTATTTCTGGCACTAAGGGACGATTTCATCATCATTGTACATATCCGGTGTGATCATTGTACATTTTCCACCAAGCAATGTTTGACTCCATGCCCGAAGTGAAGGCACTGATCTGTAGGTTCTTAGTGTTTCGTGGCAAAAACACTATCCCCAGGTGGAGCCAGATGTTGTGGATCATCTGCATATCCTTTTTCTTTAATTTTATTTTCAAAGTCAAAAATAAAAAAAATCTGAAATTCTGAAAAGGCATATGTTATGGTATAATGTTTTTATACTATAACACAGAAAAAGAAAGAAGAAATATTTTTCCAAAAAGTGTATCATTAAGTTTTATTTGGATGTATGTTATAAGTCTCTTGTTTAAGCCGCGAGCAAGTTTCCAAGCAGAAAAAGCACGCCTTGAAGATTAAACTCTGAAGTTGAATTGCAGAGGTGCGAAAAGCTCGAGAGTTAATGAATCATGAACCCCCGCAGTTGACCCGTTTGACCGCGGGTAAGTGATGATCGACGGTGTGGATGCATTGCGGGGGTGTCCGTTTGAAGTCTGTCGTCGTAATCCAAGAACCCCCGCGATGACGTCATTAGGTGACATGGAAGACAGTTGTAATTCATAACAACGGCTTTTACATGTCATCCAGGGCATTTAATTCGAGGTTTGTGTGACTATTAAATGGTTCTTTATCCCGTTTTGAAAACTATTTTCATTATGTTTCCTTTTGAGCAGTGTCATCGCCACTTTCCCGTGTTCTACTACTCCTGTTGTCTGATCAGTCATGGCCAAATGAATTATCCACATTCCACTCATGGATGGTGAAAAGACGTCCAGGATACCTTGTTTTCAACCATCCCTTATTGTATCATCAAGTGACCCTAAACGCTGAGAAATCCCCAGTATTTTCCACCATGAAAAATTCTGGTGTCTTGTCCGCCTGTATTCCAAAAGCCCACTTCTTTCTCGAGTTGATCTCATGGCTGGTCTCTTCAATGTACCCTGGTAAGTGTTTCATAATGAACACGCAGGGAGAAAACGTTCTGCAGGTATCGACGCAATTAATTCTCCAAGCATTGTGCTTTCCCGAAAATGAGTCACCACTGCAATTCTCCGAGGATTCATTGGCTCGTTATTTAGAGGACCTTTCAAATGAATAATTTAGTCACTGTATGTCGTACTTGAGATCAAATTCAGAGAAAGCTCAACTAGAAGGAGAAGAATTCAGTTTGGAAGTGTTCGATGCTAAGTATAGACCAATTCTAAGTTGCATTGCAGAGATTTTGGGTAAAGACAATGCCCATACAGTTGATAAATCAGTCTTGGGAATGTTCGCGCTGATGATGAAACCAGGGGTTGTTCTCAACTTTACATCCTTTTGGCAGGAGATCGTAGATTCTCAGTTGATGGCCTTTCCACTTACAGGTTTCTTTAAATTCCCATCATTGATTGTTTACTTATTTTTATATCAGAATGTTGAAGGATTCATGAGCTTGGGATTGAATATAGTTGATGTCAATAAGCAAAAACAATCAGTTTTATTCTGGACTGACATGACTAGAAAAGAAGGAAATGAAGCAGGGCTATTTGAGTTTTCTAGTCATTATATGTCTATTGCTTATGAAATTTTGAATGGAGTTCCGCCTCCATGTTTTTTACGAAAAGCCTGGGAGTTCCTACGGCTAGGACCTAGTTGCAGATTTGGAGATTGGTTTGTGTTTGAAAAGTATTCAGATATAAGGTTTTATGGAGCTAGCATCAAGCCCTATAGGCTCCCAACTTTTGTACCCATGCGGCTTTTCGCCTTGGAATACAAGACAGATATTTTTATGCAGAATAAGTTAATAAGATGATAACTAAGAATGAGCTTCGGAAGGTTGCAGAGAAAAGGTTACTGGGAATCAAGGAGACAGTAAAGAAGTTTGATATATCATTTGAAAAATTGACTAGAACAGGTTTACCTTCATGCTGGACTGAGAAAGGAAATATTATGTTATGGAATTTTTATGAAGATCAGTTAACATTAGCAAAAAGTAAGGCAGGTAATAGGCACGAAAAGACACAGATCTTAAAAGGAGAAACTGTGTTTAACTTCTTTCATAGGCATTTAAATTTGCTATGGATGGCAAAGACTCTCTTTACAGGAAAACCTACACACAGTCAAATTGTGGCGTTCCGGATAGAATATCAAAGTTTTAAAAATTCCCCGACAACTCAAAATGAGCTATGGAAGAAGTGCAAGAAATTTTCAGTGGACTCAACAAAAGAGCAACCAAAAGTAGCCGTTGATTCAACAACCGCTTCAGGAGCAGCTGTTCTCATAGATTAGAAGTTTTCAAATTCTCATTATGTTATTTCTCAAAATCATGTAAATGTAATAGAACCTTTTTGAGGCATGTGCCTCCATAAAAGTTAGTAGTTTAAGCAGTTAGAATTAGTTAGGGCAGTTAGAATCAGTTTTCATTATTGGAAGCTGCCTTGTGATATTGTATTTAAAGAAATTTTCAAAAAAGAGGGAGGTTCCGAGTTTTGGGAGCCTGAAAGAAAAATTTTGTACTAAAAAATTGCAAATCAATGAAAGAAGTATGCAAGTTTCCATTATTCTGTTTATACTGAAAGTTTTTCCATTTTACATAATGTTTTCATGTCTGTGAATGAAATAGAGTAATTTGAGAAGCAGGTCTCTTTATGCATGTGCATTTAAGAGTTAAACAAACCTTAATATGCGCTCCTCTATTTTAACGTTATCTTTACATAATTCTTATGGGTTTTAAAATGGTAGATTCTGCTCTAAACAGCATGTCAGTTTAAGATCCTCTTCTCGTTTTCTTCCATTCATTCATTTAAGCATAAGTGGGATATGGCATTTAAGAAACATGTATTGGTTTGATATTTGATGGTTAAAAGATAAATGTTTATGGGTTTTTAATACAGAGACAGAATATAATCATTTGTGACAGAATTAGATAATGTCTTAAGCACAAATTATTTTTCACAGCAAAAGAATTGTTTCTTAAGGTACAACACGGATCATGAGATATTTATAGTGCAGGGGCATCGGATTGAGTTGAATGTCTAGGATATATATTTTCTGACTGGTCTCCCACCACTTGGGATGGTGGGAAATGCGCAACCACTGTTACGGTGGGGGCGAAACATTATGGAGTTTTTGGAGCGCTAGTGTCGATCGGGTCTCCATGTGAAGGGTACATGGATACCAATCAGGGATCTAGAGCGACTAGAAATCTGTGCTATGGGCGCAACAATGCGGTGGATCCTATGAAACCAGACACTCCACCACATCACTAGTGGTCAGATGATGCTTGTTGAGAGTGTGTTGAGTGGGACCTACTATGGGTGGGCCCAAATGATGTTGTCATCATTGAAATGACAGTTTTTGTTGTGCAAGAGGCAAGTGAACCATGACTATGCATATGGCATAGTGTTGTGCTCGCTCTTCTTTGAGAAGATCCTGACACTTTGGCCTCACATATAAATCCATGATGGGGACCCGAGAGAGCCCAGGATGCGCCGTTGGGGGTGACTACTGTGCAGGGGGGGAGGTCGGCTAATCGGACGGGTGTTCCGGCCCAATTTTTCCACTCATTGGGATAGTATGCCATTGTACATAAATGACTATCCCTAGAGTGGAATGAGTTATCATGGGGACTTGGACTTACACTTTCCACCTAATTGAGCATGGGGGCCCGATGGTAAGTGACAAGTTGCTAATATTTTATGTGAATTTTAAAGTTTCAAAATATTTTATGTGGTACTAATTCATTCACTTTTGGTATGCAGATACAGCACTGGTGAAACCGACCGAGTATATGGGGCGGCCTGTAGTATCAAGAGCTGTAGCACTAGGTGGTTCGAGGGGTCCACAAAATGAGGATGGGTTTTCCCTCTTGGAGGACATCTGTCATAGATGTGAGAGGCTTTTGACCAGTGTTTCAGAGTGCATATGGAAAGATCTTGACGACCAATACATAGAGCCATGTATTGGTCTACCCTTAGAGTGGCGAGGGGTCATGCAGCACATGGTGATGGCCGGACATGGGATGCGCGATCTACGAGCTGCCGGAGCCGAGCCATTGGCTCGAGATCCTCCAAATAGTGATTAGGTGTAGGGGCATCTGGTGCCCCCAGTTTTGAGTTTTTGTAACATGCTATGGGCATGTCATATGTATCAGAGTTGATGGACTCTAAAACATTTTGATCGACACATATAATGGATATGCATCATTTTTATGGTTTATGTTATTATCTTGTGTGATATGCGTATGATAAATGCCAATATAGAATATTATTTGCAATGCTATCTTCATAGTGATTTTGTGCTCTATGTACATGACTAAATGTAATGATTTCAAATTCACGCATCAAAAGCTTCACTCGTAAATATCTTATAAACAGGATAGGATTATGCACACAATATATACCATTCAATTGCATGACAAGAAACAGAGAATATAAATGAAGGTGAAGGATGCGATGGGAAAGGGAATCGACTAATAAACCTCTCATTTCATCATATTCAGCCTGGTTATTGGTGGCAGTACTAATGCATACACTGTTAGAGATAACAAGTGAATGTAAGGGGGTAAAAATGGCCCAACCTGCCGAGGCTAGATTACGGAAATATAGACTTGCACATGAGCATAAATGATATATGGGGTGGACAGGGGGTCCATCTAAAAGGTGCCACAAGACAAAAAATGAGAGGATGATGAACAATGCTAGCAACCCGAACGCAAGGTAGAAATTAAAAAAAAACTACTAGAGGGAGTGCTCTAGGTAGGATGTCTACCACATGCAAACTAATCGGTAGGTGGTGTGTGGGAGCTCCCTTGGGGACAGCTTGTGCTTAGGTCACTAAAGTCACCATAGACACATATGGTTCCATTCCTATTATGGGTGGGAAAGATGAAGTCATGGGTGGAAAAGGCTTCCATGATGTTGTCATCACAGTAAAAGATGGGGGTGACTTCTAGTAGTGTAACCACATGACGCAGCAAAGCTACCTAACTCATCATCAAGAGAAGAAAGTTTCACATGTGTATCGTCACAGGGGATGATGGAAGAAAAATCAGATAAGGGATCCACTAATGTTGAGCCCGAGGTGATCGTTGAAGGGAGGTTAAGAAAAATAGAACGGGAACTCCCAGAGGGGTCTTCCACCACATATCTCATAGATTATGATAGGTAGAGGATATTGGCCGAAGAATCCATCATCTCAACATCCAAATGGGGAATGCCAATGGGATCAGAGGTATCCTTAGGTTTTCCTGAAGCATACTACACAAGTATGGGAGAGGCAGACTGGTTTTGTTTAGTTTCGTACTTCCTAACTACTTCCAAAGAGGCACGGTAATGCTTGAGGCGAGGAAAAATATGGGTATAATGGCCATGGAGATCACAAAAATAACAGAGGTGGTTGGTGTGAATATTCTTGGGGTTCTTAGCTACATTCGAGGAATAAATAGAGGCTTCAGGGACCTTAGAATCAGGAAACGCGACATTAACCATGGGCTTGATGTGAGGTAATTTAGGACAATGATGGGTGGCATGACCGACAACATCACACAAAGCACACGAAGGGGTACGCTTTGGAGGATGAGGAGGAGAAGTGAATTTTTGGGTAGCTTTGTCCTTAGGCTCCTTCTTGCAAGCTTTTCCCCCCTCACCTGAAGCTTTCACAACAAAAGTAGGTTCCTGTTGAGGTGAGTGAGGTTTAGAAGCCAAGGGAGGAGTCATGGTGACCATTTGGACCAGGGTCAAAGCAAGATAAGGTTTGGGTTGACCAAGTGGGATAGTCGATGGTGGATCAATGTACCATACTAGGATCCCTAGGGTCATGTTAGGAAGAGATAAGGTATGCATAATAGGTATCTAGAATACTCCAAGAGGGGGAGATAAAAACGGTATATGACCAGAGGGTTAATGGCAAGGCGGGACATATCCAAGATGGTTGAGGCCAGGACGAACCAATCTAGGAGGGTAGATAGGCTCATGGATACCAGCTGCAGATGAGGGGCCTTGATGAGGGGGTCCTGAAGGCTGATTCAAGGTGCTAGGAGTAGGTTGCATAGGGCATGGCTGCTAACTAATTGAACCATTATGTTTGAGGTCGGACTAAGATAATTGCATCATCCAAAATGTTAGTATGAATCTTAATTGCAAGTGTACGATAAAAGACCACTTTAGCTGTGCTTAACAAATAACCCTAACAACAAACATGGCTGCCAATATCTTCAGATCTGTAATTAGTTAATCAAGATAAATTCTGCAAAAATCTAGATCTATGCATCAAAAGACATTAAGCAGTAAATAAAAATGAGAATTACTCCATGCATCCAATAGATAAGACAAGAATATGTTGAATGAATTTTATATTAAGGGCACCTGGGAGGAAAACATAGAAGGATGTTACTAATTTTCCTCAATGGGATGGGTTCTTGTAAGCCCTCGGCACTTCAGATCTAAAATTCCTCTCTCTTGATGGTGTAGAAAACCCAGACAAAAATGGAACTCAAAGGGAACTCACAAGAAAAAATATAGAAAAATATGACAATGATGGTGGATCAAAGTCAGACCAAAAGTATAGATCCAGAGTGATCTTGGGCAACAAAAGGTGATGAATGAATGGAAAAACCCTTCTATTTATAACAAAATATTGAGTTAGTCTAGATATTGGTGCATAGTTAAAATATTATTAACCAAATCAAGATCCAACTTTTATGGAATATTTTATTATATTTTTTGGAGGGAAAAAGAATTTGACTTGGGTCAAATCCCTTTATTTGTAAATAATAAATAAATACATGATTTATTTATCATTTTAAGGATATGGTTGAGTAATAATTAAATAAATAATGATTTATTTAACTAATTATGAGTGATTTAGTCAAATTTAATGAGGAATATTATTTAAATAAGGTTTAAATAATTATTCCTAGAAAATAATAAGAAAAATAATAATTCATCTAATTAGTTTTCCTATTTTGGGTTAAATATGACCAGGAATATTAATTAAAATTTTGTTTAACTAATTATTCCCTGAGGAAAATCAAACAAATGTGGATTTATTTAATATTTCCTCATGGGGTTTCCTGTTTAGACCATAAACAACTTAATAAAGGTGGTTTACTAAGTTATTTTTCATAGTGAAAGCAATTTTACTTAGGTTAAAATTGGTCTTACATGGTGTACTTAGGTCCATCTAATAGTAACAGGTTAGATGACCAAAAAATGGTGTAACAGATTGCTCCCATCGTGCAAGCGTTAGGAGCTAATCATATGACCGAAGTATGTTGTAAGAACTCAATCACTAGACACCGAAGGGGAAGTCAAAGAGAGATAAATATAAGGTAGAAAAAAGTGCTAAAGGACTAGACCCTAAAGAGGTGAGACTTATAGGTGCGAAAGTCCCTCTTATGAGTGAGTACTTGTGTTATAGGTGGCAGGGGAGGCATACCTATGCCCGCCAAGAGAAAGTAGAAAGAATAATGCGTCCAGTAAACAAGGGGCTGAAAAATATAATACATGCTGGCAAAAACATGAGCCAAGTAAAATCATGATAATGAATCCCACATACATACTATGCCTGGGATAACAACCAGGACTTATATAATAATATCTGAGTACATGAGATAAAAATAGAACCCAAATGCCCCTGTAAACAAGAAAGGGCTCTGAAAATCTGACTGATACATGCAAATAAAAAGGCGCTGCAAGCGGCTGAGGCCGACATCATCAAATATATGGAGATGCATCAAAGTCTGTAATGAAGAGGTCATCCGGGCATGTGTGGGGCTACTTGTAGGGCCACCCCCTCATGAGGGCTGAAAACATCTCACACACACCTGGGAATCATTGGTATCAGCTACTGCATCAATGAACCATCAAGTATACAGATCTTGATCATGCTAAAAGGAGCTGGAGTTGAGAAACAATCAAGTAAAAGGGCAATAAGGAGTCCCTTCGCCTGATCCAAGGCACCGAACAAGAGTGGAATCTGGAACCAAGGTACACCACCCTATAGACCTGTCTTTTGGAATAAAGGATCTGATGTCGACAAAAGGAGGTCCACCATAGGTGAGGCAATAAGGGATCCTCAACTAAGGCATGAGAGAAAATAGTAGAGCGACTGACAGAATGACACTAGGGATGATGATGAAATGGGGGGTACTGTGTAGCAGATGGATGACTTCCCTTGTTAGAGCATAAAGGGCATGGATGACCTGGTAGTGACTGACACAATATCATGAGAGATAGGGGATAGCAGGACTGAAGGCCATAATGTGCGACATGAGAGAGGAGCCAAGCAATGAAGGATGGAGGACTATAGCAGGATACGAAGGGACTCGGGATAGACTCCATGAATGTGATGATGAATCAACTCAGATGCTCTAAATAAGGGTGACTCGATGATGTTGCCACATAGAAAAGGTCCAATGGGGACAAAAAAAAAATAGGAGTACATGATGGTTACTCATGACGAAAATCAACACGAGCATGGACAAGTATGAAGGAAAAGTGGTGCCCCAAGTACAAGTGTTGTAGGTGAAAAAATTCGATTTTGAGGAGTGGTGAAGTGACCCTTCTTGGACGAAATGTGTCCTGGTGAAGTATCAAATCACAAAAAACTAATAGATACCCATTTGAGGGCTTGGTGAGAGCTTTCCAATATAGACGGCTTGTCAAACTGAGCTATGGTTTGGCCGCAGTAGGCGAAGAAAAATCAGGGGTTTCTCTTTTAATAAGGCATTTTCCCTCAAAATTCACTCATTTTCATGTGGAGATGTGGTGAATGTAGAGAGGAGAGAAGGCCCTAAATCTTGCGGCGATCGTAGAGGACAAACCGACCGTTTGACTCAAGATTCGTCAGTTGCAGGTAAGAAGCCTAACCCTACTCTTTCATTTAAGGGGATCAAAAGTTCATTTTAGGCACCCAGAGCTCATGAACAGGCTAGGTCGCACTTTTGGGGTCTGTTCTGTGACCTGGGTAGCAGGTACTAGGCAAAAAATTGTGACCTGTCCCAGGAAATGACCTGAAAAGTGTGACCTGTCAGAGAAAGGAGGTTTTAGTGCTGATTTTTGGCTAAGATCTGGTATTTCTATGGTTGAGGGACATAGGTGCCCCCAAGCATGTTGTGGTCATGCCAAAATTTATTTCGAAAGGGGGAATCTAAACACATTTTATGATGTGGTGTGCCATTTGTTTTTGTTATGGTTATGCAGTTCGAGAAAGAGAATGGAGGATTACCAATCTATTTTGGTACTACATATATGAAGCAAATGGAATTAAGTTTCCGGGTGGCATAAATGGTTTCACTATCCCAAATAGAGGATTTGGAGATAATGAACTGGTGCTCTCCTAGAAAACCCATAGGTTGGTCAACAAAAATGTCTAGGGGATTGGGTTGCTGATGTAAGATGAAGGAATGATGAGGGGTATCATCCCTAGAGTGATCTGAAGTGATATGGGACTCTAGAGGTGCTTCTAAATGTGGAAGAATAATTGTACTAGAGTCATCATGACCAGATACAATAGGAGAGTTGTGGACAGTTTCCTCTCCTATTCTATCGAAGATGGATGCCCCCTTACCTGTACATTGGGTGTCAATGTAATGGCCACAAGGTGTATGTGGTTCAAACGCATGGGTTCGATGTAAGGGGGGATAGATAAAGTCAGGGGTGGTCACTACTTCCATAATGTCATCATCATAATAGAAGATGGGGTGACTGGTGTAAGAAAGACCACCTGACGTGGTGAAGCTACTTGACTCATCATCATGAGAAGAGAGGTTCCCATGCGCATCGTCACAAGGGGTGACAGAAGAATAAGTAGATGAAGGATCCATTGATGTTGAGCCCAAGGTGATCGCTGAAGGGAGGTCACGCGAAATAGGAGGGGAAGGCCTAGGGGGTTCTTCCATCAAGGATCTAATAGATGATGATAGGTAGTGGACATTGGCTGAAGACTCTGTCATCTCGACATCCGGAGGGGGAATGTCAATAGGAATGGATGTGTCATCTGGTTCTGCTGAATCAAAACACGCAAATAAGGGAGCGGTGGACTCATTGCGCTTGGCCTCAAATTGGCGAACTACCACTAGAGAGGTGCAGAAGTTTCGAGGAGAGGACAGAGGTGGGTATAACGGTGATGGAGATCACAAAAATCATAGGGGTGGTTGGTGTGAATAGTATTGGGGTTCCTGGCTACAGTCAAGGAAGGAATAGAGGTTTCCGGGACCGTAGACTCAAGGAATGTGACATTAACCATGGGCTTGAGATGAGGCAACTCTGGAAAAATATGGGTGGCATGACCGACAACATCACATAAAGCACAGTGGATGGTACAATTTGGAGGCCGAGGAGGGGCAGGGTTTGTCAGGGCAGCCTTTTGTTTTGATGCCCTCTTGCAAGCTTTGCCCTTCTTACCCGAAGCGATCGCAACAGGAGGTGGTTCCTGTTGAGGTGGCTGAGGCACTATAACAACGGGAGAAGTCATAGGGACTGGTTGTACCAGGGTCAAAGCAAGGTAAGGTTTGGGTTGAACAGGTGGGGTAGCGGTTGGAGGATCAAGGTACCAGATGGGAATCCCAAGGGTCAGGTTAGAAAGAGAGAGGGTAGCCATGACAGGTACTGAATATACTCTAAGAGAGGGAGCTAGGAATGATATCTGACCAGAGGGGTAATGACCAGATGAGATGGCTTGAATATGGTTAAGGCTTGGAGGAACCATTCTAGGAGGGTAGAGAGGGTCATGGACCCTAGCTGTAAGTAAAGGGCCAGGTGGAGGAGGTCGAAAAGGCTGAATCGAAGGGCTAGGAGTAGGCTACGGAGGATGAGGAGGCTGCTGACTAACCGAAGTGGACCGCTTGACGACAACCCAAGACGAGTGCATCATGAAAACATTCGATGAGATGGGATCAGAGACATGAGGAGGAAGACCATGGAATGTACCAAGCAATGAGGAGTCTTTGTAGACTCTAGGTGAGACACTAGTCAAAGGATTGATGGTTTTCTTATTGGCCACCAAACAGATGATGGACTCGGGGGAGGTCTGAGACTTCGGTTCGTAATATGTCAACTGGTCAATGGTGACTATATTTTTGTTATGAGGGAAGGAAATCTTGCGGTGAACCGTATATGGGACAATATACATCACATAGGTGTAGCTACGACCCAATAGAATGTTGTAATCTAAGGGGGCATCTATGACTTCCATGTCAACACATATAGTCTTGCCCGCAAGAGTAATAGGACAATTGCGAAATAGGCCGATGGGATGGGAGGCGTGGCCATCCCATGCTCAGAGAGTGATCATGGAAGGAGCCAACTCAGGTGATCCGAGTTGCTTCCAAACTTAAGCAGACATCGCACAGGTGGATGCGCCCTCCTCAATGATGCACTGGGAAATGTTGGCATTTCGGATCTTGACTGGGATTTGGAAGGCAAAAAGAGTAGGGAGAGGAGGATGTTCTGACCGGTCAACATTAAATAAAATCAATCGATCATCAGAACTATCTACAGTTCCCATGGCAGATAGTAGTTCTTTTCGTTGTGAAGGGCATGACTGGAGGAGTTCCAGAGTTGAAATTGCAATAGGAGATTGCGCCAAATCATCTACTATACTATACAAATGGGAAGCTTTGCCAGAAGCAGCATTTCGGTGTAGTGGTCCCTTAGGGATCTTGGTATGAACCTCTGCCTTAGGCTGAGGGATCTGTAAGGGACCATTAAGTGTTGAAAGAGGCTCTGTAGAGATCAAAGGAGGCAGCTCGAGGACAGATGTAGTGGGAGGCTTTTTGTACTGACAGGACAGAGTCTGGAGATTGAAATCTGCAGTTATAGGTTGATCATAATTCGTCATGAGAATCTAGTAATCAGGGGTACCAGATGGAAGAGGTTGAGTGGCCACTTGACCTTTCATTGGTTAGGTAGCCACAAATGCTTGTTGAGGGAAAGGATTAGTAAACATAGTCGGCTGACTAGCCAGAGCACTAGGAGGGATGGAAGGGGAGGCTTGTTGTCCTCGCAATGTTACTTGAGACTCCCACATTTGCTTCATCTGTGTTAAAAGAGGACAATCATGTGTGTAATTACCATAAACACCTCAACAAGAACAAGGATTTTTCGTGCAAATAGGCCTTTCCTGCTTTGGATGAGTACCCTATTGCTGGTTAGTAGTGTTAGGAGCATTATTTTGAGGATTAGGTCTAGGATTACCAGGAGTAGATTGATTTTGAGTTACTTTCCTCTTCTTTTTGGAGCGAAGAGGATGAGATGTGCCCAGCTGTGCATACACCTTCACCTGAGGCGGTAGTGGTTGCTGTTGCGGGGGTTGAGAAGGAAAGGGAGGAGGAGGTGCTAATGCTGCAGCACCAGGCTGTGGATATGAATAATAGGGAGGTTGGGTAACAGTGTGGTAAATCGAAGGTTGGGAAAAAGGAAGAGGCATGTCGTATCCTGGATACATGCTACCAAGAGGGGGAAAAGTGCAGGAGGTGCTGGCACCCCTGAGGAAAACCATAGCCCATTGGAGGTTGACTGTATGGATGAGAGAGATCTCCAACGATACTGTTGGCGGCATGAGATGCCCCTGGTGTGTTGGCACCATTAGGTCTAGGAAGATCAGGTAGAATGGTATAAACATAACCTGACTGAGCATAGATTAGGTCATATTTTAATGCAATTTTTAGAGTGGCTTCTTTCATTTAAGGGAAATGTGATGCAACATCTTTACCGATAGAGGGAAAGAGAGATCTAAGGAAGCAGTCCATGTAGACACGGTCTTCGAATGTAGGGGCTCAACATAGGCTCTTTCTTCTCCTCCATTCCTGGACATGATCGGATAGGCGGGTTGCAGATGATTGACGGAAAGAAGTCAAAAGTTCGGTACCAGTGTGGTAACGAAGGGGAAGCTAGAAATAAGACAAAAAATCCCGAGCAAGAGTCGCAAAGGTGGTATGAGAGGATGAGGCCTAATCAACATACCACTTAGAAGCTTCACCTGTAAGCATAGGTTGGAACAATCGAAGACGGACATAGTCATCGATAATGGAGTTAGACAAACAACACATGTGGAAATATCGAACATGATTTGTAGGATCTTCTCCAGCAAGGCCTTCAAACTTGGGGATGTCAGAAGGGAGCTTGGTCGTCATAGCAGGCCAACAAGCGTCATGGTGTATAGAGTCATTTATCAACTAGTCAAAATCGGGAAGACTGAGGCCTGCCATATAGGGGAGCGAGGGAGGAGTTGAGATAGTTTCTATTGTGGTCCCAGTAGTAGTATTCCCAGCATTAGGGGCGGGGTTACCACCAGCGTTAGGTACAGAACTAGACATGGTGAAGGTAATTGGAGGAGAACCAAGAGCGGAACTATAAGGAGAACCCAATGAACCAGAAGAGGAGTCATAGTGCAAACTCGGTGGAGGACTAACTCGAATCCTACGCGGAGGAGTAAGTCTTCCTACCAGAAACTAAGGATGAAGGACAAGAAGTCCCCAGGATAAATGCCTTGGTGGCACAATGATGACGACAAAAACACGGCACAAAGGAAAAAGAGACCGACAAGGGAAAGGAGGTGCAGGATCAATTGATTTCAATGTTTTTAGAGTCTTTTCTTGGTAGTGTTAACCAAGCTCTTCTTCACTTAGGGTGTGTGTATAAAAGTGTGTAAATTTTAATTTTTAAAACCATGCGTTTGTAGAGAAAAAGAAAAAGTGTGATGTATAACTATAAATAACCTATAAATAACAGTATATGAAACTGAAATAACAGAAAATCAATAGCTAATAATGAAATAATATAAACCCAAGAAGGTGGGCCTCTCAAAAATTAGTCTGTAGGTGGGCAAAAAGCTAAGCAAAACACACCGAAATAGATGATAGATCTAAGGTCGGGAGGGACAGGGATCTAAAGGTCAAATCTACTAGAAATTGGTGCAGAAAACAACAACAAATCAGAGGAAATATTGAAGTAAATGAGGTGGTGAAAGGCTATCTCCTAGAGGGAAATGGAGTGGACCCTAGAGGAAAATCCAAAAAAAAGTAAATGAGGCTATTTGGATGGATAAATATCCAATCTGAAGCAGATCTGAAGGTGAGGTATCATATTTGAAAAATGGTTGAACACTCTGAAAATTTCAGACAACCTGGAGTAGCTAAAACTCTTCCACTAAACGTGGAGGGTATTGAAGCCCTAGGGGGGCTAGGTTCCCACTTAGTTGAGTAAAATAGAAAAATTACAAGTCCAAAATGGACGGAGACGGAGGTCAAACAACCCTGAACAAAGAACCAAGTAAACTCATAAAACTTTGAGAAAAAACTCCCGCAAAAAGTCCAGGTCTCAGTTTCTGACCTGTTTTCTACAGAGGTCGCAGTTTTTGGGCTGAAAAGTGTGTCCTGATGCTCGAGGTCATAGGTTTAGGGCCAAAAAGTGTGACCTGCACTTTCGGCACTCTCGACGGCAGATTTCAGCAAAATGTATCGTCTCAGCTGCGGCTGATGTTTGTCACCTGCGCAATAGGTCTGAAAACACACGGAAGTTAGAATTTTTAATGTTTTAGGGTTTTATAGGTTAAAAAAAACATCAATAAAAGCAAAAACAAGAGGCTGAAGAGAAATCTTAGGGTTTGAAGTAGCTGGATATGCAGGGAGAAAAAAAATGACAACAGTCGTAATCGTAAACCTGTGTGGAGTCGCTAGTTGTTAGTATGAATCTTAATTGCAAGTGTAGGAAAAAAGACCACTTTAGCTATCCATAACAAACAACCCTAACAAAAAATATGTCTGCCAATATCTTTAGATCTACAATTAGTTGAACAAGATAAATGCTGCGAAAATCTAGATATATGCATTAAAAGACACTAACGAGTAAATAAAAAGGAGATTTACTCCATGCATACAATAGACAAGACAAGAATATGTTGAATGAATTTTATATTAAGGGCACCTGGGACGAAAACATAGAAGGATGTTACCAGTTCTCCTCAATGGGATGGGTTCTTGTAAGCCCTCAGCACTTCAGATCTAAAATTCCTCTCTCTTGATGGTGTAGAAAACCTAGACAAAAATGGAACTCAAAGGGAGCTCACAAGCAAAAAGATAGAAAAATATGACAATGATGGTGGATCAAAGTGAGACCAAAAGTATAGATCCAGAGTGATCTTGTGCAACAAAAGATGATGAATGAATGGAAAAACCCTTCTATTTATAACAAAATATTGAGTTAGTCTAGATATTGGTGCATAATTAAAATATTATTAATCAAATCAAGATCCAACTTTTATGGAATATTTTATTATATTTGTTGGAGAGAAAAAGAATTTGACTTTGGTCAAATCCCTTTATTTATAAATAATAAATAATACAAGATTTCTTTATCATTTTAAGGATATGGTTGAGTAATAATTAAATAAATAATGATTTATTTAACTATTTATGAGTGATTTAGTCAAATTTAACAAGGAATATTATTTAAATAAGGTTTAAATAATTATTCCTAGAAAATAATAAGATAAATAATAATTTATCTAATTGATTTTCCCGTTTTGGGTTAAATATGATCAGGAATATTAACTAAACTATTGTTTAACTAATTAAATGTGGATTTATTGAATATTTCCTCATGGGGTTTCCTGTTTAGACAATAAACAACTTAATAAAGGTGGTTTACTAAGTTAGTTTTCGTAGTGAAAGAAATTTTACTTAGGGTAAAATTGGTATTACATGGTTTACTTAGGTCCATCTAATAGTAACAGGTTAAATGACCAAAAAATGGTATAACACAAACATTCGAAGAGCTGGGATCAGAGATAGGAGGAGAAGGACTAGGGAATGAACCAAGAAAAGAGGAATATTTGTACACTCCAAGTGAAACACTAGTCCGAGGTTTGACTATTTTTTTATTGGCCACCAAAGAGAGGATGGACTAAGGGGAGGTCTGAGACTTCAGTTTATAATATGTCAACTAGTCATTGGTGACAATATTTCTGTTGTGAGGAAAGCACATCTTATGGTGAACCGCAGATGGGACAATAGACATCGCATAAGTGTAGCTATGACCCAATAGAATTTTGTAATCTAAGGGGGAATCAATGACTTCTACATCAACATAAATAGTCTTTCTCGCAAGAGTAATAGGAAAATTGTGGAACATGCCAAGGGCTTGGGAAGAATGACCATCCCATGCTCAGAGGGTGATAGTGGAAGGGGCCAACTCAAGATATCTAAGTTGCTTCCAAATTGAAGTAGACATCACACAAGCGGATTCCCCTTCGTCAATGATACAACGGGAGACGTTGGCATTTCAGATCTTGACAAGGATTTGGAAGGCGATGGAGGTATGAAGAGGGGAATGTTATGACTAGTCAACATCAAAGACAATCAAACGATCATCTAAAGGATCCACAATGCCCATGGAAGTTAGTAGAGATTTTCGTTTTGAAGGGAATGAATGGAGGACTTTCAACATTGACATGGAATCAGGGGATTGTGCCAATTCATCGACTATATTATACGAATGGATAGATTTACTAGAACTAGCGTTTGGCATAATGGCCCCTCTAGGATATTGGTATGAACCTTTGCATTAGGCCGAGGGATCAGTAAAGGGCCATTGGGTGTTGAAAGAGGCTTTGTGGGACCTAAAGAAGGGGGCTCAGGGGTAGACGTGGTGGGGGGCTTGTTGTACTGACGGGACTGAGTCTGAAGTTTGCGGTCAATGGTAATTGGTTGGTAAGAGTACATCTTGAAAATATGGTAATCAGAGGTAGCATATGGAGGAGGTTGAGTGGCCACTTGACTTTCAGGGGGTTGGGTAGCAATGAATCCTTGCTGGGCAAAAGGATTGGTAAACACAGTTAGTTGGATAAGTGCAGTGTTAGGAGGAACCTAAGGGGAGGCTTGTTGTCCTAGGGACACTGCTTGAGCTTCCCACATCTGCCACATCTGAAGTAAAAGAGGAAAATCATTGGTGTAGTGACCATAGACACCACAAGAAGAACAAGGTTTGTTCGTGCGAGCAGGCATGTCTTGCTTGGGCTGAGTTCCTTATTGCTGGTTAGAAGTGTTAGGTGTATTCCCTTGGGGATTGGGTCCTGGATTACATGGGGCAGATTTATTTTCATTTCCTTTCCTCTTATTTTTGGAAGTAGGAGGATTAGTCGCACCTTGTTGTTCATACACCGAGCCCTGGGGGGTGGTGGCTGCTATTGCAGGGATTAAGAAGGCAAGGGAGGTTGAGGTGATAATGTTAGAGGAGCTAGAGCACCAAGCTCTGGATACGGATAATAAGGAGTTTGGGCAACATTTTGGTAAGAAGTTTGAGAAAAAGGAGGAGGCATGTCATATCCTAGATACATGCTACCGGGAGGGGGGAAAATGCTGGAGGAGCTGGACCCTCCCCGAGGGAAACCATAACCCATGGGAGGATGAGTGTACATATGAGAAAGGTTTATAATGATACCATCAGCAGCATGGGATGCCCCCGGTGCATTGGCACCACTGGGTCTAGGGAGATCAGCTAATATGGTATAAACATAACCAGACTGTGTGTAGATCAGGTCATATTTCAATGCAATCTGAAGGGAAACTTCTTTGGTCTGAGGGAAATGAGATGCGAAATCTTTTCCAATAACAGGAAAGAGCGATATGAGAAATCAGTCCATGTAGACATGATCTTTGAAGTTAGGGGCTCGACATAGGCTCTTTCTTCTCCGCTAGTCCTGGACATGATCTGATAGGCAAGTTGTAGATGATTGACAGAAAGAGGTCAAATTTTTGGTACTAGTGTCATAATGAATGGGAAGCTAGAAGTTAGACAAAAAATCCCTGGCAAGAGTCGGAAAAGTAGTATGAGAGTAGGAGGCCTGGTCGACATACCAGTTGGAGGCTTCTCTAGTAAGCGTATGCTGGAACAACCGAAGAAGGACAAAGTCATCGGTGATGGAGTTAGATGAACACCACATGTGGAAAGAATGAACATGATTTGTAGGATCCTCTCTAGCACGACTTTCAAGCTTCATGATGTCTGAAGGGAGCTTGGTTAGCATAGCTGGCCAACCAGGATCATGGTGTATGGGGTCATTGATAAACTGGTTAAAATCGGGAAGACTTAGGCCTGCCATATAAGGGAGCAAGGGAGAAGCCAAGATAATTCCTATTGCTATCCCATTAGTAGTATTCCTAGCATTAGGTCCTGAACCAAACATGGTTAAGCTGATAGGAGGAGAACCGGGGATAGAACCAGAAGGGGAACCTGATGAACCAGAAGCATAGTTAGAATGGGGATTCGGTGGAGGACGAACTCAAACCCTACGTGGAGGAGTAAGTATTCCTCCTGGAAATTGAGGATGAAGGCCAAGAAGTCTCCAGGATAAACACTTGGGGGCGTAATGATGGGAAAAAAGACATGGATCAAAAAAGGAAGAGAGACCAACAAGGGCAAGGAGGTGCAAGATCAAATGATTAAAAGGTCAAAACAAGGGCAGGGAGATGTAGGATCAATTGATTACAATGTTACAGTCTTGGCCTGGTGGTGTAAACCAGGCACTCTTCACTTAGGGTGTGCATGTATGTAATAACTGTGTTAATTTTAATTAAACCCATATGTGTGTAGAGTAAAAGAAAAAAGGTGTTGTATATGTAAATAAATTTGAAAATAAAAATAAACTTAATATAATAGAAAATAAATAGCTAAAGATGCATCACATTAAACACAAGAAGGAGGGCTTCCCAACAACTAGTCTATGGGTGGAAAAAATCTAGTCAAAACACACAAAATGGCCAATGGATTTAAAGTCGGGAGGGACAAGGATCTAAAGGTCAGATATACTAGAAATAGGTGTAGAAAATAACAGCAAACTAGAGGGGAAATTGTTGTAATTGAGGTGGCGAAAGGCTACAACCTGAAGGGAAACAGAGGGGACACTAAAGGAGGACCAAACAAAAATAAAAATAGGTGTTTTGGATGGATTAATAACCCATCTGAAATGGATCTGATAGTACAAGATCGGATCTGAAAAATGGCTGAACACACTCTGCTTCAGTTAAACTCCTCCTAAAAAGGTGGAAGCGTATTGAAGCCATAAGGGGCTTGGTTCCTACTTTGACGAGTAAAACAGAGAAACTATAGGTGCAAAACGGGTGGAGATGGAGGTCAGACAACCTTGAATAGTAGCCCAAACAAAACCAGAAAAATCACAAAACAAATCCCAAAAAAAGGACACGTCAGAGGTTCTGACATGTTTTCCATTGAGGTAGTAGTTTTCTGGTAGTTCTCTACTTCCTCAAAGGTAAGGTCATAGGTTTTGGCCCAAAAAGTGCGACCTGCACTTCTGGCTGTCTCGGGAGTAGGTTTCAGAAAAAAGTGGAATCTTAGTTGTGGTTGATACCTGTCACCTGTGCAATAGGCCCAGAAACACACAAAAGTTAGAATTTTTACTGTTTTATGGTTTTAAAGGTTAAAAACAACATCAAGAAAAGAAAAAAAAGAAGCTAAAGAAAAACCCTAGGGGTTGAAGTAGCTAGTCATGCAAGGATCTGAAAAATGACAACGGTTGTAATTATAAACCCTTGTGGAGTCGTCAATTGTTAGTGTGAATTCTAATCGCAAGCGTACAAAAAAATCTCACTTTAGATGTGCATAACAAACAGCCCTCACATAAAAGATGGCTGTCAATTTTCCTTAGACTTGCAGTTAGTTGATCAGAATAAATGCTAAAAAATCCAGATCTATGTAGTTAAAGACATTAAACAACAAATAAAAGAAAGTGTTGCTCCATGCATCCAATAGATAAGACAAGAGTATTTTTAAAGAATTTTTTATTTATGACACCTGGGGAAGGGAACATAGAAAGATGTTTCCAGTCCCACTCAATCGGATGGGTTCCTATATGTCCTCAGCACTTCAGATCTAAGATCTATCTCTCTTGATGGTGTAGAAAATCCAGACAAAAATGAAACTCAAAGGAAGCTCACAAGAAAAAACATAGAAAAACATGTCAATGATTGAGGATCAAAGTAAGACCAAAAGTATAGATCCAGAGTGCTCTTTAGGCAACAAAAGGTAGTGAATGAATGGAAAAAACCTTCTATTTATAACAAAGTATTGAGTTAGTCTAGATATTGGTGCGTAATTAAAATATTATTAACCAAATCTAGATTCGACTTTTATGGAATATTTTATTATTTTTGTTGGAGGGAAACGGAATTTGAATTTGGTCAAATCCATTTATTTGTAAATAAGAAATAAATAAATGATTTATTTATTATTTTAAGAATGTGGTTGAGTAATAATTAAATAAATAGTGATTTATTCAATTATTTATAAATGATTTAGTCAAATTTAACAAAGAATATTATTTAAACAATTTTTTAAATAATTATTCCTAGAAAATAATAAGATAAATAATGATTTATCTAATTAATTTTCCTGTTTTGGGTTAAATATGACCAGGAATATTAGTTAAAATATTTTTTAATTAATTATCCCTTGAGGAAAATAAAACAAATAAGGATTTATTCAACATTTCCTCATGTGGTTTCCTGTTTATACCATAAACAACTTAATAAATTATGGATTACTAAGTTATTTTTCATAGTGAAAGCAATTTTAGTAGGGTAAAATTGGTCTTACATGGTGTACTTTGGTCCATCTAATAATAACAGGTTAGATGACCAAAAATTGGTGTAACATTCTCCAAGAGTGCTCCAAGAAAAACATGTGTCAAAGCGTATGAGAGAGAGAGAGAGAGAGAGAATTATACCTCCAAAGCTGCACTAAACAAAATCCATGAACTGGTGCTTAGAAGACTTTTTATTAGTGTGACCTATTATTTCTTCGTTTTCCTCCTCACATGAAATCTGAGACCTTTCACCCCCATTTTTTTCTATTTTCCATTATTTTCATAAATAAATGTAGATAAATGCCACTTTTCCTTTCCAAAGTGTTATGCATTGCCCCTTACAATTTCCTTAGCTATAATAAATGATATGGACACCCGCACTAAGATATTTTTGCGAAATATTCAGCATAAAATATGTGTCCCATGAGCTTGGTTATTATTTTTCCTTTATTAACTGTTGGCTTGAGGGGTCTTGACCCAGGTTCAGATTTTATCATGCAACCAACAAACCCTCCAACTATTGCCCCTTTCGCAATGAATTTCTTGTACAGATCAAAGTCCCACCCGAAGCAATATGGTGGGGTGCTAGAACCATGTTTCCACACCTTGAGGAAGAAAATAATGTAGTGGTCCTAAGTAGATTGATAACATAACTTATATAGATCATAACCAGATACGTGAAAATATAGAATAACACTTATTAGATCACAAAAATAGAATCGTAGGTCACTTCGTCGCAGATATATAGGAACAGATCTAGATCTATATAATTTGTTATAACTTAAGAATATTTATCCTTGTATTCAACCATCAATATAGATTTATGTATAAATAATAGATATACTTGCACAGATAAAATTAAGCATAAAAGAAGTAAGACGATATCAACACAGAACCAATAAACACAATGCAAAACACAGTCTCTTCACCAAGATAGGCTTTGTATTAAGTTCCAATAATTCAGTACATCATAATTTACCTTACACTTTATCCATCTGCGCACACAACCAGGACTAGTTCTCCATGCACATAACCAACAGGAGCCCTTCTATGCAACCCAGACTAAAACCATTAAAAAATTATCGTAGACGCATAAAGTACTAGCTTACATCAATACATGTATGACTACTTCCTTAGAATTTATCTATCTATTTATATCCAATCTAGCGTGTCGATAAAATGGTCTCAAACCATGGTTTGAGGCCTACAGTTTACCCTTAAAACCATTTTACACAAAAGAAGGACTTTGACCCACCCCAAAGCCCCTTTACCTTTCTGTGCAGTGCGAATATACAAATATTATACAAAAATATATCAAAAAATGTACCCCAAGGGACCCTGCTCCAATAAGCCCCCAACACAAACATGTGACTTGTACCGAGTCACTATGGTGCCTACTCCTTCATCTTAGATTGAAGCGTAGTGACAAAATATTTGAGAGGGAGCACCATTTACAGACTCTGAACAGCTATGTCTATAGTAAAATACTTAAAAGGCTTAGCTTCAGCCCATATGGTTACATAGTCCTTCCAATGATTATGTAACACGCACCACTCTTCTTGCCTGGAGGATTGATAGGTCCAACAAAGTCTACAACCCATTTCTCAAATAGTTTTAGTGCCATCTGTGGATGCAATAGCATATCATTTCTGTGTGATGGCTTTCCGATCCTCTGGCATATATCGCATGCACGGAAATGCGCATAGGCATCATTATTCAATGTGGGCCACCATAACCTAGCTCGCAAAATGTTCTGTGCAGTTGTCTTCCCTGCATAATGACCACCGGCAACCCCAACATGAGATTCATCTAGGATTGCATGCCTTTCATACTCAAAAACATATCTTTGAAGAACTTCATTTGGACCCATCTTATACAACTAGCCTTCAATAATGGTGAAGTCTGTTGCGCACACCATGAGCTCTTTTTTCTATTTAACTTTACATTATTCAGGCACACGTCCAGTATTCAAAAAATGAATAATATTAGGGAAATTCTCATCAACTACCTTGATCGCAAACAACTGCACATCTGGTAATCCATCCTCCATGTTCATAGGTTCTTCACCAGTCTCAATGGGAAACAGATGGTCTGGCCCAAAATTTTGTCTTCTTAGTTTCACCATTATCTCAAAGTCATACTCCTTGAATAGTAACAACCACCTGTAGATCTTCCCCCCAACACAAGCTTATTGACTAGGTATTTTAAAGCATAATGATCAGTAAACATATTGAAATGTCCTCCTAACAGGTAGTGGCAGAATTTTTGCAGCACATACACCATTGCTAATCCTTCTCTCCATGGTTAAATAATTTCATTCTGCGCTTTATTTTTTTCGACTGGCATAATAAATAGGTTTATCAATCTCTCTACCTCGTAGCTATGCTAAAATAGCTCCAAGCGTGATATACGAGGTATCAAAATGCACATGAAACACCTTTGACCAATCTGGAAAGACCAATATGGGCATAGTGACCATATTTTCCTCCAATAATTCAAAACCCTTATGAAATTCTGCATCCCAACAGAATGTTACATCCTTCTTAAGCAGCTTCTCCATGGGCGCAATTATCAGTGCATAACCCTGAATGGACTTCTGATAATAGCCAATGTGCCCCAATATTAAGCGCAATTGTTTTACATTCTTAGGTATCACCAAATTAACAATTACTGTGATATTCATAGGTTGTACAATCAACCCTTGTTGGCAGACAATGTGTCCTAGCAACATCTCAAATGGCACACAAAATATACATTTCTTCAAGTTTAATGAAATTTGATACTTTCTACAGGTGTCTAGCATTAAGCACATATTTGAAATATGCTTTTTCAATAGCCATAAAATAGTCTAATAATCAAATCATAACTCCATGAACTTGCGGATAAACTCTTTGAAATCAGCTACTACTACACACGAGAAGATGGTAGGTGCATTCTTCAAGCCAAAGTGCATGACTTTATACTAGAAATATCGTCATTCAGTTGCAAAGGTAGTCTTGTTGCGATCTTTTGGCACAATCCTGATCTGACAATACCGTGAAAACCCATCTATGAATAAGCTTCTTGTCCTCCAACATTATCCAATATTTCATCAGAGAATGGAGTTGCGAATGAATCATGGACACAATAATCATTCAATTTGTGGAGTTCTACACAAATTTTGATTTCTCCTTTTGCTTATTGTCTTTTACTACCATGGGACTTGCCCAATCAGACTCTTCTACTATTTCTATGATGCCTGCAACAACCATCTTATCCAACTATTCCTTCACCTTATACTTATATCTTGGATTCATCATGTATGGGCACTACTTCACCAGGCGCACATCAGGTTTCAAAGTGATCTTGATAACTCCATGTTCTCCAATTATTCCCTTCAACTCTAAGAACTTTGTAGGGAACAAGTATTGTTAGTATGTCAACAACTCAACAACTTTTCCTACTGTCTCATCATCACAATATTTTCCAATATTTTCCAAATTTGGTTTCTCTTCAGACCCACTATTCATCTATTGGATCTTTGGAGGTTTTGTGACATCTAGTGAAGTGATCGAAGGCCTAGCCACTGTGCGCTATCCCTCAGATTCTGGAATCATGATATTCCTTGGATTTTATTCACTCTCTTCAACCGTAAAATTTATGAAATTACAATATCATTCATTTGTGCATCCCATGCTGGTGGAGCGCACTCGATCACTGGTTTTGTTTTATCAAATATAAATTCTTGAATATTATGCAATTCTTTTCCAATATTATCAAATTCACTCTCAAGGATGAATGTTAGAATGAAAATCTCCATCAGCGCAGAACATTCACTAGTACCTCAGTGCAACTCTGTCTCCAAATACCAATCAGTAGGTACCTTCCCAAATGTGTGAATAAACATGTGGACCCATTTAGGTCTCAGTTCTACACCCCATACCTGATTCCATTTAGCCAAATGTATGTGTGGATAGTCCTTCCCAAAGTAGACTTATTCCATTTTGATAGTTGTACCTTCAAAGCCTAACCTCATCATGCGCACGCATTTATCCCAATTTCCCATGTTTTCTTTATGAGACTCCCACCATCGTGCAAGAGTAGCATGCAGTTAGATCCAAAGCATGGAATCTATTTAATTATGGTATAGTTATTTCGAGCTCTCTTAAAAACATGTTTACATCAATTAAACCATCATAATGCAATAGTTTTTGTACCTCAGATGTTATACATCAAAGAGATCTGGTGACACGATTACAATGCAACGTAGATACTTCATGAAAATGGTTCTACCAATTTTCTAATTCTTCATCAGAATCTGAGAAACAAGAGTTGTCCTTTTCCAAATTAATATTTCCATTCACCATGGGATTGATCCAATATTCCTCACGCAATGTCATCTTATAGATCTGATCAATATCGTCATCAGCGCACACAGGCTTTATGTATCTTTGTCCTTCTACAAGGTCTAAGGGAATTATGACTCTGGTTCCATTTCTTTCAAACTCCATTCTTATTTTCTTCAGGTTTATGACACCATCCATAACAATAGCCTATTCCAATCCCAACAGCGCAAGATAAGGATCTATGTCATCCACAATTTGTATAACTTCAAATTCTTCAAGCACCTTAACACCCTCAATACTGACTACAACTTGCGACAACCTTCCCAATGGAATGATTTTATGTTGGTTTCCCATGCACAGTTGAATGGTATACCATTCCATCTTGGGTTCTCCCATGTGCTACAAAGTTCTCTTAGGTAGAACATTTGCATCAGACCCTAGACCGAAAATAACCTAATCCATCTCATAATCACGGACCTGCTAAGTCATACGCATCTCTCGACCCATCCTCTTCTTATTCTTATAGATTTTGTTGACAACCTTCTGTTCTATCACCGGATGTTCCTTCTCTATGCATTTATCTATCAAATCCTGAAGGTTCTCAACCACATTTTTTTGTGCATCAACTTAATGTAAGCTTTTAGAAATGGCTTGAATTCTTCATCTACTCCTGCTTCCTTCATTGGTCTACCTAATGTTGATGTGCTTCCCTCTGCAAATTATTTCCGTGCTTCACCAAAATTATCCTTCGCGCATTGCAAATCAAATATTTCTTTGTTCTTAGGGGCCTTACGAATCCAAAATTTAGTATCTGGTTGTTCTCCCTTATCTTCATTAGTATCTTCACTGCTCCTAGTGACCACATTTACGCTATGATCTTCCTCACGGGTTTCTTCTCTAACCATCTAAAGATTCTGCGTTGGAGTCTGCATCTTTTTCTCTGGTATCTTATAAATAAAAATAGGGAAATCTTCTATTACATGGTCAAACTGTCTACAATACCTGCATGATTTTCGCATTGTATTTGGAAAGTCACACACATAGTGACCATAATCTCCGTAGTTGTAGAAAATAACCGGCCCTCTTCCTCGACTAGTTGATCCACCTCCTCTTCCTCTTCCTCTACCCTAAAATCCACCATGCCCAGAGGGGGATGATGGTGAGGTAGGTTTGGCCTACATTCTATATATTTTCATTTTTTCCAACATCATACCATAAGTATGACAGTGTTTTTCATCATGTCCCAGTGATAAACATAATCTGCAAAACAACTGCTTCAACTCAGGATGATACTTTCTGACCCTCGGATAGAAATATGTTTCATGAAAACCTAAAAATTTATAGATCATGTACCATACTACACTCTTCAGTGGGCTAGGTCCTCCAGCATTCAGATAATAATTGATGACAGGACATTGATCCTTATCATGCTTAACAGATTTAAGTTTTATGCACTAGACCTCTACTCAAACTTCCTTTCCCTTGTCTTTGTGAAAATTCTGAATCTCCAAATGCATGGCTTCCAACTGATTCTGAATCTATTGACTTCCAATTACAATAGGCGTTGGGATAGCTTCTAATTTCATCTCAATATCCACAGCCTCAGCCTACATGGAAATATTCTGTTAACCCAAGGGCTGGTGCAGATCTGATAGAAGCATAGGAATAAACCACTCCTTGTGTTGGGTATCATCAATAATAAATCCACCATCTCTGATAGTCCACTTCAGCCTCTAAGCTTCCTACCATGCATATTCATTTACCTCCTGATGAATCACTTTAATTTCTATAACTAAATGTGCATATGACTTAGGCTTCTTGAATTGTTCTTTTAGGGAATATTTCACTTCATCCAGAGTGACATTAGGGTTTTCTTGGACATATATGATATACCAATCTAATGCACGATATTGTAAAGCAGTGGCTAATTGTGCTTTCTTAATTTCATCATTATTAACCTGTTGATCTCTCTGTACAGCATTATTTACAAACCAAAAGTGCTCAATATCTTCATTCTCAAATACATCTGAAAGTAGCTAGCTTCATTGACACATCCATATCTATGCTTGGGAGAGGTGGAGGTGGGGGTGGAGATGGACTACACGGTGGAGTGGGTGCTTTGTGAGATGAGTTTGGAAGTGGATTTGATGGGATACGAAAGAGGATCAAGGCTCTTTGATTGTTCTAATTTGATGAAACTTCTTTCTTCAGAGTGCACATATTCACTAGATATACTGGTTTCTGGTTCATTGTCACTAAGAGATCGATGCTTTAGAGGACTATAAATAAACCTCTTCTTTGGGTATTCATGGTAAAGTCTCCCACTGCACGTAGTCAGATCTCTTCATGACATTCAAGTAGTATATTGACATAGAGAGCCCTGTTCACACAATAGCATCTTCAACAATAAGTTCAAAGAGCTAGGAACTTACCACTAACACCCTTGAAAAATATTCTTTCTGCTTCATATTATGACACAAATTGATAAATGGAAAATTTAGTCACAAATCATGCCAAGAGACAATCGATACAATTATCTATCTCGCGAGTAATCTTATTGTCTAGATTTTCTAATTTTTGAATCAATTTAGGAGTCCACTTAGTGATTGCAGCATCCTTTGTGTAGGTATTGAATTCAGTCAATCATGAAAACCACTCCTGCAGCTCAATTGAAAAGGAGAAAAGGAATATCTCGTGAAATTCTGTATAGTTGTACTTTTGAACCCACTTTTTAGCAGATATCTTAGTGCTTATATTCTCTTGTATCACGAATTCAAGGATCTTTCTATCCAACCAATATTGAAATTCGTTCTGCGAAAGGCGCCACAACCTCAAATCCTCCTTAAAATGATCACAGTCTCAGCAACAGAACCATTTGTTGGCTTGAGGGGTCATGACCCAAGTTCAAATTTTATCATGCAATAAAAAGATCCTCCAACTACAGGCCCTTTCATATTTTACCTGCTTGCACAGATCAAAGTATCACCCGAAGCAGTATGGGGGGGTGTTGGAACTAGGTTTCCACACCCTAAGGAAGAAAATAATGTAGTGGAACTAAACAAAATGATAACAGAACTTATACAAATTGTAAACAGATGCGCACAAATAAAAATAACACTTATCAGATCACATAAACATAATTGCAGATCACTTCGTCGCAGATATATAGGAACAGATCCAGATCTATATAATGCGCTGTAACTTAGGAGGAGTTATCCTTGTACTCAAACATTAATATAGATTCATGCATAAATAACATATATAGTCACACATATACAATAAAGCATAACAGAAGTAAGATGATCTCAACACAGAACTAATAAACACAATGCATAACATAGTCACTTCACCAAAATAGTCTTTGTATTAAGTTCCAACAATTTAGTACATCAGACTTTCCCTTACACTTTACACTTCCGTGCACACAACCAGCGGAGTCTGCACATAGCTAGGACTAGGTCCCTGCACACATAGCCAACAGGAGCCTTTCTTCCCAACCCAAACTGAAACCCTTACAAAGGTATCACAAATGCATAAAGTACTAGCTTACATCAAGACATGAATGAATACTTACTTAGACTCGGTTTATCTATTTATATCCAATATATTGTGCAGATACTATGGTCTACCATGGTTTGAGGCCCATAATTTACCCTTAAAACCCTTTCACATAAAAGAGGGACTTTGACCTGCACCAAAGGCCCTTGACATTTCCTCGCATTGTGCATATACAAAACTTATACAAAAATATATCCACAAATGTACCCTAGGGGACCCCTCTCCAACATTAACTTTTATTACATGGAATTTTCACCAGGTTTTTTACAGAACCCTCCCCCTTTCCACAACACCGACCTTAGTGTTCAACGACACCTAAAGCTAAAAAAAATACTATAATCAAATCATACTTCCCGTGGAGCTTTATAACTTAGCTCATTGTAGTATTTACAATGATCAACCTACCGAGAAGTAACCAATATGACACCCATATTTCTTATTGGAGCTTTATAACATAGCTCATGGTGGTATTTACATCCATATACATATGTACATATACCTAGAATCATACCAACATATACCAAAAACCATGCCAAAACATTCACTCAATGAACGAATAAGGAAGGATACATACCCTGCATTTGATCCAACATATTCCATGTAGCTTCATCGGGCCCAAAGTGCTTCCATTACACTTTAACCTTCTCAATTTCTTGATTCTAGGGCATGAGCATATTTCTCTGAAAAATTCACTGAGATTCCGATTGGAATTATCCTTTTGTATTCACCTACAATATAGACCATTCAATCATGTCATCAACATATTTAACATACTTTTTAAGAAATGACACATGGAAAACATTACAGACATTCACTTTGAAAGGAAGTGCAAGTCAATAGGCTACTGGCCGAATGCTCTCAAGAATCTTAAAAGGTCCACAAAATTGAGTTGTCAACTTGACACATTATCCAATCCGAAAGGATCTCTTCTTGGGTTTGACGCAAAATTACACTTGTTCCCCAACCTACAAATCCTTAAACAACCCATTCCAATCCACATAGCTCTTCTGCCTATCTTTCACTTCTTTTAGATTCTTCTTGATTACCTGCATTTCCTATTCCATCTATGCCAACATGTCTGGTCCAATCAACACCCTATTAACTAGATCAATCCAACTGATGGGAGTATTGCAACTCATTCCATAGAATTCCTCAAATGGTCTCATCCTCAAATATTCCTAATACCTATTGTTGTAAGCAAAATCTACTAGTGGAAGACACTCTTCCAAATTTCATTGTTGATGCATCACATACATCGTCAATATGTCCTCCAATATCATGTTGACCCTATCTGTATGTCCATCTGTATGCGGATGATAAGTTCTATTGAAGGTCAACTCTTTTCCAAAACATGCAAACAACACCTTCCAAAACTTGGAAGTGAACTTCACATCCCTATTTGGCACAATACTACAGAACACCACGAAATATGACCACATATTTGATGAATTCCCATACCACATCACTATATTAATACATAGTCTTCACTCGAATGAAGTACACAACCTTTGTTAACCTCTCCACAATAGCCATGATGGAATCATGTTGTTTATATGTCCTCAGTAAACTTGTGATAAAGTCCATGGAAATGAAATTTCATTTCCAATTTGGAATCAGAATCAACTGTAGTATTCCACCTCGATGCTTACACTATGATTTTACCTGATGAAAATCAAATAACCTAGCCACAAACTCTGCTACTTCTCTCTTGAAATTCAAGCAATAGTAAAACTTATTCATTATTGGCAGTGTCTTCTGATATCCTCAGTGACGTGAATACAATTTCCCAGGAAACTCCCTGACGATCACCTTATTTAGTTCAATGTTGTTTGGCACATATATCCTGTCTCTAAACCCTATCAATCCATCTCTTGTGAGATGATAGTCCACATCTTCTGCTCCTTCACATGTACCTGTACTTGTATTATGATGAAATATGTGCCTAAGCTCCATATACTTGTCATCTTGTTGAAATGCTTGCAAGATCATATCATGTAGATTTATCCCATAGGAAGTCATAGTTGCTATATGATTAACATGTATGCACCTGCTAAGAGTGTATGCAACCATGCTCTCATTACATTTAATATACCTTACCTTGAAGTCGAACTCAATTATCGTGGCCAATTATCTATATTTCCTGGCATTCAAATTCGGTTGGTCAAATAGATACCACAATCCATTATGATCAATCATCAATACAAATATTCTACCCAGAAGAAAGCGCCTCCACATATTCAATTCATGAATGATCGATACCAGCTCAAGATCGTTTTTCGGATAGTTCTGCTCGTGCTCATTTATTTTCTGTGACTCGTAACATACCACCTGTGCTTGCTGCATAATAACTCAATCAATTCCTCTCTTGCATGAATTTGTACATACCACAAACTCCTTGTCCAGATATGTGATCTTTAACACTGGAGAATGTGTCAACAACTGCTTTAACTGCTCAAAATTGGTTTCCCATTCTTCTCTCCATTCAAAATTCTTACCTTTCCTTTGCAAGGATCTGATAGGATAAAAAATCTATGAGAAGTTCCCAATGAACCTCCTCTAATAACATGTTAAACCCATAAATGATCTTACCTCATCCACATTCATAGGAGCTTCCCACTCCATGATAGACTTTATCTTTTTTGGATCCACAGTTATGCCTTTCTTGGAAACAATATACCCCAAGTAATGTATCTTTTTCTGAAAGATTTTTTTTTCTAAGCTTAGCATGAAAATAATGCGCTCTTATAAATATCAACACTATTGATAAATGTTCAACATGCTCTTCTTAATTTTTAGAATATACCAATATATTGTCAATGAACACAATAGAAAACTTGTCCAATTAAGGACACAACACAATATTCATCAAACACATAAATGTAGCTGGAGCATTAGTCAAACCAAAAGGAACTACAACAAATTCATAATTCCCATACCTCGTCTAGAAATTTGTCTTGTGAATTTCATGTTCTTTAATATGTACCTACTGATATTCTGATCTCAGATCAATCTTCGACAACATTGTTGCTCCATTCAACTGATCAAACAAGTCATCAATCCTCGACAATGGATACTTGTTCTTGATGTTTACTTTGTTCAATTTATTGTAATCAATGAATAGCTTGAGAGTGCCATCTTTATTCTTCTAAAACAATACCGGTGCACCCCAAGGTGATACACTTGGCCTAATGTATCCATTGTCTAGCATTTCCCTCAACTTAAATGTCAATTATACCAACTCTGGTGTGCTAATTCTATAAGGTACCTTTGATGTTGTGCCTCCTCAAGTACAAACTTAATAGAAAATTCTACTTCCATGTGAGGTGGAAAATCTGAAATATCTATGGGAAATACATCCTAAAACTTTTGTATAACTGGGTACCTGCTCAAAACATCTGCATCCTCAACTCCGTTACCTTTATCACTAGAAATATAAAATGCAAACGACACACACCCTTTCCTCTGACTACGCATGGCCTGCATAGTTGTCACCATCCTAACTGATGTTGCTTTCTTCTGACCCTGTAAGACTTTATTTTATCCATTATCATCCAAGCTCTTAATGGCCTTGTCATAAATATACACCTTGGTCCTATGAAGATATATCTAGTCCATACCCAAAAGCATACTATATGATCCAAATGGTAATACATTCAGATGTGGTGAGGTATGCATACCATTCAAGTGAAATGTACAAGATCTTGCCCAATGATGAATTCTCTTATGTGTACCTCTAGCTAGCTCCACTAACCAAGATTTTGCATGCACTTATTTACTCAAGCCACACTTAATATCCACCAAGTTAGGATTAACATAAGTATAATTAGATCCAGGTTCAATCTAAATAGAAACAAGTTGATCACAAACCTTACCATCCATCTCGATAATAGATGCTTAGTGATCTTCGTACCAGTTATCCAATGCTACATAGATCCTTGGAATACTATGTCGAACATCTCCCATTGTTTGTGCCTCCTGTGCACTGTATATTTGTAGTCTACCACCTTGATGTTATGGAAAATCTCTCTTGCGATGATCTTTGCCACAAGTCCAACACTGTATAGGCTTCCAACCTTCATCATTATTCTAATCATCAGGTCAAATTCCCTATCCTCTTCCAGATGTATCAAACTTCTTAGGTGGTGCACCATTCTCCTTTTTACGTGTATCTTGAAGTATTGTTCGCTTCTTATCCCATTTTCATTTATTCTTATCATTACCCTTCAAATCCTTGTTAGTCTCAGATATGCTCTTTGATTTCTCATAATGATGCTTTATCTTCCAAATGACCTCCTCCAATGATCTAGGCTCATCAAAATCAATCCTATCTTTGAATTCTATCGAAAAATAACTGATAAATATCTTAATCTTGGCCTTCCCCTCCTTTAGGTAAGGCACATATTGAAAAAATATATAAATATGATAGTGCATTCCTCATTGCTCATATATCCCATCTTTAGTTCATAAAATTCCTTTGCCGTTTCATCATATTGCCTCTACGATAGATACTTATAATAAAATAGTTTCTCAAACTCACTCCAACTCAGTTCCTCCTCATGAATACCCCTAACATTCTTCACATCTTCCCACCAAATATCTGTTTTACCTTTGAGGCTAAATGTAGCTATTATGGCTTTCATGTTTTTTGAGTAATAATACAAGTTGGAGAAATTCCTCATACCAAGAACCCATGTTTCTGCGTCTTATTATTTCTTCATCTCTGCATCAAATGTAGCTGGTTTTTATTTCTTAAACTCATATGTAAAATATCCTTTGTCACTCTTCATGTAAGGATGATAATGATGACGATCATAGTGCATGTCAAAACCATAACTAGAGTAGTACCTGTCTCTGTCAGCTCTCCTACTTGGAGTGTCCAAGAACCTACCATATTTAATCGTGTCATCTCTATCTGACCTGTGACAACCATGAGACCTACTACCATATGCCCCATTAGTCCCATTCTCCTATCCATAACTTCTCCAGAGTGGACCATGTCGCTGCAAATCTGACAAACTCTAAAGTATTACTGCATTTACTTATGCTTGCTTTTCCTGTACCTATATGATTCTACCATTATATTCTTTATAATTCCTTATTTATTCCTTCGGAATTCTCAGTGTCTCTACTAAGTCAGAAGAGTGCCCAACACCATGTTTCTTGTTTGATTCATAGTTCATAGGAATAATATTTATAGTATACGATATTTCTAGTCATATTTGATTTCTTCCTGCAATACATCTCATGTCATCTAAACGAAATCACAATAAACCAACTTACCATAGCATAATTCAGGGAGGGTATCTCATCTGCAATTTCAACCAATCAGCATAATACATGCATAGAAATAGTCATAATAACATTTAGACATGTAACACATCGATATATCAATTCATAAATTTCATTCTAGCTAGAGTCCATTCATGAGTGCATGACCATATCACATTAGGGGAATTTTGAGGTCTAAAATGGACATCCTAAGGAAATTATAAAATAATAGTGGAAATAATAAAATAATATTTGATTACATCGTCAAATTTTAGAGGGAAAAAATAAAAAACCTCTTTTTCAACTCATATTTTTGACTTATATCCCAAAGTGTTTACTCAAATTTCAAGTGGGAGTACTTTTTGGATGCAAAAGTTAATTCCTCATCCAATGAATACCCATGTTGCATACTTTTGATGGGTCCTACTACACAAAAAATGAGAAATACATGAAAAATGTGATTGCAATCACGTTTTTTAATGTATTTCTCATTTTTCGTGTAACAAGGTCCATCAAAAGTGTGCAATATTGGTACTCCTTAGATGAGGAATTAAATTTTACATTTAATGAGTACTCCTACTCGAAATTTGAGTAAAAATTTCGGAGATAAGTTGAAAAAGTATTTATATTATTTTATTATTTTTAATCTTTTTACCCTTTTACTTAAAAAATGGTGAATCATCCCCCATGGTTGTCCTCATCATCTTGAATCCTATTGGTTCTTATAAAGTTTATATTTTTCGTACATTTTTCTTAGGAGGCCCATTTTAGACCTCAAAATTCCTCTAATGACTACACATACCATGACCTTATACATGACAACAACAACCATACCAATTTACAGTTGAAAACATGTAAGCACTTGACATGTATAAACAACACATAACCAATCACACGCTCATGATAACACATTTCAAAACAATACCATCAACTCTCCCATGGCAACATCACTTCCACTATGACCAACACCATGTAGATGCAACAAGTACATAGGACACAGAGAAATTCATATGAAACCAAAATAAATTCATGAACAAAACACCACCCATTTCATCTGAGGGACAAACCATGCTATGATATCACTCTGTAACACCCTCCAATATATACCCAAGTAGTCGACCAGATAGGGTAAAAATGTGATGAAGAGTTATTATGATCTGATTCAACCTCCCAATTCACCTTAAGGAAGTAGAGCCAACACCACACAATAACACATACCTTCTGCATATGTTATAGGACACCCAAGGTCCATCCAAACCTTCTAAAAGGCAAGCCCCTATAACAAACTGACATTTTCATGTATCGATCCCCAAGTTGCATGCTTGACATGGGAAATAGAGCGACTGGAAAGCTCCTGTCGCACACAAAAAATGGGAATTCATGCTACCGGGCACTTTTCCCAGTAGTTTTGAGCCTATGACCTCAATTTATATGCCACTTTTTTAGGCCCAGACTCCAGGTCACTGCCCAGAACCACATGACATTTTTGAAACGGAAATATAACAACATAATAATAATGTAAAATAAAATAATTGAACAAGGGCTTGACTTGACCCCTATTAATATCCATTACAATCATTTTTTCAAACATGTCACCGATATATAATCTACAAGTTTAAATAACATACCTAAGCATAGGGGTCTCATACTTATCTGAGAATTGCTAAGAAGCATTGTTGCCTCATCTCATTAACTACATTATCATCTATTTTTTCATAGATAGAGCTTTCATTCATTTACAAATTAAAACATTATGAGAGCCATACATCATCATTGTCATAAAACACATTCATAATCAACATATAAAAAAAAATATCAAGGATACATCATCCATATCATCCACATCATAACAAGCAAATTTACCCATCAATACAAGAGGAAAAGTGATCTTATTTTCATAAGAAAAATGCAACCATGTCTAGGACTTCCAAATTCCACCCAACCATACACATGGCTAAGACAAATCTCTCTTCAGCTAGTCACCCCCATTGCATATACCAAGCATGAATGTTGCATCTCATAAAAATCATCAATCAAAACCAAACTAGGGATTGCAGAGGCAAAACCAGCTCAACCCTCAACAAATGATTCCACCTCATGGTAGGACATCACAACCCTCACCAAATTTTTCTCTACCTAATTTGTTCTAGGGCTCCAGATCGTTTGTTCCAACTAATAGTTCTAGAACTAGTAACTCAACCCATAGTTTCCACAGACCTTCCAGAGTGTTTGTCCAACTAGTCCTTCCAGGAATAGTAACTGAACCCACCAAGGACTTCCAAAGTATTTTTCCACCCAAGGCTTGCAGGACTAGTAACTCAACCCAAGTTGTCACAGGGATTCCAGAGTGCTTTCCAAACCAAGGATTCCATCAACTAATAAATCAACCCACAACCAACGACACATGAGAACCAACCAAAAAAAAAAACAATGAAATGAACCCACAACACCATGGTATCCGTAAAATGGAACGCTAGGAAAATCCACTGTCAAGCCAGCAATCATCCATGCCAATGACATATCATGACCAAAAAACCACATGCATATGCCATGCATGCCAGAACTATTGATGAACACATACATGCAACTTGGTACTTGCAAACAGAACTTGTTGTGGTTGATGATCCTGTTGTCCTCTTGTGCTTTCCTAATCTTCCTTTGCCTTCTTTCTCCAAAACTCTAGGTATTCCACACTCTCCAAGAGTGCTCCAAGAAAACTCTAAGTGTCCAAGAGTATGAGAGAGAGAGAAAATGAGAGCTCCAAAACTACACTGAACAAAAGCCTTGAACTGATCCTCAAAATCCTCTTTATTAATGAGGCCTCTATTTTTTTAATTTTCCATTATTTTCCTTCATTTTCATCCTCACATAAAACCTGTGACCTTTGACCTCCCTTTTCTCCTATTTTCCATTAGCTTCATAAATAAATTCCGATAAATTCCACTTTTCCTTTCCAAATCCTTAACCATTTCCTTTTCCAATTTCCTTAGCCATAATAAACCATACAAACACCCACACTAGGTTTTTTTTACCCAACATTCAACTTGGAATACATCTCCCATGACCTTGGTTATTATTTTTCCTTTATTAAATTTTATTACATGGAATTTTCACAAGGTTTGTTACACTTACACACACTCAAATCTAGCTCTCCTTCTTCACAATAAACATGTTAATCTCAACTCTCACTTTCTCGTACTTAAATAGATGAGAAAGGAGAGGAGTTACAAAATGAATTCATTCCTTGAGCCAATAATAGGAGAATTTAGTTCCATGATGGAGGAGTTACTTGATGAGAAGTATAACTCATCAAAAAAATAGAGAGAGGTACACTTGTCTTGAGGAGTTACAATTCGAATTAGGGAGAGAGAGAGAGTTACACTTAGACACGAGAGAATATTTGGTGATAGTTACAAATCGAATTAAATGAGGGAGTTACAAGTGAATTTAATGAGGAGTTACACTTTTGTCGTTCATTGAATTATTGAGGGTGAGTTAGATTCTCTTAAGTGTGAAGTTAATATTTTATTCCAAGAGAGAGGTTTGATTATCCAAGTAAGATATTCTCAATTTAGTTTACTTATTCCATGAGAGAATTTGTTTTTATTAATCCATTAAAGGAAAATGACTTTAGACTATTTTATAAATAATAGTATCATATTAATAATAATACTAGTAAGGATAAAAATGTTACTTCTTGACTTGTATAATCTTGATTGATTTGATTTTAAAGTGGATTCCATATGTCGAATTTTCCGTGATCATTTACACATGAATTTTTATTTTTGGAAAGTCACTTCCAAATTGAGATGTGACTTACAATTTTTAGTAATTCATATCAGAATTATTATAAATGAAATTTTATTATAGGTGGTTCAAACATAAATGAAATACATGATTTATTCTAGGAGAAATTGATCCCCGAGTTGTCAAATGTTAAAACTCCCTCTCAGCTAGGGAGGAAGCTCTTTCTAAATAAAATATCCTTCCTTCCTTTCATCTCTTTCATTAATCTTAGTTCAACTCTACTTTATAAAATTTGTAACAATGAATTCACAATCTAAATAAGAATCATCCACTTAAGATAAATTTGGAAAGGAAAGGACTATCACATGTCACATAGACAAGGATTGCACTCAGCCAATTATCATCTCAAACAAAATTAAGTGATAGAACATGTAATATCCCAAAATAGGAAAAGACACTAATACACAACATAATAACTCGAAACTACAAAAATACGGAAATAGACTATAAACACCATAAAAATATATATAACAACTCAGTCATTTTATTACTCGGGAGGTGGAATACAAGTACAACAATGCTCAAAAATAGCAACACTCAAGCCGGAAGATATGGCTAGAGTGACCCTCAAGTCCTCTAACTGAGAACACTGCATAACTGTTGCTCTGTTGGAGACCCTACGACGTTGCCCCTATTGGAAATGTTGGAAATGTAACTGCTAGTTGGAAAGTGGTGCATAGATGAGGCTGTTACGGAGCTCAGAAAATGTTAGGATTTGGAATACAGACTCTATGATGAAAACCCAGAATAACCCAAAAAGGATTTCCAGATTGGCTCACCTCGGAAAATCACACTCTTAGGGCTTGCAATACATAACTGTTGGGTTTGCAGATCCATGGCATGAAATAAAAGCTAAAATAATTGCATTAATACCCAATCAGATCAATGCATGAAGGGCTGGCCCCTTATTGTGATTCCCAAGCTGGAATCTTGAGTTCAAGCTCCTCCTCTGATGTTGCAGCTGTTGATCTACACAACTGTTGGAAGTGACTACGCTATCAAGAGGACTGAAGTTGTAGCCTGCTGATATATGATGCAATACTTCTCACAACTAACGGAAATTATCTCACCAAAGTGAGGGGATGATCCCTCACAAGATTCCAAGTTGAGATACTTAGAACTCCCTTCCTCCTCTAGAACTACACTGCTCGAATGCGTAATTCTTGCAGGAACTACTACTTCATAGAGGAGTATAATGATGGCCTAATGTCGGATGTAGCAATACTTCTCTTAGAATACTGCAATGGATGCACAAGATGAATGATTGATCCCTCCACAAGTTTCTCAGCTGAAATACTAAGAACTACCTTCCTCCCAGCTCAAACCCTAAGGCAGAAATGCTTAATCGCTGACTTTGTAAATGCTGAAGGGAGGGGTTGAATGTGGCACAGTTTTTGGATGATGAATGGATGCTCAAAGGAACCTTTCCAGAGTAGGCACTCGAATTCCCCCATGGATAAGGGTGGGATCTCCACTTGGAGACACCCGTGTGCTAAATAGAACAAAAAAATTAGCTAAACAGTTGAAGCGTGAAAATAAATGTCGTAAATGACAATATAATATCAAAATCCAGAATGCCTTATATGGCTGCCCTCACCTTCCTTTTATGCTTGTGAGCCTTCCCTAGCCTTGGCCCACCTCATTACTATGCTTCACATGTGGCCACTAGCCTCCATAAAGACTGTGATGTCCTCCATGATCTCCATCATCTCTACAATTACTCTCCACTCCCTCCATCATCATTTAATGCACCACTTTCTCCATCACTTCATCATTATTTATCCATGATCTTACATTTATTCCTCCACTAAGGCTCCATAATCTTCCTCATTATTTCTCTATGATCTCCACTCTTCCTTCATCAATAAGCTTCTCCGCTACTCCATAATATTGATCCACTATATAACTAACCCACATTCACACAACATAAGTGGATTTTATTCATCTATATGGTTTATGGGTCCCACCACCCTTTTATTTACTTGACTAAATAAGTAAAGTAAGAACTATAATATTCCAATTAGTTGATGGAAAATTTGGAATATTATAGTCCTCCCCACAAAAATGTTGCTTGTCCTCAAGCAAAGGAAAAAGTAGATGTTGCAGAAATCCATATCCCTCCCAAGTGGCATCCCCATATGGAAGGTTTCCCCATCTTCTCCAATGTGTTATGAATACCCAACTCCATAGATTCATCTCTATAATGTCTAGAATGGCCTCCAGATGTGTATCTAGATGCCTTTCCTCATCAATGAGTACCCAAGTGGCAACCATTTGTTGTATAAGAGCCTCTTCTCTACATGAGATATATGAAGTGTAGTTGTTCCTTCACCAAGTGGAAATTTACAACTCTTAAAATATCTATCCAACCCATGCTACATGGAGTAGGTTGTGTCTCTCCATGCTCCAATCCTTGGCCCTGTTGGCCTTTCTTGCTCTAAGAATCATCTCAACACTGTGAAAAATAGGAAATAGAGACATATGGGTTGACATGCGAAATGTCAAACCATACTCTCCCAATAGAAACCACAATAGAAATTCCTCTTGCTTCCATTCCACCTTATCATCATACCAAGGATGGTGGCCATACTATCCTAACAAAAGCAAATGCAGAAAGACCTCATGTTGCCATCCCACATCATCATCATGCAAGGTATGGGAGAATGTCAATCCATCTTCTCCCAAGAGTAGCCAGAGAAATAAGGACCCTTGCTTCCACCTCACATCATCATAATGCAAAGCATGAAGTAATGATATACTGATTGGCATGTAGAATGTCACACCAGACCAACATGCCCAGGATTCCTACTGCTACATCATATGAGTGTCATGCAATGTCCCAAACAATAATACATCCATTGACATGTGATATGTCATGTGATGGTAAAACTCTCTCAAAATAACCAGAGCAACCATGCCTCATGATGTTGCATCATACCAGTACTATGCAAGGCATGGATCATACAAATGTGAAATGTTAGGTGGTAACCATACTCACCCTAGGGTAGCAAGCGTAACCATGATTCGTGCTGCCCCATGTCATAGATCTACAAGTATATTTTCAACCACTTTCTCATCATCCCTATCCATCCATCCAATTGTGGGTGATGAATCATATCATGTACCAACTCAGTATCCCCCCAATGGATAAAACTCGATAATGGATCAATGTTGATAATACAATCCTCCATAATCTGATGACAATATTTGCACTCCATGATATGTTGAAGTGCATTCTCCTTGAGTTCTCCCATGAGAACCTCTCACCAATGGCTCAGTAGAACCTATGAGGTTTGGAATGTGTTGTATGTAGAAACTTATCTTTGAGTTGTGAGATGCTCGTCAAGAAGGCTCTATCTTGATAATGGAATATGTTATCCATCACATGATGTCTACCATCTACCATCTACCTATCCAATTCTTCATAAGTGAAGCAGTCATCGGAATGATCAAACAATAATTAGGCCCCAAATTCATCACTTCGCCTCAATGACAACGTCGTTGATCTCCCTAATAGTGCATCTTCTGCCACATGACCCTCTCCATACACAATTATTAACTCATAGTATTTCATTGTACCAATCCATCATTGCTACCTCTTCTACATTTTTTTCTCCTTCTCAAAAATATGTTATAGACTATGGTGGTTGGTTTTCACCCGAAATTTACTACCCATCAAAAACTGTTGGAATTTGACCAATGCATGTATAATGGCCAAAATATATTTGTTATAAATAGAATACTACAACTCATGCGACAATAACCTCTGGTTATGGAAATATATTGTATAGCTTCCTTGCATTAGGACTATACTAATCCCATCCTTTTAAACTCCACACTCCAACATAAAGTGTTGTGTGCAGCTCAACAATGTAAAACTAGGATAGCCATACATATCCTCCTTAAACAAGTCAAGGGTTGTATGTGCGATGATAGTTTGCTACTCCAAATCAGAAAGGTGCTCTAACCCTTGGTCATGCAATTTCCCTGATGGAAAAACCCCACAAATCTCAATCTGAGGTGCTGAAATAATATGGTGTGCAAATGTTTGCATGTCTTGTATCAGCTGATACTTAGGAACATCTTGCAAATCTACAAGATTTCCTCCAACCGATGCAATTGCTTCCCCAACTGCTGGTGATGTTGATGGCTTCTCCTCTACTCCTACACCAGCACTGGTCTCTACTTCCTCTTCCTCTTGCACCTCCTAAATCATGCCTGAGACTCTCAATGTCAAATTCTCAAGACCATCTTGCAAAGATGCAAGTTCTCCTCCTACTGATGTAAGTACTTCTACTATAGCTATTGGTGGTGGTATTTTCTCTTCTTCCATAGTAACAGTGCTGACATCCTCTTTTTTCTCCTCATATCCTTCCTCATCAACGTTGGAAAATTTCTCTATGGGAAGTGCCTCTGGTTTTCTTCTGTCAAACCTCTCTACCAACCTTTGAGTGAATTCTGCATATTCATTCACTCTTGCATGCTCCATATCATTGAACCACCAATAATTTACTTCACCCTCAAGCTGTAGTGCTGCAATCTCTGTTGGAAATTTGGTTCAACGCTCCCTGTGTGTTTCACGACATGGAATAACCGCCTCGTGTGGATCCTAACTCTAGCGATTGTAGTGAAGACTAAGGCCTGCGGGTTTTGGTCTAACGAAAATCGTGATTCCAAAAAGTGGTATCCAAGCAATAGCTCTCAAGTTAGAAACTCACGTGGCTCGCGTTGGGGGGGAGATTGTTGGAAATTGGGTTCAATTCTCCCCGTGTGTTTCGTGACAGGGACTAACTGCCTCTCGTGGATCATAACTCTGGTGATTGTAGTGAAGACTAAGGCTTGCGATTTTTTGTCTAACAACAATCATGATTCCAACAATCTCAATGGCCTCATTTTCCGTGACTGGGTGTAGCTAGAAGAAATCATCTAACTTCTTCATCCAAGATTTTGATGTGCTTTTGGATGACCCACCAAATGTAGGCAGGAAGAAACTATTCTGTATGTGCCCTCTTCTTCTATTTCTACTGCAGGGTCTCTAGTTCTCTTAAATCTTGAAAAATTGTTGGAGAGTCAAATTCTCTTGAATCCTCTTGATTGAGATTTGTACTTTGTAAGATAATCACTTAGAGTCTCATGCTCCAAATATCCTCCATCTCCATGCAATTCATTTCCTTCTGCAAGGGAAGTGGATATAGTAGAGTGTTGTGGAACTTTTTTCACTGTTGGTTTCTTATGCTACTAATAGGAAGTGCTCAGGCCTTCCCCATTCTAAAACCTTCTTGAGGTTTCCCTTTGCCTTTCCCTTCTCATTTATTTAATCTCTATGGTGAGATCCTACAGAGATCTGAAGAGAAGTGTGGAAAAAATCAATCCCTCTGCCATTATAGACCTCTTCTTTTTCTACTTCTTCTTCTGATGTCATGAAATGTAGTTCCCACAAGCTGAGCCAAAGATCATGCTCTGATACTTCTGTGATATCCCAAAATAGGAAAAGATAGTAATGCAACACATAATAACTAGAAACTACACCAATATGGAAATATATTGTAAACACCATAAAAATAGACAGAACAACTGAGCCATTTTATTAATCAGGAGGTGGAATACAAGTACACCAGTGCTAAAAAATAGCAACACTCAAGAAGAAAGATATGGCTAGAGTGACCCTCAAGTCCTCTCACTGAGAACATTGCGTAACTGCTGGTCTACTGGAGACCCTACTATGTTGCCCTTCTTGGAAATGATGGAAATGTAACTGCTGGCTAGAAAGGGGTTCGTATATAAGGCTATTCTGGAGCTCAAAAGATGTTGGATTTGGAATCTGGACTCTATGATGAAAACCCAAAATAGACTAGAAATAATTTTTGGATTGGCTCACCTCAGAAAATCACCCTCCTAGAGCTTGCAATACATAACTCCTGGGTATGCAGATCTATGGCATGAACTGAAAGATAAAATAGATGCAATAACACCCAATCGGCTCAATGCATGAAGGGTTGGCCCCTTCTCCTGATTCCCAAGATTCAAGCTTGAGTTCTAGCTCCTCCTCTGATGTTGCAAGTACTGATCTGCACAACTGCTGGGAGTGATTGTGCTATAAAGAGGGCTAAAGTTTTAGCCTACTGCTAGATGATGCAATACTGCTAAGAAATGGTGGAAATGATCTCACCGAAGTGAGGGGATGTTCCCTCACAGGATTCCAAGTTGAGATACTTGGAACTTCCTTCCTCCTCTATAACTACACTGCTCAAATGTGTAATTCCTGCAGGAACTTCTGCTGCATAGAGGAGTAGAATGATGGCATAATGCCAAATGTATAAATACTTCTCTCGGAAGACTATAATGGATGCATAAGGTGAAGGGTTGATACCTCCACAGGTTTCCCATAAAAAATAATGAGAAATACCTTCCTCCTCTCAAACCCTAAGGCAGGAATGTGTAATTCATGAAGCTATAAATACTTAAGAGAGGGGTTGAATGTGGCACAGTTCCGGATGATGAATGTCTGCTCAAAGAAACCTTCCAGAGTAGGCACTCGAAGTCCCCATGTATAAGGTTGGGATCTCCGCTCAGAGACACATGTGTGCTAAACAACACAGTAGACTTAGCTAAATAGATGAATCGTGCAAAGAAATGTTGTAAACGTTAATACAATATCAAAATCAAGAATTCCTTCTATGGATATGCTCACCTTCCTTTTATTCTTGTGAGCCTTCCCTAGCCTTGGCCCACCTCATTACTGTGTTGCACATGTGGTCACTAGACTCCATTAAGACTGCGTTTTCCTCCATGATTCCATCATCTCTGCAATTACTCTCCACTCCCTCCATCATGTGTGCATTTAGTGCACCACTTCCTCCATAACTTCATCATTATTTATCCATGATATTGCATTTATTCCTCCATTATCTCCATAATCTTTCTCATTATTTCTTTTTGATCTCCACTCTTCATTCATCAATAAGTTTCTCCACTATTCCATAACGTTAATCCACTATCTAACTAACCCACATTCACACAACATAAGTGTATTTTATTCATCTGTAGGGTTTATGGGTCCCTCCAACCTCTTATTTACTTAACTAAATATGTAAAGTAAGAACTCTAATATTCCAATTAGTTGATGGCAAATTTGGAATATTATAGAACACAAGCATCACATAGAAAAGACTCAAACAAGTCACACAGAAAATAATCAAACATAAACAAGTGTTAAGTGTTGGAAAACCTACATCGTAAACAAGTCTCACTACACCTATTTTTCAGATAGGTGGCTTATCCCATATCCTAGATTGTGGGTCGGATTCATATTGAGGCCTAATATTGTGACACACACTACACAAGAGGTCCCTCATCCTTAGGTTATTTCTCACATTATTTCCTAATAATGTGATATTTGACCGAGGAGGAAGTCATCTCAATGTTCTCGATCAACTCTAACCACTTCCTGGAAGGGTCAAATCCATAAGTACAATATGATGTATAAAAAACAAGAACTTTCCTTTCGGTAAAGGATTGGTAAGAATGCCATCTATATGATCATCAATGGAGATGTGATGGAGCCTCACCGATCCTCTATGAACCATATCCTTGATATAGTGATACTTTATCTCAATATCCTTGAACTTGTCATAAAACACAAAATTTTAAATAAGACGAATCCTAGTCTTATTGTCACAGTATATAACTATTATATCTAGAATTTTCTCAAATAGCTCCCAAAAAATATTACACATAAAAATTGTCTCACAGTTAGCCATTTTAGCAACAATTTACTCATATTCATTTGTACTTAGTGCAACATACTTATACTTTATGATCATCCATGAGATCATGGTAGATCCCAAGCTAAAGAAAACCCTATAAGTCTCTTTATATAAATAAATCTATAAGCCTAATCATCATCTGTATATCCTTGACGTCTTAATTTTTTAGCAGTGTATTTGAATGTTGGATTCATAGTTTCATGCAAGTATCTGAGTACATGTTTTGGTGAAATCCAGTGGGCATGAAAGGGATCAATCATATATTGACTTAAATTTTTTACAACAAATCATATGAAATTCCTAGTGTTTACCAAAAACATCAAAGCACAATGAATTGTCTATACTCTATGGGATTTTCCACACTAGTTACTAAAAATTTGCCACATAACCTATTAAAGTTCATTTCCATACGAGTATACTTGTACTTACATTATACCATAAGAAAATGTTTGAAGAATATTAGCAACATATTTTCCTTGAGAAAGATAAATTTCACCAGGTCTTTTCCAGAGCTCTAGACCTAGAAATTAATGCATCAAACCAAGGTATTTCATTTAAAATTGAGAATTTGATTTGCTCTTACATTGGAGGATAATATTTTCTCCTCCTATTAAGAATAAACCATCAACATACAATACCAAAATCACAAGTATACCTTGGACTATCTGGAATTAGAGGTTTGGGTTTGCACTGCTTCTTGTGAAACCAAGCTTTATCAGGTAGCTATCAATGCGAGCATACCAAGCTCTTGGAGCTTTCTTCAATGCATATAAGGTTTTTTTCAGTCTTCATATATTGTTTTTCCTGTCCTTCTCTTCAAATCCTTATGGTTGTTCCACAAATAACTCTTCCTTGAGGAATTCATGCAAGAAAGCAATGTTTACATACATTTGGTGAAGAGTCCATCCTTGGGTAGCAACTAAGGAAACAATAGATTGAATAGTAGTATATCAATCTAAATATACAAAAATATCATCATAATATATTCCCTCTTTCTAAAAAAACATCTAGATACAAATATAGCATTATATTTTTAAATAATGCCATTTGCACCATGCTTAATCTTAAACAACCATTTGGAAGTGACAACAGATTCATCTTGAGTTCTGTAAACCACTTCCCAGACATAATTTTGGATGATGGACTCACATTCTTCAATCATGGCATCATTTAGATTTTTTCTTTTACATATTCTTCAAAGGTGCATGGTTCTAGCTAAATGATGTTGCTCATGGCAACAACATACCCTTGAAACAAACTTGGCTTCTTACTTTTGTTGAACGTTACTCTTGGGGTAGAATTTTTTTCGGCATATTGAAAGGTATCCCGAAACCAAAGTGGCCTCTTTATAGTAGGAGGATAATGCAGTGGAGGATATAGAGGATGAATGGAACCCATTCGATTATCAACAAGCTCATTCTTAGGTTTCGGTTCAGACTTAGATGTAGGTTTTTTTTCATTAACAACTTGTCTTTCAGGAAAGGAAAGGGGAAATCTCTTTCTTTTATAAGAGATGCATATTCATCAAATGTAATGTCTTTTCTAAACTCTATAGTCCTTTGACCAGGTACATAAATTCTATAAGATTTTGAATTATTACAATAACTAACAAACATACCTTTCTTACTTGAAGCTTCCAATTTTTTCATTTTCTCTTTTTACACATCAATGTACACATGAAACCCAAATATTATAAAATGACTCACTTCGAGCCTTGTACCAGTGAATAATTTTTCAAGGGTCTTATTGTCTTAGGCCGGAAGAGGAGATCTATTTTGCACATAAAAAACAATATTTGCATGTTCCCCCCCCTAGAAACTTTGGTAGATTTTGATCATGCAGCATGGCTTGAACTACTTCCATAATAGTTCTATTCTTCCTCTCATCCACACCATTTTTTAGTGGATTTTATGACACAATGGTTTTTAAATTTATTCAGGTGTCGTTGCAAAGATCATTAAAATCATTGGAGGTGAAATCTTGCCGATTATCAGATTTGTAAGCTTTGATCAACTTTGTGGTTTCATTTTCAATAAAAGTGTTGAAATATATGAACATGTCAAATGCTTCCTCTTCCTTTTTCAAAATGAATATCCATCTCTTGGGAGAAAATCATAAAAAAAAACAATGAAATAAAAGTAGCCACCAAGAGAAGTAACAAGCATATGTCAAAATGTATGAGGTGAAGTACTTATCTAGTTTTTTTTCTGCTTTTAGGAAATGGTCCCTTTATATGCTTTCCACTTTCACATCCTAGGAAAGCTCATTCATGATCCATCCTAATCTTGGGCATTACAGAAACCATATTCCTTACATGAGATAAGGATTTTTAGTGTAGGTGAGAGAATCTTATGTGCCATAGATGACATTGAAAATTAATATCGTGGACTAGTGCATGAATGGGTTTACCATTGACATTGTAAATCCCTTCACATATTTATCCAAGAGTGAAATATTATCTCATACTTGAGTTCAAAATAAAAGTTAGAAATTTTCTGTTAATAAAATCAACTTTCGTTCCTTTATCTTCTAGAGGAGATACAAATACAAGACTCTTTTACAAACCAACTACATACAAAACTTCTTGCAGAAAAATAGAATCATCTAACTGAAATGAAACTGAAAAATAGCCTTTAACTTAGTGAGAATAATTATCTCGAAGGATAAAATTTAAATTATTCTCCCTCTCTATTAGATTATAGAGTGCTTCTCTATAACCACTAAAGTGTTTGGAAGATCCACTATCGACTAACAAACTATGAAATGAATCTACAAAATAAGAAATTGAAAGAGAAGAAATAAGAAAAATATTTTGATTGAGTTTCCACTACATTATTTTTATATCTTGGATTTCATATTTTCTTAGGATGGCCTTTTCTTTGATTTTCATAAGAGTATTTTCTATCATCAAATTAGACTTTGAATCTAGGTTCTCTTCTTCTTTCTTTACAACCATGAGAAAAGTGACCATGTTTTTTATAGTTAAAGCATCTAACTTTTGACATGTCTAGATTCCCTTTATTTGATTTGAAAACATATCTATTTTTATTAGATTTATTTATGTTGTCATAGGTTGAAAATGGATTAGGTTATCCTTCTTCATGATGTGAAATTATCTCCCTATAGATCATTATGGAATCCTATTGGATACACCTTCCTAGGATCTCATCAAGTTTTGGAATATTGTTGATAATGCTCACGGTGGTGATAAAAGTCTCCCAAATAGGATAAATGCCTCCAAGTGAAATCAACAACATTTTTTTATTGGGTATGACTTCATAAACTATTGACAGTTGATTATTGTTTTTGATCATTTTCAAGAAGTATGTTTGAACCATCTCTCGTGTGTTCATATTAATTTCCTTTAGCTGGATTCTTCAAGGAAATAATCTACTTCGAGTTACTAATTGAAAACATGCCAATTAGTTAGTCATACATTTCTATTATCTCTCTTCAAACGAGAAACATAAGTAATGAGATGATCAGTAAGAGAATCAAGAACAAATTTTCTAGCTTTGATTTCACCCTTTTAATATTTGGATTTGATAGCAACACTCGAATTCGCTGGTGGATCAACTATTGTGCCTTCAAAATACTCTATAACTTCTTGTTCTTTAAGAGTGATTTAGCCTTGCTTTCCATCGACCAAAGTTTGAAGCATAATTTAACATCTCTACCTTGAATTAGAACAAAGTCATCTTGATAAAAAAAAAATCTTTGGTAGCCTATGGGGTCTCTTTAGCCGATCTCTGGTCTCCTTGGACTTGTCTTCACCAATTATTTGATACCATGTTAACATCTGAAATTTCTATGCATATTTAATTTTTTTTTGCAAAAACTTGAATGTTATATGCAGAAAACTAAATGTACTTGTAGAAAATTGAATGTACTTTGCAGAAAAATGATTGGAACTGATTTTACGTTGAAGAAAGTTGAATATAATTTACATAAAACTAAATTTACTTTGTAGAATATCAGATGTTATATTTTGTTACAATTACTTAGAATCATATTTATTCTTCAAAAAATTTCATATTAAAAATTGTAGATATAACATAAACTTAAGGATAATATAAAGATAGCCAAGCACAAATATGAGACACTGAGAGTTAGGTCCAATGACTAGGGAAAAACCCATAAGGGGAAAACCCAAATGATTCTTCTTCTATTATATTTATTCAATTTTTCAGCAGAATACATAGAGAGAGAGAGAGAGAGAGAGAGAATGAGAATGAATAAAGTCACCAATGTATTATAAACTAGTAGTTGGAGTGCTCTTGCTCTTTTCTTAAAGATATCCTCCTTCTCTTGATCATATCTTGTCCTTCACGCTTTCTCTAACTCTTTCCTTTATCCTACTCTTCACTTTCTCTCACACTTGTCTTGCACACACTCAACTGTAGTTCTCCTTCTTCACAATGAACATCCTATTCTCAACTCTCACTTTCTCTCACTTAAATCAACAAGAAAGGAGAGGAGTTACAAAATGAATTAATTCCTTGAGACAATAATAGGAGAAATGAATTCCATGAGGAAGGAGTTACTTGAGGAGAAGTGTATCTCATCCCAAGAATAGAGAGAGAGGTAGTTTGCCTTGAGGAGTTACAATTTGAATTAGGGAGAGAGAGAGTTACATGTATAAATTAGAGAATATTGGGTGAAAGTTACAAATCGAACTGAATGAGGGAGTTACAAGTGCATCTAATGAAGGAGAGTTACATTCTCTTAAGTGTGGAGTTACTATTTTATTCCAAGAGAGAGGTTCGATTTTTCAAGTAAGAGATTCTCAATTTAATTTAATTATTCCATGAGAGAATTCATTTATATTAATCCACTAAAGGTTAATGACTTTGGACAATTTTATAAATAATAATATCATAATTATCATAATACTAGTAGGGATAAAATTATTAATTCTCGACTTGTATAATCATGATTGATTAGATTTTTAAAATGGATTCCATATGTTTAGATTATAATTGATCATTTAGAGATGAATTTCTACTTTTGGAAAGTTGCTTCGAGATTGAGAAGTTACTTACTATTTTTGGAATGTCATATTAGAATTGTTAGAAATGAATTTTTATTATAGGTGGTTCAAACAAAACTGAAAGATATGATTTATTCTAGGAGAAATTCATCCCCGACAATGGAGAAATAGAGAGGGTCAACACGATTCTTGAGGACATGTTGAGAATGTATGTCATACATCAGAAATGGAAGTGGTAAGAGTATCTTCCACTTGTTGGTTTTGTGTGTAACAATCGGTATTAGGAGTCCTTGAAGATGAGCCTGTTTGAGGCACTTTTTCGGCAGAGTTATAATACTCCCATTATTTGGAGTGATCTAGTGAACATGGTATTAATTGGACCAGATATGTTGCTAGAGATAGAATAGGAAATGCATGTTATCAAGAAGAATTTGACGTCAACAGAAGATAGAGAAAATAATTATGTAGATCAACATAGGTGATTTAAGGAGTTTCGTGTTGGGTAGCATGTGTACTTTCACATCAAGCCCAAGAGGATCTCCTTGAGGATTGGATCATGTGCCAATCTGGCACCTCGATATTTTGTACCTTTCAAGATCCTTAGGAGGATTTGACCAGTGGCCTACTAACTTACATTTCCTCCGACAATGAAATTTCATGATGTTTTCCATGTTTCATTTCAGAAAAGATACGTGAAGGATTTTGATAATGTGATTGAATGGTTTTTATTTTAGGTGGAACCAAAAATAGAATTACAACTCAATATTAGTGAATTTTTCATCGAAATATTCTCATGCTCCAAATCAAGAAATCGAGGAAGTTAAAGTGCAGTGGAATAAATTTGGGCTCGATGAAGCTACATGGGAGACATTGATTAGATGTAGGCTATGTATCCTTATATATTTTTTGGTTGAGTAGATGTATTCTAAGATATGTGTTTGATGTTGTGTTTTGGTCACACACACACACACATGTAAATACTACATCGATATGTTTTATAAAGCTCCAGTAAGCGGTATGGTGTTCATGGTATCATGGTTATGGTCCCAGCAATATGACATGATGTAAATGTTGCATCGATATGTGTTATAAAGTCCCAATGGAAACATGTGTTTTGTTGGTTTATACGTGTGATTAAATATAGAGGACGATGTTCCCCCAAGGGGGATGCATTTTTAACAACCCCTGGTTGATTTACTATGTAAATAAAATAAGACCAAGGTCATGGGACACATATTTCAAGCTGAATGTTGGGAAAAATATAATGACAGGTATCATTAGTGATTGATTAATGGCTATGGAACTTGGAAAAGGAATTGGTAAATGCAAAGTGGCATTAATTGGAATTTTTTTCTGAAAATAAAGGAAAATATGAGAAAAAGGGAGATGAAAGGTCACAAATTTGCATGAGAGGGAAATTGAAGGAAAAATGAAAGAAGATGAAGAAAATATATGCCTCAATGATAAAAAGGCTTATGAGGGTAAATTGCTAACGTATTTTCAATTTAGTTTTAGAGAACTCTTATGTTCTATCACTCTCTCATAGTATTGCACAATTAGAGAATTCTTGGAGCATGCTTGGATAACTATATTACTCACTTGGATTTTGAGAAATAAGGAAATGGAAAGTAGGAAAGCACAAGGGAATAAGTGGATCAACAACTAAAACTGGATTTCTTTGTAGGTAACATGTTTCATGTGTAATTTCCTTGCTAGTTTATGGATGCACTATATATGCATGTGGTTTTTTGGTTATGTGTTGTCACTGGCATGGAGTATTTCCTACATTGACAATGGTTTAAGACTAACCTTTCCATTTCCTATATAACCATGGTATTGTGTGTTTTTCCACTTAATTGTTTTATGCTTGGTGCTCATAATTCTTTATGGATGTGGGTTGGAACAAATGCTATGGAATCCCTAGAAACACATGGGTCCAGTTACTTGTCTTGGAGCCTAGGTTGGTTCCAACAACCAAAATTTCGAATGAATCCATCATTGAAATTTTTTCCAAGGAGGAACCTCAAAAGCTATTATATGAAAATTTCATCTAGCTGATTTCAAGCAGTCAATGGATATCCCAACTTGTTATTGTCTCTAATAAAATAAGAAAGTGGAGATTTTGTGTATACTATACAAAGCTAAACAAATCCACTCATAAGGACCATTTTCCATTACCATTTATTGACTAGGTCCTAGAGACTCTATCTAGTAAAACATTTTCTCTATTATGGATGGATTTAGTGGCTATAATCAGATTCAGGTTCCTCTAGAGGACTGGGACAAAACTACCTTCACTTTACCCTGGGGTGCATTTTCCTGTAGGTTTCTACCTTTAGGGCTTTGTAATGTAATTGCAATCTTTAAACGAGTAATGTTGGGAATTTCCACTGATATGGTCAATGAAAGTTTGAAAATATTTATGGATGATTTCACACATTATGGGGATGATTTTGATGAAGACTTGTATAACATTTAGAAAGTACTTGAGTGTTTCACACAATCCAAAACTTTTCTAAGTATTGATAAGTTTCATATGATGATGATTGATGGTAACGTTTTAGGTCACTATCTCTTTGTTGTAGGAATACAAGTCGATCTAGCAAAACTTGAGGTAATTTTGAATATTCTCACCCCTAAGACAAAAAAGGTGGTATATATATTTTTGGGATAGGTAGGTTATTATAGCTGATTTATAGAAAAAAATTCCATGATTTAATTCCCATTATTTGCTCAATTAACAAAGGATAAATATTTTTCATGGATTGAAAAGTGTAGCAATGCTTTTGCAGAATTAAAAAGGCGTGTAACAACAACTACCATTTTATGAGGACCTAACTAAAGTATGAAATTTCACATATTTTATAATGGTTCTAATACATTCATTGGAGACGTGCTTGGAAAATAAGAGGAAAATAAACTATACACCATCTACGATATCAACAATAACTTGACCCCTCCATAGGTAAATTACATGGTCATAAAAAAAGAGCTTATTCTTGTTATCCATGCTATTAATAAATTTTGGACATTACATTATTGGTTATCAAACGTTTGTGCATACTATCCACTTTATTATTTGATTTTTAATGAATAATCGAGTCACTAATCCCAAGGTTACTAGATGGTTGTTGTTACTCCAAGAATTTGATATCACTATTATAGATAAACCTAGGAGGGATAATGTTGTAAAATATTTTATTTTTAGATTAACTAATGTTACTATTGATATGCCCATTGAATACTCTTTCCTAGAAGAGTACCCTTTTGTATTATACACTTATTCACCTTGGTATGTAGGAATTTATAATTACCTTATCACATGAAATCTTCCCCTTCACCTTTCTTGTAGGGAAAAGAGAAAAAATATTCAAAAACTTTATTGGTACTTTCGATTGGATTGCTACCTCTTCGACATTGGTTTTGGTCAACAAAATAGAATGTTTGTAAGGGAAGATGATATCTATGACATCATCAAGTCCTATCATGATGGGCCTTGTGGAGGGAATTTTTCATATAGGAGCACAAGTCATAATATGATACAGATGGGTTATTTTTATCCTAGTGTGTTCTGAAATGTAAGGAAATATTTTCAAGGATGTTATAGTTTTCAAATAATGGGTCAACCTACTCAATTAGATGAAATGTCGCTACAACCTCAATTGGTGATGGAACCATTCGAGAGATGGGCTTTAGATTTTGTGGGACCAATTAATCTTCCATCTGAGTGGAAGACCTATATTTTGGTGTGCACGAGCTATGTCATCAAGAGGGTGGATCCTAGAGAACTTGCTAGTGCAACTAACCATGTTGTTAGAGACTTTTTATTAGAATTTTTTTTTCTTAGTATGGAGTGCCAAAGGAAACAATTATATATGGAGGAGCACAATTTTATTCTTGGCTAATACAGGACCTTGTAAAAAATAATAGAATTCATCCCCGAGTCAACTCACCTTACCAACCACGGGCGAATGGAATAATGGAAAGTATCAGTAACATGCTTGAAGCTATTCTTGCAAAGCTTGTGGAAAGCCACTGAAGAGACCGAGTTGTGAGAGTTCTAGAGGTATTATGGGCTTCATAGAAATATTTGTATGAATTGTACAAGATTATCTCCTTATAAGTTGGTTTTTGGTAAGAATCCTATCTTTCCCATTGCATTTGAAATTAAGACACTCATAAATACTTTGGAGGTAGATTTAAATTTAGCTAAAGATCAGAAAAATTTACTTGAAAAACTGAATGAACTAGATGAGAAGTGATTTGTTGTTATGCAATGAACATAAATCATTCAGCAAAAAAATTTCAAGTGGCATGATAAATTTATTAAGAAGAAGGTGTTTCAGAAGGGTGATTGAGATCTATTAGATGGCTCCATATTTGAATATTTCAATAGGAATTTGTGCACTAGATGGCAAGGTGCTTATGAGGTAGAAACAATTTTTGGTAATGGGACTGTGAAATTGACAACCATAAATGAGTCTCAAACATATTTTCTTGGCAAGGGGCACCCTCTTTGATTGTATCAAAAACCTAGTTCCAAGAATTCATCTGTCAACATTGTCTCTGATTGTATCAAAAACCTTAAAGTTGTTTGGGTAAGGTAAGTTCTTCCTATGTCACCAACCACTTAGTATTTTACATTATGGCTAAAAAAAAGAGGATAAAAAAGAAAAAAGGAAAAAGAGAAATTTATGATGGTGAAAACCCCTTTAGGGCACCATTAGATAATTGTGGTCATTAAAAATCAACTTGTTGGTGGTAAACACATCCTTTTTCCTCTTCTGTAACAAAATTTTGGTATCTCTTCTGTTTGTAAATGAGTTTTTTTATAACTATTTTGTTGTTACAGACATGGCCTTCATAAGCTACTACACTTATCATAGGCTTGTATGGAACAAATTTAATTACTATAGTTCTCCAAATATTTGATGATATATTTGTGCATATTTACAAGTCACCTTTATAGCTTCATATAGCTTTGCTAATACAGACCAAGGACATCTTCATTCATTTACCATCACAAGTAGTATATGTGTTCTTTTGTCTACATAATTGTTAGCTATGATTTCACTTTCATACACATGATTATGTCGACACACAATATCTTATCTCACTGCATCATTCTAGTGAAAAATTTTACCAATAGAAATGTGCCATGTGTTATCACTCTGCCAAATTCCCAATGATGAGAGTGGGATTGAAGGAAGGTAACCACACACAAGGCTTTAGGTCAGGCAGCTAGCCCTACCAGGAGTAGAGAGGGCTCTCTTCTTGTCAATTTTTAGTGAATGGAATAACTAAATATCTATTGATATTAGGCTAGGTATGTATGCTCAGTAAAGAGGATTTGTGTTTTATGTTTTGAGTGTTGGATAGGCATGTCAATGAGGAGGCTAGGTCTAGGGTTTTTAGGTCTGAATTTTAAGGTAAATTTGCAGAGAACATGTGAGGACAGGTAGGTAGCTTGAAATAATGTTTAATTGGTCATTTATTATAGGAAGAAGTGATATAAAGTATGAATGAGAACTAAGGTGAATTCATTTATTTAGAAGAACATAGACATATCATATAAACCTTGTCTAAGATAGAGCATGAACAGACATGATTTATGGTTATAAAATTACAAGATAAACACATGGAATCATGTATCTAAAAGAGGAAAACATATCATTGAACATGATTATATAAACATACATTGAAAGAAAAAATGCTTCAATGCATACCACAGGATTCTCAGCACAAGTTCTGCAAGATTGTCTTTGATTTCATTCCAAAAGGTTGTACAATATCTCCACTGTACAATAAGACTATACAACCCCAAAAAATGACTAAAGAGGGTCTAATTATAAAAAATATGACTAATGAAGCCTCATAGGGTCTAAATTCCATCTAAAATGCATCATAATTACATCAGATGAGTCACTTCCAAGATTCTAGGGAGGTTGGAAACCATTCCTTAAAATTCAGCTATGAACTAGGAGTGTGTGCCCCCCAAATTAAATTACATTTTCCCTCATGATAAGAGGAAAAAAATAACTCAATTACTCTAATTCCAACTCATAGGACAAAAAAAACTTGAAATTCTGACATTTTATGGGCTTGACAATTGTCCCGAGGAATCCTATGTAGATGCAAAACACTTTCTGACAGATGTGTAACAAAATTTTATAGATGCGTAACATAATTTTGTAGCCAATTTTGAGGCACTTTTAGGAGTCAAAATCCAATTCTAGAAGATATGTCAACTAGACATGTGTGTCTAGTTTCCAGAACATCCTGAATTTTGAAAAATGACCCATGAAAAGGCCTCGAAAAGTTGATTATCCCAAGCTTACTCTATATGTGTAACAAACCATTCTAGATGCGTAACAAGCCTTTTATAGATGTGTAACACCACTTTGAGAGGTAATTTGGAGGCCTTACGAGAGTATTTTTGGGTTGCAAGTGGTATGGTTGGAAATATTATGATGTATGCTACAAAATGGAGTCATAAAGAACTACAAACCCTTGCTCCAAAGCCATGAAAAATTGACTTGAAGACAACCTGTTCAAAAGTGCAGAAAATCACCTGGAGAAACTATATTTTTGTCATTTGTCTCAAATCATAACACCTCTGCATAAACTTGAGGTTTTTTTTCTTTAGCCTATGATCGACATAAAACTCTTTCACTTTTGTAAAATTAATCTCCATTACTTTAGAAACTGATTTTGAATCCAACCCATCCCTGTATGCAATGTAAAGCCTGGCAAGTGACCTTTTGATGAATTATGAAGCATTGATTTCTTGCATGGTGAAGGGCGCTAATCTTACGTGGCACCCACCCTTGAGGATTTTCTTCTCACTCTCCATAGTTTCTCTCAATGAAAATTTGAAACCCTAGTGTTTAGATGAAATGGGCGTGTGTCGTGCACTTTGGAATAACAAAGTATAGGGATGGGGTAGCCTTAGAGGGTGAGATGAAGGGTTTCAAAGCTAAGGAAAATTCTGAAAAAAAATTCAGGAGGTAGGTTTCTACGTTGGCTCCATGATATGAGTTAAATTAGGTGAAGTGGATGTGACAAAAGTGGTCAAATGAGGGAAACATATGAATTTCCCAGTTTAACACTAGAAAATTGGCAAGAAATCAGGGTTTGGTGGAAATGATTCTTAGGAAAGGTATAGATTGTGAGGAATAATAGTATAATGTATGTGGGATGTGTATGATAGTGTCATATGGGAGGTTTAGGGTTTATTGTATTGAACTCACTCCATGATAGGAAAAACATGAGATTTTAGTTGGAGAGGAGGTAGGTAAAATAAGCAATGAGTTGCCTTGTAAAATGACTTTGAGAGGATGTTAGAATGTCCACTTGCTGATGTATAGGATCTAGAAACCTTGTGCCATGATCCTTCGGCTTATTTGAGTGATTTAGATACCAAAAACCCAATGCATAGCAACTCTACTAGATGCGTAACAACCTTGCCAGATGTGTTACAACAACCTCTTGATGCATAACAGAAGCCTCTTGGGAGAAAATTTGTCAGTCGTATACAAACCCTCGACCACTATGGATTCAAATTGAGGTAAGAGAGGAGTTATACCACACATGAAAAGAGACGAATGAATTAAATGAGGCTCTTTTTTCATTGTTTGATGACAAATTGGACTTTTCAAAGGCAAAACAATGACACCTAGACAGCGGACTTAGATCAGATGAAGTGAATGGCCTACGACTTCTAAATGAAAATGAATGGGACAAACTTTGAGGTGATGATGGCCATGGATGGGATGAGGGGAGAAATATTTCTGACCTAGACTCCTTCAGTGACCAAAATTTATTTTGAAAACTTGTTTGAAAAGACCAAAAAATTTGACCCATGACTAATATAAAATTAACTGAAAGAGTATGTTTGATCACTAACATATTTACACTAACATTGGCTCCAGCTGGGGATGGAAGCTCTTTCAGGAGGTGTCAAGAACATTGTAGATCATGTTGCCTCATCCATTGGGAAATGGAGTCACTACATCTACAATCCTCAAATTTACTCAAATCAAATTAAAAGCTGAATTGTACATCATTAACTGCAAACTCTACTGGAAACTGACACTGAGAATCTATGCTCATAATTTTGAGCTTATTCATAACACCTTACCTACTCTAACTAATCCATAAATATCTTGATCAATTGAAGTCGGAAATCGAATGTAACCAATCAAGTAAATGACTCTTTGACTAATTGTTGCATTCAGCTCCAAAGGGCATAAAGAAAGATTGAGTAAATGGAAACTTAAAATTCAATTTTAAAATACCCCCATGATCCAAAAATGTTGTGAAAATATATTTTCTTGATGGTTGTAAATGACTGGTTAGCGTATCTTCAAAATCATGAAATATAAGCTTAGTTTGAAGACCAACAAAAAAAGAAACATCTTCTTCATTTACAACTACAATCTGTCCCTGTTTCATACCTTGATTTGTAACATCATTTTCACGACAGGACTTTGAATGTTCCTAAAAATATTCAATCGGAGAAATCATATCATTATGCACAAACATATATTTTTGATCATTTAAATCTGCAACAAGACATTCTAGGACAACAACTTGTGTATCAAAAATTTTCTTGTCATTATTTGCGAAGAGATCCTCATAATAGCCTTCAAGTGTACTAAAGGGATCAACCTCCTCCTCATGATGAAAAGAATCATGATATGCATAAACTTATCCTTTCCCTTTCCCATTTTCATATTGCTCATAAATTTTCCCACATGCTTGAGAATTACCACTTATTTCTTGGGTATTATCCTCTTGAAATAAGGGTTCAGAAAATGAAGAAAATGAAGATATGTGTAATTGAGCATCCTCATGTTCTTATTTATCACCCAAATACTTGAAATCTTGTTGAATGTTATCTTTGATCTCATGATAAGGAACATGGATGTCTACATCGAGCTGTTGATTTATTTCATGGGGTGTGACTTGTCTGTCAAAGTGATGATCCAGTTCATCTTCAAGCAAAGAAGTCACATCTGCTTGTTTGAAACCTTCTTGCTCATCATGACAACTAACCTGAGAAGAGAAATCATAAAGTGCCTCTAAAATATCCTCATCATTCATACATTCTAAATCATCGAGGCTTTTAAGATATTGAATAAAACCCTCACCAAAATCACAATAGTCTTGAAACAATGGTAAAGAAAGATGATATTTCCCATAATGTTCAAGAAATATTCTATGGAAATATTTAAAAGAAAACAAGATTCTTGATTTTAATCCCTCATACCATACTCTAGCTTTGTCTTCTAGGGTAGCCATAAACATTTTCATTAAGAAATCCTCAGGAAACTCAATCTTTAGTTTACATACATGCATATGAAGTATAAAAAAATGTAGAACATCATCATTTTTCTCTTCCTCTTTGAACATGGGAAGATAAGTTAACCAATCAACACGAGACATAGGATTTGGAAAGCCACGGATATAAGACCGATCCATAGGAGCATACCTAACATTCCTTTTTGCATTTGAATCCATCTTGAAAACGGTGAAGTCACCAAAAACTACTTCAAGATAATGGTTTTTGAATAGTGGAGCAGCTATGAAAACTCTGAACTTTTGGGTTCTTCGACACTCGAGTCGCCAGGTGAAAGATGAGAAACCTTCTTGTGCCTGACCACTATTCACCATCAATAATTAGAGCTAATATTTTTTCTTTATTTCCTGGGAAATATTTAACCTTCGCTCCTAGGCAATGACTCCAAGAATGTTATCACTCCCCCCAACTTCCCAAAGTTGAGAGTGGGATTGAAGGAAGGTAACCACAAACCAAACTTTAGGTCACGTAGCTAGCCCTACTAGGACTAGAGAGGGCTCTCTCATTATCACTTTGAAGTCAATGTAATGAGTGAATATCTATTTATCTTAGGCTTGGTATGTAAGCTCATTAAATAGGATTTGTTTGATGTTTTTAGTGCTCGATAGGAATATTAGTGAGGAGGATAGGTATAGAGTTTTTAGGTTTGAATTTAAAGTTCAATTTGCATAGAAAGTTTGAGGCTGGGTAGGTATCTTGAAAGCACGTTTAATTGGTCATTGAGTATAGGATTAAGTGATAGAAATTCTAAATGAGCAATGAGGTGAATTCATTCATTTAAAATAACATAGACATATCATGTAAACCTTGTCTAAGACAAAGCATGAACATAAATGATTTATACTTATAAAATTATAAGATAAACACATGGAAGCATGTATCTAAAAGAGGAAATCATATAATTAAACATGATTAGATAAACATATAGATAAATAAAAAATACTCCAATGCATACAACCGGATTCTCAACACAAGTTCTGCAAGGTTGTCTTTGATTTCATTCCAAAAGGTTATACAATAGCTCCACTGCAAAATAAGACTATCCAACCCAAAAAAAATACTAAAGGGTATCTAATTATAAAAAATACGGCCATTTACACCTCATAGGGTCGAAATTCCATCCAAAATGCATCATAATTACATGAGATGTGTCAATCCCTAGATTCTAGGGAGGTTAGAAACCATTCCCAAAAATTCATCTATGAAATAGGAGTGTGTGTCCCCCACATTAAATTAAATGTTACCTCATGATAAGAGGAAACAAGAAACTCAATTAATATAATTCCAATTCATAGGACAACGAAACCTCAAAATTTTGACATTTTTTGGGCTTGATATGTGCCCTGAGGAATCCTATGCCGATGTGTAGCACTTTCTAACAGATGCGTAACAGAATTTTACATATGTGTAACAAAAGGTTGAAGCCAATTTTGCGGAACATTTAGGCATCCAAATCCAATTATGGAAGATATTTCAAGTAGCCCTCTGTGTCTAGTTTCCATAACATCTTGAATTTTTAAAACTGACCAATGGGAAGACCTCCAAAAGTTGATTCTCCCAAGCTTACTCTAGATATGTAACAGACCTTTATAGATGACTAACAAACCTTTTCCAGATGCGTAACACCAATTTGAGAGGTGATTTGGAGGCCTTACCAAATCATTTTTATTCTACAAGTTGTATGGTTATAAATATTAGGATTTATTGTACAAAATGGAATCATCAAGCACTACAAACCCCTGCTCCAAACCCCTAAAATTTTTGACTTGAAGACAACCTCTTCAAAAGTGGATAAAATAACCTGGAGCAACTATATTTTTGGCATTTATCTCAAATAATAAAACCTATGAATAAATGGAAGGAGGCTTTCATTACTTGGTCTATTTTTGAAAAAAACCCTCTTTCAGTTTTATAAAATTCATCTCCATTACTTTAGAAACTAATTTTGAAGGCAAATTGTCCATGTATGCAATGTAAACCTTGGCAAATGACCTTTTGATGAATTGTGAAGAATTTATTTCTTGCATGGTGGAGGGATCAAATATTATGTGGCACCCACCCTTTAGGATTTCCTTCTCACTCTCCATAACATCTATCAATGAAAATATGAAACCCTAGTGTGTAGATGAAATGGGTATGTGTAGTGCAATTTGGAAAAACATAGTATAGGTATGGGGTAGGATTAGAGGGTGAGATGAAAATTTTTGAAGCAAAGGAAAATTATGAAAATAAATTAGGGGGTAGGCTTGTATGTTGGCTCTACGATATGAGTGAAATTAGGTGAAGTGGATGTGATAAAAGTGGTCAAATGAGGGAAACGTAGGAATTTCCTAGTTTAGCACTAGAAAAATGACAAGAAATTATGGTTTGGTGGAAATGATTCTTAGGAAGGGTATGGATGGTGAGGAATGATAGTATAATATATGTGGGAGGTGTGTGATAGTGTTAGATAAGAAGGTTAGGTTTTAGTGGAGTGAACTCACTCCATGATAGGAAAAACATGAGAATGTAGTGGGAGAGGAGGTAAGAAAAAGAATCAATGAGCTACCTTGTAAAATGACTTTGAGAGAATGTTAGAATGTCCACTTACTGATGTATAGGATTTAGAAAACTTGTTCCATGATCCTTAAACTTATTTGAGTGATTTTGATACCAAAAACCCAATACGTAGCAGCTTTTACAGATGCGTAACACAATCTACAGATGTGTAATGACCTTGCCAAATGCATAACAACAACTTACAAATGCGTAACAAAAGCCTCGTGGGGGAAAATTTGTCAATATTATGCAAACCCTCGACCACTATGGAGTCAAATGGAGGTAAGAGAGGAGATGTAACAAACATGAAAAGAGAAGAATGAGTTTAATGAGCCTCTTTTTTCCTTGCTTGATGACAAATTGGACTTTTCAAAGGCGCAAAATTGACACCTAGATAATAGACCTAGATGAGATGAGTTAATGACCTAAGAATTCTAAATGGCAATGAATGGGATGACCTTTGAGGTTATTATTTCCATGGATGAGATGAGAGGAGCAAAATTTCTTACCTAGACTCCTTCAGTGACCAAAATTTAATTTGAAAACTTGTTTGAAAATACCAAAAGTTTTGACCTATGACTACTAGAAAATTAACTGAAAGAGTATGTTTTATCACTAACATATCAACACTAACACGATGAATAGAATATTATAAAATGTTGATTATGTCATCACACTTGTATAGTCTCCACATTAGCATTATGGTAGGTTGGCAGTATGTATGTTTCTTTTCATTTACTTTCCTTTTTGGATTTAAGGATGATATGACCCCCTCTCACACATGTCAAAGAAAGTTGTTTCCATTAAGTTGGGAGGAGTGGTAGATCATATCTATCATATGATACACCATATCACTATCTTAATTTATTAATTGTCCATTATACGAGACATCATACCCTTACCCCAATGCAACAATTACCAATTAGACTTTGTATTATAGTAATAAGCTAACATCACTCCTACCATTATTTTTGAAACTTGAAGTGACTACCTGAAATTATTGGCAATAAATACCAAATATGGCATAAATCCTAGGATTGTCAAAAGGGTAAGCCAATTATATAAGATTGATACTCTCTACTCCGGTAAACATTGTGCATGATCCAAGTGTAACCATGTAATAATTTTTGAGCATCCATGCGAGGAGAAGTAAGTCTTACATGAGTGTGATTCTACCAATGCTTTGTTACACCAGCCGAAATCCCTAGAAATATTTCAAAATGTGAGTTGGTTATCCTATTTTGAGAATATGTATGTATTTAACGAACATATTGATTTTAATTTCGCAAAAACTTTGAATCAGTAAGGTTCAGTACTTAGAGTTAGGATTTTTGTTACATAGGAAGAAATTGCGAGGGTAATGAGTATGCTTCATACAAGAACACATTGGTTTTGTAGGAAATTGGAAATGCCAACAACCATATATACATATCTACAGTGAGGTGAGGAGGTAAGGCATAAGGGAGGAATAATTTATAGAACATCTATTTCACATCCTTGGGATGATGTAGCTTATTTCATTAAGAAATTTATCACTTGTGAAGGGATTTTTGGGATTGTATTTAATTACAATTTTAATCTTTTAGCTCATTTGTGTAGTGGAAATTTCATCAATATTCCCTACAAGTTGTCAAAATCGTTACACCATATGCAATAAGTGATTCGGATCTTGGTTGAAATGGACATCTTGTTGCAAATTTGTTGATAATTTTTGTTATAGGTGATGAAATAAAATTACATCAAAGGCCCATTTGAGGCATTGAATATATAATTATAGTGATAGAAAACACTTGGAATTTGACGACTTGTGGGGTGAGAAAATGATTCCACAAACCCATAGAATGTGCGGTGATGTAATGTTTCAGATAGATGTAACTTCAATTCCTCATAGGAAACGTAATCAAATTCTGTGAAAACCCCATTTGAGATAATTAAAAAAAAATCAAATGAGATATTTTTCACTCTCTCATCTAATCTATAGAGACCATGGAACTTGCATGAAGTTTAATGAATATTAATGCAAAACATTGAAACTTAAATATGTTTCAAACCCTCATGGAGCCATAACCTAAATCTGGATTTATTTAGGAACGGAATAAAATACATAAATAAACATAACCAAAAATATTTAGAAGAAATAAAAATTCATTTCATTAATATAAATTGACTGAAATATAGTTACAGATAGAATGGACATAAACTACTAGGGTGATGGTAGCATATCTATGAGAAGAGATGTGGCGGCTAAATGCCTCTGAACTATGTTAAAATGAGGCTCAAGGGAATTTTTATTATTGAAAAATAAGCAAAAACCCTAAAAAACCAAAACCTTAACCCGAGGGGATGTAACACCAAGAGTTTATGGGTCGTGTTGGGGTTAGTTTGGTAACCAACTTCCTGGGGTGATAACTTGGTCATAGTGTCTCCATTTGGAACGTATGACACCTCATTGGAAATATCTCTGTGAGGACTACATCGTTTAGGTCCTAAAAATGGCTCAGTAATTTTAGGACCCGAAAAATCCTAGAAATACTAAATAAGAAAACTAATGAGACTAACTAGGTAGAATAGTCGGGTGACCACCAATATCCACCTCGATCATTCCTTCTCTCTTAGAAAGAAATGGTCCCCATTGCATGCAGAGCCTACATGAAGTAGTGAAATTTCTGTTGAACCTGGTCCTAGTGAACCAATTTCTGTGGTGAAGGAATTGGCTTTATTTGAAGTGGGCATAGCTTGCGGTGGGGTCTAGAGAGGCACTCCTTCTGCAAATGTAACCAAAATGTGTCACCCACCTAGAACTTGTGTGGCACTTGATGTTGATCCTGGTGCTGCTTGTACTTGGCATTGGATTTCTCCATGATGTCATGGACCCATTGGCTGACGTCAGATAATACATGTGTGGATTCCGTCTGTGTGGTCGCATAAGGTATAGAAACATCAGGAAGCGACGCACCTGGGATAAGATCAATGGAGTGCTTGACCTGACAGTATAGAGGAACCTATGTGGGTGAGGAGAAACTATCCTTGTATTCCTCCAAAACTTTCGCCATTTTTTGTTGTCGTGCAGGGGAGCCCTGTTTGGAGGTTGTGGTCATCATCTTCTTCTTTCCCTACAGGCGAATTGTAATGAAAACAAATTTCCTAGTTTGAGAAATAGTATTACTGGGTTGCTTCCCAATAATCAAAGAGATGGTGGGAGGCAGTACTACCTCTGGTATCCTGTACAACTTATTTCCCAAAGTAATAATCATAGAACAAGTTCTAGAGTCATACATAACATGTCGCTTCCACAAGTATGGTTGGCACAATAATACATCAGAAACATGAAGAGGAGCAACATCACACAATACCTCATTTGTGAAGGGCTTGATGTTGTACGGAAGGTGGCACTGTTGGCTGACGCATATATCTCTTCCTTAGTGAAGCCACCCAATGGTATATGGTTGTGGGTGTGTTATGGTTGGTACGCTGAGCTGCTTCATGACCTCTGCTGAAATGATGTTCTTTTGGCTTCCGCTATCGAAAAGGAGTTGTAGTAGAGAACCCTTCACCCACATCTATGAATGGAAGAGGCACTCCACCTCATCTAGATCCTCGGGATCCTCTCTCAGGGAGCATAGTGGTGGAAACAGTGGAACTGGGATCCGCATCAATGATCTTCTTCCCTTTGTCATTCCTCTTGTCCAGTACTAACTTATAATCAGAACATGCATTTGATTCGGATGCCTTTAGTTCGACCACTAGTGAATAGTTGGTCTGACATTCATTTGTGTTATGAGTGTATCTGTTATAAAATTCACACCACTTCTTCATGTCCCTCTTTGGATTTTTGGTGTTCTTCTGAGTCGCCCCGCTCTGGATTTTCCCCTTGTTCTGTCGTGCAGGGCGCCTTTACCTGGCTTCGGATTCGTAGATCCAAAGTCTCCCTTATTTTGCTTCAATTTATATTCAATCTTGGTGGCATATTGATATCTCGCACTAAGCGGGGTAATGTCTAAGAACTCTATCTCCTCCTCAATGTATCTGCGCAAAAAACTGCGGTACTTGAGCACCAAATGCATCTCTGAATCTTTAATACCCAACTTTGTGCATAGCGTATGGAAAAAATTTGTCAGATCGTGTACATATTGATCCCTTTGCTGCTGCAGCATGGTCCATTAGATGTACTTGTCCTCATAGCTCCCCACGGGGTAATATTGTTCCTTGATGCCATCTCAGAACAAATTCCAAGTGAGTGCGGCCAAGAAGAGAGAGGTTCATCTCTCGTCATTTATCTCATAGTAGGTTTCACACAGTTGTTTGAAATTGGATCCGACTTTGAAGAGTGAAAAAGTAATATTTTCTTGGGCAAATAAATCATGGATCTAAAAATACCCTTCGAGCAAATTCAACCATCCATCTATGACGTTTTCATCTATCTGGCCTTCAAATACAGGAATGTTGAAGTTGACTTATACCTTGAAAGGAGTGACGCCTCTAGAGTGGTTGTTGGATGAATATGCACCATCGGTGGGAACTCATTGAAGGATCCAGGCAAAGTTATCTATCATCGTGTTCCTTTGTTCTCAAGGGCCTCCTCAAGAAATATTTTGATAGGATCTCCTGCTCTCTCGTCTTTCTTTTCTTCTTCCATGGGAGGTAGTCAGGGTTTGCGAGGCTGATCTTGCAAAGGTTCAACCAAATTGAGCCCTAATTCCTTATAACTCCACCTTTTTGGGGAGATGCAAAGAAATATCAAGAAAGAGAAGAGCACTTTGATACCATTGATCCAGATCTTGGTTGAAATGGACCTCTTTCTGCAACTTTTCTAATAACTTTTGCTATAGGTGATGAAATCAAATTACGTAAAAGACTCATTTGAGGTATTGAATAGATATTTCCAGTGATATAAGACACTTGAAATTTGATGACCTGTGTGGTGAGAAAATTATTCCACAAAATCATAGGACGCACGGTGGCATAGTGTTCCAAACACATGTAACTTCAATTTCTCATGTCTCTCAAACCTAGAAATGAAATAAAATTCCATAAAAAACCCATTTGAGATAACAAAAAATATTTTCAAATCATATATTTTTCACTCTATAATATGATCTATGGAGACTCTGACACTTGCATTACATTTACTGAAGATTACTACAAAACTTTGAAACTAAAATATGTTTCAAACCCTCATGGAGCTGTAGCCTGAACCTGGATTTATGCAAGAACAAAATAAAATACATAAATAAACATAAACACAAAGATGTAGCATAAATAAAACTTCATTTAATTAATATAAAATCATTTAAATATGCTTACAGATAGAATGGACATAAACTAGCTAGAGAGATGGTAGCTTATATTTGAGGAGAGATGTGGCAGCTACATGCCTATGAATTGCGTTACAATGAGGCTCAAGGGATTTTTTATTTTTGAACAATAACATAAAATCCTAAAAAACCAAAACCCTAACTTGGAGGGATGTAACACCAAGAGTTTATGGGTTGTTTACTTGGGCAGCAAACTTCTCTGGGTCTTAACTTGGTCATAGTATCTCCATTTGGTGCGTATGATACCTCATTGGAAACATATCTCTGAGGAATAATCTGTTTAGGGCCTAAAACAGCTCCGGAAGTCTAGGACTGGAAAAATGGTAAAAATATTTAATAAGAAAAATGATGAAACTGAATAGGTGGAATAGGCGAGTGGCCTCCAATATCCACCTGGATCAAGAAGACATATGAGTGTAAAAGCATTGTAAAAAATGATTAAATAACCATTGGTTGATCAAATTTATCATAATTGATACATTTAAATAGAAAGGAAGCACATTGACCAGGTTTATAGTAGGGTTGCATGTGTCAACTCTTAAGGAGGAAGAGAGAAAAACTAAAGAACAATATGAAAAGAGTGAATTTTGAGCACAAGAGTAAAAATTTGAAGCAACACCATAAAGTGTTCAAGCAGCACCAAAAATTCTTGAAATAGTTCTAGAAGTAGTGGTAGTTCAACCTCTTATGCCTCATTAGAGGGTCGTTCAAATCAAGTGATATGTGAATAACAATGACATTAAAGGACTGATGGATATATCTATTGGTCAACCTAAAAGTGTTGAGTATGGATTCCCTATTGAAGAAGAAGCACCTGAAACATAGGCACCTAAGATAGAGTTGTTTGAGAAAAACATATTTGAAGAAGTTGTTGAGAAATAAACACCTATGTAAATGATGATAATGAGGAGGTCACTAAAAAGGGAATTGGGGGAGAAATCCATAAGAAGATATTCCAAGTAATTTTTGCACCATCAACTACCTCAATGTTGAAAGTCCTTACAACTACAACAGAATAAAAGAAATCAAAGGAACTATAGGAACAACCAAATGAGGAAAATATGGAGGAACCTACACTTGAACAAGAAAAAATTCCTTCACCGAGTAAGTCTGAAAATGATCCTCTTGTTCAACAATTTAATGAATTGAAATAGGAAAATGAAAATATTAAGAAGAAACTCACTATCCTTAAAGAAATATTTAAATTTAAGAAAAAGATAGGATTGAAAACCCTAGCAGATGTGGCAGAAATGGTGTCACCTACTAATACAATTGAAAAATATTGCATGGGTTGTATTCAAATACTTAAGGAGACCTATTGTGAGGATTCAACCATTATTTTAGTTGGAATTCAAGTGGAAGAATAGGATCCGGTGTTCTAAACCACTACTGCACAAGAACATGTTAATGATGTTATTGTTACACAAGAACCAAAATATTGCATGGGTTGTATTCAAATACTTAAGGAGACCGATTGTGAGGATTCATCCATTATTTTAGTTGGAATTCAAGAGGAAGAATAGGATCTTGTGTTCGAAACCACTAGTACATAAGAAAATGTTAAATATATTATTATTACACAAGAACCAAAAGTTGATGCAGAGAGGAATGGATAAAATTAGCCTGCTACTCCACAATAACCTATTAGCAATGCTACTGCTCCACAAGAACTAGATGTTGAAACAATGTAGAAAGAATTAAGTCAAATTTGTATGCCATAAGAACCTAGAAACAATGTTTTTTTCTCCATAAGAAGAAGTAGATGAGATAGCACAGTAGAAGGAGGAAGGAAATGAAGAAATATTGCAGGGAGTTCTTGATTTTGCAATTGTAACAATGGTACATATAGCTTAATCAGAATCTGAAGAGCCATTGAAATTAACATTCTTGCTGCAAGAGTTACATAAATTGAAGAGATTGGAAATCTCATTGAAAAGAGAAGTTATCCATTTGAGGAGAAATAAGGAGATGTTGATAATATTAAGAGAACCTGGGATAAAAATGTGTTGTTTTGGGACTTGTTAAAGATTAAGGAAGAAAGGAAACAAGTGATACTACGGATAGGATAATTGCAGAAAGAAGTGAAACTAATACAATAAGAAAAGGAAAAAATGTATGATCTTGAAGTGAACGCATTGGTATTCAGGGCTCCTTCTCATTCCTACCCCCTATATATGCAGGAAAAAATATTCCTATTTCAATTAAATCAAAGACAATTCACAGTAAGGAAAAACCAATCCTTTCTGGAAACGTTACAGAAGGCCCATTATTTTGAGAAACATCTTCTCTTGACTTGTATTTACATGATTATGAATTTTATGGGGAAGGTGCCTTTAAAATCAATGTGGGATGTGTTCAATTAAGATCTTTTACATCATTCATGCAGAATCAAGTTAGTTGGAAGGTCCCTCATGATATTGTAACAATGCATGAGGGAGTTGTGAAGATTCAAAAGGGGTTTAATATCTTTCAAAGCTCCATTCATAGCATGTTAGAAACCTATTAGATAGGGCTACATGAGAACACACAAATGTTTAAGTTGGGGGTAGATGTTGGGACACAAAATTGACACCTTTTTACACTTGTTTTCTCTAACATTTCTTATCATTTTGAATCTCAAAGCCACACCTTCTCACTTTTACAGTCATCATTAATTAATGTATGTTTCCTTTTTTTATGTCATCCTTATTTTCTAGTTTTATTTGTAATTTTACATAAAATATAACTAATTTGGAAAATTTTATTAATAAATGGACAAAGGGTTCTTATAGGGTGTCTGGCTTGTTGAGGTGTTGTTACAAGATTACATCTCCCAATGTTTCCTTGTCAACGAATGGAGCGAATACATTTTTGATGATACTAATACATGTAGAACTCATTTTGGGCTTAATGTTATCCTATTTTTAGTACTGAATATTGATTTGGATGGAAACACGGTCAGAGCTAGCTTGACCATCAAAGGAGACATTTGTGGACAATGCAGCTGGCCTAGTTGAAACAATTATGATTTCATTAACGAATAATTGCAATATTAGAAAAGTTGTTACAACTTGATTTCAACTAGGGTTATTTGTTAAAATACAATTATTGTATATTCTTGATTTAGATCACATGAGAATCTAGAGATTATCATGATGATATTTTATTTTGAAAATATGAATTTATTTTTGAATTATAAAAGAATGTACTCTTTTCCCATGAGGAACACAGAAAAAAAACAAAGGAGGGAGTACTAGCACTATAATATTGTAATTTAACTTTTCATTAGTGAAATTTTTTACCAGTTGTGGCTTCAGACCTTTCTTACAAGTAGCCTACATGTTGTGTAATTTAACAGCCCCTGCTAGGAAGGAAGGGCCCTCCTTCTTAGCATGGATCTCTAGTTAAAGAGGTATAGTAGCAGTCTGTTGATTTCCTCTTAGTTATGATTGAATTGTGAATTATTGTTACTATTGAAATCTTGTTAATGCATCAGATAGTTGTGGAATTATAATCTCTATTATTATGTAACACCATAGGTATTGGATTGGTCCCTTAATTAGTGTGATGTTTATTTGAATTTTTTTACAACTTCTTAGTTTTTTTACTTAATTGAATGAGTGTTTCAATGATCACTTGAGTGTTAATGGTTCCCAGGAGTGTTGTTTTTTTGAATCGAACTACTTGTGTGACAAAGTACATTTTATTCTGTAATGTGTATATTTCCTTTCTAAAAGTGTGAGCGAGAGTTGGAGTGTAACAACAACTGTGTTTTCATTACTGAGAGTGACATTACAATGATTGGTTGTGATGTTCTATTAGTACTATTTTCTATCTATTATTGTGTATAATTCGCATGATAGCCTTCAAATAAAAAGCCTACATAGATTGACAATTAGTGTGAGAATTAGATCAGTTGTTCTCAATTAAAAATAGAAATGATCAGTGCCCAACATGTGCAGAAGCACAATTTTTTCCCATTGAGTCAAAAAATTTTCGTTGTCTCTATAGTTTCTTTTGGATGAATTCAAGATCGTTAATGAATATGTTAATGAACATTTCTAACCATGTTGTAGTTTGAATTCTATCAACAATTCCAGATTTTTGTGGTCTATCACTGTGATTTAAATAATATTTCTTGAAAATGGCACCAAAAATGACACAAAACTATATAATATACTCTCACATACTTGCACATACACTAATCCACTCTAGGAGTAATTAGTTCCACATCTTTCACATTTTTATAGGCCCTCCCATGAGGGGGTTACACTATAGACTAGGCTTTGATACCAACACATAATTTAATCAAATTACAAAGTATGGAAGAAGAGATTTTCAACTCACAAGTGATGAAAAACTCAACTTGGAGACTTCCTACACTCACAACTTGATTCATTCAACTAGAAAACAAATAAATTTATAGAATTGTAAATTAGTTGAGGAATTTAAACAACGTCCTCATAAATTCGATCTAGAACCTAATTAAAACACACAATGTTAATGACAAACAAGAAGAGACTAATCATAAAATTATCTAAAATTATCCATATTTCTCCAACTTATCATGGATTGGTGCAATGCTTACCACCCATTTAATTTATATGGTTGTGCTAGTATTATTTTAAAAAGATCAAACATATTCAACCATGTTCATACCCAATGCCAAACGAGCCTATGATTTGGTCTAATTATATACAAACACTATTTAATTAATTTCAAATATTTTACAAATTATGCTAAACCATTCTTGAAAAATTTTCAACTAGCTTGGCCAAACACATTAAATATAATTTATTTTGAAGTGGAACAATTGATCTTGACTTTGAATTTTATGAGATGGACTTAAGGAGAGCCTTGTAAACAATAAAACAAGTTTGAAGCCACTTATAAATAATAATTTTGGAGGAATATAAAATTTCAAGAAATAATAATATGAAACCATGGATTCTAAAGAAATGCATAATATTTTGATAAGGAAAAAGAAGTACTAGGTTATCTGTTAGAATTTTGAGATATTATTTTGTTATATTTAGTACACTAATTTTCCCATAATCCAATAGAGATTTGTTGGAATCACAAGTTTGACTTCTGAACTCTCCACAATCCAAATTCCCCAAAAGTTTTCTAGAATTTTATATTAAAAGAATATAATCAGCTTAGGAAGTACATATAGATATTAATTAAAGAGACTCTCTCAGAAACTTCTATATTCATACATTTTCTATTTTCCATGTTCTTCATCTTTACATATTCAATTCTAATTATTGTGCAATAGTTATTGTGCCTAGAGGCGCAATCTACAGCCTGAGTATGACCCCGATGTTGGGCATGTCACGTTCTCAAAAAATAATAAATTTTACTTTTTCTAATGTTGGCCAAAGCATTAACCTAATCTTGAATTTTATATAACTTGAATATTTAGATTATATATAAATTTTTTAACTTATTAATGGGCTGAGATTAACTATTAAAATACAACTATGTATTATTTATATAATTTGAATGGATAGTAAATTATCTCAACCATTTAATAATTACTTTATTATATATGTGAATTTGAATGGATCATAAATTTACCTTTAACAAAAAAAATTACCACATTGAATTTCCAAATTAAGTAAAATTTTAAACATCTTTACTCTTTACTAAGGTCAATACCATTTCCTAAATAAAAGGAAAAGAGTTAGCTAAACAGACAATCAAAATCCAAAATCTTTTAATATTTCTTTTAATTAAATATTTGTAAAATGAATCTTTAAAAGGAAAACCCATATTCTATTGATAAATTAAAATATTTAAAGACATAAATATTTCCCCATGAAAGTTGCAATATTTTAAAATTTAAAAAAATATAAATATAAATAAACATGAAGTATGGTAAATAAATAAAACCTATTTTTATACTTATGGTAAATAAATAAAAATATATATATAAACTAGATGTATGGTAAATAAATAAAAATTCTTTTTATATTTACTCCATAAACCTTTTTATATTTAAAAAAAATTAAAAAGGAGGTTTTATTTAGATGAATCCTATGGGACAAATACCATGGTACAAATTAATATTGATATCATGGGCTAAATACCATGGGCCAAATACCATATTTATAAAATAATTATGATAAATAAATAAATATAAAAGAGGTATAAAGAGGTATGATAAATAAATAAATATAAAATAGGTATAAAGAGGTATGGTAAATAAATATACATAAAAGAGGTATAAAGAGATAAGGTAAATAAATAACAATATATTAAATAGGATTATAAATAAAAATATAATTATATAACAAGCATGTGGGCCAAATACCATAGTAAAAAGAGGTATATTAAATAAATATAAATATAAATATACCAGAGGTATGGTAAGTAAATAAAACCTCTTTTCATATTTACTCCATAATATGTTCTATATTTATGAATATTTAAGTTCATTAGTTTACATAACTAAGAATAAATAGAGAGAGAGAGAGAAGTGGAGAGAGAGAGAGAGAGAGTGATAGGGGGAGATGGAGAGAGAGTGTGTATGTTTAGGGGTGAGATAAAGAGAAAAAGTAGGATGTATGGAAATAATGGGGGAGAGAAGAAGAGAGGGAGGGATATAGTAATGTAGTTGGAGAGAGAGAGGTGCAGAAAGAGAGAGAGAGAAAGAAAGGGAGATGGGGGAAGAGAGAGGATTAGAGAGAGGGAGAGAGAGAGAGAGAGAGAGATGGGCGAAGAGAGAGGATTGGAGGGAAAAGAGAGAGGGAGGTAGTAGAGAAAGGGAGATAGAGGAAGGATGAGAGAGAGGAGGAGACTGATGAGGGAAGAAAGAGTATTGGAAGGAAGAGAGAGAGAGAGGAAGAGAGAGAGAGATCAGGGAAGAGAGAGGGAGTTAGGAGAGAGAGAGAGAGAGATCAGGGAAGAGAGAGAGAGAGAGAGAGAGAGAGAGAGAGACTTGAGAGAGAGGAGGAGAGAGGGATCGATAGAGAGATGGAGTTGGAGGGGGAGAGATGTAGGAAATAAGAAATATAGAGAGTGAGAAGTGGAGAGAGAGGAGTGACAAGAGAGAGACAGAGAGAGAGCGTGTATGTTTGGGGCTGAGAGAAAGAGACAAATAAGGAGAGATGGAGATAGGGGGAGGGGGGGGGAGAAGGAGATGTAAGGAGAGAGGGAGGGATATAGTAACATAGTTGGTGGGTGAAGAAAGAGAGAGATGGGAGAGAAAGGGAAAGAGAGGAAGGAAGAGAGAGGATGTGAGAGAGTCGAGAGAGGGAGGGAAATAGAGATGGACTTGGAGGGGGAGGGAGAGGGAGGTAAGAAGAAATACATAGAGAGAAGAAGGTGGAGATAGAGAGAGAGAGTAAGCGATAAGGAATATGGAGAGAGAGGGAGAGAGGGCAAAATGAGGAAAGAGAGATATTAGCGTGGGAGAGGGAGAGAAGGGGAAGATAAAGATATAGATGGAAGGTGAGGAGAGGGAAGAAGAGAGAGATGGGGAGAGGAGGAGATTGACAAAGAGATTGATATAAATGGAGTGCGAGAGCGTGTGTGTTTAGCAGATGAGATAGAGAAACATAAAAGAAGAGATGGAGGGGGATACATATATGGATGGAGGGTGGAGAGAGCGTAGAATATTTATCACACTAGATGGATTGATATAAGTGGAGATGGTGATTTATAATCCTATTTTATTATTTGCACTATATGCATCAATTTTAATGTAGATATTTATTTCTAATGATATTTAATTACTTGCACTAGATGCATTGATTTCAGTGTAGGTGGTGATTTCCAATACAATTGATTCCTTGCACTGAATATGTTGATTTCAATTTAGATGTTGATTTATAATTATATTTGATTACTTGCAATAGATGAATTTATTTCAATGTAGATGATTTCTAATCCTATTTGATTGTTTTCACTAAATGCATTGATTTCAGTGTAGATGGTGATTTCTAATCCTATTTGGTTTCTTTGAGTAAATGCATTGATTTTAGTGTAGACGTTGGTTTCTAGAGAGAGAGAGTGAGTGATAAGGAAGATGGAGAGAGAGGGAGAGAGGAAAAAAGGAGGAAAGAGAGATATTAGCGGGGGAGAGGGAGATATGGGGAAGATAGAGATATATATGGAAGGTGAAGAGAGGGAAGAAGAGATATATGGGGACAAGGGGTGATTGACAAAGAGATTGATATATATGGAGTGCAAGAGCGTGTGTGTTTAGGGGGTGAGATAGAGAGACAAAAAATAATATATGGAGGGGAATATAGATATGGATGGAGGGTGGAGAGAGGGAGGAATATTTCTCGCACTAGATGGATTGATATAAGTGGAGATGGTGATTTCTAATCCTATTTTATTATCTGCACTAGATGCATCGATTTTAGTGTAGATATTTATTTCTAATGATATTTGATTACTTGCACTAGATGCATTGATTTCAGTGTAGGTGGTGATTCCTAATACAATTTGATTGCTTGCACTGAATGTGTTGATTTCAATTTTGATGTCAATTTATAATTATAGTTGATTACTTTCACTAGATGAATTTATTTCAATGTAGATGATTTCTAATCCTATTTGATTGTTTGCAGTAAATGCATTGTTATCATTGTAGATGGTGATTTCTAATCCTATTTGATTTCTTTGAGTAAATGCATTGATTTCAGTGTAGATGTTGGTTTCTATAGAGAGAGAGTTAGTGATAAGAAAGATGGAGAGAGAGGGAGAGAGGACAAAAAGAGGAAAGAGAGATATTAGCCGGGAAGAGGGAGAGAAGGGGAAGAGAGAGATATAGAGGGAAGGTGAAGAGGGAAGAAGAGAGAGATGGGGAGAGGGTGTGATTGACAAAGATAATGTTATATATGGAGTGCGACAGCATGTGTGTTTAGGGGGGTGAGATAGAGAGACAAAAAACAAGAGATGGAGGGGAATATAGATATGGATGGAGGGTGGAGAGAGGGAAGAATATTTCTTGCACTAGATTGATTGATTTAAGTGGAGATGGTGATTTATAATCCTATTTGATTATTTGCACTAGATGCATCGATTTTAGTGTAGATATTTATTTCTAATGATATTTGATTACTTGCACTAGATGCATTGATTTCAGTGTAGGTGGTGATTTCTAATACTATTTGATTTCTTGCACTAGATGTGTTGTTTTCAATTTAGATATCAATTTATAATTATATTTGATTGATTGCACTAGATGCATTGATTTCAATGTAGATTATTTGTAATCCTATTTGATTGATCGCATTAAATGCATTGATTTCAATGTAGATGGTGATTTCTAATCCTATTTGATTTCTTTGAGTAAATGCATTGATTTCAATGTAAACGTTGGTTTCTAATCTTATTTGATTCCTTGCATTAGGTGGATTGATTTCAATGTTGAAGTTATTTTCTAATCTTATTTGATTGCTTGCATTAAATGCATTTATTTCAATGTATATGTTGATTTATGATTTTATGTAATTGGATATATGACGGTACATTAATTTTAAAGTGATTGGATTAACAGTATGCATTGATTTTAGTGTAAGCACAAAAAGTTATTGACAATGTACATTGATTTTTGTGTTATAGTAATTTAACCTATTAATATTGGAGAGCAAGAGAGACAATGTATCATGTTTACTACAACATCTCAAGCTAAAGATTTAAATGTTTTTACGATTTAAATTTTATTTTTCATATAATCGATATGAAAAGATAACAAAACTAACAAGGGTGGTAATAATAATAGTAGAAGAAAATAGTTTGAGATTGATCACAATGAATACTATGTGTTACATGAGTACTTTCTTATTATTCACATTTTCTATCTTTCAACACTATTATTGTCACTTTGCATTAAAAAAAAATATTTCATCATTTTTCATCATTATAGTTATTAACAATATTTATCATCTCAACGAACTCAGGTAACTAAGAAAATTTAAAATTAAAGTGACCAAGTTAATCTCAGAAATATTTAGCATATTTAAAATGATCATATTAATATTTGATATATTTACATATTATTGATAAAATTAATCATATCTTCACTACATTTTCCTTGGCAGCACACGACTGAAACCAGCCAAGGTCCATCTTAACTACGGATCTATCAAGTGCCGAGAGAGATCAAATCTCTGAAGGTGCAAAGCTTTCCTCAAGTTTTGCACTCAAAAAAGAAGTTTTCACTTCGAGAGATTTGATCCCTCTCGGCACTTGATAGATCCGTAGTTAAGATGGATCTAGGCTGGTCCCATTAGAGTGCATGTATCATCGCCAAAAGTGGTCAATAAAAAAAAAAAGTACAATTCTTCTCTTAACCTATTTGTAAGTCTGATAGCCTTTAGAGACGTTTCCTTCTTCAAGATTTTCGTACAGATGTTGATCCATTTGCATATTCACTCATCTAAGAAAGAAGGTAGAACATTCCCCTTGATTTTCAGATTGACTGATTTTTTTTTTATACCTAAAAACCTATAGAAAAAAAAGGAAGTTTTTTCTGATGGATAGTCCTCGTACTGATGTAATATCCATTTGAAATGTCCATGTGGTTCATTTTTAGCTGCATAACCACTGAAACCTGAATTCAAAACCCAAAGGTCATACACAACCTAGTTTCGAAGGCATTCTCTACCAGGATGTCATCGTGATGGGATTTAATTTTTAAATTTAATAAAGGGACCATCAAAGTCCCATCTTCATACAGGAGGAAATTGAGCAGCATAACTAGAGAATCCAAAAAGCCATGATACCACCAATTCCAAAATATTCACCGGTAAATGGCACAACAAGGAAAAAAATGAAAAACATCACCGTAAGGAAATGATGCCCAGGAAATGTTAGGACTGAAAATAGTGGAAAAATTGCCACAGGGATGCCAAAATAAGATGGGCTATCTTAACTCTCAGCAAGAGCTTCCAGTATGACTAAAGAAAAAACAGAAAGTAACGGGCCAGAGAGATTCCACCGATAAGCTTGCACCTAAAGAAAGGTGGAAGATCCAGGATAAAGGAAGAAAATGCCACAAAGAAGGTAGAGGGAGATTCTTTATAGACTGAGCAAGGAGACCAGCTGGATCTCACACCCTCATCTCCATGAAGCGACATAATTTTCCCCTGTACTATTCTCAGCGGGTGACATTACGAAATGAACAATTTGCCTCTTATAAATATCTTCCATCCTCGCTTGGAGGTACACACTTCCACCAAAGTGCAGTTGCCTTGTGCTTCTTCAACAACTTAGATTGACAACTCATCATACTGAGGAGCGGGGGAATGACATTTCTAGAAACACGCCTGACAATGATTAGGGGGTGTTATAAGTGAATTTATTCACCACTTACAGGGATAAACAAGTGCTAGAGGCACGTGTACTCATGGTGACTGAATGGACGCGTGGATGGGAGTTAGTGGAGGGGCTCTTTCTAGAGCTGGCCTGGATAGTCTAACACTACTTCCTTAGGGAGAAAAACACCCCTGTTAGCCATCTTATCTGCCTTTCAGTATTTTTCCAAAATCTAACAAATTATTTTTAGCCCAAATCTTAATTTGTGCAGGAGCATCAGGAGCTAGAGAGAGTTTAGGGGATGGAGGTGCTTCAAAACATTTAATTGTATCAAGAGAGCCTATTGTACAACCCAGTAAGGAGAGATGTGTAGGTATGTTACAATCCAAGATAATTTCAAAAGAAAATCTAAATAATGTCGACTTAAACAATAATTTAAGTAACCATATAAATAAACCATTAAAAATAAATTTAAACAATACAAATTTAAAATATGAAGTGCTTTGCTAACCCTAAAAAAAGAGATATGGTAAATAAATACAAATATAAAAAACCACAAATATGGTAAATAAATAAAAACTCTTTTTATACTTACTCCAAAAGAGATATGGTAAATAAATATAAATATAAATAAATTAGAGGTATGGTAAATAAATAAAATATATTTTAAAATATAAATAAACTAGAGGTATGGTAAATAAATAAAACATCTTTGTTATATTTACTCTATAAACCTATTTATATTTACAATAACTCAAAAAAGAGGTTTTAGTTAGGTGAAGCCTCTGGGCCAAATACCATGGGACAAATTATTATTAATGCCATGGGACAAATACCATGGGCCAAACACGATATCTATAAAAGAGGTATGGTAAATAAATAAATATAAAAGAAGTATAAAGATGTAAGGTAAATAAATAGAAATATATCAAATAGGATTAAAAATAAATATAACACCAAATACCATGGACCAGATTATTATTAATACCATGCAACAAAAAAATTATTAACCTTAACATTAATATTAAAATATTAACATTATTAATTATAATATTAATAGTATTATTATTATTAAATATAATATTAATATTAATATATTATAATATTAATATTATTAAATTTAATAACTTTGGATTAATACAATATTAAATTTGTTATATATATATATATATATATATATATATATATATATAAACTCTAGATATATATGGGAGGGAAGAAAAAATACAGATGATAGAGGTGGAGAAATAGGGAGTTAGAAGGGAGAGATGGAGATAAACTGAAGGAGAGGGGAGAGGAAGAATGAAGAATGAAGAGAGAGAGAGGGAGAGGAGTGAGAGCGGTAGAGAAGGGTAAGAGAGGGAGAGGGAGACATAATGATGGAGGTGAAAGAGATAGAAGGAGAAAGGGAGGGATAAGGAGAGAGGATTGGAGGGTAGAGAGAGAGAGAGAAGGGGGAAGAGAGAGGGAGGTAGAAGAGAAAGAGAGGGAGAGAGGAAGGACAAGAGGAGGAGGAGAGAGGGAGGGATAGAGAGATGGAGTTGGAGGTGGGGAGAGGGAGGGAAGAATAAATACATAGAGAGTGAGAAGTGGAGAGAAAGGGAGTGACAAGCGAGATATGGAGAGAGAGTGTATATGTTTAGGGGTGAGATAAAGAGACATAGAAGAAGTGATAGAGAAAAGGGGGAAGAGAAGGAGAGAGAAGAAGAAATGGAGGGATATAGTAACATAGTTGGAGAGAGAGATAGAATGATGGGGGAAGTGAGAATATTTGAGGGAAGAGAGAGAGAGAGCAGAGGCGGGGGTGGATAGAGGGGGGCTAGAGAGAGAGGAATGATGGGAAAGAGGACTTGAGAGATATGAAGAGAGTGATGGGGGGAGATAGAGGATTGTAGGGGAAAAAGAGAGAGAGAGAGAGAGGGAGAGAAAGTGATGGGGGAAGAGAGAGGTAGGTAGGTGAGAAAGGGAGAGAGAGGAAGGAAGGAGAGGGGACTTTAGAGAGAGGAGGGGAGATGGAGGAATATAGGAGGAGAGAGGGATGAATAGAGACATGTAGTTGGAGGGTGGGAGAGGGAGGGATAGAGATATGGAGCTGGATGGGGAAAGAGGGAGGGAAGAAGAAAGCCATAGAGAGTGAGAAGTTGAGAGAGAGAGGGAGTGACAAGGGTGAGATGGAGAGAGAGTGTGTATGTTTGGGGGTGATATGAAGAGACAAAGAAGGATAGATGGAGAGAAGGGTGGAGAGAGAGGCGTATACTAACAAAGTTGGAAGGTGAAGAGAGAGAGAGAGAGAGAGAGATAGGAGATAAAGGAAGAGAGGGAGTGGAGAGAGGTGGGGAAAGAGAGATGGAGATGGAGGGGACAGAGAGGGAGGTAAGAATAAATACATAGAGAGTGAAAGGTGGAGAGAGAGAGAGAGAGAGAGAGAGAGAGAGTGTGATATAGATTGGAGAAAGAGAGTGTATGTTTTAGTGTTGATAGAGAGAGAAAAAGGCAGATAGAGATATAGATGGAAGGTGAATATAAAGAAGAGATAGATGGAGACAGGGAGGGAGGGATAAAGTGATTGATATATATGGAGTGAGAGAGTGTGTGTGTTTGGGGGGTGAAATAAAGAGACAAATAAGGAGAGATGGACAGACATATATAGATATATATGGCGGGGGGAGATAGGGAAGAATATTTCTTGTAATAGATGCATTGATTTTAGTGTAGATGGTGATTTCTAATCCTATTTGATTGGTTGCACTAGATGCACTGATTTTAGTGTAGATGTTGATTTCTAATGATATTTTAATACTTGCACTAGATGCATTGATTTCAATGTAGATGATATCTAATCCTATTTGATTGCTTGCACCAAATGCATTGATTTCAATGTAGATGGTGATTTCTAATCCTATTTGATTGCTTGCACTAGATGCATTAATTCCAACGTAGATGTTGATTTCCAATTATATTTGATTTCTTACACTAGATGCATTGATTTCAATATAGATGATTTTAATCCCATTTGATTGCTTGTTCTAAATGCATTTATTTTAGTGTAAATAGTGATTTATAATCCTATTTCATTTATTTCACTAGATGCATTAATTTAAGTGTAGATGTTGCTTTTCTAATCATATTTGCTTACTTGCACTAGATTAATTGATTTCTAATGTTGAACCGGTCACTTTTGATGCCCATAAAACTCTATTAAAAAAAATCAAATTGAACAAATTGCAAATCCCACTTCCACTTATCGCTTTATCACAATCTCCAAGTTTTATCGCAAATCGCAGATTTAAACCTCATCACAGATCGTAGATTAAAACCTCATCGCAGATCACAGATTTAACCTAATCGCCAATCGTAGATTTAAAACTCATCGCAGATCGCATATTTAAAAATGATCGCAAATCATAGATTCAAATCTTATCGCAGATCGAATATTTAAAACTTATCACATATCACATATTTAAAACTTATCGCAGTATTGCGGATTTAAAGCTGATTTCGTCTATCACAACTTCAATGCTCAAATTGTGATATGTGATGAAAGGCTTTAAGGATGAATTGCGATTTGCAATATTTTACTATGTATGTGTAGTGTTTGAAAGGAGAACACAAATTTATAAAAAAATCTCGATTTACCTTTAATTTACTCTCTGATTTTGTTGCATCTCAGGTCCTCGCTCAATCTATGAATTTATGAATGAATTCTAAGAAATCTCGCTTTCTCAATGGCCTCCATATGATTTCCTCTTTAAAACAAGTTTAGTACAGACAACAATGAATTCTACACACAATATTATTGAAATAAAATACTGAATAAAAAAATAGAGTTCTTCCTCTGACCCTTAATGGTTCGATTTTCATTACAATCCTCTCTACTCTAGTCACCCATCTCTAAAAAAACCCAATGCGGGTTTTTTTCTTTTATTGTTTTAATACGACTATTATATTCTAACAACCTAATCTCTATTCTATAGGTCTAACACACACCTGGGCTAAAAAACCCAATATTTTCTTTCTAATATGGCACTCTATTAAATTTTACGGTAAATATTCATTTAAAATAAACTCAAGAGGTCCAACCAACTTTAATAAAATGATTGTTGACAAATCAGGTCAATAAAATTGATCTCATTTGATGCTCCTACATCACACTCCCACGGAAGAAAATAAAGATCCATCAAATCTTTAGGATTCAATTGATATTTTTGTAGACCTGCTGTAGTCATCCAACTAGCATCCTCTACTACCTGTCCCTTCCATTTGATTATATACTGATAATAGGTCTGTCATCTAGTATTTTTTGTTACTCTTTTCTCCAAGACGACTTGCACTTCCTTCTTGGCTACATTTTGCATCTGTTACTTCCAATTCAGAGTTTAAACCTCCTCCTTTGCAGGTTCATATTGTGAATCTACCTCTGTTTCCTTATATGGGAAGAAATTTGCAACAGTAAGGATATGTGAAATTCCAACTCCTTCTGGTTTCTCAATCTCATAAGCATTGGTGGAAAACTTCCTCAAAATTATTCATGGTCTTATATTTTTCATTTTTAGTTTGTTATAGGTCCCGATGAAAAATATTTCCTTCCTTTATTTACCATGACTAAATTACCCACTTGAAACTCCTTTTTTGTCCTCTTCATACCAGCCCTCTACTTATACTTACTATTGCTTTCCTGTAATCTCTGCTTGAAATCTTCCTGCAACTTTTGCATCTATTCAGCAAATTCTTTAGCCTTTGTGCTCCGTGTCTTTTTCTTACCCAAATCTCTAAGCTCAAATATTCATCTCGGATGCATCCCAAAATTAATCTGAAATGGACTCATTCCGATACTCTGGTTAGGAGTATCATTTTAGGGAAATTAAGCTTGAGCAAGAACCAAATCCCATTGCTTTGGATTTTTATAAACAAAACTTCTTAATATGTTTCCTATGCTCATGTTCACCACTTCAGTTTTCCCATCCGTCTAGGGATGATAGGTTGAACTAAAACGAAGGTTTTCACCCAACTTCCTCCATAGAGTCCTCCAGAAATGTCCTACCAACTTTGTATCCCTATTTGAGACAATACTCACAGGTAGTTCATGTAATCTTACAATTTTTGAGAAAAAAAAATTAGCAATGTGAGTTGCATCAGTAGTTTTCCTACAAACAATGAAATGAACCATTTTTGAAAACCTGTCTACAACAACATAGATATGATCATGTCCTCTTTGAGTTTTTTTCAAAACCAAAACAAAATCCATGCTGACCACATCCTAAGGTCTGTTGGGTATTGGCAATGGTTGATATAATTCAATGTTTTGGCTTCTTGCTTTGGCATGTTGACAAACCTTGCACTTCTCAACAAAAATTTTGATATTAGTTTGCATCTTTGGCCAATAATAAAAATCACTTACTTGAGCGAATGTTTTATCCTGCCCAAAGTTTCAAGACATTCCTCCACTTTGTTTTTCTTTAATCAAATTTTCCCTCATGGAGAATTTAGGAATACACAGTTTATTGTTCTTGAACAACAATCCTCCTTGAATCATGTAGTCGAACCACTAGATTCTATTATGAACCACAAGATTTTTAACAACTGCATATATTTCTTTCAAATCTGTGTCTCCCTTGTACATATCAATCATCTCTTCAAACCCCAAAATAACAATCTTCAATTCCTGCACAACCATATTTACTCTCCTCAAAGCATCAACAACTTTATTTGAGTTACCGCTTATGTGATTGATTACAAAGGTAAAAATCTGCAAAAATTCCACCCACTTAGCATGCTTTTGGCTGAAGTTTGGCTAATTACTTTAAACTGCGGTGCATGATTATCAGAATACAACATAGATTCCTTGGGTAACAAGTAATGCCTCCATTTCTTTAAAATCTGCACAATGGCATATAATTATTTATCGTAATATGAGTACTTATGCTTGACCTCATTAAAATTTTCACTAAAATAAGCTATTGGTCTCTGCTATTGACTCAAAATAGCTCCAATTGCTATTCCGCTAGCATCAGTCTCAACCTCAAAAACTTTCTCAAAATTCGGCAAGGCAAAAACAGGTTTTTCGGTGATCTTTTTTAACAGCTTGAAGTTCCGATCTATTGCCTCTGTCCACTTAAATGGCTGGTTTCTCTCCTTTATTTTTTCAACTGTCGGTGGATAGATCTGACTAAAACTTCCCGCTGACCTCCATATGGTTTCCTCTTCAAAACAAATTTAATACAAACAACAATGAATTCTACACACAATATTTATTGAAATAAAATACTGAGTAAAAAAATAGAGTTCTTCCTCCAGCCCTTAATGGCTTGGTTTTCATTACAATCCTCTCTACTCTATTCACCCCTCTCTAAAAAAACCCTAATGCAATTTTTTCCTCTTTTATTGTTTTAATAGGGCTATTCTATTATAAGAACCTAATCCCTATTCTATAGGTCTAACACACACCTACGCTAAGAAACCAAACATTTTCTTTCTAATCCGACACTCTATTAAATTTTACAATAAATACTCATTTAAAACAAACTCAAGAGGTCCAACGCTCTTTACTAAAATGATTGTTGACCAATGAGGTCATTAAACTTGATCTCATTTGATGCTCCTGCATCAAACTCTCGAGGAAGAAAATAATTATCCATCAAATCTTTAGGAATCACTTGATATTTTTGTAGCTCTGTTGTTGTTATATAACTAGCCTCCTCAACTGCCTATCCCTTCCATTTGATTACATACTGATAATAGGTTTGTCCTCTATTATTTTTTGTTACTCTTTTCTCCACGATGGCTTCCACTTCCTTCTTGGTTTTATTTGGCATATTTTCCTACCAATTCAGAGTCTAAACCTTCTCCTCTACAGGTTCACCTTTTGATTCTACCTTTGGTTCCTTGCATGGGTACAAAACTACAAGATTAAAGATAGGTGATATTCCAACTCCTTTTGGTAGCTCAATCTCATAAGCATTGGTGGAAAACTTCCTCAAAATTCTGCATGGTCCTATCTTTTTCATGTTTAGTTTGTTATAGGTCCTGACAGGAAATCTTTCCTTCCTTAAGTAAACCATGACTAAATCACCCACTTGAAACTCCTTTTTTGTCCTCTTCATATCAGCCCTCTACTTATACTTATTGTTCCTTTCCTGTAATATTTTCTTGACATCTTCCTCCAACTTCTGCATCTGTTCTGCAAATTATTCAGCCTTTGCGCTCCATGTATCTTGTTTACCCAAATCTCTAAACTCATATATTCCTCTGGGATGAATCCTAAAAATAATTTGAAATGGAATCATTCTGATACTCTGGTTAGGAGTATCATTGTAGAAAAAATCAGCTTGAGCAAGCACCAAATCCCATTTCTTTCGATTTTTATAAACCAAACTTCTTAATATGTTTCCTGAGCTCCTGTTCACCACTTCAGTTTCCCCATCCATCTAGGGATGATAGGCTAAACTAAATTTGAGGTTTGCACCTAGATTCATCCATAGTGTCTTCCCGAAATGTCCTACGAACTTTGTATCCCTATCTGAGACAGTACTCATAGGTAGCCCATGTAATCTTACAATTTCTGATAAAAACAAATTAGCAATGGGAGTTGCATCACTATTTTTCCTACAATCAATGAAATGAGCCATTTTTGAAAGCCTATCTACCACAACATATATAGAATCATGTCCCCTTTGAGTTTTTGGCAAACCCAAAACGAAATCCATGCTGACTGCATCCCAAGGTCTGTTGGGTATTGCCAATGATTGATATAATCCAGTGTTTTGGCTTCTTCCTTTGGTATGTTGACAAACCCTGCACTTCTCAACAAACTTTCTGATATCAGTTTGCATATTTGGCCAATAATAAAAAGCACTTACTCGAGAGAATGTTTTATTTTTCCCAAAGTTTCCGGACAGTCCTCCACTTTGTTTTTCTTTAATCAAATTTTTCCTCACGGAGCATTTAGGAATACATAGTTTATTGTTCTTGAAAAACAATCCTCCTTGAATCAGGTAGTCCAGCCACTAGCTTCTATTATGAATCACAGGATTTTGAACAGTTGCATATATTTCTTTAAAATATGTGTCTCCTTTCTACATATCAATCATCTCTTCAAAATCCAAAATACCAATCTTCAATTCTTGCACAACCAGATTTACTCTGCTCAAAAGCATCAACAAATTTATTTGACTTACTGCTTTTGTGTTTGATTACAAAGGTAAAACTCTGCAGAAATTTCACCCACTTAGCATGCTTTTGGCTCTACTTTGGTTGATTATTTATAAATTGCAGTGCATGATTATCGTAATACAACAAAAATTCCTTGGGTAACAAGTAATCTTCAAAGCCTGCACAATATAATATAATTCTTTATCATAAGATGAGTACTTCCACTTTTCCTCATTCAAATTTTCACTTAAATAAGCTATTGGTCTCTACTCTTGACTCAAAACAATTGCAATTTCTATTCCGCTAGCATCAATCTCAACTTGGAAAACTTTCTCAAAATTCGGCAAGGCCAAAACAATTTTTTTGTTGATCTTCTTTTTTAACAACTTGAAGTTCTGATCTGATGCCTCTGTCCACTTAAATGGTTGGTTTCTCTCCTTTATTTTTTAAACTATCAGTGCATAGATATGACTAAAACTTCTTATAAAATTTCTGTAAAAACTTGCAAGACCATGAAAAGTTCTTACCTCAAAAATGCTTCTTGGAGTTGGCGAATTCAAAATCACTTGAATATTTTTTGGGTCCATCTTCAAACCTTCTTCTTAGACTACAAATCCTAAGTAAATGAGTTCCGTTTTCATGAAACTACACTTATTCAAATTTATTAGCAGTTTCTCCTTTTGCAAAGTATTTAAAACCAACTTAATATGCTCCAAATGCTCTTCCTTATTCCGACTGAAAATCAGAATCTCATCAAGATAGACTATCACAAATTTTCCTTCATATTCTTTTAAAACCTCATTCATCAATCTCATAAATGTACTCGGTGCATTAGTAGACCAAGAAGGCCTCACTGACCATTCATACAACCCATTTTTGGTCGTAAATGCAGTCTTCCATTCATCCCCTTCTCTAACCCTTATTTGATGGTACCCACTCTTCAGATATATTTTATAAAAATACTTCGACCCACTGAAATAATCCATGAAATCATCCATACGTGGCAAGGGAAATTGATACCTGATAGTGATATTGTTTATTTCTCTGTAGTCAGTACACATGCATCATTCACCACCTTTCTTTGGACTGAGCACTGCTGGTACGACACACGGACAAAGGATTTCTCTTATCAATCCTTTATCCAACAACTCCTATACCTATCTTCTGATTTATTCATTCTCCCAAGGAGTCAATCTATATGTTGCTTTTTTTGGTAAACTTATATGAGGTATTAATTTTATGTGATCGCTAATAATTTTGATTGGTGGCAATGCACTTGGTAATTCATCAACAATTATGTCAGCATAATTATCTAGTAGATTTTTAATTTCCACAAGAAGATTGTATAAATTGGGAGAAGTCAAAATTACCTTGGGTTTACCTAGAAAAGAAAAATGTATTTCTTCCTCCTTCTTGACTTCTCACAGCAATTATTTTCCACTAATCAACATAACACTATTTCCAGCTGCTCGTTTGTCTACTTCATCCTTCAAAGGAAACAATGTGTGCTTCTTACCATCCTTCTCTAAGGTATAGGTGTTCTTTCTTCCATCATGAATGGATTTCCTATCAAAATGCCAAGGTCTTCCCAGCAATATGTGGCACATGTCCATTGTCATCACATCACACGTTATAACATCTTTATATGTCGCAATCTATATCTCCACTATGCATTGTTATGTTAATAAAATTTGATGTCCCTTCTGTAGCCATGACACTTTGTAAGGTGCAGGGTGTACCATCTTAACCAACCCCAATTTCTCAAACATATTTGTGGAAACAATATTACCAGTGCTTCCAATGTCAATCACAACCCTGCAACATTATTATTTAGACTTACATACAGTATTTAATAAGCTCTTCCTTTGAGTTGGCTCATTTTCTTCCTTCTCTGCCTTAAGAAATACTCTTTTTAACAATAAGGACTCTCCTGCCTCAGGTGGTTCTTCCTTCCCCATGACCCGAGGGTTTTCTTCCTTTGCCTCAGCTACATTCACATTCCATGGATTTTTTGGTTTATTATGAGGACAGTCCCATGATCGGTGTCACCATTCTCCACATGTGTAACACTAAATTTCTCTTCCTCGACCTCTACCTATGGTTACAAATCTCCCTCTACCAAAGTATTCTCTACGTGGTGGTCTGCTATTCGAACCTCATGCTTCATTCTGTGAGTGCTAGAACCTAGATCTGGAAGCTCTTCTTCCTCTTTCTGGACTTTTACCTCTATTCCTCTAACTTTGATTTCTCAACATTTTCTCCTCTTCTTTCAAAGCTGCTTGATAGGCATATTCAATTGTCTTCAAACTCAACAGAATGATTTCATCTTGTATGTCATATCTCAAGCCATTTATATATTTGGCTACCTTTTCTACATCATCCTCAGCATGTCCTGCTCTAATGCTCAGCATGTAAAACTCCTTCGTGTACTCCTTGACAGTTATTCCTTTCTACCTCAAGTTCTGTAACTGTCTGAAAATATTCAACTAGTAATCTCTAGGAAAAATTTTACTTTTCAACTTACTCACCATTTTGTCCCACTGCTTAGTATTGGGCTTTCCCTTCCTCTCTCTCGATGTTTATAACTAATCCCACCAGATAGCTGCATGGCCCTTCAATTTGGTAGCTGAAAATTTCACCTTCTTTTTATCATGAACCTCCTAAAAGTCAAAATACTTATCTAACGAACTGATCTAGTCCATAAACTCTTCCACATTAAGGTTCCCTTCATACAAAGGTATTTCCACCTTTGGTCTTCCACTTTCTTTGACCAACATCTTGATAACCTTGGTGGTTTCGCTTTCTTCCTCTTCTTCTTCCTCACAGGATTCCTCTGCAGCACTAGCATCCCCCTCATCAGGTGCTCTCCTTTGAGAAGTTTCGATTGTCTCCATTCTTGTGTGAAGATGTTGAATCTCTTCGAGCAATACTACATTGGATTCATGCCTTCCCCGACTTATTCTAGATCCTCTCGTGGGTGGAGTATTTACTGAAGTTCTAAGAGCAGAACTCAAGTTTTATCTGCAATTTGATACCAAATGATGCTGAGCCGACCACTTTTGATGCTCGTAAAGCTCTATAAAAAAAACTAAAATTACACAAATGCCAAATCTGGCTTCCACTTATCGCTTTATCGCAATTTCCAAGGTTTATTGCAAATCGTTGATTTAAACCTCATCACAAATCACAGATTTAAACATCATTGCAGATCACAGATTTAACCACATCGCAGATCGTAGATCACAGATTTAAAACTTATCGCAGATCACAGATTTAGAAATTATTGCAGATCGTAGATTTAAAACTTATCGTAGATGGTCGATTTAAAACTTATCGCAGTATCATGGATTTAAATCTCATCACAATATCGCGAATCACACCAATCTCCTCATTGCATTTAGGCTATCACAACTTCAATACTCAAATTTTGATATGCGATGAAAGACTTTAAGGATCAATTGTGATATGCGATATTTAACTATGTATGCGCAGCGTTTGAAAGGAGAACATAGAGTTATAAACAATTTTGGATTTAGCTTTAATTTACTCTCTAATTTTGTTGCATCTCGGGCCCTGTCTTAATCTGTGAATTTATGAATGAATTCTAAGAGATTTGGCTTTCCTAATGGCCTCCATACTGTTTTGCCTTTCACACAAATTTAATACAGACAACAATGAATTCTACACACAATATTTATTGAAATAAGATACTGAATAAAAAAAATAGAGTTCTTCCTTCGGACCCTTAATGGCTTGATTTTCATTACAATCCTCTGTAATCTACTCACCCCTCTCTAAAAGAACCCCAATGAAATTTTTTTTATTGTTTTAATACGGCTATTCTATTCTAACAACCTAATCCATATTCTATAGGTCTAACACACACCTAGGCTAACAAACCCAATATTTTTCTTTCTAATCTGGCACTCTATTAAATTTTATAATAAATACTCGTTTAAAATAAACTCAAGAGGTCCAACCCTTTTTACTAAAATGATTGTTGACCAATCAGGTCAATAAAATTGATCTCATTTGATGCTCCTGCATCAAACTCCCGTGGAAGAAAAGAATGATCCATCAAATCTTCAGGATTCACTTGATATTTTCGTAGCTCTACTCCTGCCATCCAACTAGCATCCTCAACAGCCTATCCCTTCCATTTGATTAGATGCTGATAATAGGTCTGTCCTCTAGTCTTTTTTGTTACTCTTTTCTCGAGGACGTCTTCCACTTCCTTCTTGGCTGCCTTTCGCATCTGTTCCTTCCAATTCAGAGTCTAAACCTCCTCCTCTGCAGGTTTATCTTGTGATTCTGCCTCTATTTCCTTGTACGGGTACAAATCTGCAACATTAAAGATAGGTGATATTCCAACTCCTTCTGGTAGCTCAATCTCATAAGCATTAGTGGAAAACTTCCTCAAAATTTTGCATGGTCCTATCTTTTTCATTTTTAGTTTGTTATAGGTCTTGAAAGGAAATATTTCCTTCCTTAAGTAAACCATGACTAAATCACCCACTTGAAACTCCTTTTCTTTCATCTTCATATCACCCCACTGCTTATATACTTACTGTTGCTTTCCTATAATCTTTGCTTCACGTCTTCCTGCAACTTCTGCATCTGTTCTACAAATTCATAAGCCTTTCTGCTCCATGTCTCTTGCTTACCCAAATATCTAAGCTCATATATTCCTCTCAGATGCATCCAAAAAATAATTTGAAATGGACTCATTCTGGCACTCCGGTTAGGAGTATCATTGTAGGAAAATTCAGCTTGAGAAAGCACCAAATCCCATTGCTTTGGATTTTTATAAACCAAACTTCTTAATATGTTTCCTAAGCTCCTACTCACCACTTTAGTTTTCCCATCCATCTCGGGATAGGCGAAACTAAAACTGAGGTTTGCACCTAGCTTCCCCCACAGGGTCCTCTAGAAATGTCCTACGAATTTTGTATCCCTCTCTGGCTTTCCCGATGGCCTCCATACGGTTTCCTTTAAAAAAAAAAAAACAAATAATAATTAATTCTACACACAATCTTTATTCAAATAAAATAATGAATAAAAAAAAACCGAGTTCTTCCTCTGACCCTTAGTGGCTCGATTTTCATTACAATCCTCTCTACTCACCCCTCTCTAAAAAAACCCCAATACAAATTTTTTTTCTTTTATTGTTTTAATACAACTATTCTATTCTAACAACCTAATCTCTATTCTATAGGTATAACACACACCTAGGCTAACAAGCCCAATCTATTCTTTCTAATCTCGCACTCTATTAAATTTTACAATAAATACTCATTTAAAATAAACTCAAGAGGTCCAACCCTCTTTACTAAAATGATTGCTGACCAATGAGGTGAATAAAATTGATCTCATTTGATGCTCCTGCATCAATTTCGCTGTAGATGTTAGTTTCTAATCCTATTTTCTTACCTGCACTAGATGCATTGATTTGAGTGTAGATGTTGATTTCTAATCCTATTTGATTACTTGCATTAGATGCATTGATTTTTAGTGTAGATGTTGTTTTCTAATCTTATTTGATTTCTTTCATTAGATGCATTGATTTTAGTGTATATGTTGATTTCAGATTTGATGTAATTGGATGTATGATGGTACATCAATTTTAAAGTCATTGGATTAATAGTGTGCATCGATTTTAGTGTAAGAACAAAAAGCTATTGACAATGTATATTGATTTTTGTGTTATAGTAATTAAACCTATTAATATTGGAGAGCAAGATAGATAAGGTAAGATGTTTAGCTAAATATTTAAATGGTTTAGGATTTCAACTGTCTTTTTCATATAATCCATATGAAAGGATGACAAAACTAATATAGTTTGAAATTGATCACAATGAAGACTATTTGTAATTATGTACATTAATATTATTCATATTTTCTATGATTCAATATTATTACAGTGTCACTTTGCATTCAAAAAATTTATTTCATCAATTTTCATCATTAAAGTTATTTTACAATATTTATCATCTCAACAAAGTGAGGTAGCTAAGCATATTTAAAATTAAAATGACTCATTGACATATTTAGCATATTTAAAATGGTTATATTAATATTAGATGCATTTACATATTATTGATAAAATTAATCATATGTTAATATGTTGCTCATATTATTGATAGATTTTCCTTGGTTGCACACTACTAAAACCAACCTAGATCCATTAGATCCAAAGTTAAGATGGATTACGCTGGTAATTAGACAATGCCAATGAATAAGGAAGAAACTGAATTGCTTTGAATTCTGTTTAGATTCAAGTGCAAATGTATGTGAAGCATCATAATCTTGGTAACCACACATTTGATATTTCCATATCCAATTCCAAAAGAGATTTTTATTTTTTATTTTTATCAAACTAATTAAATATATCAATTTTATAAAAACTAAAGAAACTACATAAAACTTTCAAAACTAAACTAAAAACATTCATTTCACCTATATAAATAAAAGAAGAAGAATTCAATTATTGTTTTATGTAGAATACCAAATACTGATGGATATGAGACTCAACTTTTCAGATTTAGACTTCAATTTTCATGTTTTAAACTCACATTAAACTTTTAATATTGTGAATGCTATATAATGCTAGAATTTTCTATAATTTTATTTCAAATTGATTATATATGAAGTAAATTTTTAAATTACTCATAAAATTGACAATTTGACAAATTAAGTAGCTATGATTAATGATATTCAGATTATTCGATATTTAAATAAGGAAGATAGGGATTGAATACCCTGGAATGGAATGTAAACCAGGACATTCAAATTGAAATATGGTCATTCACATTGAAATATTATGATTATGAGGGTGATATAAAATTAAATAAATAAAATGCACGTTCTTCTGAGTTGATTGGCTCGCAAAAGAAAGCGGATGTCACGGCCTATCTGGAAATTGTGGGGAATCTACAGCCAAAATCGTGAACCGATGGAATATTAGCGTAGCACGGAGAGCATGTTTGTACAGCAAAAATGGGTGCTGATCACTGCACAGCTAAAGGCAATCCTCTTTTTCAAAACTGGAATGACTGGTACAAACACAGAGATGAAGGGTTCGTATGAAGAGGGCAGATTTGGGAGAATTTAAAAAGTTTTGATGGACACATTATGCGTACCCTAGCCATTCATAGAATCATACGTGGAGATTTGAATCGGTGGACAGAGACCAGCAAATATCACTATCTTCTCACAATATCCAGAAAATATTAATTTTGGCATATGGATGTGAATGGTGTGTGACAGATTGAGATTTTTATTCAGAGTGTAGATTTTGAAAATATTTTATATCAAAATTTGATGAGTAAGAATCTGTTTGAATAATTGTTTTGCAATAATTTCAAAATATTTCCAAAATCTACAATCAAATCAAATTCAATTTCTTCTCACTAAAAAATATAACATTCAACTTTTTCGAACTAACAATCTTTTAATTTTTATATCTTTATCAAATTCAACTTCTCGGAGCTAACCATCTTTAAATTTTTTGGTTTTGTTGTTTTTTACAAACTAGTACGAGAATATGGGCAGCCATAAGTGTGAAACTTGCTACCGTCCTTTGTTTGTATATTTGTCTTACAATTATCTCAAAATATTCCTATAATCTACAGTCAAATCAAATTCAACTTTTCTCAACTAAATCTGTTAACTCTTAGGGATTTTTTTGTTTGGTTGCTTTTTACAGACTGGTACGGGATTATCGGTAGCAATCAGTGTCTGCAAAGAAGCTTGCTACTGTCCTCGGATGGACTATAGCTCTTATGATTTGGTTGTTTTTACAAACTTGTACGGGATTGTGGGTGGCAGTCAGTTTCTGCAAGAAGTTTGCTAATGTCATCGAACGGAATATCGCTCTTATGATTTAATTGCTCTTACAATCTCGTACGGTACTCGGCTGAAATTGACCATTCTGCATCAGCTAGTTTGTTTCTTCGTGACAAATTCAAGAGCCATACGAGAGATTAACTTGTGGCTTTGTCCTCATTTGTAGTGTTTTTTTTTTCGTTGTGGGGTAGAAATGGATTTCGCACCCTGTTTTAATTTGATAATTGTGAGAGATTAACTTGTGGTTTTGAAATTGACCATTCTCTATTAGCTAAGTGGTCTTCTTAGTCACAAATTTAACTTGTGACTTTGTCTTCATTTATAGTGTTTTTTTAATAATTGAATTGTTCTATTTTTTTTTGGTAAAAATAGCTTCCACAACGTATGGTAATTTGATAACTATAACCTTGATTTCCATAAATTTCCTCCTATTTTAATCAAAATCTTCCAAAAAAATTCGATTATTTTCCCAACAAAAACGTCACCTCCTTAGACTACCCGTTAGCTTGTTTCTCGCTGTGAAGTCTCTATCACTGGACATGAACGTCGAGCTGACTGCGATTCTTTGATTCCATCTTTATTCCTTCGACCGACACTAAAATCTGGACCCATGCAGAAAGACTAGCACCGCCCTTCAGAGGGCGGTGAAGTCAAGTGAGTGGCACTGGCACTGGCACTGGCTTAAAGCTGCAGCGCAGTTAAAAAAAAACAACAAAACAGTACAGGACAGCAGAAGAAGAAGTGATGATGGGGATGATTTGCGGAGCACTTGAAACAAGATTTGGAAAGGCCGGGAGAAAAAGCGCTTTGGGATTGGGTGGAGTTCGGTGGCACCACCACTATCGCTGCTGCAACCGACAGGTGCTGACAAACAGCCTTCTACTTTTCACAAACCGACATATATAATCACTGAATTTGGCCACATGGTCACAATAAGATTCTTGTCTAAAGGTATGGACTCTGAGATTTGGACATGTTAAAGGTAGTTAGGGTGGTGGAGGATTGGTTAGAAAGGCGGCTGGCCACCGTCACAACTGAAACAAGTACAAGCAACGACTAATAGTAGTAAGAGTACAATGCAAATAAAGTATCTAAAACTATCATACTTTGAAAAACTAAATATTTTATTTCATTTTAGTTTAAGATTGGAAAATTCTACAATGCTACGCATTTGAATGGATTTGTAATTTTAAGTTAATTAAAAAATATCTTTGTCAATAAGGTTTTCTTATGTTAAGTTTTGCTGGCCATATTTGGCCAATAAGATCGACATAAAAGTTAACACGTAGCCAAAAGAACCAGAAATGATGCCTTCAAAAAAAAATTCAGCTTAACTGGATCCGGAAAGCATGTCTCCCGCGTTGTATCACGTGGCGAGAAGAACCAGAGGCAATGCCTTCAACTCTTTCTTCAACAAAATTGGAATCGGAAAGCATGTCCCATGCGTTGTATTTTTCATTGACGAGGTACGGTGATCCATAAATGGTTGTGGATATTCCACTTGACAGTTCACAAATTGGATAATAATTTATATTAAAATACTGAAATTTTACATTATTACACTTTTATTAAAATTTTAGATTTGTAGATCTAACTGTAATTAGTGCATGCATATGAATGGAAATTATGTGGAAAAGTAGACAATGACAAAGTAATCTCACACACACATAAGACACAGGATATGCTCTCTCGGAAACCCTTTGGGGAGAAAACAAAGCTCGAAAGTGAGGTCGCTTCGCTCTCTTTCTCTATTTCAAAATATGGGTACAAAAAAGAAATGTCTATGGCCCGTGGGCTGCGATAATACACATATCCGCTTTGTCTGTTCTACCTCCTATCTCTCCTAGATATCTTTGCTCAGTTATGGAACAAAGTGCTCTCGGAAGAATGGAATGCATCTTCCTCCTAGTGGTTTGGTTATAACACAGTCTGATAACTTACTAGTCATTAATCATGTCTTGAATGACTTTTACATCATAATCACGTGTCTAGCCCAATTTCCATGAATAACGGGTATTGACACGACATCCTCTCGAACTATAGGTGTGAAAACATGAATGTCAACTTCTGAGTGACATAACTTTTTCATACGAATTCTGATTGACGCACTTCTTGCGTCGTGGGAAATATATTTGTGTTTAGAATAACATTTTATGTTGTAGTGACAAACTGGAAAAATTTTACTCCCAAAAAATGTCATTTTATTCCTCAAAACGCTCCCGAAAGGTTTGAGAGCTTGTTTTTCCAAATTTTGTCCCGTTGGTAAAAACGGTCCCATGAGCTAATTCCTCCAATTTCTCAACTCCAAATGCATCGAGATGGATGAAAAAAAATATAATGATCCAATATGGATCACACCTCCCCATTTTGGGAGGCTTTTGGTCACTAAAAGCTTTTATTGAATGAGGTGAAGAAAATTTTCCTCCACCTTCTCTCTGGTGTACCATTTAACTTTTCCTGAAAGTTGTCCCTTCAACCTAATTTGAAAAAGGTCATGTTGCCCATGTCTTGTAGTTTTGGACCTCCTCTATGAAACTATATCTTCTGTCAACTCTGCTTGAGCATCTAGTGCGAAATTCTGTACACAAGGTAGGACATGTTCCTCTTCCTGATCTAGCATGGAAGACTCATAGAGTTTCAAACTACATTCAAAACTGAGTAAATGTGAATATATGGTGCTAATCTGAGTCGATAAGTATTATCAACCACCTTTTCCAATATCTCAAAGGGACCATACATTAGAGCCTTCATTTTCTTTCTAGGCCCATGCACCCTTTCCTTGTTCAACTGTAACCATACTCTGTCTCCCATCTTGAATGACTTCTCTATTCTCTGTTGATCATGTATGGCCTTATACTTCTCCTGAAACTTTTGTAGTGTTTCTTGTACGTATAGATGGATATGCCTAATATTCTCTATAGTTTTTGAGCCCTCAAAGCATCTCCTATAAAATATTCCCTCGCTCCTTGCTTCCCATATGCAACATCCAAAGGTGAAAGTTGCAAATATCGAAAATAATTTTCAAATGGGGACTTTCATGTAGAAGTGTGGACTACTCTATTAAAATAATGGTGTATATATACCAGCTTTTCATCTTAGGACTTAGTATGCTTTAGCTTGTCTCCCCTTAGAAGCTGCACCAAAGTCTCGTTGATTACTTATGTCGTCCCATCTGTGTGTGGATGGAATGTCGTAGATATCTTCAACTTTGTGTCCATCCTCTCCCACAATGGAGTCCAAAATTCACTGAGAAATATTGTATCCCTGCTTGAAATTATGCTCCTTGATATCCGAAAGTGCACCCACACTTGTCCAATGAACAAGTTTTCTACTTCTTGGCTGTTGATGGTCTTATTATAGGGAATCATAACATACATCTTGTTGAATCTGTCAGCTACCACGAAAATGTATTCATGTCCCTTCTTGGTTGTCGGTAAACCTCCCACAAATTATATGGAAATTATTTCTGAAGGATGAGTATGTACAAGTAACAGATAATATAGACCATGTTTCATGTTTCTAGGCTTGCTGGAATAACAAGGCATGCATCCTTTTATGAACCTCGCTACCTTCTCTTGCATCTTGAGCCAATACACATACCTATGTAATTTAGTGTTATGAAACTAGATCACAAAATAGAAGAAATCATAGATCAATGCCTTATAAATCAGCCTCTTCGAGGAGGAAACCTCCTTTACATTACATAAATGAACAATTCTTCAATTATATAATGAAAAAATCTCCTTTCTATACATAGGAGTCCAATGAGTCACAATATAATCCTAGCTGACATAAAAATAACAATGTAAGGGCAAGACAATAACAATAGTGGGCTTTTATGGGGCACAATAATAACAATATGGGGACTACATGGGTACAACAATAACAATAAGGGGGCTATAATAACAATAAAGATAAGCGGATACACTAGTATTATAGGGACCTAGTATGCCCCTCTCCTTCAAATAAGTGTTTTCCTAAACGCTTAAGTAGCTTTCGATGCTTCTATATAAAATTCTCATCCTCCGATGTCGAATCTTTAGCAGGTAAGTTCTTCCACTTGATGATACACTCTGAAATTGATCGATTTCACAGTTGTCAAATTCTTTTTTCTATGACCGCTTCAGGTTCCAATATGATATTTCCTTCTTTTTCATGTTCTGACAATATTTTTGGAACTGGGAGCTTGTCACATATAACCTTCTTTAAGCATGAAACATGGAAAACTAGGTGCAACTTGGGAAGATGCAGGAAGCTTCAATTTGTATGCCATAGTACCAATATCTTGCAACACCTTCTAAGGAACATAACACTTTTGTGATAATTTATAATCATTCTTTGCTTTCTTGAGGGACATTTGTTTGTATGGTTGTAGCCGTAAAAATACCCAATCACATACATCAAAACTTCTTTCATTGCGATGTTGATTTGTCTATTGTTTCATTCAATTCTGCACTGAAGTGAGGTTATCCTTTAAGATTTAGAGAAATTTTTGTTGATGCTCGATGTGATCTTCCACTGCTTGAACCTTATACTTTTCTCTTAATTATGATGTGATGGATGGTGGATGATACCCATAAAGTGTCATAAATGGGGTCATTTTTTCTGCAGTATGGAAGGAAGTGTTATACCATCATTCACCCAAAGGTAACCACTTGAGTCATTGTGTTTGTTTATCATATACAAAGCAAGGAAGATATCCTTCCAAAAATTTGTTTACTATATCAATTTTCCCATCAGATTCAGGATGATATGACGAACTATGAGCTAATCGAGTACCCAAACAAGAAAATAATTTCATCTAAAAATCTCTTCTAAAAATGGGATCTATGTCACTTACAATGATCTTTGGGTTTCCATGTAGCTTTTGAATTATTTCCATAAATGTAGTAGTAATTGTACAAGCTTTAAATGGATGAGATAATGCAAAAAAGTGTGCATACTTGGTAATTCTGTAAACTACCACCATGATGACAGTCTTTCCTTCGGACTTGGTTAAACCTGTGATAAAATCTATTGAAACCTCCTCCCAACGTTGAATTAGAATGGATAACAGTTGTAACAGACATGGGGTCTTAAATGTCTCAACTTTATTTTGTTGGAAAACCAAACATTCTGCCACAAAATTTTGAATATCATATTTAAGGGCATCCCAAAAAAAATCATTCTTGACCCTGTGGTAAGTTTTTAAAAATCACGAGTGCCTTCCTAAGGGAGAGGTGTGCAATTCCAAAAGAATCTTTTGTTTGAGTTATTAATTATTAAAAATATATAAGCGATATTTGTACCTGTTAGGTCCCTATATTACTAGTATAGTCCCTTATTGTTATTAGTGTAACCCCCTTATTTTTATTATTGTACCCTTGTAACCCCCATTTTGTTATTATTGTGCCCTTAAATTATTGTTGTTAGGTCGGCTAGGATTACATTGTGGCCCACTAGGATTACATTATGGCCACATGGACTCCTATATATAGAAAGGAGGTTTTGTAAATTGTATCATCAAGAATTGTTCATTTATGTAATGTATTGGAGGTTGCCCCCTCGAAGTGGCTTATTTCTAAGGCGTTGATATCTCTTTTCTTCTATTTTTGGAGCTGGTTACACAAAATTTGGTATCAGAGCTTTGGATTCTAGGGTTTCGCTGCTCCAAACAGGTCATCGTGGAATTTTCGCTATAACTTTTTTTCTACGAAGTTTCAGAAGCTGAAATTTTTAGGGTGCGAAGCTGAAATCCTGAGGAATATTGTCTAAAAATTTCAGAGCTTGGTTCGCAATATTTTCGGAGATATCATCTGTGGAAGTTAGGTATTTTTTCAAGCTCCTAAACAGGTCATCGTGGAATTTTCGCTATAATTTTTTTTTTTTTTTTTGTACGCAGGGTCAGAGTCTGAAATTCATATGGTGCGAAGCTGAAATCCTGAGGAAATTCGTCAAAAAATGTCAGAACTTGGTTCGCAATATTTTTGGAGATATGATCCGTGGAAGGTAGTGCTTTTTCAGGCTCCTGAATTTCATCTCAAAGAGGTGATCGTGGGAAAAGTTCAATAACTCTCTCTCTGAAGATTGGATTGGAGTGCCGTCAAAAGTGGTCGCAAGTACACGGCCTGTAGTTTCTTGGCTATCAATTTCAGAGACAAAGGAAAAAACAGTGACACGTGGCAAGTCGTACAAGTTCGCTCTACTGAACCAGTCCAGAATTAGGTCATTGTGGGAGATTGGACACAACTTTGTCTTGGAGAATCCAAATCGGGTCAGACCTGTGGCATTTGAAAGATAATGGGGAGGGCTACATTGAGTACGAAATTAGGATATTGAAGTGCGGTAAAGATAATCCAATTTCAAAACAAAACAACCAGCGAGAAAAAAGTGTGCATTTTTTTTCCAGATTGCATAAGTCTTGTTTGAAGGAGAATAGATTTAGATTGATTCCAAGGGCATATTGTAGAATATATATCGATGTTGGGTTCTAAAAGATGCCCCGAAAAAATTCAACACCCATTAAGCCTTCGGAAGGGTCTCTTTATGACTCATGAATATGAATAATTGCAACATGATCTATCAAAATTACCAAACTTCGTGCAACAAATTTCACTCTCGCAAAGAGCGACAAAAAATGAAATGGAAGTGTTGAAGAAAGGCGTGGAAGCTAAGATGGATGGCGTGGAAGCTAAGATGGATGGCATGGAAGCTACGATGGATGACATGAAAGACAACATGGAAAGCATGAAGAATGATCTCAAAGCAGACATCGAAGGTTTGACAAAGTTGATACAAGAAAGGTTTCCTAATGGTGAAAAGATAGTAGAAGAACCTTATGATGAGAAAAAAATAAATGTTAATCGTGATTTCATAAACTCTAATGTTGGCGGGAAGAACCACCATATTCCAAAAATGGATATGAGGAAGTTTGATGGAAAGGATCCTGTAACATGGATACTACAGATGGAGCAATATTTTGATCTCCATAATGTGCAAAACACACAAAGGTACGCATTGCAACTTTACATTTAGAACAAAATACATTTGTATGGTATCGATGGCTTTGCTCCCGTAAAAAAATTGTCACTTGGTCAATTTTTACGGAGGAAATGATAGCACATTATGAGGATACAAAGAGCAACACCTTCTTTAGCCATTTGATAAATCTCAAACAAAAGGGTTTAGTGGGGCAGCACATTGAGGACTTCCAAAAATTGAATATAAGGGTAACTGATATTCCAGAGGAACACAGGATTGATCTCTTCATAGGCACTTTAGAGGATAACATCCAACATGAAGTTCGCGTTCTGGAACCTGATTCATTGGAGAAGGCATTCAGGTTGGCAAGAAAAGTTGAATGTAAAGTTATGGCGACAAGGAAGCCTACCACTCAATTCTATAAAGAAGGAAGTGTTGCTACACCTAGATTTCCACAACCTACAAGGTTGACACCACAACAATTGGAAGACAAAAGAGCAAAAGGGCTTTGCTACAGTTGTGATAGCAAATACACTAAAGGTCATAAGTGTGCTGAGAAGAAATTATTTTACATAGATTGTGAAGAGGAAGAAGAAAATGAACAAGAAGAGGATATACACCTGGAACCAGCCCTAGAAGAGGAAGAAATGAATCCGACCATATCGTGTAATGCGCTGGCAGGAATTACCACTCCTCAAACCCTCAAGATACGAGGACAAATCAAGAAGAAAAAGGTAATAGTGTTGATTGATTCAGGTAGCACCCATAATTTTATTCATTGTAAGGTAGCCAAGGAATTAAATTGTTTCCTATACCCAGCACCAGAATGTCAAGTGATGGTTGCAAATGGAGGAACTATAAATTACTCTGAAAAATGCCATAATATCAAGCTAACCATGGGGAAATATGTATTGACTAGTCCAATGCTTTCCATTCCTATGGGAGGTGCTGATGTTGTACTAGGAGTACAATGGTTACAATCTTTGGGGATGGTAGCTTTTAATTTTCAAGAACTTTTCTTGAAATTTTTTTCAGAAGGAAAGGAAGTCGAATTACGGGGTATTGAAGGGAAGCCGAGAAGGATAATAAGCTCTAATGTCATGACAAATCTTCTAAAGAAAGAACAACGAGGCGTAATTGCACAATTATGCTCACTAGAAGTTCCAACATCAAAATCATCTATTCCTACAGATCTCCAACAAGTCTTGGACAATCATTCCATGGTGTTTGAAACTCCCAAAGGACTCCCACCTATTCGTGATCGTGATCATGCTATTCATTTGATTCCAGGAAGTGTTCCTCCAAACATCGGGCCTTATAGATATCCTTGCGTCCAAAAGAGCGAAATTGAACGTATGATTGCACAAATGTTAGAGGCGGGTATAATTCAACCTAGTCAAAGTTCTTTCTCTGCTCCTGTAGTATTGGTACACAAGAAGGATGGATCATGGCGAATGTGTCCGGATTATAGGGAGCTCAATAAGCTCACCATTAAAAACAAATTTCCCATTCCTGTGATTGATGAATTATTGGATGAATTACATGGAGAAATTTATTTTACCAAGTTGGATCTTCGTTCAGGATATCATCAAATTAGAATGAAGACTGAAGATATTCCAAAAACGACATTTCGAACTCATGAGGGTCATTATGAATTTTTGGTCATGCCTTTTGGCCTTACCAATGCACCTTCTACATTTCAAGGATTGATGAATTCCATTTTCAAACCCTTCCTTAGAAAATTTGTGCTAGTATTTTTTGATGATATACTAATCTACAGCAGGTCTTGGAAGGATCATGTTGAACATGTTGACGGGGTGCTCAAACTATTGCAGGAGAAACAATTATATGCAAAAACATCCAAATGTTTCTTTGGAGTACAAGAGGTGGAATATCTGGGTCATATTGTATCTCACGAGGGTGTTAAAGTAGACCCTAACAAATTAAAGCCATTAAGGAATGGAAAGTCCCCATGACCATAAAGCAGTTGCGAGGATTTCTCGGCTTAAAAGGGTATTATCGCAAGTTTGTTAAGAATTATGGGAGAATAGCAGCACCTCTAACAACATTATTGAAGAAAGATGCATTTTCATGGACTCCTGAAGCAACTAAGGCCTTTGAACGTCTTAAAGAGGCAATGTGCCCAGCACCGGTCTTAGCTACACCAGACTTCACAAAAACCTTTATTGTGGAATGTGATGCCTCAGGAAATGGAATTGGTGCAGTTTTAATGCAGGAAGGAAGACCCATTGCTTTTGAAAGTCGTCCAATCAAAGGAAAGTATTTACAAAAACCTATTTATGAGAAGGAAATGTTAGCAATACTGCATGCACTAAAGAAATGGCGAACTTACCTAATGGGAAGACACTTCAAGGTAAAAACTGATCATGATAGTCTTAAACACTTTTTGGAACAAAGACTATCATCAGAAGAGAAGTAAAAATGGGTCACAAAGATGTTGGGTTATGACTTTGAAATAATCTACAAAAAAGGAAAGCTTAATGTTGTTGCAGATGCACTCTCAAGAAAGAATGAAGAGGTGGAAGCATTGCTTTGTGCCATTTCTATTATCCAACCAGATTGGATAAGCGAAGCAAGAGATGAATGGAAGAAGGAAAAAGATGTATGGACACTCATTCAAAAGTTGCAGCAAGATCCTAGTACATCTGATACATTTAGTTGGAAAATTGATTCCTTATGGTACAAAGATCGCTTATATCTTTGTAAGAATTCCCAACTAAAACAAAAGATTCTTCTGGAATTGCACACTTCTCCTTTAGGAGGACACTCAGGATTTTTAAAAACTTACCACGGGGTGAAGAAAGAATTTTTTTGGGATGGCCTTAAATCTGATATTCAAAAATTTGTGGCGGAATGTTTGGTTTGCCAGCAGAATAAAGTGGAAACAATTAAGACCCCAGGACTTCTACAACCTTTATCCATTCCAAGTCAACGTTGGGAGGAGATTTCAATGGATTTTATCACGGGTTTACCTAAGTCCGAAGGAAAGAGTGTCATCATGGTGGTAGTTGATAGACTTACCAAGTATGCACACTTTTGTGCATTATCTCATCCATTTAAAGCAAGTACGGTTGCTACTACATTTATGGATAGAATTCAAAAGCTACATGGAAGCCCAAGGGTCATTGTGAGCGACAGAGATCCCATTTTTACTGGAAATTTTTGGACGGAGTTATTTTCTTGTTTGGGTACTCAATTAGCTCATAGCTCATCTTATCATCCTCAATCTGATGGTCAAACTGAGATACTAAATAAATGTTTGGAAGGATATCTTCGTTGTTTTGTATCTGATAAACAAACACAATGGGTCAAGTGGTTACCTCTTGCTGAATGGTGGTATAACACTTCCTTCCATACTGCAGCAAAAATGACCCCATTTATGGCACTTTATGGATATCATCCACCATGCATCACATCATCTTTAAGGGAAAATTCGAAGGTTCAAGCAGTGGAAGATCACATCGAGCATCAGCAAGAAGTTCTCCAACTCTTAAAGGATAACCTGAATTTGGCAAAAAATCGAATGAAACAACAGGCAGATCAACATCGTAGCGAGAGAAGTTTTGATGTAGGAGATTGGGTATTTTTACGGCTACAACCATACAAACAAATGTCCCTCAAGCAAGCAAAGAAGGATAATAAGTTATCGCCAAAGTACTATGGTCCTTACAAGGTGTTGCAAAAGATTGGTACTATGGCATACAAATTGGAGCTTCCTGCTTCTTCGCGAGTACATCCAGTTTTCCATGTTTCATGCTTAAAGAAGGTTATAGGTGAAAATCTTCCAGTTCAAACATTATTGCCAGAACTTGATGAGGAAGGAAAAATCATATTGGAACTTGAAGCGGTCACGGAAACAAGACCTCGACAACTACAAAATCGATCAATTTCAAAGTATCTCATCAAGTGGAAGAACTTACCCACTGAAGATTCTACATGGGAGGATGAGAATTTTATACAGAAGCACCCAGAGCTACTCAAGCGTTGAGGACAACACATTTTTGAAGGAGAGGGGCATGTTAGGTCCCTATATTACTAGTATAGTCCCTTATTGTTGTTAGTGTAACCCCATTATTATTATTATTGTACCCTTGTAACCCCCATTTTGTTATTATTATGCCCTTAAATTATTATTGTTAGGTCGGCTAGGATTGCATTGTGTCCCACTAGGATTACATTATGGCCCCATGGACTCCTATATATAGAAAGGAGGTTTTGTAAATTGTATCATCCAAGAATTTTTCATTTATGTAATGTATTGGAGGTTGCCCCCTCGAAGTGGCTTATTTCTAAGGCGTTGATATCTCTATTCTTCTATTTTTGGAGTTGGTTACACAAAAGTACCATAATGATTAATTTTTCGAGCTAAATTTTTCAAATGTACTATAATATTTTTGGAAATTTGAATGAGTTTCCACACATCTTCATTATTCTTCCATTCATCCCTTGCTTCGGTTATCCACATAGGTTGGATAGTAGAAATGGCACAAAGCATTGCTTACACATCTTCATTCTTTCTTGAGAGTGCATCTGAAACAACATTTTTCTTCCCTTTTATGTAGAAGATTTTAAAGTCATAACCCAACATCTTTGTGACCCATTTTTTATTCTCTTCTGAAAATAATCTTTATTCCAGAAAGTACTTAAGACTATCATTATCCGTTTTTTCCTTGAAGTTTCTTCCCATTAGGTAATGTCGTCATTTCTTTAGTTCATGTAGTGTTTCCAACATTTCCTTCTCATAAATAGGTTTCTGTAGATACTTTCCTTTGATTGGAATACTTTCAAAAGAAATCGGTCTTCCTTGTTGCACTAAAATTGCACCAATTCCATTTCTTGTGGCATCACATTCCACAATAAAAGTATTTTTGAAGTCTTGTGTAGTTGAGACCAGTGCTTGGCACATTACCTCTTTAAGTTGTTCAAAGTCCTTAGTTGCTTTTGGAGTCCAAGAAAACACATATTTCTTCAGTAATGATGTTAGAGGTGCCGATATTCTCCCATAATCCTTAGCAAACTTGCAATAATACCCTGTTAACCCTATAAATCCTCGAATATGCTTCATGGTTGTGGGGATTTTCCATTCATTCATGGATTTAATTTTTTTATGGTCTACCTTAACACCCTCGTGAGTTACAATATTACCCAAATATTCCACCTCCTGTACTCCAAAGAAAAATTTAGAGGTTTTTGCATAGAATTGTTTCTCCTCCAATAGTTTGAGCACCTTGTCAAGATGTTGAACATGATCCTTCCACGACTTGCTCTAGATTAGTATATCATAAAAAAATACTAACATAAATATTCTAAGGAAGGGTTTGGAAATTGAATTCATCAAACCTTGCAATGTGGAAGGTGCATTCGTAAGGATGAAAGACATGACCAAAAATTCATAATGACCCTCATGAGTTTGAATGTTGTTTTCGAAATGTCTTCAATATTCATTCTAATTTTATGATATCCAGAACGAAGATCCATCTTGGTGAAGTAAATTTCTCCCTGTAATTCCTCCAATAATTCATGAATGAAAGGGATGGGATATTTATCTTTAATAGTGATCTTGTTGAGATCCCTATAATCCAGACACATACACTGTGATCCATACTTTTTGTGCACCAATACTACTAGAGCAGAGAAAGAACTTTGACTAGGTTGAATTATACCAGCCTCTAGCATTTCGGCAACCATACGTTAAATCCCACTCTTTTGAGCGTAAGGATACCTGTCAGGCCTGATGTTTGAAGGAACACTTGCTGAAATCAAATAAATAGCATGATCATGATCACTAATAGGTGGGAGTCCTCTAGGAGTCTCAAACACCTTGGAATGATTGTCCAATACTTTTTGGAGATCTAGAGAAATATATATTTTTTATGTTTGAACCTTTAGTGAACGTAATTGTGCAATTACGCCTTATTTTTATTTCGTTGGAATCTGTCATGAAATTAGAGCTGATTATCTTTCACAGCTTCCCTATGATACCCAATAATTCAACTTCCTTTCGATCTGAAAAAAATTGAGGAAAATTTCTTGAAAATTAAAAGCTACCATCCCCAAAGACTATAACCATTGTACTTCTAGTACAACATCAACACCACCCATTGGAATCGAGAGCATACATATTCCCCCATGGTCAGCTTCATATTATGGCATTTTCCAGAGAAATTTATAGTTCCTCCATTTGCAACCATCACTTGACGATCTAGTGCTTCATATAGGAAGAAATTCAATTCCTTGGCTACTTTACAATGAATAAAATTATGGGTAATACCTCAATCAGTCAGCACTATTACATTTTTCTTCTTGATATTTCCTTCTATTTTGAGAGTTTTATGAGTGGTAATTCCTACCAATGCATTATAAGATATGGTCAGATTCATTTCTTCTTCCTCTAGGGTTGGTTCCTGGTGTATATCCTCTTCTTTTCAAGTTTCTTGTTAATTTTCTTGCTCCTATTCACAATCTATGTAAAATAATTTATTCTTATCACACTTATTACCTTTAGTGTATTTTATATCAGAACTATATCAAAACCCGTTTTCTCTTATTTCTTCCAATTTTTGTAGTGTCAACTGTGTAGTTTGTGGAAGTCTAGGAGTAGCAACACTTCCATCTTTATATATGTGAGTGGTAGGATTCCTTGCCGCCATAATTTTGGTTTCAATTTTTCTTTCCAACCTAAATGCCTTCTCCAATGAGTCAGGTTCCCAAAGGCAAGCCTCATGTTGGATGTTATCCTTTGAAGTCCCTATGAAGAAATCAATATTGTGTTCCTCTGGAATATCCTTTACCCTTACATTCAATTTTTTGAAGTCTTCAATGTGCTCCACCATTGAACCCTTTTTTTTGAGATTTATAAATTGGCTAAAGAAGGTGTTACTCTTTGTGTCCTCATAATGTGCTATCATTTCCTCTGTAAAAATTGACCAAGTGAAAATTTGTTTACGAGAGAAAAGCCATCGATACCATACAAATTTATTTTGTTCTAAATATTAAGTTGCAATATGTACCTTTTGTGTGTTTTGCACATTATGGAGATCAAAATATTGCTCCATCTGTAGTATCGATGTTATGGGATCCTTACCATAAAAATTAATTAGATCAATATTTGGAATATGGTGGGTCTTCAATCCAATGTTAGAGTTTATGAAATCATGATTAACGTTTATTTTTTTCTCATCATGAGTTTCTTCTACTACCTTTTCGTCATTAGGAATACTTTGTTGTAGCAACTTTGTCAAACCTTCCATGTCTCCTTTTAGTTTTTCTTCTATACCATCCTTAGCTTCCATACCATTATTCAAACCATCCATGCCATTATTCAAACCGTTCATATTAGCTTCCACGTCATTCATCTTAGCTTCCATGCATTTCTTCAAACAATCCATTTTAGCTTCCATTTCATTTTTGGATACTTTTTGTGAGAGCGACATTTATTTCACTTGGTCTCGTAAATTTGATATATCATGTTGCACGTCTTCCTCTTCATGAATCATAGTATAATTTTTTGAGGAGTTAATGCGCGTGGAATTATTTTTGGGAGGGATTTTAGAATCTAACACTTATATGTATGCGTAAATAATCCCTTGGAATCATTTCAAACGTCTTTTTAAAACAAAAGTTATGCAATTTTAAAAAACAAATACATACATTTTTCTTGCTTTTTAGGAGGTCAATATTGAACCTGAATTACCTCTGTGATTTTGTATATTCAATATCTAAAATTTAGTTCTGTAGTATCCCTCTGATTCTTCTTTCCAATGCCACATGTCAGACCTAATTTGGATTCTTCATGGAAAATTTATTCCTGATCTCCCACAATGTCCTAATTATGGGTTGGTTCAGTAGAACGAACTTGTACGATGTGCCATGTGTCACTGTTTCAACCTTCAGGTCTGAAATCGATACACAATAAATTAAAATTTGTCTAATTTAAAAAAAAACTACAGAATTCTAATCTGAGGCTTTAAACAAAATTTATGATAATTTTCCCTCGGTCACCTATTTGAGGTGAAATTTCTAAGCCTGTAAAAAACCTAACTTCCAAATGTCATATCTCTGAAAATATTTGAAACCAAGGTATGAAATTTTTACACAACGTCATCAAAATTTCAGGTCAAATGGGTTTTTTTTAGCTTCTGAAGCTTCACAGAAAAAAATTTATAGTGACAATGCCATGATGACCTATTTACAATAGTGAAACCCTAGAATCCAAAGCTTTGATACCAAATGTTATGAAACCAACTCACCAAATATAAGAAAATATAGATTAGTGCCTTAGAAATCAACCTCTTCGAGGGGGAAACCTCCTTTACATTACATAAATGAAAAATTCTTAGATGATAGAATGAAAAAAACTCCTTTCTATATATAGGAGTCCAATGGGTCAGAATATATTTCTAGCCAACATAACAATAACAATGTAAGGGAAAAACAATAACAATAGTGGCCTTGTATGGGACACAATAATAAAAATATGGGGACTATATGGGAACAAAAATTACAATAAGACGGCTATATTAACAATAACGATAAGGGGATACACTAGTATTATAGGGACCTAGTAGTTACCCATGATCTTCCCTACACCAAAGTTCCCTGCAACCTTTGAGGTTTGAGCCTCTCTAATCGGCTGCAATCACCCACCTTTAGGAACACATAACTTACCCAACGTACAGAGTAAACCATATTAGAGATGGTAGTCAATAGTATTGTCACCTTCATGCACATGAATCTGACTTTGCAACTGCTCATACACCTCCTTGAAGTCCTCATGCTCTAAATGCATCTCTCTTTATGCATCATGGGTGAATGGATCCACGTGTAAGCTATAATCTTCGATGTGGGTGGCTGCGAAATCATATCAACCAACTTTTTTGTAATGAACTTCTTATATTTGATCACTAATGAAACTATTGTAAAAAACATATTTAGTTGTAATGTTTGGTTTGTTGTAGCTTACTCTGGGGCTACAAGTATTGTAGTGGCTAATGATTTGTGAGGATTACTATTTAATTTCCCATTGGATAACGCTTCCACTTGTTCACATATTGCACCATGGCATAGAGGTCCTTGTCATAAGTAGGGTAGAGAAGGATTTTCCCATGAAAAAAATCATAATGGTAGCATACAAAACTTCCTCCTTGCATCAAGATAGCTCCTATAACATACCCACCCGCATCTGTCTCCATTTCGAAGAGTCGTTGCAAGTTTGGTAATGCTAGAATTGGTGCTTGATTGATATTCTTCTTTAGCTATTCGAAAGCCCTTTTATAACCTTTTCCCCAATGGAAACTCTTGCCACTTGTTGTTAGGGTGTGGAGTGGTGCTGCTAGAGTTGAAAAAGAGGCTATGAATTTCCCTAGGTACCGTGATGCCCCAATCAAACTCCTAACCTCAAATAATTTGTAGGAAACAAACATCACATGATGTCCTCCATCTTGGAGGCATCTATCTTTAGATCTCCTCCTTGGATCACATACCTAGATACACCAAAGAGTTATGTGAAAAATCACACTTCTTGAGATTTCCTAGCCACTGGGGCTTCTTCAATGTTTCCAACATGTGCATCAAATGTGACATATGCTCCTCGCAAGTAGCACTATATACCAATATATCATCAATATAGAAAATAAAAAATGAATCTATAAAAGGTCGCAATACATCATTAATTAATTTCATAAATGTAGTTGGTGCATTAGATAGGAAAATTGGAATGACTATCCACTCATACAAACCCTGTTTGGTTTTGAAGGCGATTTTCCAGTTATATTGTTCTTTGAATCAAGATTGGTGATATCTAGACTTCAATTCTAGCTTTGTGAAATATTTTTATTGTTGAAATTGATCGAACAAATAATCTATCCTAGGAAAGGGGTATTTGTTCTTGAGCGTGATTTTTTCCATCGCCTTGTAATCTCTGCACATCCCACCAAGTTTCATCCTTCTTTGGCACAATGATGATGGGTGACTCACATGGTGATGTACTTGGTTGAATGACACCTTGTTCCAAAAATTGTTGCAACTATTTCTTCACCTAAATTTCTTCTATAACATACTTCTTATATAGCCGTATATTCGACAAGGGGGGGTCTGACAATATTTGGATCTCACGTTCCACTTTCCTCTTAGGTGGTATTCCTCTGAGCTATCAAAACACATCCCTGTGTTCTTGTAGAAACACCTCTAGTTGTTGTTTATGTTTCTTAATACACCCCTCCAAGGATTCCTTGCCTCTTATTGACTCCTCTACATATTGAATCTACCTTCAAAATAATAAAACATACTTCTTTTTGAAATTGATAAATTTCTTCGCTTGGTTGGAACTTACCAATGAAATCTCTAACTTTCCTTTGTGCGCGTTGATGATGAACAATTTTCTATCCTTGATGAGCCAGTACTAGTTATATCTCCTCGTGAATATTGCATCACACATATACATGTATGCACTCCTAAACACAACTCCATATACATCAAGGGGAACCACATCTAGGTCTACTTTATCAATAAAATCAACATTGATAGAAAATATAATTTTACATTGTTTTGTTACCTTCAACTCTACATCCTTATTTACCAATCCCAATGGATATGGGTTTGGATGATCACATGCTTCCAACCCCAGTTTCTTGACCACCTCTATTGCAATGAGATTCACCTATGATTCTGATTCAAAAAAAGCACGAAACTTTGTCTTCTTGACCTATACCTTTATATGCAAGAGTTTGGTAATTTCTTTCACTTCCTGTTGCTGAAGGCTACTCAGATTCACCTCCTTTTGCACTAACACACTGACGATATTGTCGTTCATATCTGAGCTTCTTTCAACTTGGTTTCTCGAATCTGTGGCCATGATATTCTTCTTCTTGTTATCTTCCTTATTGTTCTTCGGGTTTAGATTTAGATGAAACTTCCAACACTTCTCCTCTCTATGGTCATCAATGTTGTAATGGTTGTAGTGGTCATTGGGGATCTTTACACTACCTCGTTTTGGAAATTGTATTTTTGTATTCCACCCCTTTTGCTTCATCTTCCCCTCCTCAGAAGTATCTTGTTTCTCCTTCTGCCTCGATCCAATTGATTTCACTCTCTTTAGGCCTATGTTCTGCAAGTATTGTGCTTGTACACAAGCCTCATCCACTGATTTGGGTAGTGCATACCCCCCAAATGCTTGAGGAGTATATCTGGATTCTTTGGAGAGATACCAAATTTTATAGACATCTTCTTGAATTATGTGGTGTACTCTTGCACATTTTGGCCTGACTTTTTCCTAAAGTATTTCCACTGGATTCACTTGTCCTCCATGTATCCAATGGGATAAAATTGTGACTTGATGAGGTTTTTGAAATGTTTCCACTTAGTCACTGGAGGTTCTCCCTCTAACCTTAGGGTTTATGTGTGACTCTCCCACCAAGTTAGTGCATGGCCCTCCACTTTCAGTCGCACGAATGATTTTATTTTCCCTTCCTTCATTTCATGGACACTGTATAAACTTGCAGTTGCTGCAGCCAGTGGTTAATATTTATAGCATAAAATTCGACATCGTACAACCATATATCAAATTTTTATTCCATTTTAAATAGGGATTATGATTGGTTCATGGCATTCGAACTGGGATAATATTTTTCGGGTCCTTTCTTTGATTGGTTCTCCATTTCTCCCTGATCTTCTAATCTCTGTTAATATTTCTCCTCTACATCCGAACCCCCATATTCTCCAAATATCCCTAGATTTATATTTAAGGCCACCATGAGGAGGCTTACATTTTGATTTATATCATCGACTTCTTCTTCATGTGGTTCATTTATATATTCATCGTCCATGATTAAGGTTTTACGATATCTGGCCACGCCAATATGAATCGCTGCAATATCAAAAAAATACCTAATGAAACCTTCTCTGATACCGAATGATATGTAAGTTTTTGTGGATATTCAACTAGAGAGTTCGTCACAACGCATATGATAATAATATATAAAAATACTTAAATTTTACACTATTACAATTTTATAAAAATTATAGATTTTTAAATCTAACGGTAATTAATGTGTGCATGCAAATGGAAATTATGAAAAAAGTAGAGAATGAAAAAATAAGTTCACAAACACACATAATACATAAGATATTTTCTCTGGGAAAGCCTTTCAGGAGAAAACCCAACTAGAAGGTAAAGTTGCTTCACTCTCTTTCTCTTTTTGGAAATATGGTTGTAGGTACAAAGAAGTATTATTTGTGGTTCATAGGCTGTTACAATGGAAAAATCATCTCTATGTCCTCTACCTCCTATATCTCCTAGATATCTTTTCTCATATATGGAATGAAATTATTTTGAAAGAATGGAATTCCTCTTCCTCCTAGTGGGCTGGTTATAACATGACCTGATAGCCTACTAGCCTTTTATTTTGACTACATATTAAATATAGTTACAATATAAAATCATCGAGAGTATTTTACATAATAATCACGTCGATATCCTATTTTTCATGAATAATTTGGGCTGACGTGACATCCTCCCGAACTATAGGTGTGAAAACATGAAGGTCAACTTCTGAGTGTCATAACGTTTGCATATAGAATCTGATTGACGTGCTTCATGTGTCGTTGGAAATATTATTGTGTGTATAAAAACATGAAATGGTTGAACAATAGAGTGGAAAATTTTTACCTACAATAAACATTGTTTGATGCCTCAAAACTCTCCTGGAAGGTTTCAGACCTTGTTTTTCCAAACTAGGTCTGACTGGTAGAAATGGTCCAGTGAGATGATTCCTCCACTTTTTCCACTCCAAATGAATTGATATGGATGAAAAAAAATATAATGGTCCAATACATATCATATGTACTGGTACTTACCATTATTTTTTCCATTATGAATAGGTTATCAATGACAAGGAATATGTTTTTTACAACTATGCTCGTTGTCTTACACCTTTGGCAAGGAAATTGTGGATTTGTGCTTCATCATATTTGGAAGCTGGCCAAAAATTACACAGGTCTTCAAGGACTCCTCATCTTCAACACATTTGGCGGAGAAATTGATTTTGGTCTTGGTTCTCTTCTATTGAAACATCTTTCAGTGGACTATGATAAACAAATCCAAGCTTAAATTCATTATGTATCTATCAACAGAAGTATCAACTTTGATTGTTAAGCCATACAACAATGTTATCTTTATGCACTTTCCTCTAGAACACACCGATGTGGTTTTTCTCCTTGAAAATGAAGCGATTTATGATATTTTCCATCGTTCTCTGTACACTGAACGTCCCCCATACAAAAATATGAACTAACTTGTCTCACATATTGTTTCTACATTGACCATGTACCTCCATTTTGATGGTTCCTTGAGTGTTGGTGTAATGGAGTTTAAAAAAAAAATTGGTCTCGCATCCTAAAATCCACTTTATGATTTATTCTTATGCCCCCATGATCTTTGCAGAAAAGGCCTACCATGAGCAACATTTTTGTGGCATAAATTACTAACAGTGCATTCAAGTCGTCCTCCATGATGGCCAAGTGCGAACCTCCCCACGAAACGTACATGGCATGTTGTCTCATGTACTGTGGAGATGTCATGCCAAAGGAGTTCAATGTCATCATCACAATTATTAAGATAAAGAGAACCGTCTAGTTTCTTGATTGGTCTCCCACAGGATTATGTTATTCAATAAATTATGTTGTAATGATGGACTACCCCTAAACGTTTGAAAGTAAAAGGTAGAATCATTTGATCCCACAACCTCTATGTTACACCATTTTTTGGTCATCTAACCTATTATCATTAGATGGACCCAAGTACACCATGTAAGACCAGTTTTACCCTAAGTAAAACTGCTTTCACTATGTTAAAATAGGAAACCCCAAAAGGAAATATTAAACAAACCCATATTTGTTTTATTTTCCTCATAGAATAATTAATTAAACCATAATTTAATTATTATTCCCAGTAATGTGTAACCCAAAATCAAAGAAATTAATTACATAAACCTTTATTTATCTTATTATTTCTAGGAATAATCATTTAAACCTTATTTAGATGATATTCCTTGTTAAATATGACCAAATCACCCACAAATAATTAAATAAATCACTATTTATTTAATTATCTTTCAACCACCTCCTTAAATAGTTAAATAAATCATTATTTATTTGATTATCTTCTAACCGCCTCCTTAAAAAGATAAATAAATCATTTATTTATTTATTTTTGACAAATTAAGGGATTTGACCCAAGTCAAATAACTTTTCCCTCCAACAAATATAATAAAATATTTTATAAAAAGTGGATCTAGATCTGGTTAACCCATGCACCAAGATCTAGAATGACCCAATATTTTGTTATAAATAGGAGGGTTTTTCCTACCATTCTTCACCTTTTGTTGCCTATTAGATCACTCGGGATCTATACACTTGGTCACATTTTTCCATCATTTGATGTGTGAGCTCCCATTGAGCTCTATTCTTTGCATTTGGTTTTCTACACCAACAAGAGAGAGAAATCTTAGATCTGAAGTGCTGAGGACTTCCAAGAACCCATCCCACTGAGGAGAATTGGATACGCCTTCTTGTTTTCCTCCCAGGTGCCCCATTAATATAAAAATTCTTTCAAAAAATTGTTCTTGTCTTGTCTATTGGTATATGGAGCAAACCCTTATTTTTTCTGCTTAATGTCTTTCCATGCATAGATCTTGTTTTTGCAGCTGTTTTATGTCTAACTAACCGTAGATCTGAAGATATTGGCAGCCACTTTTGTTGTTAGGGCTATTAGTTATGCGTAGCTAAAGTGGTCCTTTTTCATACACTTCGACAAAGGATTCATACTAACAAATGGCGACTCCACACGTGTTTTAAATTACGACCGCTGTCGTTTTTCATATTCCTGCATATCCAGCTACTTCAGACCCTAGGGCTTCTTTTCAGCTGTTTATTTTTCCTATTTTTATGTTGTTTTTCTCACATAAAACCCTAAAACATTAAAATTTCTAACTTCAGTGTGTTTCTGGCCCTATTGCGCAGGTAAGAGACACCAGCCGCAACTGAGACGACAACTTTTCTGAAAATCTGCCGCCGAGACAACCGCAACGGGGGGTCACACTTTTTGGCCCATAACCTACGACCTGGACCTCCAGGTCGCACTTTTCTGCCCCTTTTCTGTGACCTGCACTGAAAACAGGTCAGAAACTGCAACCTGCCAGTTTTTCGGTGATTTTTCTGCAATTTTTCTGGGTTCTGCTGCAGCTTCTGTTAGGGCCTTCCAGCCTCTATGTCAGCCCGCTTTGACCAAGTTCTGATCTGTTTTTACTCATCTAAGTGGGAACCTAGCCCCCTAGGGCTTTAGTACCCTCCAATTTTTGTGGAAGAGTTGTAGCTATTTCAGCCGTCTGTTTTTCAAAGCTTCAGCCTCCTTTTTTCCATATCTGTCACCTCCCTTTCAGATCCATTGAAATTAGCTCTTCTACCTCTCAAATCACCTCCTGAAGATTTGTTTGGATCTACTTTTAGGGCCTCCACCTTGCCCCCTCCGTATTTTGCTGATTTCCTTCCTTTTTCCAGCCACCTTGCCTCTGTCTTTTGGCTGTGATCTGCACCTCTTTTCAGCAGCTTTATCCTTTAGATCCCTATCCCTTTTGACCTTAGATCTATTGGCCTCTTTTCCGTGTGTTTTGCCTAGATTTTTCCCTTTCTTTTTAGATTAGTTTTGAGAGACCCGCCTTCTTGGGTTAGATAGATGCACAAGTAGCTGTTATTTTTCTGTTATTTCAGCATTATATACTGTTCTCTGTAGGTTTATTTTCAGCTACACAACACACTTTTTTCTTGCTCTCAAAACGGAAAGGGTTTAAAAATTAAAATTAACGCACGCCACACACTGACCCTAAGCGAAGAAGCACCTGGTTAACACCGCCTGGCAAAGACTCTAAAATAAATTGTCACTGCACCTTTTCTGCCCTTGACCTTAATTGATTCTGTCCCTTTCTGCCCCTGTCGGTTTCCTTCTTCCTGTCATCATTGCGCCCCCAAGGCACCTTTCCCGGAGACTTCTTGGCCTTCACCCTCAGTTTCCGATCGATTGACCTGCTCCGACCCGCCGTCGTCGAGCCAGTCCTCCTCCGAGTCCGCACTCCGACTCCTCTCCTGATTCATCGGGTTCCCCTTCTCCTCCTGGTTCTCCCTCTACCACCATGTCTGGTCCAGGGCCTAATGCTAGTGGTTCTCCTGGCCCTAATGCCGGCCCGACTACTAGTGGAACCACCACAGGAACGACTCTGACCACCCCATTGCTGCCATACATTGCAGGCCTCAGCCTCCCCGATTTCAATCAGTTGATCAACGACCCCATCCACCACAATGTTGGTTGGCCTGCCATGCCAACCAAGCTCCCTTCTGACATCCCTAAATTCGAAGGCCAAGCTGGTGAAGATCCAACCAATCATGTCCGATATTTCCACATGCGGTGTTCCTCCAATTCTATTACCGATGACTCCATCTGTCTTCGTTTGTTCCAACGCACGCTTACCGGCGAAGCTTCCAAATGGTATGTTGAACAAGCCACCTCTTCCCATACCACCTTTGCAACCCTTGCTCAGGCCTTTTTTTCCTATTTCCAGCTCCCTCTCCGATACGACAATGGCACGGAGCTCTTGACTTCCTTTAAGAAATCTTCTTCAACCCGCCTTTCCGCCCATGTTCAGGAATGGCGAAGAAGACGGAGCTTATGTCGAACCCCTCCCTTCGAAGATCGGGTTTATATGGACTGGTTCCTTCGCATCCTTCCGGCTCCCATCGGCAAGGATGTCGCCTCCCATTTTCCTCAAACCGAAGAAGCCGCCCTCCAAATAGCCTTGAAATATGACCTGATCTACGCTCAATCTGGTTATGTTTATACCGTTCTTCCTGACCTCCCCAGGCCTGGTGGCGCTAATGCCCCGGGGGTATCTCATTCCGCCGACGGTATCGTTGGAGCCCTTTCCCATCCGTACGCTCAACCTCCTATGGGCTATGGTATCCCTCAGGGAGGGGACAGCTCCTCCAGCACTCTTCCCCCTCCCGGTAGCATGTATCCAGGATACGGCATGCCTCCTCCTTTTACCCAACCTCCTGCTTACCTCAATGTTGCCCAACCTACCCATTACCCTTATCCACAGCCTGGTGCGCCAGCTCCTCCAGCATATGCGCTTCCTCCTCCCTTGCCTCCTCAAACCCAGCACCAGCACCTACAGCCCCCTCCAGGGCAAGTATTTGCACAGCAGGGCGCGACTAATCCCCCTTCTTCTCAAAGAAGGTGGAGAGGCAATCCAAACCAATCTGCCCCTGGTACCCGTGGACCCAATCCTGGTGTGGACCCTAACACTGCCAACCAGCAACAGGGCACTCAGCCCAAGCCGGACAGGCCGCTTCGCACAAGTAAGCCTTGTTCGTGTTGCGGTGTTTATGGTCATTACACCCATGATTGTCCCCTCTTACCCCAGATGCAGCAGATGTGGGAGTCTCAAGCCACATTGCATGGACAACACGCCTCCCCTCATGCTCCTCCTAATGTGGCCACTACCCAGCCAGCTGTGTTTACTGATCCTTTCCCTCAGCAAGGATTCGTGGCTACCCAACCGCCCGACAGCCAGGTAGCCACCCCCCCTTCCCTTTCTATTTCCTCTGATTACCAGATCCTTATGATGCACTACGATCCTAACCCGTCCGTCGATCTTCACCTTCAAACTCGGTCTCGCCAGTATCCCAAGCCTCCTGCTCAGTCTGCCCCCGAGCCTCCTTCTTCAGGTTCTACAGAGCCTCTTTCGACACCCAGTGGCCCCTTACATATCCCTCAACCCAAAGTTGAGGTTCATACCAAGATTCCTAAGGGACCATTACGTCAAAACGCTGCTTTCGGTCGAGCTTCCTATTGGTATAGCATAGTAGATGATTTGGCGCAATCTCCTGCCGCCATTTCCACACTGGAACTCCTCCAGTTGTGCCCTTCCCAAAAGAAGGCTCTACTATCTGCCGTGGGCGTTGTAGATCCTGCTGATGACCAAATGATTGTTTTCGACGCCACTCAATCGGACCATCCTCCTCTCCCTCCTTCCGTCGCCTTCCAAATCCCAGTCAAAATCCGGAACGCCAACGTGTCCCGGTGTATCATTGATGAGGGGGCATCCACCTGCGTGATGTCCACTTCGGTTTGGAAGCAACTCGGATCCCCTGAACTGGCCCCTTCCACGATCACCCTTCGAGCGTGGGACGGTCATGCCTCCCAGCCCATTGGCCTGTTTCATAATTGTCCTATCACCCTCGCCGGTAAGACTGTTTGCGTTGACGTCGAAGTCATCTACGCCCCGCTAGATTACAACATTCTATTGGGGCGTAGCTACACCTATGCTATGTCTGCTGTCCCATCCGCGGTCTTTCGCAAGATGTCTTTCCCCCATAATGGAAAGATAGTCACCATTGACCAGTTGACATATCATGAGCCAAAATCTCAGACCTCCCCTGAAACGACCATCTCTTCTGTGGCCAACAAGCAAACCGTCGATTCCTTGACCAGTGTCTCCCCCCGCGTTTACAAATATTCCTCCCTGCTTGGAACTTTCCTTAACCTTCCCCCTGTTCCTGTCACTGATCCCAGCTTATCGAATGTTTGCATGATGCAATCGTCTCAGGTTGCCCTTACGCGACCTGCCTCGGCTAGTCAGCAACCTCCCCCTCGCCCTCCACACCCTGCTCCTAGCCATTCATCTCAACCAGCTGGACCTCCTCCTTCTGGCCCTCCCCCTACAGCTGGCATCCCTGATCCCCTTTATCCTCCTGGCTCGGTTCCCCCAGGCCTTAACCATCTCGGAGCCTTCCCTCCCGGTCATTACCCTGCTGGACAGATAACTTTCCTGGCTCCCCCTCCCGGAGTATTTTTTGTCCCCGTCATGGCCACCCTCTCTCTCCCTAACCTGACCCTCGGTATACCCGTCTGGTACATTGACCCTCCAGCTGCTACCCCTCCCGGTCACCCCAAACCTTACCTTGCTTTGACAGCGGTTCAACCGGTCCCCCTCACTTCCTCTAGGTCCCCAGCACCTCCACAGGACCCTACCCCTGTGGCGCCAACTCCTGGAAAGAAAGGCACAGCTCGTAAGGGGGCAACCCATCAGGACCAGGCCCCCCCGACAACCCCTACCCCTCCTCGACCGCCAAAACCCGCTATCCAATGCGCTTTATGCAATATTGTCGGTCACGCCACCCATATGTGTCCGGAATTGTCGCACCTCAAGATCCTGGTTAATGAGACGTTTCCCGACTCTGACATCCCCGAGGTCTACGTCACTATCCCGAACTCTATCCCGAAACTCAAAACTCTGCGCACAAACCACCCTTGTGCTTTGTGCGATTTTGACGGCCATTACACCCACCTCTGTCCCCGCCTTGATGAGTATCGTTCCTCTTTAGACATGTACCGCCAATTCAAGGCCACTTCGATAGGACCAGAGGATCTTCCTACTCCCATTCACATTCCTCCTCCCACTATCGATCCAACAGAGTCGACAATCACCATTCTGTACCTGTCATCATCCTTGCGAGATAGTTCACCTACCCTTCAACCTATAGAGACTCTCGGCTCCTCAGCCGACCTTGGATCTGTTGATATTACACATCTGAGCCCTTCTCCTCCTGATGACCCGTCAGACATCACTACCTCCTCGGGTGACCCCTCTTCCTCCAGTCTTCCCATCTTCCAATCCGATGAAGACATTATGGAAGCCATGACCAGCCTGGACTTTCCATGGGACGATATGCACCATCGCGCATACTTCCTCCCACAGCAGTCCCATGACCAATTTGCTGTGGAAACCAAAGACTTCATCCCCAATGTAGTCGATTGGTTCAAAAACCCCATCCCTACCCCTGATACTTTCGAAGAAGGAAACATGGCCAATATCTCTCCTACCATCAAAATTGACATTTCAGTCACCCCAGGTATCCAAGAATATATCACCTTAGGTGCTCAATGCACCCCGGAAGAAATCGAAGCTTACACCAAGATTTTCAAAGAATTCCGCGATATTTTTGCCTGGTCCTATTCTGAGATGCCCGGACTTGATCCCGCCATTGTCGAACACCATATCGATACATGGCCTGACGCCAAACCAGTCCGTCAAAAGTTGAGACCCATTCATCCTTCCAGACGTGACGCTATCAAAGCCGAAATCGACAAGTTCAAGCAGGCTGGTTTCATTTACCCCATTGAATACACCACTTGGGTATCTAACCCAGTTCCCGTTCTGAAGAAACAAGGCACCATCCGTGTCTGCACGGACTTTCGCGACTTGAACCAAGCTTATCCCAAAGACAACTTCCCCACACCGTTCATTGACCAAATCATTGACGAGTGTGCGGGGCATGAGGTTCTATCCTTTATGGATGGTTTCTCCGGATACAAAAAAATTGCTATCCGTCCTGCCGATCAACTCAAAACCGCGTTCATTAGTCCGTGGGGAACTTTTGCTTACTGGGTCATGCCTTTCGGCCTAAAAAACGCTGGCGCCACTTTTCAACGGGCCATGTCTTATTGTTTCCATGACTTAGCTCACATTATCCTTGCTTACTTAGACGACCTCACTGCGCATTCTAAGCATCGGGCGCAGCACCTCCACGATCTGCGTACCATTTTCCTCCGATGTCGCAAGTATAATATCCGCCTTAACCCGTTGAAATGCGTCTTTTACGTTCCTGTCGGCCGTCTCTTAGGCTTCATCGTGTCTAAGGATGGTATCACTCTTGACCCTTTGAAAGTTCAAGCCATTCTTGAACTTCTCATTCCACGTACCCTCCGCCAGCTCCAAAGTCTCCAAGGCAAAGCTAATTTTCTTCGACGGTTCGTCCCTGACTATGCCACCACTGCCCATGGGTTCCTTAGAATCCTCTGATCTTCTATCCCTTTCATTTTGGATTCCTATGCTCACGAGTCTTTCGATGCCCTCAAGAAGGCTCTCACATCCGCTCCCTTGATCCGCCCTCCCGACTTTGATCGGGACTTCATCCTGTATATCTCCGCTTCCACCTATTCGGTCGCTGGAGTCCTTATCCAGGAAGACGACAATGGTATCGAGCATGTGATCTACTACGTCAGTAAGAACCTTGTAGGACCCCCTGTTTCCTACTCACTTGAAGAAAAATTAGCACTGGCTGTAGTGTTCTCAGTCCAAAAACTTCGTCATTATATCCTCATGCGCTCCACCAAGGTTGTGACTAATTCCAATGCCTTGGCTTTCCTATTGAGTCGTCGTATCCTCACTGGGAAATATGCTCGTTGGGTAGTTATTCTTCAAGAGTTCGACCTCGAATTCGTCACACCAAAGAGTAAGAAAGGCTTAGCCCTCGCTGAGCTCATTTATGAATTACCTACCGGAGCGCAAGACACACCAGTGAATGATGATTTTCCTGATGAACACTTATTTGCCATTACTGCCGATGACCCATGGTATGGCGACATTCTTACTTACTTGCGAACCCAAAAGTTTTCCCTTCACCTTGATCGTGAGGCTCGCCGATGCATATGACACCAAGCCCCCCGATACCTCCTTATCGGTGACGACCTATATCGTCGCGGGGTTGATACCGTACTTCGTCGTTGCCTCACACACGCTGAAGCTGAACAGGTCCTTAATGCCTGCCATAGCGGCGCTTTCGGTGGCCACCTCTCCGGTCTTGCTACTGCCCAGAAAGTCATGCGCGCTGGGTATTTTTGGCCTTCTCTCTTTAGTGATTGCATTGAGGCAGTCAAACACTGTCCCAATTGCCAACATTTCGCCCCTAAGGCGCGAGCTCCACCAGTTCCCCTCCATCCGGTCGTCTCAACCGGCCCCTTCTATAAATGGGCCATCAACTTTATGGAGTGTCGCCCGCCATCCGCTGGTAACCATAAGTATATCATCGTGGCGGTCGACTATTTCACCAAATGGGCCGAGATGCCAAATTTCAACAACACAGCAGCTACCGCGGCCCTCTTTTTCGTTAACCATGTTATAACTTGATTCGGGGTTCCCAAACAACTGGTCTCTGACCATGGCAAACATTTTGAAGATGAGATATGGCGTGAGCTATCCTCACTGTTGGGTTTTGAGCACCAATATTCCTCCTCCTATTACCCCCAAGGTAATGGCAAAGTTGAAGCAGTCAACAAAATCCTCAAAACTATGCTTCAACGAACGGTGAATAAGCACAAAACCAACTGGCATCTCATGCTCTTCCCTGCTTTGTGGGCCTATCAAACTTCTGTTAAAACCGCCACCGGGTTTACTCCTTTCCACCTAGTTTTTGGAGAGGAGGCAGTCTTACCGATCGAGTGTGAAATTCCTTCCCTACATCTGGCCGTTGAACTTCTCCCTGACACCCAACCTCTAGAACAACGACTTATCATGCTCGAGCGCGCTTCCGAAGACCGCCGTGTTGCCTTGCAAACCATGGAAGCGGCCAAAAAGCGCACCAAAGCTCAGTATGACCGAAAAGTCCAGCCTCGCACTTTTCACGAAGGTGACCTTGTTCTAGTATATGACCAGGCCCATGATGTCCTTGGTCATGGGAAGTTTGACTCATTATGGCTAGGCCCTTACATCATTAGTAAGGATCTCGGGAAGGGGGCATACCTCTTAGAGGATTTCGAAGGCCATCCCCTTCCTAATCCTCGCAATGCACTCTATCTTAAGAAATATTACCCTTAGCATTTCCCTTCTGAAATGCATGTTTTATTTTCTTTTAGATAGCCAGCATCTGTTTTTTCATATTTATGATTTGCTGCTTCACCCGGACCCATTTTGTCCAAGGAGGGCCCCTCCACATCCGCTTTAAATCGAATTTTCTCACTTACAACACTTGTATTTGGGGCATCACTTCGCCCCCATACTTGTCCATGTTCCTGTCAATTTTCGTCATGAGTTCCCACCTTGAACTCATGTTTTCATGGTCCCCCATTGGGCCTTTACTGTGTGGCAGCACTATTGTGTCGCCTTTGTTTAGAGCATCCAAGTTGAGTCATCATTGCATCCATGGAGTCTATACCGCGTCACTCTGTACCCCACTATAGCCCTCCATCCTTCATTGCTTGGTCTCTCTCTTGTGTCGCACATTATGACCTTCAGCCCCACTGTCCCCTGTCCCATATGACATTGTGTCAGTCGCTGCCATGTCATTCATGCCCTTTATGCTCTAACAAGGGAAGTTGTCGATTCGCTACTCAGTCCTTTCCACTTCACTATCATCATTAGTGTCAGTCTGTCCGTCGCTCTACTCTTTTCTCTCGTGCCTTAGTTGAGGGTCTCTCATTGCCTCAGCTATGGTGGAGCTCCTTCTATCGACATCAGCTCATTCATTCCAGAAGCCAGGTCTAGAGGGCAGTGTACCTTGGTTCCAGCTTCCACTCTTGTTTGGTACCTCGGATCAAGCAAAGAGATATCTCCTTTCCCTCTGGCTTGATTGTTTCTCCAGCTCCTTTCATCATGATCGAGATTCGTATACTTGATGGTCCAGTGATCCAGCAGCAGCTCTTGATGATTCCCGGGTGTGTGTGAGATGTTTCAACCCTCATGAGGGGGTGGCCCTGCAGGTAGCCCCCCACATGCCTGGATGACCTCTTCTTTGCAGCCTTCGATGCAGCTCCAGATATTTGATGATGTTGGCCATAGCCACTTGTAGCGCCTCTTCGACTTGCATGTATCAGTCAGATTTTGTGAGCCCTTCCCAATTTACAGGGGGCATTTGGGTTGTATTTGTATCTCATGTACTCAGATATTATTGTACAAGTCCTGGCTGTTATCCCAGGCACAGCATGTGGTGGGATTCCTCATTGTATTTTTATCTGGCTCATGATTATGCCAGCTGTACTTTATGGTTCGGTCCCTTGTTTACTGGACACACTATTCTTTTGTACTTTGTCTCGGCGGGCATAGGTATGCCTCCCCCGCCGCCTTCAGCACAGGTACCCTCTCATAAAAAGAGACTTGTTGCACCTGCGAGTCTCGTCTCCTTAGGGTCTAGTCCTTCAGCACACTATCTACCTCACACTTCTCTCTCTGACACCCCTTTTGTTGTCTAGTGATTGTGTTCTTACAACGTACTTCGGTCATACGATTTGCTCCTGACACTCGCACGCTGGGGGGCAATCTGTTATACCATTTTTTGGTCATCTAACCTATTATCATTAGATGGACCCAAGTACACCATGTAAGACCAGCTTTACCCTAAGTAAAACTACTTTCACTATGTTAAAACAGGAAACCCCAAAAGGAAATATTAAACAAACCCATATTTGTTTGATTTTCCTCATGGAATAATTAATTAAACCATAATTTAATTATTATTCCCAGTCATGTTTAACCCAAAATCAAATAAATTAATTAGATAAACCTTTATTTATCTTATTATTTCTAGGAATAATCATTTAAACCTTATTTAGATGATATTCCTTGTTAAATATGACCAAATCACCCACAAATAATTAAATAAATCACTATTTATTTAATTATTTTTCAACCACTTCCTTAAATAATTAAATAAATCATTATTTATTTGATTATCTTCTAACCGCTTCCTTAAAAAGATAAATAAATCATTTATTTATTTATTTTTGACAAATTAAGGGATTTGACCCAAGTCAAATACCTTTTTCCTCCAACAAATATAATAAAATATTCCATAAAAGGTGGATCTAGATTTGGTTAACATTATTTTAATCATGCACCAAGATCTAGAATGACCCAATATTTTGTTATAAATAGGAGGGTTTTTCCTACCATTCTTCACCTTTTGTTGCCTATTAGATCACTCCGGATCTATACACTTGGTCACCATTTTTCTGCCATTTGCTGTGTGAGCTCCCTTTGAGTTCCATTCTTTGTGTGGGTTTTCTACACCAACAAGAGAGAGAAATATTAGATCTGAAGCGCTGAGGACTTCCAAGAACCCATCCCACCGAGGAGAATTGGATATGCCTTCTTGTTTTCCTCCCAGGTGCCCCATTAATATAAAAAATTCTTTCAAAAATCGTTCTTGTCTTGTCTATTGGTATATGGAGCAAACCCTTATTTTTTCTGCTTAATGTCTTTCCATGCATAGATCTGGTTTTTGCAGCTCTTTTATGTCTAACTAACCGCAGATATGAAGATATTGGCAGCCACTTTTGTTGTTAGGGCTATTAGTTATGCGTAGCTAAAGTGGTCCTTTTTCGTACACTTCGACAAAGGATTCATACTAACACTCTATATCTATGAAAAGAGTGTGTTTCATCCTATCATCTCAAGAATACTTCCTCTGGATGAAATATTCAAACACACATGAGAGCACTTAGAGATTGGGGGTTCAAAGAACGAAGATAACCATGATTAGGCCATATAATCATTAATAATTTATTTAGTATTTATTATTTCTAATTCCAAAATCGCATGCTCTAGCCCATTTCACATTCCTACAACAACTTTGTCAAACTTACCATATTTTTCTGCTAACATTTGCCTGGCCTGTGCATGGCCTCTGAGCCTATGCCTTACAATGGGGGAGAGGCGTATATAGGCATCTATCACATCAGAAGATCTTAATACAAATAATTTTTTTGACTTTCACGATGTGATATAATTGTTGTGATGGAAATGTTGTGATATGGGCATAGTCATATCATAAATCAGAGAATAATTATGCCATAGATCAGAGAGACTGATATTATTCTTGCAATAATGAGAATGCAATAAATGGCGTGGCACATTGGTGGGACTAGATTTGGGTTTTATAAGAGATCAACAATCAGAATATTTGAGCACGAGATGTAACATTGTTGCAATGCCTATTTGTGATGAAGAATGAACCTGATAGTTTTATTATATGGATGTAATTTCATATCGAATCCAAGACAACGAAACCTTTAAACATATGCCGCTATCCAAATTTTTATTTATCAATGGACATGATATATTTTAGAACTGAATTTAAATGTCATATCGGGTCTGGGCTTATGTGGACATCACAATTTTTAGCGAATTCATTTTATTGGAGAATGAGATAGAAGGAATATCAAAGGTCTTGCATTAGAGTTTTTCTATCGGGAATTGTTAAGAAGTTATTCTGATCAAATGTTATGATATGGATGATGCGATATCGGATGAAAATGTTCATCGCAGATAGGTGGGAATGGCCATATCAAGGGATCAAAGATATTTGGAGCATGCTCATTTCAGAACTTCCGTTATGCGAATTGCGATATATGACGTGGCATATGTGGGGCCAATAGTTTCTTCAATTATTCAATTCAAAATAAAGTGACTAATTTAACTTTGATTTAAAACAAATAACCATTTAATAATTCAATTAATTTTCGAAATATCTGATCGGAAAGTAATTTTATGATAAATTTCTTATGAAGAGAGTTGTAAAAAAAAAATATCTGATATGACTCTTCCGAGAACTTATTAAGACTTATCAGGATTTCATTGAATAGAAAAAGAATTAGATAATCCTCAAATTTATATGAAATCATAAATACTTCCCTAAACATGTTGCAGATATGAGAAAAGTGTTGGATTCTTGCTTATCTTAAGTCTTCATAATCAAGAGAATGAAGACCTGCAAACACAATAGAATAGAAATAAGAAACAACCATTGAAAATTAAAACAAGAAATAGATGATAGTGAACATGTAAGCACATACCTGGAAGAAAATTGATTGCAAATTTAACCTCATGAAGCTTCAAGTTCTCCCAAATTTTTTCAAAATTTTCATATGTTCAACATCACCTACTTATTTAGTAAAAATTGTCAAGTAATAACCTTTTCAATTTCATCCACTTGAAATTTATGTTAGAAGGAAAAAGTGGTGAAAATGAACTCTTCAGAAGTACTTCTGAATCAAATATTTCCAAGCTTTAGCTATTCCCTAGAATTTCTTCATATATAATTTTAAAGCAATCTTGTCAATGTGATAGAGTTTTTCAAAAGAAATGAAATAAAGGAGTTCATAAGCTTCAGATCTATTTTAAGCCACTTTTCCAGTCAATGAAAGGGATGCCAAGAAAAATTTAGATTTAATACTTGCTTGTTAAAAATCTGAATAATAAAATAAATGAAAACGTAAAGGAAAATTATTTTATTCCTATTTCTAACTTAATGAAAGAAACATGACTAGGTATAGTCATAATTCCAATGTAACCATGCAAGCATTTTAACTACTAAATGTATGTACATGTAAACATTAGTAACCAAAATACAAATATAGTTAAACTAAGGAAACAAAATCTCAAAGAAGAATGTACATTTATTGTTAGAAGTTTATTTACAATCACGTTATTTTGAAATGTCCTTTCCAACTAAATTTCTATTAAATCATAGAAATCTGGATGGATTTCCATTATTGATTGGGAGAGGGTGAAAGGAGGGGATGACAGGCCCGATTGTGAATAAAAATTTTTAGATACAATGGCCTGCAAGATTTTTTAGCGTTATATTCAAGTGTTAAATTATTAGCGATCTTCTGTGAAGGAAAAATTTCCAAATGTTTGTCAAATGGATCAATGAAAAATAGATGGAAATTTGATAGATCCAACAAAATATTATTAATTAATTAAATTTATGGTCATATTGTGAAATACACTCTCTTGTTGGCATTGCTTTCGAGAAGTAAGAAGTAATTGATAAGGAATGAACATCAATTAAAATTGGAAGTTTAATAGTTATTTATTTTTACAATTATAATTTGAATCTTCATTTTTCCATTGAGGTAATGCATCAATTGAGTGTTCCAAATTGAGCTGCCCAATATGCCAACAAAAAGCATCTAAAAATATATGACTAAAACCAGAAACTAAATCTGATTTTAAAAATAAATGATGGAATAATGACACAATTGAATCATAGTTTACACTAGTGTTACAATTATTGTTACAACAAAATTGGGACTGACTTAAAACAATTTCTTCTTCACAATAATTGGGCATGATAATGCAATAAGAATTATTTCTAATACCAACTTGTGAATTCGAGAGAGAGTTATAACTATGAATGGGAACGAGAGCTTTATCATCATATAAATCATAGATTGGAATGATTTCTTGAATGCCAAAATCATGAATATGATTTATTGTTTGAAAATGAGAACTATTTGAAACAATTTCAGAATTAGATTGTTCTTCATTTTCACAAGTAATTCGACTTTGATCATGATGATTAAGTTGTGAAGAAGATAAATCAATATCCTCAATGTCAATGTATCTATCATAACCTCAAGACATTCATTAAAAGTCCCTTTGTTCTCATTCAATGTCAATGTATCACAATGAGAAGGAACATTGAGCTCATGTTCATTGATTTCAGAAGAATGATCAATAATTAATTATCTATCTTGATAAAAATTAATTGAAAAATCATTTAGATCGGCCTTTCTGCTTTCTGACATATCTTTCAAGTGAAGAAAGGATAAATTGCTATTAGAAAAATTATCAGGGTAAAGAGAAAAATATGAATCTGAAACAATGCATTTGAAAATGTCTCTATTTGAGAACTCTTGTGCATTTTATTCATTTCATATTCCATATTGAATATCATTTTCGTAGATACTTGCAATTTATTGAATAATGTTGCTTTATTGTCCTGAATTTTTCATTTTCTCATCATAAAAAAAATTCAGAAATTTGTATAGCTGATTGCGTATTATTAGAAATTTTAATTACTGCTTTTACTTGTCGACTTGTGCTCTGATTTTCTGAGTCTAGCGCATACTGATTTTCATATTTGAAAATGGTATCTTCTTCGATATTGTTGCTAATATCTTCTTGTATTTGAATAGTGAAATTTTCCAAGCTTTGTGATTGAGATTCATTGACATGTGAAGGTGCACCTTGATCATTATTGATATGTAGGAAGTGTGCACTAAATGAAGGAATTTATCATACATAATAGAGGCTACTTTGTTTGTACCTCCATATTGGAATTTTCAATAATGTTAATGAAATTGGAAGGATATTGAGCGAAGTTTGAAATTATTTTACATGGATTAAAAATGGAAGGAAGAGAGAAAATATGTTAAAACCAATCTAATAATTACTCTTTCAAAGGTTTGTCTTCAATTTTAAATTTTAAACAACTTAAATGAAATCTAATGATAAAATTAATTAAATATTGTTCTTCAAACCTTCATAGATCTTCAATTTCATCATATAATTGTTCGCAGTCATTAACTGTCAAATTTACAAAGGAACATTGTAATAATCTGATCGCAGCTGTGAATTGAGGCAACTAGAAGTGATTGACACCAACTTTTGGATTTTTTCAAAAATGTAAGAGTAAAAATCCTACATAAAATGCGTTCATAAATATCGTGAAAAGCAGAATTTGATTTTTTTTGAATGAATTGTAAAACATGATTAAATGTAGAAGTATTTATTTTACCATTAAAATTTTCCTGATACAAGTGTCTTACTATTTCTGGTGGACTATTGGAAGATCCACGTCTAGAAATACAACTCCAAATTGGAAGTTAAATAGGAGCCATTGTAATACAAATAAATCTTAATTACAAAAACTCCAATAGGAAACAAGTTTCAGGCCCTCCTTCTAGTGCAAAATTGTTGAAGTCTCGAAGTTTGTTGGAACAACAAGTGGTGATGAACGCTCGGTGAGACCTTAAAGAAGTTCATTTTCCATTTGGAATGGTGGTTATGAATAGTTTAACTAGGTCCAATTACCTTCTCTCAATCTCCAATGGATTAAAATATAACCCTTGTCTACTAATGGAGAAGAGACATCAGATCATCGCTCTTGTTGATCAGGCAAGAAAGTCATCCTTAAGCTAATTTGTGGCTTAGCCAAACCACAAATAAATTTTGTCTCTTTGTGAAGGGGCCCTTTAGGAATGTAGAATTAAATCTAAATGAAAAATTATTCTTAAATGAAAGAAAAAGGAAAATCATCCTAATCCTATCTCATTTAGGCAGATATAGATCTAACCCAACCGAGAGAAAGATATTTAAATGATTGGGATTTAAATATGTCTGGCTTATAATGAATATCAAGCTAACGAAGTAGCTCGATTAACTAACATTATGAATACCAAAACACATTGTATTCATAGACTTCTTAACTGGGATAATAAACAAACACTATTTAGGAAATAGTTCACAAAATGATTTTGATTGTTAAATCAGTAATTGGAATACCTAAACAATAATAGGAGGAAATAGTTCACACCATATCATTGTTTGTTAAATCAATATTAAAGACAAATTTCTCAGTAAATATTTACTCAGAAATCAAAATTCAACCCATAAGACCAGAGATAAGTAATAAAATATAATTGAGACAAATTACTCATATTTCCAATAGTGCACACATATTAATAAAATGACACATTCTTGCCATCATAAAATGAAACTAGTATTTAAAACAATAGTATTAAAAATATCAATTTATTGAATCCACTTCTCTAGCTCTAGTCTCCAACATTCCTTTACAATTCTTGAACTTCCACCTTTAAAACTAGAGTTGCAATAGTACAAGCTTCATTCTCCATACATAATTCAACAAGAAAAGGAAAAATACTCAATAATCCTGAGATCTAAGTTTTATCTCCTCTATCCTACAACTCTAAATCTTCTATAAAATAGTGCCTCCAATAATTCCTTAATTGCAGAGAAGAGGAGCCCTTATTACATTCTACAATCTACTATTTATAATATTTACAAAATAATTCCTCAATAGAAAGTTTGTTGAAGAGTGGTTCTGCTCAATCAATTTCCATTGGCTCAAAATCATATTCTTCAATTTTTGGAACCATCTCATTGATTTATATCTCCTTCTTCTCATCTCTTAAAATTGTTTCTCTACAAAAACCAATCAATAATTTAATTAAAATGCAAATTGAAATGAAAATGCTAAATTTGGAATTAAAACAAATCCAATCAAAAAATAATTGAAAATTAAATCTGAGATTTCTATTGGTGTATTTCATGATTTAATTGGCCAAGGAGAACATAGACAAATGGATCTGTAGTCAGAAGAAGCTGTGGGAAAATGAGAATGCAGAAATTTAAACTCAGAAATTGAGTTTGTTAAAAAATTTGGAGCTTGATATTATGCTGGATTTTAGACCCAATAAATGATCAAATATGGAAATGAAACTACTTCAGAAACGTTCTCCACAATTTTATCTATCCAATGAGCCATCCTAAGCCTTATTTAGCCAAGTGAAACTCAATTTGTGAGGCTCCAAATTTAGTATATTAAAATTGCGAGACTTCTGGAATTTCTGTTGCTTTCGCTAAAAATTAGAATTTTTATTAAAAATCTAATTCTAAACTAGATTTCAAATACAATTAATTAATGCTAATTAATTGTAATTATGTTATTTATTTTAATTATTTACAAATTTAATTAAAAACAGAATTAAACAAAATTTAATAATTAATTAAAATATTATTATATTATATTTATATTATAATTTAAATTATATTAGAATTATAATATAAATTATAAATATACTATAATCTAATTATAATATAAATATTATATTTTAATATTTTAATCTAAATAAACCATTAGAACCAATCCTATACAAAAACCAAAAGAATTTAAAACAAATCCCACCTACATCATTAGAGTTAATGGGGGAGGGAAGTGAGTGGAAGGTGAGGTGACCATGAGGTAGGATGAGGTGAGGTGGAGGGTGGAGTGAGGTCATAGTGACAGTAGACATAAGGAGTTTGACCAGAAAGTTTTGTAATAAAATTTTTAACCCCCCATATTTTCAAAATTGCAATCACAATTTTTAAAGGGACGTGTTTGAGGTACTTTAAAAAATTTGCGATATGCAATATCACAATATCGCAATCGCATAATTCTGTTGCAAAAAAAAAAAAAAAATTGTCGCATTTTTTGGAAGGAAGGATTTGAGAAGAAATGGGGTCCATGTGGGATTAACAATCCTAAAAAATAGACTATAGCCATTTTTCAATTTTGAGATTCTGGGTTTGGAAAATTATTTTAAACTAATAAACTGGAGTAACTTACCAAGATCTTGAAATGTGTTTTCGTCTGATGTACAATTTAACTGGGTCATTTTGTAGGACAATTAGTGAAAAATGAAATAATTAGTAAAAAATAACTAAGAGTTCTTATTCACAATGAATGACTATTTTAACTGCAAAAATTTGAAATATCATAAACTTTATACATTTTTTTAACCCTGGCGAGAAAATTATCAAACTTCAAAGGAATACCATTTACAAATTGGTTGACCAAATAAGGTGAAACAAGTGTTGATGGAAATCTTGTTAGAAATAAAATTCAATGAAATGATCAAAATGGAATTCTGACAAAAATGAAAAAATGGAAAAATTACAGGATGGCTGATTTTAATGAAAATCATAAAAGGTGTTTAGCCAAAAATTAATAGAAAGGGTCCCCATTATTTGAAGTAAATAATTCAAAAATGAGGGGTGCTAGGTTTTCCCCACAACACCTCCTGAGAGTAGAACCATTTCTTTAGCTTTGTTATGGATATGCCTATTGTTCTTTATATAGCACTAGTGTCTACTAACGGGTTGATCATTACTTCTCATAGCCCTACTCGTCATCATGATTGAAACCTTCCTTGGATTAGTTGCGGGCTACTTCATATTAATAGTTGCATGCTTGAACAATCTGCTCATGTCCTCCAAATTTAAAGTCGGCTCGAACACATAGGGTTTATACAGCCTTGGAAAATACTTGATTGTGTGACAAGCAATCATTCATGGGTAAAACCTGGTGCATCCCAGGCCACCCCTCTTACCAGCACCAGATGTCTACATTATCGTGTCATCCCTGTACTGGAGTTGATTAATAGTTACACATGACAGGATATCTGTTACCGTGTCATGTCTAATCCTTGTAACCATGTTGTGTCAGTATTTATCCACATGTTATCTGTTTGAGATGCCAACCATCAATAGTATAGTACTGAAGGAAGGGATGATGCGAGGACGGTGAAGGATGGTATGACGTGAGGGTGGGGCAAAGAGGAGGAATTGGGGGAGGTGGGGTAGGGTGAAGCGTAATGTAAGCGGTGAAAAGGGGGCAAGGAAGAAGGGAAGTGAGGCAGAAAGGGATGAGGGAGGAAGGAAGCGAGGAAGTGAGGGGTGAGAGAGTGAGGGAGTGAGGGGAGTGTTAAACGTTATTTTTTCACCATGACCTTTAACTGTCCATATATGTCTATCACTACCTATATTATACTCCCTTAGAATTCAAAAACCCTAATGTTCCCAAACCAAGTCTTGCGATTGGAGAAAAGCTGATTAAAACCGTTAAAAGTCTAACTCTGCAATTTTCCTAGCCTTTCCTTGTGGGTTCAAAAATAATTTTTCTATAGATTACGGTAGCTCCCCCATGTTCTACTAATAAAACCTGCGGACCCCCGTACAAATTAAAATAAAGGAAAAAGTAAGTTCTAGAAGCCTAGATGGTCGAATATTCTCCCAACTGAAAGCTTCTAGAGGCGCAATCAATTCGAGCTTTATCCCTCCACTCATGGAGCTTATCCCTTTGTCTATGGAGCTCAAATCCCTTCATGAGAGGAATCTATCCCCCTCTTCATGGAACTGAAACTACCTCCATTTCCCCATAAATAGAGCTTATGTTTCAGTCTCAAGGGTAGACGTAGATTGTAGCTTGCAGAAGATAATTGCTGAAGAAATTCTCAAGAGAGCATACTCTCTACACTAGTTATTATTGGTATGAGAATTATCAGACACTCATGTCCACAACTTCATGCTAGTTCAAAGAGAGGAAGGCTTGTCAATTTGAAGGAGGAACGATTGTTCAGGACCTCGGGAGGAACTTGTACAACATCAAGGCATCAGGTTATGCTTACTGAAGAAGCCTTTTTAGAGCGACTGGATAAAATATTGCACCGAACGTTGGATTTCAAGGTAGGGTAATGTCCTTTTTCTTTGTTTATAATAATTTTGAATTGAAAAAATTCTAGAGAAAATGATTTACAAATGGATGTTTTTTTCTAGCTATTCGTAGAATACTAGGGAGATCGCTCTTGTCCATAAGAGTGATTAATCCGCGTAACAAAATGGCGACTCCACTGGGGACTTAAAACTTAGTTTGTTTTAACTTTTCAGTTTGAATTTTAAGTGTTTTATGATTTTGATTAATATGAGACTGGGTTGGGTAGATAACTTATAAGATTCCATGAAAATAAAAGCTAAATATTTATTTTTTCTATACTTTTCCTTGTCTCCGCGGTTTTTATTTGAAAACGTTGTGGCAGCCTCCGCAGTTTGTAGTTCAAAACAATGTATTAATGCTCTGTTCTCCATTAGAACCTGCGGACCTTTAGAAATTTTTGAAAAAATAAATGTTCTCTTTTTAGGAGCCAGATCACATGATTGTTTATGTTTTCCCTATTCTATCTTAACTGTCAAATCTTATGTGTGAATTTCGTTTTAGCAACTTTTGCGTTACTATCTGTTAAGTTAATTGGGTGTTTTGAGTTACTTTTTTGTGAAATTCTTAATTTTATTTCCTTTGGTCATTACTTTGAGGTTCTTCTCAGTCTCTTAACAATTTTGCATTTTTTTGCTTTTTTTTTTTTTAATTTCCCTTTCTATTCATCGCCTTTGAGTGTTTTTATTTTTTACCTTTAGAATTCTCACCCAAATTTCCTTACTTACACTTGATTGGTTCCTTAGATTACATTAGTGAAGGATAATATTCTTGTTGTTCTTTCGCTTATTTGGAATCATATTCTATATGAGAATTCTCTTCGATAGATTACATTTGCATAGTTAGAATTCTCATTTTTAGAATATGAATGAAAAATGTGCATAGATTACATTTGCATAGTTTTCAAATGAATTATGCATATATTACAAAAACATAGTTTACATTCTAGAAAAATCAATGGTATATTTAGATCAGTTTCTTTGATTTTAATTTACATGTTTTTATGCTTGTTTTAAAAACATAAAAATAAATAATCGGAATTTATTAGCATTAGTTTTTCTTGATAAAATTAGTGCATTAGAGAATTTGTTATCTTTTCTCTTATTTATCAATTTTTGCATTGTTGGAAGTGAATGGAACCTCTCTCCTTACTTTAGTTAGGATTCATCAAATTGAAAAGATTACATTATCATATTCGATTGCATTCAGTTTTGGGTCAGGTCATAACACCATTTATTTCATATCCATTTACCCTTTGAGTAATAACAACCCAAATAACACAGTGCTTAATAAAATTCATTTTGAAATTTTTACATTTTCTAGGGCTCTTTCCACCAATCTAGCTTAGGCTAGTTCTTTGGAATAGGTTGTAGTTAACGTTCCAAAGCAACTAAAAAAACAATACTATCTTGTGGTAGGAAAAATTCCAATTGTTGCATTTGTACTTTGGGAATCTCTTCTTAAAAGAGTCAAGAATGAGATCCTGTTCGACCCAGTGAGGTAATCGTACCTATCTCATTGGCAAAGATAGAATATATGCACGTAATACAAATGGTAAACCTCGGATTAACCATTGTCAATGATCATGGGGTCACTTGTTGGCAAACCTCAGATTTACCATGTCGGGGTGCTTTCAAGGGGATTGAGCTTGATACTCTGCCCTTGTATGTATATCGGATCGTAGAATGTTTTCCTAGGTGCATTTGTCTCAGTTCTTGACCTTAGTGGCCATAATATTTAGGATTTTTCCCAAGGTGACGGTGGAGGGAAGGTCCCACTATACCTAGAGAAGATGTTGGCTAGACTCACTTGGACTTTCTAAAGGGTGCACTTCACTTCAAGATGGAATAGTGGAGGTACTTGCACCGATGTTTTTCATTAAGCAGGTTGTCAAGGTAACTGTTGCAACCACCAGTTTTCAACATTAATTTCTGCGATGTTGGATTTCATCACCAACTAGTGTTTTTATTGTGGAAACATACTGTTTCTGTGTGTTTTGACTCCTAGATTTGATAGCGCGTGTTCATTTTTTTTATTTTACTTTTTAGAGAACTTAGGTGTGGATTGTGAATTTGAATTGGTAATATTTTTAAATTTTTAATTAAATTCACTGAAGTCGAATCTAATGGCAACTGTTCTGGAATTTACCAAGGAATCCCTCTTGACGAGAATCCTAGTACTTTTCCTTGCTTTGGAAATGATGGTCTTCCTTATATGGCTACATTATCATTACCTAGATTTACAATAGGTTTACCAGTCTAGTTATTTTCATCTTCGTTGGCATCGAATACACAAGTTGTTCCACCTCAACTGGATGCTTCACCTCAAAAGTGTTCACCGTATCAACATCACCAGCCTCATGTTGACCCTTTACCTTCTTTTCCCAACACGTCTTCCTCCCTTTCTTCTTCTTCGCCTAGTAAAATCCTTGACGCTATTAACCAGGTGACTAATAAGAAGAAGAAAGGGAAGAGGAAGAAGAACCAAGATAAGAAAGATGTCAACCAAAAAACCATGGCTGTAAGTGGTGGTAATGTTGAGGAAACCTCCAACATGCATCGCAAACCCATATATCCTTGCAAGATTTGTAAGGGTGACCACTTCCTTATCAATTGTCCTGTTATTCCTAAGGTCTTGGAAGTATGGTCAGAAAAATCTCATCAACTTACCATTGATCCATCAGCATACCATTGATCCATCAACCAATGATTGTTAGGTTCCTAGGAAAAAGGGTAAATTTAGGTTTCCTTGTAGGTTATGCAAAGGCAGTCATCAAAATCACATTTTCCCTCACATGGATGAAGCCCCAAAATTTTTGGAAAACCTTATTGTTCCATATCAACAACTTCCAACTGGATACCATATACTTTCTCCCAACCTACTGTCAACTGAAGAGGTGATTGGTCTAATTCCAAGTACAATCAATCCCACTCTTCCATTAAAGAGTGAAAATCATATCACTCAGGTTGATGATCCACTAGTTGACCAAGTGGTCGACTTGATTTCACATTCGGTCGATCCCACTCTCCCTATAGAGAGTGAAATTCATACTGCTCAGGTTCTTCTTGTTACATCAGATTCTTCTATGCTAGGGGGGATTTCACCTATTTCTATAGAACCCCCTCCAAGTACTGAGGTCTTTTACTTTGATTGGAATAGAATGACAAAACCTCGTCTTCCTTCCTCCATCACTTTCCAAATAATTGTGAGGGCTTCTGGCAACAATTTGCATCGCATGAATGTAGATGAAGGTGTTTTTGTTTGTATTTTATCCTCAACTCATTGGCAAGATTTGGGTTCCCCTGAGCTTGTGCATGTTACACAGAATCTTTCAGCTTCTAACAAAACCATTAGTGAACCTTTAGGGATCCTTCCTATGTTTCCTATTACCTTGGAAGGTAAAATTGTCTGTATTAATATTATGGTAGTCTGAAGCCCCTTGGATTTCAATTTTCTCCTTGGGCGAGACTATTTCTATGCAATGAAAGCTGTCGTATTGACACTCTTTCGCGTGATGTTTTTCCCTCACAATGGAAAAATTGCGACTATTGACCAGCTTTCATTCGTTAGTCTTGATTTGACTACCAATAATACGACATCCCTGAATTTTCCTTATACAGAAGTGGTATCTACCTCACCACGGGTTAATTATGTGGCAACAAGTCCCATTTTTTCAGTTACCAATGCAAGTGAGCCTCTCACTGTTTGCTCGACTTCCTTTGACTTAGATCTGGTAACTGACATGGTGAACCCGATGGGGGTATTTGAAAATGATGTTCTTATCCCTATTGAGTCCCTTGACATGTGTTCCTTCCAAAGAATTATTCTTCCATCTGACGAAGACCTCTTGGAAACCATGACCAAGGAGTGTCCCTTGACATGTGTTTCTTCCAGTTGGAGGCCATGACAAGGTTACCATGAGGATAGTTCTTTTACTGTGTCAACATAGTTTTAAAATGAATCAGTTCATCTTGAGGATAGCTTCTTTTACTGTGCCAACATCGTTAAAAAATGAAAAAGGTCCTTATAAGGATAGTTCCTATTACTGTGTCAACCTCGTTAAAAAATGAAATAGGTTTCCATGAATATAGTTATTTTCCTGTGCCAACCTCGTTAAAAAATGAATCATGTCACCATGAGGAGAGTTCCTTTTACTATGTCAAACTCGTTAAAAAATGAAACAAACCTTTATGAGGAGAGTTCCTCTTACTGTGTAAACCTTGTTAAAAAATGAAACAGGTGTCCATCAGGATAATTCTTTTATTGTGCCAACCTCGTTAAAAAATGAAACAGGTCACCATGAGGAGACTTCCTTTTACTGTGTCAATCTCGTTAAAAAATGAAACATGTCTTTAAGCATAGTTCCTTTTCTTATGTCAAGCTAGTTAAAAAATGAAGCAAGTTTCCATGAGCATAGTTCTTTTCGTGTGTCAAGCTCATCAAAAAATGAAACAAATCCTCTCCTAATTAAGTCGAGTCCTTAACTAGATCTCGTAAGTGTCAAGTTTATTCTTTCATTTGATCTCGTAAATGAACCTTCATTCCATCCACCTAATAGTAACCAGTAGTCCACTTAGGTGAATGAAATGAAGCTTGGGGAGTATGTGCTCTAACAAGTTACGCTTGGGGGGGAAACAAAATTATCTCAAGCAAAGTTTCCTTTGTTTCAAGCTTGTGTAAAAATGAAACAAACCCATCTCAAGCATAGTTTTCCTTTGTTTCAAGCTTGTGTAAAAATGAAACCACTTTCAAGCAAAATTTTACTACGTTTCAAGCTTATGTAAAAGTGAAACCACTCTCAAGAAACGTTTTCCTATGTTTCAAGCTTGTGTAAAAATGAAACCACTCTCAGCCATAATTTTTCCTATCTTTCAAGCTTGTATAAAAATGAAACCTATCTTGAGTCTATTTTAGCAATTATTTTCAAGTCTCATTAAACTCATGAAAATCCCAAGATTATTTTTCTATCTTTCATTCTCATAAAACAAATGAAAAGGCCGAGTTATTTCCATCCTTTCTTTCTCATAAATTAAATTGAAAGTCAGCCAGTTGAGTATACTTTTATCACTTTTTCGGGCTCTTGAAAATTATGAAAAAGCGAAACCCTGGAGTTCTCTTTTAAGCCCTTTTCATACTCTCTAAATATGAAAATATCGTCTAGTACTTGACTACTCGAACTCGTTAAAGGAAATGAACAGTTGTCCCTTCAGTATGAGTTTACCCCTTTTCCGGACTGAAATGGAATATTTACGAAAAATTACAACCACGAAGTTTACTTATGTTTTTCTTCTGACTTCCTAAACCTGAAAGAACGCCGAGTTTCTCCTATACTGGACTAGTTAAAATTTAATAGTAAAGGACCTGTCGATTACAAATAGGACTAAACCACTCCTTCTTAGGGTTTGATTTTAAAACTAATATGGACTCATCCGAAGGATGAGATTACACAAAAAGAAAATTTTATCCTCCTCAAGCTTGTCAAAAATAAAGAGGTACTTTCCAGTAATGGTGGTGGAAAAAAAGAGAAAAGGAATCTAGTTGTCACCCTGGTTTTAAAAGTAGTATACCACTCTTCAACATGAAACTTTGTCACAATTGTACCTGGGTTGGGAGAACCCTTTGTCTAAAAGTTAATCAAACCACATTGAAAGTATTCAACCTGTTTCTGGGTATTAGCTTTAGGTCAATTATTACCAAGCCATCTGCAGTGTCGTTATGTGTTCAAGGGAAAGTTAAAATAAACCATTCATTGCAAACATGTGTCTCCATTAGTGTTAACCATCCCTGAGTCAGTCCTTGCAAATATTTATTTAAAACTTTATCTAATGGTATTGTGTCTAGGACTTTCCTACGACGGGTCACTTTCTATTGACGATAACTCATCATTTAGAAAGTTGATCTAGAATCCTATCAGTACCTTGGGATTTTCATGCCCTAAGGGCAAGTTTCTCACCTTCGACGACAGGTTGCATCATTGACCTTTGATCAAATGATTCCATAAAGTGTTCGACTGCAAATCATTCATTCACACTTCATGGATTGTACTGAGTACTTTGAGAACCATTTTCATTATTGGTGCTTTCTCTCACACTTTTTAACAATTCACATCATTGACTGGTAATCAAGTGGTTTCTACCATGTTCGACTTCGACACAATCAATCACATGGATAAAATTGTACTAGTTCGAGAAGCGAAAATCAAGACCCTGGATCTATTTTCCACCATCTAGGCTACGAGGAGTTTTATTATTGATGATATAGTAGACAACTCATGACAGATGGTTGTGCCCATACTGTGTCTACTATTGATGTAATTTTAAAATTATTTTTGTACCAGAACATTTAGTTAGCTTTGATCTGAGTATGGGAATTTCTACCTCAGCGATGATATATATATATATATATATATATATATATATATATATATACACACACACACATTCTTGCATTGAATTATTTTATAGGTTTTCGACCGGTGTGTCCACAATCCAATCCTAAGAATGATAAAGCACTTCACTCTTCAGAACAACCTCAGACTTCGCACTTTAGGGGGAAATCTGTTACACGTTATTTTTTCACCATGACATTTAGCTATCTATATAGGTCTATCACTACCTATATTATACTTCCTTAGAAGTAAAAAACCCTAATGTTCCAAAAACAAGTCTTGGAATTGGAGAAAAGCTCATTAAAACCCTTAAAAGTCTAACTCCACACTTTTCCTAGCCTTTTCTTGTGGGTTCACAAATAATTGCTCTATAGCCTGCGGTAGCTCCCACACGTTCTCCTAATAAGACCTGCGGATCCCTTTAAAAAGTGAAATAAAGGAAAAAGTATGTTCTAGAAGCCCAGCTGGTCAAATATTCTCCCAACTGGAAGCTTCTAGAGGCGCGATCAGTTCGAGATTTATCCCTCCACTCATGGAGCTCTATCTCTGCACTCATGGAGCTTATCCCTTGGTCTATGGAGCTCAAATCCCTTCATTATAGGAATCCATCCCCCTCTTCACGGAACTAAAACTACCTCCATTTCCCTATAAATTGAGCTCATGTTTCAGTCTCAAGGGTAGACGTAGATTGTATCTTGTAGAAGGTAATTGCTAAAGAAATTCTCAAGAGAGCATACTATCTACACTATTTATTATTGGTATGAGAATTATCACATAGTCATGTCCATAACTTCATGCCAGTTCAAAGAGAGGAAGGCTTCTCAATATGAAAGAGGAATAATTGTTCAGGACCCTGGGAGGAACTTGTACAACATCAAGGCATCAAGTTTTTCTTACTGGGGGAAGCCTCTTTGGAGCGACTGGATAAAATATTGCACCGAATGTTGGATTTCAAGGTAGGGTCATGTCCTCTTTCTTTGTTTATAATAATTCCGAATTGTAAATAATCTAGAGAAAATGATTTACAAATGGATGTTTGTTTCTAGCTATTCGTGAAATACTAGGGAGATCGCTCTTGTCCACAAGAGGGATTAATCTGCATAACAAGGAGAGGGAGTGATGGGGAGTATGGTTAGGAAGGGGAGGGTGGAGTGGAAGGAAATCAAGGAGAAGGGATTGAAGGAGAAGGGGATGTGGGAGCAAGGGGGTGATGGAGTGAGGGGTGAGGGAGAGAGGGGGAGGGCTAGACAGGGATGATAGGGAGGGGGGTAAGGGAGAGGATAAGATAAGCTAGGGAGGAAAGGGTGGCATCCTTTATCCCTATATTCCTTTCGATTCTTGATTTTAATGCTTTTTTCCTTACAGTTAGAGCGGGTCCAATACATAATGACAATTTTTCGTTATTGTTATTAAGAATTTTTTTGGTGGTTCATATTATTTGAGAAACCTGTGTTTTATCCCTTTTATATATTTTCATGTTTACCATATTTCTTATAATTAGAGATACTTTTCCTCTCTATCGATTCATTATTTCCTATTTTTCAAGCTGAAATTTGGGAAAACGGAGGAGGATCCAAGGAATGGTCATTAACTTTAACAAGGTATTTTCCTTTTGAAGATATGCAAAATTTGATTTCAAACTAACTCAGTCTAGAACTTTAATGTAGATGTAGCCCAATTACTTAGATTATGGTTCGGGAAACAAAAATTGGAGAATGTGTAATTGTCATGTGTTTCAATTCAAGATTAATTCGCTCAAATGAAATAATGTACATGGGATGCAAGGTTCAACAATGTTATTCCAGAAGAGGATTGTACTACAATTCTATGTATATTGCATGCCAATCCTCTATTGGCACAAAATTGTTGAAGCTCGCGTGTCATGTACATTATTTCATTTGGGTGAATTCTTGAAATGGAACACATGCTAATTACACATTCTCCATTTTTTTCTGCACGAACCATAATCTCAGTAATTGGGTTACATATACATTAAAGGTATATATTGAGTTAGTTTGAAATAAAAATTTCCAAAACTTCAAAAGGAAAATACATCGTTAAAGTTAATAACCATTCCTTGGAGCCTCTTCCATTATTTTTCAATTATAAGTCGTCAGATATTCGACATACATTTAACAATTGTTGGATATTTGTCAACCCTCATCAACGAACTAGTTTAAAAAATTAGTCTCTCGTTCGACACTAAATATCGTGAGATCCGTAGCATCTTCGTCGAATTAAAAGTCACAACGTTGGCTAACCGATGTACGATGGTTGGATATTTGATAAACACATATAACAGATGGATGTTGGGTACTCTACCTTGGTTAGAAATTAAAATATTTCCTATTTGACGATTATACGTTGATCAAAATGTCACTTATTCGACGACTATATGTCGAACAAAATTTCACCTATTCGATGACTATACATAAAACAAAACATCAGCAATTCGATGAGTATACGTCGCACAAGACGTTGACTATTCAATGACTATACGTCGAAAAAGTGCCTGGTTAGGCGATGGTTTATTTGGTATCAAAGATGATGAATATTCGATGTATAGGTCCGAATATTTCCTAGTGGTCGAATATATGATGAAATCCCACCGATGATATCTATTTCCTGCGTTCATCAGATAGTAGTTGAAGTTGAGTCGTATAAACGACTAAGTGACGTCAGATTCTGGCCCCATTTGTTCTAGTGTGAGAAGATGGGACATTTGGAAACACAAGTGAGAATGTATTCCTTATATTCCAATAATGAAAAGGGACCAAAATATAAGTATGAATACAAAGATGAGATATGGACTTGATTATTTATACAGTAAAAGTAAACAATAAATTAGGGTTAATATTAGTTAGTACACTTAGTGCATGCTGGGAAAGTAGGTGACAAGAGTGAATTGACTGACTTGAAGAAGTACAATCTCACTGTCAAAAAATACTGTGAAATCACTATCTGTAGAGGTTTCCCTTACATTGTCCCCGTCCATAAGTATTTCACAGTCTTTTTCTCTAGGAACTACATAAAAAGTTGCATAAGGACTGCGCAAGTCCTGTCCACAAGGATTTCACAGTGACCATCTCTATAGGATGTCAATTTGCCGTCATTAGGAACTACCCACTCACTATCATTAGGAATTGTGAAATCACTATCATTATGCGCTACACAATCATGATCACCAAACACTATGCAATTCTTAACTTCGAAGGATACACATTGGCTACTAGGCTTGCTTACAAGAAGTTCACTATGTAGGGATCACATGATAAGAATGTAAAAGAAAGTTACTTCAACACTTATAATTCTTAAAGGGATTCTGGAACACTTGGAAAACATGACTGAGCACAATCTTAATGGCTTGAAATAGAAGATGGCATGACCATAGGGAGGCTCCAAAATATGGATGTAGAAAAAATTTTGGAGGGTGTTTGTCACAATGCCAACACATACTAACTGAAATATACCACTCAGTCATGCAAGTTTAATTTTAGTCTTTGAGGAATTATATCAAATAGTTTGTATGAAATTTGTAACAAAACACCTTTAACAAATTTATTCACATTATTTTCATGTAAATATCCATATATTATCTATATTAGTGTTATCATACAATAATACTATCCCCAACCACAAAGATACATTTTCATTGGGGCTTCTGATCAAATAGTTAGCATGTAATGAATCATTAGACCATTTAGAAATTTCTTCAAACAATTTTCATGAAAAATAATATATCACATTCATTAGAGAATATTTCCTACATTTTAGTGGCCCAAGGTCTAAAACTTAGACAAAATGATCAATGCCAAATTTCCCTCACCGTGGTTTATATTTCAACCTATGGAAACTCCCATATGAAAAGGTATAACAAAAATGCTAAAATTAATTTTTTGATGCATTATTTTATGAGAATTCAGGAAACTCAAATTCCTATGATCATATCTCCTAAAATATCGTGACCCAAGATATGAAAGTTGGATCAGAAAAACAATGTTATTTCCCCTCACTACGGTTCAATTTTTAGCTTCTAGCACCTCCAAAAAGAAAATTTATAGTAGAATACTAACATGAAATATTTAGAGATGAACTTAGGAAGACAAACATCCTATGATCATATTTCCTATAATTTCGTGTCAAGAGATATGAAAAGAAGATTAAATAATTATCAAGATTTCACCTCACCATGGTCAATGTTTTAGATTTTTGAACCTCCCAGAAGAAAATTTATAGCAGAAACATGAGTAATGGTAATCATATATCCTTTCCATGTCCACATGAAACATATTAACTTGGACATACAAATAAAGATATATTTCTTACAACGTCATGGTAGAATTTCAATATAATGCATGAATAGTTCTTGTATTTTTCTTATTGATTCCATGCAACAATTTCCTACAACCATGAAAAATTATCACACAATTGTAGATTAACTTCAATAATGAAATAATAATCATATTTTTAGCTCAAAAGTTATAACACTTTTATGAGATATAAAACTGACTAAAATTGAAGGTGGGACTTCAATTTTCCACTCAGCCATAGACTAGTTCCGACCTATAATTTGTTGTAGTAGTCACCCATGTTCCAGATCCATGAGCCAAGGGTATTTTTAAATAAAACTCAACTGGAAATGATGTTAATCAATAATATGATTGGAATTTATTTATTTCATGTGGTTAATATTTTCTGGAAAGCATTGCAGGAATTCACCTTTCTAGGTTGTTTTTCAACCTAAAAATCTAATTCTATCATTCATCCCATTTATTTCATCCCAATAGAGAGCCCATTTTTGGTTGCTCAAATTACTTTTTATTATTTTTCTTTTTTGTCTCTTGATATTCCTCATGGAACATTCTTCAAGATATTTCTTGCTAGCTGCACATTTTATTAAGTAGTGGTGCAAACTAATTCCAGTCAGGTTCTTCTTCCTTTTCCCCCTCAAGTTGTTGAACTGTGGTCCCAATCTTCAAGAAATTCAAATAATTTTATAATCATTTATAATAAGAGTCTAATTCAATAACAAAAATCTTTGGGAGTATACTAGTGGTGTTACAAAAACAATATCTAGAATTTCTATCTCATGTACCTTGGTATATTTCCTTTGTCTCCTCCAAATTTCATATTCTAAAACATCATAGAAAGAAATATATAGAAAAAGTGTGGAGATAACATGTTTGAAGAAAATTTCAGGATCATTTGGAATTCGTAACTTCCTTCAACCATATCTCCACAATTATAAAAAAATTATGGTTTGAAATTCGAGCCATGAGTACATGAAGCTATTATATCTATATCCTCCAAATTTCATGTTTTGAAACATCCTAGAAGAAAAGTTATATAAAAAATTCCAGCTAATGTGTTTGAGGGTTATTCTAAGAGCCCTCGAGAAGCCTAGATTACCTTTAGAATTTCTTTGAAATTGTAGTCAGCTAGTGTCTAAAGTTTTAAAAATAAGTACATGGATATCTTCTCTATAACTCCTCTCAATTTCACAATATGATACATCACATATGAAATGATATAGAAAAAAACCCAAGATTGTTCGTTCTTTCCAAAAATCATATTCCTTCTTCCACCTTTAGATTCTAAGAATCACCCAAAAATTCCTTATATTAGCTCACCTTGTGACATAAGACCTATTATTTGATGAATTGATGCTAAAATTAACTCATTTTTTTGTAAGCTTGATAGTACCTTTCATTTTTCTTTTCTTTTTATTTTTCCTTTTTCCACTCTATTGTCATTAACATGCCTAGATACATCACCGCAATTGGGGAAGGGAATTGAACCTGTGATGAGTGTTATAAAAACTCACCTCATCACCTTTTAACCAAGACCCCACAGACGATGCTAAAATTAACTCATAGTTCCTTTACTCATATTTTTTGTATGATCAATTATATGGATAAATTCTAAAAAAATTTGGTCCGGTCTGCTTGTACTCTCGGTGGGTCATGCTAACTAATTATTTCATACCTATGAATTCGTATGGAATAATAGGTAATTCCATAGAATGTTTGGAAGGTGTCAAATTAATGTTTCCAAAAATATACCCTATGATGTCATTTGAGTTAGGTAGTTGTAATAAAAATGACTTCAAAGATAAAGTATCCAAATGGTGCCCGCTTGTACCTTGGTTGGGTCAAATTGAAAAAATATTTCATATCTCCTTGTTCCTATGGAATTAGAGGGATTTCCATATAAAATTGGAAAGGTATCAGAAAAACATTTTCAGACATATATTCTATGATCATATTCGATCTAAGTAATTGGAGTAAATTTTATTTCAAATTTAGGATATCGAATTGGGCTATCAAAAGTCCAAAGAAAATTATTTCCAACAATATTCCTTTTCGAATATTTATATTGGACATAAGTAGGCTCCCCTGTTTGTTCGTTAGGAAACCAACTCCAAAAACAAAAGAAAAGAGATATCAATGCCTTAGAAATAAGGCACATTGAGGGGGAAACCTCCTTTACATTACATAAAGGAACAATTCTTGGATGATATAGATGAAAAACCCTCCTTTTTTATATATAGGAGTCCATGGGGTCACAATATAATCGTATCCGACCTAGCAATAATAATGTAAGGGAAAAATAATAACAATATGGGGATTACAGGGGTACAAAAATAACAATATGGGGTTTATAGGGGTACAGAAATAAAAATAAGGGGGCTACACTAAAAACAATAAGGGGATACACTAGTATTATAACGACCTCACATGCCTCTCTCCTTCAAACAAGTGTTGCCCTCAACACTTGATTATTTATGGATGCTCCTGTATAAAATTTTCATCCTTCCATGTGGAATCTTCAACGGTTAAGTTATTCCACTTTCTGAGACACTCTGAAATCGATAGATTTGGTAGTTGTCGAGTTCTTACTTATTTGAATGCCTTAGAAATTCTTTCGTTGCGATGTTGATCTTGTAGTTGTTTCATTTGATTCTGCACGAAATTTAGGTCACCCTTTGAGAGTTGGAGAACTTGTTATTGATGCTCGATGTGATATTCCACTAATTTATCATCCATATTAGCTTTCATTTGATCCTTTAAACCATCCAAATTAGCCTCCATTTTTTCTTTTAGACCACCTATGTCATTTTTATTGCTCTTTGTAAAATCGAAATTTTTTGCACTTGTTACCGAAATTTTGATATCTCATACTGCAATTCTTCCTCTTCATGCATCATAGTAGTGCTTTCCGAGGGCTTAATGGGTGTGGAATTATTTTTGGGAGGCATTATAGAACCCCATACTAATAAAAATTCTTCAAACTTCCCTTGGAATCACTTCAAACTGCTTTCTCAAACAAACTTTATGCAATTAAAAAAAAAATACACACCTTTTTCTTTGTTCCGAGGAGCTCGATATTGAAACTGAATTATCTATGTGATTTTGGTTCTTAAATATCTAAAATTATGTCCTATAGTATCCCTCTGAAGCTTATTCTAAATTCCATAGGTCTGAACTGATTTGGATGTTTCAAGACAAAGTTATGCCCAATATCCACACTAACCTATTTATGGAATAGTTCAGTAGAGTGAATTTGTACGTCATGATACATGTCACTGTTTCCTCCTTCAGCTCTAAAATTGATACATAGGAAGCTAAAGTCAATCTAGTTTCTGGCACTTTTTACAAAATTCCAATCTGATGCTTAGAGAGAGAGTTATGACTATTTTCCCAAGGTCACCTCTCTTAGATGAATTTTGGGAGCCTGAAAAAAACCTAACTTCCATAAATCATATCTCTGAAAATATTACGAACCAATATTTGAAATGTTTACACGAAGTTCCTTGGAATTTTGGCTTCACGTGGTAAAAATTTCAGTTTCTGAACCTTAGTAGAAAACAAGTTATAGCAAAAATTCCACGTCGACCAGTTTGGAGCAGCGAAACCCTAGAATCCAAAGCTATAATACCAAATATTATGAAACCTGCTCCAAAAATAAAAGAAAAGAGAGATAAATGCCTTAGAAATAAGGCACATTGAGGGGGAAACCTCCTTTGCATTACATAAATATACAATTCTTTGATGATAAAAATGAAAAAACCTCATTTTTATATATAGGAGTCCATGGGGTCACAATATAATCGTAGCCGACTTAAAAATAATAATGTAAGGGCACAATAATAACAATATGTGCGTTTCATTGGTAAAAAAATATGGGGGTTTTTAAAAAGAGAGTCCATACATGCGAAATAGATTTCGAAAGAGAGAGGAATAACCTGTTTCGAGTTTTTTAATAACCCAACGTTTCGGACTTCTTAAGTGAGTCCATCATCAGGGGTCAACACCAAATATTCTTTGAAAAGGAGGAAAATTTATATAAATAGTAAAAATTTTTGAGGAGAAAAGTTTATTATGGTTGGTTGGAAGAAAAAATAATCTAATATAATATAATTTAATTTAATTTAACAATTTATTTTATTATATTTTATTATATTTATTTATTTATTTTATTTTTATTTGAAATATAATTTAATAAGATTGTTAAAAATTTATTGTATTAAGAATTGAGACATTATTACATGAAGCGGTTATATTATAGTATAAGGTAGAAATTAAGAAAAAAAATTGAGACTGATTATTACATTTAGGATTTTTTTTTTTAATTAATTTTGATGTCATGAGAGGTATGGTATATTAAAGGTTTCCACGTATTGCCGATGCTACTTGTCCATCATCACGATTCATGTTATTTTTCCTTTTTTCAATTTCTATGGCCTCTTTGATTTTTCTTTTTAGGTAATGGTCCTCTTTGGAGACAATTTTGGCATCCTCCATTTGTATGTAATGCAAGGATGAGAAATAATGTTCTGCTAAGGCATATTTTGTACTTCTGTTCCTAGCTATGTCGGTAGCATGCTCTTTCAGTATGATGTTAAGGGATCTACCTGTCTCGCCAATATGGGGGTTATAGGGGTACAACAATAACAATAAGGGGGCTACACTAAGAACAATACGGGGTTACACTAGTATTATAGGGACCTAACATATTTTAAATAAGTAAAAATAATATTTAAAACATGATTCTTTCTTATACATGTAGGGACTCCCAAAGAGGGAAAATATTAAGGATGGAAAATTATCTTGAAGTTTAAAAACAATGGCGAACTTCACTAGTCCCTAATATGCAAACTATAAATGTTGATGTATTTGTAAAATTATTCAAATTTATAATGATTTTATATATACTCTCTTTATAATGTTGGAAATGCTTAAGGCAAAATATTTTTTTATTCTAAAATTTAGGTGAATCATTTTTATAAAAAATGGAAATTTGCGAATCTTTTTTTTGGAAAAAGCGTGGAAAATTAGCCCATCGGTGAGTATTATCCCCTAAAGTTTTCCATTCTCCCAAAAAAAACTCCACATACATAAAATTGAACTTAATCCAATATTATTTCATTAGTAGAATTAACACTAGTAGCCACTTTATTATACACTATTTTGTTACCTTCATATCCACATTATTATTTACCCATTCCAACATATATGTGCCAGGATGATTATGAACCTACAATATATGTTTGTTAACCATAACCACTGCCATAAGCTCATGTTGTGAATATGATTCAAATAGGCATCAAGATTTCTCTTCTTGACTTATATCTTAATATGAAAGAGTTTGGCCACCCGCCTCTCTTAATGGTGATGATGGCTACTTAGATTCACCTGTTTATGCATTAGTGTGTAGGGAATATTAATTTTTATGTCAGATATTCTTTTTACTTGATTGTTTGAATCAACAGTGAGAATATTATTTTTCTTACCATTCTTATTTTAGTTCTTCGAGTTTATGCCAAGATGAAATTTCCAAAACTTATCCTTAGTGTGATCACCAATGTTATAGTGGTTGCAATGATTTCTAAAATCCTTGCGCTGATGCATAGTCACTACTACTATTATGCCATTTCCATATTACCACTACTTCTTCGTTTGCTGTAGAAAGTCTCTAACACATCTCTGATACCATGTAGAAAATCTATAACACATCTCTGATACCATGTAGAAATTACACCAATGGATTCAATCAATCATGCAATGAACTAAAACAAGATACTAAATCCTTATACAATATTTGCGGAATATAAATCACGAATGCTCAATCACATGCAAGTAAGAGAAAGAAGTAAATCAATTGCACAACACAAGGTTTTCCCGAGGAAAGAAACTACTCAAAACACCTCCATCTTTATTGTATAATCAACCAAGGAATCATGAAACAATATAATGCATGTTTTCTCACCATAACCTCATACACTCTACCAATTGTCTCACACTGATATAGGAAAAATTGGACCAATACATAGTCAATTTCTTGCCCACCTTCAACTTTCCTTACTCACGCAATTCCTAGGAAAAATAATTCCTATTAAATAGGAATTCCAACCTTCCTTGACTACGCAATCCATCATGGGATTCACGTGGATTTATAACTGCACCTAGGAATTTTTGTAATTAACCTTTGTCTCAACTGGGTTGTCTCAGAATTTACATGCATGCAACTATTAATAGTGAATCATCAGTTACTTGGTAGATCGCTACTTGTGAATTAAATCTATTTTAATTCACTTTATCTTCCACTAGCTCATCAATCAATTAGAACTAGTTAAACTGATTTGAACTCAATTAATTTGAGCTAACTAATTGCACTCACACCACACTAGCACTACAACTACAATTGGACCCTCTAATTAATATAATCACTCTACATGCCTATCCTTTGACCCTCAACTCGAAATTCTTGAGCTAACTAAGTATATCACACTTATTTAACTATTACAAGTTGTTATGAGATAATATTGTAATTTATTTTCCAATTTATCTAAAAATTGGATGCCTAGATTAGCGTTAATGTTTCACTGAATTCCTCACTCGTGTGACCTGGAATCCCACACTAGTATGTGGCGCATTTTCTTGTTGAATTTAAACACTCCCTTTCAACAAGAAATGGATTATCTACTACCCTGATATTGTCTCTGTGGTATTCGAATTCGATCTTCGCAAGTGCCTTAGTCAATATATCTGCATCGTGATCCTCCGTGGAAATATATTGCAATAACATAATGCACCTCTGAACACAATCTATGGGATGGTGGTACTGGTTGTCAATATGCTTGGATCTGTCATGGAATATTGGATTAATCGAGAGTTTTATGCAACTCTAGTTATCATAATTTATCACTGTCATATCCATCTGATGACCAAACAAAACAAGAAGTATCTTCCTCATCCAGATGGCCTCACATACAGTCTGACTAGTTTCCATGTACTCTCCCTCGACTGAACTGAGAGAAACTTATCTCTGCTTCCTATTGTACCGTGAAATTGATGTTGATCCTATGCTAGAGGTTCCCCTTGATGTGCTCTTCCTGTCTGATGGACTACCTACCCAATCTGCATCGGTAAAGCCTTGGATCTTCACTCCGTCTATCAATCTGTACCATAGTCCATACCTTATAGTTCCCCTAATATGTCTCAACACATGCTTCCCCACCTTCCAAAATATCTTGGTACACTTAACCATAGCTTGACTAAGTTATTTAACTACGTAGCATATGTCTGGTCGTGTGTTAACAAAATACATAATTGAACCCACAAGCTACTTGTAAATAGTAGCATCCACTACCTCACCTAAAGTAGCATCCTCCTTCCTCTATTTACCTGTCAGATGAGTCTCCATGGGTTTGCTGCCCTCCATGTGGAACTTCCTTAGAATCTCCTTGGCATATTTTCCATGAGACACAAATAACTGCCCATCTATTTGCCATATTTCCAAGCCAAGGAAATAATGCAAGAGCACCATGTCCTTCATCTCATTTACTCTCTTGCAAGATCCTCTTTGAAAGAATTTATGAGATTCTCATCACTTGTCAATATAAGATCATCAACATAAAGTACAATAATCAAAAGGTTACCATCAACCACAATATGGTGTAGGTTCGCATCTGCTTCTCTCTTTGTGAAGCCCAACCCAGTTAAATAGATGTCGATCCTGGTGTACCAAGCATGAGTTTATTGCTTGAGCCCATATAATGCTCTCTTGTGTCTGCACACATGTGACTCCCTATCAAAGGTCTCAAAACCTTTTGGTTGCTCAATGTACACTTCTTCCTCAATAACTCCATTGAGAAAGGTTGTCTTTACATCCATCTGATGTATCTGCCACACCATCTGCACTGAGATTGAAAGGATAGATCTAATCGATGACTACCTTGCAACCGGTGCAAAATTCTCCTCATAGTCGATCCCATCTACCTGTGAGAATCCTCGGGCCACAAATCTAGCTTTATATTCCTCCACACTCCCATATGCTGCTTGCTTCACCTTGTAGATCCACCTGGATCAAACCACTGACTTCCCCACTGGTCTTGGGACTACTTCCCATGCACTATTTCTAGTAATGGAGTCTTAATCCTCAACCATGGTATCAACCCATGTTGGCTGCTATAGTGCTTCGTCAAAAGAGGATGGTTTCGTCACAATACACTCGCTCATAAGAGCCATATATCCAAGATACCTGTCTGGGGACCTTCTCTACTTGCACTCTGATGTAGATGTAACTACATTCTCTATCTCATCTAGCATCAATCTGTCAGCCTCTCTGGTGTGTTTCCTACCATTTATGGTGGATGGCTCTGCATGAGTGGTTTTTTCCACTTCATTATCCTCTACTTGTGGCTGCTCCACATCGTAAGGTTCATCCTTTGGAACTAAGAGTTACTCTTTTACATGAAAATCAAGCTCCCTCTCAAGGGACAATCCCATGGATTTGTACTCATCAAATTTAACATCTCTCTTGACAACTGTCATCCTGTTAGCGAACGAATATACCCGATAGTTGTGGGAAGTATCAATGTACCTGAAAAATATCCCAACCCCTATTGTTGGTTTTAGCTTATTCCTCGCATATTTGATCACATGGAAATAGAAAGATGAGCCAAAAATTTTAAAATATGAAACATCCAGTTTCTTACCTGAAAAAGCCTCCTCTAGTGTACTCATGCCAAGTATCCAATGAGCACTACGGTTCTGCACAAATACCATTGCGTTGCATGCCTCTGCCCACAGATGCAATGGTAGGCCTTGATCATGTAACATAGCTCGTGGTGCTCCCAAAATTGTTATGTTATTTCTTTCTACAACCCTAGTTTATTTTTGGTTATGAGGTGAAATCAATTCTCTTCAAATTCCTTCTTTGGCACAGAAGTTCTTGAATTCATTAGAGATATACTCACCACCATTGCCGCTCCTTATAGCCTTCACCTTCTTCCTTCTATCTTTCTCTACTGGTTCTTTGAACACTCAAAACTTGGAGGACATCTGATCTTTCTTCTACAGAAGGAATATAAAACACTTTCGAGAAAAACCATGAAAAAAAATCACATAATACATGTGCTTTGTTGTGGAAGCTGTTGAGAATGGTCCACACACGTCTGAGTGAACTCTCTCAAGGATTGTTGCTGCTCGTTTCTCCTTATCATGAAAGGTGGAATTTTTATGCTTCCCCATGGTACATTGCCTTCATTTGTCTATTTGTGAAAGAGTATCATTTGGATGATATGTAGAAATATCGTGCATTATCTTGAAAGCCCTATGGTGTAGATGACCCAATCTCCTATGCCATAACTCACATGTATCCCGACTCACCACCTCCGCTACTTTACTGATCAATGTTGCACATCCATCTACATCAAGTTTGTAGAGTTTATTCACATGAACCCCAATCTTATTTACCTGTCCTGTGGCTTTGTGACTAAGGAACGCCTTTTCTTCACTGAAAACCACATCATATCCAAGATCGTCCAAAATAGCAACTAAAACTAAATTATTTTTTAAGCCTGGTACATGCATGACATATTTTAATATGAAAGGTTTACCTTACTTCCTCTGGAAAGTAACTCTACCAATCCCGGTAGCGTTATACCTCCTGTGATCACCCATCTCGATGTGCATTTGAAGATCCTTCTCCTCCAAGCTACTAAAGAGTTCTTTGTTTCCCGTCATGTGGAAAGATGCTCCAATATACAAGTAACACATAGATCCCATCATAGTTGACACCATGCATGTGATGAGAGAGAAGTCCAACTCAAACTATGAGACCAAAGCTTCATCCCCTGCAGCTCCCGAAGCCTTATTATTGTTATTCTTGTTTTGTGCAAAATTTGTGGCAGTCCATGATCATGACAATGAAAACATTTCACCTTTGACATGTCATGATTATTGCCTTCTTTTCCTTTCTCAGATTTGGAATAGGACTTCTTCCCCTTCCCCTTCTTTTCCGTAATATCCAAGGCACAATTTTCCTCATCATCAGTATTGGATGAGGATCAATCCCTAGTATTCCTCTAAAACTCTTCTTGTACCAAATCTGACCATAGTCGCTCCCAATCTGGTAAATTCTACCTCCCATTAATAGAGTCCTGGTAACTATGCCGACCCTTAGGAAGGCCTAGAAGTGCTAGGATCATGAATTCATCATCATCTATATTAATCCAAACACTTCCAAGATCATCTCGAGATTGAGTGAACCTGTTCAAGTATTTCTAGATTGTGTCACCCTTCTCCATTTTTCTTTTCCTAAGCTTGTCCTCGAGTGCCAATTTTCTCCAGTCACTGCCACTTTGAAACAGATCTGTCAAGGCCTTCCACATTTCATATTGAGTTTCCTTTCCATGGAGACTCAAGACAATATTATCTTGAACTCCCTCTAATAAGATCCTCCTCGCCTTTGCTACCTTCTTCTGCCATACATCAAGAAGTTGTGCATCTACTAATTCAGGCTTGGGAATATCATTATCTATGAATTACTTCAAACATTTTTCCTCCAACACTACCTCCATCATGTCCTTCCATGCAATACAATTCGAGCTTCCCTCGAGCGCATATTCGATTCTCAAGCCGTTCAAATACATCTTGATCAGCTTCTAGCTCCAAAGAAAGTATCTGAAAATTTGAATAATGTTCAACACAAAATCAATTTCTTCTCCACTATTGTGACTCCTAGGGATCTGATACCATGTAGAAAATCTCTAACACAAATCTGATACCATGTAGAAAATCTATAACACAACTCTGATACCATGTAGAAATTACACCATGGATTCAATCTTATCATGCAGTGTACTAAAACAAGATATTGAATCCTTCTACAATATTTTTGGAATATAAATCAGCATGGCTCAATCACATGAGAGTAAGAGAAAGAAGTAAATCAATGTTACAACACAATATTTTCATCGGGAAAACAACAGTTCAAAACCCCTCCATATTTATTGTATAATCAACCAAGGAATCATGAAACAATACAATGCATGTGTACTCACAACAACCTCGTACACTCTACCAATTGTCTCACACTGATCTAGGAAAAGTTGGACCAATACATAGCCAATTTCGTGCCCACCTTGAGCCTGCCTTGTTAACGCCATCTCTAGGAAAAATAATTCCTATTAAATAGGAATTCAAACCTTCCTTGACTGTGCAATTCATCATGGGATTCCTATGGCTTTATAACTGTGCTTGTTCAGTTCCATAAAAATATAACTCACATTTTACTTGCCTTTAACCTTTATATCAACTGGGTTGTCATTAGAATTGAAATTCATGCAATTATTAATGGTGAATCATTAGTTACTTAGTATATCACTACTTTTGAATTAAATCTATTTTAATTCACTTGATCTTCCACTAGCTCATCAATCAGTTAGAACTAGTTCAACTGATTTTAAGTCAATTAATTTGAGTTAACTGATTGTAATCACTCTACACTAGTGCTACAACTGAAACTAGACCCTATAAATAATAGAATCACTCTACATGCATATATTTTCACCCTCAACTCGAAATTCTTGAGCTCACTAAGTCTATCAGACTTAGTTAACTATTACAAGTTGTTATGAGATAAGATTACAATTTATTTTCCAATTTATTCAAAAATTGGGCACCCACACTAGCAGTAATGTGTCACTGAATTCCTCCCACATGTGTGACCTAGAATCCCACACTAGTACGTGGAACATTTTCTTGTTTAATTTCAACATTTCCTTGGAAAATTCCTGTTGCTCTTTCTATTTCAAACCACTTAACAACCCATTATTTCAGACTATCCTTTGTAGGTATTATTCTTGTACACAAGCCACATCCATTGTTCCTAGATTTTACAACATCGCCTACTTTCGTAGATGGATATGTAGATCCAAAAGATACTTGAGGAGTACATTTAAGGTCCTTGTAGAAATACCTAATATGTTCTACATCTTCTTGAATCTAGTGATGTACTCCTGTATACTGTAATATTTGCTCTGTATAAAGTAGCTCCATCATAATAATTGGTCCTATACATACCCAATAGGGTAGAATTGATACTTTATCAAGGTTTTATAGTCTTCCCATTTACTTATTAGGGGATCACCCTATAGCCGAATTATATCCATGTGGATTTCCTTGTAGGTTAGGCTAAAGTCCTCTAAATTGAGTATAGGAAATGATATTTTATAACCCTCATTTTTGCAGTCAACACTAAAATGTACCTCTAATTGCTACACCTAATTATTCAATTTTATGGCATAAATATCAACTTTTTATGGTATTATTTTTACATTTTATTCCATATTAAGTAGGAACTATGACTGGGTAATTACGCTTGGAATTGTCCACTCTTTCTCATGCTCTTTCCTTGAACTATTTTTTGGGTCTTCGTTATCCCTCAATTTCCACTCTTATCTAACCTCTAATTTTGAACCACCATATTCTTTTATTCCAAGGATTTTTGCTAGAGTTTCCATAAGGAGTCTCATATTTTGGCTTGTATTAATGATCTATGTTTCTAGCCTTGTTAATATATCATTTTGAATGAACCTTATTATGAACAAAGTCATCAACCATGGTTAGGGTTATATAACTTTTTGCATACACTTCTTCCTATTTCCCTAACAACTTCCAATGAAATTCATCAAAGAATGATAGATATGCACTATTATGATCTATAAAATACCATTGATATTATATGCAATAGTTTTTCGCAATATATCTAATAAAATAAAGGAAAATATATATTATGAATGTTAAATTCCTTTAGATTCAAGAATTTCTAATTACTTATTTTCAACTTATGCCCAAAATGGATAAAATGTATAAAAAATAGAAAAAGAAATTAAAATTTCATACCAACCATTTTAAACAAAAATATTTGTTGTAGGAAACCCTTATGAGAGAAAATATAACTAGAAAATGAAGCTAAACTTCTCTCTTTGTTCTCGAAGAGAGATAATATAAGGACAAGGGAGAATGAAATTTTTATAAACCTACTTGAGATTTATGGTCTGATAGGATGCCACAAAATATTACCCTCTATGTCATGATCTCTAAATACCAATCCTATTTTTTCTTCTCTACTATGGAACAAGATACAATGAAATATAATGGAAACCTTTCTCCTCCGAGCAGACCAATTTTAACAAAGATCAATAGACAACTATGAGTGAGGTTTAATTCCTTCAACTCTCAACTAGAGTTAAAACTTTAGACCTTATATAGTATTCTTCATATTCCAAGCATGGATAGCCCCTTATACATAATTAATGGTGGCTAATGTCGCAACCTCCCAAGCCATGTGATCAATAAAAATAGGTCAACTTACGAGAGAGATAACATTTTCATCCGAAATTTGATTAATGTGATTATAGTATTGGTGGAAAGGTCTCTACGTGTAGAATAACGTTATAGGTTCAAATTCTTAATCAAGAGATATTTTTTTCAAAATAATCATTTAATGTCACAAATGACTCAAAATATTTCACACCATAGTTCTCCAATCTAGTACACATTAGTAAAAATGAGCGTCCGATTTGATTCCTCCTTCCATGTTATAACCCAATTTTCCACTCCAATATAGTGAGAGAAACCCAAGTTTAACTTACCTCAATTACTATATAGAAAGAATATCCTTTGACCTTTTTGTTTACTTATGTGGGGGTTATTCCATCTTAAAAGGGAGGAATTGCATGATTGAGTAATTACACAAATAATTTTTCAAAATTGTATGATTACAAGATAGTAATATTGTCATAATTGAGATAATTGAGAAAAAGCTCATAATTGAGAAAAAAATTTCTAGAGCTTGTCAGTATAAGGAGATAAAATTGACCCAGTTGTGTATTATTTGGCTAGGGATCCATTATTGTAGAAGTTTCCTAACTTCTCAATCCCATAGGTGTCTAGATACATTCTCCTACAGGATAGAATGGATCTATATAATTTCACCCTATCAAGAGGAAAGGGGCTACATCTATTATCCATATTATAGCATGGTAGCTCTGGTGCATTGGGAGAAAGAGTCCATGGTACAAATTGGAGTAGAGGCTTTAATGTTTTGGGTTTCATTCCTCTATACTTGTTTCTTATGATTAATAGAATTTAATGATTCCTTCCCATACATGTTATGTGTCTATAATTTTGATTTATGCATTTTGTTTATATGTTGATTGGCCCTTTGAAAAAGGCTTGTGTTCTTTGTGTTTTGGTGTATGTGTGTAGTCCTTTGGATTGTGATATTTATGAATGATATATTTGATTATAACTGAGATTTTCAGAATAAATCCCAACACCCTTCACCGAACTACAAGGGATTGGGTAATGTTTCAACCATTTTGCATGAGAATGTTATATATGAATTACATGGATATTATAATCGGATAGGGATCTAATTTTATTTTTCTATTGATCATTGCATACACTAATTCTGGGTAAGTTCTAAGGAGCTTACTGGGTTAAAAGTAACCTACTCTTATTAGGTGAAATTATCCTATAATATTCCACTATAAAATAACCAAAATGGACGAATAATAATATAATTATCAAGCTTAGATCAACAATGAGTCACTTTATATCACATGGATTCTTTTAAGTTCCACATTTAGTCATTTGAAACCTTTTTAGGACCTCTCTAAGTCAAGGCTATCTTATTTTCTTGATATTTGACCTCTATTTTTCTCCTCAATTTAATGATATTTTCTTGAAAAGCCTCTACCCAGTGACTGACCATTCCCATTGAATGTATACAATCACTTCCGGTTTATCATGATATATATATTCTTTTAATATTAATGGAAGTATTAATTCCACCTCCATTTTCCTTCCCATTCCATTTTGTTGTTAATACTCTCTACCTTATGTTGGTTTTATGGACTTCTGCTTACATTAACTTGAGCTAACCTACCCCTATTAACTTTAACACTTATATTATAGGGATTTGGCATAGAATATAGTTTACTTTGGCATCATATTCTTCATTGTTTATTACAACCAATCAAGTCATTCTAAAATATTTAGACTTAAATGAAATTTCCTTAATTTTACTTTCCTAGTTCTGCTACTCTCAGAGCCCCCATCTTAAGCTTCTTTTTAGTTTGTTAATTTAGGTCTTTTGAGCGCATTATTGTTTACTAGGGTGTATTGGGTTTTTTCCACTATATTATTTTACTGGGGGGGAATCAAGTATTATGTATTAAAATTATCAGTATTCATGATGTTAGTATTGGCCCTTAATTTCTCTAGGCACGTGTGTATGAGACTATGTATTTCATTGGATTGTACTACATACTTTTGTCACCATATTAGAGGCCCTATTTTTTCTTACTTTTATTGACTCTTTTTTGTTCCTTATTCTCAAAGTCACCAAATAAGTAGAAACGAGAGACAAAAATAGGTCCACAAATTTAGAAAGATAAAATAATGAACATAAAGTTTCTTCGGGGGGAGCATCCTTTTTCAATAGAAAAAAATGTACATAAGTAAGATGATCCTAATACTAGGTCTCTTTAGTATATATACATGGTAAGAATAATAAAATTAAATGTTATAACCATAATTAAAGGTTCTATAAAACCTAATAACATAATAATAGAAATGTAATAACTAAATATCTAGGGATTTATCTAGGTGTGTATTCCATGATATAGATTATTTTTTAAATAGAAAATACTTTACAAGTACATCATGAAGGAACAAGATTCCATTATAAATGCAAGGGCCCATATATATATATATATATATATATATATATATATATATATATATATATATATATATATATATATATATATATATATATATATGAAAAGTTTTTGTAGGCTGGTAGGTCATTTAAATTTCTGAATTACGTTTACATTGTTTACCCAGGGAGGATTTCAATCCGAAACCTGAGGGACCAAATTCCTGACTAACAAAACCATATCTAGTTAGGATGCATCAATTGGGATATATATATATACTTACAAGTGCCCTTACACTTAGGAGGAATGTGTTTTCACTATTTTATTTTTTCTATTTTATTTTCAAAAACCATTGGTCAATACCATGTGTTACAAAAGCCATGAGCTCATAAATAAATAATGGTAAAAATTACTTAATGACCATGGAATTATTTTTTCACCAATTTTCCATTGTTATTATTGTTTTTCTTCGACCTTGAAAATACTATGGTGTATACCATTGTCTACTAGATCCATGGGCTTGTATACAAGTGATGGTAAAAAAATAATTAATAACCTTTTTGATTTGGTGGAAGAGGTGGATGGCCACTGATACTCACCTTGATTATATCTTCCCCATTACGAAGAAATGGTATCCATTCGGTCAAGTTGTTGCAATAAATGAGGAAAATTATGCTAAAATTGAATGAATTTCAGTCACTTGCATTTATAAAGAAGTTGTATTGCTTTGAAAAATCAATATAGTTGTATGTTATACTAGTGAGTGGTCTTCATTTTGGCCTCCATCATTTGATATATTGTACCTTTATCAATGAAATTGCGGCTGTGTTTTGTAGCAGCCAAGTGCTTCGACACCTCGAACGTGGGAAATATCGTTGGAGGACATCAACATTAAATATTAGATGCAAGCCCAAGAAAGGAGGAGTAATTAATTCAATCAAATTCCTCCCCCCCCCCCCCCCCACCCCCCCACAACCTTTTTGATTTTGTAATTCCCATATCAAACTAGTTTGAGTTTCTTGTGGGAGCCCCTCAAGTTATCTTTCTGTAGATTAAACTACACATTTTCAAAAATGTAAAACATAGATATAAATTGATGTTGGTCATGTCAATATTTGTAACTAACATCTAGCATAAAATGGTATACACCCTGGTATTTTCCAGGTGGGAAAAAAACAATAATAACAACGATAAATTGGTGAAAAAATATCTCCATGGTCATTAATTTTTTTTTACCTCCTAAGTGAAAGGGCACTTGTAAGTATATATATATAGTTTTTTTGTAGGCTCGTACAATTGGTCATTATTTTTTTTTTACCTCCTAAGCGAAAGGGCACTTGTAAGTATATATATATAGTTTTTTTGTAGGCTCATAGGTAATTTACATTTTTTAATATGTTTACATTGTCTACCCATTGAGGATTTCAATCTGAAACCTCATGGACCCAGTTCCTCACTAACAAAACCATAGCTAGTCAGGATGCCCCTCTCTCTCTCTCTCTCTCTTACTTACGAGTGCACTTTCACTTAGGCGGCATGTGTTTTTGAGTGTGGGAGGACTCTATCACTGAAGATGTAAAAATAAGAGCTACATTATTGAAGGATAATGGATAAAACTCAAAGAACACGTGAAAATGGATATGAACAATAGATATAGGGAGAGAGTTTTTATATCTACGTTGAACATATGGAAGGCTCTCATCCCATGTACATGGATTTTTTACCTAGCAGTGAAAAGGCACCCTTGTAGGTGAAGTGATGATGTCTCTATACTTTTTTATAGTCTTGTACACCTAGTTCTACAAGAAATACCTTATGCTAAACATTCTGGTGGTCATAGGGGCCTCATGATCACCTTTTACCTAATCTAGGAAGAAAATTTTTTTGGTAGTATGAGAGATTACATTTCAAAATTTATTTCCTAAGGTTGATCAAATTACAGTAGTTAAACCTATATATAGTATCATTTAGAGCTAACCTTCAAGAGTAAAAATGACACTATAAGGTTGTGACTCATAAACAACATGACATATTGATATATATGGTTGTAATAAAATAACATCACAAAATTTGAGTGGGGAAATATCACATAGTACCTCACATTGGAAGGGATTTATTTTATAAGATATTTAACATTGCTAGTTGACAAAAATGACTCATCCTTAGCTATACCATTTGTTGTTTTAAATTTTAGTTGTGGAGCTCTCAATAATTTCATTCCTTTGATGATATTGATTGACACCAAGTTCTTCTAAGTCATTTTTTCAAGAATGAAATGTAGTGGATTCCTCTTCGCCCACATCTATGAGTGGAAGTGGAACATTCCTTCCTTAGGAACCTTTGGTTCTTCCAGTTAGATCATTGTAACATGATGGTAGCAATGGGTTTTACAATGATGATATATTTCCCATTAATTTTATTTTAATCAAATTCTAAGTTATGTTTTAATTCATTTACTTTGAGCTCCAATAAAAATGAACATTTTGAGTGATATTCATCCATTTTGTGATAAGGTATTTTTTTGGAGCTCACACCAATTTCTAGTGTCCCTCCTTAACTTCCCATTGACCTAATTTATTGAATACTTGTAATTATATTATTTAGGTTCGCTCTACTTGACTATCCTATATTTTGTGAGTTACGAATTCCATTTCCATGCTTTGGTTTTGATGTATTGGTAGGCCTAAACTTCCATTTATCTCTCTAATTTATTTTGACAACATACGGTAAGTGGATCCCAACGAGGATATTCTATACAATAAATATTTGTTTAAACATAAATATGTATGCCACTATAGTATTGTATAACTAGGCATCTCTCATAATCTTCAATATTTCCATTTAAACATAGGGTGTGGAATATGTTCATATACTGTAACTCTATTTGTTCTCTCTCTTGATGGAGAGTTATCCATATCACGTTGATCATCATAGCATATAAAAGGTATAATTCCTACTTTAGGGCACCCAAAAATATTTCCATGTAGATTAACTCATGAATGACATAGCCTTTCATCCATCGTGTCCCTTTCCCAATAACCTTACCACTAATATTTGACACAGAAAAGGGATTTAAGGAGTGTGAAGTCGATATTTTTGCCACATTTTTGTTTTGGAAAGATTAATAACCCTCAAGTGTATTTAATGATTTCTACAGAGTACATTCATTTATCTAACATTCAAATAAGGGGATACCAAAATTAACTTATTCCTTTATTTAAAACATCTAAAACGGTTTCCTATTAAAAATGACTCAACCATGATTAGGAGTCATTGAAAGATTGGATAAAATTTATCAATAATCTCATTCCTTTGTTGTGTGAAGGATTCCATGAGAAACATCTTGAAAAAATATCATTCTCTCTCATTTCTCTTTTGTTCCACCATGGAAGATCACTCGAGCTAACACGAGAGGTCATACCTGAGTGAAACAAGCTGAAGACCCTTCCTTGACCTCATTAGGGATATGTGTTGAGAAGAAATATGGAAAATATTTATTTGATACCATTTTATATGAAAATATTTCATATTAAAATAATTAAAGGGTAACAAAAAAATGTGTCACAAACATAGAGAAATAGAGTAAAAATAATAATAATATAGTAAGAACACAATTATTTATTAAATATTAAAATAATTTATGGTCACATAAGAAAAAAATAAGATTCATTTACAAAAGAGAGGGCTTATATATATATAAGCCCTCTCATTTGTAAATGAATCTTATTTTTTTCTGATGTGGCATATATATATATATATAAGTTCCATTTCACTTAGGAATTATATATTTTCACTATTTTATTACTATCTTTTTCTAATACCATGCCATGAATTAATACCATGGCTTACAAAAACCATGGGTTCATAAACTACTAACCATAAAAAAACTGATTAATGGTTGTGCATATATATTTTCATTTATTTACTATTACTATTAATAATTTTCTCTCACCTTGTAAATTCCATTGGTTATAACATTGTTTATAAAATTTGTAGGACTGTAAACTATCAACAATTAAAAAAAAAAGTATTAATGGCCTTGTTGGTTCATTGCAAGATATCATGGCTATTTGACAATAGTTATTGATAAAAATGTAGTAATAACTTGTATATCATAAGAATACTTCAATGTTTTATGAGGTTTTGAGATTTGGCTATTCCAAATAGCTTTATTTTTCTTGTTGTCTACTTTGGCAGTTTCATGCGATACAATATGACCCAAATATTCCACTACTTAAAAACTGAAGGAACACTTAGAAGGATTTCCATATAGTTTTTTATGTTGCAATATTTTTAGGACCATGTAAAAATTTTGTACAAATGCTTCCCAATATGTTTTATAAAATAGAACATAAATTTGAGAGGTACTAGCATAGATTTTCTGATGGCTTGAAAATATAACTCTTAAACTTTAAAATGATGGGTGTGCATTATTAAGGAGAAATAGAATTACCAAAAATTCGTAATGATATTCGCATGTTCTAAACGGTTTTTTTGGGAATTAGGAATGCATCACTACCTCATTGTAATTTATTGATATTCAAAGTGAATATCAACTCATAAATTTTATAATCCACACACACAGACACACATGACATTTCATAGTGTTATTAGTTGCATGCACTAAAGAATAATTACCATGATATATGAGGAACTATATAAGTATGGGACCTTGAAACTCCACGAATGGAGCAAAAAGGACACTTTAAGTTTAGATACACAATTTCTAAATAGGGCGGAAAATGAAAAAACACAACTTTTAATTCAATTAGGAATACTTGATCATTTCAATGAGCAACCCCTTTGGCTCTATTATAGCCAACCAAAGAAGTATGGGACCTTCAAACTCCACGAATGGAGCAAAAAGGACACTTTAAGTTTAGATACACAATTTCTAAATAGGGTGGAAAACGAAAAAACACAACTTTTAATTCAATTGGGAATACTTGATCATTTCAATGAGCAACCCCTTTGGATCTATTATGGCCAGCCAAAGCATTAGATCCCCTATTTCGCTTAACACGGGAGTTGATTAATTCAAGTTGTAATTCACTCATCATGGGATTCTTCATCTTCAGGTTGTTTGAAAGGTATCTAGAGAAATTATGTTATTGTCATGTGGTTTAGGTCGATGCCATTCTAGCACATGTGGTGGTCGCATCGAACTAGGTATGGACACATATCGAGGGAAAACCATAAATATTCTAGATGAAATGTATGTGAAAATGTTTGGGAATATGCCTAGTAGTTGAATCCTCACAAATATTCCTAAGAGTATGTCATCTGATTAAAACATCATAATGGGTTGGAGAATATGTTCAATGACTTATAAATATGCCTAATGAACTATAGGATAGTCACACTTGATAGGTACAGTTATAAATACAATTTGTGCAAAATTATCGTTAGAATGTGAATGTATTAATGATTTCCTAGTGGTATTTCATCCAATTTATTCTTTAGCACCTCACCATATTGTGAATTTTTTTTTATCCCATATGTATAATGGCATTTTTATTTTCAATATCTAATATAATAAAGGTAAAGGAGACTCTAATGTGTGTCAAAGAGTGAAATGTAATAATATATAATGCTTATGGTAGGGTGTAGCCTTGTAAGGTTTGGAATTTTTATAGAGAATAAAGAAGCTACTTCTATGGATGTTTCCCCACACTAGAGGTTTACCACATTATCCTTGTCTTTCCCTTCATTTGTATTGCATTATTTTTTTACTATCTTTGCAATGTTTTCATAGGAGATTAGATGTTGTATATATGTGTCATATGTTCATGGATATTTCTAAAATTTAACATGGTATCAAATCAAGTTACTAAATGTTATCTCTTTTGACAAGTTCAATTATTGATTTATTTTCATTAGAATTTAGAAGATTTATGTCTTTTGGCTCCCCTCTCTTATAGATTTTCATTCAAATATAGAAAACCCCATTGGTTTTCAACATATTTCACTATTTGAGATAATTTCCTCTTAATTTTAACCTCATCATTGATTCCAAAAAAAGGAAATCAATAAAAATCAATTATTCACTTAATAAATTTATTTTTTGTTTTCCCGAATATTAATAAATTTTCTTGGAATATTGTAGAAAAAAATATATTTCTTTTACCATAACATTTTGTGACATATTTAGAATTGGTAATTATGAGGCCTATGTTTTTTACGAGGACTTTATTTTCTTCCAAACCTCATAAGTTTTGAGCCAAGACGCCATGGGTGAATTTATTTTTTTTTGTTGGTCTGATCCTCTTCTAATCATTTCACCATTTCCTTCACCCTCACTAGTGCTACAAAACTGAAATAACCACTTAATATTCAAGGAAAAACATTAGTGAAATTTTTCAAGGGTGATATTCATTTCCATTGTCATTATATTGTAGGTTATGAAAGTTCCATTTATTAAGTATAAAACCACATTTTCATCACAAAAACAAAAACATGATTTGGATGAGGCTAGATGGCATTGAATCCATGGTAAACTTGGTATTAAATTTTTTTAGAGTAAAGTTGAAGGTAATAAGAGAAACCAATGGAAAATGTGGAAACAATGAGAAAAGATATTAGATATACAACACTTACTGATAGGTTTCAATTAAGATATACACAAAATTGAGTGCACCATGGATAAATTTTGAGAGATGGAGAGAGATATTTATCTATGGATGACCAAGAATATGTGGTAAATCTATAATATTGAAGCCAACAAGAATATATTCCCACTAGAAAACATCTAAAATCGTATATAGTCCTCTTGGGTGCAAACCTTACTTTTAAACCCTTACATATTTGTGCAGTACATGTCCAAGATATGTTTGGCTAATGTAATTCAAACCTAATAGAAAATTCACAATTGTACAAGCTTGAAAAAGATAGAACTACATAAAGGACAACCTAACAGAGAAAAGAACTATTTTTTACACTAAAGAATATGACGTAGTTGTTCTAATAACATAAAAGATCCTACCAAAATAAGCTATAGAAAGAAAAATGTGGTTAGTATAGGTCCATCTGGTCCAAAAAAAAACATTTTAGAAAAATCTTGTTTGTACAACACTAAAAGTGGTATAATTCATCTAAAAAACACTTTAGATGACATTGTCAAAAGAAGATATGAGGATGTTTTTTTGCTACACATGTGCACATGGGGACTTCTAACCACCATTAGTATTATTTTTGTTGTGAAATATCAAATTATTTGTAGATAAGGAGTGTGTTTGCAATGATCTCTTCAACTCTTTGCAAATTAAGAGTAGTTTTTTTTTTCCGTGATTCGTCACCTCTCCACACAATGTATGAACTTTTATGATCGATTTTTCTACTAGGTTGTTGTCTTTCACATTAATATTTGAATGTGAACAATTAAATATATGCCTATGTTTTCATATACATATGATTGTGCTGGTGTTGACACGAGTCATTTCTGGCCACATGATGCATGTGCGCTAATTGAGCACTTCTGTTATCACAAAATCAAACCTGATAGGATGTCAATCAAATCAATCTCATGTAACTATTTCAAACCAATTTTTTGATTGATGCTGAGCCTCCTCAACCTGAGAGAGCTCTCTTAAGGGTTAATGATTTTTGATAGAAATATAAATGGCTAACTCTATGTGGTGTAATAACCAGATAAATGATAGATATTGGTTGTAAATCACATTAGCAAGTGCACATTGGGCTTATGGAGTTAAAATAGCTTCATTCAAACCAAACAATATACTTAGCATGGAAGTCAAGGCATATCAAAGTTCTAGTTAAGAGATATACGTGTGAAACAGTAAAACACACAGTGAGTTTGTCTATGAAGGAATTCAGAGCATCAATGATGAATTCTGAGTAACATAAGCAAACACCACTGCAATAGGGTAGTAAAAATATGCAATTAGAACAAAAACACACTAGAACTCTTTATGAATCTCAAGTTGGCTAAGTAGAAAACTTTGTATTAAGCTAAAAACTAGTCACTTACAATAAACACAATTTTTTTGCTAAAAATGTCCAACCCTTGGCATTTCGACTTCTTCATCTTTTATAGATTTTTTATAACATAAGATAACTTTATCTTGATCTAGATACATCAAATTCCTATCTTTTGACACCTTGCCTAACCATATGACATGGTATTTATTACAAAATGAGAGCTGCAAATCTAATAAACAGTCCTATTACAAATATGATTCAAACTCCTTAACTCTACTCATAACAAACTTATCTAAACTAGATTACATATTTTTCCAAATATATTCCCATAAGGTCGAATCCAGATGATAAACTTAATCACTTTATGACCATAACACTGATCTCCATGAAAGTAGGAAACTGTCCCCTGTTATCTAGGCATAGGATTCTTTGTATTCTTGAGACACTCTGGCCATCATGAACCCATCACTTCGAGGTTATTTGCTGTTAGAAACCGAAGTAATATCCACCCAAAATAATTCTTATGTGCCAGTTGTCCAAGACCACCATCAAAATGTTCAAAATAGCTAAAATAGACCTACGCTATGAAAACAACACAATTTCATAGCGCTTTTTTGTAGCGCAGCCTTTTAATCCTTTTTCCTTCAAAATTTTTGTTTCTTTCCTCCAGGGTTATATTCATTATCACTTAACACAACTTACCTAGCAATTTTAGGTCATAATACACACATTTTGTCTTCAAAAATTTATAATAAAGGGTGAAAAAAGCTACTACAGCAGTTTCGTAGTGCTTTTCACTCTTTTTTCACTATTTGTGCTAAGAAACTGCTGAGTGTGCAGTTTTGCCCAGATATCTTCAAAATTTAAACCAAAAATGTGCCAAAACTTCAGAAAACCACTAGTTTCATAAAAACAAAAAGTTAAATGAACTGAAAAACACATTTTCCATGAAGTTCCTTCTCAATTTTCACTTGATTTAGCTTTTGGCTTTTTTAATGATTGTCATTCTGCATCTCTATTTTTTAGCTCATCCTAGGTTAATTTTAGCTGCTTCTCTAAGTCCTCCACTTGATCTCTTAGTCTTCTATTATTGGATCTCAAGTGAGTATTGATCGCTCTGACAAATTTAGCTTCCTTGATGGCCAGAACTTTCCATGTGAAAAATTGTTCTGCACTGCTTGGAATTTCATACCTAGAATCAGTTTGACCCTCCCGACGTGCCTTCATTCTTTGAAAATCTATTTTTTCAATGTCGTGCTTTCTGTCCCATTTCTCATCATTTCAATCTCTTTGTTTTCTAACCTCAATTTCTCCTCAATATGTTGACACTCTGTCATGGGTTCTTTTCCCTTCATTGTCTTGCTAGCTGCATGTTCCACTGTTGGTGATGAGAGACCAACCACCTCTTCAGGGACTTTAGTTGTTTCAATAGTTTCTTGGACCTCTTTTCTGCCTTCTTTGAGCTTCTTAGCATGCCTAGTTAAAGGTTTCCTTGCTTGAAAGATAAAAGATTCATTTTCACCCTCAAATTCAAGTTTCTTTGCTGACTTAGCCTTTTTCTGTTTGTGTTCATCTACTCCAAGGAAATCAGCTTGTACGATAGGTGTCTCCTCTATATCAATTGCATGAAGGATGTCATCTAAATTTCCCTTAATTACTGGTCTATCTTCTGAAACTAAAACAACTTTCTTTCTCTTTAATGCCACTACTTGGCTTCTTGTCACTCTCTTGATTTCATGCTTGTTGGAAACTTGTTTTTGTTTTTCCTCTTTGACACTTTTTGACCTCTGTTTTGTAGGTGATGGAGTTTCTGCAACAATTATTTGTGTCTTCTCTGTCCTTTTCTCAACTTGCTTCCTTGGTTCCAACTTTACAAACCTCTTTGATTTTGCAACCACAGGCTGACTAGACTATGCTACTAGTGGTGAAGGAGTTCATTTAGTTTTAGGGTTTCTAGTTGGGGTTAGGGTTTCCAGTTCAAAACCATTCATAAACAAAAAGGAAGACCAATCCTTGCTTATTTTATGAAGCTCATTCAAAACCAATAACTTTATCAAACCATGGTGAAACAAAGATGTGTCACAACCATCAGATTTGGCTTGTACTTTATCAGCCATTTTGGCAAGGCTCCTATGCAAATAAAAGGGAAAATATAGTGATATCATACCTTTAAAATGTAGAAGCAGCTTAAAATGATAAGTATAAACTTTATGGTATCTGCCTTCACATGTAAAGTATCTTTGAATGTTGAACAACAAATTTGCATAGGTGTCTTTGATACAACTTCTAGGTATTGCATTATTCAGGTCCATATCTTCATACTCAGGTTTCATGAATTCCTTGCATGGTTCCATATCAAATTTAAAACCTTTAAACCAAGTCTCTTGGACCCTTGGTATTTCTCTCACAGAAGCAATAATCTTAGGTGTGACTAGCACATTTAACATCCCAACTTTGGTAGTTGTTCCATTGAAGTTTAAGGCAAATTATTTAGACACCTGTGTGTGGCAACCCTGCAACTTTTCAGAAAACCAAAGACAACATGTTTTTCTAAAAGCATCCATCAATGTTTGATATTCAATTATAGCTTTCATATTTTCAAGCTCATATCTTAAGCAATGTCGCCCTCTGTGGACTCTATTTTCCTCTGCCATGCTTCTTAGAAAAATCTGTCAGCTTCTTTTTAATCTATGGAACAACCTCACTTTATTAGGAAATTAACAGCCTCGCTTGATTATATGGAACAACCTCGATTGATTAGGATGAAGATAGCCTTTGTAAAGAACAACCACGGGCTTAGCTTGGCTGCTTCAAAGCTTAGACACTCGTATGGAGACAAATGAAAATCAGAATGACCAAATTAGGCAAGATTTTGAATTTAAGATGTCATCTCATAGCTAAATGATGCCTGACTCATGCCCTATCATGACGATGATGACTGTGATACATGTAAGTACATTGAATTTGATCACTAACTAACTCACCATACCACTATCCTATCATTTCCTAACGGATTCTAACAAATCTCAGCTCAATTGACAAGACGGTTAAGAAACCACGCTTTCGTAGCGCCCACGGTGTATTTTCCCAGTTTGCGCTACGAAATTATTAGCGCTTCCGTACCACAAATCCACTTTTTTGAACTAGCGGTGCTACGAAATGGAGGATTCTTGGTTAATTGTAAAAATTTAACCTGAAACCTTATGGAATGACTTTTAAATGGAAAATGTGAGTATTTGATCATGGAATGGACCTCTAAAAGAATTTATTTGAATTCAATGATGAACTTGAAACTTATAAAAACTCTAACCTACCCTTAACCAAATCCTAAAATGACTTTCAAACCTATTTTGAGACCATGATCAAAAATAGAGTTGACATAATCATGTTTTAATTTTTTTTGGGTGATAACAGTGGCTCCATTTGGGATAGTATGCCCCTATGGTACACTAAGAACCAGTAGTTCCAGTGTTGTTATCCATTTTCTTGACCAAAGCAGAACAATTTTGAAATTTCCAAGCTCCCTCCTCAAGCTCTAATGGCCTTCACCTCAGGCTCAAGCTTGCTGATCTAGCTTGTCATTATTAGCAGAAAAACTCATAAAATGTAATATGTACAATGACATGAATAATCAATCAGATTTTAGGAAGAATAATGCTTCAAAAACCTGCCATTGACAGGTCCTCTAGCATATGATTTTCCATCCATCTCCTGCAGTATGTAAGTATTGTTTCCATGGAAGCAGCTATCTTGAAAGGACCTCTCCATAAGTTATCAAACTTACCATGTTTTCCTTTCTCTTCAATTCTGGCCTCCCATTTCAACACTTCATCTTGAATTTGAAAACTTTATTCCTTGATATTTTTATCAAATGTCCTCTTGATTCTATTTTGAGATTGTTGATTTTTGTCATAAACCTCATTCCTCTTCTCTTGCAGAGCTATCAACTGATTAATTCTCCTCTGGACTACATTTGGTTCCTCTTCTAGCCCTTGAATTAGCTTCATGACAGGTACCCGTAGTGATGTAGGAAAAATAGCCTCAACGCCATATACCAATTCATATTGTGAAGTTCCAATTGACCTCTTTGTGCATATCCTATCAGTCCATAAGGCATACTTTAGTTTCAAATGCCAAGCCTTCTTATTCTCCTACAAAACCTTTTTAATGATCCTCATAAGACTCTTGTTAGAAGACTCAACAAGACCATTTCCTTCCAGATAATATGCGATAGAATGCCAAAGAGTAATATGATATTGATGAAAGAAATTGATCAGCTTCTTAGACCTAAATGCCTGTGCATTATCAGTTATAATCTTCATGGGGCAACCAAACCTAGACCAGATATTATTTTCTAAAAAAGAAATAATCACAGAATCATTTTCTTACCTAGTTGTGATTTCTTCAATTCATTTTGTGAAGTAATCAGTCGCTGTAAGAACCCAGCGATGCTGAGATGATGATGATGGATGAATATCCCCAATAAAATCTAGCCCCCACTACTGAAATGGTGCTTCCACATAGATAGGCATCAAAGGTAAAGGTACAAGCTTCTTCTTACCCTCGAAAATCTGGCTTTCATGGCAGGCAGAAACCCTCTCATAGACATCCTTAAACAATGTAGGCCAATAATACCCTGCTCTTAGAATCTTGTTCACTGCTGCCTTCCAATAATGGGACCTCCAAAATCTCCTTTGTGGAACTCCTCAATTACCTTATCAGCCTCCTCTTCCAGCTAAAAATTCAGCAAAATTCCACCAATATCCTTCCAAAACAGATTTATGTCAAAAATAAAATATCTTAATGGTTTCGGCTTAACAAACCTTGCTTTGGACTTTGTTAGATCAGTAGGTTCTTTACAGTGTTGTAGGAAAAAAACAACCTCCTTGTACCAATATGAAGTGATGTATTTTTCTTCAATAGGAACTAGTTCCTCTTCATCATATGAAATTTCTGATATTTCTGCAATTAATTTTATGTCGAGATAGTCAAAGTTTGACTATGCCATCAGCTTTTCTAAGCCTTGCCCTTTGACCAATTTTTTTGGCTTAATCTCTATATCATACTCTAGAAATTTAGCAATCCATTTCCCCCTCTTACCATCAGGGTCGGCTTGAGCGAGGATGTCTTTCACAACAATATTAGGAACAAACGCCACAATATGAGAATGCATAATATAAATTCTGAAATCTTCGATAGCCTTCACCAAGGCATAGGCCTTATTCTCTAAGATATTATACTTTAGATTGAAGTTTTCTAATTTCCTAATAAAGAAAGAAATTGGCTGCTCAATACCTTGCTATCCCTTTTGTAGCATAACTCCAGCGATAGTATTCTCTGATGCAAAATTAAAAACTAGAAATTCCTTTGAGAAATATGGACTGGTCAATACTGATGCTTGTGTGAGTGCCCTTTTTATTTCCTCAAATGAGTGTCTTTATTTTTCTATCCACTTAATATCAACTCCCTTCTTCAGCATCCTTGTTATGTCCTTCACAATCTCAACAAAATTAGGAATAAATCATCTTACAAAATTTACCTTTCCAAGGAAAGATTGAATCTCCTTCCTACTTCTTGGAAAATCCACCTTCTGAATTTCATTGACCCTGTTTGGATCAATCTTAATCCCATCTTTAGAAATGATATGTCCAAGAAATTTACCTGAAGTTAAAGAAAAAACACTTTTGGTGGGATTTATAGAGATGCCAAACCTTCTACATTTCAGCAGAATTCTTTCAAGGTGTTTCAAGTGATCTTCTTCCCTCCTTGAGAAGACTATTATGTCATCAAGATAAACAACCACCATGTTGTCCTTATCTTTAGAAAAATGAATGTCCATTTCCCTCTGAAAGGTAGCTCCTGCATTCATGAGACCAAATGGCATCTTGGCATACATGAAAGTTCCACATGGCGTAGTAAAGGCTATTTTTTCCTAATCATCATGATATACAAGGATCTGATTATAACCAGAAAAACCATCAAGCATAGACATTCTCTAAGAACCAACAATAGTTTGCAAAATTTGATCCATCTTTGGGAGGGGATAATTGCCCTTCAGGGAAGCTTTATTCAAATTTCTGAAGTCAATGCATAGTCTAATTTCTCCACTCTTTTTCCTAACTGGAACCAAGTTTTCAAGCCAATTTGAAAATATGATTGGAACGATGATTTTGGAATCAAAGAGTTTTTTGACCTGCTTCTCAATAAATGGCATGAGAAGTGGACTGATCCTCCTCAATTTCTTCTTGAAGGGCTTTTCAATTTCTTTTATGGGAATAGTATGTTGAATCATGGTGGGATCATATTCTTTCAAATCAACATAGTTCCAAGCAAAGACATCTATGAATCTCTTAATCACTTCAACATACTTAAAATTCATAGAAGCTGAAAGAAACTTTGAAAGTTTAATCATTTTGGGCATAGGTATTGTACCAAGGTTACCGCTCTCAACTTATTTGTCATCAACTTGTAACTTAGGGGATTTAAAAACATCATTCTGATAAAAAAAAAAATCTAGAGATATGAGTCCCTTTTGTATGGAATTGTTCTTTAGTTGCAAAACTTTAGAATTCCCTTTAGATTCAGCCAGTATATTTTGCTGATCTACTTGTCTATTTTCAAACTCTTCTTTCAACTCAATAAATTTTTTCACTTCTTGGTCATCCTCAAAAACTTGCAAATGAGTAATATTATCAGGGATAGCTGGTCTTGGTGAATCTCAACCTCACATTTTTATATTGAATGCATAGGAATAATTAAAAGACTTGCAGAGACATCAAGAGAATCAACAATGGAGTTTTTTTTTCTAGTTTTGACCATGAATGAACAGGCTTGAAAGTTTTCTAACATGTCCAAAACAAAGTTCCTATATGCTCTCATCCTTGCATCTTTTTTTTGATAAACACCTTCAACCTGTTTAATGACTAATTCCAAGTCTCCAAAAACATAAATGTTTTGAGAATTCATTCTTTTCAAAACTTCTAGACCCAAAATCAGGGATTCATATTCAGCCATGCTGTTCGTGCAATCAAAGTTTAGTTTATAGGAAAATAAATTACTCTCATCACTTGTATTTTTAATCAAAATCCATGCTCCTGCTCCTTCTTTGCCTGCTGATCCATCAAAATGCAATGACCACCAACCTTCCACCTTCTTATCGCTGACTTGTCGATTTTCTATTAGCTGATTTTCAGACTGTTGAATTTTAGAACTTTGACTTTCTTCTTTCCTCTCCTCTTTTGGTTTACTATTCAACTCATTGAAAAGAATAGCAGAACCAAGTTTAGTATCATATCAAGAGCATAAATTGGAAAAATTTTGGGTTTGTCTTTACTACTCACCATGTAGGCCATTCTTGTCTCTCGATACAATCTTCTTTGCTCACCAAAAACATGAATGGTAGCATAAGTGAGATCCATCTGCATTGTACCTTTAATTTTCCCTGCCCATGACCTTGACAATAGCATACCAAACTTCGATGGAATGTCTGCTACTAAAATTTCCATGACTAAAGTCTTAGCAGGAACTTGTGTTAGACAACAACAACATCCTTGATTAAACCAATGCATTGAACTCTTTTCGAATCGAAAGAAAACAAGTCTTTATATGGCCTAGTTATTTCTAACCCCATTCTTTCCATGATTACTTTGGGCATAAGATTGTGAGAGGTCCTTGAATCCAACATAGCATTATGCAATGTCAGGTCATGAATGCTAAGGCTCACATAAAAAGGAGGGACCTCCTCATTCTGTTCATCTTCTAGTCTTGGACCCAAATATATGGTTGGATGATCTTCTAATACATTCAAGATATCAGCAGCTCGTGGTTGTGAAGTTAACATTTTAACAATATTTCTTCTATATTAATCTACCTTGATAATCTCACCAAAAGGGACTGATATTTTAATCTTAGAAATTTCATTCTCAAGGTTGAAAACAGAAACATATTTTTCAGCTTCTTTGATAGGAGGAACATCTGGTGTATATTTCTTACCTTCAGCGACCTTAGGAGCATCCTTATTGCCATCAGCAACCTTAGGTGTATCTTTCTAAGGCTGTGTTTTTTTTGCAATGACAGGAACATTTCTATTTCTGAGATTATATTGTTTCTGCATCTCGAAAATAGCATGATGATACCCCTTTAGATAGTTTGATGTTTCCTCTTCATGATTATTTTGATTTGATTGATCATGTTCTTCTTTTGTCAGGAAAATTCCATACATTTCCTCATGAAAACAATGAATAGACTCTTCACGAACTTCAGGATCATATTTTTCATCAATCAAATTCTGCTGAAAAGGAGGTCTCACTAGAGGATCAAGCTACTGATTTATATTCTCCCTTGGTCTTTGCTGATTCTGAGATCTCTTGAACTGAGGGTTTCTAAATTGGGGTTCATTTTTAGTAGGAGGAGCAGAATTATTCTCAAGGGCTATTCTATCCATCAATTTTTCTATTATGTTCATCATTAAATCCAGCTTATCCTAAGAGGTATAGGAGGAAGGCTTCTCTTCTTCTTTCAAATTAGTCTTACACATTTTTTCCTTTTTAGCTGCTATCAGGTTAACCTCCACCTTCACTGCATCACTTTTCATTTCAGCAAGTGTAGGGGATTCTCTTTCTCTCAGAAGTATGGAAAAATCATAGTCAAAAGCTTCAACATACCTCATTTGAGCTAAGGCTTGTGTTGGTTTCAAATGAGCAGGAATAGATTCTAATACCTTATTAAACCTTTTTTAATAATTTTGAATAGACTCATCAGTTGCTCTCTTCAAATTACTATACTCGGTGAGGGCTTCTACTGGATTAGTTCTATTTCCCCATTTTCTCATAAAAACATCTTCAAACTCATTCCAATTATGAATACTTCTAGGAGTAAGGGCTTTATACCACTTTCTAACGTCACTAGTAAAACTCCGAGAAAACAACCTCAACTTAACATCTCCATCATCAACTTCCTCCCTGTCTATAAAATCATTAAATTGATCCACATTTTCCTTTGCTGTAATATCTTCATCACTTCCCTAAGTTTTGATTCTAGAAACATATTTGCTAGGGATATCATGTAAGACAGCTAGAAGAACAAGAGGGGCATATCTAGCAGGTGCAACAGGCAGAGGAGGTATATTTCTAGCCATGGTTAAAGGGAATGTAGTAGCTTTAGAGATGGCAGAAATAGAGGATGAAAAACTGCAATGAGGAGGAATATTTGGTCTTTGTGGATCACTTATAATTGAATTCCAATTTGGAAGGGGAAAACTAGCTTTACTTTTCAACGATACTTCAAAAGGGTCAAGCTCTTTGAATTTATCTAAAGACTCTTTTTCCAACAATAGCTCAGAAGTAACAGCTTCCAAAAACTCTTCTTTGTCTTCTTGTGTTACTAGAGCTGAGGTATCAATTCCTCTCTTATGCAAGTATAAGATAATTTCAATTAGTTATTTTTCACTTTCTGATCTAAAAAAAACCTCCTGAATTTTATCATCAACTCTTTTATCTTCAGGAATTCTTAAAATTTCAGAGGAAAAAGATTTCGAATGTGATGGAGTACCTGATATTTCAGAAATTCCTTTACTGCCTCTGGAAATGGTGTTTGGATTGTCCATGATGGGAGGTGGATCTGGGTCAGGATTACTCCTCATGTATCTCCTTCTCGAAGCCACCTTTAATCATATAAACTTTAAATGGAGTCACCAAGGTAGACGCAGCCTCGAAAAGCTTTCTGAGCTCTTGCTACATTCAAAAGTTTAGCTTCAAAATCTCGGGAAAGTATAATCTTCAAGCTCCCGACACATGCACCAAAATGTTATCACAAAATCAGACTTGATAGGATGCCAATCAAATCAATCTCATGTAACCGTTTCAAACCAATCTCTTTATTGAGGCTTATCCTCCTCAAGCTGAGAGGCATCTCTCAATGGTTAATGATTTTTGATAGAAATATAGATGGCTAACTCTATGTGGGGTAATAAGCAGATAAATGATAGATATTGGTTGTAAATCACATTAGCAAGTGAACATTAGGCTTATGGAGTCAAAATAGCTTCAGTCAAACCAAACAATCTACTTAGCATGGAAGTCAAGGCATATCAGAGTTTCTAGTTAAGAGATATACGTGTGAAACTGTAAAACACAAAGTTATCTTTTCTACAAAGGAAGTCAGATCATCAATGATGAATTCTGAGTAACATAAGAAAACACCACTGCAATAGGGTAGTAAAAATATGCAATGAGAAAGAGAACACATTATAACTCTTTATGAATCTCAAGTTGGCTAAGTAGAAAACTTTGTATTAAGCTCAAAACCAGTCACTTACAATAAACACAATCCTTTTGCTAAAAATGTCCAACCCTTGGCATTTCGACTTCTTCATATTTTATAGATGTTAAATGTCCCTTGACTGTTGTCACTTCTTCATGGTTAAATTCAACAATTTCTCCTCAAGATGTTGACACTCTATCATGTGTTATTTTCTGTTCATTTTCTTGCTAGCTACATGTTCCACTATTGGTGATGAGAGATCAACCACCTCTTCAGGGACTTTAGCTATTTCAATAGTTCCTTTGACCTCTTTGCTGCCTTCCTTGAGCTTCTTAGCATGCCTAGTTAAAGGTTTCCTTGCCTGAAAGATAAAAGCTACATTTTCACCCTCAAATTCAAGTTTCTTTGTTGACTTAGCCTTTTTATGTTTGTGTCATCTACTCCAATGAAATTAGCTTGTACGATAGGTGTCCCTTCTATATCAATTGCATGAAGGATGTCATCTCAATTTCCCTTAATTACTGGGCTATCTTCTGAAACTGAAACGATTGTCTTTCCCTTTAATTCCACTGCTTAGCTTCTTATCACTCTCTTGATTTCCTACTTGCTGGAAACTTGTTTTTGTTTTGCCTCTTTGAAACTTTTTGACCTCTGTTTTGTAGGTGATGGAGTTGCTGCAACAAGAATTTGTGTCTTCTATGTTCTTTTGTCAACTTGTTTCCTTGGTTTATGTTATCATTCCAGTAAATTCTTAAGTTGTGGGATTTTGCTTTTTAGTCAAATAATACTAGAGGTAACCACAAACCTACTTCAAACTCTAGGATATAGAATTCCTAGGGTTCAAAGATGGCTCTCTCTTTGAAGTTTAACTTTTTTTTGATTTATGAATATTAGGCTAGTTATTAAAGTGCAATTTTGGTTTGGTTTTGTAGGATTTGGTGGGAAAATTTCACTTGGAGGGTAGATAGGGAGAAATCTACTTTTCCATTGGGCTATGGAGTCGAAGTCAAGCTAACAGAACTTGGATCAAGGCCTAAAAGGTCAAATGTCTACATGGCAAGGTAGATAACCCTTGGAGATCTTAGGAAAATTGGTTTTTGAGATGGTATGATCGAGATAAAGGGCACTTAAGAATCCTTAAATCTGAAAAATGAAAGTAGAAAATAGAGTTAAAATGGGAGAGGGATAAATTAAGAATTCCCTACACCGGAAATTAGAAGAAAAAAAAGAAATGATAACTAGTTAAAAACAGGGTGCTATTAACATGTCTTGTAGTAATACTCCTAGTTATACATTCAGATTTAGAATTAAAACATAGATGTATGAATGTAACAAAAGTAGATAACAATGACAAGTTTAAGAGAGTACTTCACTCTATATAGCTTATCAGAGGAATCCTGAAGTATGATGCCAAATAGGTGATCCAGTCTGCTACTCAAAATCGAAATCCAAAGCCCTCAAGTCAACGAAATATCTGTAGTAATCTCCAACAATTTTATTCCACACAAAAATACTTCAAAGAGTAAAGTATTTATATAAAATGTCTTACAAAATATCCTAGATGAATTCTAGGAAATAACTTAGGAAAATTAAATATCTTACAACAATAATAGTGACAACTTTCTTAACAAATTAGCAAGTTGTCCTATTTTATTCAAAATAAATAGAAATTGTTTTAAGATAACAAGCAACTAGCTACTTATGTGTCCTCTCTGGTGGCTTTTTAGATATTTTCAAAATCTGAATTGCCTTCACTGATACTCTTTCTCACTAATACTCTTTCACTTTGGATACTCTTTAAACTTCAGTAAGATTGCTTTCTGCTGTAAAAATATGTTTTGACTATGAAATTAGCAAACATATTTTTTCTTCTTCATTTGTTTGCCTTTCTTTCTTCATAGGAAATCAGTTAATTCTTGCCACTCCTCATTTTTAGGAATTATAATATTCTTGAGTTTCCTAAAATTCTCATCAGCCTCAGTGTACCTGGAAAATGTGGGTTTGATGACAAATAAATTCTTGATCTCATACTGCAAATAAAATAAATCTTCAAAACTTTTCAACAGTACTTTTCCTATGGGAATACCTTCACCTGTTGGCTTGTTCACTTGCTCCTTGGAATTTTCTCTTATCCTTTTGTCATAATCATTCTGAGGCATTAACTTATCATTGATAACCATGATATCAAGGAGTCCCTTTTGCCTTAAATTGTTTAATTTAACCATGAATCTAGTGACAACAGTGTTCATTCCTTCACATTTCTCTTCAAGCTGCCTCATAGATTTATTTTGGTGGTTACTTTCCTAATTTCTAGGATAGTAGTTGTCTTGTCGTTGATTTTCAATTCTTCAAGTTCCTGTTTGTTCTTGCTGTTGAGGAAATTTATTAACCTTACTGGCTGTTTTGGTTTATCTGCTAAATCAGCTTGTGTCTTTTGGATCTCTGCTTGGGCTAACAATAGTAACTCTCTCTACTCAAAAAACACCTGAATTGAAGGCCAAACATCATGGATGGCTTAAATTACATTATTCGATAGGTAATTTTTAATATATAATATCTGATCCTTGAGAGTTAATTCTTTTTGGAGCTTCTTTACCTCTTCACTCAATCTGTGGGCATTTTGGTCATGTATTTTAGCATCTATCTGAGTTGATCTGTTTGTATTCTCAATATTTTCAATTATCTTAGTCAATCTATTGATATCATTGGTCTTTAAGGACACCTCTTCCATTGCTTTTACTAGTTGACTGCTTTCATCTGTTGGTGGCAACACTGTTGTAGAGGATTCAGTTACTGAAGTGGTTGAAGAAGTCACTAGAACTGCAGTGGCCAATGGCGCTTTTGGTGCCAGTTTTTCTCCTAAAGTAGAAGGTACTGCTGCTGTGATGACTAGGATGATAGTGAGAATCATTGGTTCTTTAACTGTCTCTTTTTCTTGGAAAACTTGGTCCATTTGTACTTCCATTTCCTTGAATCTTTGAGCTATCAGTTGAAGTATCAAACTCATAATTTCATCTTTCTCCTTTTGATCCTGTAAAACATCCTTGGTTTGAGGATGCTCACCTTGAGGAAGCTTGAGCTGTTTCCTCAAGGTAGCTATGTCTTCATTTTTCTTTTTAACCAATGCTTCTGCTGCTTTGATGTTTGTAGGATCATATCCTACCTATAATACTAAATATTCTAAGTCCTTTATCATTGGATACTTTGCATATAATGAAGCTTTATCCATATTCATTTGGTCCTGCATATTATAGATGGTATTTTGAAGCCTATGAGCACTCATATATTTTGTTGTGACTGTGGAATAAAGCATCTCTGAGGTTTGCCTATGAAACTCAATCTGATCCAATTCATAGATTTTGTCTATATCCACTTCCATATCCACCTTTTTATAGTCATCCATTGTCTTTGGCACTGGTATTGTGGGCTGTAAAATTGACATAATCAATTTTTGAGTTTGATAATCAAATGATGATAGGAATCTATTTTGATTACCTAGCTTTTGCTTTAAGAACTGAGAATATATTTCAGTCTTAATTTCCTCATTCTTCAATTTTATTTGCTTGTATTTCTCCTTAATGTCTAAATCCTTCTCCTCAGCTGAATGTGAGGAAGAAGCCTCCATACTTTGTTGCCTTTCCATCATGTGTGTCTCTTCATTATTCAACTGCTCTTGATTCTGATTTGTCTCACTAATGATTACAGTGGCTACATTGGTCTTTGTCTGTACAGTGTTGGTATTCAAGGGTTGTGTTTCCTCAACATCTATTGTTACTTTACCTTTAGCTACTATATCCAGCTTTGGCCTCTTGTTGTAAATGATTTTAAACATTGTCTCTATTGTAGTCTCTATAGTATAAGCTCCTTCTTCTCTCATTCTCTTACTGGATGTCTCTGGCTGTTTGGAAATTTTCAAAGGATGAATAGCACTCCTTTGTTTTACTGCCTCTGTTATAGTATTTTCAACCCACTCAATTTGATTAGAAGAATTCTCTATTTCTGGCTTTGACTCATGGATAAAGGTTGTCAATTTACATTTTACCCTTAGTTTACTTAATATCCCTTGTGGATCATAATTCCATGGGAAGCTTTCTTCTAATTTATATTCCAGTAATTGACTTGTTTCTTCCTTTTCTGCATCTCTTTGATTACGTATGAATGGCCCAATTTGATTTCTGAGTTTAAATTGGGTCTTTTTCTTGGCTACCATGAAATTAATTGAATCTGAGTTTAGGATCTGCCTAATGTATTATAAGGCAAAGATCCTCATTGAAGGATGCTTTGGTAACTTGTAACGCAACAAGTTAGAACCAGAAACTCTGATTTCAGTGAATTTGTCATGTAAATACCAATCACTTACTTTTCTTTGCTCTGATAGCTGCAAGATTCTCTTCATTTCCTCACTTATTCTAGGCTACTCTATTTTTGTCAAGATGGTGATCAATGGATGTACAAGAAACTCTGAAAACCCTGAATAAGTAAATTATGTGCTTTATTTTCTAAATATAGATGTCCACAAGACAACTTATAGAGGTTTTCCTTCTATATCCAACTTCTGAAGTGAAATTGGAAAGCTCTCTGATTGGAAGAATAGAAGCAAGTGGAAAATATAGGAGGTATATCTAAATACTCCTTCTAGATGCAAATTAGTCAATTGAGAGTGAATTTTATGAGCCATAAAACCAACATAGTGAAATACAGCTGAAGGTGGTTGTCCTGGAGAAAAGGTGGAAAAAAATCATAGGATAGACTCATTAGTATGCTCATCAGTGAAATACCCAAGTATGAAGGAAAGCATGGAGATTACATGCCTTGAACCTTCAGGGAATTTGGCAGTTGAATAAGGAGGATTCAACTTGGGAATTTCCACATGCAGAGACCTGAAAGTTTGGAAAATAAAAAACCTTTTAGGAAAGTCTAAGTTAATGTATAACTTATTGAGGGCTTCAATAGACAATGTGACTGCTTGGGGGTCTGGTTGAAGCTGCAACATTTGGTTTATTGACTCTGCAGTGATGGTAAATATGACCTCTTTATTTGCATTCACAATAGCTCTTTGTTCAAGAATGTATTACTGGTGAGATAGTCTGATAATTTCTTGACAAGGGTGAGTCAAGGGGACTACATATTTGGGCAGATTGGATTCCCAAATGTGAACTTCTTCTTGATCATCTAAAGATTTTTCAAAACACCAGTTGTGGATAAATAACAAGTTGAACTCAACTATAGGATCAGCTATTTTGTTGTCAATATCATCCAAGGGAATATGCTCAATATCAACAACTGGGGGTTGTAATAGGCTGACTACAATTGTAGTATTTGGAGTCATGGTAGGAGTAGCTTTAGGAGTTTTTGAACCTTCACATTTGTTTACACTCTTTTTTTTAGGCATTTTGTTTGGCTTCTGCAAGTTTAAACTATTTGCGGAGGGAATTTTACTATAACAGAGGCTTGATTAGGAGAATTCAGCAAAATAGAATATCTTTTTGGATTTTATACTCAATTAGGTCTCTCAAATGAATTTTTGAGGCTAAAAAATGGTCTAAAACAGAAAACAAGGGTTTTTTGAGTTCTTGACTGCAAATTGGGCTAAAACTCTACTAAAAAAGGATTTATAGAAGGTTATAGGGCACCTAAAAAGGATTTCTAGTCTTTGGAGCTTGAAACTGATCAATAACTGTGAATAATTGGTAAATTTCCTTAAAAACAGTGTGCATCGGACTGTAGGGTTTCTGGGAGAATTTTTCCAGAGTTTGGTCTATTTCTGGGACTTTTGGGAAATTGAATTTAATCATTTTTTTTATTTTGAACTGATTCTTTTCTTTTAAAATGTTTTTTCAATTGAGTTGCAGGTTTAAATCTTAGAAGAATACCTATTTTGACATAGATATCGGCTTTTAGAAGGGTTTCTGAGGTTGCTTGTTCAATTGAAAGCTTTCAGTGGTTGAACTGGAGCAGATGCGGCTCTTTTATGGGCGGGAATGGTATAAGTTTTACGAAATAAATGTTTTAACACATTTAAACAACAGTCTATATAGCGGCAGGGATAGGTTTAGAATAAATGTTTTCATCATGATATAAAAGGGGTTTAAACTTCGTATTTAAACCTGTATGAATTTTTTTTAAATATTATGGTGCGGGCGCAACACATATATTTATATAGTTTTCAACCATTTTTGATAGTTTAAAAACTATAGGGCGAGATATTTGAATAACGATAATCTTTTATACCAAAGGCTTTATATCTTGGGTTTTTCATTTATGCACATGGGATAATATACTTTGGTCAAAAGTTATAATAGTGGGTTTTTGGGGTATTTAGGTATAATGAAATTAATAATTAGGAAAGGGTATTTCTTAGGGATTTAATAAATTATGTTAAAATTTAATATGAGAGGGGAGTGAAATGTAAAACAAAATACATATTATCTCTAAGTATCATATAAAATCAAGCATTTCTCATCTTTATATTTCTTTCAATAATACTTAGGATAAGTGTGATTTTGTGGATTTTTATGAATGCTTATGAAGGAATAGAGTTAATTATTCTAGGGTTACAATTTTACTAAGTAAGAATGTGTTTTTACTTAGGAAAAATGGGTTTTAATGTATGAATGAAGGGTAAATGACGATAAATGAGGATTTAAGATAAGAACTCAATATTTTTAACTAACCAGTCATAGACCTTTGGGTCTCGTCCCAACAAAAGTCAAAGAAATGCTCTGAGCATGTTTGACTGATAGCTTAGAATATTAAATACTCATAGGGAAGGGGGAATTAGTGATTTTCCCGATGATGTATTGTTTACGTGATTGCTCCGCTGCTTTCCACCTACCCAACTTGCATTTCTAACTTTTTTCTTCATTTTTCAGGTGCATTTAGGCTTGCAACCTTAAAAAATTTTCTTTTAAAGCATAAAGCTACCTAAATCTACCTTATTTCATCCGAGGGCTCAGATTTAAATTTTGAGCTCCTCATTATTCTCTACCTATCTACTGATTTGTCAAGTTTAAACTGTTTGACAAATCTTTATTCTCTACCTAAAACATGAAATTGAAAGCATGAAAAGTTAATATTAAAGTGTTTAAATGATCATGGATTATGGAATTTATTGACACTCTGCACATAATCATTATTCTTTGCAGTAAAGTATAGTGGGATTTGGACTTGCTCACTTTCATGTCTTATTTATTTTTTCTTTTGGGGTCTATATTTTTCTAAGTCCTTTGATTTTTCTTTTAGGACTTTTTACCCTCTTTTTGAATTTTTATTATTTTTTATTTTTTCAAAATATGGGAAAATGACTTGCAGAAAACAAGGTATGTACATATTTACAAGACTTAATGAAAGTTAATTCAAAATTCTATGAACCCTATTATTATAGGACCCTAATAGTGGCTCCACATGGGGATGAAATTTCCTGTTGAAATATCAAGAATTCTAAGACTAGTAGCCTTTGAAATTTGACTGTGGTGATCCTGTAAATGTCTTCTGATATCTGCAACTTATTCATAGTTATGATATTTACTTTTCAAAGCTTAGGGCCTTCTCTTCGGGCTTCAAATTTACTAAGGAAACATCTAATCCAATCTAAACTTCGCAATGTATATGTACAATGATCAAAGTGAATAAAAAATAACTATCGGTTAACTCAGGTGAGTAGTAGTGCTTCAACATTCTGCCATTAACTAGTCCTTCTTGTAAATTTGTTCCATCCAATTCTTTCAAAAAGAAAGCATTATTACCTCTATATCCATAAACTACATAAGGCCCTTTCCATAGAAAATCAAATTTTCCATGTTTTCCTTTGTCTTCTCTTCTAGAATCCCATTTTAACACTTTGTCTCCTATGTAAATATCATCCTCTTTAGTCTTTTTATCATATATTTTCTTGATCTTATCCTGAATGACTTGAGATTTGACATAAACTTCTTCTCTTTGTTGCAAATGAATAGTTTGATTTATCCTTGTTTGGATGTCATTTGTTTCAACCTGTAATTCTTGGATAATTTTCATCACTGGTACACCTAGGGAAGAAGGAAAAACAACATCCATTCCATAAACTAGTTGGTAAGGTGAAGTACCAATGGATTTCTTAGCAGTAAGTCTATCTACCCATAAGGCATTGACTAACTTCTTATGCCAAGTATTTTTATTGTATTCAAGTATTTTTTGATGATATTTACTAGGCTTTTGTTTGAGGATTCAGCTAGGCCATTACCTTGGGGGCAATATGCAGTAGAGTGGCCTAGGGAAATCTAGTATTTGTGGCAAAAGTCAATAATTTTATTGGATTTGAATGATGCTGCATTTTTAGTAATTATCTTTTGAGGGCATCCAAATATTGAAAGGATATTGTTTTCTAGGAAGGAAATAATGACAGTATCTGTGGATTTTCTGGAGGGTATGGCTTCAATTCACTTGGAAAAATAATCAGTGGCTGTGAAAATCCACTTATGTTGGCCTGAAGAAGGGGGGGTGAATTTCACTAATGAAGTCTAAACCCCATTGTTGAAATGGAATTTCAGTTGAAATTGGCTTTAAAGGAAGGGGTAATAATTTCTTCTTACCCTCAAAAATTTGGCACTTATGACATAAAGTAACATATTTTTTGACATCAGCAAACAAGGTAGGCCAGTAAAAACCAGCTCTCAGGATCTTTTCAGCAGTAGATTTCTAGTATAAATGTCCTCCACAGTCACCTGCATGAAATTATTCAAGTCTTTTGTCAACGTTTTCCTTTAGTAAAAAATTTAGTAAAATCCCACTATGATCTCTCAAAAAAAATACATAATCTAATATGAAAAATCTTACTGCTTGAAGTTTTAAAAATATAGCTTTGGTTCTGGACAATCTAGGAGGAGCTTGTAAGTTTTGGAGTACAAATATAATATCTGTATACCAAGGTGAGTGTGAAAAGGCTTCACTTATCAATGGAGTCGTCATCTCTTCCTGATCATCTACTTGAACAATACAATTTATATCTACGGCATTACAATTGGATTCAGCCATAAGTCTGGCTAATCCTTGACCTTTAATGAGCTTGGTGTGTTTTATCTCTATGTCATATTCCAAGATAGTGGCAATCCACTTACCTCTTCTTCCATCAGGACCATCTTGAGTAAGAATGTCTTTAACTACAGAATTTGGGACATAGGCAATAATGTGTGAGTAGAGAATATAAACTCCGAAGTCTTTAATGGCCTTAACCAAGGCTAGGGCTTGTTTTTCCATAATGTTATACTTCAAAGGGGCATCTCTAAGGGGTCTACTAAAAATATATATGGTTGTTCAAATCCTTGGTCATTTTTCTGCAATAAAACTGTAACAATGGTGTGTTCTGAAGCAAATGAAAAAATCATGAAATCTTTCTTAAAATCAGGACTTATTAGGACTGCAGTTTTGGTTAAGGCTTGTTTGATAGAGTCAAATGATTTTTTAGCCTCAAAATTCCATCTAAGAACTAAATCTTTTTTTAGCATGTTATTCAATTCTCTAATTATCTCAGCTAGATTAGATATGAATCTTCTTAAAAAAATTATCTTACCTAGAAAAGCTTGTAATTATTTGATATTTCTTGGTGGGCTGATGTTCAAAATTGCTTCTATCCTAGAAAGATCTATCCTAATTCCTTCTTTTGAGATTATATGTCCAAGTAACTTACCTTATTCTAATCCAAATAGACTTTTCTTAGGATTTAAAGAGATGCCATATTTCCTACACTTAATAAAAACTTGTCTCAAATGATCTAAGTGTTCATTATCTGTTTTGGAAAACACAATAATTTCATTTAAGTAGATTACTAAGAACTCATGTATTTCCTTTGCAAAGGCTATTTCTATAGCCATTTGAAAGGTTGCTCCTGCATTCATTAGACCAAAAATAATTTTTACATACATAAAAGTGCCCCAAGGAGTAGTAAATGTTGTTTTAGCTTGGTCTTATTCTTGCACCAGGATCTGGTTGTATCTTGAAAAACTATCTAACAATAAAATCCTTGAAGAACCTACTACCCTTTGTAATATGTGATCAATTTTGGGTAAAGGGTAATTATCCTTTAAATATATTTTTTTAAGATTTCTAAATTCTACACACAATCTAATTTCTCCTGTTTTCTTTCTTGTAGGAACTAGGTTTGAAACCCAATCAGAATATTTGATTGGTGCAATGATCCGGGCATCATACATTCTTTTAACTTCTTTTTCAATCAAAGGTAAAATCACAGGGTTAATCCTTCTCAACTTTTGTTTGAATGGCTTTTGATATTCTTTTATTGGAATTTTATGTTGGATTATGTTTGTATCATAAGATTTTAAATCTTCATAACTCCAAGCAAACACATCTTGATATTCCTTTAAAAGCTTAATATATTTATCCTTTTCTTGTTGAGGTAAAATTTTAGATAGCTTGATTATCTTTGGTTTTAACTCTGTTGAAATGTTACATTCTTCTATGTCAGATCTTACTGACTCCATTTTTGGTTTTCTAGCTACATCATTAGAGTCAAAAAGATCTTCTAAGGGGGTTAAACCTTTAGGTAAAAAATTATCCTTAAGATTCTCTATATCTGATCCATCTTCAACAATTTCTTCAATATCTACTTTCTCTAAGCTATCTATGTCAGCTTGAATAAATCTAGTAGGTTTATCAAACTTTATTCTATTTACATCTAAGTCATTTAAATCTATTTCACAATCCAAATCATGATTTATTGTACAATCTGTATCTATAATACCATTCTTAAATTCTCCTTCATTGTTCATAAACTTGTAAATCTGTTCATCCTGGGAAAAGTTTTTCCAATACTTAAGATTATCTAGAATTATTGGCCTATGTTTGACTTCAAAAATATATCTATGATTAGGTTGGAATGGTAAATTTCATGTACTAGAAAAATTTGCAAGACAATGAGCTTGTATTTTTTTCTTTCTAGGTATAACAACAAAATTGCATTCCAATAAATCATTAGTTAAATCAATGAAAGTGTCTCTATATCTCCTTAGTCTAGGATTGTAAATAGAATAAACTCCATGTACTTGTTTTATGATTAAATCTGAATCTCCCATGATTAAAATTATTTTTCCTCCCGAGTTTCTAATGATTTGGAGTCCTAGGATAAGGGCTCCATACTCAGCCATATTTTTTGTACATTTGAAATTTAGCCTGAAAGCATGACCTTCAGAATGATTGGTCTCCATATTTGTTATCTAGACTCTTGCTCATGCTCCTAACTTATTCACTGAACCATCAAAGTCTAAATGCCATTGAGATTCATGAAAAATGTTATCATTGTTTATAACTCTCTTTTTATCTACTAGTTCAGTTTGGATTTCATTTGTTATAGAGTTGCAAAGGATGAAAGAATCAAGGTCAGTTGGTGTAGAGTAAATTGGGTAGTTTATAGATCTTTCAGCACTACTAACCATGTACTTCATTAATGTTTCCTTATATAACTTTTTAGGCTAGATAAACACTGATATATTAGCATAAGACATGTCCAATTGTAGAGATCCCTGCAACTTTGCTCCCCATGAGCGAGAATGAAGCATAGTATACTTTTGTGGGATATCAGCTACTACAATGTCCATTAATATACTCTTACCAAGGTATTGAACTAGTGTTACACACAAATCCTTAATTAAACCTAACCATTTAAATTTACTGGAATCAAAAGAAATCAAATCTTTGTATGGCCTTGTAATTTCTAGATTCATAGTTTCCATGATGGCTTTTGGAATTAAGTTATGGGAAGCTCCTCAATCTAGAATTGTGTTATGTATAATTTGATCATGAATAGTGAGACTGATATAAAATGGAGGAACTACACCATCTGCATGTTTTCCATTTACATCTGGACCAAAAATCAACTCTGGCTAATCATCATTTAGATTTATGGAGTCTTCTCCATCATTCATATTTAATGTTTCAGTTATGGTTGGCTTATACAAGTCAGTTTTTACCAATTCAGTCAAAGGAATTGGTATTTTAAGTTTTGCAATTTTTTATTGTCTCTTGAATGTAGGTTGAGCTTTACTGATTTGAATCAATTATTCTTTGGTAATTGTAGTTTTTGTTGGTTTGTCTTGCTTTTCTATAGTTGTTTTTCCATTTTGAATTGTTTTAGGATTCTCTGTTTGCTTTTCCTGTGTTTTACTACTTCTAACTTTCTTTTCAGGGACTGTTTGTTAAGCAGTAGATGTTCTTTCTGAATTAGAATTTTCAGCAGATGTTTTTGAGGCAACAGTCTTTGGGTCTACTGTTTTACGATCAACAGAAGGATTTTTGGGATCCAAATTTTATTTTTTTACAAAATTGGAAGCTTTAGTAGTAGTAGATTTTTTAGGATCTTTTGCAGCTTGAGAAACTTCATCAGTAATGTCAACAATTTTAGGGCCTGATGTTTTCTTAGGACTAGAAATGTTTTGGGAGGAATTTTAGTTTTGCTTATTTTCCACTGAGAGAATTTACATAACTTTTGTTTTAGGGGCTTCTACTATTTTGTGATTCTGATTTTGGGAAGGTTTCTTAGTAGAAGACTCATTGTTTTTCTTGTTTATAAGGTTATAATGGTTGTGTATTTCATTTATTGCATAGTCATAACCTTGCTTATAATCAAAGGATTCACTAGAATCTAATTTAAGCTGTTGAAGTTCAAACAATTCCTGATCTTCCTGAGTAAGGAAAATAGTATTGTTGTCATCAATTGCCATTAGATTAATAGTATCCTCATCATTATCATTATTATTCTAAGAACTTTCAGCATATTTCTCTTGGAGTGGTGGCCTAAGGGTTTGGTCCGGGGATGTTTCTTTTACTTTTCCAAAATTTATATTTTTTCTAAAGTTGGGATTTCTAATCTATTGTTGGTTATCCCACTAAGGTCTTCTCTCCATATTATCTAATATATCAATCACTCTTTCTAAATTAGCTATAACATCCATTTTTGTATCTGAATTAGCATTTTCTTCTTTGATAGTCACTCTTCTTTCATTTCTATGTCTAGTTTTTCTAGCTAGAATGTTCACTTCTACACTAACTGCATTAGTTTGCATTTTTTATAAGGTGTTTGCATCTCTTTCCCTTAATTGGTAAGCCATATCTGTGTCAAATCCATCAGAGAATTTGAGCAGAACTAAATAAGGAGTAGGTTTCAGATTTGCAGGGATAGAATTATAGACACTATTATATCAGGTACAGTAATCTTGGACTAACTCATTTGGAGCTCTTTTCAAAGAATCAAATTCATACAAAATCTGGAGGGGTTTCTTTTTATTTTCCCATTTATTTAAAAACAAAGTAAAAAGGACAGCTAAATCAATTACACTACCAGGAGCTAAATCTTTAAACCATTTCTTAACTGATCCTGTTAAATTTTGAGAAAACAGTCTCATTTGAACATTTGAATCATCAATTTCATAAATTTCAAAGAAATTTGTCATCTTAGTAATATGTTGCTGAGCAGTATATTGGGTAGTGCCATCAAACAATGGTATTTTTTTTTTATAGTCTTGTGGCATATCATGAAGTTGCTATGGTAGGACAAGGGGAGCATATCTAACAACCATATCTTGAAGCTTGGTTTGACTAGGAGGTAAGGTAGAACTGCTTGGAGCTGTGCTAGAAATGATAGTGGATGAACTATAGATTGTATTTGAAGTACTGGGAAATGAGGATGATGTTTTAAAGAAATAAAAACGTGAACTAATGGATATAATGGATGAAGTGGTTGGTGGAAATAATACTCTGGGTTGTAGAGGTAGTTTAGGGATAAATGGATCTGTAGATGAGCTGGTAATAGAATTTATGAATGATGTAACAACATAAAGAGATGAATCTCTAGCTGGAATTACTATGGTATGTAGTTGAGAAACTAAAGGTATATTTTCATAGTTCAATAAATGAGCTAATTTAATAGCTTCATCAATACCCTTTAGAATAGTAACATTAATTTCTTCAACTTTGGTGTGATATTCAACTTTCGTAGACTTAGAACTTATTGCAATATATTTCTATTTTGCATTTAAAAATGAAATAAAAGCAAGGTCTAAAACATCAGTTTTTAAATCACTTTTAGATTTACTTTTAAAAAATGAATGCTCAAATTTCAGATCAAAATAAATATCTTGCAGGCTTTCTAATTCACTTGGTAATGAATTGACTCTTATTAATGAGATTTCAACCTCTAAATTTTCTATTTGTTTTTTCTTTTTACCAATTTAGTCTGGGTCATCTACTATAACAACAGGCTTAGGATTCGGGTTAGACTTGGTATAGTAGGTTTTCCTAGAAGCCAGAATTAAAAAGTTTCAATACCCACAACCTATAAAAATAATCTTAAAGTAAAAGGATGATTTAAATGATTCCTTTAAGACTAATTTTATGACTGACGACTAGTTATTTCCCCATTATGGTCGCCAGTAATGTTATCACTCCAGTAAATTCTTAAGTTGTGGGATTTTGGTTTTTACTCAAAGAATACTAGAGGTAACCACAAACCTAATTCAAACTCTAGGATCTAGCATTCCTAGGGTTTAGAGAGGGCTCTCTCTTTCAATTTTAACTTTGTTTTGATTTATGAATATTAGGCTAGTTATTAAAGTGGAATTTTGGTTTGGTTTTGTTGGATTTTGTTGGAAAATTTCATTTGGAGGGTAGATAGAGGTAAATATACTTGTCCATTGGGATATTGAGTCTAATTCAAGCTAACAAAACTTGGATCAAGGCCTAAAAGGTCAAATGTCTGTAGGGCAAGGTAGATAACCCTTGGAGATCTTGGGAAAATTGGTTTTTGAGATGGTATAACCAGGATAAAGGGCACTTAAGAATCCTTAAATATAGAAAATGGAAGTAGAAGATAGAGGTAAAATGAGAGAGGGAGAAATTAAGAATTCCCTACACCAGAAATCAGAAGAAAACGAAGAAATGATAACTAGTTAAAAACAAGTTGCTATTAACATGTCCTGTAGTAATACTCCTAGTTATACATTTAGATTTAGAATTAAAACGTGGATGTATGCATGTAACAAAAGTAGATAACAATGACAAGTTTAAGAGAGTACTTCACTGTAGATAGCTTATCATAGGGATCCTGAAGTATGATGCCAAATAGGTGATCCAGTCTGCTACTCAAAATCAAAATCCAAAGCCTTCAAGTCAACAAAATATCTATAGTAATCTCCAATAATTTTATTACACACAAAAATACTTCAAAGGCTGAAGTATTTATATAAAATGTCTTACAAAATATCCTATATGACTTCTAGGAATTAACTTAGAAAAATTAAATATCTTACAACAATAATAGTGATATCCTGCTTAACAAATCAGCAAGTTGTCCTATTTTATTCAAAATGAATAGAAACTGTTTTAAGATAACAAGCAGATGGATGCTTATGTGTCCTCTTTGCTAGCTTTTTAGATATTTTTAGAATCTAAATTGCCTTCACTAATACTCTTTCTCACTAATACTCTTTCACTTTGGATACTCTTTAGCCTTCAGTAAGATTTCTTTCTGCTGTAAAAATCTGTTTTGACTGTGAAATCAGCAGACATATTTTTTCTTCTTCATTTTTTTTCCTTTATTTCTTCATAGGAAATCAGTTAATTCTTTCCACTCCTCATTTTAAGGAATTATAATATTCTTGAGTTTCCTAAAATTCTCATCAGCCTCAGTGTACCTGGAAAATGTGGGCTTGATGAAAAATAAATTCTTGATCTCATACTGCAAATAAAATAAATCTTCAAAACTTTTCAACAATACTTTTCCTGTGGGAATACCTTCACCTGTTGGCTTTTTCACATGCTCCTTGGCATGTTCTCTTATCTTTTTGTCATAATCATTCTGAGGAATTAACTTATCATTGATAACCATGATATCAGGGAGTCCCTTTTTCCTTAAATTGGTGAATTTAACCATGAATCTAGTGACAGTAGTGTTCATTCCTTCACATTTCTCTTCAATCTGCCTCATTAGATTTCTTCTGATGGTTACTTTCTTAATTTGTAGGATAGTAGTTGTCTTGTCATTGATTTTCAATTCTTCAAGTTCCTGTCTATTCTTGATGTTGAGGAAATTTATGAACCTTACTTCTAGTTTTGGTTTATCTGCTAAATCAGCTTGTGTCTTTTGGATCTCTGCTTGCACTTCCAATAGTAACTCTCTCTACTCAAAAAACACCTGAATTGAAGGCCAAACATCATGGATGGCTTCAATTACATTATTCCATAGGTAATTTTTAATATATGATATCTAATCCTTGAGAGTTAATTCTTTTTGGAGCTTCTTTACCTCTTCACTCAATCTGTGGGCATTTTGGTGATGTATTTTAGCATCTATCTGAGTTGATTTGTTTATCTTCTCAATATTTTCAATTATCTTAGTCAATATATTGATTTCATTGGTGTTTAAGGACATCTCTTCCATTTCTTTTACTAGTTGACTGCTTTCATCTATTGGTGGCAACACTGTTGTAGAGGATTCAGTTACTGAAGTGGTTGAAGAAGTCACTGGCACTACAGTGGCCAGTGGCTCTTTTGGTGCCAATTTTTCTCCTAAAGTAGAAGGTATTGCTGCTGTGATGATTAGGATTATAGTGGGAATCACTGGTTCTTTAACTGTCTCTTTTTCTTGGACAAATTGGTCCATTTTTACTTCCATTTCCTTGATTTGTGCTGTCAGTTGAAGTATTAAACTCATCATTTCATCTTTCTCCTTTTGATCTTGTAAAACTTCCTTGGTTTGAGGATGCTCACCTTGAGGAAGGTTGAGTTGTTTCCTCAAGGCATCTATGTCTTCATTTTTATTTTTAACCAATGCTTCTGCTGCTTTGATGTTTGTAGGATCATATCCTACCTATAATACTAAATATTCTAAGGCCTTTAACCTTAGATCCTTTGCATATAATGAAGCTTTATCCATCTTCATTTGGTCCTGCATATTATAGATGGTATTTTGAAGCCTATGAGCACTCATAGATTTTGTTGTGACTGTGGAATAATGTAACTCTGAGGTTTACTTATGAAACTCAATCTGATCCAGTTCATGGAGTTTGTCTATAGCCACTTCCATATCAAACTTTTTACAGTCAGGCACTGTCTTTGGCACTAGTATTGTGGGCTATAAAACTAACATAATCAATTTTTGAGTTGAATAATCAAATGCTGATAGGAATTTGTTTTGATTACTTGGCTTTTTCTTTAAGAACTAAGAATATATTTCAGTCTTAATTTCCTCATTCTTCAATTTGATTTGCTTTTATTTCTCCTTAATGTCTAAATCCTTCTCCTCAGCTGAATGTGAGGAAGAAGCCTCCATACTTTGTTTCCTTTCCATCATCTGTGTCTCTTCATTATTCAGCTGCTCTTGATTCTGATTTGGCTCACTGATGATTACAGTGGCTACATTGGTCTCTGTCTATGCAATGTTGTTATTCAAGGGCTGTGTTTCCTCAACATCTATTGTTACTTTACCTTTAGCTGTTGTATCTAGTTTTGGCCTCTTGTTGCAAATGATTTTAAACTTTGTCTCTATTGTAGTCTCTATAGTATAAGCTCCTTCTTCTCTGGTTTTGTTAGTGGATGTCTCTGGTTGTTTGGAAATTTCCAAAGGGTGACTAGTATTCCTTTGTTTTACTGCCTTTGTTAAAGTATTTTCAACCCACTCAATTTGATTAGAAAACCTCTCTATTTATGTCTTTGACTCATGGATAAAGGGTGTCAATTTACATTTTACCCTTAGTTTACTTAAGATCCCTTGTGGATCATAATTCCATGGGAATATTTCTTCTAATTTGTACTCCATTAATTGACTTGCTGCTTCCTTTTCTGCATCTCTTTGATTACATATGAATGGCCCAATTTGATTTTTGAGTTTAAATTGGGTATTTTTCTTGGCTGCCATGAAATTAGTTGAATTTGAATTTAGAATCTGCCTAATGTATTCTAAGGAAAATATCCTCATTGATGGATGCCTTGGTAACTTGTAAGGTAACAAGTTAGAACCAAAAAATCTGATTTCAGTGAATTTTTCATACAAATACCAATCACCTAATTTGATTTTCTTTGATAACTACAAGATTCTCTTCATTTCCTCAATGATTCTAGGCTTCTTTGTTTTTCTCAAGATGGTGATAAATGGATGTACAAACAACTCTACAAACTCTGAATAACTAAATTATGTGCCTTCTTTTCTGAGTATAGATGTCCCGAAGACAAATGATAGAGGTTTCCCTTCTATTTCCAACTTTTGAGGTGAAATTGGAAAGCTCTCTGATTGGAAGAATAGAAACAAGTGGAAAATATAGGAGGTATATCTAAATACTCCTTCCAGCTGCAAATTAGTCAATTGATAGTGAATTCTATTAGCTATAAAACCAGCATAGTCAAATACAACTGAAGGTGGTTGTACTGGAGAAAAGGTGGATAAAAATCCTACGATAGACTCATCAGTATGGTCATCAGTGAAATACCCAAGTATGGAGGAAGGTATGGAGATTACATGCCTTGAACCTTCAGGGAATTTGGCAGTTGAATAAGGAGGATTCAACTTGGGAATTTCAACATGTAGTGGCATGAAAGTTTGGAAAATCATAAACCTTTTAGGAAAGTCTAATTTAATGTATAACTTAGTGAGGGCTTCAATAGACAATGGGACTGCTTGGGGGTCTTGCTGAAGCTGCAACATTTGGTTTATTGACTCTGCAGTGATGGTAAATATGACCTCTTTATTTGCTTTCACAATAGCTCTTTGTTCAGGAATGTAGTACTGGTGAGATAGTCTGATAATTTCTCAACAAGGGTGAGTCAGGGGGACTACATATTTGGGCAGATTGGATTCGCAATTGTGAACTTCTTCTTTATCATCTAGAGATTTTTCAAAACACCAGTTGTGGATATCTAACAAGTTGAACTCAACTATAGGATCAGCTATTTTGTTGTCAATATCAGCTAAGGGAATATGCTCAATATCAACAACTGGGGGTTGTAATGGGTTGACTAAAATTGTAGTATTTGGAGTCATGGTAGGAGTAGCTTTAGGAGTTTTTGAACCTTCAGATTTGTTTACACTCCATTTTTTAGGATTGTTTTTTGGCTTCTGCATGTTTAAACTATTTACAAAGGAAATTTTACTATAAGAGAGGCTTGATTAGGAAAATTCAACAAAATAGAATATATTTTTGGATTTTATACTCAATTAGGTCTCTCAAATGAAGTTCTGAGGTTAAAAAATGGTCTAAAACATAAAACATGGGTTTTCTGAGTTCTTGACTGCAAATTGGGCTAAAAATCTGTTGAAAAAGGATTTATAGAAGGTTATAGGGTACATGCAGAGGATTTCTGTTCTTTAGAGCTTGAAACTGATTAATAAATGTGAATAATTGATAAATTTCCTTAAAAATGGTGCGCAACAGACTCTAGGGTTTATGGGAGAATTTTTCCAGAGTTTGGCGTGCTTCTGAGACTTTTGGGAAATTGAATTTAATCAAATTTTTCATTTTGAACTGATTCTTTTCTTTTAAAAGGTTTTTTCAATTGATTTGCAAGTTTAAATCTTAAAAGAATACCTATTTTAACGCAGGTATCGGCTTTTAGAAGGGTTTCTGAGGTTGCTTGTTGAATTGAAAGCTTTCAGTGGTTGAACTGGAGCAGATGCAGCTCTTGTATGGGTGGGAATGGTTTAGGTTTTACGAAATAAATTTTTTAACACATTTAAACCATAATCTATATAGCGGCGGGGATAGATTTAGAACAAAAGTTTTGATCATGATATAAAATGGCTTTAACATTTATATTTAAACCTATATGAAATGTTTTTAAATATTATGGTGCGGGCACAACACATATATCTATATAGTTTTGACCCATTTTTTATAGTTTAAAAAATATAGGGCGAGATATTTGAATAACGATAATCTTTTCGACCAAAGGGCTTTATATCTTGCATTTTTCATTTATGCACATGGGATAATATACTTTGGTCAAAAGTTTATAATAGTGGGTTTTTGGGGTATTTAGATATAATGAAATTAATAATTAGGAAAGGGTATTTCTTAGGGATTTAATAAATTATGTTAAAAGTTAATATGAGAGGGGAGTGAAATGTAAAACAAAATATATATTATCTCTAAGTATCATATAAAATCAAGCATCGATCATCTTTATATTTCTTTCAATAATACTTAGGATAAGTGTGATTTTGTGGATTTTTATGAATGCTTATGAAGGGATAGAGTTAATTATTCTAGGGTTACAATTTTACTAAGTAAGAATGTGTTTTTACTTAGGAAAAATGGGTTTTAATGTATGAATGAAGGGTAAATGATGATAAATGAGGATTTAAGGTAAGAAGTCAATATTTTTAACTAACCAGTAATAGAGCCTTGAGTCCAGTCCCAACAAAAGTTAGAGAAATGCTCTGAGCCTGTTTGACTGATAGCTTAGAATATTGAATACTCATAGGGGAGGGGAAATTAGTGATTTTTCTCAATGATGTATTATTTACATGATTGCTCCACTACTTTCTACCTACCCAACTTGCATTTCCAACATTTTTTTTTCATTTTGTAGGTGCATTTAGGCTTGCAACCTTAAAACATTTTATTTTAAAGCATAAAACTATATAAATCTACCTTATTTAATCCGAGGGCTCATATTAAACTTTTGAGGTCCTCATTATTCTCTACCTATATACTGATTTGTCAAGTTTAAAATGTTTGAAAAATCTTTATTCTCTATGTAAAAAATGAAATTGAAAGCATGAAAAGTTAATATTAAGTGTTTAAAAAATCATGGATTATGGCATTTATTGACACTGCACATAATCATTATTCTTTGCAGTGAAGTAAAAGTAGTGGCATTTGGACTTGCTCACTTTCAGGTCTTATTTCCTTTTTGGACTTGCTCACTTTCAGGTCTTATTTCCTTTTTCTTTTGGGGTCTATATTTTTCTAAGTCCTTTGATTTTTATTTTAGGATTTTTTACCCTCTTTTTGATTTTTTATTATTTTTGATTTTTTCAAAATATGGGAAAACAACTTGCAGTTAGCAAGGTACGTAAACATTTACAAGACTTAATAAAAGTCAATTCAAAATTTTATGAACCCTATTATTATAGGACCCTAATAGTTTCAACTTTACAAACCTCTTTGATTTTGCAACCATAGGCTGACTAGACTCTGCTACTAGTGGTGAAGGATTTCCTTTAGTTTTAGGGTTTCTAGCTAAGGTTAGAGTTTCCAGTTCAAAACCATTCATAAACAAAAAGGAAGACCAATCCTTGCTTATTTTATGAAGCTCATTAAAAAAAAATAACTTTATCAAACCATGGTGAAACAAATATGTTTCACAACCATCATATTTGGCTTGTACTTTATCATCCATTTTGGCAAGGCTCCTACAAAAATAAAAGGGAAAATCTAGTGTTATCATACCTATGAAATGTAGAAGCAACTTAAAATGATAAGTATAAACATGAAGGTATCTTCCTTCACATGTAAAGTATCTTTGAATGTTAAACAACATCTTTGCATAGGTGTCTTTGATACAACTTCTAGGTATTGCATTATTGAGGTCCATATCTGCATACTCAGGTTTCATGAATTCCTTGAATGGTTCCATATAAAATTTAAAACCTTTAAACCAAGTCTCTTTCCCCCTTGGTATTTCTGTCACAGAAGCAATAATCTCAGGTGTGACTGGCACATTTAACATCCCAACTTTGTTAGTTTTTCCACTAAATTTTAAGGAAAATTCTTTAGACACCTGTGTGTGGCAACCCTACAACTTTTCAAAAAACTGAAGAAAACCTATTTTGCTAAAATCCTCCATCACTATTTGATATTTAGTTATAGCCTTCATATTTTCAGGTTCATATCTTAAGCAATGTCCCCCTCTGTGGAATTTCTTTTCCTCTTCCATGCTTCTTAGAAAAACTTGTCAGCTTATTTTGAATATATGGAATAGCCTCGCTTGATTAGGATGAAGATAGCCTTTTTAAAGAAAAACCATAGGCTTAGCTTGGCTTCTTCAGAGCTCAGACACTCGTATGGAGGCAAATGAAAATGAGAATGACCAAATTAGGCAAGATTTTGAATTTAAGATGTCATCTCATAACTGAATGATGCCTCACTCATGCCCTATCATGACGATGATGACTGTGAGACAGGTAATTACATTGAATCTAATCATTAACTGACTCACCATAGCACTATCCTATCATTTCCTAACGGATTCTGACAAATATTAGCTCAATTGACAAGATGGTTAAGAAACTGTGCTTTCGTAGCGCCCACCGTGTATTTTTCCCAGTTTGCGCTATGAAAGTATTAGCGCCTTCGTAGCGCAAATCCACTTTTTGAACTAGCGGCACTACAAAATGGAGGATTCTTTGCTAATTTCATAAATTTAACCCGAAACCTTATGGAATGACTCCTAAATGGAAAATGTGAGTATTTGATCATGGAATGGACCGCTAAAGAATTTATTTGAATTCAATAATGACCTTAAAACTTATAAAAGCTCTAACCTACCCTTAACCAAATCCTAAAATGACTTTCAAACCTATTTTGAGACCATGATAAAAAATAGAGTTGACATAATGATGTTTTGAAAAATTTTGGGTGATAACAACGTCCATTGTCTAGATGATTCATACCACATAACATGTTCAAATGTACTGTCATATCATATGATAAGTCGTCAATATCCATCTAACCATGTTTAATACTTTGTATGAATTTTTTGTATAGCTTATGACCAATTTCTCTATATTTCACTCATATTTGAATATAGGAAATGAATTATATACATATTCTTTTAAATACATAGGATTATGGTGGTTTTGATACAAGTTAATTTAAATTGCATGATTAATGTCTATCAATTGAATATGTCAACATTATGCATATCGTGTAGTATATAAAATGTATTATCATCTCATAAATGAAATGGGTAATTTCCATCTAGCCATACTTTTTCCCATGTGTCAAACATGTATATGTCCTATAACCATATATAAACATTAAAATCTATACCTATAATGATGAATACATAAAAAATTGTAAATAAAATTAATACAAGTCAAATTTAACCAATATATACCAATTAAGCAAGTCCCACTATACTTGGGTGAACCTATTTCTTGATAATACTGCTTAGTAAATTACAAATATATACTAATTGATCTTCAAGTACCAGATATATGCTTTCCAATAAGAATGAGTTTATAAGCCCTTGGATAATTAGCCTCTATTTATATAAACATGTTGGGTGATCTTTAATATAAATTTCAACTCACAAGCGTTTTACTGTTATGGTTGGAAAGATATATTAATTAATCTTCAAATACCAGATCTATTCTTTCCATTATGAATGAAATAATAAGCCCTTTGCTAATTAGCCTCTATTTATATAAACATGTTGGGTTAACTTTAATATAAATTTCAATTCATATGTGTTACTATTATGTCTGGTAGGTCAATTCGATATATGTAAGTTTATGTCAGGTGTATATTTTTTACATCTTCAAAGGTATCGATCTATATAGAGTTGTGTTATTTCTTTAGTATATTTTTATAAATAACTAGAAAATCATAGTATAAGACTGGATAGTAATTTTTTTATTCAAATGTACAAAAAAAAATAAGTTTTTAATATATCTAAGACACACAAGATTGGAAACAAAATCATAAATATATTAACGAATGTCTTAAATAATGTTGTACAATAATGTGCATATAAATACATCAAGAAACCATTGAATTAGTTCCTGGGATTTCTTGGACTGTAATAACCAATTGCCTAACACAAAATAACTTGAGGATTAGTTGTCTAACATTCCCCCCTTAATCTGAAGGGATATATCAAACTCCAAGAATGAAAGCTCAGAATTCAGAAATGCATCTCAAACAAGAGCTGAATTTCTTTCAGAAATAGATGACCACAAACCCAAGATGGGAGAACTCAAGGTCTCCAACAACACCAAATCTGGAACCTACATACCATTTCTCAGAACAACAAAAAAATGTGGTTTTAATATGACCATAAACTCTGGAACTATCACAATAGTTCCTTGAATAATTCTGAATCCAAAAGTGCTCACTCACAAACAACTCAATCAAATGAAGTCTCACAACTCTAGCTCTAACTATTACAGGTTGTGGCTCACGATGTGGATCACTAACTCAAGCTCGCTTGACTTCTCGAAATCGAACCTGTAGAAACCACCAAAAAATTCACCCCTTGTCGGATACAGGGTGAGAAGTATCCTTCATCACTACAAGCTTCATCAACAGTCTCGAACAAGTCCTACGATATGATGTGTAGATATTCTTGGTTGCTTTCATCCATTCCCAAGTAGCAATCCATCCAAAATTTTGCTTACCTCTTGGAGTACTCTTCTTTTTGAAAGATCTCTCTAAATGGTGATTATGATTTCCACAATTCTCACATGGGTTAAGATCAAAACACCAATATTTCATATGTCTAACTCTCTTACACTGTTGGAATTTATCAACTTTTTCTAGAAGCACACCATACAGAAATATTGCACTTCGAAATTTTATAGGTTTAATGAAATATGGAATGTGAAAAGATACATCATTGTTATAACCCAGACTAGTTCTTTGTTTGTTGTTTGTAATCTCTTCCCATGGTCTTATAAAAGGTTTCACATCAGCGCTTCTAATCGCATCCAAAATTTCAGATGAAATCACTTCATTTCTCTGACCATTCTCTCATTAATGATCAAGATCAAAAAACCTGTTGTTTTGAGCAAGAACATATTCAAAATTCTTCTTTTGTAATTCATGTAATTCATCTCGCTGAAAGTGAGACTCTAACTCCAAGAATTAAATTTTGTTTTTATCATTTTGCAAACATGATTTGATGTCAAAGAGCATGTTTTTTCAAAATTGGACATTATTATGGGTAGTATATAGCATTACATTTCTTAATAACTATACTAAATCATTTAGTTTCGCCTTTTTTATCGAGTGCAATATCAAAGTAAGCTTGCAATCAACTCTAAAAAAGGGGTGTTGGCTACCATTGAAATTTCACCCAATAAAAACAAATTTTCAATGATTTAACTAGGTATCAGGTTCAACCAATCATGCACCCATCAACAATAAAATTCAAGTAAAAAAAATATCACTCCAACTACATAAGTAATGACTTTTTTTATATTTTTTTTCATACAATGAATGTTAAAGGAATCTGCAAACTTAAATATGTGACAAAGTTCATTAAAAAGTGACAGAAAATAGTGACATGCTCAGGGTCGCCAACCCATGGAAACCAAAACTATGTTATCTTATTCATGTCCAACAAAAATGTCACAACCTCTAAAATTTATCTTCTTTTCTTAAAAGAAAGTTACCAAACATATGGATTTGAACTTGTGACCTCAAATATTCCATCTAACTATATGAGCTTTGCTAAACATAAGGCTCTTTTCTTTTCTCTTTTTATATTCATAAATTTAATAACTTAAATTTAACCATATTAAACTTCAAATCTCAATGAAAGATGATTTCAAATTTGAAGGCTTCAATATCTCAAAGTACCCGATCTACGACACACCCTTGTCTTTAAATTTAGTCTTCAAATGAAGTATTCCTTCTTGAAGTAGATAATCTCAACCTTTATAAATTCTTCATCTATGGATATTAAATAGTGATACCATTATGTGAAGAAAATATATCATCCTTTGTGAAAATAATTACCACTTTCCCAACTAATTAATTCACCACCATATACCTCTCTTTAGATTTTATTTTGAACTTCATCCATTTAATAGATTGCCTAAAGATACTTTTCATTTCAAATTTTCGATGTTAAATATTATTTTTAATAACTTTGCATTTAAAATTTTTGCTGCTAAATATTTTTTTCCTGTGTACAAGGTTCTCATTCCTTGAATTCCCCTTTTTGAAAGTTAAGTTGGCTTAATGGTCTATTGGTATGTTTCAAAAGGATCTTGGTTCAAATGTCAACACTTCTGCCCATTTAAAATATTTAATAAAAAATTATTTCACAAATCTTTACCTTTTAATTTAAAATTTATTTCAAATCACCCTCATTAAAATATCCTTCATTTTCACAATGAATTTCGCAATTCCATACCAATGTAACTTCCAGTTTACTATTACCACTTTGACTTCCCATTTTCTATAATAAATAACATATCTACCACTGTAACTTCTAATTTAGTGCAGTAAATAACATATATACCATTGTAACTTCTCATTTAGTGCAATAAATAACATATTTACCACTGTAACTTCTCATTCAGTGCAGTAAATCTAATTAGAGTATTTTTTCAAAAAATAAATTAACGAGGCTTCTTCCAACATTAAAACTGCGGTTCACCAAGAAATAAATATTCACCAACAAATTCTATGATTCAAAAACAGAATATGGCCTCCAAATCTAAATTATTTCCACCAATAAAAAATCACCAACACTAAATCATAATATTTCCTCCAAAAAGATTATTTCACCATACCACTATTAATCAATACTCATAGCAGCTTTTACCTTGGTTTCTTTTAACTTGTTTTCCAACAGTATTGTAGTCTTTCTCTGATGTGTCTACAAGAAATGCAGTTATGAAGGTTGTACATTCTTCCGTACATAAACTTCAAACACTTCAAAAAAACCATGCCTCCTAAAAAAAAAACTCAGTAGACATGGAGTTTATAAACAACTTAACCTCCTAAGTGAGAAAATTAATTATTCTCATATAGCAGAGCATATCACCTGCGCTAATACCACTATAACACACACAAGATTGAAAACAAGCTCAACATATAAATAGATTAATAAATTGTTGAATAAGTTCTCGGTGTTTCTTGGACTGTAATAACCAATTTCCTAACACAAACTAACCCGAGGATTAGTTGTCTAACATTCCCCCCTTAATCCGAAGGGATATATCAAAATCGAAGAATGAGAGCTCAGAATGCAGAAAAGAATCTCAGTAAAGAGTTGAATGTATCTCAAAAATGGTTTTTAAGGATGACCACAAACCCAATATGGGAGAAATCAAGCTCTCCATCAACACCAATTATGGAACCTACATAGCAGTTCTCAAAACAACGAAAAAAGTGGTTTTAACATGACCACAAAATTTGGAACTATCACAACAGTTCCTCGAATAATTCCAAATCTGGAAGTGCTCACTCACAAACAATTCAATCAACTAAATTCTCACAACTCTAACTCTCATTGGTACTGGTTGTGGATCATTGACTCATGCTCTCTTGGCATCTCAAACTTGAACCTATAGCAGACCACCAACAATATATATATATATATATATATATATATATATATATATATATATATATATATATATATATATATATATATATATATATATAACTTAATATTCTCTTGAATTATGACCTATTTTAAATGTTAGTAAACTTTTTTCGATTAAATTTGTAGTGATATAAATAAATCTAGAACTAATCTAGGTTTTCACCTCCGAAAATCATTATACCCAAATTTCAACTTGAAATAACATGTAAGCAAAAAAACATTGTGTTTCAATATGAGTTAATATTTTTATAATATATATTTTTTTCAATGGATCTTTTCACTTTCTCATGGCTCCTAGAGTAATAAATAATTATTATATTAAATAATTATTTAAAAAACTGAAATAATAAATACAAAAATTAGTAAATTATAAGGCCCACCCTAGAAGATCAAAAGTATCTATGTGTTTTAACTAGCTCAAAGAAGAAAATTAATATAGCCAAGATTAGAACGAACTCTCATGAGCTCCATAGTGAAACAGGTCGTTGGACAATTCCTAAAACACCATGGACAGAAAGGATCTGTCATCTCTATGAGAATATGAACATCGAGGATGAAAATCACTTTCTCTTAGAGTGCCCCACATACAACCACATTAGAGCTCAATTTCATAATCTTTGTTGCAATACTGACCTTCCCAATCTTTTAAGATGTCAAAATTATAGTGAGCTCGGGAGGCTTCTCTCCAAGCTTTTTGAGCATAGGAATAAAATCTTAAATCAAACTAAATAAATCTTTTCTTTAGGTCCAATAAACCAAATATTGGTCTCAGTGGACGTTAACCACCATCATCATCATCATCAAAAATATTGAAATAATAAATATAATAGTAATTTTTAATGTTTAATTGAGATTATAAGATTTTCTATTAATGATGACTAAACCTATTGTTAAAATATTTTTTATAATAAATTAATGGTTGTAATCCTCATAAATTAATAGAAAAAAATTGTAAATAAGATATTACAAAATATTTTTATTAATATAATATTATGCGAATAAAATGTTTCATAACCTTCTTATGAATCTATTTCACCAATTAACCTAACCCAGATTTAGCTCTTACTCACATTCCCCTCCCCTCTAGTATTGTTAGTGAATCTCTTTGCACATAATAACTTTTCCGTTTCTTAAATTTTTTTAATTATAGTTAGTTAATTAGAACAAAAAATGAATGTGAAAATATTAAATCAACTTAAAGAATGGATAGAGGAATGCACAATTTATTATTTCTGTAGGTATATTTATTTTTGAATAAGGATTTTATAATTTTAGTTTAAGTATTAATAATTGATTTAATGTTATAGATTTAGTTTTTATGAAATATTTTGATTAATATTTATGATGGAGATTTGATGTTTATAGATCTTTTACTTTTCAATTTACTAAGTTTATTTGTAAAGTTTAAAAAAACAACTTATTAAAAAAATTAGTATATGTTTATATATGTGTATTTATATATTAAATTTTTTATAATAAATAATAATAATAATTTAAAATAAAATTATCATTTAATTATTTTTATGATTTTTAAAAAAAAAAAAAATTATAAAATGTATCTTTGATCTATCTTTCCAACACTTACACACCATTTATTTATATAGATTTTTTTAATATGGTTTATGTAATATGAATATTGATATTTGTTTAATATGGTCTATTTAATATGAATATTGATATTTGTTTGTGTTGAAATTTTATATTTAATTTCAATTTTTTTGATAAAATCATAAAGGCAAAAAACTATTCTATAATAAAATAGTTTACTTATAATTTAAAAAAATTAATTTATTTATTAAATGCAATTTATTTACTTGAAAGATTTATGGTTGCTCTCCTCCTTAGATTTATATATTAAAACTTAAATGAATATACTAATATAATGATGCTAAATGTTAAATTTCTCTATTGACTAGCCTTTTACCTTAAAAAAATTAGGATTTAACGTAAAAATACATAGACACTTTCTCCAAATAAGATTTCAGTTAATATACATCTCATAAAAGTTGGCTATATAAAAGAAGGATAAACCATCCGTCCAACTTTATCGGTGGAAATTGGAAGGATACAAAAGCTAGAAAAAAAGAGCGATGGAAACTCTGTCAATCCCAAAATTTCACATATATGAAATCTTACTATAAATGTCGTGTTAGGGTTTGCAGCTACAGGAATTCTGAGTGTCCCCTTCTCATCTACACCCCTTCGCCTTTAGGCATGATGTGATGGTTATGTTTTTCGAGACGATACACCATGAATCCATCGAGACAGAAGCATCAGTGTTTAGCACGAATTGTAGTGGATCCATTGCAGCCCTCAATGGCCAGCCTCGGGTGTGCATTCGAGGGGATTCTGAGTTCTCATGTGCCCATGGGTTTAATTGACATGCCCTTAGGATCAATTCCAACTAACTGTTTATGAAAATACCTGAACGAGAAGTTCACGTAGCGTATGGGAGAACCTGCAAAATGTTTGACAAAATGCTCTCGCCAGTTGAGGCTGCTTATCTACCTGAGGAGTTCAACCAAGGATCGTGTTGGCTGGTTGCTGAAATGCAGCCAAAGTTTTAGATCTAAAATCAATCTCGGCAAAACAATGTTTTAAGAATTTTGGTTTTAAAAAATTCTCACTTTTTGTTAGGTCTTGTCCGGGCAGTTCCTATGCATCATGGTGGGAGAAGAAGATTCTATAATCGTGCTCGTTTCCAACCTTCAAAAGGAAACAGGAATCCTTTTGTGGGGGCAATGAGGCTCTTTTATGAAGGAAGGAAATTCAAAATGGCTAATGGTTTTAGAAATGATACCATATATATATGCCTCCATCTCTCTTGTTGCATCACTGAATGGTGGTGCTAGTGATGGGAAGCCTCAAAATAGCTCTTTGGTCAGGATTTTGTGGTGGAGTAATCTAAGGATGCACTAAAACTTCAAATGAACACTATTCTCTTTACTATTAGGGGTAGCATATTATAAATATTGGACAATAATATATGTTGTTTTATTGAATTTTGGCCTTAAGTATCTATTCTCTTCGATTGGGTTCACCTCGTTCAAAAATGTTGATTTTTTATTTTGTTTGAAAGGATTTTTTTGTGGTTGTCTTTAAAATATGGAAGACCAAGAAGAGGTGTTCCACTAGAGACCTTGTTCTCGAGCTGAGTTGGTATTTCACTCTAGCCATGGTTTCTAGATTTTAATCTGACTACTCTGAAATCACATGCCACTCTAGTATGGTAAGGATCCATTTACCTCCACCACCAAAACCCTTCAAAATATCCTAGCATATATTGTAAATTCAATAGGCTTCTTCATTAAAATACAAAATGGAATATTGCCTCAAGGGCCCATCACATTTGTCTGAATATGGGTTGAAGTGGATTTGATTCAAGGATCATCACATTTGTCTTAATATGGGTTGAAGTGGATTTAATTGAAGGATTATCCTAAAAATTTATCCTGATATTTGAGAACAAAGAATGTCATCAACCATTGTATTACTGAAACATTTATTTTTATATATAAACTCTCAGAAGAGCTTGAGCACCTTCAGAGTTCTTGTCTTTTTTCAAAAGGGGCGTTCCACACCCAAAGGCTTAAGAAAACAAATTAAAGATGGTGAGATCCAAAGGCTATTACACGGACCAAGAATTCTGCTATGGCAAGTCAAAAGAACAACTCTCATGAAAAAAAGTCATTATGTAACAACTTAGATTCTCCATATCTTAAATCAACAATGATCATGCCAACAATTAGAGTGAAAAAGGTCACCCATGATTTTGATCACTTAGAGAACAAGAAAGAAATAATAATTAGCACAACAACATTATTAAATGTGGATGATTTACTTAATATAATTAGCTTATTTGAATGTACAATGAAACATATTTCATAACTAAATCGTGAAGTTTTAATTTATAATCATCAATTAATTTGATGATTTAAAAAAAAATTGACAACACAAATGTAAATTGGGCTTGGCCTAGTGGTCAGCAGGTGTTCTGTTAAGGCGTTCATGTTGTTAAGCATGTCGAGTTCAATCCCCGAACTCGGTCGATAACCCCAGAAGTGTGCATGAGGGCCTTGCGTTCTCCCCTATGGGTTATAGTGGTAGCCAGGAGATTCGACCCCATGTTACGCGAGTATGATACCGCCGTCGTTGCGGATTCCTCTAGACACCAAAAATAAAAGAAAAACAAATAATATTAAAAACAAATTTCTTCATCTAATTGCATAACAATAACCGTCAACCAAATAACAATAATAAAAAAAAAACAATAAAAAATTTATTATGTCGTTATGTTTGAGAGAAGGCAGCTACACACTGCTTATGAAACCCATTTTGAAATTACTAATGAGGTAATAGCTCTGGTAAAAATATGAGTGAGATTGTTAAGCATGGTTACCGGTTCAAAGAATCAAGGGGATATGATAGTTGAAGGTCTTGAGGTCGTTTCTGATGAATTATAAAAAAGAATGTATCATTTTAATGTTTTACCATTTTAGATAATCTTCACAATTTCGCAGCCTTGTTTGTTGAGAAAATTCAAATAACCATCCTAATGATTCCAATGGTGTCCGTCATATGCGAAAATAGCCTTAGTAGTAAATTCAAAGACCCTTCCAGGTGCCTAGATTATAACGTCCATATTTAAGCCAAATCTAAAATCGAAGCACTCAAATCGCCCAATGGTATGGAAATTGAACTATTTAAATTAAATCTATTTTATGATTTGATTTGAAACTGAATTTTTTTTTAAATAATTTTTATATCATCTTTTCTTGTGAAGGATTTATTCACTAGAGTGACTCGGTTTGCATGGAAAGAATGGTGACACATAATAAGGAAGAAGGATTGTTAGGAGGCCATTTATGACTGGAGTTTGGAGTGAACTGTTTGCATGCCTTTATCTCTTGTCTTACTCATTATTCTATGAAAATAAAATATGCTAGACATTCTGGAAAGCCCTTCTACATTGGAGAATTTTAAGTGAAAGGTCAATCTGATTGCTTCCTTTAAAGCAAGTTTATCTATCTTCTGGAGTTGGTGGTGGGATAATCTGATAATATCACGACCATGCAAAGAATTCAGATTTCACATATGTCATCGATGGTGGCATTGTAATGGTTGTCTATGTTGTTGTTGTGATCTCTAAATGCTGGTTTCCCCAGTGTTGTAGAAGGTGAACAACGTGTTGTGTCCTACCACTCTGGTTCTTGTGGTGGGAGGACGGGGTGTTGTAATTTGTGGACTGAAATCTGTGAATTCAAATTATCCGGCGGGGTATAGGCATCTCTGAATTATACGACGGATGTGAGCATAGTTCGATGGTCCTGGCGATGTATTGATTATACAATTGGGCTTCATCTTGGGTGGTGGATAGTTCATTTTTACCTACTCCCGGTTGTTTCCGCATTAATAAATTCTACATGCTTTATTTCTGAGGTACTTGGCCACCTTTTGTTGTCTATTTCGAGGTTCGGGTGGAGTGTATAGTTGTCGTGATTTATTACATCTGTGCATCCATTACTATCCCCCTTTAAAGGTCTTAAGCTACTTGTACTGCTTCTACAATGCATGATATCTGATCGATCTTGGTGGATCTCGAGGGGGAGGTTTCCAATGTAGACCTCTTGCATGCATTAGAAGTGGTGGAGGGATACAAAACCATTTTTGAACTACCGAAGAACCTTTCTTGCGACTGATTCACTCAATTGGATAATATTCAGTTAGAAGGATATAAAAAGTTGAAATTTTTGTATGTAAGTAGGAATTTTGTCAAACAATTGGTTGGTGGTGAGAAGGTGTCCATATCAGTGGCCATTGAGAAACATTTCAAACCGCTCTTGGATTGTCACCTGCTGAGTTATGGGGGGGATATTATGTGGGAGCGGGCGGAAAGTCTACAAAAAATAATGCTCGTTGTGTGCTGGAAATTCGGCAATTACTGCTAGGAGGATTTCTCACAGTGGCTGATGGATGAGTGGAAAAAACTCCTACGGTACCACCCACTGGTGAGAAGATTGGAGGGTGGGTGGTTCAGTTTTCATTTCATCAAGGAGGAGAATCTTCAGGAGGTCTTGAATCACATTTGGGTTTGTGGAAAGTGTTTTTTAGAATTACATAGGTGGCACATTGGATTACACCTGCTACAGAATGCACCTTGTTGCCAATTGGTTTGGCTTAAACTCCCCGGAGTGCCTATTGAGTACTGGTCTATTAAGGCATTGAAGATGATTGGGGTCAACATTGGATCATTCAAGTTTGTTGACCCAAATTGTATAGGGGAATATGAAAAGATAATTGCATGGTTGCTGGTTGAATTGTCATTCACGGGTGGATTCCCGGCTGAGGTAGAATTGGAATGGGCAAGCTATGTCCACAGGAAAACCCTAGGCTATTGGCAGCTCCCTTTTCACTGTCACTTGTGCCATAAAATGGGCCATCTCATGCGTCACTGCCAGCTCTTCAAGGAATCTTTCAAGCAAGATGACAAGTCGAAGGCACATGTTGCAGGAGAATTCGGACCAACTGCCCTCTCACCAATCCAACCCACTCAAATGGGTAAGCTCACTAGGAAGCCTTTGACTGTTAATAATTCTATATTAATTAATTTTGATTCTTTGAGGGGCTTGGGAGTGGTGGTTGCGGAAAATGCTCCACCTGTTGACCAAAATGATGATATTGGTACCCCTCCCGATTTGCGAGTTGAACTGGGATCAGGGTATCTGCCCTGCGATCGCACTCCCATCCTTTTTCCTACTTTGACCTATGTCCCCTCCCCTCCTTGTTCCTCGATGGCCACTCCCATGCCACTTCCCCGATCCTCCCCGTCTTTTTGTTTCTCCTCTCCCCTTTCTCCCCACAACTCCATAGGGAGCGACCTGATTTTATTTTACAAAATCCTGTGACCGAGATGAGACTTCTGATAGTTGATATTGGTCATCCTTCCTCTCCCATCCATGTCCCTAGCCCATCTTCTATGTTTAACACAATTATTATAAAGGGCAAGGGTAGGCCATGGGGGAAGCACTGATCTGTGCGGGTTGACTCTATTCTAGATCAACCTTCGGGTAATTTTCATGACTTTCCGGTCACCCAAGCACTGGACCGGGTCCTTAGAGCATTAGCCCCTGCCTCTACGCATCCATCATGATCCTGTTCACCTTGAATATTCAGGGGGTGGGGGGTAGAGAGAAGTTTTTCTCTCTATTGAATGTGTTACACTCTATCAGTCATTCTATTATTTTCTTACAAGAAACTATTTCTACTGCTGATCGCACACTCTCTACCTGTCGGGGACTGTTTCCAGATTGGAATATGGTAGCTAATAGCGTTTCAGGTCGCTCCGGTGAACTACCAGTTATTTTGGATCCATGTAGGTTCTCATTGATGACCTACAACTTCATTGGTGGCATTCTATTGACCGGATTCATCAGAGGATTCTATAGGGTCCGTATAAAGGCAAGCGGATATTCTAGGGTAAGGTGGCTGCATGTGGCTTATTAGCTCTGGAAAATAGCAAATGGGCTGGGGACTTCAAATTTACTCTCCGAGAGAGGGAGACCTGGGGTCCTCAGGAGAGGAAGGACCCATCTGAGGTTTTTTTACTTGATCTTTTCAAATCATCAAATCTTGTTGATCTAAAACTGGAAAGGGAAGGGTTGACCTGGTTTAATGGTCGTGATGGGGATGAGTTTATTGGGAAAATAATTTATAGGATATTGGTTCAGGACTCACTCTTGCCTTTGATGGGTGGACTTCATGTTAGGGCCTTGGTTCTTACGATCTCTAATCATCATCCACTAACTGTGGAGTTGAATTTTGAAAATCGGATGAAGGGGAGACCCTTCAAATTCAACAAGGCTTGGTTAAACATCCAAATTTTTAATGATCTGGTTTTTAAGCACATGGAGGAGAGTGTAAAAGGGAATGGCTTTAAGGGGATGGAAATTTTGGCTTGTAATCTGCACAGCCTAAAAGTTAAAGTTAATATTTGGGAGAAAGTGGAAAAGATCCGATTATTACAAGAGTTAAAGAACATCAATGATGAGATTTCAAATATCCTAAAATAATATGAGGCCGACATGCAGAACCCATTTCTTTGGATCCAGCTCAGGACATTGGAATCTGATAGCAGGAAGATCTTGCTGGTACATGAACTGGCATGGCACCTAAAGAGTAGGGATACTTGGATAAAGGAAGGTGATAAAAACACAAAAAAAATTCATCACTATGCTAATGGAAGAAAGAAAGCTAATGCAATTTTGGAACTGGAGGTAAATGGGGAGACAATCAAAACCACATTGGGCATTCAAGAATCTACGGTAAAATATTTTGGGGACCTTTTTAAAGGGAGGGAGGGGAATATTATAACAGAACAACTATTGGCATTGTAGTCATTTCCACATATGTTTGGAGATAGTGAGAATGATAGACTTATACATCCAATTACCATTGCAGAGGTGTCCTCTGTCGTTAAATCATTCCCTGCGTATAAGAGTCTGGGTCTGGATGGATGGATGCTAGACTTGTTTATCCATTTCTCTGACTTATTTTTATCTGACATTACAGAAATGATCGAAGAAGTAAAAAATACAGGGAAATTCAAAGGCGGTTTAAATGCCACGTTCGTAGCCCTTATTCCGAAAAATAAAGACCCCAGAAGTTTTGAAGAATACAGGCTGATTTCCTTATGTAATACCCTTTATAAAATCAGATCTAAATTTATGGTTGACTGATTAAAGGATATTTAGCCAGATTCATTTCGCCTGAACAGTCCGGGTTTTTACTTGGCCATAGCATTCACGACGCCATGGCCATTATGTAGGAATCGATGCATTCTATAGTAACAAGGAAGACTAATATGGGGATCATGAAAGTACACTTGAGTAAAGCCTATGATAGATTTTATTGGAGCTTTTTAACTCTGATTCTTCATAATATTGGAATGAATCCCGAGCTGATTGATTGGGTTATGGGCTGCATCAATTCGACCTCAATGGCAGTCATTATTAATGGATTTGCATCGATCTTTTTTAGGCCTGGTAGGGGATTGAGGTAGGGATGTGCTTTATCTCCATTAATGCTTATACTCATGATGGATGGCCTCAGCCTAAATATTAAAAAGGTTGTGACCAAAGATGAATTTAAAGGCATCCGCATAACCAGTAAAGGGGATACATTGCACAATTTCTTTGTGGATGATGTACTATTCTTCGGTATGATGATTCACAGTAGTTGGGGGACCCTGGCACATATTGTTGGCCAGATAAATCGATCTTGCGGACAAGATCGATCTCCCTAGTGTCAGAAGACAATCTAGCAACAAACAAACAACTAAGTTTGTCTTTCTCTAAATATATTCGTTTTGCAAATAAATGCTATGAAGGTGTCGATCCCACCTTAGATCCAAATGCTTATTTGTGGTCGTAGTGCTTCCATCGCATCAATAATCCTTCGTCGCAGCAAGAGTTCTTTCATCGCAACAATAATCCTTCTGTCACAACAAGAGTTCTTTCGTCGCAAGAAAGTGTCGTCTTTCGTCGCAAAAAAGTGTCGTCTTTTGTCGCAACAAAGTGTCGTCTTTTGTCGCAACAAAGTGTTGTCTTTTGTCAACCTGCAATCACAAATAAGAAAATATTAAATAGCACCTGTATAACAAATAATTATTGAATATACCTATCATAGAGATCAAGGAATCTATGAAATAAATGATCAAATGACGCCTTATTGAAATAAACAATCGAACGACAATTTATTGAGAAAAACAAAACTTGACTGTATTAATCTTAAAATAATAGAAGAACCTTACAACCTTAGCCTTGATGTTTGAAAAGGCCATCCCGTGGTCCGAAGCAGGAGTCTCCTCTACTTTGATAAGTCTTGCACTCTTCCTCTAGGAGCACATAGAGGTATGTGATCTTTCCTCTCAAAATCTCAGGAGAAAGAAGTCTAAATCTCAACAAAACTTCAACTCAATCACACATAAAGCTTGAACTCCCTTTGAGGCTACCCAATTCCTCTTTTTATAGAGCAGATGAGGAGGTTAGGGTTCCACCTTTGAAGGGATAGAATACTCCTTCAAAGGAATAGGCTTCTCACATCAAGGGATTAGTTCATTAAGGTGAGGGATGCATGAACCTTACTAAAGCGTACTCATCCCCAAAAAATCTCATATAGAACCTTCTAGAATTGACCTCAAATCAACTTTTTAACTTTACTTTCTCGCTTTTTTTACTTTGAGAAGGGTACCCAGGCATTACAAGGGAAAACTGTGTTCTGGAACACAGGTAAGCATTGTTTTACCTGTGTACCCAAACTAGTAATGCAGGCAGGCTTCATGTTACCTGCGTACCAAAGGATTTTTGAGTTTTTAGGGTTTTTCCTCCAGTTTTAGGGCTTGGAATGAGGAACAAAGGTTGTAAGACTTGCAGAGGAGGCATGTATGAGTGTTAATGAGCTCATATAGTCAGCTGAATGTCAGGATGACAGTTTTTAGTGCAACATATTTCCCCCTAAAGTGCGAAGTCTAGAATAGATGAAGATGAAGTCTATTATATATGAAGAGTGAAGTACTTTATCATTTCAAGGATCATCCTGCGAACACCCCAGTCGGAACCTGTAAAAAAATTCAATGCAAAATATATATATGTAATCATATCATCACTGAGGTAGGAATTCCCATACTCAGATCAAAACTAACTACAAAACTGATTTAAACTGTTCTGATACAGGAATGATTTTCAATATATCAAAAATGTAGAGATGTGTAGACACAGCATGGACGCAGCCATATGTTTATGAATATTCCACTGTATAAATGAATAGCAAAAATTCCTCGCAGCCTGGATGGTGGAAAGTAGATTCAAGGTCTTGATTTCCACTTCTTGAACCAGTACGATTCTATCCATGTGAATGAATGTGTCGAATTCGAACATGGTAGAAACCACTTGATTACCAATCAATAATGTAAATTGTTAACAATTGTGAGAGTAACCACCATTAATGTCAATGGCTCTCAAAGTACTCAGTAAAATCCATGAAATGTGAATGAATGAGCTAAAGTTGAACTTGTCACGGAATCATTCGATCGAAGGTCAATGATGCAACCTGTCGTCGAAGGTGAGAAACCTGCCATTGAGGCATGTAGATTCCAAGGTACTGACTATTTCTAGATCAACTTCCTAAATAATGAGTTGTCATCGATAGAAAGCGATCCGTCGTAGGAAAGCCCACAACACAAAATCATAGATCAAGTTTTGAAGAAAGATATTGGCAAGGACTGACTCAGGGATGGTCAAAATGGAAGAAAAATATTTCGCAAATGAATGGTTTGTTTGAACTGTCCTCTTGAACACATAACGACACTACAGATGGTTTGGTGATAATTGACTGAAAGCTAATACCCAGAAACCAGCTGAAGACTTTCAATATGGTTTGATTAACTGTTAGAAAAAGGATTTTCCCAACCCAGGTGAACAAAAGTGTCATGTTCAAGAGTGGTTAACGGTTTTCCGAATAATCAAAATGTAACAAACAGGTTCGTTTCTCTCTCTTTTCCCCCACCATTTCTGGCAAGTAACTCTTTATTTTTGACAAGCTTGAGGAGGATAACATTTTCTTGTTTATAGGCTCATCCTTTGAATGAGTCCAACTTAGTTTAAGATTTGAACCCTAAGAAGGAGTGGTTCATTCCTGCTTAAAAATTGAACAGGTCCTTTACTGTTAAATTTTAACGAGTCCAGTATAGGAGAAACTCGGTGTTTTTTCAATTTTAGAGAGTCAAAAGAAAAAACTTAAGAAGACTCCATGGGGGTAATTTTTCGTAAATTTAGTCTCTCGAGCCTGAAAAAGGATAAAATAATGCAGGAAAGAACTTTATTGACCGTATTTAGTCAACGTATACCTTTTTTGTAAATAGTCCATTTCAGTCCATAAAAGAGATAAACTTATGCTGAAAGGACAATCATTCATTTACTTTAACGAGTTCGAATAATCAAATGCTCAGCAATCTTTTCATGTTTAGAGAGTCTGAAAAGAGCTTAAAAGAGGACTCCAAGTTTTCACTTTTTTGTAAATTTTTGAAAGAGTCTGAAAAACTGATAAAAGTATGCTCTTTGTTGAAAAATGATCAATTTTCCTGAAAAATCCAATATTCTGCACAAAAAATCGAAACAATTACACATACCTGTTTAAGATAAATAAAAATGTTTTCAAAAATTAGCTCTTTAAAGTGAAAAATAAACAAATTAAAAATTCATTTATTCGAAAAAACTTATAAAAAGGACTTTTCTAACTTTATTTTTACTATTTGAATTCAGAGTGAAAAAGTAAGGGCTTTTGGATAAGAAAAAATTCCTATGAAGATTTTGGAAAATCCATTCGTTGGAATCAGAAACTGTCAGCTCCAAGTAATCTGCATAAATTCTGGACCACATAAGGGACCAAGTTGATCTCCTGATATGGCTAGTGAACAGGTAGGACACACAGGACCAGTGTTTCTTGTTTGTCGGCCACCAGCTCGAAGTCAAATTGGAGGACACATATTTTTTGACTGGTTTGTCCAAGAGGGGCAGACACTTATCTCTATTCGGGACTAGACCAGGTGGCCAGTCTGTTGCTAGTCACAAAGCAGAGTTTTGAAATGGTTTAGTAGATCCCCAAGGATAAACGGATAGATATAAAAACTATTATCTGTCCTGAGTTCAAATTTATTGTCTTCACTCTTACTAGATTGTACAGGAATGCAACATTACATGTTGCCAATCTCATGTTGAGGGCATTGAGATTGTTAGATTTATGTCAACATATTTTCATTGGTTGAACAACCAAATCTTATCGTTAAGGATTTTCCATACGCCGGGATGAACTATCGCGGCGACAAAGAGATGGCTTTTCCTCCAGGAGAGCAATGGGATGATTCAAGTAAAAATAATTTTCAACACTTTCTAAGTCCTAATTTTTTTATATTTTAAATTTTAAATCTTCGAACACAAGATGATATATATTTTGAAAACAAACTTCTATGCTATGATATATCACTATTACTGGCTATCTGTCTACATGTTACTGAATGTTGTTTGATTTACTGCTTTGTTTATTGCAAATGTCTATTTATCATACTAGAAGCAACTGCATCTGCTAATGTATTTAAATGTCTTGGAATATGTTGATATTCAATGTAATCAAATTCACGTTCCAAGAGACAAACTCTTAAAAATAACCGTAATAACACTGGATTTCTAATGGCATAAGCCTTATTAAGCTGTAATACAACAAGTTCAGAATCCAACCTAACAATCAAACTCCGAATTCCAAATGATATGGATTTAGATAATAACTCAATCACTGTACTATACTCTGCAATGTTATTCGTTGTTTGACCGAGGCTTACCCCATGCATGGATACTAACTCGTTAGAGGGTGAATAGATAACCCAAGCTGCGGAAGAAATGTTCCGTGTACTACGACAAGCACCATGAGCAAAACCAGTGTAGGTTTGAAGAGACGTCGACATCTGCAATATCAAGAGTAAAACTCAGATAAGCAGGAATAGTGATAAGAACACGCTATAAACTAGGCACGCTTTTCTAATCTAAGACACACCAGCAGTAAAGAATCTAATCAAACTAAAAATCTCCACACTAATTTTAAGCATAATATCTCTTCAGATAAATCCCATTTCTGGGTTTATCTAAAGGGACACCGTCGAAATCTATTAGCTCATATGCCCCTTTTGCTAGCTTTCTCTTAACAATGAAAGTACCATGCCACATGGGTACAAATTTTCCAGCCCCTAGCTTATCGTTGGCTTGATCGTATACTAAAACTAGGTCTCCTTCTGAAAAGCTACGAGGGGTAACATTTCTATCGTACTGAGCTTTTATTTGTTTGACATGAGCTTCCTTTGCTAATGCAGTATTTCGTCGATTCTCATCTAGCTGAGCCAAGTACAAAAAATGCTTCTCCTCTTTAGACGTAGCTAGAAGTAATTCTATGGCTAATTTCAATGACGGAATTTCGCATTCAATAGGCAACATAGCTTCCAAACCTTAAACCAGTTGAAAGGGAGTGAAACCAGTTGATGTTTTTACTGAGGTCCGATATGCCCAAAGTGCTGAAAATAACATGGAATTCCAATTTGACTTATGAATACCAATAATTCATCTGATCATAGTGACTAAAAATTTATTGATAGCTTCAACTAGGCCATTAGCCTGCGGGTAATAAGGAGTAGAACTATCGTGGTGCAGGCTAAGTTGATCTGTCAGTTCAGTCATCATGATATTCCGAGAATGACTTCCATGATCTATAATTATGGCTTGAGGAACACCGAATATAGAAATTATATGATTGAACACGAAAGTTGCAATGGTCTTGCCATTTGCTGAAAATGTAGGCATCGCCTCGGCCCACTTAGTAAAATAATCTACTGCTAGGATAATATGCGCATGCCCCCGACTGAGTGAGGGTTACATGTAATAAATTCAATACCCCACTTTGCGAAAGGACAGACAGAAATTATAGGGTGAAGAGGAGCGGGTGGTGCACACATTTTACGATCAAAGACTTGACAATTGTGGCATTCCGGACTGCATAAATACAATCTTTAAATAACGACGGCCAGAAATAACCAGCACGCAATATGTTTTGGGTTGTGGCATACCCAGACATATGACCGCCACATGATCTAGAATGGAAGTCATTTAGAACCTTCTCAACTTCTTTATGAGTAAGACAGCGTCGAAAAACAGATTCCGCTCCACGACGATAGAGTGTATCACCAATAATATTGTATTTTGGGGATTGGAAATGTATTTTCCGTTGCTGAGATTGTGAGATTTCATGCCAAAAAGATTGGGTTTGGTGATAAACAATAATATCTCCATACCATGGATCAAGAGTACTGATAAGAAACAAGGATTCATCTGCAATGGGCTGCTTCGCCCCAGTTTCACTATCATTAGACGGGAAATCACACATCAGTTCTGCGAAAACCAAAGATTTCTTTGCCTTGGATTTTTCAAATTCCAAGTCAAATTCTTGCAGGATAACTATCCATTTGGAATAATTGCCCCCTATAAATTTTTTGGTCAAGATGTACATCATAGGGTTACAGTCATAAATTACTGTGGTTTTGCATAATAATATGTAGTGTCGAAATCGTTGGACATCTTGAACAACTGCCAAGGCCAATTTATCCACATGCATGTATTTGATCTCAATCGGATGTAGATTTCGACTAAGATAGTAAATAGCATGTTCATTTTTGAATTCATCTTCCTGAACTAAAACCATCCCAATGGTGGAATGAGAAGCGGCGAGGTACAAAAAATAATCCCGATTGTAATTGGGAGGATGCAATAACGGTGCATGGGTCAACGCGTTTTTAAGTGCATCAAAAGATCGATCAGCGATCTCATCCCAAAATAATGCAACATTTTGTTTTAACAACCTGGTAAAACCCTTTGTTAGTTCGACATAGTTAGGAATGAACCGACGCAGAAAGTTTTCTTTGCCCTGCAAACTTTGGAGTTGGCACAGAGTCGAAGGAGGAGGTAGATTGACAATAGCTTCGACCTTCGACGGATCAATGCGAATGCCTGCTTTCGAAACAACAAATCCCAGTAAGCAACCCGATTCTACATAGAAAACACATTTGTGTGGATTCAGCCAAATTCCATAATGCCTACATCTCATAAAGATAGCTCGTAAATGAGTGAGATGGTCGGCCCTACGTGATGAATGAGTAGGTAAATCATCGAAATAAGGCTGCACTATGTGATTAATGTCATGAAACACATAATACATAGCCCTTTGAAAATTTTCCCCAGCATTCTTCAATCCAAAGGGTAGTTTGCAATAAGCAAATGTCCCCCATGGACAAATGAAAGTTGTTTTTGGATGATCATTAGGGAGTATGTTTATTTGATTGTAACTGGAAAAACCATCCATAAAGGAGAACATTTCACTGTCGGCACAATCATCAATTATTTGATTGATATAGGGGTTGGATAATTGTATTTAGGACAAGCTTTATTAATATCCCTATAGTCGATACATACTCTTATCGTTCCTTGTTTTTTGTTAACAGGAACAATATTCGATACCCAATTCGTTAAAGGAATCTGATAAATGAAACCTGCACGAAGCAATTTTTCAACCTCGGCTTTGATAGCAGCAGATTTTCTTGGATGCATTTGACGTAAACGTTTACGGACAGGTTTGGCATCCGGGTAAGTCTTGATTTCATGTACAACAATTGACGGATCGATTCCTGGCATTTCTTCATATGACCAAGAAAACGCATCACAAAATTCTTGAAATAGGGCTTCATAAGTTTGGATTTCATTGTCCGTGCAGCAAGCACCTATATGAATGTTTTCAATTATTCGTCGCTTAACTGAAATGTAAATTGGAATCGTTCGAGAGATATTTTCCAAATTTAACTCAGAATCAAGATTGTGCAATGGATTCCGCGATTCTTTGACATATTCAGCAGTAAAAATAGAAGCGAAATAATTTTCAAAATGATCTAGCTCAGGTAAAAACGAAGATCAGTGATGTAGATCTTCCCATGGTAAATCGTCAACAGACAAAAGTTCGCGAATCTTCTCATCAGTATGGACAAGATCGGGAAATGTCGTTGTGGCTGAGCTAGATATTGAAAGTGATTCCTCATGGATCCCATTCATTGGATCAATTTCGGTTGAAGAAGGATCGGAAAGTGACTGTACAACCTGATATGCAATTTCAAAGGGACTCAAAGGCATTGCGCCATAAAATGAATCCAACTCAGAATCGGAAGGTACGATCCAAGGATCATCAAACGTAATGGCATTCGATGAAATCATATGAATGTTTGCAATAGAAGGCGATACGTTAGGAGGAGGAAAGGAAAAAGTTCCTAATAAGCCAAAATCTTTAATCAAACCTACCCCAATATCCTTATAAGGCATAGTCGTTTTACCAATGTGCTGGATCGTTTCTGTAGAGGCTGGATCGGAGGAGAAATAAGTGAGATGATCTATTGTAATGATATTTCCTTGATGTGGAAACTTGATAAGTCGAAAGACCGATGAAACAACACTAGTCATAGCATAAGACCAACTGCGACCCACGAGAAGGTTGTAATCTAGAGGGGCATCAACCACCTCCACATCTAGATTTACGGTTTTTCCTTCGACCCCTATAGGTAAATCCTGCAAAATACCGAAAGGATGGAACCCTTGGCCATAAAAAGCCTTTAGAATCGTTAGAGACTGATTGAGTGTAGAAGAACCAAGCGATTTCCAACACTGGATCGACATAATACACGTAGAAGCCCCTTCATCAATCACAGTCCAAAATATCGGTCTATTTTTGAGTAAAATTGGAATCTGGAAAGCCATTTGATGAGGTAGGCGGGGTGTACTATTCTCTAAATCGAAGATTATAAGGTTCGAATCCTGAAGATCGACAGCTCCTATGGCAGACAAAATTAATTAACGTTGTGCTGGGCACGATTGCAGCACTTCCAAAGCCGACATTGCTGAAGGGGAAATAGCTAAGTCCTCAACAATGTTGTAATTCTGAGCAGCTCTCGCATGTGGATTGAAATTTGATTTACGAAGTACACCTTTAGCAGGTGGTTTGATTACTAAGTTTGGATTGGGTTTCTCAATCTGTAGCAGATCAGAAACAGGAGGAGGTGTAGTTGATGTGTTTGAATTAGAAGATTCTTCTTCTTTACCACCAACAGGATTTTTACTACCATAATATTTCGATCGCGTCGCAATCCTGACATGAGACATCATCATAATAGGTTCTTTTGAGGCATTCAAGGTGGAACCAATCATCTTATTATCTTGAGTTGGAAAAGGACCCTTGAAGACAGTAGGTTGTTGAGAACCGTTAACGAATTTCACAACCTCCGCTCGATGTGGGCATTCCTTAGTAAAATGATCCTCGTCGCAAATGAAATAAGGATAGCGAGGCTTGCGTTTTTCGTCATTAGATTCAGTTTTATCTGTTTTTTCTTTTGAATTCTTTTTTTTCTTATTCTTCCCCTTCTTTTTACTGCCAGATTTAGATTTGTCCATAGATGTCTCTACGACATGAATGTCAGTAGAAATTTCAGCAGAAGATTCTCCTTTCATTGAATCAGGTAAAGTTATTATAGGAGAAGAATTCTTTGAATATTTCTTCTTGCTTTTAGTATTAATTGTACCAATCATACCATCAGCGGCATGAGACCCTGAAGGAGCTGCAACTATTTGACCTTGTTTTGGAAGATCGGGGATTTTTTCATGTAAAGTACCTGACTGCGTATAGACGAGGTCAAGATACTGAGCTTGAGCAATGACTTTCTCCTCAGTAACAACTCTGGACTTAGATAAATCTTCAATGATTTTGGGTAACAATGATTTAACAAACCATTCCGCAAAAATTTGATCCGGAATGTAAACTTTCACCAAACGCCTTCCATGTCGCCATTCGTGAATATGATCAGAAATATATGTGGATGTGGATTTCTTTAGTGAATTCAATAGTTCCGTGCCATTTTCGTACCTGACAGGCAACTGAAAATGAGTCAATAAGGAAGTTGCTAACTGACTGAAATTATTAAAAGAGCCTCGTGGTAACTCAATGTACCATTTGGCAGCAAGACCAATAAGAGTCCTTTGGAAAAGACGTAAGCGAATTGAATCATCAATTATTGAATTAGATGCACACTAGAGGTGATAATTCATAACGTGATTTGACAGATCCTCTCCTGACTTACCCTAAAATTTCAGTAAATCACTGGGAGAATTAGCTGGCATTGGCGGCCAGTACGGATAATAGAAAATTGGATCATTTGTAAGGTGTGTCAAATCAGGTAAATCCAAAGTTGCAATAAATGGTAACTAACGGTTAGGGTCACAAAAACCTTGAGTAGCCAAAGCAGTTCCGGGAGGAGGATACCTAGGATAACTGGGAATCAAATTTACATTAGGAATGGTATAACCCCCTGGGAAGCCAAGATTAACCCAACCAAACTGGGGTTGTTGAGGCTGTTGATAAGTATAGCCAGGGTACGGTTGATACTGATAAGCTGGGTTTTGTGAAATGAGACTGAATTGAGGCTGTCCCTGGTACAGTTGATACATGAATTGCAGTTGAATTTTGACAATCGTACTTGTACCATCTTGTCCCGCAGGTATCTGGACCGAAGTTTGAACTGAAGGTCCTGACTGGGGTACAAAGACTTGAGGGATTTGCACAGATGCAGGGATAGAAGAACTCAGAGCTACAGATACTCTAGAAATAGGTGTTATAGGTTGAACAGATGTCGTAGCAGTTGCAGCAGGTTGAGGCGGAGTCTGAGGTGTACTAGGCCCAGACTGCTGAACAGAACCAGGTGAAGGAGTTTGAATAGTAGACTAAACAGGTTGCTGGGTTGGACCAGAAACCAAAGGTTGTCTAGGTTGAGAAGACAACTGCACATTAGGTTGCATAGGCTGTTGAAATTGGGACGGATCCCACACCATGTTTGTTCTGGGGTATTGTCCCATAGAAGGTTGAATGTAAGGACCATAGCCTGTTTGAACGTAGGGTTGATAAGTAAGTGGAAAATTTCTGGCTCCTTGTATAGATGATTGACCAGAAGGCAATTGGAAACCTTGAATTGGGTACTGGCCTTGAGGTTGATAACCTTGAGGCGCGTACTGAAACTGGGGTTGATAAAGACCCTGAGGAGCATATTGAGTTTGGGGTTGACCTTGGGGTATGTACTGTCCCGAAGGTTGATAACTTTGAGGTATGTACTGTCCTTGAGGTTGTTCTCCAAAATAATATGATGCCACAATTTGTCCTGGGAAAAATTTACCCTGAGGTTAGGGAAAATTTTAAGGATGGAAAACTATCTTGAAGTTTAAAACATTGGCGAATCTCACTAGTCCCTAACATGTAAAATATAAAAAAATTATTGATGTATTTGTAAAATTATTCAAATTTATAATGATTTTATATATACACTTTGTATAATGTTGGCGAATTTAAGGTAAAATAATTTTATATTGTAAAATTTGGGCGAATCATGTTTTATAAAAAATGAAAATTGGCGAATCTTTTTTTTGGGAAAAACATGGAACATTAGCCCACTTGCGAATATTAGCCCCTAAAATTTTCCATGCTTGAGGTTGCCCCTAGGCGGTAACTGACTGCCCTGAGGTTGTCCCCCAGGGGGTAATTGACTACCTTGAGGTTGCCCCCCAGGCGGTAACTGATTTTTCTGAAATTTTCCCCCAGGTGGTAACTGACTACCTTAAGGTTGATGATTCGAAATATTACCAGACATCATAAAGATTTGCTCTACGTTCGACGTTTCAGTTTTAATACCATTAAGACCAGGTGATAATACTTGTTCAGTCGGTCGAGAAGCTACTCTTGAGAAAGTACCAGAGAGAGCTTGATACCCTGAAGGAACAGAAGGACCACCGTGTAAAAATTATTCCGGTGATTGGGAAAACATAGATGACTCTGCTGCCATAATAGATGAAGGATAGTAACCTCTGGGCATAGGATGTAATGGACTTCGAGGTGGAGAAAAAGCAAGACCCGATTTCTCTAAAATTTTTGTCAAAGATAGACACCAAGCATCAGTTCGAATAGGGCTGTAGAAAATGGATTCATCTCCCTAAGATTTAAAGACTGAGGGGATTCGGGAAGAGATAACTCTTCGTCTAAACTAGTAAGCTCTTAAATAGAAATTAGGCCAGATGGAAGATCTTCAGTAACAATATTTCTTACCCTAGGTGAACCAGGATCGCTAGAAGTTGGTGTAATAAATCCTGAGGATGTTTCCAAAACAGAAGGTTCCGTTTCAGGCTCAGAAATTTCAGGTTCGTCAACTAGTTCATTGGAAGGAGAAATACTACCAGTAACTTTCGAAACTAAAATTGGTTCTTGAATGTGTTCTGTTGTGGGTATTTGATGATCAAGATGAACAACTGTAGATGAACTTCCAATTTCTGTTTATCTAATTCTACCGCTACTAGATGATACTAGAGCATGCAACCCTTCAAGCTAACTTGGTGTATATTCAGGGGTCTTCCCATCAAGTCTCTCGGTTTGTCTCGGTAATTCTTCCATGATTAAATATTAATTAATCACACACAAACAAATAAAATCTCAATAAAAACACCTAAAGTCTCTAAAGAAACAAACAGTTGAATCACACGCCTAAAAAATCTAAGAGTTCAAACCACACACAAACAATAACTTCCCGTACTAAAAACACTAGTTGGTGATGAAATCCAACTTAGTATAAGTTTAATACAGAAAGGGCGGTTGGAACAGTTACCCCGACAACCTGCTTAATTAAACATACTGGCACAAGTTTCTTCACAAAACCATCTCGAGTGAAGAGAACCCCCCAGAGAGTCCAAGTGAGTCTAGTCGACGTCTGCTCCAGGTACAGTGAGATCTTTCCTTCACCGTCACCTTAGGAAATAATCTTAAGCTTATGGACACTAAGGTTACCAGCAGTAACAAATACAACTGGGGGAACAGTCTACGATCCGATCCCACGCGCAAGGGAAGAGTAACAAAGCTCAATCCCCTTGAAGGCTCCTCGACATGGTCAATCTGAGGTTTACTAAAAAGTGACCCCAGGCTCCTCGACAATGGTTAATACGAGGTTTACCATTTGTAATGCGTGCAGAATCTTCTATCTTTCCCAATGAAACAAAATTTATTGTCTCAAAGGTTCAGACATGATCTCGTGATTAAATCCTTTAAGAGAAGCTTCCCAGATTGTACAAATTACAATTGGATTTATTTCCTACTGCAAGATTTATCTACTTGTTTTTTTTTATTATCTTGGAGGGTTAATTACTCCCTACTCCAAGTTACTAGCCTAAGCTATATTAGTGATAAGAGCCCTAGAAATAAAAAGATTACTAGATCAATTTTAATTAAGCGTTGTTTTTATGGGTTGTTCTTTAAGTCAACAGGTATGGAAATGAAACTTTGATGGTGTGAAGACTCGACTTCCAAAAACACTAAAAATGCACCTAAAAATTATAATCGATTCGTTTTTCTTTCAATGAAATTATAGCTAAAGAAAGAGTTCGAGAATGCAATTATTTTAAGAGACAATTCTCTCTTTAAACTTAAGAATAAATGCAAGAAAATCTTTTTTTTTTTTCAATAAGAACTCAAAATGAGACAAATAATTAATGCTCACAATAAATCCCTTTTTCTTTCAAGACTCGAAACTACAAAAAACAACTTTCCTTCAAAAGAGATCTACAAATCCTTAAAAGCCCTCAAAACTATGAAAACTAATTTTGAGATCTACAAAATTTAAAAAATCTAATTGAATAAAAGCTTTAATTTTTTTTTGAGAATGTTTTGCTTATTTGTTCAATAAACTAAGGATTCATTTGCCGAGAATAACAAATAAATCATAAAACATCCAGATATGTTTTATAAAAAATGAAATTCAGAACTTAAAACAAAGTTTGTTCAAAGATTTGCAAAGAGAAAACTAGATCTATTTCTCAAAAAAGAATGAATTTCACAACGAAGTCAGACTCATCAAAAATATAAAAGATACCAAAGTGATCTAATGGCACTTTTAAGCTTCTAATCTTTGGGTCACTACAGAGACAAAGCGAAAACCACTCTCAAAATGCAAAACTTCTAGAAAGTCATTCAAAACAAAAGTGCTATGAGACTCATCCACAAGAGATTTTCGATAGAAAACAAATAGATTTGGGCAGACACTAAGAATCCTAAATCAAATCTAAACTAAAACTGAAAGAATAAATCTAAGTTTTTCAAGACTTTAAACAGGGTTTGCAACAATGTGCGGTCCCCAGAAAAGTTCAAGAGAAACAAAGAAGATTTCAAAGCTTTCCAAATCAAAGTAAATCTAACTTACCCAAGCCGGTACAAATCAATCAAAAATCAGAAATTTTTTTTTTCTCAAATCAAAATAAACGAAAATCAAAACAAGCTCTTCCCCAGTGGAATCGCCAATTTGTTGGCTGGATATATTGATCTTGCGGACAAGATTGATCTCCCTAGTGTCAGAAGACAATCTAGCAACAAACGAACAACTAATTTTGTCGTTCTCTAAATATATTCGTTTTACAAATAAATGCTATGAAGGTGTCAATCCTACCTTAGATCCAAATGCTTATTTGTGGTCGTAGTGCTTCCATCACATCAATAATCCTTCGTCGCAACAATAATCCTTCCGTCGCAACAAAAGTTCTTTCATCTCAAGAAAGTGTCATCTTTCATCGCAACAAAGTGTCATCTTTTGTCACAACAAAGTGTCATCTTTTGTCACAACAAAGTGTCGTCTTTTGTCAACCTGCAATCACAAACAATCAAATATTAAATAGCACCTGTATAACAAATAATTATAAAATATACCTATCATAGTGATCAAGGAATCTATGAAATAAATTATCAAACAACATCTTATTGACATAAACAATCGAATGACAATTTATTGAGAAAAACAAAACTTGATTTTATTAATCTTAAAATAACAGAAGAACCTTACAACCTTAGCCTTGATGTTTGAAAATACCTTCGGGGTCCGAAGTAGGAGTCTCCTCTACTTTGATAAGTCTTTCACTCTTCCTCCAGGAGCACATAGAGGTATGTGATCTTTCCTCTCAAAAGCTCAGCAGAAAGAAGTCTGAATCTCAACAACACTTCAACTCAATCACACTTAAATCTTGAACTCCCTTTGAGGCTACCCAATGCCCCTTTTTATAGAGCAGATGAAGAGGTTAGGGTTCCACCTTTGAAGGGATAGAATCCTCCTTCAAAGGGATAGGCTCCTCACATTAAGGGATTCGTTCCTTAAGGTGAGGGATGCATGAACCTTACTAAAGCGTACTCATCCCCAAAAAATTTCATCTAGAACCTTCTATAATTGACCTCAAATCAGCTTTTTAACTTTGCTTTCTCGCTTTTTTGACTTTGATAAGGGTACGTAAGCATTACAAGGGAAAAATGCATTCTGGAATGCAGGTAAGCAGTGTATTACCTGCGTACCCAAGCTAGGAACGCAGGCAGGCTTCATGTTACCTGCGTACCCAAGGCTTTTTGAGTTTTTAGGATTTTTCCTCTAGTTTTAGGGCTTGGAATGAGGAACAAAGGTTGTAATACTTGCAGAGGAGGCATGTATGAGTGTTAATGAGCTCATACAGTCAGCAAAATGTGAGGATGACAGTTTTTAGTGCAACACATATTCTCAAAAAAATTTGTGCTACATCTGGTATGGAAGCAAATGCAGGAAAATCATGTTTTTATGACTTGGATGGATCCCCCGAATTTATAGATTTCATTCAGAGATTGTTCAATTTTAGAGTGAGGGAGTTGGAAGAAGGGATCACTTATTTGGTTTTTCGCCTTCGTGCCACTAAACACTCTATGGATGACTAGCTCTGGATCATAGAAAATTTTCACAAGAGAATTCACAACTGGTCGAATAAATGGTTGACCAGGGGTGGTCAATTGGTTTTGATTCAGGAAGTCCTACAACAATTGACAACTTACTGGGCTCATCTGATGTGTTTCCCTCGGACTATCATTAAAAACATTCGAGGCATTATGGCAGATTTTATTTGGAAGGGCGGTCTGGGGAAAGGATCCTTTCATCTAGCCAAGTGGGAGATGATCACCAAGCCTAAGGAGCTGGGTGGATGGGGGGTCATCGAGATGGAATGTTTCAATAAGGCACAACTGATGAAGTCATTGTGGAGGTGCCTTAACTACCCTGGACCATGGAAGGATATTATGGATTAGAAATATTTCAAGTTTAACTATGTCAAAAACCTTTTCATTGATTTTGATCTTTCAGTAAAGAAAGATTCCCCCTTAAGGAAATGTTTTAGAAATATCTGGCCACTGTTTAGAGAGAAATTACGCTGGAAAATTGGTGGTGGTGATCAAATCCACATTGGTCAAGTGGGACTAGTATTCCCTTTAAGTGAATCGAACATCAGTGTGGGGCTCTTAACTTCTATACATAGGAAAGGTTATTTCGTTATAGGTACAATGGAATGACGAGATCCCGTATTGGTTCTTCGCTAGCAGGATGGGAATAACAGCAAGTCTTGAAAATGAATGGATGGCCTACTGTGACTAGTTTCGAAGCTTAGGAATTTTCAGAAACTTACAGGCGGATCGAATTAGATGGGGAGGAAAAGTACATAAATGTCAAATTATTGTCTGGGAACTATATTTCTCGATGATGGAAGAACAATTCGGGACTGAGACTCCTCGGTGGATTAAGGACCTATGGGGCTCAAAAGAACAAAAAAAGCAGATCATCTTTTATTGGCTGGTGTGGCAAGATAAAAATTTAACATGGAATAACCTACAACACAGAGGGATACAAGGACCTGGGATTTGCAGTCTATGTGGATGTGCTAACGAGGACAATTTAGACATTTTTTCTATGTTTTCTCTTTCTCCAGGTTGACACTACAACTCATTTGTAATAAATTAAATTTTTTTACGCTTGATTATGATAATACTGAAAATTGTTTTAAATGGTGTATTGAGATGGGAAAGCACTATAATATTATTCCCATCATATTTCACTAGAGTCTGTAGATGTGTAGAAATTGAATGATTTCCGAGGAAGAGATAAGTATGTCGTAATGGATAGGAAATAAAGTTATAATCTAGTGGGAAAATATGAATATTATTGATAAACTACCTCCGAATTTATCTATCAGAAATTTCCCTCATGAGATAAACTATCCAGCTGGGTTCCTCGACAGGGCTTCCCACAATCAAAGATGAGGCTATGGAGAATTATTGCTAATTACTCCTACTTACCAGTACAAGATTCATTGGTTTGGTGGTATAGGCAGAAACATGAGGGCCGAGACTCTTTCTCTATGGAGGTTTATGTAATTTTCACACCACTTGTGTATTTACCAATTGTCCATATTCAGGGATTCTCAAGTCTTGATTGACCACCTCAATAAGGGCCCAAATTTTAATCCAAAACTGTTATCATGGTGGATGGGAAGGATTAAGATCCTGAGAGAGAAGTTCACAGCCATATCTTTCAGCCACATCTATAGGGAGAAGAATTTTCGAGCTGACAAGTTATCGAAAAAGGGACAGTGGGGAAGATTTGGGGAAATGCATTATGAGTTTGTCGATGAAACTAGTAATGGAACTCAGGGTTCGGTTCATTTTTCTTAATAGTCTTTTTTTTCCGCAGATGTTGGGGAGGCCACAGAGGGACTGCTCGGATGGGACATTCCCTGATGATAGATTCATCGTTTTTCTTTCACTCTCTTGATACTTCTGTCGATAAGACACTTGGAATGTAAGCAGGTATCTTAATTCCCTGTTTGTATGGCAAACAATTTTTGAGTTTTGAATTTTTTAAAAGGTTTTGATTTAGTTTTTATGGGTTCATATTCCATTGAACATATGAAAGGAGGTAAATAGATGATGTAAGAATCAGTTCTCTTGAGGTTTATGTGGAGAAGTCTATGTAAGTGAATTTGAAGTTGTAGCTAAACTCATCGAATATTAAAGAAATGTATAATGAGCAGTAAAGTATTATGCGCTAGTACTTAATATAAACCAGCAGTTTTTTTCGTTTGAAAAAAAATCATCTTTTTGTTAATGTATTAGAAAAATATAATCTTTAGGTATAAAAATAAAACTATTTAAATTAAAATTATTTTGTTATTTAATTTGAAACTAAAAATTTGTTTAAATACTTTTCAAAATCAAATCTTTTTTACTTATTGTTTAAAATTAAAAAAATTTCAAACCCAATTCTAATATAAACCATGTCCTATCCCTTAATTAATAAACTAAATATATTAAAAAATAAATAAACTAAATATATTAAAAAAATATTAAAAAATAAACCATCCCTTGCCCTTTAATAAAAATTAAAAATTGTACGCTAATAAAATTCAGTTATCCTATCCTAATATACATTCCAAGTTGCCCTCCTCTCAAAGAAAAAATATCTACCTGCATAAGACCAATTGAATTTTTTTGGTTCAAATAGATAACCAAAAATATATATATTTTAATTGAGAAAAAAAATCCTAATGGGCAAATGAAATTAATAAAATTGAAGTTAAAAGAAAACAAAATATTTAGAAATTAAGAAATTGTAACTCTAGATATTTATGCATTGATATCCATATACAAAAATCTACTATTTAAAAATCAAACATAAATTTTATTATTTCATAAAATTTAGGTAATAGCAACAAAAGGATAAAAGATAGAGTGAGATGAATTATGTTTTTAGTGCAATTTTTTGGAGTTTCAGGGGTCAGAATTTGGTGAAAAACTTTGAGGTAAAATTTTGGTTTTTGTTATTTAAACTAATTCTTTTTTACTTTATAGATGGATTCAGCACCCTCAAAAACCTTTAGGACACTTCAATTGTACAAGATTAGCAATCAAAATTCTCTTTTCAATAAATTGTTGCCAGATTTTAGAGAAATTACACCAGAAAAAGCCACTGTAAAAGCCTTCAAAAAATTACACTAAAAACTACTCATATATTTAATATTTAAATAAAAAATTTAAAATTTAAAATAATAAATTTCAAGTCATTTTTATAAATTTCACTTTTTTTTATGAATTAAATTATTAATTTCGAGACATTTATAAGTTTAGTTTTTTTTTGCAAAACGTTGTTTTCGTTTTTTTTTTAATAACTAATCTAATTTTTAAAATTTCATTGGTAATATTTCATTGGTTAATTTTTAACAATACTTAATTTTTAATATATTAAAAGTTTGAAATATAAATAAAAATATTAAAAATTTTAATGTATATTAAAAGTTTGAAACAAAAATAATAATTTAAAAATAAAATAATTAAATTTAAGGCAATTTTATAAATCCCATTCTTTTAATCAATAAAATGATTAGTTTCGAGACATTTAGAAGTTGAGACTTGCTATACGAAACGTTATTTTTTTCTTCATTTGTAAAAGGAATTTAACTTTTTCATTTCAAAATTTAATTTATAATTTTTTAATAAATAATTTTAAATTATATTTAATTTAAATTATATTAATAAATTATTTATATTAGAAAATTATTGAGATGATAGGTAATCTACAACACATTAGACCAGGGATGTGTTGTCATTTCATGTTACATTTAAAACTTAAAAAATTATATATAGGTTAACTAATTCACTGAAAATATTGAATATGTGAGGTAGGTATATATCTATCTATCTATATATATATATATATATATATATATATATATTACAAAGGAAGCATGAAAAATTAGCATAAAGTGGAAAAAATTCATATATGTTTATTTTTCAAAAATTCTTGAACTATATAATATGTAACTTATAGTAAGAAATAAAATTATTTTTTGTAAATCTTGCTTCCCTTCACATTGGGATAGAAAAACCAAGCTTGCTATAGAACTTATCAAAATCTTATTCGTCATTTAGTGTTTCTGTAAATTCTATCTCCCTCAACATTGGGATAACAAAACTCGGTGTGCTATAAAACTTACCCAAGCCTTATTCCTCATTTAGTATTGTTTTTACCTATAATGCTTGGATTTGATCCATAATCTATTTAAAAAAGAAAAGAAAAAAGGATTATGCATTTAATTTTTTAATGAGATTAACAAGTAAAATTAATCTAGTGATGAACATGATTTATTTCTTTTTTTTCAATAAAGAATGATTTATGGAATTGTTTCCATAAAACTGATGGTAAAGTATTCCAAGATTGGGAGAAAGAAATTAAGGACATTTACCTTTTCCTCTGAGGATAAATACGCAGTCCTAGTGAGGAAAAGGGGTTTTGTGAAGTAAGAGGAGAGCCAGGAGGCTTGAGGGTGAGAGTAATCTAGACTTGGTTAGAGCTAGTGGAACTTTGCAACCTGAATCTGGAGGAGAATACTAGATAGAGGGTCTTGAGGTCTACTCTAGAAACAATGTTATCTAAGTCCTACTTGGGTGCAGAGCATGGGGGATTCAAGGACGTAATTTCCTCTCTCATGGTTGAGAGGTTATCATTAGTTTACTAAAGTGAGATAAGTAACCTAACTTGGTGTTAAGAAAGACAACAATGCCTTGATGTGATTACTAGTTAGATAAATGGTTTGTCTCTGTAACTGTGAAAATTGATAACTGTAGATCCTAACTGTGGATTATCTTCGTTAGATAGAATAAATGATTGTATAGAGTAGTGAAGGACATTATTTAATTCAGTCTCTGCAAGACCGTTTATTTTCTACACACCATATTGAATGTACTATTAGAGGAAAGGATATATGTATAAGTGTAGAGTAAGTTTAAGGTAGTAATCAGAATAAAATTGTAGAACCAGGACATATTATGGAGGGGACTGTTAGTCTATTCAGGGTTGGGAAAAAGACAGATTGAGAAAAAGACAGCTATTTAATAAACAAAATTAACTAACAGTTTGGTATTGTAAACAACAAGCCCTTTTTAAGGGTATATGAAATACATGAAAGAGAAACCCCAACAAACAAAAGATAATTGTAGATATTATATTATCAAGAAAGAAACTCATAAGTAGTCCATTAAATTGATGGAGAAAAAATACGAGCAACATGCATGTATACAGATATATATAAACAGATATAAACACATAAATGAAGGAAAAAAAATTAACATTTACTGCCATATGAGCAGGAAGTATTCAACTAATTCGACACTATGGCATATCGGTGAAGGATTCTCCAAATGAAAGACTGAATAACCATATTTTACAGAAAAATGCAAAGTAAATAGTAAGTGCTCCATGCTCGAATCCTCGTATAGTTATATTAATAAAATAAAAAAATTTAACAACACTGAGGAAACCTCTCAAAATATGAAGTCTGTAAATATTTCAAGTGCGCAAGACAATAGATTAACATCATGGTAGGAATACTCCTAATTTATAAATACAATGATACATCAAGCCAAATCAAGGCTCAAAAATATCTAACTACTAAATAAAACTGTAACAGAGCCCTAGGGGCTTCGGAAATGTTTTACACTGTAAGCCATAAATTTATTTCCTCGTATCAGTTTAGGGTCTTAACCGAGAATATAGAGGAGAACCTTAAATATTGGACCTTCCTAGGAGACAAGTGGTACCTGGAAAGGGGAGCAAGGAAAGTTGTCAACTAAGAGGCATATTACGCATGGATAAAGGTGCCACATTTCCATTAGGCATGGGAATTAAATTCACTTGAAAACCCGGAAAACTTGGTTAGGGTTTGCAGAGTAATATTGAATGATAAATGGTCACAGTGAAGGATAATGACTCTATAATGGTGGTCATATATAGGCTGAGGAAAGGAACTCACTTTATTCCACTACAATCCAATTAAAAAATTGTGCAGATTTGCATGGTAATACCAAACGATAATGACTCTATAATGGTGGTCATAGATATGCTGAGCAAAGAAACTCACTTTATTCTAGTACAGTCCAATTACAAAATTGTGTAGATTGCGGACATTTTCATGAGGGAATTGTTTAGGTTGCATGGTATTCAGAAAAAAATCATCTCAGATCGAGATGTAAAGTTTACCTCGGCCTTTTGGAAGGCACTATTCATTGGTTTTGGCACACAGATAAAATTTAGCACAACATATCATCCAAAAATGGATGGATAAGCTGAGCAGGTGAATCAAATATTAAAATACATGTTGTACATGTAAGTAATGCAACAACCCACGAGGTGGGAAGAATATTTACATCTAGTATAATTCACATACAACAATGGATATTAGGAATCTCTTAAGTTGAGCCCCTTTGAGGCCTTATACGGGAGATAGTGCTAAACGCCCATTAACTGGAGTAGTCTTGAAACCAAACTAATGCTTTGTCCGGAAATGTTGGCTGAAATGTAACAATAAGTAAGGAAGATTTGATAGAATCTAAAAGCTGCCCAAGACCGGCAGAAGGTTTATGCAGCCCGAAATTTAATATATCGGGAGTTTGAAGTGGGTGATCATGTGTATGTGATAATTAGGCCCAAGAAAAGCACCTTAAGGTGGACTTCATGTGCCAAGCTAGTTCCCATGTTCAGTGGACCTTTCTAGATATTAGAAAGAGTAGGGCCGATGGCCTATCGATTGGCATTACCAAGTCACATACGGGTGCACAATGTGTTTCATGTATCAATATTGAAAGGATATGTGCATGATTTGAGGCATGTAATACATTGGAAAAATATTCAGGTAGGAATAAAATTGAGTACTATACCCCCATAGGAGGAAAATATTATATTAAATAACTTAAGAATTTTTTGGTTGTAGGTCCAACTGAAATACAAATTTATGGTAGAACCTCAAATTATTCTCTAGAAGAGATAAATAACGCTCCGGAGGCAAGCCATGACCCAAGTTAAAGTGCAATGGAAGCACTTTGGCCTAGAGGAGACTACATGGGAAGACGAAGGATTTGTGCGTGAGGCATACCCGAAACTATTTGCTAATATGGAATAGAACACTGAGGATGGTGTTTACATCCAATGCGGGAAGTTGTAACAACTAGATTTAATCCTTAAACTATTTTAAAAAAATAAGGATTATGCATTTAATTATTAAATGGGATTAACAAGTAAATTTAATCTAGTGATGAAAATAATTTATTTATTTTTTTTGATAAAGAATTATTTATGGAATGGTTTCCATGAAACTGATAGTAAAGTATTCCAAGATTCTAGAGTAGTTGGGAAAAAGAAGTTAAATAAATTTACCTTTTCCTCTGAGGGTAAAAAGGAAATTACAATGAGGAAAAGGAGTTTTGTGAAGTAAGAGGAGATTGAGGTGGCTTGAGGGTGAGAGTAATCCAGAGCTGGTTGGAGCTAGTGAAACTCTACAACCTGAATCTTGAGGAAAAGACTAAACAAAGGGTCTTGAGGTCTACTCCAGAAATACTGCTATCTAAGTCCTACTCTGGTGTGGAGCACAGGGGGGAGTTGAGGACGTAATTGTCTCTATCATGGTTGGGAGGCTATCATCAGCTTACTAAAGTGAGATAAGTAACTTAAATTGGTTTTCAGAAAGACAACATTGTCTTGATGTCATTACTACTTAGATAAATGGTTTGTCTCTATAACTATGAACATTAATAACAATATATCCTAATTGTGCATTATCTTCGTTAGATAGAATAATTGATTGTATACAACAGTGAAAGGAAATTGTTTAATTCAATCCTTGCAAGACATTTTATTTTCTACACACCATATTGAATGTATTTTTAGAGGAAGGGAGATTTATATAAGTGTAGATTAAGTTTAAGGTAGTAATCAGAATAAAATGGTAGAAATAGGACAAATTATGGAGGAGATTGTTAGTCTATTCAGGGTTGGGAGACCATAAGGTACAGTTCGTCCCCTCTTCTACAAAATTACCTATAATCGGACTATGGGTTTACAAAAGGTGACCCAGATATAAAGATGGTCTAGACATCAACCCCTAAACAGTAACAAAGAAATAATATCTATTAAGAAAAAATATAGATTTAGCAAAATAAAATTATTTATTAAACGAAATTAACTAAAATTTTGGTACTGTAAACAACAAACCTTTTTTAAGTGTATATGAAATACATGAAAACGAAACCCCAGTAAACAAAAGATAACTTCAGATTATTTTTTTATCAAGAAAGAAACTCATAAATATTTCATTAAATTTATGGAGAAAAAATAAGAGAAACATGCATGTATACAGATATATATCAATAGATATAAATAGATAAACAAAGGAAAACAAAATTAACATTTACTGCCAAATGAGTAGGAAGTATTGACCTAATTCGACACTATGGAATACCAACGTAGGATTCTCTGAATGAAAAACTGAATAACCATATTTTACACCAAAATGTAAAGCAAACATTAACAATACCATGCTCGAATCGTTGTATAGTTATATTAATAAAATTAAAAATATTAACAGAGCTGAGTAAACCTCTCAACATACGAAGTTTGTAAGGATTTCAAGTGCGTAAGTCAGTAGATTAATTGCATGGTAGGAATACTCCTAATTTATAAATACAATGATACATCAAGCCAGACTGGGGCTGGAAAGTAGGTGAGTGCTAAATAAAACTATAACAGAGCCCTAGGGGCTTCAGAAAATATTTACATAGTAAGCCATAAATTTATTTCCTCGTATCAATTTAAGGTTTTAGCCCAGAATACTGAGGGGAATATTCAATAAAGAACCTTCCATGGAGACCAGTGGTACCTGGAAAAGGAAGCAAGGAAAGATGTCAGTTGAGAGGCATATTACGCATGGAGAAAGGTGCCATATTTCCATAAGGAACATGAATTACATTTAATTGAAAACACAGAAGATTGGGTCAAGATTTTTAGAGTAATCCTAAATGATAAATGGTAACAAAGAGGGTTAATAATTTTATGATGACATCTTACCGTAGGTTGGAGGTGGGGTTCGATGCTAAGAACCTGGAAACAAATAAAAGTGGAAATTATTAGTAAAAAAAGTAAAGTTCCAAATTATGCCAATACTGTACATACCCTTACTGTGCAGAAGAGGTAACTGTTTCTCCTTGCCTGTATAGACCACATCGGAGGAAGACTTCTGGATTCCTCTACAGAAGTAAGTTGAAACCTCATGTCAAGTTCGAAGACCTTGAAGATTGAAGAAATTTCCGAGCATTCTGCCCTATATAACAACCAATACTCATTAAAATACTTCAGGTTGTCACCTAGTTACATTTTAAAACCCTAACTATGAGCTAAAAGCTTTCAAACGAGAAACCTGCAAATAGATCTTCCTCCAGTTTGATGGGGGTTGAGGGAAAAACACCTCGTTTTACCTAAAACAAATTTGAATGCCGAATGGAGGCAACAGGATGAACCTTGTCTTCATATATGTCCAGAAACGAATGAAGGATGGAGGCGGCGCATGAGCTACAGACTTCCAGATCTTGAAGCGCTCTCACACAAGTGAAAAATGCAAATGGAATACGGTTAGAGTTGAGGGGGTAGGTCAATACCCGAACCCAACCTATTCTTTCTAAAAACCATGGATTGAGAGAGAGATGATCCAATGGTGTTAAACATGGCATATGTCAGCATCAAGTATTTCTCAGGACCATGGAAAATCCGAGTGGAGATAAGGTGGGGGTACCGTTTGGTGTTCAGATATTTAATAATGAACCATGAATTCGTATATTATGAACATTAATTATTCTAGTTTACAATCAAAGTAAAATCATCGTCGAAAATTACTATGTGGAGGTAGATCGTCTGAATCCATTAAGTCAAGGTAGTTTTATTAGTACCCAGGTGGGTTAGGATTTATTTCATGAGAAAACATTTGAACTATGATGTTATAAATAGTAATAAACTGACAGTATTATCAATTAGAGTGAAAAGAAAAGGTTAAGGGTTCAACACACTGTTTTAACATGTTTTATAAGTAATAATCTCCATCATTAGACATATTTGGAGAGGTTAATAGTCACCTTTTTTCCTTCTTAGATATCTTTTTTTCTTGCATTTTTATAACTATTTGGGTTTATGATGCTAGTATAGGTGGTGATTAAGGCTAACATACTTCGATGCCTAATATAAGTTTGAGTGCATAAAATCATGATTTATTAAGAATTTTTATAAAGATTTTATCACAAATACTTGGAGGAGAAAGCAAGGAAAAATTATAGGAGGATTTTCCACCCTGTTGAGTCCCAAACTTGCATCTTTCCTATACACCTTTCTAGACTTTTTCCATTTACCTGGACCTCCTAAGTCATCAAAATCATTTCATATTAATCATAAAAGAGCATTTAAAGTGGTTTTTAACTATGTTTTGTGTCTGTTGTTTGAATTAGATTTTTTCTCATTGAGCTGCGGAATCTTGTCACTTTCCGCAGCTGCTTCAACTTTCCGCAACCATTTTGTTAAAGTCTATATTGCAGGTGTTTTCAGGCAAATCAAGCCACATGGGAAAGTTGGAAATGACATGGATATGGACCGAGTCCTATTGGCTTAGTCGAATTCACCAAAGAAGGCCGTGGCCAAAGGTAGTCAAGCGATGGTCAACCTAAGAGTCCTACGGTGACAGAACTCCGTTTTTCACCATGTGAAGACTTGCGTGGCCGTTCCTAAATCTCAGGGGATATATCAACACCTGTGAACTGCTCCATAAGCCGAATCCAATGGCCACCCTCCATAGATTTAATCTTCACGGCAGCCATAATGCTAGATTTCTGGATGTGGTTGTTCACGTGTCTTTTATCAGCGCAGATTGTAGGAAAGTAGTTATGTCATCCTCTGTTATAAATAATGCGTTCTCATACACATAGTAGCTAGCTTTTGTAATGTAATTTTGCTGTAAAGAAAGCCCACTATGCCGTGACATTATTTCCTTGTTATGACTGCGTTTTGAATACATGAGAAGAATCTGTTCATAAGCATAATTCGTGGTTGATAACTGTTCCCCAAGGATTGTGCAGAGGGCCCCTGCACATGCCGAGGTTTTGTTTATTGATGTATAGTTTCATGCTTTATTTCCTTACTTTCATTATGCCATAGTTATTCACGTGTATATATTACATCTCTTATAGTATTAACATTTTATTTCTGTCCATAATTTTTCATGCTTTATACTGCTGTTAACTGATCAGTGTCTTTGTTCCAGATTACAGTAGGCAGCTCGAGCATTTGCACATAGTTTTACAATGACTAATGACATGGAATCAGTCTTGTCCTTCTGCTGATTTATTTTTCTTAGCTTTTAATTCCAGCACTGTTTTATTTATTTCAGTTTTGTACATTTGTTTTATTAGTTAGATTAGATATTAAATTACTCATGTCATTATCAGTTACCTCCGAAAGCCATAGCGAGACTAATGGTGAGGGATTGAAGTATGAGTGTGTAGTTTGATATTAGTTTATTTTTCTCCAAGTTAGATATTAAATTGCTCATGTCATTATCAGTTACCTCCGAAAGCCATAGCGAGACTAATGGTGAGGGATTGAAGTATGAGTGTGTAATTTGATATTATTTTATTTTTCTGCAAATTAGATATCAGATTGCTCAAGTTGTTTATGATTACCTCCGAAAGCCATAGCGAGACTAATGGTGAGGGGTCAGAATATGAGTTGATGTAATTTGATTTTAGCTTTACTTTGCTTGCAATTCTTGGATTTCCTTGAGCACAGTTTCTTTTGTATTTAGACAGCAGCAAGGGTAATGGGTTTCATGATCAATAGTTCACTGTTTGTTTGACTAGTATAGTGGCACATTTTCATTTTCTTTTAGGAATTAATTTTGTCATTGCATGTTTTAAAACTCTTTTGAAGTTTGAAGTTTGGGAAATCATTATAAAGGACATCATTGCCTTGAACATTTATATCCATACTTGTCTTTTAGAATTTCCATCTCACATTAGGAAACCAACCAAGATAAAAACCCCCAAGATAAATAAAAAAACCAAAAATGACAAAAAGTAAGAGATAGGTTATCTTGCACATATAGTGCGCCACACTTCGTCAGCTTACGCATCCCGGATTGACAAATTAATGTAGCAATTTAGGACACACTAAATTGACCAAACATTTTGGCGCCGTTGCCGAGGAAGTGTAACTAGGTAGCCAATTTCTTAAAAAAAAAAACAATAAAAAGAAGGGAAAAATTGATAACTTCTTGAAGTATGCTCTCCTCTTTCACCTAGTGTGATCTGGAGGATCAGAAAAGAGAGTTATTGGTTCAATAATTTCTTAAGTATGCTCTCTTCTTGCACCTAGTGTGACCTAGAAGATCAGAAAGAGAATTATTAGCCCAACTTAAAAATTAAAAAAATGACATGCATAGAGCAAGAGATTCTAGGGGAAGGATTATAGCTAGAGCCAAGAGTTCGATTTTCACAACTCCCTCTTCTTCAAGGCATAGACAAGATTCACCACCATCTACACCTAGCCTTAAGATTCCTGGAATTCAAAGGAGCAGCTAAATTAGAGGATTCTCCTACACCATCTACCAAATCTCATTTAGAAGAAGACCCTTTCTTTACTTCTACAGGAGAGCATATTGCAATTAAAGAAGTAGAATCGCCTGAAGAAGAAAAGGAAGAAAATCCCTCTCATCCTCCCTTGATAGAAGAACCAGAGGACTCTGAGGACTCTGAAGAAACTATCATGACAGAGGAATTAGTAGATGGATTCGGAGGTAGAGGTAGAGGTAGAGGAGGAGGAAATAATGGAGGCAACAATGGTGGAGGTGGAGGTAATAATGGAAGAAATAGGGAAGGAGACAACTCGTTTGGATTCCCTATAGTTGATGAGGAAACTCATACAACGATGAAAAACATCTCACCATCTGTCCTCACCAACTTTTATGGATTGCGAAGTGAGGATCCTGAAACATTTCTGTTTGAGTTTGAAGTCGTGTGCCGAACCTATGACTATATGGAAGACTCTCAAAAACTCAAACTGTTTCCTTCAACATTGAAGGGAGCCGCTTTGAAATGGTTCATGGGATTAGTCACCCAATCTATTAGGACTTGGAATGATATGAATCAAACATTTTTGGATAGATACCTATACTATTGCATGCCCACCAATCACAAGGATGAGGTATTCAAAATGGTGCAAAAAGAAGATGAAAATTTGGAGGATTTACTTGAAATATTTCAATACAACTTAAAAAGAGAAAATATGAGGAAACTTTGAAAGCCCTTCTATTAAAAGCCATCAGAGATGAATGGATAGATATTTTAAACATGATGGGGAAAGGAGACATTTCTCAACTTCCACTTCGTGACATAACAGAACTATGTGTCCATCTCTCAAGGGGAAAATCTAAAATGAGAAAAGGGCCTAGAGATCCTTCTCTTATCAGGGCAAACAAATCTGCAACTGGATCAGTAAGTAGGGCAGAGTTTGGAAATATGCTTGATGAATTCAAAACTGATATCTTAGGGAGCCTTAGTGAACAACTAGACACCCTTAAAATTCAAAACAAGAAAAAAGCAAAAACTGATGCTCTAGCCATCTTTTGTCCGAAATGTAGGAAGAAACATGCTTTAAGGGAATGTCCCTTGGATGCAAAAGTTGTAGAAACATGTATGACTTGCTCAGAGAATCATGAGACCAAGGATTGTCCTTCAATTCCTGGACTCAAAGCTGTCTTTCAAGAAGATCCAACTTCAGTAGAATCTCTCTGTTTTGTTGCAAGAAGACCTTGGCAGGGGCAACAAACTCAAGGGTTTAACAACCCTATGAATTTTCAACCCCCACCAAATTGGAATCCTTGGCAACAACCTTAGCCCCAACCTCAAAATTCATATCAGTCATGGGTACAAGGTATGCAAAATCCTTATGGGATATTTGCTCAATTTTATCAATATCCTCCATCTTTTCAAAATCAACAAGATCCACAACTTCCAAACCCAAATCTACAACTTCCATTACCATTTCCACAACAACAACCTTCTCAACAAAATCCAAATCCTCAACTCATGCTTCCATTCCAACAAAAGACAAATCAACTTCCAGCTCAGCCATTTCCAAATCCTAACAATAAAAATCCTCAGAATAATTACATGCTAGAAGGACAACAATTTCCTACCTATATGATTGTTCCTCTCAATGATGTACAACTCAGGTCTGGTAGAGTTTTAGAAAAACCTTCTATAGATGTCCAAGAGCAAGATACCTCTAAGGAGGACTCTCTTAAATTCAATAAGGGTTCTGAGGAAGCATCTCTTCAAAACTCAAACATTCAAAAAGAGAAAGAAAAGTTAACCCCCACAACTCCTATAGTTGAGCAACCCGCATCTTCATCCACACCTCCTTTCCCTGAAAGATTACAAATTGATAAAGGGGTGGAAAAACAAATCTTGTTGCCTAACTATGATTTTCTAGATGAATTAAAGAATGTTTGTATCAATATTCCCTTGCTACAAGCCATTAGAGAGATTCCTATTCTAGCAAAAACAATAAAGGAGTTGAGTCTCAAAAGACCCGGAAGGAAACCAAGAGATGCAAGAAGAATCCACCTCGTAGGAAAAATTGTAGATATCATGATGGGAAAAATTACCATGCAGAAGTATGTAGATCCAGGTAGTCCAATTTTCAAGACACATATAAATGGGATAGAAATTCCAAACACATTGATTGACTTAGGGGTTGCTATCAACATTATGAGTAGACAGATTATGGAACAGCTAAAACTTCCTAATCTTCTTTTTACACCTACTTTACTGCAACTTGCAGATCGATCAATTATCAAACCGGATGGTGTATTAGAAGATATTTCAGTCTCCTTAGATTCTTGGGAATATCCAGTAGATTTTATGATTTTGACTCCCAAGAGTAATCTAGGAGGGCACCCACTTATCTTAGGAAGACCTTGGCTAGCCACAACTGATGCTTTTATTAGTTGTAGATCTGGGGATATGTACATTTCTAATGGTAATTTGACAAAGAAATTCAATTTGTATCCTCCAGCAAAAGCAATTACAGAAGTAGGAGACAATGAATGGGTCGATGATGAGGACACTATACAACCTGTCTTTGCCATTTCTAAAATCAGTGAGGATAGTCAAATTCTGAACACATTGGAAAATTTTGAGACATCTTCAGAATATGACCCCACACAATTTCAGTTGGAATCTGACATTGAATATTTATCATCAAGACAAATGTCTCTTTACTCTATGGAAGATTTCGGTAGTTCTACCATTGAGGTTTTTCCAGGAAAAACATTGAATATCAAAATTTTTTTGGAAAAGTCACAACAGGAAGAACTAACCAAAATCTTGCAAAAACATTCTACTGCATTTGCATGGGAGTATACTGAAATGAAAGGTATTGATCCTAAGACTTGCATCCATCATATATATATTGAGGAAAACAGTAGACCAATCAGACAACCTCAGAGAAGGATGAATCCAAACCTTAGGGAAATAGTGAAAGAAGAGCTCCAAAAACTACTCAATGTAAACTTCATTTATCCAATTTCAGATAGCCGATGGGTTTCTCCTTTGGTTATAGTACCTAAAAAGAATGGTAAATGGAGGGTATGCATTGATTACGGGGAATTGAAAAAAGAAACTTTGAAGGATCATTTTCCTTTGCCCTTTATCGATCAGGTATTAGATACATTAGCAGGCAAAAAGTACTTTTCATTTTTGGATGGTTTTAGTGGCTATAATCAAATTCAGGTAGCACCTGAAGATCAAGATAAGACCACATTTACTTGTCCATGGGCGACTTTTGCCTATCGAGTGCTTCATTTTGGGTTATGTAATGCACCCGCAACATTCCAAAGAGCAGTACTAGGAATTTTTTCTGATCTAATCCATGATTGTGTAGAGGTTTATATGGATGATTTTACAGTTTATGGTAATTCATTTGAAGAGGCATTAGAAAATTTGGAAAAAGTCCTTATAAGATGTGAAGAAACAAACCTTTCATTAAGCCATAAAAAATGCTTTATGATGTTTACTGAAGGTATTGTTTTGGGGAATCATATTTCAGGAGATGGGATTAAGGTTGATAGATCAAAAGTTGAAGTCATCTCCAAGTTGCCTATTCCAAATTGTCAAAGAGATGTTAGAAGTTTTCTAGGATTTACTGGATACTATAGAATATTTATAGAAAACTTCACTAAAATAGCATCTCCACTCTTCAAACTTCTTACAAAAGACTGTGAATTCAAATGGGATCCTGATTGTCAATCAGCCTTTGAAACTTTGAAAACAAGAATATCTGAAGCACCTATCTTGAGAGGACCAAAATGGAAACTCCCTTTCCATATTTCTACAGATGCTTCAGATACAGCTCAAGGAGCTGTATTGGGTCAAAAGGATTTAGTCCCTTACGCCATTTACTATACCAGTAAAACTTTGACTCCCACTGAGTTGAACTATACTGTAACTGAAAAAGAGTTTTTAGCTGTTGTTCATGCAATCAATAAGTTTAGACATTATATAACAGGCTATGAAACTTTTATTCATACTGAGCATTCTGTGATTAGATATCTAATGAACAAACCTGTTACTAATGGCAGAGTGACAAAATGGCTCTTACTTTTGCAGGAATTCAATATTACTGTGTTGGATAGACCAGGGAAACAAAATACAGTAGCTGATTTCTTGTCTAGGATTCAGAATACTAAAGAAGATTCTCCTGTAGAGGATAAGTTTACTGATGAATACTTGTTTGCAGTAACTACTAAGACACCTTGGTATGCAGATATTGCTAACTATTTGGTTACAGGGAAACTACCTCCACATTTATTTCCAAGTGAAAGAAGAAAGATTATTCAGGAAAGTTCAAAATATTCATGGATTTCTAACGAATTGTTTAAAACAGGGCTAGATCTTGTGATCAGAAGATGTGTCAGGGAGGATGAAATACCTAATATCCTCAAGGCATGTCATGATGAACCATGCGGCGGACACTTTGCTGACAAAAGGACAACCTATAAAATCCTCTCTTTAGGATATTGTTGGCCTTCCCTCTTCAAAGATGCAAAAAAATATGTCAAAAGGTGTGATAGCTGCCAAAGAGTAGGGAAACCTACCCTTTCAAATGAAATGCCATTGCAACCACAGGTACTCATGGAACCCTTTGAAAAATGGGCTTTAGATTTCATTGGACCTATTAATCCACCATCTAAGAAAAAGAAGTATATATTGGTTTCTACTGATTATGTTACTAAATGGGTGGAAGCCAAAGCATTAGTGTCTGCTACTGAAAATTCAGTTGTTAATTTTCTTTATGAGGATATTTTTACTCGCTTTGGTGTTCCAAGAGAAATTGTGACAGATCAGGGAAGCCAATTCACATCCAACCTGGTGGAGAGGCTGATGGAAGAATAAAGAATCAAGCACAGAAGATCTACTCCTTACCATCCGCAAGAAAATGGTCAAGTGGAGTCTACAAACAAATTTCTCGAAAGTATCATCACCGAAATTGTTCATCTACACAAAAGAGATTGGGCAGAAAGGCTTCCTGAAGCCTTGTGGGCCTACAAAACTACATGGAGAAATACAACAAGACATTCTCCCTATGAACTTGTTTATGGGAAAGAAGTCCTGCTCCCCATTGAGTTCCAAGTCAAAACCTTCAAGATGGCAGTTCAGTTGGGGATGGATCTATCAGAAGCCCAAAAGCATAGAATGGAGCATTTGAATGAGCTAGATGAGATCAGACAAGAGGAAATTCTAAGAACTGATCTAGTTCAATATCAAAGAGCTAAATGGCATGACAAATACATCAAAGAGAAGAAGTTTCAAGAAGGATATTGGGCATTGCTATTTGATTCCAAGTTTAAATATTTTAAAGGAAAATTTCAGACTCATTGGCTTGGGCCATATGAGATTGACAAGATCTTTAGCAATGGAGCGGTAAGAATCAAGACCATTGATGAATCTCAAACTCCTCTTATTGTGAATGGCCACAAATTAAAGATCTATCATAAGCCACTCTCAAAAAAGGAATTTTTCAAAATGTTTCAAGATAATTCTGCAATAAGGCTGGTGAAGAAGAATCCTTCTTCTCCACCAGCCTAGCCTTTGTTCTTTTCAGTTTCAAAAAAAAAAAAAAAATTGTATAAGCCTGAAAACCAATCACTAATTGGCAGTCTTATACAGAAAATGTAGGGTGAAAATCAGGAACACCTGACACCCTATATTTTCCAAAAAATTCTCTCTCTCTCTCATTTCACAAGTTTTATGACAACCCACTCCATTTCATTCCACTTCATTCCACTTTATTCCACTCCACTTCATTTCATTTCACTCCATTTCATCTATTTCATTTCATTTCACCAATAAAAATTTTCTTTCATGACCATTTTCATTCAGTCAGTTATCATCTATCCATCTCCATTCACCCAAATAATTGATGTGTCAGTCTCCGAAGTTGACACCAGTTTCCGCAGCCAGAAGCAGTTTCTGCAGCCACCACTCTGTTTTTCAAAAATTTACAGTCAGATGTTAGTTCAACAATCATGAAATCAAATGCAGGTATGAGGACATATTATGGAGACATGAGCCATTCAAAAGCATCAACGAGGAGCAACTGATTGAAGACTAATGAAAAATGGCAAGAATTCCAAGGTATGAGTAGAAATTTATTTCAAGTGGCATTCAAGAACATTTTTACATAGTTATAAACCATAGCTCCATTATATGCAATGATTGTGTTGATAACTCCATAACCGTTCCACGATCTCTATACAATTCCCCCACAATCCTTGCATTCATTTTTAAACAGCCTCATAATCAAGCCTCCGGTCTTCACTCGTGTTCGGCTATACTTTGATACTCCACCTGTAATTATGGAACGTGGTTGATTTGACTACGGCTTCTCTCAGCCGCACAAAATCCGCAGCCGTTTCATAAACGTGCTTGCGTCTACTCTGTAGCCACCCGATTTTAAATACTGCCGGATGCACTTTACTCCCCTACTGTTCTATTGACCTCACGGTTGCATTTCCACCATGTTCACATAAGCCTTCACCCCATTTTGTTCTCTGTTCCACTTCATTCCATGTACCTATTCTGCCCATTCAGCTTCATTCCATGTACCTATTCTCTGATATCCGCTTACAGTGACTGGTCTCCTTCATAAACCCTGTTCATTTCTGCTAATTCAGCCGTCTTACCTCCGCTAAACCCTCCTCCCGCAAACGAGTTTTAAAGAACAGAAGGAAGGATGGGTCGGTTGTTGAGGACAGAACCAGAGGGACCCAAATTTATGGAAGGATACCCGCAAGTCAAAGACATATTGAAAAAGGAAAAATGGCTTCGGTTTATTCAAAAGTTTAAAGGCTACAATAAGGAGGTAACAAAAGCTTTTGCGAGGTCTTTCAATGGTCTGGAGGTGGAAATTGGGGACCTCAAATTTACAGTGACTAAGGCATCCATAGCAGCTGCTACAGAACTCCCTCAAGAAGGTGAACGCTGGTTCAAGAACAAGAGCATTGGCGAGGAAGCCTGGAGAGTGATCCTATGTAACCCAGGTATGGATGTCACCATTTTCAAAAAGGGAATTCCTGTCAATGCTTTAAAAGAAGAGTGGGCCAGTTTACTGTTGGTTATTCAAAAGTTTATCACTTGTGAGGGACGTTTTGGATCAATGTACATGTATCATACCCGACTGTTGATGAATTTCCTAGACAACCAGACCCTCAATCTGCCATACTTTTTACTAAACAGTTTGAAAAATATGTCTGTAACCTTCCAAAAGCATCTAAGGGACGTAGAACCACACTTGTATCACCATGGTCTCGTGAAAATCTTGATAGAAAAACAATTAAAAGAGAAAAAGGACACCTGGGAGCAGTTTTTAATTAGAAATTTCTTTGAAGAACCCCAAGAAACCCCTGAAGGTAGTACATCAAAAAGAAGTAGAAGAAAGAGAACAGGTGATAAAACTCAAAGCACTCCTACTAACACAATTGAAAGAACTAGTAGAGAAGAAAGACTGTCTAAAAGGAGGAAGGAAAAGACTAAGGGTAAAAAGCCAACAAAATCAAAAGAGAAAAGAAGCATTGAGGTTGTGCATCAAACCCCTTCATCAGAAGAAGACCATCAAGTATTGTCTGAGAGACTAGTTCACCTTCAGGAACAGTCAGCTATGGCCAAAAAGAAAGGAAAAGGAAAACAGAAGGAAAAAGACAGTAGTCCACAACATGTAAAAAGAAGCACCAGGCTTAAAGGAAAGTGGAGGAAAGCATAAACAAAAGGACCCCATTTTATTGATTTGGGAGGAGAAACACCTGAAAAAACTCCAGTTGGCCGTAGTCCACCTCATTCTCAGCCAAACGTTGAAACTAGTCCTCAAGATGTTGACATGAGTCCTTTTCGGCCAGATTTTGAAGTCAATTCTCCTCCACAACATTTTGGGGACAGCCCAAGGAAAACGACACCCGAGATAGATCCAAAGCAGCAAGAGATGTATGATTACATAGAATCCTTAGAAATAATAGCCACGCATTCCAGCACTTCATCCACTCAGCTTCACACAGCACAAGAAGCTCTAGTCCAATCGTTGAAACAAGAAGTCTTTGAGTTGGAGGTTTTAAATAGACATATTAAAAATGAAAATGAAGCATTAAAGGAGCAAAGCAGATTGGAAAATATCATTCATGACAACACTATGCTACATCTGGGACTGTGGCACAAAAAGAACAGGAAATTGAAGAAGAAATGCAAGAAGATAAGTAGAGCACTGATTAATCTCAAATTCAGATGCTTGATGAAGAAGCCCAGGATGTTAGCAGCATCAAGAAAGAGGAGAAGAGGACTGGATGTACTGGCAGAGGTATCAGGGCATATGAATTGAAGGAGGATGATCAAAATTTTTGTTGCATGGGGACATGCAACACCTTCACAGTGGGGGTATGTTGAGTCCCAAACTTGCATCTTTCCTATACACCTTTCTAGACATTTTCCATTTACCTGGACCTCCTAAGTCATCAACATCATTGCATATTAATCATAAAAGAGAATTTAAAGTGGTTTTTAACTATGTTTTGTGTCTTCTGTTTGAATTAGATTTTTTCTCAGTGAGCTGCGGAATCTTGTCACTTTCCGCAACTGCTTCAACTTTCCGCAGCCATTTTGTTAAATTCTATATTTCAGGTGTCTTCAGGCAAATCAAGCCACATGAGCAAGTTGGAAATGACATGGATATGGACCGAGTCCTATTGGCTCAGTCGAATTCACCAAAAAAGGCCGTGGTCAAAGGTAGTCAAGCGGTGGTCAACCTAAGAGTCCTACGGTGACAGAACTCCATTTTTCACCACGTGAAGACTTGCGTGGCCATTCCTAAATCTCAGGGGACATATTAACACCTATGAACTGCTCCATAAGCCGAATCCAACGGCCACCCTCCATAGATTTAATCTTCACTGCAGCCATAATACTAAATTTCTGGACGTGGTTGTTCATGTGTCTTTTATCAGCGCAGATTGTAGGAAAGTATTTATGTCATCCTCTGTTATAAATAATGCATTCTCATACGCATAGTAGCTAGCTTTTGTAATGCAATTTTTCTATAAATAAAGCCCACTGTGCCGTGACATTATTTCCTTGTTATGACTGCGTTTTGAATACATGAGAAGACTCTGTTCATAAGCATAATTCGTGGTTGATAGTTGTTCCCCGAGGATTGTGCAGAGGGCCCCTGCACACGCGGAGGTTTTGTTTATTGCTGTATAGTTTCATGCTTTATTTCCTTACGTTCATTATGCCATAGTTATTCACGTGTATATATTACATCTCTTATATTATTAACGTTTTATTTCTGTCCATAATTTTTCATGCTTTATACTGCTGTTAACTGATCAGTGTCTTTATTCCAGATTACAGTAGGCAGCCCGGGCATTTGCACATAGTTTTACAATGACTAATGACATGGAATCAGTTTTGTCCTTCTGCTGATTTATTTTTCTTAGCTTTTAATTCCAGCACTATTTTATTTATTTCAATTTTGTACATTTGCTTTATTAGTTAGATTAGATATTAAATTACTCATGTCATTATCAGTTACCTACGAAAGCCATAGCGAGACTAATGGTGAGGGATTGAAGTATGAGTGTGTAGTTTGATATTATTTTATTTTTCTGCAAGTTAGATATTAAATTGCTCATGTCATTATCAGTTACCTCCGAAAGCCATAGCGAGAATAATGGTGAGGGATTGAAGTATGAGTGTGTAATTTGATATTAGTTTATTTTTCTGCAAATTAGATATCAGATTGCTCAAGTTGTTTATGATTACCTCCGAAAGCCATAGCGAGACTAATGGTGAGGGGTCATAATATGAGTTGATGTAATTTGATTTTAGATTTACTTTGCTTTCAATTCTTGGATTTCTTTGAGCACAGTTTCTTTTGCATTTAGACAGTAGCAAGGGTAATGGGTTTTATGATCAATAGTTCACTGTTTGTTTGACTAGTATAGTGGCACATTTTCATTTTCTTTTAGGAATTAATTTTGTCATTGCATGTTTTAAAACCCTTTTGAAGTTTGAAGTTTGGGAAATCATTATAAAGGACATCATTGCCTTGAACATTTATATCCATACTTGTATTTTAGAATTTTCATCTCACATTAGGAAACCAACCAAGATAAAACCCCCCAAGATAAATAAAAAAACCAAAAACGACAAAAAGTAAGAGATAGGTTATCTTGCACATATAGTGCGCCACACTTCGTCAGCTTACGAATCCCAGATTGACAAATTAATGTAGCAATTTAGGAAACATTAAATTGACCAAACAAACCCTCAAAGGCAACTGAAGGATCCCAAATATTCTCTCTAGCAATTCGAATTCCACAAGAAGTTGAAGGATCCCTAAGGATTCTCTCGAGAAATTAGAATTCCAGAGGTAGCCGAGAAACTAAAAGAGGAGAGCACTCAATCTTGGTTTACTTGGAGTCCAGTGGACTCAATCAGCATTTTCTAGGAAGCTGTTGGTAGCTACCCTGTAGAATAAATAGAGAAGAGCTAGAGCTAGGAATAGTTAGTCTATCCTAGTCTGAATTCCATCTAGAATTATTGATGTAAACTATTGAAACTTTTTTTTTTATTCAAGGATAGAAAATTTCAGATATGTATGCAGTTGTTCTTTTATGAAATGACCAGACTGATTTCATTTGATTGATTTAAGTTTAGAGGGCTACGCTCGTGGGCTAGGGCCCAATCCAGGTGCCTCAGCTTCTCTGCAGTTATTATCTTTCTCTTTCTGTCATTTAGCTAGTTTTTTCTCTGTCATTTAAGTTAGATCTAATTCTGATGAGTTTCATTTCTATTTATTTTTTGTTTTGCTATAGTTTTAATTTCTTATGCATAGTGGAATAGAGGAAAACAATCCAAAACTATGGTCAAGTCTCCCCCTTCTCATCTCTTTCAATAGAGATCAAGTAGGGGCAGACGTTCCTACAAGCCAAAATTTATTTCTGTTCCAGTTCAGGGAATAATTTGTAATGCCAAGTCCAAGTCTTTCCTTCACCATTTCATCTTGCATTTATGTCCATTTCTCGTGCATGAATCTGCAAGTGTGCTTCAATTTCGAGCACTTCTCTTACACTTCCATTACCCTCCTTTACTTCTCACCTTAGCAATATAGTTACCCTTCCTTCAAACACCCTTAAGCCCTTTAGCCTTATTTCTCTATGTTTCGTAATTCACAAACACCTTACCCTTTTTATGAAAAACACATAAGAAACCATACAAAACCACTGCAAACCAAAACTCCACCTTTGCTCCTTGACACTCCCACCACTATTCATTGCACTTCGTAATAACAACATTTAGCATTTACCTTTAACGCTTGCCACTCATTCCTTGTGATTGCAATATTTCGAAATCTCAAATCGCACTTCGCATCGCTTACCTTTTTCCTTTAAGACTTACCTCTCTCCTTCATTGATTTCCTACCTTATTCCTTCATTCTATCGGTCACCATCTCCGGACTCGTTTTAATGCAAAAATGCTTGAAAACCATCAAAAACCTGACCTACACCTTCCTCCTCGAGACTCCCGCCATCATACATTGCACTTCGCAAATCACAACAGTTAACATTTACTTTAATACTTAGTGCTCATTCCTTGTGATTGTGATATTGTGAAATAGAAAAGCAGACTTCGCAACTCTTAGCTTTTACCTTTAACTCTTACCGCTTGTTCTTTGCGATGGCCATATTGCAACATTGCATATCAAAAATCAGAACTTTTCCATTTTTGCTTTCACTGCCACGTCATCCCCATCGCACATTGCATCCTATGGAACTTAACACATTGCAAATCGCGTCCCGCAGTTCTTATCCTATCACACCTTGCAGACCGGAACTTTTTCCTTTTTATTTTCACCACCACGTCATGCCCATCACAAATTGCCTCCCGTATAACTTTCCACATCGAAAATTGTAGCCTACAACCTTTACCACAACACAAATAACACTTCACACATTTTAGTTTATTCCCGTTAATCCTTACCGCTATCCTTGTAAACTTGCAATATTGTGATTCACGACCTGCCATGTCACTCTTCGCACTTCACATTTCCCACCATTTAGGTCATTCCATTAAATCCTTACTACTATCCATCTAAAATTGTGAAGTTACGATTGCGACATCACACATCGCAACTTTTGTCAGCCATCACATTCCGCCATCACATTTCTGAGTTCTTTTCTCTCCGAAGTCATTTCTTACGTTATAATAAGGTTTCCTAAGGGTTTAACCCCCTCTTTCCACTCCAAGGCCATTTCTCACACTATCATAAATTTGTCTAAGGGTTTAACTCCCTCTTTCCGCTTCCAAACCTCATCTCATGTGTTAAAAATCCAATTAGCCCTCTTAGCCCTTTTTGTTCCCTCTAATATGCAAGTTAATTATTTTTAATTAAAATTAAGGCATGGATAGTTTAGTTTCATGGATAGGAGTATGGTAGATAGATCATTGGATAGGTAGAGTGCATTTAGCCATTTCGCCAAGTTAAGTGTGGTTTAGAATAAGTTTCCTTTTTGCCATTTATTTTCAGCAATATAGTTTAGTTTCTTTTCAATCATTTCCTTTTCTGCAAATTAAATTAGTTTCATTTCTGTCATTTCTTTTCAGTGATTTAATTTGTTTTCCTTCTATCATTTCCTTTCGGAAATTTAGTTTAGTTTCATTAAAGTGTGACAGACTTCACTTAGAACCCTTAGAAATATCACCCTTTCCTAAAGCGGAAGAGGTTGACATGAACATAATGCATCTGCTGTGCATATAGAGCTATCACCTCAAAGTTTGTACGAACCCTGGGTTGATAAAGTAAAGTAGGGCAACCCCTGGGAGTTGCAGCACTCTTGGTGCAATACCAGGGCTCACTAATAAGTACTTATTACCATCAAGATTACTATGGTTTTAAATAGGATTTACATTTAGTATTAAAGGTAATAAGATAGTAAAGTAGAAAAGTAAAAAGAATTTTTATTTTTTTTACTATTATGTGGATAGATGTCACAAGTGGTATCAGAGCAGCGTTCACACAATGGGACCCAGATGGGTCACATAAATAACAATTTTTGTGTGTAAAATTGTGCATAGAAACTAGGAAGGATACAATGAGAAGGGGGTCAACACAACAAGTACCCAGAACTACTGGGGAACCTCATCCGCAACATAATCCTAAGATGAACTGAAAAATGTGGGTACAACTAAGTGTGGATCAACATTAACAAACCAACATGTCATTTGAATAACAACAACATCAAATGAGTATACTGTTGTATACGGTGCAACAATTGCAGGAATAAATGGTCGAGGTAAGAAGCGGTAATGAGAGACTGATGTGAGAGAATGAGAGGATCATTAAAAGCCTTTCAAATAGGCAAAATCAAGGGACAACTCAACCAAGCCCTGAAAGGGATACCTGAGAAGAAAGTGAACATCCATGAAATGCTAATAACAAGATGACAGGAAGTCATATAAAATGAAGAAATAAAAATAGAATCTATAATGAAGCAAAGTTAGGGAATGGTTCAGATTAGCAAGAGATGAAAAATCAAAAAGTGGAACTGCAGGGTGAGTTCTGAAAAATCAAACCTCCTACATTTGATGGAGAGCCCGAAGGGGTAGCAGAGGCATGGATAATTAACATGAACAAGTATTTTCAAGTTTATGAATACAGCAACAAACTGAAAGCTCGCTTGGCTATATACCAACTAAGTGAAAAACCTACTTTATGGTGGGAGGAAGTAAAAAATGTTTGAGGTATTGAAGACTAGAATGTGACTTGGGACGACTTCCAAAAATACGTCAAGAATAAGTACTTAACGAAGAATTTTTATGATGAAAAATATTGAGAATTTCATGATCTGAGATTGGGAAAATTTTCAATGCATGAATTCATAAGTGAGTTCACATCATTGCTGAGATATGTACCATACCTGAGATATGAGAAGGCTAAAGTTCAACAATTTTTGAGTAGATTTCCTGCTCAGATGAAGGAAAGAATCAAGTCCGTAAACCCAAAGACTATGGACGTAGTGATTTGAAAAGTACAAATGTGCTATCAGCAGTCTGTTACACTAAAATTTTTCACCATGGCATTGAGCTGTATATATGGGTTCATCATTAGCTATTAATTTCTTCCTTAGAATTCTAAAAACATAAAGTTCCCAAATCAAGTCTTAGAACTGGAGAAAAGCTCTTAAAAATCCTAAAAAACCTAACTCCACACTTTTCCTAGTCATTCCCTATGTTACCGCAACTAATTGCTATAAAAACTGTAGCATATCCCACACGTAAAGCTCATTAAAACTGTGGACCCCCATAAAAGGTAAAATAAAGAGAAAAGTAAGTTCTAGAAGCCTAGCTAGTCGAATATTCTCCCAACTAGGGCCTTCTAGAAGCACTATCTGGTCGAACTTGGCCCCTTCCATTCATGAACCTTTATCCCTTCATAAATGGAGTAATCCCTTAGTTCTTGGAGTTGAAATCCCATGATGAAAGGGTTTTATCCCTTCCTTTATAGAGCTGAAACTACCTCTTTTCTACTATAAATTGAGACCAAGTTTCAGTCTCAAGGGTACGTAGACTATAGCTTGTAGAAGAGAATTACTGAAGAAATTATAATCTCCACACTTGGCATCATTGGCATGAGAGAGATTACATACTCATAGCCATAGTATTATGTTGATTTAGAGAGTTGGAGTCTTGTCAAACTGAGGAAAACGGTGGCTCGAGACCCCGGAAGAACCTGTAGAAACATCAAGGCGTCAAGGTTGTAAGGTTTCTTATTTTTATTCAAAGTTAATACAAATGGATTCTATTTTCTCATTGAGTTGTTCATCTATCTTTTGAATAATTTAATTCTTGGATTCCTTGATCACTAAGATAGATTTTTTTTTTTTAATTATCCAGTCGTTCCAGAAGGTATCGATCCAGTATGTAAGGTCTACAATCAAAGACAAGCAAACAAGATCAAAAGCATCTGCGGGGTAGATACAACTTCCGTATAAGGAACATTTAGGGGTGTCAGATTATTGGTAGTTGAATCAATACTAGTGAATGAAAGTTGGTCAACAGTCATAATGTTTCCATTGTGAGGGAAAGACATCATGCGAAAGAGTGTCAATACGATAGATTGCATTGCATAGATATAGTCTCGCCCAAGGAGTAAATTGAAATCCAAAGGGCCTTGGACTACCATAAGATCAATACAAACAACTTTACCTTCCAAGGTAATAGGAAACTTAGGAAGGATCCCTAAAGGTTCACTAATGGTTCTGTTAAAAGCTAACAGATTCTGTGTAACAGACAGAAGCTGAGGGAAACCCAAAGCTTGCCAATAAGTTGAGGATAAAATACTAACAGAAGCACCTTCATCTATATTTGTGCAACGCAAATTCTTACCACAAACCTTCATAGTGATTTGGAAAGGGATGGAGGAAAGAAGGCGAGTTTTTGTCAGTCTATTCCAATCAAAGGAAAATACCTTTGTACTTGGAGGGGGTTCTGTAGAAATAGGTGTAATTCCCCCTGGCGTAGAAGAATATGATGTAACAAGAAGAACCTGAGCGGTATGAGTTTCACTCTCTACAGGGAGAGTGGGATCGACCAAATGTGAAATCGAGTCAACTACTTGATCAACTAATGGATCATCAACCTGAGTGATAGGAGTTTCACTCCCCAATGGAAGAGTGGGATTGACTGTACTTGGAAGTCAGATGTAACAAGAGGAATTTGAGCGGTATGAGTTTCACTCTCTACAGGGAGAGTGGGATCAACTGAATGTGAAATAAAGTCGACTACTTGATCAACTAATGGATCATCAACCTGAGTGATAGGAGTTTCACTCCACAATGGAAGAGTGGGAATGACTGTACTTGGAATTATATCAATCACTCCGTCTCTTGATGGTAGGTTGGGAGAAAGTTTATGGTAACCAGTTGGAAGTTTTTGTTGTGGAACAATAAGGTTTTCCAACAACTTTTAGGCTTCATCCATGTGAGGGAAAATGTGATTTTTATGACTCCCTTTGCATAACCTACAAGGTGACCTAAATTTACCCTTTTCCCAAGAACTTGACAATCACTAGTTTATGGGTCAATGGTAAGTTGATAGGATTTTTGTGACCATACTTCCAGGACCTTTGGAATACCAGGAAAATCTATAAGGAAGTGGTCACCCTTAAAAAACTTGGAAGGTTATTTGGGTTTGTGATGCATGTTGGAGGTTTCCTCAACACTACTAACACTTACAACCATGTTTGGTTGGTTGACTTCTTTCTTATCTTAGATTCGGTAATTGAGATGGTAAACCCTATGGGATTATTTGCACGTGATGTTCTTATCCCTTCCCTTTAAATGAGTTCCTTCCATAGAAATTTTCTTCCATCTGATGAAGACCTCTTGGAAGCCATGATCGAGGTGTGTCCCTTGACATGTGTTTCTTCTAGTTGGAAGCAATGAAATAGGTTTCGATGAGGATGGTTCTTTTACTGTTTCAACCTCGTTAAAAAATTATTTATGCAATGAGGATAGTTCTTTTACTGTATCAACCTCATTAAAAAATGAAACAAGTCACTCTGAGGAGAGTTCCTTTTACTGTGTCAACCTCATTAAAAAATGAAACAAGTTTCTATGAGGAGAGTTCCTTTTACCGTATTAACCTCATTAAAAAATTAAACAGGTTTCCATGAGGAGATTTCTTTTACTGTGTCAACCTCGTTAAAAAATGAAACATACCCGTGAGGAGAGTTCTTTTACTGTGTCAACCTCATTAAAAAATGAAACAAACCCATGAGGAGAGTTATTTTACAATGTCAACCTCGTTAAAAAATGAAACAGACCCATGAGGAGAGTTCTTTTACTGTGTCAACCTTGTTAAAAAAATGAAACAGACCCATGAGGAGAGTTATTTTACTGTGTCAACCTCGTTAAAAAATCAAATAGACCCATGAGGATGGTTCTTTTCCTTTGTCAACCTCGTTAAAAAAGGAAACATGTCTCCAAGAGGATAGTTCCTTGTACTGTGTCAACCTCGTTAGAAAATGAATCAAATAATGACCATAGTTCTTTTCATGCGTCAAACTCATTAAAAAATGAAACAAATACTCTCCTAATTGAGTCGAGTCTTTGATTATATCTCGTAAATGTTAAGTCAAGTCTTTCATCTGATCTCGTAAATGAACCTTCATTCCATCTAGCTATTAGTAACCAGTAGTCTACTTAGTTGAATGAAATGAAGCTTGGGGGGAATATGCTCTATAAAGTTATGCTTGGGGGGCTTTGAAACCAATATCAAGCACAATTTTACTACCTTTCAAGCTTGTGTAAAAATGAAACAATTATCAAGCACAGTTTTCTCTCTGTTTCAAGCTTGTGTAAAAATGAAATCACTCTCAAGCATAGTTATCTCTGTTTCAACCTTGTGTAAAAATGAAACCATTTTCAAGCATAGTTCTCTTTCTTTTTCAAGCTTGTGTAAAAAATGAAACAAACCCACTCTCAAGCATTGTTTTCCTACATTTCAAGCTTGTGTAAAAATGAAACTCACTCTCAAGCATAGTTTTCCTACGTTTCCAGCGTGTGTAAAAATGAAACCACTCTCAAGCATAGTTTTCCTACGTTTCAAGCTTATGTAAAAATGAAACCCTCTCAAGAAAATGTTTCTTTGTTTCAAGCTTGTGTAAAAATGAAACCTATCTCGAGTCCATTTCGGTTATTATTTTCAAGACTCATTAGACTCATGAAAATCTCGAGATTATTTTGCTATCTTTCATTCTCTTAAACCACATGAAAATGCCGAGTTCTTTCCGTCTTTTCCTGCTCGTACATTAAATTGAAAGTCAGCCAACTGAGTATACTTTTATCACTTTTTCGGACTCTTGAAAATTACAAAAAAGCGAAAACCCTGGAGTTCTCTTTTAAGCCCTTTTCAAACTCTCTAAACATGAAAATATTGCCAAGTACTTGACTATTTGAACTCGTTAAAGGAAATGAACAGTCGTCCCTTCAGTATAAGTTTACTCCTTTTCCGGACTAAAATGGATTAATTACGAAAATGGAATACGTTGACTAATCATGGTCAATAGAGTTCTCTCTTGTATTATTTTATCCTTTTTCAGACTTGAGAGACTAAATTTATAAAAAATAAAAACCATGGAGTTTTCTTAAGTTTTTCTTTTGACTCCCTAAAATTGAAAAAAAACTGAGTTTCTCTTATACTGGACTCGCTAAAAATTAACAGTAAAGGACCTGTCGATTACAAACAAGAACTAACCACTCCCTCTTCGGATTATATTTTAATACTAAGCTGGACTCATCGGAAGGATGAGCTTACACAACAAGAAAATGTTATCCTCCTCAAGCTTGTCAAAAATAAAGAGGTACTTGCCAGAAATGGTGGGGGAAAAAGAGAGAAAATGAATCCACTTGTCATACTTTGTTTTGAAAATTAGTCTACCACTCTTGAACACGACACTTTTGTCACACTCATACCTGCGTTGGGAAAATCCTTTGTCTAATATTTAATCAAACCACATTGAAAGTCTTCAGCTGGTTTCTGGGTATTAGCTTTAGTTCAATTGTCACCAAACCATCTGCAGTGTCGTTATGTGTTCAAGCGAACAATTTAAATAAACCATTCATTGCAAAAAAATTGTCTCCATTGGCATTCACCATCCCTTAGTTAGTCCTTGCTAAAATTTCTTCAAAACTTGATCTAATGGTTTCATGTCGTGGGCTTTCTTGCGACGGGTCAGTTTCTATCGACGACAACTCATCATCTAGAAAGTTGATCTACAATCCTATCAGTACCTTGGGATCCGCATACCTTAATGGCAGGATTTTTGCCTTCGACGATAGGTTGCATCATTGACCTTCGATCGAACGATTCTGTGAAATGTTCAACTTCAGATCACAAGTTCACATTTCATAGATTGTACTGAGTACTTTGAGAACCATTGCCATTATTGGTGGTTTCTCTCACAATTGTTAATGTTAGAAAATTATATATTATAGAGAAATTAAACACATAAAATATGCGAAAACAAAAACACATAAAAGACATAAAACCAGAGAGACATAGATATACATGGTTCACCCAGTTTGGGCTATGTCCACCCCGAACAACCAGTCCTTCCTTTCTATTATCCAGCAAAATAAAGAGACACAACCTACAGCAGATCCATTGTAATATCCTCTTTTCTCTCTCATAGTCTCCCTATTTGTTTCTCACTCTGAGAAAACACATAAAATCCACAACCGCAATGCAATGCCCTCATACAAGCGAGGGGTTTCCTTCTAGGGAAAAAAATCCTAAACTAAACATAACTTCTACCATCAGATCATTCGCCTAATGAACGGCCTAGATTGACTAGAAATTACTATACTTTTATAAGGCAATTTTACATTTGTTTTTAGCTTCGAGGGTGCTGCCCCCGAAACCCCGCGCCAGGGGGGGCTCCTTAAAGTCACAGCCACCCCACCCTGGACCCCCAAGGAAGTGTTTAATTATGGGTGGAATTGTCGCCCCATTAAGGTACAAGGGTCCAATGCTGTGATACAAAATAAACAAGAAAATCAGGCTCCACACCCAACAATCTCCCACTTGGAGAGTGATTGTAGCAATTACACCGCTGCTTTATTTGCTGGACAATGGCTCCTCTTTATACCTAGCTATTTCTCATCTTCATCGTCATCCTTGAATACCAATTGGAACTGAGAATAACCTCAGTTTCTCCTTGGTTACAACTTTTGTTAGCATATCTGCAGGATTCTGGCTAGTGTGTATCTTTTCCAGCTTCAAAAATCCATCCTCAAATACTGACCGTATGAAATTGTACTTGAGCTGTATGTGTTTAGTCCTGGAATGAAATGTTGAGTTCTTTGCAAGATGAATGGAATTTTGGCTATCACTATATAGCGTGCCCATATCATGCTTCTTACCCAATTCATCCATAAACCTTTGTAACCAAATCATTTCTTTACTAGCCTCTGTAGCAGGAACACACTCGGCTTCTGTTCTTGAAAGTGCAACAACACTTTGGATTTTTGAAACCCAACTGACAGTTGTTCCACCTACAGTAAATACATATCCTCTAGTGCTCCTCCTGTTATCTATGTCACCTTCCATATCTGCATCAACATATCTCTATAGAGCAATGTTTGAACCACCAAAGCATAATGCTTGATTTGTGGTACCTCTCAAATATCTGAGAATCCATTTTACTGCCATCCAATGTTCTTTTCCTGGATTTTTCATGTACCTTCTTAAAAATCTCACTACATGTGCAATATCAGTCCTTGTGCAGACCATTGCATACATTAAGCTTCCAACTTCTGATGGATATGGAACTTTAAACATATAGTCCATTTCTTCTTGGGTCTTGGGGCACATCTCCTTACTAAGTTTTAAATGGATAGCAAAAGGTGTACTAATTGGTTTTTCATTCTACATATTAGATCTTTTCAACACCGTTTGTATGTACTAATTCTGAGACAGTGTTAATTTGCGACTTTTCCTGTCTCTAGTTATTCTCATACCAAGGATTTGTTTTGCAGCTCCCAAATCATTCATTGAAAATGAATTTGCCAATTTTTTTTTGAGCACATTTATTTCCTGCATGTTAGACCCTACAACAAGCATGTCATCTATATATAATAACAATATAATATAGCTGCCATCATTTTTCCTTTTCAAATAAACACAATGATCAGAGTGACATCTAGTATAACCTTGTTCAGACATAAACTTGTCAAATTTTAGATACCACTGCCTTGGAGCCCATTTTAAGCCATACAAGCTCTTCTTTAAATTGCACACTAAATTTTCTTTCCCTTTGACCTCATATCCTTCTGGTTGCTGCATATAGATCTCTTCCTCCAAATCTCCATGGATAAATGTTGTCTTTACATCTAACTGTTCAAGATGTAAATATTCCACTGCTACAAGACTTAAAATAGTTCTGATTGAAGTCATCTTAACAACAGGAGAAAATATTTCATCAAAATCAATACCTTTCTTTTGTGCAACCCCCTTCACCACATGTCTAGCTTTGTACCTTTGTTTTCCTTCATCTTCTTCCTTCAGCCTGTAAACACATTTATTCTGCAATGTAGTTTTACCTGCAGGTAACTTGACTAAGTCCTAAGTCTGGTTATGCATTAACGATTCCAACTCTTCTTCCATGGCTAACTCCCAATTCTTCCTACTTTCAACCTGCATTGCTTCTTCATAACATTTGGGTTCACCAGAATCAGTCAGCAATAAATAATATAATGACGGAGAGTATCATTCAGGGGGTCTACTTATCCTGGTAGATCTTCTAACACCACTTTCAAGTCTTTGAGGTGCATGTTGCTGTTGTGGTGGTTGATTTTGTTGTGGCTATTGATTATTATTATTTTCAGGCACCGTTACTTTTTCTGTAATCTCATCAAGAACTGTGTGTTATTTGTTTTCTTTTTCCTGTTTATTTTCCTGCAACTGATTCTTATACAATACCTTTTCATTGAATATTATATCTCTTCTCCTAATGATATTGTTATTTTCATAATCATATAAGCAATAACCAAAATCATTAACACCATATCCAATAAAGTTACATTTCGTTGATTTTTCCTCAAGCTTTGTTCTATTTTCTTTATTAATATGGGCAAAGGCCTCAAGGCCAAAAGGCTTTAAAAAAGAGTAGTTTACCTTTTTACTTGTCCATGCTTCCTCTGGAATACCACCATCCAAGGAACTTGAAGGCCCTCTGTTTATTAGATAAACAATAGTATCTACAGCATCTGCCCAAAATTTTAAAGGCAATCCTTCATGCAATCTCATGCACCTTGCACGCTCCATGATTGTTCTATTCATCCTTTCTGACACACCATTTTCTTGTGGTGTTCTTGCAACTGTCTTCTCTCTGTGAATTCCATGATCTGAACAATACCTATCAAACTCTTTCTGCAATATTCACCTCCATTATCTGATCTGAGAGACTTCAACTTCTTTCTTGTCTCAATCTCAACCAAATCTTTCCATTTCTTGAAAGTATCAAATATACCAGATTTATTCTAAATACAATAAATCCAAGTTTTTATAGTTGCATCATAAATAAAAGTAACATAATAACAAGAGCCACCAAGAGATGATACCTGAGCAGGTCCCCATACATATGTATGCACAAGCTCTAATTTTTTCGCTCTTCTTTTCTTTCCCAACTCTGAGAAATCTAACTCTCTTCTATTTTACAAAAATGCAATTCTCACAGAAATCCAAATCAACATTCTTCAAATCCGGCAAAACATTTCTTGAGTGAAGAATCTTCATTCCCTTCTCACTCATGTGTCCGAGCCAATGATGCCATAATGTTGCATATTCTCCTCTGGAAGTTAAAGAATTAACAAAGTTAGAAATACCATTACATAAATACAATGTACCAACCTTTTTTCCTTTTTCTATTACCAACACTCCTTTGGTGACCTTCCAAGTTTTATTTGTTAAAGTTGTCACACAACCTTCACTGCTTAACTGCCCTATTGAACTCAGATTTTTCTTCAGATCTGGAACACGCCTTACCTCCTTTAATAGCCAATGGTTTTCATTCTATTGTTTTACAAGAAACTTACCCATTCCAAAAATTTTACAAGGTTTATCATCACCCAAATGGACTTGTCCAAAATCTCCTTGAACATATTCATGAAAATCTTTCTTATCAGGCGTGGCATGGAATGAGGCCCCTGAATCTACAACCCAATAATCAGTAACATTTTCAAAAGAAAGAATCAAAGCATCTTGTAACACATCACCTGTCACATTTTCTTCATGATTGTTTTCTTGTTGTGTCTCTCCTTCTTTTCCCTTCCGAGATCTACAGTCTTTCTTTAGGTGTCCTTTATTTCCGCATTTCTAGCACACTATCCCTGATCTGGACTTGGATCTTCCTTTCCTTGATTTACTCCGATATCCTAATCTCTTTCCTCTTTCCATTCTTCTTCCCCTAGACTCTGCATTCAAAGCATTACCCGATGTCTCACCGGAGCTTTTCCATCGCATTTCCTCGCTAGGGATAGCACCAACAACATCATCAAAATTTAAAGTACTAGATCCAAAGACAGAGTTACTAATGGCCATAACTAAACCATTCCAGCTTTCTAGCAATGAGCACAGAAATAAAAGAGCCCTAACTTCATCATCAAAGTTTACCCCTACAGAACTTAACTGACTGGTTACTGTATTAAAATCATTTAAATGGTCTGGAATAGATCCCCCTTCCGAAATCTTCATATTAAATAAACGTTTCATAAGAAATACCTTGTTTGAGGCTGAGGTTTTTTCATATAGTTTTGCCAACGGCTTAATCAAACCCTTTGTTGTTGTTTCCTTCAAAATATTTAAGACCACCGACGTCGCGAGGCACAACCGTACTATTTCAAGTGCCTTTCTATCGAGAATCTCCCATTCTACATCTATCATATTCGTCATCTTCTTTGTTTTTCCGCTCAATGGTAGGTACAGATATTTCTAATACAAATAGTCTTCCATATTCATCTTCCACAGTGAGAAATTTTGGACGTTAAATTTCTTGATGCTAAACTTACCATCTTCCGCCATTTCTCCCACTCGAACCAGGAAGCCTTCTTTCCTACAAGTTTATCAGCCAAATAGACCTTCCGCTTTGATACCAATTGTTAGAAAATTATATATTACAGAGAAATGAAACACATAAAATATGTGAAAACACAAGCACATAAAGCACATAAAACCAGAGAGACACAGATATACGTGGTTCACAGTCTCCCTATTTGTTTCTTGCTCTTAGAATACACATATAATCCACAGCCACAATAAAATGCCCTCATACAGGCAGTGTTTAATTACGGGTGGCATTGCCACCCCATTAAGGTATAGGGCTCCAATGTTTTGATACAAAATAAACAAGATAATCATGTTGCACACCCCACAATTAACAGTTCACATCATTGACTCGTAATCAAGTGGTTTCTACCATGTTCGAATTCGACACAATAAATCGCATGGATAGAATCGTACTAGTTTGAGAAGCGAAAATCAAGGCCCTAGATCTATTTTCCACCATACAATATGCGAGGAGTTCTATTATTCATCATTTAGTAGACTACTCATAACAGATGGTTGCATCCATGCTATGTCTATTACTTCATGTAATTCTAAAATCATTTCCATATCAGAACATGTAGTTATTTTTAATCTGAGTATGGGAATGTCGACCTCAGCTATTATATATATATATATATATATATATATATATATATATATATATATATATATATATACTTGCACTGAATTTTTTTCCAGGATTCAATCGGTGTGCCGACAGCCCGATCCTCAAAATGATAAAGTACTTCACCCTTCAGAATTATTCAAAAAAAACTCTTCAGACTTCGCACTTTAAGGGGAAATCTATTACAGTGAAATTTGTCACCATGACATTGAGCTATATCTATGGGTTCATCATTACCTATTTATTACTTCCTTAGAAGTCTAAAAACATAAATTTCCCAAATCAAGTTGTGGAATTCGAGAAAAGCTCTTAAAAATCCTAAAAAGCCTAACTCCGCACTTTTCCTAGTCATTCCCTGCGGTACCACAACTAATTTCTATAAAAAATACAGCACATCCCGCACATAAATCTCATTAAATTTTCGGACCCCAGTAAAAGGTAAAATAAAGAGAAAAGTAAGTTTTAGAAGCCCAACTAGTCAAATATTCTCCGAGTTGGGGCCTTCTAGAAGTGTTATCTGGTCGAGCTTCGCCCCTTCCATTCATGAACCTTTATCCCTTCATAAATTGAGTAATCCATTGGTTTTTGGAGCTCAAATCCCATGATGAGAGGGCTTTATCCCTTCCTTTTTGGATTTGAAACTACCTCTCTTTTGCTATAAATTAAGACCAAGTTTCAGTCTCAAGGGTACGTATACTGTAGCTTGTAGAAGAGAATTTTTGAAGAAATTATACTCTCCACATTTGGCATCATTGGCATGAGAGAGATTACATACTCATAGCCATAGTCTTATGTTGATTTAGAGAGTTGGAGTCTTGTCAAACTGAGGAAAACAGCTGTTTGGGATCCCGGAAGAACCTGTACAAACATCAAGGCATCAAGGTTGTAAGGTTTCTTCTTTTTATTCAAAGTTAATACAAATGGATTCTATTTTCTCATTGAATTGTTCATCTATCTTTTGAATACTTTAATTCTTGGATTCTTTGATCACTAAGATAGATTATTGCTTTTGAATTATCATATGTTGTAGATGCTTTTGATCTTGTTTGCTTGTCTTTGATTGCAGATCTTACATACTGGATCGATACCTTTTGGAATGACTGGATTGAAGACCGAGTAAGCGTTGGAATTCAAGTAGGAGCATCTCTCCATAGTTAATTGGTAATTCTTAAGCAAAATATTCTAGGGAAAATGGTCTACATCTGTCTGTTTGTTTCTATATATCCTTAGGATACTAGGGATATCGCTCTTGTCCGCAAGAGGGATTTTTCTTCCTATCTTAGTGATCAAGGAATCGAAGAATTAAATTATTCAAAAGATATATGAACAACTCAATGAGAAAATAGAATCCATTTTTATTAACTTTGAATAAAAAGAAAAAACCTTGCAACCTTGACGCCTTGATGTTTGTACAGGTTCTCCCGGGGTCCCAAACAGTCATTTTCCTCAGTTTGACAAGACTCCAAATATTTAAATCAACATAATACTATGGCTATGAGTATGTAATCTCTTTCATGCCAATGATGCCAAATGTGGAGAGTATAATTTCTTCAGCAACTCTCTTATACAAGCTACAGTCTACATACAATTGAGACTGAAACTTGGTCTCAATTTATAGCAAAAGAGAGGTAGTTTCAGCTCCAAAAAGGAAGGGATAAAGCCCTCTCATCATGGGATTTCAGCTCCAAAAACCAAGGAATTACTCCATTTATGAAGGGATAAAGGTTCATGAATGGAAGGGGTGAAGCTCGACCAGATAACGCTTCTAGAAGGCCCCAACTAGGAGAATATTCGACGAGTTGGGCTTCTAGAACTCACTTTTCTCTTTATTTTACCTTTTACGGGTGTCTGCAGTTTTAATGATCTTTATGTGCAGGATGTGCTGCATTTTTTATAGCAATTAGCTGTGGTGCCGCAGGGAATGACTAGGAAAAGTGCAGAGTTAGGATTTTTAGGATTTTTAAGAGCTTTTCTCTAGTTCCAAGACTTGATTTGGGAACTTTATGTTTTTAGACTTCTAAGGAAGCAATAAATAGGTAATGATGAACCCATATATAAAACTCAATTTCATGGTGAAAATTTTCAGTAGGAATTGGGGGAAACATGTAGGAATTGGCCGCCAAAGAAAGGGAAAAAAATAATTCAAATTTCAAGAGTAGCAGATATAGTAATTTTAAAAATGATGCAAGAAGTTTAGCAAGAAGGAAATATGGAAGAAATCAATAGAAGTCAAAATGGCCTACAGAGGAGCGACCCACAGAAGCTTTCAATAGACCAGAGCATGGGAAAACCCAGAAGCCACCTCTGCAATATTGGGGATGCAGTGAGGAACATCATTATAAGAATTTTCCTCATCGCAGGAGAAGTGAAACAATAACCAACCTGTAAGAAGCTTCTACGATGGGGGACGTTTCTCGAAATATACCAAGAATTAACGCAACCCTTGAAGACCAGAAATAATATTATCACCCAACCATGATTGAACTTGAAGGTAAGATATTTTCCCAAACTGTTTCTATTCAGGTTGACCCTGGTGCCATTTTAAGCTATGGAAACCCCGAGATAGTTGAAAAGTGTAGCTTGTAGAGCTAGAAATTTAAGAGTCCGTAGATGGTACAATTAGTCACTAGGGCGAAGAGAAGAGTTAACGCTAAAGTCTTGAATTGTCCCTTAGAAGTTGGAAATCAATAGTTAGAGGTGGAATTAAATATTTTACCCTTGGGTTCCTATGATATACTATAGGGAATGGACTGGATAGAGGGGCACTCTCTATTAGACTATAAAGAAAATATTATTTATTTCAAGGCTGAAGACAGGACATGCCAGGAGTTGCAAGGAATCAAGAAACCAATGCAATTGCATCCTATCACAACATCCCTTCTGGGTAAATGCATTAGAAAGGGATGCTAGATTTATGCTATCCAAGTGGGATTCACAAATTCTAAGGATAAGACCCCCATGCTGGAAAGTATACCCGTGGTACAAGAATTTATGGATGTGTTTGCAAAAATTATAATAGGACTACCTCCAAAGAGGGATATAGATTTCACTATTGAATTAATGCTCAAGACACCACCGGTGTCACGAGCACCATATCGAATGAGTGTACTCGAGATTATAGAATTGAAAATGCAATTACAAGAATTGGTGGATACGGGATATATTCGACCTATTGTATCCCCTTAGGGAGAACCAATGTTGTTCACGAGAAAAAAAGATGGAACAATGTGAATATGCATGGAATAGAGACATCTTAATAAATTGACAGTTATGAATAAGTGGATGTTGCCAGGAATAGATGATCTTTTCAGTGAGGTGAAGGGGGTGACTGTATTTTCAAAAATAGTTTTATGATCTGGTTACCACCAAATTCAGATATAAGATGAAGAAATCTACAAAACATATTTACGAACTCGATATGGGCACTATGATTTTTTGGGTTTTCCATTTGGATTAACCAATGCAACAACAACGTTCATGAGTCTGATGCATGGCATATTTCATCCGTTTTTGGACAAGTTTGTTATGATATTTATTAATGATATATTAATTTACTAAAATAACATGGAAGAACATAAGGAACACTTAAGGCAAGTATTGAAAATGTTGATGGAGCATCAAATGTATGCCAAATTCAGCAAGTGTGAATTTTACATAGAGAAAATCCAATATTTCAGCCATGTAATTTCCGTTGAAGGCATAGCAGTGGATCCTAAAAAAATAAAGACTATTATGGAATGCAGGGTGACCAAAAACATAGCAAACATCCATTCTTTTATTGGATTGGCCAGAGATTCTAAAAAAAATCTTTTCCTATTACCTCTCTACAACGAAAGCGACAGATGTTTAAATGGACCAACGAATGCTAGAATAGTTTTGAGCGGTTAAATCGATTGCTGACTACTCCCCCTATATTGAGGGTAGCTGAACCAAACAAGGAATTTGAAGTATGCACCGATGCATGCAAGGAAGGAATAGGAGAAATATTGTCTCAAGACAGAAGGTTCATTGCATATGAGTTAAGGAAGCTAAAATGTGATGAACAACATTACTCTGCTTATGATCTAGAATTGAAAGCAATAGTGCAAGCGCTCAAGGTGTGGAGAAATTACTTGTTGGGAAAAAGGTTTGCGTTAAATATAGATCACATGAGCATGACTAACTACATTAAACAGCTGATTTGAATGCTAACCAAGCAGGGTGGAATGCATTCCTAAGCGAATTTGATTTCGAGATTAAGCATGTTAAAGGTAAGGAAAATCATGTTGCCAGTGCCTTAAGGAAATTACAATATGTATATGAAATCTACTTTAATCAAGTGGAATTTAAGTTCCAGGAGTAGGTAAGAGAAGCAATAGAGAGGGATCCTGAATATCAATTTTTATGGCAGCAAGAAAATGAAGAAGAAAATCAGAAAAAGAAATCAGATTATAAGATTAAAAGTGAGCAAATTTTTACTTTTATAGGAAAGATATAAATCCCAAATCATATGAGTTTAAAAGAATTGATCATGGATGAATATCGTTGAAGTACTTATTCTAGATACCCTGGTTACTAGAGAATGCTGACAAAAATTAGGAAAGCTTACTTTTGGCCTGGTATGCGGAAACATATTTCTGAATACTTGACTAAATGTATGGAATGCGAACAGGTCAAGGTGGAGAATCAACATCCAGCGGGATTGTTGCAACCTATACCTGTACCAGCATGGAAATGGGAGGTCATATCGTTGGATTTTATTACTGGTTTACCAAGATCGAAGAAACATAATGACTCTATAATGGTGGTCATAGATAGGGTGAGCAAAGAAACTCATTTTATTCCAGTACAGTCCAATTACAAAATTCTGAAGATTGCAGACATTTTCATGAGGGAAGTGTTTAGGTTGCATGGTATTCTGAAAAAATTCATCTCAGATCGATATCTAAAGTTTACTTGGGCCTTTTGGAAATCATTTTTCACTAGTTTGGGCGCAAAAATAAAATTTATCACAACATATAATCCAAATATGGATGGAAAAACTGAGAGGGTGAATCAAATCTTCGAGGATATGATGTGCATGTACATAATTCAACAACCGATGAGGCGAGAAGAATATTTACATCTAGTAGAATTCACATACAGCAATGGATATCAGGAATCTCTTAAGTTGAGCCCCTTTAAGGCCTTATATGGGAGACAGTGCTAAACGACCTTTAACAGGAGCAATCCTGAAACCAAACTAATGCTTTATTTGGAAATATTGGATAAAATGTAACAATAAGTAAGGAAGATTTGATAGAATATAAAAATCCCTGAAGACCGTCAAAAGGTTTATGCAGACGCAAAGAGAATATATCAGGAGTTTGAAGTGGGTGATAATGTGTATGTGAGAATTAGGCCCAAGAAAATCACCTTAAGGTGGACTTCGTGTGCCAAGCTGGCTCCTAGGTTGAGCAGACCTTTCCAGATCTTGGAAAGAGTAGGACTGATTGCCTATTGATTGGCATTACAAAGTCACATATGGGTGCACAATGCATTTCATGTATCAATATTGAAATGATATGTGCATGATCTGAAGCATGTAATACATTGGAAAAATATCCAGGTAGGAATAAAATTGAGTACTATACCCCAAAAGGAGGAAAATATTATACTAAATAACTTAAGGCTTTGTTGATTGCAGATCGAACCAGATGGAAAATTTCTAGTAGAACATCAACGTTTCTCGAGCAGAGAGAAATAACGCTCCAGATGTGAGCCATCACCCAAGTTAAAGTGCAATGGAAGCACTTTAGCCCAGAGGAGGCTACATGGGAAGATGAAGGATTTGTGCGTGAGGTATACCCAAAACTACTTGTTGATATGGAATAGAACACAGAGGATGGTGTTTACTTCCAATGGGGGAAGCTGTAACACCTGGATTTAATCCTTAAATTGTTTAAAAAATTAGGATTATGCATTTAATTTTTAAATGGGATTAACCAGTAAAGTTGTTCTAGTGATGAACATGATTTTTTTTTTTTATAAATAAAGTATTATCTATGGAATGGTTTCCATAAAGTTGATGGTAAAGTATTCCAATATTCCAGAGTAGTTGGGAAAAAGAAATTAAAGACATTTACCTTTTTCTTTGAGGATAAATATGAAATCCCAGTGAGGAAAAGGGGTTTTCTTAAATAAGAGGAGAGCCAAGTGGTTTCAGGGTGAGAGTAATCAAGAGCTAGTTCGAGCCAGTGGAGATCTACAACATGAATATTGAGGATAATAGTAGACAGGGGGTCTTGAGATCTACTCCAGAAATGCTACTATCTAAGTCCTACTTTGATGCGGAGAACGGGGGTAGTTGCAGACGTAATTGCCTCTATCATGGTTGGGAGGGTATCATCAGCTTACTAAATTGAGATGAGTAACTTAACTTGGTGTTAATAAAGACAACAATGTCTTGATGTGATTACTAGTTAGATAAATGATCTCTCTGTGTAACTGTGAAAATTGATAGCAGCAGATCCTAACTATGCATTATCTTCATTAGATAGAATAAATAATTGTATACAATAGTGAAATGAAATTATTTAATTTTGTCCCGACAAGATAGTTTATTTTCTACACAACATATTGAATGTATTGTTAGAGGAAATGATATTTGTATAAGTGTAGATTAAGTTTAAGGTAGTAATCAGAATAAAATGGTAGAACTAGGACAGACTATGGAGGGGACTGTTAGTATATTCGAGGTTGGGACCCCATAATGTACAATTTTTTTCCCTCTTCTAGAAAAGTAACTATACTCGGACTACGAATTTACAAAAGTAACCGAGATATAAATATGGACTGGACATAAACCCCTAAACAGTAACAAAGAAATACTATCTATCGAGAAAAAAGACAGATTGATTAAAAGACAACTATTTAATAAACGAAATTAACTAATAATTTGGTACTGTAAACAACAAGCCCGTTTTAAGGGTATATGAAATATATGAAAGAGAAACCCCAGCAATCAAAAGATAATTATAGAATATTCTATTATCAAGAAATAAACTCATAAGTAGTCCATTAAATTGATGGAGAAATAATAAGAGTTGTTAGCCCCCTATGAAATCCTTGACAAGCAAGCTGGGGGCTACTCTGTTTTGAAGCCTTCAAGGGATGCCTTTTCCCTGAAAACCCATCATCCTTGAAGTCTCTTAGTGCTTTGCCTAATATGTTTTCTCTCTGCTGGTTCATCCCTCAAAAGACCTACTATTACCCTCTGTCCCCTACCAATTCCACATTTTTCCCCTTTCACTCCCCTTTGGCAAAGTCCCCTTGTTTCCCCCCATTTCTCCCCTATCAATCCTCTAAAACCCCTCTTTTCCCCCTTTAATTTCCCTATTAACCCCCTAAATCCCCTCTAAAAATCCCTACACCCTTTGTTTCCCCAAATTCCCCCTCCATCTCCCTATCGTTACCCTTTGGGCCTCAAAATACATTGAAAATGGGTTAAAAACCCACTTCCGGCCTTATAATAGGCCTCAGCCCCTTCTCCTCCAGCCCCGCGCCTGTTTCACTCCATGTAACCCGACGCCGTGACCAAAGCGCTTACCCCTGCGGAGGCTTTCTCTATCCGTAGGGTCAAACCATGGTACCCCCCGCAGTTGACTCCTTGGGATGTGTGAAGACTTAATCTAACTGTTGTCATTCATTGTGGGGGGTCACCCCAACAGCCTTGTGTCCGTACACCCGTGCCCCCAGCAGTTCATCTCCACTGTCCATTTTAATCCACGAAATCAACGGTCCGCAGTTAATCCATATCGGGTATGTTTTGAACTGTTGATCTGTACAGATCAACGGTCCGGAGCGTGCCCACCGTTGTGGTCCCCATCGTGCGCCATACCATAAAACAACCTGGTTTATCACGCACCGCTTATGCGCGGTGGGCAGTTTTCCCTGATCGGCCCGCGATTCCATACATCGCGTGACACGCGTCCTCTTGTACAATTTCAAAACCGTCATTCTCGCCCGTTAACTCCATCCATCGTTCGTTATTGTTCGGACACGGATGCCCAGCGAAATTGCCGTGGACCGTCCAATCTGGGGCAGTCCATCCGACGGCTATCGCTAGTCAAAGATGCACGATGGTTAATTCAGTTGCACATGCGATAGCACAGGTCCTGGCCCGCCATTCGTCGTCCCCCGCCGTTGATCTCCGCAACGATTGACGGTCCGGATTCGTCCCTCCGCTGTTGACTGTTCCACTGTCCCCCGGTCCCACCACGTCATCTCCACGTGCACCCTCCATACACACGCCCATTCCATTACATATATTGGTTCATTTTCATGCTTTTTAATGTTTTTCATTCGTTTTCCGCTCTGCAGACCACCAACCTCCACCAGAGCGATTTTCCATTGTTCCTTTGCATTTCTTCCGCCATGTCACCGATTGCAAGGTCATTTCCTCCATCCACACTGCATCCATTGCCCCCGTCCATGATTTTCTTCACAGGTTTCATGTTTTTGCAGGGTTATCAGAGGTAGAAAACTGCCATGATGCATACGTACTTCTTTTATGGCGTGTGGCGCAGACAAAGAGCTGGTATGGAAACTGGTACTCCAGGGAAATGTCAAGAAAGGTGGCGGAGGTAAATTTCATCAAAGGACAGGTTTTGAAAATCCGCAACCCTATCCGGCGCCATTAAAGCTCAAATCTTGCAGAATCGAGACATTTATGGAGCAGTAGTAAAACCAGCCTATGATTATAGTTCTCAGTGCTCAGGACTGAAGATTTGGATCCTTAATGCAGTAGTTTAAAAGGCAAAGCACCATTTTGAAAACCTCGAAGATCAATCAGAAGTGTTATGCATGAGAAACCGTACCACCAGGGTTTTCTACAGCAGCAGAATGTTTTTTCTTCAATCAGAGGACAAAGTGCCCATACAGTCTTTACTATACATCGTGTTCTAGAGAATTTTCTGCCCAGACAACAGTCCTACATGATCAGAAAGCATTGGTGACTCAAGTAGGGTAGACCTCACTATTTCTTATTTTATTATTTCGCCAATAGTACGCACAGTACTGTAGTCAGAACACTTGAGCCATATTAGAGAAAAATGCAGAGATTTAAAACAGGATGGGTTTTGGCCCTCTATTATTTTCTGTGTTTAATGTTACATTTAGTGTTCACCTACCTCCTCAGTCGATCTTCTATTCATCCTCTGCTATAAAACGCAGTAGGAAATTATTGTAATGGTTGTTGATGAGATATCAGAGAAAGGCAAGTATTTTCCTCTTGAGACAAGTTCTCTGTGTAATATTGTAAGATAGGCTGAGATTCGATGTATTCAAACTGAATGTTCAGGCTGTGGGCAATGATGTACCTGATTGGTGTTGTTTTTAATATGACAAGCATGTTTCTTTGGATCTTGATCTAAAGTAGCTGGTGATGTTTTCCTATCTCTATGTTTGATTTCATTTCATTCCATTTCTCCTGGCTCGCATCAGAAGTTTGGCATAAGATTTAGCCTTGATAGGTACCTTATGTTGCTGCTCTCCCAACCTTTTATGTTTTCTACTTATATGTGTATCTGAATATTGATTTCGATTGATTTAACAAGTGTAGTGGATGTCATTTCCTACTCTCTAATGTATGAATTGAAGAAATCTATGTTTATATGTTTTTGCTAGGATTTAGTTGGATGAGTTGAGAACACTGAGAGGTCTAGAACCCTGTCTCCGCCTCACTAGGATCTTTCCATCTCAATTAAGCCTTCCTAAGATCCCTTGTATTGCCTCTCATTTTGTCCAAGCAGGTCTGGAGTTAAATGACCTCTGACCTGATCTATAGACAGAATTGGATGGTTCTCCTCCTTTCAGTTTCAGTCCTTAATGTCCCATTCCAAATATCATCTTTAAGATCCAAATGCTCTAGATGACTATCCCAACTGAACGTTTGCACATTGAACACAAGTAAATCCTTTCTTGACTCCATTGCCCAATAGCCTTGATGTTCTTTGAGTTATCTTCCTCTGCCTAATTTCCTCTTTGCTCGTCCTTGTCTTATATTGGACTCTTCTTTCCTGATTCCCAACAACCAAACATAAACAAACAAACGAACCTTGTGCATATAACTAGCCTAAAATCATAACTTAGAGCCTCAAAGACATACACTTTGACACATATAGAGAGATCCCTCTCTGGACCTAGGAGGGCTAGATCCTAAGGTCTGAAAGTGGTTCTATGTTGTCTCATCTTTTGGTCTTTCCAACCTGGCCAAAACATGGGAACCCCAACATAATGGCGACTCCGCTGGGGACCTTCTGAGTTTGTCTCGCTTTGCTACACCACAAACTCTCAAAAAACCCAGAATCTCTGGTTAGGTTGGTAGTTAAACATTCCCATTCACACATCAACCTCTATACTATTTTTTGTGTTCTCCCATACTCTTATACAGAGCCTGGAAAGGGCCAGGTAGCCTCCGGATCTCATCCTCTTCCAGAGGTGACATATCCGGTAAATGCCCTCCCAGTCGATCTCTGGTTAGAGTTAGTTGTGTTCTAAGGTTATCCTTGAAAGGTGATAGTGACTGAGCACTGTGGTGGACAGTGTGACCCCTTAGACATATCCTAAAACTTCCACCTGGCGACTCCATAGTTCTTAAAAGATCAAAGACTCCACTGGTGATCAGTAGGCCTGCTGGTTATCTTGGTTTCACATAAGACTCCACTGGGGGACCTGCCTTCATAACAACAGCAACCACGACAGAAGTAACGAGTAGGGTTAAGCTGCTCGGTTAGGAACCACCATTCTGGCTTCAAGGACCATCTATACAAGAGCTTGCCCTGACCTGAACCCACCTGAAATAGTTGATAACCCTGAAAGTATCCTCCAAAAATCTCCTTCACCTATAAGATCAACTGTTTCTAGTCACATTCATAGAGCTAATTCTGCACCAGAAGACCTAGCAGCTCTATCACTTTTCCCCCCTGACCTAGACCTACCTAATAGGCTACCAAGAACTAGGTCATTCAATCATCTAGACCAGCCAGACCTTGAGTTTCACAGTTCACCATCTCACAGTGGTCAACACACTAGGGACAGAGGAACCCCTCCATCTACACCACCTGATACCCACTTCATTCAAAACTTGGGGCTCTCCCACCCTAGATCTGTTCAACAGACTTCTGCTGGTCCTAATATCCCTGTTATCCACATACCAGCTACTCAAGCCAACCCTATACCTCATCAGATCATCATGGCAGCCTGGTATGCACCCTTGATGTTACCTCAACCTCTAGTGCCTCTACCCAATGAATATCAATCAAAAATCCCACACTTCACTACTAAAGAATCAATCACGGCTCAGCAGCATGTAGATAAAATGGAAGACTCCTTCGGCTATATGGAAATTGATGAAGAAACAATCAAAATGAGAATCTTTGCCCAAAGCTTAGGGGGTGATGTAAAGAAATGGTTTAAAATCTTACCTCCTGGTAGTATCCAAGATCTCCCTGCATTATATCAGACATTCATAAACAAATGGGAAGTTAGGGAAAACCCTCGCCAGCTCCTAGCAGACTACATGACCCTTAAGAGAAACGTGGGAGAGATTGTTCATGATTACACCACTAGATTCAACAGCATTTACAATGCTCTTCCTCCACACATGAAACCTCCACAAGGTATGGCCTTGGCCAAATACCCTGATGGGTTTGATGCTGACATGGCCTATGAGCTGAGGGATAAAGAGTACGCCACATTAGAAGACATGCAGAAAGGAGCTATAACTATAGAGGCAAACCTGATTGAGAAAAGAGCAAGACTGAGAGCTGAGAAGAGGGTAACATATAGGGATGACACTGTAGCTTCCACTTCAGACCCAAATTATGATAGACTATCTAAAAACGTGGAAAGACTGCAGAAAATGATGGAGAAAATGGTTGTCACGGTCAGTAACCAAAACAGAAACCAGAACCAAAATCAGAACCAGAACTTTAGAAGGAACAACAATTCTCCCAACAAACAAAAAGAATCAAATCAACAAGTTATTCCCCCGTTCCAAAACTTCCTGGATGAGGATGAGGGAATCATAGAGGAGTCTAAAGGGAATACAATAAACATGTTTGAAACAGAAGACTCAGTCCTTAACTTTGATTCAGGGGAATATCAACCCTCACCTTCATACTGGGATGAGGAGTGGTTGGAATCTGAGGATTACATGTTGGGATTTGAAAACGCTATGATGCAGGTCAGAGAACAGTATGAACTTAGGAGCAAAAAGAACCAAGACAATTCCAAAGCCAAGACTCCTGTGGTTGCAATCAAGAAAAGACCTGAGAAAACTTCTAAAGCATTTGTTGTAAATAGCAAATCAGCGGTTGAAAGTTCTGGGAAAAACAAAGAGAAAGACAACCAAGACACAGAAAAAAAAATCCAACCAATCAGCAGCACTAGCACTACAATTAGTGTTCCTGATAAAACGATTCCTGACCCTGTACATAGTGAGAAATCACAAACTGATTCAGCTACTAAGGTAGTAGCAAATAAAATAGAGTTAAGCACTCCAAAGAGCCAGTCCACTTTCAATTTGGAAAGTGAGATTGCAAAGATTAAAATCATTGTACCATTATCTGAGTTGGCCACTCAGGATGTATATAAAGGCCAAATTTTGAAAGCATTAAATCTAGGAGAAAACAACGATACTGTAAATCTGAATGATGATCAACCTGCCCTCCTGTTTGGTCCAAAGATTGAGGGAAAGTTTCAGGAAGGGGTAGTTCCACCTTATTATATCAGTCTCAACATTCATGACAAAATACTCCACAATGCCATGCATGATTCTGTATCATCACACAATTTAATGCCTAAGGTGGTGATGGAAAGATTAGGCCTAGAGATAACCCGTCCTTACAAAGAGTGGTATTCGTTTGACTCTAGCAGAGTAAAATGCCTAGGTCTAATCAAAGACTTTTGTGTAAGCCTCACCCAGATTCCTGCCAAGTGTATGGTCATGGATGTTGTGGTGGCAGATCTGCCACCTAAGTATGGCATGCTGCTATCTAGATCATGGGGAGCCAAGCTGCAAGGAACAATGCAGATGGATGGCTCATATGCCACTATCCCTATATTTTTCCAACTTAGAAGACTTTATAGAGAGTCCCAGATGAAATTTCTAGTCAGTAGCCCCGAGAAACCTGAAAATTCACCATTATACTCTGTACACACAGACCTGGATTCTTTCATTCTTTACAACGACCCATCCTGAGGAGAGCCAGCATCAGAAAATAGAAATACAAACAATAACCTAGAGCCCATGGACTTCAACATAATGGCTACCCTAGAGGAATACGATGAAGAAAACCATGGGCAGGGTTCTGAAAACGAAACTCTGAGTGAACCAAAAACAGAAACCGAACGTAAACTGCAAGATAGCCAACTCTCTGAGCTCCACACATGTCATGAAGAACGAAACAACCCGCAGCCTAGTACAAACCCTGTAATGCAACACAATGGTGAACCCAACTGTAGGGAAGGAAAGAATGAAGAAACGGAAAATGAACCCCTGTGGGAGATGAATTTCGATGGGTCTTGTACTAGGAAGGATGTTGGGGCAGGGATGTGGATACGTAACACAGAGAGTGACCATGCTGAGAGCCATGCTGTAAATCTGCACTTAAAATGTACAAATAATATTGCATAATACGAAGCTCTTATCCTTGGCCTGAATCTGTTGAAAAAATTGGGAGCCCATAGGATAGCTATACGGGGAGACTCAGAGTTAGTCATAAAACAAGTAAACGGTGAGTATTCAGCAAAACACCCCAGGCTAAGGTCATACAGGAATGATGCCATGGATATACTGAAAACATTTACGGAATATGAGCTGGTGTTTGTCCCTAGGGGTCAAAATGTTATCGCAAACGGATTGGCTTGCCTGGCTAGTTCATATCCTAAGACTCCAACCAACCAACGAATCATCATTCAGACCAAATTTAGACCTGCGGTGCCAGACAATGAAAAATATTGGCAGGTCTTTGAAGGAGATAAACAGATCGAGGATTTCCTGATAGGCAGAAACGAGTTTGAATTTTCTGATTCAGACTCTAAATCTGAGGACAACTTCCTGAGTGAAGAATCCTCTAGTGAGGAAACCCCACCTTGTAGCATAGAAATAAACACTTTTTCCCAAGAAACTGGAAGTGCAACCACAGAACGTGAAAACGCAGATAGTGAGGAAATAGAGGTGTTGCAAGCCAAAGATAAGAATATAACCAGATGCCTGGCACCCTTGGAGGACCTTTTTGAATTTGATGACGTAGCGAAAAAGCCCACTTTGGAACATGCAGATTCAGACGTAGAAGAATGCAACATAGGCACTGAAGATAAACCCAAAATGATCAAACTGGCTAAGTCTATACTTGCAAACATGAAGAAGAGATACGTTGACCTTTTAAAGGAATTCATTGACGTGTTTGCGTGGATTTACGAAGACTTAAAGGCCTATGACACAAACATAATACAGCACAAAATACCCTTGAAGGAAAATCAGAAGCCTTTCAGACAAAAACTCCGCAGAATCAATCCAAAACAATTGCCTGCAGTTGAAAAGGAGATTAAGAAGATGTATGATGCAGGCATAATAGTCCCTGTGAGGTTTTCTGATTGGGTATCAAATCTAGTGGCTGTGAGAAAGAAAACAGGGGAGATCAGACTTTGCATAGACTTCAGAAACCTCAACAGAGCCTCCCTGAAAGACAACTACCCTTTGCCCAGGATGGAACATATCTTACAAAAGGTAGTGGGCTCTAAAAGAATCTCCCTGCTTGATGGTTTTTCAGGATACAACCAAGTTCTTGTACTCCCAGAAGATCAACTCAAAACAGCTTTTACCACTCCATGGGGCACCTTCATGTACGTGAAAATGCCTTTTGGATTGATGAATGTTGGGGCTACCTTCCAGAGAGTGATGGATATAGCTTTCTCAGATGAGATAGGACACTTCATAGTTATCTACTTGGATGACTTGACTGTCTTTTCTAAAACTCAAGAAGAACACCTGAAACATCTGAGGAAAGTCTTCGAAAAATGTAGAAGGTACGGTCTGTCCCTAAATCCTAAGAAAACTGTTTTTGGGCTGCAAGAAGGTAAACTTCTTGGTCACATTATATCTGAGAAAGGGATTAGGATAGACCCACAGCGAGTTGAGGGAATACTCCAAATCTGACACCCGAGAAACATCAAGGAGTTACAGTCCTTCATCGGGAAGATCAATTTCCTTAGGAGGTTCATTCCCAACCTAGCTGAGCACCTTAGGAAAATGACTAACATGCTAAAGAAAGGTGTCGTAATTAAGTGGACTGTCGAAGCCAAGAAATATTTTGAGTCAGTAAAACTTGCACTCACTCAAGCCCCTATCCTTATCAGCCCGGACTTCTCAAAGGATTTCCTGGTCTTTTCATTTTCTTCTCAGCATACAGTGGCTGCGGTTTTACTGCAAAAAAATTCAGAAAGAAATGAACAGCCAATTGCCTTTTTTAGCAGAGCTTTAAGAGATGCACCCTTGAAGTACAATATTATGGAAAAGCAGTCCTATGCCCTGGTAAAGGCCTTAAAATACTTTAGGCTGTACATTCTGCATTCTCGCACTGTAGCCTATGTTCCAAATATAGTGGTTAAAGACATCTTGTCCCAAGACCCTGATGGGAAAAGGGGAAAATGGATTGCTAAAATCTTAGAATATGACCTTGAGATAAAGACCACCAAACTGATCAAAGGTCAAGGCCTAGCCCAATTAATGGTGGAATCTAATTTGCAGGCCCTTGACATTAACATGATAAATGCCTTAGATGAGCAGGGAGGATTGCCCCACCCAACTATTGAGGAGAAGTTTCAGAACTCTCCTTGGTATTCCGATATCCTTTACGTGCTCACCAATCTCAATGCCCCTCCAGAACTATCCAAAACTAAGGCCAGATTCATAAAGCTAAAAGCCAAAAATTAATGCATCCTGAATGAAAACCTATACTGGAAAAATCCAAATGGCCTATTGCTGAAATTCTTGTCCGAAACTGAAGCTGAAAGAATCAAACAAGAATTCCATGTTGGGGAGTGTGGAGGCCACCTGAGTTGGAAAGCCACTGCAAATAAAATACTCAGGGCTGGTTACTATTGGCCCACACTTTTCAATGACGTCCATAAAATGGTAACTGCATGTCATAAATGCCAAATCTTTGAGGGCAGAAGAAAGCTCCTTCCCCTCCCTTTACAACCTATCACCGTAGAAGTTCCATTCATGCAATGGGGCCTAGATTTTATTGGGGAAATTCACCCCTCTTCTTCTGAGAAACACAAATGGATCCTAACTGCTATAGATTACTTCACCAAATGGATAGAGGCCATGCCCACTAGGAATGCCATTGATTCTGTCATCATTAGGTTCCTAGAAGATAACATCCTCTCTCGGTTTGGCTGTCCAAGGAAAATAATCACTGACAACGCTGCTGGTTTTGGATCCAAGAGAATGGTTTATTTCTGTCACAGGTATGGAATAGCCCTTGGTCATTCAACTGCATACTACCCTCAGGGTAATGGATTAGCTGAATCATCCAACAAAAGCCTGGTCACAATCATTAAGAAGCTGCTGGAAGAGAACAGAAAGTCATGGCACAAGAAGTTGGTGCATGCTATGTGGGCCGATAGGCTCACCATAAAGAAATCTATTGGCATGTCACCATTCCAGCTGGTTTATGGAACAGAAGAAGTTTTTCCTACTAGCCTTGGAATACCAGTGATCAAGTTTGTCTAGGAGATTCAGACAGAGGAAAAAAGTATGGTAAGAAGAATTAGTGAAACTATCCATCTTCAGCAAACAAGGGAGCAGGTTTATAGCAGAGCTATCAAAATTCAAGAGAGCATAAAGAGGCAGTTTGACAAAAGAGCCAAAGCTTCAGATTTCAAAGTTGGGGACAAGGTTCTGAAATTGGATTCGAGGAGAGAGGACAAAGGTAAACATGGCAAGTTTGATAGTTTGTGGCAAGTTCCACACATTATCCAAGCTACTGTGGGTCATAATGCATTTTTCTTGCAAGAACTTGATGGTACAGAGCTGCTTGGGGGTCCTGTCAATGGCAGGATGCTCAAGCATTACTTCTGCTAAATTCCAATTTCGGGTTTCATTCTTCATTGTATATTCCATTGCAGTTTATTTCAGAAAAGAGAAAGGTGTTCCAAAAAAAAAAAAAAGAGAGAGAGAAAGGAAAAGAGAGATAGCTGGTCCTAACATGCTCAAAGTCTGGGCCAGCAAAGAAAGAAAATCAGCTCTAATGTGCCCAAAACCAGAGCTGAGTCAAAGAAAAAGAAGTGACTCTAATATTCTCAAAACCTGAGTCACAGAAAAGGAAGGATATTTCAATTGCAGATTTCCGGCCTTCACAGTTTTGTCTCCAATTTTTCAGCAATTTATTGTCCAGGAGCAAAAATTTTTATGCCTTGATCCGTAGCAAGTCAGACAGTTTAATCCTGGCTTGACTGTTTTTCATTTTCCTGTCTTAGAATGTAGGAGAAGAAACCTATTGGACAGTTTAATCCCAACAAGTAGTAGATTAGGTAGAGAAACAAATGAGACCAACAGTCCAATCTGGTCTCATGGAGCAATAAGGGTAGCAGTAGAATAGGTATTTTCTGCTTCAAAAATAAATGATGTAAAGGGTCTGCTAGTTCAAATGCACCCAAAGGGAAAATATTAGGACTGTAGTTGAGTGGGTAGATTGGTTGGGAAAATGTTTCTGCTGATTTGTGCATCTAACATATTGTGGCAGCTGAAAATCAAAGAAGAAAGATGGCTTATGGCAGCAGTAATCTGGCCTACTCCAAAGATTATTTCTGGTTTCTTGACTCCTTCAAGAAGAAGTCATCCCCATGTGGAGCCACTGTTATCCCCCTTATGAAATCCTTGACAAGCAAGATGGGGGCTGGTCTGTTTTGGAGCCTTCAAGGGATGCCTTTTCCCTGAAAACCCATCATCCTTGAAGTCTCTTAGTGCTTTGCCTAATATGTTTTCTCTCTGCTGGTTCATCCCTCAAAAGACCTACTATTACCCCCTGTCCCCTGCCAATTCCACATTTTTCCCCTTTCACTCCCCTTTGTCAAAGTCCCCTTGTTTCCCCCCATTTCTCCCCTATCAATCCTCTAAAACCCCTCTTTTCCCCTTTTAATTTCCCTATTAACCCCCTAAATCCCCTCTAAAAATCCCTACACCCTTTGTTTCCCCAAATTCCCCCTCCATCTCCCTATCGTTACCCTTTGGGCCTCAAGATACATTGAAAATGGGTTAAAAACCCACTTCCGACCTTATAATAGGCCTCAGCCCCTTCTCCTCCAGCCCCCCACCTGTTTCACTCCATGTAACCCGACGCCGTGACCAAAGCGCTTACCCCTACGGAGGCTTTCTCTATCCGTAGGGTCAAACCATGGTACCCCCCACATTTGACTCCTCGGGATGTGTGAAGACTTAATATAACGACTGTCATTCACTGCGGGGGGTCGCCCCAACAGCCTCGTGTCTGTACACCTTGGCCCCCCGCAGTTCATCTCCACCGTCCATTTCAATCCACGGAATCAATGGTCCGCAGTTAATCCATATCGGGTATGTTTTGAACCATTGATCTATACAGATCAACGGTCCAGAGCATGCCCGCCGTTGTGGTCCCCGCCGCGCGCCATACCATAAAACAACCTAGTTTATCCCGCACCGCTTATGCGCGGTGGGCGGTTTTCCCTGATTGGCCAACGATTCCATACATCGCGCGACACACGTCCTCCTGTATGATTTCAAAACCGTCGTTCTCGCCCGTTAACTCCATCCATCGCACGTTATTGTTTGGACATAGATGCCCAGCGAAATTGCCATGGACTGTCCGATCTAGGGCAGTCCATCCGATGGCTATCGCTAGTCGAAGATGCACGATGGTTAATTCAGTTGCGCATGCGATAGCACAGGACCTGGCCCTCCATTCGTCGTCCCCCGCCGTTGATCTCCACCACGATCGACGGTCCGGATTCATCCCTCCACCGTTGACTGTTCCACTGTCCCCCGGTCCCACCACGTCATCTCCACGTGCACCCTTTGTACACACGCCCATTCCATTACATATATTGGTTCATTTTCGTTTTTTTTAATGTTTTTCATTCGTTTTCCGCTCTGCAGACCGCCAACCTCCACCAGAGCGATTTTCGATTGTTCCTCTACATTTCTTCCGCCATGTCACCGATTGCAAGGTCATTTCCTCCATCCACACTGCATCCATTACCCCTGTCCATGATTTTCTTCGCAGGTTTCATGTTTTTGCAGGGTTATCAGAGGCATAAAACTGCCATGATGCATATGTACTTCTTTAATGGCGTGTGGCGCAGACAAAGAGCTGGTATGGAAACTGGTACTCCAAGGAAATGTCAAGAAAGGTGGCGGAGGTAAATTTCATCAAAGGACAGGTTTTGAAAATCCGCAACCCTATCCGGCGCCATTAAAGCTCAGATCTTACAGAATCGAGACATTTATGGAGCAGTAGTAAAACCAGCCTATGATTATAGTTCTCAATGCTCAGGACTGAAGATTTGGATCCTTAATGCAGCAGTTTAAGAGGCAAAGCACCATTTTGAAAACCCTGAAGATCAATCAGAAGTATTATGCACGAGAAACCGTACCACCAGGGTTTTCTACAGCAGCAAAATGTTTTTTCTTCAATCAGAGGACAAAGTGCCCATACAGTATTTACTATACATCGTGTTCTAGAGAATTTTCTGCCTAGACAACATTCCTACATGATCAGAAAGCATTGGTGACTCAAGTAGGGAAAACCTCACTGTTTCTTATTTTATTATTTCGCCAATAGTACGCATAGTACTGCAGTAAGAACACTTGAGCCATATTAGAGTTAAATGCAGAGATTTAAAACAGGATGGGTTTCGGCCCTCTATTCTTTTATGTGTTTAATGTTACATTTAGTGTTCACCTACCTCCTCATTCGATCTTTTGTTCATCCTCTGCTATAAAACACAAAAGGAAATTATTGTAATGGTTGTTGATGAGATATTAGAGAAAGGCAAGTATTTTCCTCTTGAGACAAGTTCTCTGTGTAATATTGTAAGATAGGCTGAGATTCGATGTATTCAGACTGAATGTTCAAGCTGTGGGAAATGATGTACCTAATTGGTGTTGCTTTTAATATGAAAAGCATGTTTCTTTGGATCCTGATCTAAATCAGCTGGTGATGTTTTCCTATCTCTGTGTTTGATTTCATTTCATTCCATTTATACTGGCTCGCATCAGAAGTTTGGCATAAGATTTATCCTTGACAGGTACCTTATGTTGCTGCTCTCCCAGCCTTTTATGTTTTCTGCTTATATGTGTATATGAATATTGATTTCGATTGATTTAACCAGTGTAGTGGATGTCATTTCCTGCTCTCTGATGTATGAATTGAAGAAATCTATGTTTAGATGTTCTTGCTAGGATTTAGTTGGATGAGTTGAGAACACTGAGAGGTCTAGAACCCTATCTCTGCCTCACTAGGATCTTTCCATCTCAATTAAGCCTTCCTAAGATCCCTTGTATTACCTCTCATTTTGTCCAAGCAGGTATGGAGTTAAATGACCTCTGACCTAATCTATAGACAGAATTGGATCGTTCTCCTCCTTTCAGTTTCAGTCCTTAATGTCCCATTCCAAATATCATCTTTAAGATCCAAATGCTCTAGAAGACTAGCCCAACTGAACGCTTGCACATTGAACATAAGTAAATCCTTTCTTGACTCCATTGCCCAATGGCCTTGATTTTCTCTGAGTTATCTGCCTCTGCCTAATTTCCTCTTTGCTCGTCCTTGTCTTATATTGGACCATTCTTTCCTAATTCCCAACAACCAAACATAAACAAACAAACGAACCTTGTGCATATAACTAGCCTAAAATAATAACTTAGACCCTCAAAGACATACACTTTGACTCATATAGAGAGATCCCTCTCTGGACCTAGGAGGGCTAGATCCTAAGGTTTGAAAGTGGTTCTATGTTGTCTCATCTTTTGGTCTTGCCAACCTGGCCAAAACATGGGAACCCCAAAAAGAGAAACATGCATGTATAAAAATATATATAAACCCATATATAAATAGATAAATGAAGGAAAACAAAATTAATGTTTACTGCCATATGATCAGGAAGCATTCAACTAATTCAACACTATGGAATGCCGACGAATGATTCTCCGAATGAAAGAGTGAATAACCATATTTTAGATAAAAATTTAATGTAAACATTAAGAGCTCCATGCTCGAATCCTCGTATATTTATATTAATAAAATTAAAATATTAACAGAGCTGAGGAAACCTCTCAAAATACGAAATCTGTAAAGATTTCAAGTGCACAAGACAGTAGATTAACTGCGTGGTAGGAATAATCCTAATTTATAAATACAATGATACATCAAGCCATATCAAGGATCAAAAATAGCTAAGTGCTAAATAAAACTATAACAGAGCCCTAGGGGCTTTGAAAAATATTTACACAGAAAGCCATAAATTTATTTCCCTGAATGAGTTTAGGGTTTTAACACAAAAGACAAAGGGGAAGCTTCAAAATAACACCTTCCTAGGAGACAAGTGGTACCTAGAAAGGGAAGCAAGGAAATATGTCAACTGAGAGGCAGATTACACATGGAGAAAAGCGCCACATTTCCATAAGGCACGAGAATTAAATTTACCTGAAAAGAGAGAAAATTGGGTTAGGTTTTGGAGAGTAATACTGAACGATAAATGGTAACAAAGAGGGTTAAGAATTTTACAATGAAATCGACAAGACGAACATGAGAACTTACCTTAGGTTGGAGGCGAGGTTTGATGCCGAGAATGTTGAAACAAAGAGAAATGGAAATTGATCAGTATACGAATTAAAGTTCCAAATTACACCAATACTATACATACCTTTACTGTGCAGAAGAGCTAATTGTTTCTGCTTGCCTATATAGACCACGCTGAAGGAATACTTATGGATTCCTCTGCAGAAGTTTGTTAAAACCTCACGTTGATCATGCAGACCCTGAATATTGAAAAAACCACCGAGCATCATGCCCTGTGTAAGAACCAATACTCATTAAAAACCTTCAGGTCATTACCTAGTTACATTTTAAAACCACAACTATGAGCTAAAAATTTTAAAACAAGAATCGTGCAAATAAATATCCTTCTAGCAAGATGGGGGTTGAGGGAAAAACACATATTTTTAACTAAAATATCTTTGAACATTGAATGGAGGTGGCAGGATGAACCATGTCATTTTTTCAACACCAAATGAAGAATAGAGGCGGAGCATGAGCTATATACTTGCAAAGCTTGAAGCGCTCTCGCACAAATGAAAAATGCAAATGGTAGAGGGTTAGGGTTTAAGGGGTAGGTCAATACCCTAACCCAACCTCTTCTTTCAAACAACCATCGATTGAGAGAGAGATGATCCAACGGTGTTAAACATGGCATATGTCAGCCTCGGGAATTGTCCAGGACCACGGAAAATCCGAGCGGAGATAAGGTGGGGGTATTGTTTATTATTGTGATATTTAATAATGAGCCATGAATTTTTATATTATGAGAATAAATTATTTTGGATTTCAATCAAAGAAAAATCACCTTTAAAAAATACCATGTGGAGGTAGATTGTGCTAATCCATTAAGTTAAGGTAGGTTTATGGTACCGAGGTGTCTCACGATTTATTTCACAGGAAATTTTTTTAACTATGATTCTATAAACAGTAATAAAATGAAAATAGTATCGATTAGATGAAAAGCAAAGGTTAAGGGTTTAACCCATTGTTTTAACATGTTTTATAAGTATTTACTACCATCAAGATTAATATCGTGTTAAATAAAATTACCATGTATTATTAAATATAATAAGATAGTAAAGTACCTCGGATGCGGGTGGTACCTAGCCTTGCAAGACTACACAGGGCGGCCATGTGGATCACCACACATCATGCCCATGTGCCCCAGCCTTGGGATGCACAGTTCCTTCAATTCTCACGTGGGCTGGGCTTTAAAGTCCCATGCGCCACCTTATTTTTGACGTACTCAATTCGTTTGGTATTAACTCCTCTGGGCACCATGTTGTTCACTTCTCCCACTCCTTCTCTGGCTCTTCAGCCCACTCTGATCGCTCTCCCTCTGTTCTTCTTGCTTCAGCCCTCCTCTGCTCAGGCGAGAAGATTTTGGGCTCAGGCCTCTGCAGTGACCCCTCTGTAGTATCGCGCCCCATCCAAGCCTGTCGTGATGCCACAACAACACCAGTAACAATGCAGATGAGCTAGGGTCAGGGACCTCCCTTCACATCCCCCTCTGCCCCATGCCATCCCCCAGGACTTAAATCTTCAGGCCTCTTGGGACATGGCATACTTTTTGCCCTTTTCCTTCATGCCTTCAAAGCCATCTGACTCCTTCGTTCCTCCTGCGCAGCTCCCGGACCCCTCTGCTCCGCCCTCCTCCTTCTGCGGTAAGAAGAGAGCCCGCAAGTCCACCATCCCTGTAGAGCCTACCTTCATCCCCCGTAAACTCAAAGCCCTCCCTGTGTAGCCAGCCCCCAACTCCAATTTCGATGACAGCAACTCCAAGCCAGCCGAAGAGAAGCATCTACCAGGTCTGCGTCTCTTGGGCTCCTCCAGGAGCAAAGAAGACCTCAATTCGACTAACGCCATGGATATTACAACATCTATGCAGGATAACGCCACTCGGGACACTTTGGCAGAGCCCCTCGGAGTTCCTCAATCGCCACGCGAGCAGCATCCTTGACTTTGACCTTGGGCTTGATTTAGTGGACTACAGCTACATCTGCCACATCCTTGAAGAGGAGCCTCCCTCCAGCGACAAGCATGAAGGTTATCCATAGCACTCTCTCTTTGGGTTTCTTACTTTGCTGGTTCTTGTTGTCTCCTATGCTAGCTCTTTTGGTCTCTTTTTGCACTATTTTAAAGGCTAGTTTCCCGCTATGGGCATCTTCTCCTATCTGGATAATTAAGGCTGGTTTCCCCTCTAGGGGCAGTCTAATTTTGGACAGCAGAATTTTGTATACTCCCTCCATCATGGATCTTTCCATTTCCGAGGATGAGCAATGTAACCTTTGGTTTATGAATTAATATAATTAGTATTACTTAGAAAAAAAAAATAAGATAGTAAAGTAGAAAACTAAAAAGTTTTTTTTGTTTTTAACTATTATGTAGATGTGTATGGATGTCACATTACCCCACATCTCATCTAGAAAAAATTAGATTAGGTTGTTTCTATAATGTCCAAAATCATATAAGGTTATTTTTCAAAAGATGAAATTGATTAAACATTGGTAAAATCTTATTAAGTGCAAAAAGTTACATGAAATTTAATTAATTACAAAACTAAAATATTTCCTGAAAAATCAATTTGGTGTGGGTGTGAGGTAAATTTTATGAAAGTTAAAAATACTAATATTTTATATATATATATATAATTGTTATTATAGTTAAAAAAAAAATGTGAGTTAAATTTTCTAAAATTACAAAACAATAAGTATTTATGTTATATACGCTAACGGAGATACATCTTAACTTAGGATATATCAACAACTCAAAAGATTTGATCAATAAATCGATATAAATATATGTTGATATTACATTTCAGATAATTTATCATTTAAAAAGAAATTACTAAATAAATTTAATATTTAAAAAAATATATAATTATATTATTAAAATAAACTTTATTTTCATTAATATTTAATATTTTTTTATAAAAATAAATTAATTACTAAAAATATCCACAATTCTTAACATGATTTCATATTTATCTTAATAATCCAATAAAAGTATCTTTATAACTATATTCTTAATATGATTACATATTTCTCTTTCTAATCAAATAAAAAGTATATTTATAATTAATATATTTTCACAGTGTAAAATAACATTAATAAATTTCATATTATAAAAAATACAACAAATAAAAAGATAAGAAAAAGTGAAGAGGTTATTTTTCATTGTTCAAATCTAGTAACTCTTTTAAGGTCACTCAAACATCGAGGGATCTCATTTGAATTTTTCCAATTAGTTTTTGGTAGAAAAAAATTATAATTGTGTAAAATATTAATTAATTATTTAAATTTTTTTATTATGTAAAAAGTTATTAAGATTTTATTGATTGAGTTTATTGTGGATGATTAAGAGAAATGACTTCTCCATGGAATATTTAAATTTAATTATTTATGTAAAAAGTTATTAATATTTTATTGATTGAGTATAATTTGGATCATTAAGAGAAATGATTATTATCTTTAATGCTTAAATTTACTTCCTATAAATAATATTTCATATTAAATCTATTATTATAATTACTTTCATTTTTAAAAATAGGAAAAATATTGAATTTAAAGCACAAATAAATTTACAACTTATAACCTTAATATTAAAGGGAATATTCTCTATCTTATTCTCTTGATTGAAGCTAGCCTTTCCACTATCCAAAGCATGGCTATGCTTAGGTATTTGATGTATAAGAAGAACTCTACAAGATGGAAGTCAAAGGCTGCCCAACATTTCTTGTAGCTATAGTAAATGCCCCCATCTCTTCCTAAAGAGAGGCTAGCATAAGGATGTCTAGTCCTACCTCAACCATTTAGGTATAAAGTAGGCGATTATCTTGGAGAATAAGGATAATATTAAAAACATTATTTATTCAAAATTTAAAGATAAGTTGTAGAGTGATAAGGAGTTATAGGGGAAAAAGAAGTTAAAGTATTATAAGGAGGTGATAAAATCAATTTTTGCCTACTAGAATTATCTTTCTGCCTTGACCTATGCCACTATGAAAATGAATATTAAAAATATTAATACTAATTCTCATTAACTTCCAAGTGAAACAAGGCATTGGTCTATTCCCATAACACTCTAGGACAAAAGAATATATCCCCTTTGTGATACTAAGAGAGTTGAAGATTAAAAACACTTTCTCTTGGATTACTTAGTCATTACTCACATCCATTCGCCTTTTAAAAACTTTTTCACACTACCAAACTTCTTGACTTGTTAAGTCAACAAAAATTACAGTGATCTTGAAATGCTTATTTCCTTTCTCTTTGATCATAAAAATAAAACATTAAAAATTGATTTTGAAATGCTTCTTTCCTTTCTCTTTGATCATAAAAATAAAACATTAAAAAGTCTCAATTGATCACTTACTTTCTTAAGATTTGGTCTTAGTGAAGGTTAATCCTCATCATCATAAACCTTAAAAATTCATATTTTATTTTAATATATATTATTGTATTTTAAATTTCTTTTTTATAATTTTAATTTCTTTTTTAAATATATATATATATATATATATATATATATATATTTCCTTATACTAAACTATTAGTACTTTATTTACAAAGTTTAAATATGATTAGTGAATTTTTATTTTAAAAAAACTATATTGTTTCTTTTAATTGAAAAATTAAATGTGAGATAACTCAGATTCATCTTGAGTCTCAATCAACCTAGATAGATTTGATTCCTCTATAGAGTTGAATTGGTCTAAACTTATATAAATAATACTTATAAAGCAAATAAAAAATATTTTGATATGATATAGGATATTTCTTTGAGTTTAAAAACTTTAAAATAAATGAAAAATTATAATAATTTTTTTTTTTTTTTAAATCGATGTTTTTTTTACATAAAAATATAACTTAAATAATAAAGTAATAAAATCAATATTACTAAAAAAAAAATTATTATATAAGAAAAAGTAAAATAAGAAAGTTTAAATAAAATAGAAAAATATTTTATAATATTTTATAATTTTCTATATGATGATGATGGTAGTGGTGGTTAATGTTCACTGAGACCAATATTTGGTCTATCGGACTTAAAGAAAAGAGTTATTTAATTTGATTTAAGATTTTATTCTTATGGTCGAAAAGCTTGGAGAGAAGACTGTCGAGCTCAATATAATTTTGACATCTTAAAAGGCTAGGAAGGTCAGTATTGCAAGGAAGATTATGAAATTGAGCTCTAATGTGGTTGTACGCAGAGGAAGTGATTTTCATTCTCGATGTTCATATTCTCATAGAGATGGCAGATCCTTTCCATCCATAGTGTTTTAGGAACTGTCCAATGACTTGTTTCACTATGGAGCTCATGAGAGTTCGTTCTAATCTTGGCTATATTAATTTTCTTCTTTGAGCTAGTTAAAACAAAGAGATATTTTTGATCTTCTAAGGTGGGGTTAATGACCTCCTTATAATACCTTAATTTCTTTTATAAATATTAAAATTTATAAAAATTGTCAATATGCCTATTAAACATTATAATTTATAAACTAAAACGAATTTATTAATTAATTGAATAAATTCTAATAAACATGTAGGTATAAATTTTCAATAGAATTTTTTTAATAAAATGAATATAAATTTACTTTGAAAATATTTGGAAATAATGCTTACATTATTAAATAGGTAAGATTTGTTTGTTGGTTGGTGAGTTTTGTTGAGATATTTTTTCAACAAACCGTTCTTTGTTTGGAATTTGTTGGATATGATAAGCACTATTTACGTGACTTTTAATTTGATTTTCAAAATAATATAAAATTTGTTTTGAGTGAATATGTACACCATATCCGTTTATAAAATTTATTTATTGGTATGAAAGCCTCTATGAACTTGACTCCTTTAAGGGAAGGCCCACGGAGATTGAATGATTCTGAAGAATTAACCAATATTGTGTACATAGTTTAGCAAACAATAACTTAGCGAGTGAGAATAAATAGCTTCATTTGTGAAATATCGATTTCTTTCTTTCCAGAGAAAAGAAAAATTAGTAAAGAGATTGTTTGTCAGAGGTGGCACACTAATCAAGATTTAGGAGTCCAAGGATCCTCGTAACCATGTTATGGAGAATCGGTATTGAGCTGGGATCATCCCACACAAACAGTGCAGCTTGGGAAACTCATGCATTAGAGCCAATCATCATTTGAATAGAAGAAATAAAAATTACTGACATCTCTACATATCCTCGACGCCCTTGTTCTTCTTCATTATGCTCTCTGTGGCTTTAATTTGATCTGATATTTGGAGCCGTCGTCTTTGTTAGAATTTCCACCTTTATTTTCCAAAGCTAGATGCCTCATGAACTTGAAATTTAACAAATGATGCTAATACTTCCGTGATTGGAGTGGAATTTCCCCTTGATTGGAGTGGAATTTCCCCTTGCTTTTTTTTTTCAGAGGAAAAAAAACGCTGTTTTATATTAGAATATAAAGCAGTACATAATCATTATGTTCTCATCTGTGAAAATAGTAAGAATCCATACATAATAACCCATTTGCATGAGCTCATTAATAGGAAAAATGAGCCATGTAAGTGAATCAGCATTCATATCTGGAGGCAATGTTCCTTCACATGATTATATTAGCGCCCTGTGTGTATTGGGCAGCTATCCATAACATATCAAGTAACAGAGAAAGGCGTTCATTACGATTGATAATTCATACCAATGACCGTCATATCATGTTGACATGCATTATATCTTGTGACAAACTCTGACAGTTCATCACAATTATTTCAGATCCCATCATCACCAGAAAAGATGAAAGCCCTGTTCTGGATTATGTCTGTCGCCTGTAAAAGTAAAATGAGATAATATTTTAGACTGATAAGTGCCTAATTCCCATCACGCTCGCTTGTCTTCATCCGGCTCGCTTGAAGCTGTTTGCAGGCTCGCTTGTCGAAGTCCATGTAAATGAAATGAGACATACGAAAGATACAGCCGATTATGTTGTAAGAGCAAGTCTTTCCGGTATGGTGTGCTGCCCCTTGCCTTTCCTATGCGGGTCGAAAGAAAACATCGTGACCCCATATCCTGTAGCATTCAAAATTGGTAATATCTACCTGTGTGATTCCAAAAACCCCATGGACACCTTATAACCTATATAAAACATAGCAACAGAAAGGGAAAATATGTCAAAAAACTATGGGATGGGGATCGAATATGCCCCAATCAGCCGGCCCTCCTTTATATGTGATACCTCCATATTGCCAAATCCAGCTGTCAGACCCCTCTTAGATAATTTATCTGCCCTGGTATTGCTTTCACGATATATATGGTTGATGGGCGGGCAGCCTAATCTCTGCCATAAACTCTGTGTCCTCTCCACCCAACCCTGAAGATGCGGCGACATCATTTGATTCTTGTTGGTGATCCAGTTTATGATGAGCAGTGAATCACCATATATACTTACTCCCTGTACTTGCAAATCTTGAGCGATATGAAGGCCCCCCCACAATGCCATAACCTCCGCCTTATTATTTGTTCCAGGACCCCCACACCAATACATATGATAACGCTCCGAATCAGATAATTTGATCCATGCCCCACACCCAGTCATACCATCCTCAGATGCCCCATCAAAATATAAAGCCGGGAGACTGATCTGGTGAGGACGAATTCGAGCAGAATAATCCGGAAGACGAGGCATAGTAATGGGGCAATCATCCATCCACTCCTTAATCCCTGAGAATGCCTGTTGTATATGGAATGGCTGGTCTTCAAATATAATCCGGTTTCTGGCCAGCCAAATCTCCCATGTGAGATAAAATGGCAGCGATCGATATTTACAATTGATCTTGTCCCATTCCAGTGCTGCTGTCATGAAATCAGTAGGCCTCCATGCCGAGTCAATATAGTGATCCCCAAATAGCCGCCAAAGTCAAATAGTAATAGGGCATGTAATGAAGAGGTGCGTAGAAGTTTCCTGCTCCATGCGGCATAGAACACAGATGCTGGGACCCATGAATCCTCTCTTTATTAAATTCTCCCAGGTCAGTGCCTTTCCTTTCCATATCAGCCAGCCAAAAATAATAATCTTCGTGGGGATATTTCGTTGCCAAAATGGTATAAACAATTTTGTAGCAGGATTCTGTAGAGCATATGAAACATTGTACCGGTATGCATCTTTGACTACAATCATTTGATTCAACATAGGGCCATTCCATATCATTATGTCGCCACCATTGGCATAGCAGAATCCCGCGCATCGCAGGTGATCCCTGAATACATCCCATTCCTGCGCCAATCCGTCTGCAAATCCGAGTTGATTGGCATCCTTGAAAATCGGTGCATCATTTGACCACTGGTGTATAATTTGTGAGTAATACATTATTCCCCTTCGTGTCAATGCGTGTAGAAGTCTATGTGATGAACGGCATTGAGTCGGCAATAGTTGAATGTTTGTCGCCCCAATTGGAATGCTGCTTCCCACCCTAAATTGCCATACCATACGAGTTGCCATCTGAGCCATTACCATTTTAAAACTGCGCCAGATGCAGGATGAATTTCGAGGAGAAAGATAGTTGCCACAGGAGATCTGGAGTAGGATATCCCCTTGATAATATTTAGAAATGATAATCTCGTGCCAAATGCCCTGTCTTTTTATTGCCCTCCAAAATGACTTCATTAGAAGCACCTTGTTGAATTCATGGGCGTCTAAAATGCCCCATCCATCCATATCTTTTGGTTTGCAGATGGTCGATAATTTGCATAAAACAAATTTCTTGTTGTTTTCTGATCCGCCCCATAGAAAGTGTGTAATGATACCATTTATCTTGCCAATGATCCCTGCAGGAATAAGAAGAAGGTGAGCCCAGTACACCAGCATCTGTGACAGCACTGATTGAATCATAATTAAACGACCACCCTTTGACAACCACCGGTGTGACCATGTATGAATCTTGTCCCTGAATCTGTCCATTATCCAATTCCAGTCATTATTCCTGTACCCTGATGGCTTAATGATATAGCCCAAATATTTGAATCCCTCCGTTGCCAGTCGAACTTCGACAATCGACAATATATGGGCCCAATATATGAGCGAGATGCTTTCATATAACATTATAGTAAAAAATTAAAAAAAAAAAAACCATATTAGTTAATTAATGAAAATTAATGTCCAGAGTGTAACACCCACTTTAATTTTAAATGTTAAGTTTAAAAGACTTTTATAAAATACATTTGATTTTTGTTAGTGGAAAAGAGATTAACGAATATGGTTATTCACTAGTAAAACTTGAGTTTTACTTCTTGAATAGAAATTACATTAAGTAGTTGGTTAACTGATTGGTAAATAATTCCAAGGTTCTAGAGTGAAAAGGAAGAGGCAGTTTTTTTGACAATTACCTTCCCCAAGAGGATAAAAAGGAGATCATGGGAAGGGGAAGGGGTTCTGTACATAAAGAAAGAAAAGCGTTAACAACATATTGTTGTAAAGGAAAGAGTTATCGAGAGATGGCTTAATACCAGTGGAGCTCTGTAACCTAAAAGGAGTGTAGGACGGACAAAGGTCCTGAGGCCTAGCTTCTGAAAAATAATTTCTACCTTAGACTCTAGTGCTGAGCACGGGGGGAGAAGAGCAAGTGATCACCTCTCTCATGGTAGGGTGGCACAATCAGTTAAACATGAAGATAGATAAGTATTTGAGCTTCCTAGTTAAGTTTATAGGAAATGATAACGAATCCATATTTCATTTTATGTGTTTGATTTCTTTCATGAATTAGAAAATATTACCAGCTAAACTAGATTTTAACACCGATATTTTCTTATATAGAAAAGATTAAATAATCTGGTTATTCCTAAAAGAAAAAAATATATGACATGATGAAGTTAATAAAAGTGAAGTATAGATACACTTGTTGTAAAAACACTACAAACTTGTGTAAATCCTAAATTCTCACGAAACTATATATATATATATATATATATCTATCTATCAGAGAAGAATCTTCAAATAAGTATATCATGTCTAGTAGAGCAATCACTCTTACAACCGTCATATTATCAATGTACAAAATCAATAAATGCATTGCAAATTCATAAAATAAATTACACAGGAATATATTGAGGGTAGGAAAGAACAAATGATAATATGCATGTTATAAATCTATAAAAACTACTTATACATCTCCAATATCCTGAGTAAAGAGTCATTAGGCTTAGAGGTATAGAGACCGTGATTTGTGGTGAATAGAGTAGGGTTCAGTGTCCTCTGGCCACTTATCACTTAAAGTACACATTGAATGAACTTTAGCAAACAAAGAGAAAGAAGCTATGAATTCTTGAACACATGATAATTCTGAAAATGGAAGGCATAATAACATAGAATATGGTTACCAAACCAATAAAATCATAAATTTTCTTTAATCTTTTGATTCTGGAAGACTATATATATTTAAGCAGAAAACCAGAATGCAAACTCTCCTTACAAACAACTAAGCTAAGAATTTTAGCTATAGAATAATTAAAAAAAGGAAATATAGAACATATATATATAACCATGTACAAAATGAGCGAGGGCTCGCGAATGGCAGAACTATATTGGAGGAAAAACCTTTCGAAAATTATATAGAGTAAAAACAAAACAAAAAAAACTATGGAATTATCCTCATAAGTTTTTTTGAAACTTCTACGAAGTCAGAAGATGGTATTAATCATAAACCTTGAGTAATAACTACACTGAAACCCATTCAAATTAAGGTTCTAGACCCAAACCACTCAAGTGAAGCCTTAAAACTAAACTCGTGGAAGGATCCAAGGTCAGTTTTTGATACCTGTCATAGAAAAAGGTTTTAACCCTCAGTAACCCTTAAGAATTATGTGAAAACAACGTATTTTCCGATAAGGGGTTCGAATTACCTGTGGTGGCCACCCGACGAGAAGCATTGAAGAATTCGAGGTGTCATCCTATTCCACCAGGAACCCTTCAACCATCCCTAGCATGCAACAAATTTGAAATAGAGGAACCGTGAGTATTTCACTATGAATATCAAGGGTAAAATAAGAAGAAAAAGACTTAGCGAAAACATGTTAATACCTGAGTGCCAGCTCTCGGGGAACTCACAAGATGGCGCTTTGGGCTTCCTGTGAGAAATGAAACTGAAACAACTGTCGAATGAGAAACCTTCAGCCATAATGGATTTACCATCCTGAACATGTTTAACGAGGAACGAATGGATTAATAGTGAACCTCTCGCAGATAAAACAATCGATCTTCTCTCTAAAAACCAGAGCCAATATGAATAGAAAATGTCATATGGATTATTACCCGCGAATTTTGGAGAGAACTTGATGAGTATGGTGTAGAAGCTATGAAACAATACTTGAAAACTAAACCCTATTCGCATGGCTATTCGACACGAAGCCGCGTTGAAAATAAAAACTGAAGCAATTTTTTTTTTACCTCATGCATAGAAGAATAACCACAACCAACTCATGCTCTCTGTGGAGGAAGAGGTTTACCCTTGCTGCCAGAGCTAGAAGCCAGAAGAAAACAAAAAATTGCAGAGAAAAACCATAGGAGTGAAGAGACAAATGAGTTGTGAATGCGGCGCTTGGATCGGGTAGTTACCCTAAACCGTCTCGCAAAATGTTCCACTGTCAGATCTAGGTTTTAGCAGATCGATGGATAGCACCAATACCCATAAGAAAATCATAACTGATAGTTGCCAGGCAACACTATAAATGAGAAGTTTCTTACTGGATGAAAGGTGAACAAGCAACCGGATTGACCGTAACTTAAGCTAAATACATATTACGAATAATTAAACTAATCTTAACCCAAATCCTAGCTCAATTTGTTTCACGCGTGCTTGATTAAAAATCCATGTATTATGATGTATAGTTAAACATTAGTGTAATGAAATTAACGTCCAAGAACCCAAAGGATAATAATTATACTAATGGAATGATAGAGTTATAATAAAGGTGCAAACATACTCATATGATTTTCTTGCATGATGACTATATATATATATATATATATTAATAATGTGTCAATTAGGGTGCAATAATATTTTTTTTATGGCGAATAATATGATGAAGGTGACACACTGGGTCTTTGATGGATGGTAATCAAGTGCTCTATTAAGACACTTCTTGATGTGTAGTCATCGGTTCAATTACCGGCAAAAATCAAGGTGATATATTGGACATGATGAAAATGTAGTGACCTTTTAGAAAAAAACATATATACACAATAATAATATCGACCAAAAAAAGAAATAAGGCATAGACAATATTCAAGAAAAAGAAATAGTATAAGTTTTGTTTAGCTACTATATAATTTGTATCCTATAGTAACGAAATAAACTTACTTGATTATGAAAACAAATTCATATATCTATACAAATTAACAACACCTCATTCCTGGTGTTGTTTGAAAAGATTACATAAATTAATATCATTTTTAAAATGTTTTTGTGTGAAATAAATTTTATCCAAGTGAAAAAAATACATATTTCTTATATATAAATTATTGAAATGGATATCATAGTTGAAATGGTTTTATGTTTTGCAAATCATAATGTGTCATAAGGTGCAAACCTCTTCTTGAGTGTAATAATTGACAAAAGGTTTGCACCTCAAAAAATTTGATCCCTCTAAGGGCCCGATAGATTTGAATTTAAGATGGATCACACAACTCAAATTATTTACTAATTATAATTATTATTATTTTAGCTTATTAATTTTAATTTGATGTAATTGAGATGTAAAATATTTTGTTTACATAATGTAACATTACATTCTATAACATATTTTGCATACTAGTTGTCTCTCCCACGATCACATAAAAATACATTGATACTACTAGAATTATTTATTTCTATATATATTTTTTAATAGTAATGAGAATTTTTAGACAATTATATATATATATATATATATTTAATAGTAATGAGAATCTCAACTACTATCACACCGCATATAACTATCCATAAATGTAACCAATTACAACATATGTGTGAAGATTGAAACATCAACAAACATAGCTGAAAAAAAAAATTGTTCACCAAACCATTTAAACTAAAATCTTTTCAACACAATTATTTACTTCTATTAATAAAAAATATTAATTAAAATTATTAATTAAAATCTAAAATTATTAGTTTAATATTTATATAAAAAATAAAAATAAATTATAAACTTCCATTTGAAAAATAAAAATGAACTTCAAATTTCAATACTGAATCCATCCACTTTCAACACCTATAAACTTGTGTACATAACAACCTAAGATAAGTTTTCCAGCTTAAAGTTACTGCATATGATTAGTGTTTGTAGCATCACGTTCTTATAACCATGATGCTAACATGTTGGTGTGGAGTCCCACCCGTCGAAATTGACCTCTTTTATTGGGCTTCCTATTAAGTGACAACACATAACCAGGTGGTGGACCATAAAACTTTTGAGTGCGGGTCAGAAATAAACAGTGCTTATCGGAAAATACACTCATTCACAAAAAATTACTTTATGGAAAATTGTAAAAATAACCATAAATACAACGACCATAATGCACGTCATCATTTTAATCACGTTTAGAAATCCTATTGATGTGAGTGGTGTCGCTTCGATGGCTTTTTGATAGCTATCTGATTTTTTCATTTTCAATCATGTATCACGAGAAACAAGAAAATGCAGAGCAATTGTGAAGCTTATCATGGTTGTGGAACTAAGGCTTGTGAGACACTTTACTACTTCCACTGAGGCCATTTTAACATCCTTGTACCATCTAAAGCAATCCTCCTACCATTTAGAGCTATTTTGGGTACTAGTGTTTTTAGATTGATTGTGTCCGACTATTTTAATAATGCAGTGTATCTTTCTTTAATGGTTGGGGAGTGAGTCTACCGTTAAAGATAACAAAGTAGTTTATCTTTCTCTCTCGGCTGGTCAAGGGAGTATAATTGTGATGATGCTTATAATGATTTGTTATATTACAATTTAATTTTACATGGAATTATTATGAATTACTTTTTATAAGATATCCATAAAGTGGTATATAAAAGATATCAAACATTAGGTGTATGCAACCATCATTGCAAGCAAAATAAATGATTATGAATTACTTTTGATAAAACGTCCCTAAAGTGTTATATAAAATATATTAAACATTAGGGGTATGCAGCAATCATTGTGAACAAAATAATATAATATTTAATAATAGTTTCAAATGCTATATACCATTCTTAAAATATATTTTATATCTAATTAGATATGATAAAATGGTTAATTAATAATGATTAAAATGGTAATAGAATAAATACATAATTCACCATCATGTAATAATATCTGTGTATGGACACCATATATATATATATATATATATATATATATATATATATATGTATGATGTGATAATATATTTAAACGAGTGTTTAATATAGGATTTTTATTGTGAAAATATAGCTTTCATTTATTGAAGGTTGTGAATGAACAAGTGGAATTGGGTTACATATTTCATTGTATTAATGATTAGGTAGCTTCTTTAGGGAAACGAATGGCTTTAATAGGTGAAACTAATTAGTTTTTTTTATTGTGAAAATATAGCTTTCATTTATTGAAGGTTGTGAATTAACATGTGGAATTGGGTTACATATTTCATTGTATTAATGATTAGGTAGCTTCTTTAGGGAAACGAATGACTTTAATAGGTGAAACTAATTAGTTTTAGGATGCCATAACAGATCCAAATGTGGTGTTCCTAACTATATGACTCTACATTTATGAAGCACACAACTTTTTTTGTATGGTGCCTCAAATTTCTATACTTACAATATTCAATCTAAACATTTGATTCTAGTATGGTAGAGATGTAATCTTTAACATTTTTTCTGGATAAAAATAAAATAAAAACACAAAATTAATAATTATATCAATATTTATGATTATAATTAACAATTAGACAAGCATGAATTCATTTAATTTTGACTCTGTGGGAGCAAAGAGCAAAGATGCCTATCACAGATTTGATTCCTCTTAGTTGTCAGTAGATGTGGAATTATATGGTTCTATGTTAATGATAGTTTTGAGCAACAAACTATATATATATATATATATGGATTCATGAGTTTTAGATATATCTGCATTAATATTTTATTCTAATAAAATTCTAGAAAATAAGTCATAGTCAATAACATATTTACCATCGGAACTAGACCTCCGATCAGGGTGCGGAGTGGCAGGACGACCCTCCCATCAACATTTATTATATTGGCCTTGGTAACGAAGCCTGCCACCCTCCACATGAGTGGAAAGGGTGGTAGTGTTTCTTTTCACCTGCAAACTAAGGCGAGGTGACAGGATGAAGGTCCTTGCATTTTGTAAAATTTCTGGTTGTTGATGGCATGCAGGTTTTGTTGTGATGTTGGAAGGTGGTGTAGGAACGGTAGCAGAGCGGGAGACCCTCCTCGACTCTCATCCATGGTAAAATTTAGGTATGTTAATGGTCTCTCCTACAACTCTCATGAAATGACTTTGTTATGCTAGTATGTTGGGCATTGATGGGAGTATAAGGCTATGAAGTCGGCCTTGCATAGGCTTCTGCTTGGCATTGGAGATTCGAGGGAAAATAGGAAAGCTTGCTTGGTGGTGGTTGAGATGCTTCTAGGTTTCTTTCTCTGTGAGGGAATGGGGCATGTCCCCTGAATTCGTCTTAGTGAGAGTTAGGTTAGGATGGGGTGTTGTTCTGGAGGGATGGAGTCAGCGTGGGAAGCTCTCCCTCGGTCAGGAGTCTGGTCAGGTGCTTGACCCTTGAAAGGCTTGGGTGTAATTTCTGGTAATATCACCAAGAACAACAATGGCTCTGCGAGAGAAGATAAAGGTTGGTGTAATTTGACCCGAGAAGGGGCTAAAGGAAGGTGAGCCAATTCTATGAATTGGGATGGTTGGAGGCACGTCGGGTGGGCCATCCCCATGTTTGCGATGGGGTTGTTGGGTGAAGGCCGCAAGATTGAGGGTGAGAGGAAGGTGTCAAGGGTAATTCGGGGTGTTAGATCTCAGCTGGGTCATGGGATTGCAAAGGATAAGCATGGCACTAGGTAGACCCGTAAGGGAAAACCGACCAACATGCACGTCAAACAAGGTATTGGGGATTGGAAAATTTACGTGTTGCATGCCTCTCGACACGACTACAATGGCTATTATTCTGCATGGAATGGAAGGTTGTTGTATTTATCAAAATTGCACTATTGTTTTGTTCCTTGGACAAGTAAACTCATGATATCTCAAGATCGTTGGAAATCTTTTCCCCCCACACCTACACAAACTTTGAAAACCACCTAGTCAGGGAAATTATGAAGATGGCTCGATCAAAGAGTCCAGCAGCATGAAGCCGAGGGAGGAAATATAAAGGAAAATAAGTCAAAGCCCAACCCAGCTGGCCCACAGGAAAGGCAAGGGGCAAGAGGCCAAATTTGGAAAACATTTAAGAGGCAACGAAGACTTATCATGAAAATACATCAGAGGAAATAAATTAATTAATTGAAAAATGGGAATCTGACATCTATAGGAAGGATGAAACAATGGAAATGGATACAGAAGAGTGGAGGGGTCTCATCCCTGATCTAGGGCAAACGTGGGGTTGATTGACATAGTTCAAAAAAACTTTCTTCCTTTAATTGTCCATGAAGGGAATTCTCAGAAAATCCCTGGAACAAATTTCCATGAGTTTAGCCAACACAAGCCAAGACTTTGAATACTAAAGGAGTGAATTTGATAAACTCAAATTTTAGCTACAAAAACAGGACAAGCGCCTCAAGTGCATTGAGTATCACCTCTTGTGCATCTCCAAGCCAACTGATCAGGACAACACTTCAGTCCAAGACCCCATACCCGTAGATTTTGCCTTGGTTGAGGAGGCATAGTAGTTCCATGGTGCTTATTTCAATTAGTTTTTGTAGCTTATGTTTATATGCGGATAACATTTACATTTTCATGGTTAAGTAGTCGTACCCGTAGGAAAGTAAAAAGAAATTATGTATGAATATTCAGGCATTGGTATCTTGGTACGATAGACTAAGTACCTTATATTTTTAGATGGCGTACCACATCATTAGGTGGCCAAAATACTTGGTTTCCCACTCAGGAAAAGCTGAGGCCACCAAATAGTTTCATCTAGTTGTATCTCGATTCTAAAAATTAATGAAAAAGGAGGTGATACCAAGCTTACAAAAAAAATAACATATTTTCCATCATTTAATTTCCACTATAATTTAAGAAAGTTTTGCATAAAAAATTGATAAGAATAAGATGTAAATAAATATACCTAACAAGAGTTACTTCCACCATTATTTATGGGTTTCTCAACACTTATATAGATTAAATTTGTAAATGTGTAATTTTACTAGTGGTTACCACCCACCAAAATTTACCCAAGTCTTTGTTTGAAATAAAGCAATTAATTTGTCCACTTGGCTTCTCAATTTATATTTTATTGCCAAATCAAACCTATATGAGTATATTTTCCTATAGATTTTATTAATTCTTTATAACTCTAGTGACATGGTCTATTGTAGAAATTGAAATATTTACTTATAATAGTGAAATAATTTTTTAAATATATGTTTGCTTTATATATTTATATTATTATTTTCTCAATACATATTACATATTTAACAAATAACTTATGAGCCTCATGCTAAAATCTCAATTTTTTTTTTCAGTTATTTTATCTCTCTTCATCAATTTGATGTAAAATTTAAAAATGTAGTATTATATTTATGGCTGACAATGATTTTTATTATTATCATTTTTAATTTGTTAATGTAAATACTATTTGACTATTTTATTATTGGTTGTAGAGATCTCTCATTCTAAATTGCAGAGCACACCGTCATTCTGGGTTGTAGAAAGCCTCTGCATTCTCGATTGGTTATAGAAAGCCACACAACCAATATTTTAATTTATATATTAATAACATTAATATTTAATTAAATTAAAATATTGTATATAAAATTTACCTTATAATGAAATAATTAACAGTAATAATTAATTCACTGCATTTACATTAATAATCAAATAATTGTGAGAATGATCTAGAATAATGTAGAAATAGGAGTGGTTATGGTTTGTTGAATGAGAGTTTTATAATTAGAGTTTAGTTCCACTAGTTCAGGATTGTTGCCCCAAACTTAGGAAGATTAGGTGAGTGTCTATGCTATAAATATGTAATGTTGTCGTTGAGCTAATGACAAGTTTTGTGAGCTCTGTCTCACGTTGTGTGTGTTGCATTTGCTTTATTTAATTTGGTATCAGAGCGTGCTCTCGAAAATGGGTAGCATTCTTAGCAATAATTTCGTTTCCGCTACCTAGGTCAGTGTACACATTCTCCATTGACTCTCCGTGTAGGTATCCTCCTGGGCGCTTCTAAGACTGTTTTCCAGCAGCCCTCCTGACAGCCACATCGATATATTGAGGGAAAGGGGTGCGAGAATCCCATGTGCGTATGCACATATAGGGAAGATTCGCCACACAGGGGCTCTTGGGAAGTTCACAGGTGCAGTCAATAACAGCCGACTCCCCTGGTGGAATATCTGAGGCAGAGTAGGGGCATCCCCCTACATATAACTACGAAGCCACTTAGTTGTACACATGCTCCTTCGATTTCAACCTCCTAATGCCCACATAGACGTGAAGCGAGATTAGATAAGGGTAGAACAAAACCAGAGACCACCATGAGAACTTTTCCTTTGTAGATTTCGCAAAAAGAAGAGGTAGATTGAATATTGGATGGGAAATTATGGCCACCATAAAGCCCACCATGGATCCATGAAGCAGAGGAAACAACAACAATGGCTTCAATCGTCCTCTCAAGTATATGAATAGGCCGTTTGTTTGCTGTGCGTTCTGAGCAGCATATTCTCCATTGTAAATTTTTGCGTCTCCATTTTCAATTGCTTCGTTCAGGAGCTGTTTGAGATACGGTCGAGAATATTGTAATCTGGAAAATATTGTTGATTGCGAGTTCCATTACTCATCTAATTTGTCACTTGCACGAATCTCTTCTTGATCATTGCAGTGAATTAATTTCTTGCAATTGAATCTGGTCATTGTTGTTGAAAACAATGGCTAATCTTCTTGTCGATTCATATTTAAATGAGTCCACCAAACTTTCTGGAAAAAATTAGCTCAATTGGAAGTTTAAGCTGGTCACTGTTCTCGAGGCATACAACCTCTGGATGATTATCAAAGGTGACGAGCCCAAGCCTATTGCTACTGCCGCGATTCTAGATTGGGATAAGCAAGAAATGAAAGAGAAAGTGGTGTTCCCATGTCTGTAAAGGAAAACATCATTCCTCACATTTGGGACTATACATCTTCAAAGCACACGTGGGAAACTCTCAAAGGTTTGTATGAAACTACTAGTGCAAACCACATTTTATTTTTAAAAATGAAGCTACTATATATCAAAATGGAAGCCAATGAAAGCATCAGCAACTTTGTTTCTAGAATTAAAGACTTAAGTGATAAGCTTGGTTCCATTGGTGAAAAAGTGTCTAGTAGCGATTTAGTAACTGTTGCTTTGAAGGGTTTAGTCCAAGACTATAAAGTCTTTATTTCAGCACTCTCATCTAGACCAACACCTCTTACATTTGATGAATTGGCTGGAATTATTCTTCAAGAAGAAGAGAGAATGAAAATTTTTGAATTGGATTCAAATGATTCTGATTTAGCATTGATTGCAAGAGGTAAAAGATCATTCCGAGGGAGACCATGGGACAGGAACAGAGGCCATTTTCAAGCAAAGAAGAAAGGTAAGACACATCTTGATTCTTATGTTAAGAGAAATATTGAATGTGATTATTGTGGAAAACCTGGACATCTAGCTAAATATTGCTATAGAAGAAAGAATCATGAATCAAATCAGAGACATAGAAGGCATAATGGAAATTTCATGAACAAAGACACTTCAGTTACTGATGGATTTAAAAATCTTAAATTGTTTCTTTCTGATGCTGCATTATCTCCTGAAACTAATGATGAGACTGCTTGGTTCATAGATTCTGGTGCATCAGCTCATATGAATTGTAATAAAGAATGGTATGATAAATATTATGAGAAAACTGATGGCACACACATTTACCTAAGAGATAATAGGTCACATAAAGTCCAAGGCTATGGTGTAATAAGTGTGTACTTACCTAATGGACAAATGAGACAGATTCATGATGTGATGTATGTTCCTGCTATTAAAAAGAATTTGATATCTGTTTCAACTATCACTGATAATAATTTAAAAGTGGAATTTGGTAAATTGGGGTGTATTGTGAAAGATGTTCAGGATCGCTACAGGGTTATTTCCACAGGTACCAGGGTTGGTGGATTGTATAAATTGGATGTGACGATGAAGCGTCATGTTTCACTGACATCCACAGCAACGTCAATAGCAGAGTTATGGCATCATAGGTATGGGCACCTAAATTACAATGATTTATTGTTGTTGCAAAGAAAAACAATGGTTGAAGGTCTTCCTGTTATGAAGTGTGAACATTTACCATGTGAAGCTTGTGCACTTGGTAAGCATAATAGAGAGGAGTCTCCCATTCATGCAGAGAAAAGACAATATGATATACTTGAATTAATTCACACTGATGTATGTGGACCTATGCAAACTAGGTCGCTTGGTGGTGCTTCCTACTTTCTTATTTTTGTTGATGATAGATCTAGATATACATGGGTCTATTTCATATGAAGAAAAAGTGATGTCTTTGATTATTTTAAAGAATTCAGAACTTTGATTGAAAAGAAAACAGGCAAATACATTAAAATTCTCAAATCATATCAGGTTGGTGAATATAAATCAGGAGTGTTTAACAGGTATTGTAAATTACATGGGATCCAACAATATTTCATAGTTGCCTGGTAAAACATTGATCACTCAAAGTAAATACACAAAGGAAATTCTTAAAAAAATTAATATGAGTGATTGCAAATCTATTTCAACTCCCTTAGAACAGAATGAAAAGTTGTACAAAGAAGATGGAACTAAAGAGGCAAATGGAAATTTATATCATTAGTTGGTGGGAAGTATGAACTATCTCACCACTACCAGACCAGACATTGCATACTCAGTCAGTATCCTTAGTCAGTTTATGGCTAAGCCTTCAGGAAATCACTAGAACGCTGAAAAGAAAGTTCTATGATACTTAAAAGGAACAATCAATTTAGGTATTATGTATACTGATGAATCTGATGTTGCACTGACAGGTTTTTTTTATTTAGATTGGGCAGGAAATCCCGATGACAGATGATATACTTCTGGCTATGCATTTTATATAAGATCAGGGGTTGTGTCATGGAGTAGTAAGAAACAACCAATTGTTTCTTTATCATCAACAATATCTGAGTACAATGCTTTGACCAATGCTACCTGTGAAGCTGTTTGGTTGCGGAGAATTCTTGCAGACGTTAAAGAGGAGAAAAGTGGTTCAACATACATAAATTGTGATAATCAAAGTGCTATCAAATTAGCACACAATCCAATATATCATGCCAGATCAAAACACATTGAGCTGCAATACCACTTTGTACAAGAGAAGATTGAATCAAATGAAATTGATTTAGTATTTTGTAATACCAAGGATAATATGGCTGATATCTTTACCAAGCCTCTTGGTAAACTCAAGTTTGAAGTTTTTAGATGTAAATTAGGTGTTGTAGAAAATCCATTTCTCCATTAAGGGAGGATGTGAGAATAATGTAGAATAATGTATAAATAGGAGTGGTTATGGTTTGTTGAAAGAGAGTTTTATAATTAGAGTTTAGTTCCACCAGTTCAGGATTGTTGCCCCAAACTTAGGAAGATTAGGTGTGTGCCTATGCTATAAATATGTAATTTTTTCATTGAGCTAATGACAAGTTTTGTGAGCTTTGTCTCACGTTGCGTGTGTTTCATTTGCTTTATTTAATTATAATTGACATTTACATTTACCCAATTTTAACCTTGCATATATACATTTACAAATACACTTCAGCTCCCACTTTCTTACTAAACATGGCTCGAAAAGGTTATGCGATGTGGAATGTCCCCATTATAACCTTATTGGGAAGGCGACTAGTCAAAACCACAAAGGCTCCATCTGTATATTAAGCTCAACTGGTAGTATGAACAACAAAAAAGTGTGGCTACTTGTTCTCTAAATCTCTTTAAAGGAGGGAAATTTCTATTTAAACTTTCACTATAGGTGTAAAATTTTCCAAATAAAACAGAAATGGATATGACTTAGTAAAAAGTAGACCGTATGTCTGTTTATTGATGTATCAAACCTTAATTATCATAAAATAAAGCTAATAACTCGTCACAGAAAAATGCATATTATTTATTGTGACATTCGGCTTTTATATATATATAAGTAAGCGATTTGAACACATGCTCTTTCCTTCTCTTCGCTGGGAACACATGCTCTTTTCTTCTCTTCGCTAGGATGACGGGATGCAAATTTTGAGATAAACATGTATTTATGTTGCATGGGCATTTGATAAGAAATTCTAATATTAAATGTATAGCTATTACATTAATACTAAATATGACTGCGATCAAAATTTGGAAGACTCACGAATTGTTGCTAGAGCAGTTAGCAAGTACGTACATATAAGGGATCTGCATACTTATAAGGGATTTTGCTGCTTCCATGCACGCCTAACTTTTCATTCGTTCATAAAAGTTATATTTCTTCGTTCATTTGCATATATTCCATTCTATCACGATATCTGTCGAATTTAGAGGGGACAAATATATTTAAAAAACTGATTGCAAAATACATGACTAGGTTTTCTTATAAAGGAAAATAGAGTGTATTCAACTATAACAACAGTATTCTTATAGAGTGTATTCCTCTACTTAATTACAAGTGATTCATATTGAAGACAATGAGTTTCACATACTCTAGAACATTGAAAACAATGAGTTTAACATGGTCTAGAGCATTCAAGATTCTAGTTTTACATAATTTCTCATGAGTTCTATACACTCCAAAACATTCTATTTCTCCATTAACTCTAAGTCTCTTCTTTAATGGAGAAATAAATTATTTATCACAGCTAACTTGTTTCTACATAACAAAAATTTATATGTTCCTAAAGGCTTAGTAAATATTTCTTCAATATGATCATTTGTATTACAATTGATCAAATTAGTTTCCTTTGGCTATCTTTTATCGTACAAATGATATTTTGTCTCAATGTGTTTTGATCTTGTTTGACAGACGATTTTTTTCCAATTCGATAGAGCTTTGATTGTCACAACTGATAACTTTTGGTGCTTCATGTTTTTCTCTCATGTCTTCAAGAAATATTCTTAGTCAAATTGCTTCGGAGGTTGCATTGGATATAGCCTTATACTTTGCTTCAGTGAAAGACAAACAAATAGTCAACTATTTCTTGTTGCTCCATTACATATTACCAAATCCAATACAGAATTCATAACCTTAGGTGGACTTCAAGCCATCTCGATCTCCTTCCCAATCAGGATTTTAATAACTTATCAACTCAACATTTAAATCATTAGTATATTCAATATGAAATTTTTTAGTCTCCTTCAAATATTGAAGGACTCTCTTTGCTGCTTTCTAGTGAGTTTCATGTGGCTTTTCCATGAATTGACTAAGAATGTTGACTAAATATGCAATATCCATTCTCGTTGTAGTTAATAAATTCAAATTTCCTACCAATTGTCTATTTAATGTGCCATCCACTTCTTTAGTTTTATCATCACTACGAACTTTAACATTTTTTTCGAGTGGTGTAATATTGCTTTCCATCCATTCTTATTGAATCTATTTATTAATTCATGTGTGTATTTTCTTTGTGTGAAAAAGGTTCTACCATTATCTCTCCAAGATCCTACATTTCACATTTATATGGAAAACTACTTTTTATCTTTTCAATTACCTTGGCAGATCTTTTTGTTATGATAAGATCATTAACATATATATAAATCCAAATAATATTTCCCATTTCATCCCCCTTGATATATAGATTTGGATCTCCTTTACTTCGAATAAAAGTTTTTGAGAGAATAATTTATCAATATTCTCATACCAAGAGCTCAGTACCTGTTTGAGTCCATATAATTCTTTATATAATCTATAAACAAGATGTTCTTCTCCTAATGATCTACTATGCACAGGTCCACACAAATCTGTATGCACAAGTTCAATAATATCCATTTTTATTTTATTTGTATGGCTAGGGAACTATTCCCTAAGAATCTTCACTAAATCACACCCATCACATTGCCGAATATGTATTATTCAACAATGGAAGTCCCTCTACCATTATTTGTTTCTATAATAGCAACAAGCCATGATAATTAATGTGGTCATATCTTGGATGGCAAAGAACTTATGTTGTCATGGTAGTGGATGCCAATGCATGATGATTTTTGTTTGTCACATCACGCTTTTATAAGGCTCTCATTCACACTCCTCTTGTTATTATGTTATAGTTATCCTGTATATCCTTGACAACAAAATGTAACTTAAGAAGTTCAACTTTGAGATTTTTATATGCAATGGTGGAAATAGAGATTATATTCTTCCTGATTCCAAGAATATACATCACATTTGTCTTTGTCTTACATGGCCATTTTTTAAGGTTACACATACATCACCATAACCTTTCATTGCATGAGATCAATTATCTCCTAGATAGATGTTAGTGCCATTATTATTTTCATGATAGCTAGAAAACCATTCCTTTTTTCATGTTATATGAAATGAAGGACCAAATTCAATAAACCATACATTATCATCATCAGTTTATGTTGATAAGGTAGCTTTTGAAATGAATAATTTCATATTATTGAGATTATCACTAATTAAGGCTTCTTGATCAAAAAAATTTCCTAAATTCCTTCTATGCTTTGACTCACATAATTGATTTTTATGGCAATCTTTAGCAAAATGTACAAGCTTACCACAATAGAATCATAAAACCTTCCTTTTCATATAGGTATTTGTCCTTGGTGATGGTGTGCCTTGATTTAGTTTTGGATACGATTTGTCTCCTTTGTTCTTGTCCCATGAATTTCTTCTGTATGGTGATTTTTCTTTTGTCCCCAACACAAAATATGAACTTTGAAGTCTACCATTGATATTATTCCTTCTCTCTTCTTCTTATAAGAGAATACTTTCCAGTTCATCTAAGGTAGGAGAATCTTCACTAGCTGAAATTCCAATGATAAACATACAATAATCATCTAACATCACATTCAATGTAATTGTCACTAGATCACTTCTTCAAATATTTTCACCAATAGCACCAATCTTATTAGAAATTACACAAGAATTTATTGAGGGTATAAAAGAACAAATGATAATATGCATGTTGTAAATCTATACAAATTACTTATTCAACTCCAATATCCTGTGTAAAGAATAATTAGGCTTAAAGGTTTAGAAGCCAAGATCTGTGGTGAAAAGAGAAGCATTCAGTGTCCTCTAGCCACTTATTTCTTAAAGTACACATTGAATGAAATTTAGCAAATAAAAAGAAAGAATCTATGAATTCTTGAACACATGTTAATTCTAAAAATAGAAGGATCATTAAGACAAAATATGGTTACCAAACCAATAATATAATAAATTGTCTTGAATTTTTCCATTCTGGAAGAATATATATATTTAAATGCAAAACCAAAATGCAAACTCTCCTTACAACAACTAAGTTGAGAACTTTAGCTAGATACTAATTAAAAAAACAAAATATAGAGTGTATATATATATATATATATATATATATATATATATATATATATATATATATATATATATAAGTAACCATGTACAACACAAGTGAGGGCTTGTGAATGGCGGAACGAGATTGGAGGACAAAACCTTTGAAAATATATATAGAGTAAAAACAAAAAAAACTATACAGTTATCCTATTAAGTTTAGTTGAAACTTCTACGAAGTCTGGAAATGGTATTAATCATAAAACCTGAGTAATAACTACACCAAAACCCCTTCAAATTAAGGCTCTGGACCCAAACCTCTCAAGGGAAGCCTTAAAACTAAACTCATGGAAGGATCTAGAGTCGGTTTCTGGTAGTTGTCATAGACAGAGTGTTTAACTATAAGTGACCCTTAATAATTATGTGAAAACAATATATTTGTAGATAAGGGGTCCGAATTACTTGTGGTGGCCACCCGAGGAGAAGCAATGAAAACTTTGTGGTGTCCTCCTATTCCACCGGGAACCCTGCAACCATCGCTAGCATGCAAAAAATATGAAACAGAGGAGCCGTGAGTATTTCATTATGAATATAAAGGGTAAAATAAGAAGAAACAGACTTAGCGAAAACATGTTAATACCTGAGTGCGAGCTCTCGGCTTGCTCATAAGATGGTACTCTATAATTCCTGTGAGAAATGAAACTGAAACGACTGTCCAATGAGAAACCTTCAGGCACTGTGGATTTAACATCCTAAACATGTTTAACGAGCAACAAATGGATTAATAGTGAATCTCTCGCAGATAAAACAACCGATATTCTCTCTAAAAAACTAAGCGAATATGAATAGCAAATGCCATCTGGAGTATTACCTGCGAAGTTCGGAGAGAACTCGATGAGGATGGTGGAGAAGCTGTGAAACAATACTTGAAAACTAAACCTTATTTGCATGGCTATTCAACACAGAGCCGCATTGAAAATAAAAACAGGAGCAAAACAACATTTACCTCATGCATAGTAGCATAGCCACAACCAACTCATGCACTATGTGGAGGAAGAGCTTTACCCTTGCTGCTAGAGCTAGAAACCAGAAGAAAACGGAAAATTGCAGAGCATGACCATAGCAGTGCAGAGACAAATGAGCCATCAATATGGCACTTGGGTCGTATAGTTACCCTAAACCGTCACGCAGAAAATTCCACCATTGGATCTAGGTTTTAGAATATCGACGGATAGCACAAATACCCATAAGAAAATCATAACCAACAGTTGCCAAGCAACACCATAAATGAGAAGTTTCTTATCGGATGAAATTCGAACAAGTGAGTAGATTGACCGGACCTTAATCTAAGTACAAATTACGAATAAGTAAACCAATCTTAACCCAAATCTCGGCTCAATACGTTGCACATGTGGATGATTAACAATGCATGGTATTATGATGTATAGTTAAACATTAGTGGAATAAAATTAACCTCTGAGAACCCAAATGATAATAATTATACTAATGCAATGATAGGGTTATAATAAAGGTGCAAACATACTCATATGATTTTCTTGCATTATGAAACTATATATATATATATATATATATATATATATATATATATATATATATACACAAAGTAATGTGTCAATTTGGGTGTAGTAATATTTTTTTATGGTGAATAATATGATGAAGGTGACACACAGGGACTTGGATAGATGGTGATCATGTGCCCTATTAAGGAACTTCTTGATGTGTAGTCATCGGCTCAATTCCCTGCCAAAATCGGGGTGCTATATTGGACATATATATGTGTGTGTGTATGTGTGCTTTAGAAAAAAACAGATAAACACAATAATAATATGGACAAAAAAAAAGAAATAAGGCATCAACAATATTGAAAAAAAAAAAATACTATAAGTTTTGTTTAGCTACTATATAATTTGTATCCTATAGTAACGAAATAAACTTACTTGATTACTAATAAAAAATCATGTATGTATACAAATTACCAACACCTCATTCCTAGTGTTGTTTGCAAAAATTACATAAATTAATATCATTGTTAAAATGTTTGTGTGAAATAAATTTTATCCAAGTGAAAAATAATACATATTTCTTATATATAAATTATTGAAGTGGATATCATAGTTGAAATGGTTTTATGTGATGTAAAATTTACACAAGTAATATTTAATAAGTAAGTATTTCAAATATATATATGTGTGTGTGTGTGTATTACATATTTCCTCTAAGTTAAATTTTAAGAAAGAGAATATATATATATATATATATATATATATATATATATATATATAATTGAAATATTGTTTTATGGTAAAGACAAATGTTTAATTATGATAATATTTTAAATGGAAAATAATGATATATTGAATTACATAAATCAATATCATGGTTAAAATGGGTTCTTGTGAGGTAAATTTTATCAAAGTAAAAAAATAGATATTTAACATTATATAAAATTTTAATTCCCACATGATGATTTCATTGTAGTTTATATTTAGATCATTATTAGAAACATGAGTGTAAAATATGGATGTATAATTTAGATAATCTGCAACTATTCACCTTTGCAAATCATAATCTATTATGAGGGGCAAACCTCTTCTTGAGTGTAATAATTGACAAAGCTTTGCACCTCAAAAAATTTGATTCCTCTAATGGCCCAATAGAGTTGAATTTAAGATGGATCAAACAAATCAGCTATGCAATCAAATTATTTACTCCCCCTTTAACTAGATTATCTTTCACATGAATACCATGGGTCAATACCATGGGCTTGAAAATGAGGAGTTCGAAACCTGCTCCTAGTAAAAATGTTTACATAACATTACAACACATCTCTTTCATAGTCAAATGGAGAATATATATATATATATATATAGTTTAATTTGATATAATTAAGATATCAAAATATTTAGTTTACATAATGTAACATTCCATTGTATATCATATTTTGCATACTAGTTGCCTCTCCCACGATGACATAAAAATACATTAATACTATGATAATTATTTATTTGTATATATTTTTTAATAGCAATGAGAATTTTTACACAATTATTTATTTCTATTAATAAAACATAATAATTAAAATTATTAATTAAAATATAAAATTATTATTTTGATATCTATATATGAAAATAAAAATAAATTATAAACTTTCATTTGAAAAATAAAAATGAATTTCAAATTTCAACACTAAATCCATCCACTTTCAACACCTATAAAATTTTGTAAATAACAACCTAAGATAAGATTTTTAGCTTAAAGTTACTGCATATGATAAGTTTTTGTAGCATCACGTTCTTATAACCATGATGCGTAACATGTTGGATCCTCTTTTTTTCATGAGTTAAAGGGAATTAGAATGGGTCCTGAAGATAGGTTTGTAAGTTTTGATGTTGTCTCCCTTTACACCAATATCCCCATTAATGAGGCCATTGAAGTCAATAATCTCATCACTGATCCAGATACGGCTCATTTAGTAGGGATTTTCTTAACCTCTACTTCCTTTAGTTTTGAAGGTGAGTTCTATGAGAAAACATGTGGTGTTGCCATGGGTTATCCCCTTTCCCCGATTTTTGCTCATCTGTTTATGGAGGACTTTGAATCCAAGGCTCTTCCTCATCTCTATACCAGCTAAAGCTTTGGAAAAGGTTTGTTGATGATACTTGTGTCATCTGGCCTCATGGTAAAGAAGAGTTAAATTGTTTCTTCCTTCATCTTAATATTCAATCTTGCTCCATAAAATTCACCATGGATTATGAGGTGGATGTAGCCTTCCTTTCCTTAACGTTCTTATCTCTAGAAATAATGATGGTTCCTTCTCCCATCAAGTTTTTAGAAAGAAAACTCATACCGAGAACTATCTTCACGCTAGTTCTCATCATTTCCCTACTAAAAAATTAGGGTCCTCAATACCTTAGCTACCAACGCGTTGAGAATCTCTGATGAGTTTCACCTTGAGGGAGAAAAGACCCATCTCCTTAATGTCTTTTGTAAAAATGGTTATATTAAGTTGCAAGGCCTTAAGGCTTTTCTTAAAGCATAAAGAGGTCCTTCAGTTAATAATAAAAATATAAATGAACCTAATCAGTAGTCCTACAGTGTAAGACTCCCTTTCATTCAGGGAACCACACTTAGGATTGCTAGGATCCTTAAGAAGCATAAGGTTTCTTCTTCCTTCAAGCCCCTTAGCATGATTCACAACTCTCTTAAATCAGTTAAAGATCTGGTAAACCCTAGGGATGGGAAAGTTGTCTACATTATTCCTTGCTTTTTGGGACACCTTACATTGGTGAAACTGGTTGGTCTATAAACCAAAGGATCTGTGAACATGTTGCTGACATTAAACATGGAAGATCCCGCACCTCCGCCTTAACTGAGCATGTGGAAAAGACTAACCATCATATCTGCATCGAAGAGGCTAAGTTCATACCTAGGATTGACCATTTCCATAACCATAAGTTAAGAGAGGCCATAGAAATCGAAAAAGATATGTAAATCTCAATAGAGATGACGACTAGAATATAAGCACGTGTTGGATCCGTGCCCTTTATTTTTAATGGTATGGTCGTTTCCATTTTTTTTTAAGAAAGGAAACTAATATAAATAAATAAATATAATATAAAATAAAATAAAAAATTAATAAAGAATTAAATAATAATAACATTAATAATTAATATTAATAATAATAATAATTAATTAACTATATATATATATCATTAAATAATTAAATAATTTATTAATAAATAAAACTAGCCATTATTAATCTATTTGAATTGTTAAAGTCAAACTAGTTGTTATCCTAATGACTAGTTTAGTCATTTCTGCATCTATTTAAACTCAACGCCTAGATCTTATCTCTCACCTAATCCTGATGATGAAGCACATTGGTTGGTTCGAAACGCGTCGACAATATTCATTCGAATGTGATTATTACCGAAAGAATTCTATATAATTTTACGATGGATCAGAGAAGCCAAAATTCTAAAAATATTTTGATTATATTAAAAATTATAAGTGTTTTGCTGAGGATGTTACATAAATGTACAACTAATATTATGTTTTTATAGGGCTGGATTAAAGATTTAAAAATAACAATTTTTTTCAATTATATTATTTATTTATAAAGCTTAATATGACATTTTGTGTGAGTTGAATTTAAGCTAGTGCAAATAAATTATTATTAGCACAATCATATTAATAAATGTAGTTGATATATACCCATAGGCTTATGTAATGAGATGCACAACCACATTAGAAAATGTAATTGGATAGACGTATGCAATCAGATACACAACCACATTAGAAAATGTAATTGGAAAAGGCTCATAAAATTTAATAATAATAATAATAATAAATAAATAACTATTTTAATTTAAAAATATTATTATTAAAATTAATAATAATAATTAATTTATGTTAATTAAAATCATTTTAAATTAATTATTGTTATTATTCATTAATCATTATTATAAGGACGGTTATTATTAATTAATATTACTAAAATTATTAAAAAATATTATTACTTTTATTTTTAATTAAATTACATTTTATTATTAAATAATAATAATAACAATGATGTTATTATTTAATATTAATTTATTTATATAATTAAATTTTAATAATAATAAATTAATATTAAATTATGATATTTTTTAATAATGACGAGAAATCTAATTAAAAATAAAATAAATAATATTTATTAATAATATTACTAATATTAATTAATAATACTACTAATGTTAATAATATAAATTAATGAGTAGTAACAATAATTAATTAATGATTTTAATTAAGAATAATTAACATAAATTAATTACTATTATTAATTATCATTATAATAAAATTTGAAATTATTACTCATTTTACTATTGTTAAACTTGAAATATTATTAATATTTAATTAAAAATAAAAGTAATATTATTTGTTAACAATATTAGTAATATTAATTAATAATAATGATTAATGAGTAATAACAAGAATTAATTTAGAATTATTTTAAGAATTAATTAATGATTTTAATTAACAATAACCAACATAAATTAATTATTCTTTATTATAGTTATAATAATTTTTTTATTAAAAAAGTTATTATTATTATTATTATTATTATTAAAGCGTATGAGTGTTTTCCAACAATATTTTCTAATGTGGTTGCGCTAGTATAAACCTAAGGGATTAATAGTATAACTGAAGGGACTAATAAACACTAATTTTATAATATGAAGATGCAATATTAAATAAATTGCAATGTTGACCATGCCTGATTTCCATATTGAGACAATATTTGTCACAATCTGAGCTTAGGCCATAGTTGACCATGGTTGACCATGGATGACCATGGTTTTCACAATATCACAGGGTTATTGACCATAGTCGATCATGGTTGATCATGATTGACCATGGTTGACCATGCAACATTGGACCATGGTTGGCCATTATTGATTTTCATATTTAGACAATCTTTGTGAGAATGTGAAGTTGGACCATTATTTACCATTATTAACCATGATTGACCATAATTCACCATGGTCAACCATGTTTGACCAATGTTGACCATGATTGACCATTGTTGACCATGGTTGACCATCATTGATTTTCATATTGAGAAAAATTATGATAAACCGTAAGAGAAATATTATAAACCAAGACATATAAGCCCTATGATAAATATTATAAATGGTAAAATAAACATGGTTGACCATGGTTGACCATGATTGATTTTGACATTGAGACAATATTTTTCACAATGCAATGTTGGAACATGGTTGACCATGGTTTATTTTCTTATTGAGACAATCATTGTCACAATGTGACATTGGACCATGGTTGATGATAGTTGACAATAGTTGACCATGGTTGATTTTTATATTAAGACAATCCTTGTCACAATGTGGCATTGGACAATGGTTGACCATGATTATAAACCCAGGGGCTTTACATTAAACCCTAACATTCATATTACAAACCCTATGGATAACATTATACCCTAGGAATATGAACCCTTAGATAAATAAACCCAAGGGATTGATATTATAAATCAAAGGGAATCATAATCCCAAGAGATTAATTCTAAAATTCCAAGGGATTATAAACCCAAGTGAATAATATTAAACCAAAATGATTAATATTATAAACCCAAGGTATCTAAACCCTAAGATAAATATTATAAACCTTAAAATAAACATGGTTAATTATGGTTGATTTTCATATTGAGACAATATTTTTCATAATGCGACCTTGGACCATGGTTAACCATGACTGATTTTCATATCGAGACAATTTTTGTCATAATGCAATGTTGGACCATGGCTAATTTTCATATTGAAAAAACATTTGTCATGATGTGACATTGGACCATGGTTGACCACGATTATAAACCCAAGGGATTTATGTTAAACCAAAGGAATAATATTATAAACCATATGAATAATATTATTCCCTAAGAATATGAACCCATATCTTAATAAACACAAGGAATTATTATTATAAATGCAAGGTATTAGTACTAAAAACTGAAGGGATTATAAACCCAAGGGAATAATATTAATCCCAAGGAGTTAATATTGTAAACCCAAGGTGGATAAACCCTAATATAAATATTATCAATCTGAAAATAAACATGGTTGACCATGGTTGATTAAAATTTTGAGACAATTCTTGTCACAATGCGACGTTGAACCATGGTTGACCATGACTCATTTTCTTATTGAGACAATATTTTTCACCATGTGACATTGGAGCATTGGTGACCATGATTGACGATGGTTGACGATGGTTGACCATGGTTTATTTTCATATTAAGACAATCTTTGTCACAATGTGACATTGGACCATGGTTGGCCATGGTTGACCATGATTATAAACCCAAGAGATTTATATTAAATCGTAGGATTAATATTGTAAAATATATCAATAATATTATACACTATGAATATGAACCCTTAGATTAATAAACCCAAGGGATTAATACTAGAACCCCAAGAGATACTAAACCCAAAGGATTAATATTATAAATCCAAGGCTTATAAACCCTAACATAAATATTATAAACTCTAAATTAAACATGGTTGACCATGGTTGACGACGGTTGATGTTCATATTGAGACAATCTTTGTCACAATGCAACATTGGAGCATTGTTGATCATGGTTTATTTTCATATCGAGATAATATTTCTCACAATGCTACGTTGCACCATTATTTACCATGATTGGCCAATGGTCAATGTCATAATGTTATGCTGGTATAATGTTGACGATGGTTGACCATGGTTGACAATTATTGTCCATGATTCAATTTAATATTGAGAAAGTATTATCATAAACTGTAAGATAGATATTATAAACCAAGATATATAAACCCTATGATAAATATTATAAATATTAAAATAAACATGGTTGACCATGATTGACCATGGTTAACCATGGTTGATTTTCAAATTGATACAATCTTTGTCACAATGAAGCGTTGGACCATGGCTAACCATGACTGATTTTGATATTGAGACAATCTTTGTCATAATGCAATGTTGGACCATGGTTGACCATGGTTGATTTTCATACTGAGACAATCATTGCGAGAATGTGGCATTGGACCATCGTTGACCATGATTGCCCATTGTTGATGATAGTTGACAATAATTCAACATGGTTGATTTCCATATTGAGAAAATATTTGTCATAATGTGACATTGGACCATGGTTGACCATGATTATAAACCCAAGGGATTTATATTAAAACCTAAGAATAATATTATAAAGCCTATGAATAATATTATACTCTAGGAATATGAATCCTTTGATTAATAAACCGAAGGGATTGTTATTATAAACCCAAGATAATAATCAACCCAAGGAATTAATTCTAAAATGAAAAGGGATTATAAACTCAACGGAATAATATTAAACCTAAGGGATTAATATTATAAACCCAAGGTATATAAATCCTAAGATAAATATTATAAACCCTAAAGTAAACATGGTTGACCATGGTTGATTTTCATATTAAGACAATCTTTGTCACAATGCAATGTTGGACCATGGTTTACAATGGATGACCATGACTAATTTTTATATCGAGATAATATTTGTCACAATGCAACATTGGACCATGGTTGATTTTCATATTGAGAAAATCTTTGTCATGATGTGACGTTAGACCATGGTTGATTTTAATATTCAGACAATCTTTGTCGCAATGTAACATTGGGGCGTGGTTGAACATGATTGAACATGGTTGTCAATGGTTGACAATGGATGGTTTTCATATTTAGACAATGTGTGTCACAATGTGACATTGGAAAAAAAATGACTCTGATTATAAACCCTAGGGATTTATATTAAACCTTAAGATTAATATTATAAACCCTATGAATAATACTATACCCTAGGAATATGAACCCTTATATTAATAAGCTGAAGGGATTGATACTATAAACCCAAGGGGATAACACAACAAAGCGATTATAAAAAAAAGGGATTAATATTAAACCAAAGGGATTAATATTATAAACCCAAGCTACATAAAACCGAAGATAAATATTATAAAGCTTAAAATAAACCTGATTGACCATGGTTGACCATGGTTTATTTTCATATTGAGATAATCTTTCTCACAATGCGACAATGGAGCATGGTTGGCCATGGTTGACCATGATTGATTTTTAAATCAAGACAATCTTTGCCACAATGTGACGTTGGACAATTGTCATTTTTCATATTGAGAAAATATTTCTCACAGTGCGATGTTGTACCATGGTTGACCACGATTAACCAATGGTCCAATGTCATAATGTGTTGTTGGACGATTGTTGACCATGGCTAACCATGATGACCATAATTGACAATGGTGAATCATGTTTAACCAATGTTGACCGTGCGTGACCATGATTGACCATGATTGATTTCCATATTGAGAAAATAATATGATAAACCCTAAGATAAATATTATAAGCCAAGGTATGTAGAGCTTATGATAAATATTATAAATGGTAAAATAAACATGGTTGACTATGGTTGACCATTGTTTATTTCATATTCATACAATCATTGTCACAATGAGACGTTGAACCATGGTTGACCATGATCAATTTTCATATTGACACAATCTTTGTCAGAATGCGACTTTGGGCCATGGTTGATATTCATATTGAGATAATCGTTGTCCCAATGAGACATTATAAACCCTAAGATAAATATTATAAACCCACAATCATGGTCGACCATGATTGGCCATGGTTGACTGTGGTCAACCATGAATATAAACCCTAAGATAAATATTATAAACACTAAAATAATCATGGTTGACCATATTTTACCATGGTTTATTTTCATATTGAGACAATATTTGTCACAATGGAACATTGGGCCATGGTTGACCATCATTTATTTTCATATCAAGACAATCGTTGTCACAATGAGACCTTGGACCATGGTTGACCATGGCTGATTTTCATATTGAGACAATCTTTGTCACGATCTGACATTGGACCATGGTTGACCATAGTTATCACATGTGACGTTGGAGCATCAGAAAATATTTGTCACAATGTGACCATGGTTGACAATGGTTGATTTTCATACTGAGATAATCTTTGTCACAATGGGATGTTGGAATATGGTTGACCATTGTTGATTTTCATAATGATACAATATTTTTCACAATACGATGTTTGATCATGGTTGGCCATGGTTCACATAGCGTTGCATTGGACCATGAGACAATATTTGTGACAATGTGACCATGGTTTACCATGATTTATTTTCATATTGAAACAATCTTTCTCACAATGCGACATTGGAACATGGTTGACTATGGTTGATCATGGGTGAAAATTGTAGACCATGATTAATTTTCATATGAAGATAATTTATGTCACAAACCCAGGGATTAATATTATAAATCCAAGGAATATAAACCCTAATATGTTTTTTTTTTTTACATATCAATATTCATGTGGTACAAAATGTTTCTATATAGTCGTCTAGAAAAATAAAATGAAAAATAATACGAAGTTCAAAATGAAAAAAATATTTTTTATTGGACATAGAAATTAATGACAAATTTAGATGCATTAAGTGAGTCATATTCAAGAATGATGCCACCTATAATTTTTTGTTCGAACAAAATCAATAGAAATAGGAAAGAATTATTAACTATCAATCCCTCAATCGAGGGTTTTAAAATTCCTTATTCTTTAGCTCTATAAACCATCAATGAATGCATTTTAAAATCCCTAATTAGGGTATTTTTGACATAAATGGTTTACTTTCTGTTAAAAATCTCAATTAGGGTCCTAAGCCCTCATAGGCATTCCCACATGTCCAACGTAAGGAAAACTACATCTAAGATTCATGGGTTCCCCCAATAATGGATTCATGATAAAATCATACCATAAAACATCATTGACAAATTATTGTTACTTGAAAAATCATTGTTCTTCACATAAAACATATAAATTATTATTAGTTCATCTTCTCCCTCTATTATGCTCTCTTCTATGCTACTCATTTGTAGGAAACTTTAGTTCATCTTCTTCCCCTATTGTGCTCTCTTATCTTATCCATTTGCAATATGTTGAAGATAATGGAGAAACTTAATTAAAGAGATTTGATTCACGTGAACCTTAGATTAGGAGTTTGTTCCTATTTCTTAGGTATTGGTTCTAACTTCCCTATTTTCATGTAAACTATATATTTTTTGATCTGTAACAAGAATGTTGAGCGACCTGCGGACATAATCCCTCTTAATGTAGTCTCTCATAGTAGAGCTAACCAGTATTGATTTCATTAATTTAATCCTATCATTTTTATCATGGTATCAGAGGTTCAGGGTCGAATCAAAGCCAAAGTGCTTTGATCCCTGTGAGTATCCAAGAGGAAGAAGAGAAGCCCCTGATGAACTGAGTGAGGCTGAGTGAGGTTGTTCATTTTTTTTTACTCGAGATCATCGCATTCTTGGGAGGCACAGAAGCATCGATCAACATGGAATCATGCCAGAGAACAACGATAATCTCTAAAATCAGCGTAGAGTTGATTGGAAAACCAGCATTGATTGTGTTTTCCTTACAGGGATTCTGCCCAGCGCAACATCTGAACAGGTTTGGAGCGTTATTGTGAACGTGAAAGAGGAGCCATAGACCTCATGTTGGAGGAGCCAGAGAGCTCATGCTAGAGGGGCTATAGAGCTCATGTTATGGAGCACTATCGAGCCAGAGATCTCATGCTTTGGAGCATCATTGAGCAAAAGAGTTCATGCTGTGGATTTTTTATTGAAACGAGAGAGCTTCTTCCTGTTGAGCCAAAGAGTTTGTGCTGTGGATTGTTGATTGAAGCCAAAGAGCTTCTTCCTGTTGAGCCAGAGAGCTTGTGCCTACATATCTAGTGAGATCATGCCAGAGGAACCACTAAACCGTGGTAGCAGAGGTAGTAGCATATCACTGGTAAATTGAGAGGATCACTGCAAGCGTGATCACTAATAGAGGATCTCGTGAGCTCGTAGCAGAAGAGGTCATGGTAGAGGAGCTGTGAGCCCATGGTGTAGTGTGTAGAGTATCCTTCCAGAGTGGTTGAAGATCAGGTATATCTGTTTCTTGACGTTTTTTTGTGGATCTAGGGTAGATCCATTTAGATCCATTTTTTTTTTCAATTGCTAGAGGTCATTTTTTTAACTGTCAAGATGAATAATATGGTGGAAGTATTCTTGAACGAGAGAAATAAGCTCGATGTTGCTAATTATTCTAATTGGAATTTCATGTTACAGACTATGCTAGAAGGGCATAGTGCATGGGGGATCGTGAATGGCGATGAAGTGAAACCTATAGTTGCAGGAGGCACAATAGCTGCGACAGTACAGGAGTGGCATAAGAGGGAGAACAAGGCAAAAATGATGTTGAAAATGGCAGTCAAAGTTTGCACCATCCCATACATCAGAGATTGCAAATCAAGGAATGAGATTTGGAAAACTCTCAAATATCTATACGAAATTAGAAATTCAAACCACCTATTGTTCTTGAAAAACAAGATTCTTTCCATCAAAATGGAGGAGAATGAAAAATTATTTGAATTCATCTCACACATCAAGGACCTCAAATACAAGCTTGGTGACATAAGAGATTCTATAAGTAATATTGATCTCGTAATAATTAGTATGAATGGTATGAATGAAAACTATCAGATATTTATGATAGGCTTCAATGCAAGAGAGAAAGCCCCCAAATTTAAAGAATTGATAGGGATCCTCACGCAAGAGGACAAAAGGAGGATGACCATGAAACCCGAGAATTCATACCTTTCTTTAATGGCGAAGAAAAAGCCCTTCAGAGGGAAGGAAAATGGAGGACAGAGAGGTGGAGGTACAAAACAGAAAATCTTGAATCCATCTCAAGGTATGCCATCAAATAGGAATGAGTCACTATTGAAATGTTTCTATTGTGGTAAAATTGGCCATATGGCTAAACACTCTCAAAAGAAGAAGTTTTATGAAGGTCAACAAAGATATAAGAGACATGCAGGACACTTCGCTGATGATGACCATAACCAGGAACTCAGACTGTTTATGGCTAATTATGATGAGAAGAATGAAGCAGATACGTGGTATGTGGATTTAGGAGTGTCTACCCACATAACAAGTAACAAACAATGGATTGAAGACTTCAAATAAAATAGCACTCGAGAAAAAATCTACTTTGGCGATAAAAAAGGGTACCCAATCAAAGGACATGGTAATTTTCGTGTAATTCTGCCTAATGGAAATGTTAGTCATATCAAAAATATGATGTATGTACACGGAATCAATAAGAATATAATTTATGTTTCAATGATAACACATCAAAACCTTAAGGTAGAGTTTTTTAAATCATATTGTGTTGTTAAGGATTTGTTGTATTCTATGAAGACGATTGCAACAAGGATTTGTGTGGGCGTTCTTTACAAGCTAAATGTGAGAAGTGTGCCACATCAAGATTTGACATCATCAGGTAAGACAACAAAAGATTTATGGAACCAAATTTTTGGTCGTATTAATTTGAATGATTTGTTGTTACTTCAGAAAAGATGTATGGTCAGTGGTGTTCCTAATTTAAACCATATTCATGTTGATTGTGAATCATGTGATCTCCAGAAGATGCACAGAGATTATTTTCATGTTAATATAAATAGAAAACAAAGAGATGTACTAGAGTTAGTCCACACTGATTTATGTGGGCCAATGCAGTCAAGATATTTCGCATGTGCTTATTATTTCTTATTATTTATTGATAACTGTACAATGTTTACGTGGGTATATTTTCTCATAAAAAAGACTCATAATTTTGAATATTTCAAGCAGTTCAGAAGCATGATTGATAAGCAGACAGGTAAATTCATCAAGATTCTCCGCTCGGATGAAGGGGGAGATTATAGGTAGGCTAATTTAAGCAAATATCACAAAGACCATGGAATACTGCGGCATTTTATAGTACCCCGCACTCCTCAGCAGAATGGGGTTGAATAGAGGAAAAACATAATCCTTGTGGAGCATGATCGCAGCATGTTGAAAGGTAAAAATCTTTCTAATGGATTTTGGGCTGAAGTAATAAGCACTGCATTGTATTTGAAAAACAGGATTCCTACAAAGAGTCTTAAATTTAAGACTACATTTGAAGCCTTATTAGGATTTAAACCTCCATTTAAACATTTAAGAATGTTTGGATCCAAAGCCTTTTCTCATGTACCAAATGAGGATAGAAAGAAACTAGATTCGAAGGCCATCAAATGCATTTTTGTTGGGTATTGTACTGAATTCAAAGCTTACAAATTGTTTGATCCCTCTACACATAAAGCTTTTGCGATTAGAGATGTATTTTTCCATGAGAAGGTCCATGATGCAAACAATGATAATAGCAATGAAGAATGGGACATTCCATTATTGGTGGAAGAAGGGAGTGGTTAAACAGGAGAACGCCCTAAGGAGCAGCAGAAAAAGGAAGAAGCAGATGTTAGTGATGCAATCATCGAACCAAGTCCATAAAGGAATAATCAAAACAGGTTTGATTCCACTCCAACACTCAGGAGATCAAGTAGGAAAACTCAATTACCAATAAGATATACGGAAAATTATTTTATGACTAGCATGTTAAATGTTGTTGAACCCTCTAGTTATAAAGAAGCCAGTCAATATAGTGAATGGAGGGAAGCCATGGAAGAGGAGCATGAATCAATTATTAAAAAAGAAACTTGGGAGATAGTTGAATTACTTGAGGTAAAACAAACAATAGGTTGCAAATGGCCACACAAGCCCAAATTTAAAGAAGTTGGGAGCATAGATAAATATAAATCTAGGCTGGTTGCAAAGGGGTATTCACAGAAAGAAGATATAGACTATGAGGAAACCTTCGGCCCTATAGCTAAACATAATATAATCATAATGTTAATTGTCTTAGCTACTAAACATCAGTAGATGATGCACCATGTAGATGTGAAATCTTCTTCCTTAAATGGGGAGTTGAAAAAGGAAGTTTATCTAGAGAAACCTGAGGGATTTGTTAAATAAGGAAAAGAACATTTAGTGTGTAGATTAAAGAAATGTTTATATGGACTAAAACAGGATCCTAGATCATGGTATGATAAAATTGATTCATTTTTCTTGCAACAAAGTTATAAAAGAAGCAAAAATGACCCCAATCTCTATACTGTGTTTGATGAAAAGGGGCGAATTGTTTTCATTTCTTTATATGTAGATCTCATCATTACAGGAAATGCAGATAAACTCATTGAAGAAATCAAAGAGAAAATGTAACAAATGTTTGAGATGAAATACCTTGGTGAGTTTCTCTACTTTTTGGGTCTAGAAATCTGGAGATTCAAGAAATAATTTTCTAGCATAGGGTAAGTATGTAAGGAATATACAGAAAAAGTCGAAGATGGATCAATGTAAGGCTGTAACAGTGTCATTACAGTAGAATACCAAACTTCAGAGTGATGATGGTTCAAAGGAGGTAGATGCAACATTGTACAAGCAGTTAATTTGGAAGTTTAATCTAGTTAAACACTACTAGACCAGATTTGGCTTATGGAGTCAGTGCATTGAGCCAATTTATGTCCAAGCCAATTTAAAACCATTGGATTACAACAAAAGGTGTCTTAAGGTATCTACAAGGAACCTTAGACTATGGCATTATATATACTTATTATTGTGATGTTAAATTGACAAGTTTTTCAAACTCTGATTTGGTTAGAAACATAGATGACAGGAGATCCATAACAGGCTATGCATTCAACATTAGGTCTGTGGTAATTGCATGGAGAAGTAAAATCATAATACAATTTCCTTGTCTTCAACAGAAGATGAGTACCAAACGATGTGTGCAGCGACTTGTGAGGCAGTTTCGTTGAGGCGACTTCTCTAGGATTCAGGAGAAGAATAGATAGATGAAACAGTTATTAGATGTGATAACCAGAGTCCATCAAAATTGCAAATAATTTGGTGTTTCATAAAAAAAATAAGTACATTGATACACAGTTCCACTTTGTGAGGGAGAAAGTTCTATAAAAAAAAATCATGTTGAATATTGTAATACTTGTGATAATGATGTTGATATTTTACTAAGCCTCTTGGTAGAATTAAATTTGAAATGTTTATGGAAATGTTAGGAATACTTGTGAACTCTTTTCGATTAATGGGGAGTGTTGAAGATAATGGAGAAACTTAATTAGAGAAATTTGGTTCACAAGAACCTTAGATTAGGAGTTTGTTCCTATATCTTAGGTATTGGTTCTAACTTCCCTATTTGCATGTAAACTATATATTGCTTGATTTGTAATGAGAATGTAGAGTGACCCGTGGATGCAATCCCTCCAGGTTTAGTCTCTCAGAATAGAGATAACCAGTATTTCTTTCAATAATTTTAACCTACCATTTTTATCTCAATACTCAACCTTTGAATAACACATTACAATAATAGGAATATATCTTGCTATTCTCTTTGCTTAAGCTTTGATACAACGATGTATTCATGAGAATTAAGGCTCAAAATTTTACATTTCTCAACATTTAATTAAGATTCTCATTATTTAATTAAAATTATGAAACTGAAATTTATAAAAACTTTATAATAACATATAAAAAATATGCTAGCTTATAAACAAATAACTTGATTGATATAACATTTTCATACAAACATAAATTTTTTTATAGAAATAAAATAAAATAAATATAGATAATATAAATTTAATTGAAATAAACAATTATAAATCTCAAACATAGCTCATAAAACCATTACTCTATCTCCTAAAACAAAAACAAAAACAAAAGAAGATCTTGACTTTTCAAGAGCACTTTAACCTTATATATTGTGACAAGAATAAAATGTAACTTTCACCATAAAATGAATCAAATGAATATGATGGGGTAAATGTTTTGTTCCAATTATTATTTTTAACTTATGAAAAAAATTAAGTAAGCTATACAAATATTCATAAAATTAATTTTAGCTAATAACTTAAAAGCCAACCACATTAGTAAATATTGTTGATGTACATATATAGGCTTACATTTATATCAAGCACATTCAATATTAACTTGTAAAAATTAATTATTAATAAAATTAATTTAAACTAATATCTTAAAAACTTTATAGAAAATTGTTCTAACACAACTGCATTAGTAAAATCAACGAATAAACTTACATTTATATCACCACATTCAATATTAACATATAAAACTTAATTATTAATTCCATATATCTCTAATGTTGTAAAACTTTATCTTTTGTGATATTGAATACTTCAAAATATTAAAAACAAAATACAATTATAGTAATTATACTATAAATAAATTAAATATAAATGGTATGCCTAGCTATATTTTATAGATAACTATATAGATAAGCATAAACATTAAACATTGGCATTTTGTGTATATTAATTAAATCAATTCACATATCTTTCTTTATGCATATTTTATATATGTTCTCTATGTTAAATTTAAAGCAATCTAAATTAAATATAAAGATTACATTTTTAATTAATTTTATATCGGTGAAAATCTTAAATAACTTTCAATAATTAATAAATTTAAATTAATAATAAAAAAATAACATATTATTAATAATGAATTCAATAATTAAGAATTACGGCAGAAGTCCTAATGCAAACCGTAGTTTTTTTTTTAAATCACTACCCTGATAAAATCAAATTCAAAATAAATTTAAATTTTTGTAATAATAAAAAATAATATAGTATTAAATTATGTTTAAATTTATAATTCCTTAATATTACTTAGGGAATCAATATTAATTCTAGAATTAACACGAACTTGTCCACTAGCAATTAAACATTTGGTGACGGGAATGGGGGAGTTTTGACGGTACTTCCTCGTGTCAGTTAATTCCCTTGTCAGATTCATGCCAATGGCCGCAGCAGAGCGAATTTTAACAGGGATATATTGTATGGCCACATCAGAGCGAATTTTAACAGGGATATATTGCAGGCACTACGAACTGGAAATCAACAATAGCAATATCAATGAGCTGGCTCCCGCTTCCCTAAAAAATGTTTGGGATAATGAATTTAGGATTTTTTTAAATAATTTAACATCCTACAAAATGGAAGACCATGTTTAATTTTTAAAAATCACTGAAACTTCTAAAGTAGGATCCTTCCTTGTCACTCTAAAACTTCTTGGTTTAGTAACATTCCCTTCACATCGTAAACCCAAAGCAAAACTGTGTGGCAAGCATTCTTTTTATCTTATCGCATTCTGCAAACAAAAGTCTTTAAGTTTATTAATAAAATCTACTGCAGGAAAGGAATTTTGGCAACAAAAGTCATATATTAATATGAGATAAGTATTTTTTATCGCGTCCCATTATACGTTTATAGAGGAAATAAAATAGAATGATTCTGGCAACCAGAGTCGTGTATTTGTCCTTACGGTGCTTCCTCTATTTTGGCTGTTACCATGTCCAGTTATCAATTTCTCTCCATACGTTACGTTTGTAACCTCCATTGATATATACGATTTACAACAGAAGCGTTGACAGAACTGGGTCGTTGAAAGGGAAAGTAATTGCAATCGAAATGTTTGTTTCTTTTCAATAAAGTGAACAAATAAAGAAGCAGCAAAAATAATTCTCTGAAACACACAGAGTTTTGCTTCTTATAGTCTCCTGTTCAATCGTATCTCCTCCTGTATATTAATCATAACTTTACAAAATAGCATCATAGCGTTATAAAAGTCCCCGTAAAATGCTTCTGTACTGTTTGCTTACAGTAGTTACTTTTCTGTCATCAAATCTGGGATATAATGGCGTTCTCGTTCCTTAATATTTTAGAATATTCTAAAGTGTAAAAGACTAACAAAATTAAAGTCAATTGTCTATCTTTATTCCCGTTCCTCATATTTCTAAAATATTAACTAAGATACTCTTATGCTCCCGAAGCATCGTTAGTGCGAGATAATTTTAGTTCATGATATCTTTCTTCTAGAAACGTAAATTTAGTCAATAATAACCTATCGGAGAGTAAACCTAAATTTAGTCAATAAGAATAAACACCTATCGGAAAATAAACCTAAATTTAGTGAATAAGAATAAACGTATCGGAGAATCTAGAATTAATAATCAATTGGTCTGAAACCAAAAGCAATAACCATAATTCGGAAAGTAATATCAGAAATAAAAAACAAATTCACATAGGATATTGTTCCCTGCTCCTGAGTTTTCTTCAAAGACTGACTCCCAGTTTTCGAAAATTGATTTGTACCGCTCACATTCAAGTTCTCTAATGTGTTGATGTTTCACTTCTTGAAGAAGGCAGCCTAACAAACGAAGTTCAAGTGGGTACCCTAAAGCTTGTTGCATTGGATCTCCCTCTGCCTCTTCCTGCGTTACGATCGTCTAACGAGCCCTTGCCCTACACAGTGGTATTGCCTGAACTCCAATGTCTTCTGTAGATAGAAATGAACATTTGCATTGAGTATATTGAAGCCCACAAGGTCACAAGGCCAGTGAGCTGGCCGGTAGCACCATAGTGTCTCCCTTACGATCGAATCGAAAAAATACATCCACTGTACTCATCTGATACTTTTATCAAAGTTTATCCATGACCATAAACATGGATTGAACCGATTATAAACACTAAAAAGCATTAAAAAAATTTATTTATTTGATACAATGTATAAGAACACATTTAATCACAATGTATAAGAGAAAAGAAGACCATATCTATGTGATATCTCCTTACCTTTTTATGTAATTAATGGTATATATGTGTGTTTTTTTAAGATTAAAGTTTGAAAAATATTGGAATAATTGAATTATTAATATTTTTTTATTGATAATGTAAAACTGTAAATCTCTATCTAAGATATTTATAATAAATAAAGAGGTTTGGAAAATTAATGTCAAAAGACATCTAAACGGAAGGAAATGAAGCTATAAATTGGTGGTGAATATTAATTAGTCAATAATAAATCATGAATATTTAATTTGGATAATTAGATTAATTGTGAAATTAAGGAATTGACTAAAAATTGTTTCTCTGAAAGGTATGATGTTGTTTTTGACAATGGAAAACAAAAATGCTTTAATGAGCTACTAACTACTTGACACCTCTTGGTGAAGTGGAAGTAGTTACCAACTACTAAAATGTGTAGTAGATGGGTAATAGAGGATGTATTCTCTCATTTCTCTTTTTTCTGGAGGGACTCGTGCTACTTTGAAGAGACTAGAAGAACAAGTGAAAAGGACCAAAAAAAAATTGTATTTGAAGACGCATGCTCAACACATAACTTCTAGAAAAAGTATCAAACTTCAGTTAAATAAATTATTCAAATATTAGTTTTCCAAACAACCAAATTCAAGAGACTATTTTTACTAATATTATTCAGTAAAGAAATGAAATGGCAAAGATTTACTTATAATTTTTTTATTTTAGATAAAGTTAAATCAAAATTATTTTAAATTAAAGTTAAACATTTTTTTTTTTTCTAAATAAGCTTAATCTATTAATCATCAGAAACACAAATATATACATCAGGAGTTAACCAGGATTGGGCCTGAGGACGAGGCCTGTAGAGCAAAAATTCATGATCTTAGCACTGCACTCTGAGGGAAACCAGTGCATATACTGAGCCAGCAAAAAGAACCCACGCAGGGGCAATGTCTAAGTCTAGAAAAAGCCTATAAACCTTTGACCAAAACCAGAAAAACAGACAGAGACATTTTGCATACTGAAGACAGTGCCATAGCAAAAAAACCAGGAACAGAGGAGGCTTACTTGTCCGGTTCCTCTTCCTCGACCCTGCACCAAAACTCATCTGGTTCGCCATCAGAATTATAAAGGTCCTCAATGGAGTGAATGACCTTTTCAGCAGCAGGGGTGCGCTGTCCATCGCCCGGATGAGGCTGGTGCTGAGCGTTTGCAGTGGCATGGTCTTGAATTGCATTTTGCTGCTCAATATCAACATTCATGTCATTGCCATGACTAGCAGCTTCCTCGGTGATGGCTCTGTCCTGCTCAGGCATATCTTCATCATTCTGCCCAAATTGACCATCCCGCCCTTCAGCAACGGGAGCCTCATCGTTAGGGGACTCACGGAAAACAATGGTGACCGTGGCTGTAATGCGAGGGCGATTAAGCGCGCTTTGAAAATAGAATTGCCTGGTTTGAGAATGTGCAGGAGCGTTCTGGCAATTGGTGTGCCAATGCTCAGACCGAAGAATTCGACCACGAGCAGCTTGAGAGGTTCTAGCAGAGTCAAGAAAGTCCGCAGCGGAGGTGCTGGAGGACGGGGAGGAGCGCCTATACATTCTCCGGGAAGAGCCGCGACGGCACCTCATTCTATGCCTGAGACGAGGCATGTTGTCAATCGTAGCAGGAGAGCTGGAGGTATGCTGAAACCCAAGCTGAACGTTTGTCAAATGAGAGAGCGGAGGTGCGATGGGAACTCTGGGCAGTTTCTCAAACCAATTCCCAGACTGACGCATGCAATTTCCAGCAATGGAGAAATGAAGATTGTCGCCAAGCTCAAGGCAACCATGAAGCCTGGTTCTCTTGCCGGTGACAGTGCACTCGAAGGAAAGCCGCACTGTGGGCAAGCAATACACCGCTAAAGGCCTGGGAAAGCTGCTTCTGGCGTGCTCGTTCTCCATCCCGTATTCATGAACCTCAAATCTACTGCCGTCCCACTGCATTAACCTCTCCATTAAAGGAGTAATGACCATATCCTGTTTAACCTGCGGAGAATAATCTCGAACTTCGCTATTAGAGTTGTGAGCCGCGCCCACCATTGATTGACTTAAATGCATCACACTTGAGTACAGACTCCATCGGACATTTGCAGGGCTATGAGGCCGACGTCTTGCCGGAGTGCCATCTGGCCGACTTCCTTTTGCTAAATTAACCACCCGCATCCGGGTAAAGTTAAACATTATTAATAAATAGAATATTTCAAAATAATTATCTTTTACTTTATTAAATTACATAATCATGAAAAAATTTAGTAACGTATACATTTGCGTACAATGATGAAATAAATAATGTTACTATAGAATACTAATAGAGCTATTAATATTTGAGCTATTAAGATTTTGATTCAAATATGGTATTGAAAAAATTCATGATTTGGATAAAAATCTCTCATTCATATATACATATATATATATTAGAATTAAGTTCTAGTTATGTATAGAGTTTTTCTCTATATCAGAATTAGTTCTAATTATGTATAGATTTTTTCTCTATATCAGAATTAAGTTCCAGTTATATATAGAGTTTTTCTTTTTAAGTACAATTAAATATATAGAAGAATATTATAATTATAATTGTTTTATTTTTTGTTATTTTATATTAGCATATATATATATATATATAAAAAGAGAAATATATTGAAATATTGTACATATAAATAATAGAGAATATCAAACGCACAAAGAAATTTTATACAACAATTCTACATTACTTAGTAGATATAAAGAGTCTAATCCATGTAAGTAAAAACCTCATATTATGAGTTTCACATTCACAGCAAGTATGAACCGAGAATTGGTAAATACACATAGAAATTTAGTTTTCATAAAACATGAATGTTTAAGGACAGAGAGTCAATAGCTCAGAATATATAAAAAGGGTTAGAGAAGACACTATGAAAATAAATAAAGAAAAAAATTAATAATGGATGGAATGGGGAATACATTACCCCCATAATTTTATTAAATTGATACATAAAGCTTTGAAGCAAATTAATTAAGTTTATATATATATATATATATATATATATATATATATATATATATAGTATTCAAAAAATCATGAAACCTTGTAGTCGACCGTAATGACATAGCACTCAGGTCCAAGCACACGATACAACTAAGGGTTAAGGTTATCCAATCTGGAAAATAATAGCTCACAAGTTTCTGTTGTAACAACCCCAAATTAAAACATACAACTAACCGCATCAATTTATGCGATTAAAAGTAAACACACAACTATTCAAGTAATTATCATAAGATTTCCAAAAACACGAGTAGAGAATACTTACCTGTAGCGACAATATTTCTTACTTGTGACTCAAGAGATAAAGGTTATTTAAATCCCGCTAACCCAAACAATATTTTTGGGGAAGACTCTCCACCCAACCGTATGCTCGGCTACACATAATTTTTCTACAGTAGGCCACCCTCAAGCCCTCAATCAAGATATTACTGCCATAGAATCTTTTGTCTCAAAACGCTTTTCTTCCAGCATAATGGATGAATTGGTGAATGAATCTCATCCTCTTCATCGCCCATTAAATAGAGCAAAAAATGGAAATGGATCTGCATGCACATATTCCAAGTGTCATCATGCCAACTTTTATTTATTTATTTTAATTTTTACTTAATTTAATATTTTTCTTAATTTAACTTTTTCTTATTTTTTCCATTTTTAATTTTTTTGTTAACTTTACTTATTTTTACTATTTTTATAGTTTACTTATATATATTTATTTTAATCTCTAGTTTACTATTTACTATTATTTTCTTTTATTTATAATTTACAATTTATTTATTATTTACTTACATTTTAATATTATATTGTATTATGTTATTTATTATTATTATTTTTATTATTATTAGGGGGAATTACATACTCCTTCTCTTTAAGGAACTTTGTCTCGAAGTTAAATTGAATCATTTAACATTTTATTCCATTTTAGTTATTGATTACTTCATGTTTCCCCTACACCTTCTATTAAACTAGTATAACCAAGAGGCATCGAAAGTTTCCACAACACTCAGCAAATCCCAAGGAATCTATGTCCTTTTTTAAAACTTTTGGAACTAGGCATAAGCCTCATCGTTCTATACCATAGCCTATGGTTGGTCCCAAGGCTCGCACCAAGGCTTAGACCTCATTTGCCCCAAGACAGGCATCCAGTCTTAGTACTCAATGACTTTAGGAATCTCGCAAGGCTAGCCCACTCCCTCCACACTCACTAAGGTGCAAAACCCCAGGAATCGGAGTCCTTACACCCACACTAGAATTCATCATTCCAAACCAATATCAGTCACTTGGCCTATAATATTTGACACTTGACCTCCACAAGATGGTCCCATATCCCCTCAAGAGCTATCTATCAAAATATGTAGAAGACAAAGGAACCACTAGAATATGTAGTGTTGATTGAGTTTGTCACCAACTCATGTGGTGTTACATATTCTCCCTCGCATCTATGGGCTCCCACGAGATCATCAAATAACTTGGCCCTCTTGGCCCATTTATGGAGTTCCCGTGAGTCACGACATCTCAACATGCGATCAATGCATTAGTTGTAACCATATTACCATAGAAAATAATCCATATGTCAACTCTTGCATGTCATCATGCTAACATAACATCATTTTTAATCACAAAATTTTGAATAATAACGAACTGCATGCTCCTGCATGTCATAAATTTTTTAGCCAATTTTCACAAGATTCACCTTATGAAATATCACCATAAGTTACAACACCAACGTATCTGTATCAAAGATCTGACGTGTCATCACATAAGAATTGGAGCCACATGTCAATATAACTTCAGACCATAACATCATAAATATGAGAATCACCTCAATACATATCAAATATAGGGAAATAATAACATTCTTCATGATTCATCTGAAAAATAAATGTCATTTCCTTTTCTAAACAATGAATAACAATGATGAAATAATATTATCCAACATCCATCTAGGATCTAGGTTCTCTTATCAAAAATATTAGTGTAATGTTTTCATCAAGATACCAACTTCTTCCTAATAATCATATCATGTTTTTTCAACTAGGCAGTTAATACATACACGGTAGGCATAATAATTTTATAAGTATAGGATGAATGTAGGAAGATGGGTTACACTTTCGTGAGAAACACACCCGAAAATTTTACTCTCGCAAAAGTTCAACCAAACTTCCAAAAAGTTCGGTCGAACTTTTGAAATTAATTCGATCAAACATTTTCCGCCGTTAATCGAACTTATTTTGTCCTTTACATTGACGGCAATGGTAAACATTGTTACCGATGAAATAGGTAACCTGACCTCAAAACGGGAACTCTAGCCCAAAAAGACTCAAAAAACATGAAAAAACACCCCAAAAACAAAAAAAAGTGTATTCCAGAACGCATTTGGTTTTTCTTGAAGGTCAAATTTCAGCATTTTATAAAATTATGCTAAAAACAAAATTGTTTCTTGAAAAAAGGATTGAAAAAACACCCTCAGAACAAAACAAGTTGATGTTGGAATAACAAAAAGATAAAATTGTGTCATATTTTTGACATTTTTAAAAATAGAAATAACATTTTTTAATTTTTAAAATTCAAACATTAAAAAAAAACCTAAAATTTAAGAAAAAAATACATTTAAAAAATAAAAACATTTTAAAGCTTAAAATTTAGAAATATATAGGAATAAAAAAATAAAAATAAAAAAAATAAAAATTTTAATTCAAACATTAAAAAAAAAACCTAAAATTTAAGGAAAAATAAAATAAAATTAAAGATTAAAATTTCAAAATATATAGAAATAAAAAAATAAAAATAAAAACAAAATAAAAATATTAAATTAAAAAAAAAAAAGTTAAAAAAATAAAGAAAATATAAAAAATTAAATTTAAAAAAGAAAAAGGAAATGTTTATTAAATTTAAAAAAAAAATTAAAGAAAAAAATTAAATTTAAAGAAATATATTAAATTTTAATAAATTTAAAATTTAAAAAAAAAAAAACATTATTTAAATTAAAAGTAAAAAAATGAAAAATTAATTAAAAATAAAAAATGAAAAATAAAATATAATAAAAATATTAAATTTAAGAAAATATATATTAAAAAAACAAATAAATTTTAAAAAATGAATTAAATTTAAATTATAAAAAATAATATATATATATATATATATATATATATATATATATATGAACTTAAATTAAAAATATATATATTAGAATTTATTAAATTTTAAAAAAAAATGTTAATATTAAAATAAAAAATTAAATTTAAAAAAGAAAAATATTAAATTTTAATAAATAAATGAATAAACAAATAAATTTTGAAATAAAAAATAAATTTTAAATATAAAGAAAAAAAAACATTGTTAAAATAAAAAGTTAAAAAACTTTAAAAATCAATTAAAATTGAAAAATTGAAAAAAATAAATTAAAAATATATATTAAATAAAAAACAAATTAATTTGAAAATATTAAGTTTAATTTAAAAAAAATCTAATTTTAAATACACAATTTTAATTGAAATAAAAAAAAAATATAAAAATTTTATGTAATTAAAAAATAATAATAGAAAAAAAATATTAAAAAGAAAATATTAAATTCAAATAAATAAATAAATAAAATACAAAATTTATTAAATTTTAAAAAATTAAATGAAAAAAGTAAACATAAAATTTAATAATAAAAATTAAAAAATTAAAAAAAAAAAACAATTAAATAAAAATAAAAAAATACAAAATTTAATAAAAATTATTAACAACATTTAGAAAAAAAAAAATTAAAAACAAAAAAAATTGAATAAAATTAAAAAAAAAAAAAATTAAAACAAATTAAATTTCAAATATAAAAATTAAATTAAAAAAATTAATTTTAAATTTTTTGAATTTAAAAAAAAAAAAATATATATATATATCACATTAAAAAAAAAAAAAATTATTAAAAATTAAAAATTAAAAATAAAAAATAAAAAAGAATTTTTTGATCGTGGTGGCGCCGCAAATCGGCCTCCCGCCTAGGCGGCGGTGGAGGCTGGCCGTTGGGCGGGCAGGGAAGCTGCATGCAGCCCTCCGCCGCCACCTGGGTGGGAGGGCGATTCACGGAATCGACCTCTCGTCGCGGGAGGGCGATTCTTGGAATCGTCGTCCCGCGGCGGGAGGGCGATTCCTGGAATCGGCCTCTCATCGAGGGAGGGCGATTCCCGGAATTGTCGTCCCGCCGTGGGAGGGCGATTCCCGGAGTCGGCCTCCCGGCGCGGGAGGGCGATTCCTGGAATCGGCCTCCCGCCAAGAATCAGCCTCCAACCACGGAGGGTGATTCCCGGAATCGACCTCAAGCAGCGGGAGGGCGATTCCCGGAATCAGCCTCCCGAATAGGTGGCAGCAGAGACCGGTTGCTGGGTGGGTGGGGGGCTGCATGCAGCCTCCTCGCCCGCTAAGCGCGGGAGGTAAATTCCGGGAATCGGCCTCCCGAATAGGTGGCGGCGGAGACCGGCTGCTGGGTGGGTGGGGGGCTGCATGCAGCCTCCTCGCCCGCCAAGCGGCCGACCTCCGCCGCCACCTCGGTGGGAGGCCGATTGGCGTCGCCACCACGATAAAAAATATTTTTCTTTATTTCTCTTTATTTTTTTTAAATTTTAATATGTTTTTTTTTTAATTTGATTTTTTTTTAAAAAAATTTTAAATTCAAAAAATTTAAAATTATTTTTTTTAATTAACATTTTTTTTTTAATTTTTTTTTTTTTTTTTTAATTTAATATTTTTGATTAATTATTTTTTAAATTTAAAATTTATTTATTAAATTGATTAAATTTTAATTTAATTTAAAAAAAAAATTCAATGTTTTAGTTTATTTAGTTTTTCATTTTTAAAATGTATAAATTCTTTCATTTAAAAAAAAAAATAGTAAATTTATGGATATTTGTTTTTTAATTATTTGCACGTGGTTTTTTTCATTTTTTTTTGTTTTTTAATGATAGATTTTTTATTTTAATTTTGTTTTTCAATTTTAAATTTTGTTTTTTTTTTAATTTGTCTTTTTTGTTAATTTTAAAATTTGTATTTTTTTTTCTTATTATTATTATTTTTTTAATTTAAATTTTTAAATTTAATTTTTAATTTTTTGTGTTTTTTTTTTTTTTATCTAAATTTTAATTTTGTAATTTAAATTATTTTTAAATTTTCTATTTAAATTATTTTTTTAATTAAATGGTTTTTTTTAATAACTTAGAAAAAAATGTTTTTGATGTTTTTTTTTTTTTTTGGTTAATTTTTGTTTCCTTTCTTTAAATTATGTGTTTTTTTTTTCAAATTTTGTCATTTCTTTTGATATAATTTTTGAATATTTTTGTTTTTTTAATTTATTTTTGTTTAAATTTTTTATTTTTACGAGTTAATTTTTTATTTTTTACATTTTTATTGTTTTTTTTATTGTTTTTATATATATTTTTTTATCTAAGTTTTGTGTTTTATTACAAACATGAAAATCACCACTCTAAAAAAAAAGGTTGATGCTGCATCAATACATTTCAAAATTAGCATGAAAATCATCGCTCTAAAAAAAAAAATTGATGCTGCATCAATACGTTTCAAAATTAGCATGAAAATCACTAACATTTTAAAACAAATATTCATACTTCATAAATAAAAATATCAGAGCGTCAAAAATGTGCACCAAAAAACAAGGGGTGATTCTGCATCACCACTTTTCAAAATCGGGTGCTTTTTATGCTACCAAAACAAAGTAGGTAACAGTGCGGTTACCTATTTCATCGGTAACAGTGTTTGTAACCGAATTTTCAGTCGGACGCAGAAAAATCGACGTTAAAAGTTTGGATGAACTTCGTTATTATAAATATAGCAGCCCTCAACTACAAGAAGGTTTCTAGCAATTTTCTGTTGCATAACCATTGGAGAGCACTGAGAGGTATGTTTTTGGCTTATTTTTGGCTCGTTATTCTACTTTTTCTTCTGTGTGTTATGCTAATCTCGTTTTTTGCAGTTATGTAGGAAGATGTACTACATTCTACCCTTATTAATAGTTGGATCTGTTAAAAACTCCATCTCTTCCTCTACGATGTCTTCCTCTTCTTTTGTTTTAGGTTATCATTCCCATCCTGAAATAAGTGATTTCACATGAGCAGATGTGCCTACCCCTTAGCCTTGGAAGAGATTTTCCATAATTTCTTTGCCTAAATTTCTTCCCCTCCTGCTTGGGCCCACTTTTGAATTTCCTTTCTCCTTCTCTTCTTTTTTCGTTGGTTTCCCTTTCACCATTTGGTCTTGAAGATAATCAGCTGAGGCCTGAATTATATGTCTGGGCTGGAACAGGTGCCACACCAGAGGTTTGACAAAACATGTATAGGAGCTAAGAAAACTTGTGTATCACAACAGAATTTCAACATTTGATTTAGTTAAACAACAAAGGAAAATGTTCTGATTGCTGGGGGTAACCTCCTCAGTTATAGTGGTATGTTGGGTATCATGGGTCCCTCTTTCATTATCCCTAAAAATTATGAATTTTGCAGAAGCAGACAGTTCAGGTTGCAACAACTCATTGGGCTGACCTGAATTGCTATTAGTTACTAGAATAGGGCCACCGCGAGGTGCCTTTGTTTTCCAAAGTGGAATTACATTCATGACATGCAAAAACAAATCATGTAGAGACAGAGTGTTTCCATACACCTGCAACACTCGAAGAGAGACTTGACAGTAACCGCAAAACAAAATCAGATACACTCCATTCATCCCCCCCAGACTACAGACTTCAGCAGCTTCACCAATACAAACAGAAAAGTGACCCTCCCTGTTCTTGGCAATAGAAATATTACCCCAAGCGATAAATTAAAATTTCTCTTATCAAGCTGGGTATCAGACATGACTCTCCCCCCCAAAGGGTCATTGTGAGCCATGCAATCAATTTCATGGAGTTTTCGGGCCGAGCGATGGAGGTTGCAAACAGGGTAGAAAGGATGGCTAGTATTATTAAGGCTAGAATCAGGAAAAAACAAAAAATTGTTATCAGTGCGATAGATGGGGTTAACAAAAAAGAAAGAGTACCAAACATAGTCCAGGAAATTATCAACAGTTCTGAGATAATTCCATGCAGGGCTAATTGGAGGACATGTAGAATCGTTTGAGCAATATAACCGACAAGATAAGGCGATTTGCAATTCTTCCAAAACGCTAGCCCCTACCACCTCAACATCATACATCATTGCCAATAATTTTGGATTATAACGACCCACAACAATGAAACGGGATAGGAAAACAATATTACAAAAATTCCAAGGCCTAACTTCCATAACATTCCAAGCATAATTCAACAAACTAGCCCAAAACCCAAATATTATAGTAAAACTAAGATGACTCTCATATCCCCCAAACTCAAATAACATAAATAAATCCAATGAACCAAGGCCTTCCTTTATCGTAGTAACATACATTCTGATAATGTGGCTAAGAACATACCCAATGGAGCAATTTGTAGTCGTTGCAAAACATTCTCCTTCTTGCCAATGCCTTGTTTTGTTCCTTGCTCAACAGATAATCACGAAACCAGCTTACCAACCTTAACATACGTTACCATCCTCTAGCGATGACACTTTTTCAAAGCTATGTCTAACAACATGAGTTATCTACCATCTGTATTAAATGCATCCATTATATGGCTTGGGTGGTACCACCCACATTCCTCCCCACGTGTCAGCATGGACTCTCCATGTAGCCCGCATGGTCTCGTGCCACCTCACGCCTTGTACTAAACACTTGGAACCCCGATTGGGGATTGTGAATATCATTATTATCCTTATCGACTATTTTTAGTAGAGTTTTAAGCCCATCCTCCTAAGCGATACCATCCCAGGTGATGACAAGATGTTGTCCTTCATGAGTACAACCCAAATTCGCCAAAAAAAATTTCACTTCATTTCATGCTCTGGGAATATGTGACGGGATCATATAACTGATACTGGGAAGAATATATTTGATTTCCTTTATTAGTCGAGTTGTTCTCCAGCTATGACTAGTTTTCTCCCACCCTGCACGTTGCTGCAACATCTGCAGAATATTTGTTACCATAGCTGAGTTTCCCTCCACTATTATCATATGATATTGTTCTCGTACTACTATCAAGAGTCCTTATTTTACTGTTGTTAGCTCAACCCCATTATTTGTAGTGAAACCGAATTTTTCCGCTTACACTCTTATTACGCGACTGCGGGGATCTCTGAAAAGACCACGAGGTCCTTCTTAGCTAGGATTACCTTTAGAGGCCCCATCATAATTAATTTTAATGAAGCCTTGATGGGGAGCATTGAATTTGTCCTTTTGTTGACTTGCCAAATGGTTTTTCTTCCATGAGGCCCGAGCAAGCATCTGGCTTTTAAGTTTGAGTTTGGCCAAAATCCTAGGCTCATGAGTACTCACTTTCCAGTTGTCATGTTGCCATTTTTCGGTAAGGATGGCTTCCCTTATATTCTCCATAATTGTGTTCCATGTCTCTTGTGGTTGCTTGGATTCATCTCTGAATGTTATCCTATTCGTTTCTTTCCATATTTCCCATATAGGAAACCACATAGAAGGACCCCACCCTCTGTTGAGAACAGGGCATTGATATACCCCTTTTCTCCAAAATTCAATTGTGTGCTGGATACTCACGTTGTCCCTATCTATTTGCTGAAAAAGGGAGGAGAGTTGTTTCCATGGATATTCACCAATAAGGCATTGATTCAACAAGTGTTCAATCATTTCCGAATGTTCATGACACATCTTACAAGATGAAGGACCATGCATTCCTCTCTTCTACAAGTGATCACAGGTAAGTATATTTCCATGACTAACAAGCCACAAAAAGTTTTCAATTTTAGACCAATTTTTTCCGACGACATTTTTTGCCAAAGGGGTACTGGTAGATTTTGTATATTATTAGATTTGATGTACTATCCTTCTTATATTGTAAACATGACTTTCGTTCGATACCCCCATATGAGGATATCCTCTCCCATTACTGATGTTAATTTTCTAGATTTGAGTTCTTTTTCATGATTCTCCCATTGATGAGTATCAGGAGCATGTTGCCATTGGTATTTTAGCTTCCATTTCCTCCATTGAAAGTCTATCCCTTCATCCCATAATTACTCTAGAGTATTAGTATTTAGCCTATTTTTGATTAATAATATCTCGCCTAGATAAATTCTACTAAATAATTTATGTTGTTGCTGCCATGAATCTTCCCAAAACCAGGCAATGTTACCTCCCCTAATTTCCCAGAACTATGTTCTCTGATGAGGTCTTTACTTAGCACCACTAAGTTCCAGATTGTTGATTATTGAGGAGTATTTGAAACCTTCAATTTCCCTACACTAATTGACAACATTCCATACTTCTGCTCCAATATATTTTTCCACAAATCACGGCCTCACTATATCCATCTCCACTAGATCTTATCTCCCATAACTTGATTCAACAAATACGGGTCTCTCAAACCCAACCCTCCTGTCCTTTTCATTTTCATGAGATTTTCCCAAGAAATAAGAGCCCATTTACGAGCTCGTTGAGATCCTTGCCACAATAATTTTTTAAACATCATACCTTTGTCTTTGAGGGTTCTAAGAGAGTGAATAGCTTCCTGAGCAGTGATTATACCATCCAATATTTGTCTCCCTTTCAAAAAACCAATCTATTTCGGTGAGATTAAAGAAGGAAGGATAGGCTTAAGGCAGTTCACCATAATAGTGGACAAGATTTTATATATAACATTACATAAAGCTATGGTTCGAAAACTAGCTAGTTCATCTGAATGATCCTGCTTTGGAATTGAGGAAATGAGAGTGGAATTCAGAGCTGGATATACCTTTCTAGAACGGTGATATTCCTCTAATGATTCCCATATGTTTCGGCCCATGAAGGACCATGCTACCTCGTATAACTCTGACGTAAAGCCATCAGGGCTGAGGGCTTTGATTTTTGCCACACATTTAACCACTTCTTCCACCTCCACTAGCTTAATTTCATGTATGAATTCCAGATTCTATTCTCGAATGATTATATTAGGTATGTTTTTCTTTATTATTTCAATATCTTCCATTATGTGTTGGTCTGGTTCCGTCAAAATATTATTGAAATGGTTCACCAATAGGGCCTCCATATCTTGATGCTGAAGAAGCCCGTTTCCTCCTGGAGCTTTAAGGGAGAAGATACGATTGTGTTGTCTTCCTTGAATCATTGCATTATGAAAAAAGGTAGTATTTCTATCTCCTTCTCTTATCCACTGTATTCAATATTTTTTTTTCCATAAAATTTCCTCCTGCTTCCTTCGATCTTCCAATTTTCTTGTAATATTTCCTTCCTCTGTCACTAGATTCTTCGTTCTCCCATATAAAATCATTTTTTTCTAAATTTGTTTCATATGGCCTTATAATATTTCCTTATCCTATTGAATGTTTCCAAATTATGTTCTATTCCATTTCTTAAATTTTTGTTTTAAGACTTTTAGATGATGTTGGAATGAATGCATCCTATCCCATCCTTGAGTTGGACTTTATTCCCACCATCCATTTTTTTTACCTATAAAGGTTGGATCCCTTAGCCAAAATTCCTCAAATCGAAATGGTATTTTCTTATTACACACCTTCATGTATACCTCCATGCGTATCAACCAATGATTTGATCCCAAACTAGGAAGGATGGAGGACTCATAAAAAACATCACTGCTGACAAGATCTTCATATTCTAAGAATGTGTCTAGCCTTGACACTACTTGTTGATCACCCCATCTTCTGTTATTCCAAGTGTACATTCCATTCACTGTAGGATTGTCTACTGGTCGCAAGTCAGTTAGAAGATCCCTAAATAAATCCATTTCTGGATCTTCTCTTCTTATGACTCCTTTTCTATCTGCCAGACTAGTGATCATATTGAATTCCCCTTTTATTAGCCAATACTTCTCATTACGCATATTCTTAAGAATTATTATGCTTTGAAGGAAGATTGACTTTTCTCCTAGAATATGAGGACCATAGAAAGATGAAATAAGAATTCTATCAGTCATCCCAATTTTCCTAAACATTCCATTTAAAATGTGAGGAAGTCCTATCCAAGATTCTGCTATAATCTCTTCTGGATTCCACAGAATAGATATACCCCCCGAACTACCTATCGAATCTATGGCCATTTCTTTGTAGTGTGGTTTCAAGAACGTCAGGATGTCCTCAAGTCTTTTCCCTGAGACCTTGGTTTCCTGAAGGAGTATCACATGCGGATTTTTTGTCTTTAATATTTCTTTTAAATATATATTTTTTCCTTTACTGTTTAGGCCTCTCATATTCCAGGAGATTACTATCATAGGGAAATTTTGTGTAGTTGTTGGAATACTGTTGATAACAGTATTACCCTACCTGAATTAACTAATATTTTTCCTACCATTTGTATCGATTCTTGAAAATTGTTACGTCCCCTTTTCTTCCCTCCTTTGGTTTGGGTGCTGGGTTCCTGACATGAACATTTTTGTGAGCTCAGGTTATCTATCATTTCCGTATTTTTTTGAGCTTGGGAAGTCATGTATTGCTCAAAATTTTCTTCATACACCCTCTTCTGGTCATCTGCTATAAATCTGTCATCTAGGTTCTTCCATCCTTGCAGTAATTTTTTTAATACTACCTCTTTGTTGCTTAACTCATCCTTACTTGTGTCCACCTCCATAGCTGATTGTTACACCATTTTCAATTGATATTATTTCTCTATTGGTTTCGCTTGTGCCTTTCTTTTAGCTTTCAATGCTTTCTAAGTTAGATGGCCCTGGTCTTCTTCCTTGATTTCTTCATCTTCCTTCGAGTTTTCTCCAATATCCTACAGTATTTCATATTTGTTTTGATTATTCTTTTGCTTAGTTGGACTGCTGGTCTGATTTACATGCGACTTACTATTCTTATTTCTGCTCATAAGTGTCTTGAATCCATCTTCTTTTTCAAGTGACCCTCCACCTCCATCTCATTGCTTCCCCTCCATCTGGTCTAGATTGTTGACACGATAGGTTTTATTCATGGGATCTTCGACACCTAAACGGAATATGTTCATATTCAAGAAGTTGTTTCCAAACTTCCCCTTCATATTCCAGTTTTATTGATTCAAGTAACTGCTCTGGAATATTCATTTAAAAACAAATGCGGGAAAAATAGGTGTACCTTCCTCGCCGAGTTGTTTGTGCTATTTTAACAAAGCTTCCAAGGGAGTTACCAATACCTTCCAATATCTTCGGGTTCAAGAAATCCACTGGTAATACAAAGAGTCTCACCCAAACTAGAGCATCCAGGAATTGTTCTTGGTGAGGGTTATAGAATTCCTCCCATTGGCTCAAATAAACCCTGCATTATAGTAGAAATATGGGCCTCCCTCAAAAGTCATTTCTCTATCTATAAGATTAGTAAATATCACTGTAAAAAATCCTCTAGGCCCAAATTTCAAATCTATATGGCACTTAGGTTTCCATATTAACTGAATCCATTTGAGTAAATTCTTCTCATTTGGCCATATGCCTATAAATTTGCAGATTAAGGCATGGTCCTTTATATAACTTGGATATTGTTTGTTTATTTGTTGGAATGAGAAAGCGGGGCTTCTTTGTGGCTCTTGGAAAGTGTTGGCCTCTAGTTTATGCTTGCCATTGTGCTCCAAGCAACGGTCCTGCATTAGTGTTGGACCCTCCTCCTTGGGATCCTATTTGTTTGATGTTATATTCCCCTCCCATCAAATTCTGGTAGGAAGGGAAATCTCCCCCCTGATGATGCTACCATCTAGCCGCTCATGCTTGTCACAGATTCGCTGCTCCTTCCTCGTAATCAGCACTGTCAGATTCTTAATACTACCTAAACCCTAGCCGCTCATCGAACCCTAGCATAGCTCGGTCCACGCAAAAAAAAAAATATAATCGATAATAATAATAATAATAATAATTTAAAACAAAATTACGATTTAATTATTTTGATGATTTTTTAAAATTCCTCTTTCTGTAACATGTATCTTTGATGTCTTTCGAACATTTACCAACCATCTATTTATATAGATCCACTAATATATTCATTTCATAATGATAAATGTATTTTCATGTGTAATCTAAGTCAAACTCCTTAGAATCAAGTAGATACCACATAATATATATATATATATATATATATATATATATATATATATATATATATCACTTATTTTTTAATATTGTTTATCTAATATGAATATTGATATTTGTATTTATTTTTTAATATTGTTTGTCTAATATGAATATTGATATTTGTCTGTGTTTAAATTGTGTATTTAATTGTATGTGGGGTCTTAGTTAACTGGTGATGAGGCGGGTTGTTATAGCACTCATCGCATGTTCAATTCCCTTCCCCAATCGAAGTAATATTTATTTATTTTAATTTTTTTTTATATGAAATTATAAAGAAAAAATCTTCAACATTATTGTACAATAAAATAGTTTACTTATAATTTAAAAACATTAAAAACATAAAATAATAATTAATTTAATACAATTTATATAACTTTAAGATTTATTGTTGCTCTCCTTTTTAGATTTATTTGTTAAACCTTAAATAGATATATTTTTATAATGATGGTAAACGTATTTATTTATTGACCAGCCTTATACATTAAAAAAAAAATAGAATTTAAGCTTAAAATACATACACACTTTCTCCAAATAAGATTTCAGTTAAAATTTGGTTATATAAAAGAAGGATAAACCATCTATCCAACTTTGTGGGTGGAAATTGGAAGGATACAAAATCGAGAGAAATGGATCGATGGAAACTCTGTCAATGGCAAAATTTCACATATATGAAAATCTTACTATAAATGTTGGGTCAGGCTTTGTAGCTATAGGAATTCTGTGTGTCCCCTTCTCATCTACACCCTTTGCCTTTAGGCATGGTGCGATAGTTATGGTCGTCGAGACGATACACCACGAATCCATCGAGACAGAAGCATTAGTGTTTAGCACGAATTGTAGTGGATCCATTGTAGCCCTCAATGGCCAGCCTCGGGTGGGCACTCGAGCGGATTTTGAGCTCGCATGGGCTTATGGGGTTAATGGACATGCCCTTAGGATCAATTTTAACAAATTTTTTGTGGAAAAACCTGAACGAGAAGTTCACCTCGGGTATGGGAGAACCTGCAAAATGTTTAACAAAACGATCTCACAGTGAGGCTACTCATCTACCTAAGGAGTTCAACCTGCAAGGATTGCGTTGCCTGCTTGTTGAAATGGAGCCAATGTTTTAGATCTAAAATCAATCTCGTAAAAACAAGGTTTTAAGAACTTTGGTTTTAAAAAATTCTCACTTTTTGTTAGCTCCTGTCTGGGCAGTCCCTATGCGTCATGGTGGGAGAAGAAGATTCTATACTCGTGCTCTTTGCTAGCCTTCAAAAGCAAACACGAGTCACTATGTGGGGCAATGAGGCTCTATTAAAAATGGCTAATTGATCTTGGCCCTATGCATCTACCCTTTAGGATTGGGTACACATGGTTCAAAAATGTTGATTTTTTTTTGTTTGAAAGGATTTTTTTGTGGTAACCTTTAAAATATGGAAGATGAAGAGAAGGTTTTATACTACTTCGTTTAAGAAAACCAATTATATATGGTGAGATCCAAAGGCTATTACAGGGACCAAGAATTCTGCGGTGGCAGGTCAAAAGAAGAACTACTCTCAGCAAAAAAAAGTCATCCTGTAACAACTTAGCTTCTCCATATCTTGAAACAATGATCATGCTAACAATTACAATTAGAGTGAAAAATGTCACCCATTACAATTAGAGTGAAAAATCTCACCCATGAGTTTGATCATTTAAATAACAAGAAAAAAAAAATGATTAACATAATCACATTAATAACTGTTTACAAGACTAGACTTGGCGGAAATTTTCCTGTTTATGTGAAACCATCGAAGCAAGGAAGTTCAACACTACTGGGATGACCATAATGACTTATTATGGTGGAGATGGAAACAAAAGTGTCAATGGAACCAGGCTCCAGAAACACTGCAGTGGGAAAATTTTGCAAAAGAACTTCAGACTAGGAAGATCCCTATTCAGGAGGGCACTGATATTCTAAGATGGGGTTATAGGCCGAGGGGTATGTTCTCGATTCAGGAAGCCTATCAACTGCAAGCACAGTGACTTGAACTTCCAGAAAATCAGTTGTGGAAGAAGATTTGGTCCACGAAGCACTAGCTGAAAATAGAGCATTTCATGTGGCTCATGGGGCATGGGAGGGTCCTTACATGGGACCAACTACAAAAAAGGGGAATGAATGGGCTGTCTAAGTGTGTAATGTGAGAAGCATATGCAGAAACAATGGAACATCTATTAAATAATTGTGTAGTGATGGATCAGATGTGGCTAATCCTTCACAGATAATTCCAACAAACTGATTGAAATAATAATAGTCTATGCCAAAAAATTCAAAACTGGAGAAAAGGAAAGCCCTGTGGTGAATAGAGCATGGTTGCTTGTAGTAGGATTTCTACTCTGGTCACAATGGAAAGAAAGAAATAGAAGGGTCTTCCAAGATTGCAAACTTAATAATGAAGACATCTGGAACATCACTAAACAACGAATTTGAGAAACAATTCTGGCTGAAAAATGGGATCATGAAGACTGGGTGGTTCAAGGATAGGAAGGTCGAATTCTTCAACAATTAAATTTGAAGGAAGATATGGTTTCACCTACCTCCTGGAAACAAACATCGTTCCCTTATCAGGTGAGAAACACTTTTGATAGACCACAATCAGGCTTTCTAAAACTGAATTATGATGGAGCGTCCAAAGGGAATCCTGGATAGGCAGGTGCTGGAGGATTATTCCGAGATTGTACAGGGACAACTCTCAGGATTTATGCTATTGACTTAGGGTACTCTACTAATAATGAATCTGAACTAGCAACAGTAAAAGTATGACTAGAAATTGCTAAGAGGGAGTACTATAACAGGCTGGAAATTGAAGGCGACTCTGTAATGGCTACTGATATTATTAAAAAACTCCTACAAGGAGCGAACTGGGAATCGGTCACTAAGAGTTGGCGGACAGCACGACTGATACAGGAAATTCAACAAAAACTCAAGCAAATTGATTATGTCATACATGTTCATGTGAGACGGCAAGGAAACAAGGCGGCCAATTATCTCTCAAACTGGGCATGTCGAAATGTGGACGGTTATTTGGATCGACCATGGCAACGGGAGATGGTGCAGTCAATGCTTGATCTCTAGAGTATCCTAACAGAATATTTGCACCTGGGTACTCAGGGTAACAACACTCCCCGATCGGGGTGCGAAACACATAGGACCACGCCTAACAACGGTGATGAGGTTAATCATGATTACGTGGGTGGAGTATGCCTACCACGTGGTGGTCGCATGCAACCGCCGGGAGGTGATAGTCGATTGGACGTCCGGCACCCACCATCTTAAATGAAACGCACTTACCAGAGGCTCCAGATGGATCGGTCAGCCAGGTTGTCAGTCAGGTTTTGGAAAAAGTGTCGTCAGTACGGGGTTAAGGTCGGTAAGGGTATTTTCCGTTTCATTGTTTGTTGTTTCGCTTTGAATTTGGCTCTCAAGTTTGATAATGCATGTAGCGGTTCTGGCTGGAAGAGTTTCAGGGTGACGGAGAAAGCACAGCAGGGGTATGTATCTCAGCTTTTTTAATTTTCAGCTCTTGACTCTGTTCTACTCTCGTCTGTGGATTTTTCTCATGGTTTTCTTAGAATATTTGTGGGATTGGTGTTATGGTCGTTTCTGGTATGAATTCATGCAGAAGATTCAGGAAGTTAGCTGTAGCATCCATTTTCTTCAACTAGATTTTGTTATGTCTTGCATTTTAATGCCTGCCAGTCTTTTTTCGTCTTTGTTTTTCTCCCCTGACCCGGGCATCTATCGTATTATGGGTTGTGTGTTCTCCCCTTTGCTGGGTTTGCTGCATTACAATATTGGGCTTCATTGTCAGTGTTATGTCTTAATTTCTATGTTGGGAGTTAGTAGTATTACCGCTCTGTGCCTAGTTTACTTTCGGGGCCTATCGGCCATTTGCATGCAAATTGCTAGGTATTGTAGTGGTTCAGCTACCCTGAATTGCCCTATTGTTTTTCAGGCTTATTGTACCTTGGCTGGGGTGTTGGGATTTAGAGGTAATGGCCCCTTTGTTAATTCTCTCCTTTTCCAGTATCTGAATTGGGCTACTGCTTTACACCTTGTTCTCTTCTGTGGACTCTTTGGAACCTGCATGCAATTTCTTGTGGGTAGCTCTGGTTATTTTAGCTGGCCTACCTCTGTATTTGGGATTTTGAATTGGCCTTTTACCCTTATAGGTTTTTCTTTATGTGATGATAGTGTTTCTAATCGGCAGGCTATTCTTCAGCCTTTTCTGGTCTTGTTCAGCTGTTCCCGTGTACGCTCTAGTTGTTTACCTCTTACCTTCTTTTCGGTCACTTACCTGGAAGATGGAGCTGCCATTTGTGCTCTGCCTTATATGCTATCTACGAAGATGACTCACATTGTTGTATGGATGGAAGTTTTAACAGATTTCTCATGTTTCTTTAAAATGGTTAAATGAGACAGAAAACCTGCTGGGGGAAAAGGCAAGCAACCTTCTCCTGAAACACACCAGAAAATAGGAAGGAAGTCGTTTCAACAACACCTTGAGCCACTGGTTCAAACTTTCATGACTGACATCCCTAATTCAGTTCATGGCCGAATTTATGGATGGGAATCTGAGATTCTTTATAACATTGATTTGGAGGATGACATGGCTTTACAGGATATGCAGACTGTTATTCCAGTCCCTAGGCACACCCGGGGATGAACTTCTCTGTTTCAACAATCTGTTCGAACCTATTGGTTAATTAAATGTCTGTTGGCCAAGGTGTTATGTCTACAGCAGAAATAAAGTTGGAATCAACCCTGGCTGATATCAATAGGAATATTCAGGAAATTAATTTACGCCAGTTGCATCAATATGTCAGGCTTGGAAGGCTGGAGAAGGAAATTAAGGCAATGCAACAGGTTTCAGTAGAATTACCAAGAGCGTCAACAAAAGATCTAGCGCCTGTCGAATCTGAGGAGGATTAAGACTTTATTTTTCTTATGTAGCATCCTTTAGTTTAATGTTCTTATGTTGCATCCTTTTTGTATATGATATGGTCTCTAGACTTGGATATCCAGTATCGATAGATATGGTATAGGTTGTTAAGACTTTTTATGTTCTGGTTGACTTATTTTGAACTTCGATGGCCAAAATACCGGGTTTCCTGCGGGCAGGTTGAGATCTAGTTTTGTATCTTTTGCCGAATTTTTTTAATAGAAAATAGAAGGTACCACCTAAGCTTACAAAATTTTTTTTTAGCTTATTTAAATGTATAATGACATATTTCATAAAATAATAGCAACATGTGCAGAAAATGAAATATGAAATTTAAATAAATTTTTCTTTATAAACATAAATTAATTTGCTTATTTAAAAAAAAAATGACAACTTAACGTAAATAAATATTAAAAACAAAACAAATTTCCTCATCTAATTGCATAACAATCAATGGAAGGACAATATACAAAAGAATTATTATGTAGTCATGTTTCTGAGAAGGTAGCTACATGCTGCTTATGAAACCCATCTTGAAATTACTAATGAGGTAATAACTCTGGTAGAAAGACCTAGGTGATTGTTAGGCATGCTTACCAGTAGAAAGAATCAAGGGGTTATGATAGTTGAAGATCTTGAGCTCGTTGATGATGAATTATCTAAAAAATTATCATTTTAATGCTTTACCTTTTTAATTAATCTTCACAATTTGGCACCCTTGTTTCTTCAAAAATTTCAAATAACCATCCTAGTTTGGCTTCAACCTACGTCCATGAGGTGGTCATATCCATGGGCTACGCCTCCACACACGGCACAATTTCGAAGCCAATACCTATCGAGTCTGTCGATTCCATATGCTCAGATTATAACGGTATCGAAACAAAAGTATTTAAATTAGATCTATTTTATTATTTGATTTCAGACCGAAAATTTGTTTAAATACTTTTCCTATCATCATTTTCATGATGTATGAAAATAATACCATTTTAAAGTATAGAAAGTTTATAGAAAGGAAACTATCTAAATTAAATCCGTTTTATTATTTAATTTGAAACTGAAAATTTATTTAAATACTTTTGATATCATATTCTTTTAATGATATATTAAAAGCATATTATCTTTAAAATAATGTATTAGACTAAAAATATTTTTTTGAATTCGCATCTTCTTTTACTTAATTTTTTTAAATCAATATTCCTCAAACCCAAATTTTAATACAGACCATACCTTATCTCTTAATTAATAAACTAAATATACTGAAAACTAAACCATACCTTACCACTTAATTAATAAATTAAATATATTCAAAAAGGGTAGGCTAATAATATTCAGTTATCCTAATATACATTCCAATATGCCCTCCTTTCGGAGAAGAAATATCAGCCTGCATAAGAGAAATTGTATTTTTATTTTATATTTAAATAAATAACAAAAAAATTATTTCAATGAAAAAAAATTCTAATAGGCATTTTTTGAATTAATAAAATTGAATTTAAAAAAATAAACTTTATGGAAATTGTAACTCCAAATATTTATTCATTGATATCCATATAAAAAAAAATATTAAATATCAAACATATATTTTATTACTCCATAAAACTTCGAAAATAGCAACAAAAGGATAAAGGTTAGAGTGAGAAGCATATGTTTACTATCTAAGTGAAGAGTTTAAAAATAAAAATAATAAATTTTAAGTCATTTCTATAAATCGATTTTTATAAATTCCATTTTTTTAAATGAATAAAATGACTAATTTCGAGACAGAGACATTTAAAAGTCGAGTATTTCTTCGAAACGTTATTCACTATATTTTTTCTTTTATTTTTTAAATAACTAATTCAACTTTTAAAATTTAAATGATTAATTTTAAATTATATTTATTTAAATTATATTATATATATATATATATATATATATATATATATATATATATATATATATATATATATATATATATTTGATAGTTTAGATTAATCTTAATCTTTTTATTTTTTCTCTGTTAATCTCACTCACTAGTTTCAAACTGGTGACCTTGCATACAGAGTGCCTTAACATTGCACCTTATCACTCCATCACCAAATGCTCAACAACACATGAGAAAAAAATAATAATAATATATTAACAATTTAAAATAAAAATAATAATATTTAAGTAAATTTTGTAAATCCCATTTTTTTAATCAATAAAATGATTAATTTGGAGATATTTATAAGTTGACACTTCTACCGAAAACGTTATTTTTCATTTTTTCTTTTTAAATAGCCCATTTTGAATTTAATTTTTTTTTTCAAATTAAAATTTTAAAATTCTAATAATTTATTATAAATTATATTTAATTTAAATTATATTAATCAATTAAATATATTAAAATTGTATTGGGCGTGTTTTCTAGCTATAGAAAGATATGTTGTCACTTACTGTTACATTTAAAACCTCATAAAAATATTTGATGACTAATTAACCAAAAATATTCAATATGTGAAGCTCAATTAAACTTTTTAACAAAAAAAACACTTATTGTATATACAATAATAATATAGACCAAAAAAGAAGCATGAAAGAAATTCAATAAAACAAAAAGAATATAAGGTTAACAAAAAAAAACACATATGTACAATAATATTATGGACCACAAAATAAATAATGAGTGGACAAAATTCAATAAAGAAAAACAAGTATACAATTTGTTTAGTGGAAAAATTTGAATTAAGGTATGTGTGTTCTTCAAAAATTCTTAAACTATATAATTTGTAACCTATAGTAATAAAATAAGATTATTTTTTGTAAATTCTGTTAGAATTCACAATGGGATAATAAAACTCAGGTGCTATAAAGATGACCAAAACTTCATTCCTCATTTAGTATTTTTGTAAATTTTGTTTCCCTTCACATTGGAATAATAAAACTCAATGCGTTATAAAACTTACCAAAACCTTATTCCTCATTTAGTATTGCTTTTACAACACATCTAGGCTTACATAGACAAAATTATATTAGGTTTTCTTCTATAATGTCAAAAATTATATAAGATTATTTTTCAAAACATGAAAGTGATTAAACATTGATCAACTGTTATTAGGTGGAAAATGTTGCATGAGATTTAAATAATCACAAAACTAAAATATTTCCTAAAAGTAAAAAATAAATAATATTTCACACACATATATATTTTTTATTACAGTTAAAATATACTAAAATCTCAAAGGATCAAATTACATGAGATGCAAACATTTCCTCATATTTTACACTCAAAAAAAAATTAGAGTATTAAAAAATGTATCCCTCTAAATACTTGATAGATCGAAATAAATATATAATAATATTAAACTTTATATAATTTATTATTTAGAAAAAAATATTACCACATAAATTAATATTTTAATAAAAAATTATATATATTATTAAGATAAACTTTATTTTGATTAATATCTAAATAAAAACATTCTATAAAAAAAAAAAAATTTAATCACTAAAACATCCACAATTCTTAACCTGCAACATGATTTCATATTTCTCATCCGAATCCAATAAAAAATATATTTATAATTATATTCTTAACATGATTTCATATTTCTGTTTCTAATCCAATAATATATATATATATATATATATATATATATATATATATATATATATATATATATATATATATATATATATCACATGGTAATAAAACATTAATAAATTTAATATTATAAAAAATACAATAAATAAAGAGATAAGAAAAAGTGTTTGAGGTTATTTTTTATTTTTTCAAATCTAGTAATAGTTTCAATATCATTCAAACATCGAGCGATCTCGCTTGAATTTTTTCAAACAAATGTCAGTAGAAAACAATTTCTAATTACTTAAAATATGATTTATATTTATGCAGGAACACAACAGAATACACATATAAACATAAATACAAAGATGCAGCGAAAATAACACCTCATTTCATTAATATCAAAGAACTAAAATTTGCTTACAGACAAAATGGAAATAAACTATCTAGGGCGCTGGTAGCTTATCTCTGAGAAGAGATGTGGCAGCTACAGGTCTTTGAACTATGTTACAATGAGGCTCAAGGACCTATTTATCATTTAGAAATAATGGAAAACATTAAACATCAAAAACCATAACCCTATGAGATGAAGCGCCAAAACTATGGGCCCCGTTTAGGTAAATTGGTGTTTCAACTACCCCGAGACATAACTTTGGCATATGATTTGCGTTTGACGCAGACCATACCTCGTTAGAAATATCTGTTCAAGGACTACACCATTTGATGTGAGCAACATCGTTCCATGTACCCATGTTGCTCTCGGGTTTCCCAAAAAACGTCGTTTAGGGCCTCAAAATGGCTCTGGAAGTTCAGGACCCAAAAAACTGCTAAAAATAGTAAGTTGTTACGAAACTGAAAAACTGAAAGAGACAACGGTGGGGCCTTAAGTGGAATAGGTGGCTGCCCACCAATATCCACCTCGATCATTCCTCTCCCCTCAGGAAGCAATGGTCCCCATTGCGTTGAGTTCCTCCATGAGATGAGGAAAATTTTGCTGAACTTTGTCCCTGGTGAACCACTTTCCTTCGTGCAGGAGTTGGCCAGCTTTGACAACCAGATACACTTGGATCTTTTGTTGGTGAGTGTTCTTGATTTGCTTGTCCATGATACAATATTTGGTGGCCTGTTCCATGCAGTCTGGGTTTAACTCTGTTGGTGTGAGTTGTTCTGCAATGTCAGAGGTGTCCAGTAGAGATGGGAAGTAGGGACGAAGGAGGTCCACATTGAATACTAGGTGCATACCAAGGAATGGTAGAATACTGAGCTTGAAGGTAGTGTTCCCTACATCCTTGGTGATGGTGTATGGCCCATATCGGAGCGGGTGAAGCTTGCGATGGGATCCAATGAGGCACTCCTTCTGAAAATGTAGCCACACTTTGTCGCCCACCTGGAAGCTGTGTGGCACCCGACATTGATCATGTCGTTGCTTGTACTTAGTAGTGGCTCTATCCAATATTTCATGAAACTATTGGCGCATGTGCTGAATGCGATCGATGAAGTTGTTTTCTTTGTTAGCTTCAGACTAGACATGAGCCGAATCTGCCTGAGTAGCCACAAATGGAATGGCTACATCAATGGGACATAGTGGCTGGAATCCCAAGCCCACCTGAAAGGGGATGTGGTCGGTTGAGCTGTGGAGAGCCCAGTTATAACTATGTTGTAGAGAGGGGAGGCTCTCATCCCATGTGCATGGATGCTTTGAATTGCACATGTGCAAAATGTGTACAATCATCCTGTTAACGACCTTTGTCCGATCATCAATTTGGGGATGGAAAGCTGTGGACTTGGTGAGCTTGGTGTCCAACATTAACCAGAGGCTAGACCAAATTGTGCTAAGGAAACTGTTGTCCCAATCTAATACGATAGACTGTGGGATCCCAAAGTGCAGCCACACTTGTTCAAAGAAGAGTTTACCAGTGGCTTCTGCTGTGATATTCTTCTTGCAGGCCGCCATAATGGCCATCTTCAAGAATCTGTCGATGACCACGAAAACACAGTCATTTCCATGCTTAGTAGAAGGAAGGCCCAACATGTAATCCATGGATATGGATTCCCAAGGTCGAATAAGGGTAGGTAGCGGAGTATATAGGCGTTGCTTCTGGATGGCCAATTTGGCAATGGCACAAGAAGTGCAGGATTCGATGTACTTTCCGACATCCTATCTAAGGTTTGGCCAATAGAAATATTTTTGCAGTACAGCCACTATTTTCTCGACCCTAAAGGAACACAAAGGTGTCCCAGCTGACATAACAGAGCATCCTGGAGGTGAAAATTTTGAACTTGAGTACCCCGAAGAGTGCGTTGTATGCATCGCTGAATTATGGATTGCTCTTATAGAGAAGTGGCCAATCAGAAGTCTTGTGCCCACAAGAGTTGAGAACGGTGGTTAGTGTCACGATCAGTGGTTGTCTGAGGTAGTTTGCAACATTATTGGTGCTACCCTTCTTGTACTTAATGCTAAAATGAAACTGTTGCAGATATGTCGACCACTTCTGATGGCAATCATTCTGCAACTTCCCTTGTGTCTATATGAATTATAGGGGTCGGTGGTCTGTGTGGATGATTGTTTTCTTCCCCAAAATGTAATGCTTCCATTGTTGAAAAGCCTACATAGTGGAATACATTTCTTTGTCATAAGTGGGATACTTTCAAACTGTGTCAGACAATGGCTCACTATGATATGCCACTGTATGCACCTATTGTGTAAGAACTGCCCTAATAGCATAGTCAAAGGCATCCGTCTCCATCTCAAATGGTTGTTGCAAGTCTGGTAATGTGAGCACTGGAACATAATAGAGGCGATGTTTCAATTCTATGAACACCTTCTGTTGAGGTTCTAACCAAAATAAATTTTCTTTTGCTCCTCCCTTGTTTACTTGACTTAAGGGCCATGTGATATGAGAGAATCCCAACATGAACCCGCGGTAGAAATTAGCAAGACCCCGAAAGCTGCAAAGCTCTATTAGAGTAGTTGGGGCTGGCTAATCCCTATTGAATTGGATCTTGGTTGGATCCACATGAACCCCCTTTTCATCAGTAACGTATCCCAGATATTGAACCTGGGTCATGCCAAATGTGCACTTCCAAAAATTGGCACACAAATTGTGTTGCCATAGTGTTTGGAGGACTTGTCGGATGTGGTGGAGGTGCTCTTCCCAAGTCTAGCTAAATATCATAATTCCGTCCAAGTAAACCACTAAAAATGAGTTGGAGAGTGGCCACAATATGTCTTCCATTAACCCCATGAAGGTTACGAGAGAATTCATCAACCCAGAAGGTATGACCAACCATTTGAAAAGGCTCTCCTTGGCTTTGAAGGCAGTTTTCCACACATCGAAGGGTTCGATTGGTACATGGTGATACCCAGACTTCAAGTCGATCTTGCTAAAATATTTCACCCCTTTCAGTTGGTCTATAAGGTCATCAATCTGTGGGATCAGGTACGTATTCTGGACAGTGATCTTCTTCAGCGCCCGATAGTTAATACATAGTCTCCAAGTCCCATCCTTCTTTTGTACCAACACGATCGGGCTCCCACAGGGTGATGAACTTGGCCGGATGTGACCTTTCTACAACAACTCCTGAATCTGCCTCTTGATTTTATCATTCTCCAGAACAGAGCACCGATAGATAGGTCCATTGGGTAGCGGCACACCTAGGGTCAGATCAATGGGATGCTTGACCTGACAGTGTAGAGGCACCCATGTGGGTGAGGTGAATATTTCCCCGTACTGCTCCACAACCTTGTCCATTTGTTGTTGTCGTGCAGAGGAGCCCTGTCTGGAGGTCATGGAAACAATCGTCTTCTTGCCCTAGGCCTGGATCATCAGGAAAACAAATTTCCTGGTTTGGGAAATGAGCTTACTGCATTGATTTGTAGTAACCAAAAAGATAGCGACATGCAATGGTACCTCTGGTATCGTGTACATCTTATTTCCAAAAGTAAAAATAACAACGTGAGGCTGAGACTCATACACAGCATGTCGCTTCCACAAGTATGGTTGGCCTAATAATACATCAGAAACATCAAGAGGAGAAATTTCACATAATACCTCATCCGTGAAGGGCTTGATGCTGTAGGGAAGGCGACACTCTTGGATGATGTGGAGATCCTGTCCTTGATGAAGCCACCTGATGGTGTATGGATGTGGGTGTGTTGTGGTTGGCAAGCCCAAACACTTCACAACATCTGCTGCAATGAGGTTCTTTTGGCTCCCATAGTCAACAATGAACTATAGTGGGGAACCCTTTACCCACATCTGGGAGTGGAAGAGACGCTCCTCCTCTAGATCTTTCGGTTCCTGCTTCTAGATCTTCGCAGTGGTAATAGTGGCATTGGGCTCCGCATCAATAATCTGTTTCCCTTTGTGATTCCCCTTTTCAGGTTCTGACTCAGAGTCGGAGCATGAATCTAATTTAAAAGCCATCATCTCGGCCACCAGCGACTGCTTGGCTCGACACTCACTTGTATTGTGAGTGGAGCTCTTATGGAACTCACACAACTTTACTATGTCCTTCTTTGGCTTCGCGGTGTTCTTCTTTGCTTGTCGCTTTGGAAGGGTGTCTTGGGCCACCATGCCTTGGCTTTGTCCTTTGTTCTGTGGTTTGGGGGCAGCTTTCCCTTGCTTCTGATTCGCAGATCCAAAGTCTCACTTCTTCTGTTTGAATTTCTGCTCAATTTTGCTAGCATACCACTATGTCGTACCAAGCGAGGAGATGTCGAGGAACTCCATTTCCTCCTAAATGTATCTATGTAGACAACTACGATACTTTAGCACCAAATGTTTCTCTAAATATTTGATACCCAACTTTATGCGCAGGGTATGGAACAGATTCGTCAGATCATGCACATCTTGATTCCTTTGTTGCCGCAGCGTGGTCCATTGTATGTACTTCTCCTCATAGCTCCCCACAGGACAATAGTGTTCCTTGATGGTGTCTCGGAAAGATTCATTCCAAGTGGGTATGACTAAGAATAGAGAGGGTTTTGTATCATCCTTTTTCTCACAGTAGGTTTCCCACTAGTCCTTGACATGGGGGATAAGTTTGAGGAGTGCAAAAATAATCTTCTCCCGGTCGGAAAAGTCATGAACCGAGAAATATCCTTTTAGTAGATTCAACCATTTATCTACAGAATATTCATCTATTTGACCCTCAAATATGGGAATGTCAAAGTTTACTTGTACCTTAAAGGGAGTCTTGCCTCTAGATTGGCTGTTGGATGCATATGCGCCACTGGTGGGAAATCATTGAAGGATCTAGGAAAGATTATCCATCATCGCGTTCCTTTTTTTTTTAGGCCCTCTTTAAGCAATATTTTGATAGGATCTCCTGCTCCCTCATCTTCCTTTTCGTCCCCCATAGGCGGTTGTCGTGGTTTTCAAGGCTGATCTTGCAAAGGTTCAACGAGATCGAGCCCTAACTCCTTATACCCTGACCTCGTGGGGACATGCAAATAAGGATCGAGAAAAAGTAGACCACTCTAATACCACTGATCCAGAACCATAAATACAAAGATGCAATGGAAATAACACTTCATTTCATTAATATCAAAGAACTGAAATTTGCTTACAGATAGAATGGAAATAAACTAGTTATGGCATTGGTAGCTTATCTCTGAGAAGAGATGTGGCAGATAGAGGCCATTAAATTGTGTTATAATGAGCCTCTAGGGCCTATTTATTATTTAGAAACAATGGAAAACCTTAAACATTGAAAACCCTTACCCTAAGAGATGAAGCGCCAAAAACTATGGGCCCTCTTTGGGTAAACTGGTGTTTCAACTTCCCGGGGACGTAACTTTGGCATATGATCTTCATTTGACGTGCATCATATCTCGTTATAAATATATGTCCGAGGACTAAAAATTTTAATGTGAGAAAAATCGGATGATGGACCCATATTGCACCTGATTTTCCCAAAAAACGTCGTTTAGGGCCTCAAAACAACTCTAGAAGTTCAGGACCTGAAACACTGTTAAAAATAGTAAGTTGTGCCGAAACTAAAAAAATTAAAGAGGGAATGGTGGGGCCCCAAGTGGAATAGGTGGTTGGCCACCAATATCCACCTAGATCATTCCTCCCCCCTTAGGAAGCAATGGTCCCCATTGCGTTGAGTTCCTCCATGAGATGAGGAAATTTCTGCTGAACTTTGTGCTTGGTGAACCACTTGCCTTGGTGCAGGATTTGGCTAGATTTGACAACCTGATACAGTTGGTTCTTTTGTTGGCGAGTTTTCTTGATTTTCATGTCCATGATATAATCTATGGTGGCCTGTTCCATGCAATCTGGGTTTAACTCTGTTGGTTTGAGTTGTTATGCAATGTCAGAGGTGTCTAGTATAGGTGGGAAGTGGGGATGAGGGCGGTCCACATTAAATACTGGGTGCAGACCAAGGAATGGTGGAATACTGAGCTCAAAGGCATTTTATGGTGAATAATATGATGAAGGTGACACACAGGGTCTTGGATAGATGGTGATCATGTGCCTATTAAGGAACTTCTTGATGTGTAGTCATCGGCTCAATTCCCCACCAAAATCGGGGTGATATATTGGACATATATGTGTGTGTGTGTGTGTGTGTGTTTTAGAAAACAAACATATAAACAAAATAATAATATCGACAAAAAAAAAAGAAATAAGGCATCGACAATATTGAAGAAAAAAAATAGTATAAGTTTTGTTTAGCTACTATATAATTTGTATCCTATAGTAACGAAATAAAATTACCTGATTACTAATAAAAAATCATGTATCTATACAAATTACCAACACCTCATTCCTAGTGTTGTTTGAAAAAATTACATAAATTAATATCATTGTTAAAATATTTGTGTGAAATAAATTTTATCCAAGTGAAAAATAATACATATTTCTTATATATAAATTATTGAAGTGGATATCATAGTTGAAATGGTTTTATGTGATGTAAAATTTACACAAGTAATATTTATATATATATATATATAATTGAAATATTTTTTTATGGTAAAGACAAATGTTTAATTATAATAATATTTTAAATGGAAAATAATGATATATTGAATTACATAAATCAATATCATGGTTAAAATGGGTTCTTGTGAGGTCAATTTTATCAAAGTAAAAAAATAGATATTTAACATTATATAAAATTTTAATTCCCACATGATGATTTCATTGTAGTTTATATTTAGATCGTTATTAGAAACATGAGTGTAAAATATGGGTGTATAATTTAGATAATCTACAACTATTCACCTTTGCAAATCATAATCTATTATGAGGTGCAAACCTCTTCTTAAGTGTAATAATTGACAAAAGGTTTGCACCTCAAAAAATTTGATTCCTCTAACAGCCCGATAGAGTTGAATTTAAGATGGATCAAACAAATCAACTATGCAATCAAATTATTTACTCCCCCTTTAACTAGATTATCTTTCACATGAATATCATGGGTCAATACCATGGGCTTGAAAACGAGGAGTTCGAAACTTGCTCCTAGTCAAAATGTTTTCATAACATTACAACACATCTCTTTCATAGTCAAATGGAGAATAATTATATATATATATATATATATATATATATATATATATATTGTTCATTAAGTTTAATTTGATATAATTGAGATATCAAAATATTTAGTTTACTTAATGTAACATTCCATTGTATATCATATTTTGCATACTAGTTGCCTCTCCCACGATGGCATAAAAATACATTAATACTACGATAATTATTTATTTGTATGTATTTTTTAATACTAATGAGAATTTTTAGACAATTATTTATTTCTATTAATAAAACATAATAATTAAAATTATTAATTAAAATATAAATTATTATTTTAATATTGATATATGAAAATAAAAATAAATTATAAACTTTCATTTGAAAAATAAAAATGAACTTCAAATTTCAACACTGAATCCGTCCACTTTCAACACCTATAAAATTTTGTAAATAACAACCTAAGATAAGATTTTTAGCTTAACGTTACTGCATATGATAAGTTTTTGTAGCATCACGTTCTTATAACCATGATGCGTAACATGTTGGACCCTCTTTTGTTCATGAGTTAAAGGGCACTAGAATCGGTTTTGAAGATAGGTTTGTAAGTTTTGACGTTGTCTCCCTTTACACCAATATCCCCATTAATGAGGCCATTGAAGTCAATAATCTCATCACTGATCCAGATACGACTCATTTAGTAGGGATTTTCTTAACCTCTACTTTCTTTAGTTTTGAAGGTGAGTTCTATGAGAAAACATGTGGTGTTGCCATGGGTTATCTCCTTTCCCCATTTTTTGCGCATCTGTTTATGGAGGACTTTGAATCCAAGGCTCTTACCTCATCTCTATACCAGCCAAAGATTTGGAAAAGGTTTGTTGATGATACTTGTGTCATCTGGCCTCATGGTAAAGAAGAGTTAAATTGTTTCTTCCTTCATCTTAATATTCAATCTTGCTCCATAAAATTCACCATGGATTATGAGGTGGATGTAGCCTTCCTTTCCTTAACGTTCTTATCTCTAGAAATAATGATGGTTCCTTCTCCCATCAAGTTTTTAGAAAGAAAACTCATACCGAGAAATATTTTCACGCTAGTTCTCATCATTTCCCTGCTAAAAAATTAGGTGCCCTCAATACCTTAGCCACCAATGCGTTGAGAATCTTTGATGAGTTTCACCTTGAGGGAGAAAAGACCCATCTCCTTAATGTCATTTTTAAAAATGTTTATACTAATTTGCAAGGCCTTAAGGATTTTCTTAAAGCAGAAAGAGGTCCTTCAGTTAATAATAAAAATATAAATGAACCTAATGAGTGGTCCTACAGTGTAAGACTTCCTTTCATTCAGGGAACCACACTTAGGATTGCTAGGATCCTTAAGAAGCATAAGGTTTCTTCTTCCTTCAAGCCCCTTAGCACGATTCACAACTCTCTTAAATCGGTTAAAGATCTGGTAAACCCTAGGGATGGGAAAGTTGTCTACATTATTCCTTGCTTTTTGGGACACCTTACATTGGTGAAACTGGTTGGTCTATAAACCAAAGGATCTGTGAACATGTTGCTGACATTAAACATGGAAGATCCTGCACCTTCGCCTTAACTAAGCATGTGGAAAATAATAACCATCATATCTGCATCGAAGAGGCTAAGTTCATACCTAGGATTGACCATTTCCATAATCATAAGTTAAGAGAGGCCATAGAAATCGAAAAAAGATACGTAAATCTCAATAGAGATGACGGTTAGAATATAAGCAAGTGTTGGATCCGTGCCCTTTATTTTTAATGGTATCGTGGTTTCAATTTTTTTTTTAGAAAGGAAACTAATATAAATAAATAAATAAATATAATATGAAAAAAAAGTAATAAATAATTAAATAATAATAATAATAATAAATTAACTATATATATATATAAAATTTATTAATAAATAAAACTAGCCGTTATCCTAATGACTAGTTTAGTCATTTCTGCATCTATTTAAACTCAACGCCGAGATCTGATCTCTCACCTAATCCTGATGATGAAGCACATTGGTTGGTTCGAAACGTGTCGACAATATTCATTTGAATATGATTATTACCGAAATAATTCTATATAATTTTACGATGGATCAAAGAAGCCAAAATTCTAAAAATATTTTAATTATATTAAAAATAATAAGTGTTTTGCTGAGGATGTTACATAAATGTACAACTGATATATTGTTTTTATAGGGCTGGATTAAAGATTTAAAAATAATAACTTTTTTAATTATATTATTTATTTATAAAGCTTAATATGACATTTTGTGTGAGTTGAATTTAAGCTAGTGCAAATAGATTATTATTAGCACAATCATATTAATAAATGTAGTTGATATATACTCATAGGCTTATGTAATGAGATGCACAACCACATTAGCAAATGTAATTGGATATACGTATGCAATTAGATACACAACCACATTAGAAAATGTAATTGGAAAAGGCTCATAAAATTTAATAATAATAATATTAATAAAATAAATAAATAACTATTTTAATTAAAAAATGTTATTATTAAAATTAATAATAATTAACTTATGGTAATTAAAATCATTTTAAATTAATTAATGTTATTATTCATTAATCAGTATTATTAGGACGGTTATTATTAATTAATATTACTAAAATTATTAAAAAATATTAGTACTTTTATTTTTAATTAAATTACATTTTATTATTAAATAATAATAATAATAATAATAATAATGATGTTATTATGTAATATTAATTTATTTATATAATTAAATTTTAATAATAATAAATTAATATTAAATTATGATATTTTTTTTAATAATGACCAGAAATTTAATTAAAAATAAAATAAATAATATTAGTAATATTAATTAATAATACTACCAATGTTAATAATATAAATTAATGAGTAATAACAATAATTAATTTAATAATTAATTAATGATTTTAATTAAGAATAATTAACATAAATTAATTACTATTATTAATTATAATTATAATAAAATTTGAAATTATTACTCATTTGACTATTGTTAAACTTGGAATATTATTAATATTTAATTAAAAATAAAAGTAATACTATTTATTAACAATATTAGTAATATTAATTAATAATAATAATCCAAATAATAATGATTAATGAGTAATAACAAGAATTATTTTAGAATTATTTTAAGAATTAATTAATGATTTTAATTAACAATAACCAACATAAATTAATTATTCTTTATTATAGTTATAATATTTTTTTTATTAAAAAAGTTATTATTATTATTATTATTAAAGTGTATGAGTGTTTTCCAACAATATTTGCTAATGTGGTTGTGCTAGTATAAACCTAAGGGATTAATAATATAAACTGAAGGGACTAATAAACACTACTTTTGTAATATGAAGATGCAATATTAAATAAATTGCAATGTTGACCATGCCTGATTTCCATATTGAGACAATCTTTGTCACAATCTGAGCTTAGGCCATAGTTGACCATGGTTGACCATGCAACATTGGACCATGGTTGACCATTGTTGATTTTCATATTTAGACAATCTTTGTGAGAATGTGACGTTGGACCATTATTGACCATTATTAACCATGATTGACCATAATTCACCATGTTCAACCATGTTTAACCAATGTTGACCATGATTGACCATTGTTGACCATGGTTGACCATCATTGATTTTCATATTGAGAAAACTTATGATAAACCGTAAGAGAAATATTATAAACCAAGGCATATAAGCCCTATGATAAATATTATTAATGGTAAAATAAACATGGTTGACCATGGTTGACCATGATTAATTTTGACATTGACAATATTTTTCATATAAGCCCTATGATAAATATTATAAATAGTAAAATAAACATGGTTGACCATGGTTGACCATGATTAATTTTGACATTGACAATATTTTTCACAATGCAATGTTGGAACATGGTTGACCATGGTTTATTTTCATATTAAGACAATCATTGTCACAATGTGACATTGGACCATGGTTGATGATAGTTGACAATAGTTGACCATGGTTGATTTTTATATTGAGACAATCCTTGTCACAATGTGGTATTGGACAATGGTTGACCATGATTATAAACCCAGGGGCTTTATATTAAACCCTAACGTTTGTATTACAAACCCTATGGATAACATTATACCCTAGGAATATGAACCCTTAGATAAATAAACCCAAGGGATTGATATTATAAATCCAAAGGAATCATAATCCGAAGAGATTAATTCTAAAATCCCAAGGGATTATAAACCCAAGTGGATAATATTAAACCAAAACGATTAATATTATAAACCCAAGGTATCTAAACCCTAAGATAAATATTATAAACCTTAAAATAAACATGGTTAATTATGGTTGATTTTCATATTGAGACAATATTTTTCATAATGCGACCTTGGACCATCATTGACCATGATTGATTTTCATATCTAGACAATTTTTGTCATAATGCAATGTTGGACCATGGCTGATTTTCATATTGAAAAAACGTTTGCCATGATGTGGCATTGGACCATGGTTGACCACGATTATAAACCCAAGGGATTTATATTAAATCAAAGGAATAATATAATAAACCATATGAATAATATTATCCCCTAAGAATATGAATCCATATATTAATAAACATAAGGAATTATTATTATAAATACAAGGGATTAGTACTAAAAACTCAAGGGATTATAAACACAAGGGAATAATATTAATCCCAAGGGGTTAATATTGTAAACCCAAGGTGTATAAACCCTAATATAAATATTATCAATCTGAAAATAAACATGGTTGACCATGGCTGATTAAAATTTTGAGACAGTTTTTGTCACAATGCGATGTTGGACCATGGTTGACCATGACTCATTTTCTTATTGAGACAATATTTTTCACCATGTGACATTGGAGCATTGGTGACCATGATTGACGATGGTTGACCATGGTTGACCATGGTTTATTTTCATATTAAGACAATCTTTGTCACAATGTGACATTGGACCATGGTTGGCCATGGTTGACCATGATTATAAACCCAAGAGATTTATATTAAACCATAGGATTAATATTGTAAAATCTATCAATAATATTATACACTATGAATATGAACCCTTAGATTAATAAACCCAAGGTAATAACAAACCCAGGGGATTAATACTAGAACCCCAAGAGATGCTAAACCAAGGGATTAATATTACAAATCCAAGGCTTATAAACCCTAAGATAAATATGATAAACTCTAAATTAAACATGGTTGACGATGGTTGATGTTCATATTGAGACAATCTTTGTCACAATGCAACGTTGGAGCATCGTTGATCATGGTTTATTTTCATATCGAGATAATATTTCTCACAATGATACATTGTACCATTATTTACCATGATTGGCCAATGGTCAATGTCATAATGTTACGTTGGTATAATGTTGACGATGGTTGACCATGGTTGACAATTATTGTCCATGATTCAATTTAATATTGAGAAAGTATTATCATAAACCCTAAGATAAATATTATAAACCAAGATATATAAACCCTATGATAAATATTATAAATACTAAAATAAACATGGTTGACCATGATTGACCATGGTTAGCCATGGTTGATTTTCATATTGATACAATCCTTGTCACAATGAAGCGTTGGACCATGGTTGACCATGATTATAAACCCAAGGGATTTATATTAAAACCTAAGAATAATATTATAAAGCCTATGAATAATATTATACTCTAGGAATATGAATCCTTTGATTAATAAACCGAAGGGATTGATATTATAAACCCAAGAGAATAATCGACCCAAGGGATTAATTCTAAAATGAAAAGGGATTATAAACTCAACAGAATAATATTAAACCTAAGAGATTAATATTATAAACCGAAGGTATATAAACCATAAGATAAATATTATAAATGCTAAAGTAAACATGGTTGACCATGGTTGATTTTCATATTGACAAAATCTTTGTCACAATGCAACATTGGACCATGGTTGATTTTCATATTGAGAAAATCTTTGTCACGATGTGACGTTAGACCATGGTTGATTTTAATATTCAGACAATCTTTGTCACAATGTAACATTGGGGCGTGGTTGAACATGATTGACCATGGTTGCCAATGGTTGAAAATGGATGGTTTTGATATTGAGACAATGTGTGTCACAATGTGACATTGGAAAACAATTGACTGTGATTATAAACCTAGGGATTTATATTAAACCTTAGGATTAATATTATAAACCCTATGAATAATACTATACCCTAGGAATATGAACCCTTATATTAATAAACTGAAGGGATTGATACTATAAACCCAAGGGGATAACACAACAAAGGGATTATAAAACAAAGGGATTAATATTAAACCCAAGGGATTAATATTATAAACCCAAGATACATAAACCCTAAGATAAATATTATAAAGCCTAAAATAAACCTGATTGACCATGGTTGACCATGGTTTATTTTCATACTGAGATAATCTTTCTCACAATGCAACAATGGAGTATGGTTGGCCATGGTTGACCATGATTGATTTTTAAATCAAGAAAATCTTTGCCACAATGCGACGTTGGACAATTGTCATTTTTCATATTGAGACAATATTTCTCACAGTGCGATGTTGTGCCATGGTTGACCACGATTAACCAATGGTCCAACGTCATAATGTGATGTTGGACGATTGTTTACCATGGCTAACCATGATGACCATAATTGACAATGATGAATCATGTTTGACCAATGTTGACCGTGCATGACCATGATTGACCATGATTGACCATGATTGATTTCCATATTGAGAAAATAATATGATAAACCCTAAGATAAATACTATAAGCCAAGGTATGTAAAGCTTATGATAAATATTATAAATGGTAAAATAAACATGGTTGACTATGATTGACCATTGTTTATTTCATATTCATACAATCATTGTCACAATGAGACGTTGAACCATGGTTGACCATGATCAATTTTCATATTGACACAATCTTTCTCAGAATGCTACTTTGGGCCATGGTTGATATTCATATTGAGATAATCGTTGTCCCAATGTGACATTATAAACCCTAAGATAAATATTATAAACCCACAGTTATGGTCGACCATGATCGGCCATGGTTGACTATGGTCAACCATGAATATAAACCCTAAGATAAATATTATAAACCCTAAAATAATCATGGTTGACCATATTTTACCATGGTTTATTTTCATATTGAGACAATATTTGTCACAATGGAACATTGGGCCATGGTTGACCATCATTTATTTTCATATCAAGACAATCTTTGTTACAATGAGACCTTGGACCATGGTTGACCATGGCTAATTTTCATATTGACACAATCTTTGTCACAATCTGACATTGGACCATGGTTGACCATGGTTATCACAATGTGACATTGGACCATGGTTGACCATGGTTATCACAATGTGACATTGGACCATCAGAAAATATTTGTCACAATGTGACCATGGTTATTGACCATGGTTGACAATGGTTGATTTTCATACTGAGATAATCTTTGTCACAATGGGATGTTGGACTATGGTTTACCATGGTTGATTTTCATAATGATACAATATTTTTCACAACGCGATGTTTGACCATGGTTGGCCATGGTTCACATAACGTTGCATTGGACCATGAGACAATATTTGTGACAACGTGACCATGGTTTACCATGATTTATTTTCATATTGAGACAATCTTTCTCACAATGTGACATTGGAACATGGTTGACTATGGTTGATCATGGGTGAGCATTGTAGACCATGATTGCTTTTCATATGAAGATATTTTATGTCACAAACCCAGGGATTAATATTATAAACCCAAGGGATATAAACCCTAATATGTTTGTTTTTTTTCTACATATCAGTATTCATGTGGTACAAAATTTTTCTATATAGTCGTCTAGAAAAATAAAATGAAAAATAATACGAAGTTCAAAATGAAAAAATTATTTTTTATTGGACATAGAAATTAATGACAAATTTAGATGCATTAAGTGAGTCATATTCAAGAATAATGCCACCTATAATTTTTTGTTCCAACAAAATCAATAGAAATAGGAAAGAATTATTAACTATCAATCCCTCAATCGAGGGTTTTAAAATTCCTTATTCTTTAACTCTATAAACCATCAATGAATGCATTTTAAAATCCTTAATTAGGGTATTTTTGACATAAATGGTTTACTTTCGGTTAAAAATCTCAATTAGGGTCCTAAGCCCTCATAGGCATTCCCACATGTCCAATGTAAGGAAAACTACATCTAAGATTCATGGGTTCCCCCAATAATGGATTCATGATAAAATCATACCATTAAACATCATTGACAAATTATTATTACTTGAAAAATCATTGTTCTTCACATAAAACATATAAATTATTATTATTTCATCTTCTTCCTCTATTATGCTCTCTTCTATGCTACTCATTTGTAGGAAACTTTAGTTCATCTTCTTCCCCTATTGTGCTCTCTTATCTTATCCATTTGCAATATGTTGAAGATAATGGAGAAACGTAATTAAAGAGATTCGATTCACGTGAACCTTAGATTATGAGTTTGTTCCTATTTCTTAGGTATTAGTTCTAACTTCCCTATTTGCATGTAAACTGTATATTTTTTGATCTGTAATGAGAATGTAGAGCGACCTGCAGACATAATCCCTATTAATGTAGTCTCTCAGAGTAGAGCTAACCAGTATTGATTTCATTAATTTAATCCTATCATTTTTATCATGGTATCAGAGGTTCAGGGTCGAATCAAAGCCAGAGTGCTTTGATCCCTATGAGTATCCAAGCCAGGGATAATTTTAAGGATGGAAAATTATCTTGAAGTTTAAAAAATTGGCGAATCTCACTATTCCCTAATATGCAAACTATAAAATGTTTATTGATGTATTTATAAAATTATTCAAATTTATAATGATATTATATATATTTTCTATATAATGTTGGCGATTTTTAAGGTAAAATAATTTTATATTGTAAAATTTGGGCGAATCATTTTTATAAAAAAATGGAAATTGGCGAATCTTTTTTTTGGAAAAACCATTGAAAATTAGCCCACGTGCGAATATTAGCCCCTAAAATTTTCCATGAGATTCCAAGCGAAAGAAGAGAAGCCCTTGATGACCTGAGTGAGGCTGAGTGAGGTTGTTCATTTTTTTTACTCGAGATCATCGCATTCGTGGGAGGCATAGAAGCATCGATCAACGTGGAATCATGCTAGAGAACAATGATGATCTCTAAAATCAGCGTAGAGTCGATTGGAAAACCAGCATTGATCTGTGTTTTCCTTACAGGGATTCTGCCCAGTGCGACATCTGAGTAGGTTTGGAGTGCTATTGTGAACATGAAAGAGGAGCCATAAACCTCATGTCGGAGGAGCCAGAGAGCTCATGCCAGAGGGGCTAGAGAGCTCATGTTATGGAGCACTATGGAGCCAGAGAGCTCGTGCTTTGGAGCATCGTTGAGAAAAAGAGTTCATGTTGTGGATTTTTGATTGAAACCAGAGAGCTTCTTCCTGTTGAGCCAAAGAGTTTGTGCTATGGATTGTTGATTGAAGCCAAATATATTCTTCACATTGAGCCAGAGAGCTTATGCCTACAGATCTAGTGAGATCATGCTAGAGGATCCACTGAACCATGGTAGCAGAGGTAGTAGCATATCACTGGTAAATTGAGAGGATCACTGTAAGCGTGATCACTAATAGAGGATCCCGTGAGCTCGCAGTAGAAGAGGTCATGATAGAGGAGCTGTAAGCCCGTGGTGTAGTGTGTAGAGTATCTTGCCAGAGTGGTTGAAGATTAGGTATATCTTTTTCTTGACCTTTTTTTTTGTGGATCTAGGGTAGATCCATTTGTAGATCCGATTTTTTTTCAATTGCTAGAGGTCATTTTTTTAATTGTCAAGATGAATAATCTGGTGGAAGTATACTTGAACGAGAGAAATAAGCTCAATGTTGCCAATTATTCTAATTGGAAGTTCATGTTACAGACTATGCTAGAAGGGCATAGTGCATGGGGGATCATGAATGGAAATGAAGTGAAACCTATAGCTGTAGGAGGCACAATAGCTGCGACAGTACAGGAGTGGCAGAAGAGGGAGAACAAGGAAAAAATGATGTTTAAAATGGCAGTCAAAGTTTGCATCATCCCTTACATCAGAGATTGCAAATCAAGGAATGAGTCACTATTGAAATGTTTCTATTGTGGTAAAATTGGCCATATGGCTAAACACTCTCAAAAGAAGAAGTTTTATGAAGGTCAACAGAGATATAAGAGACATGCAGGACACTTCACTGATGATGACCATAACCAGGACCTCAGACTATTTATGGCTAATTATGATGAGAAGGATGAAGCAGATACGTGGTATGTGGATTTAGGAGTGTCTACCCACATAACAAGTAACAAACAATGGATTGAAGACTTCAAATAAAATAGCACTCGAGAAAAAATCTACTTTGGCGATAACAAAGGGTACCTAATCAAAGGACATGGTAATGTTCGTGTAATTTTGCCTGATGGAAATGTTAGTCATATCCAAAATATGATGTATGTACACGGAATTAATAAGAATATAATTTATGTTTCAATGATAACACATCAAAACCTTAAGGTAGAGTTTTTTGTATCATATTTTGTTGTTAAGGATTTGTTGTATTCTATGAAGACGATTGCAACAAGGATTTGTGTGGGCGGTCTTTACAAGCTGAATGTGAGAAGTGTGCCACATCAAGATTTGACATCATCAAGTATGACAACAAAAGATTTATGGAACCAAATATTTGGTCATATTAATTTCAATGGTTCGTTGTTACTTCAGAAAATATGTATGGTTAGTGGTGTTCCTAATTTAAACCATATTCATGTTGATTGTGAGTCATGTGCTCTCCAGAAGATGCACAAAGATTATTTTCCTGTTAATGTAAATAGAAAACAAAGAGATGTACTAGAGTTAGTCCACATTGATTTATGTGGGCCAATGCAGTCAAGATCTTTCACATGTGCTTATTATTTCTTATTATTTATTGATGACTGTACAATGTTTATGTGGGTATATTTTCTCATAAAAAAGACTCATAATTTTGAATATTTCAAGCAGTTCAGAAGCATGATTGATAAGAAGACAGGTAAATTCATCAAGATTCTCCGCTCAGATGAAGGGGGATATTATAGGAAGGCTGATTTCAGCAAATATCACAAAGACCATCGAATACTGTACCATTTTATAGTACCCCACACTCCTCAATAGAATGGGGTTGAAGAGAGGAAAAACATAATCCTTGTGGAGCATGATTGAAGCATGCTGAAAGGTAAGAATATTTCTAATGGATTTTGGGCTGAAGTAATAAACACTGCACTGTATTTGAAAAACAGGAGTCCTACATAGAGTCTTAAATTTAAGACTGCAATTGAAGCCTTATTAGGATTTAAACCTCCATTTAAACATTTAAGAATGTTTTGATCTTGTTAGCCCCTTATGAATTTCTTGACAAGCAAGCAAGAGGCTAGATTGTTTCATAAGCCTTCAAGGAATGCATTTCCCTTGAAAACACATCATCCTTGAAGTCTTGTTGAATTTCTTTCCTTTGACTGTTTCCCTCTGCTAATCTGTTCTCAATGAACCTTGCTGAATGACTAAATTTTGCTCAAAAAGTCCTTATTTCACCCCTTGTATCTCTACAAATTTCCCCCATCTTATTCTTTTCCCCTTTTCCCAAGGACCCCTTTGTTCCCCCTAATTTCCCCCTTCACCCTCCAAAATTTTCCCAAAATCCCCATGAAGTATCACCCTTGCCCTTGTTTCCCCGAATCTCCCCTCTATCTCCCTATCGTTACCCTCCTTAGGCCTCGAAATGCATAAAAAGGGGTTAAAAACCCACTTTCGGACCATATAATAGGCCTAGCCCCTCCCCGCTAGCCCTTTGAACCATTTTCCTCCATGTAACCCAGTGCTGGGACCAAACGCTTAAGTCCCAAGCGCTAATCGCAATCGGAAGATCAGCGAAGGGTCAAATTCCTTTGTAAAACTCAAAAGTTCTGATGCGATTGGTCTATAGTGTAAAGTCTCTGTTGTGTTTTCAACCGTTGATCCGCCGTATAAATCCAACGGCCCGCGCAATGTCGCAAGTTTGATGAATCGCAGCACTTATATATTCACCTCCAATCGGTCCATCGCAAACACTTGCGATGCGATCAATCACAAGTCTTCCTCTCCGATTCCTGATCACACTCTCCCCCTGATTTAACGTGAGCCAATGATCTGGTCTTCAGATCCAACAGTCAGCGCTCAATCGCGCTCCCACCACCGATCGCAATCGAAACTTTGAATGTGACACCCCTGTTGCCCCCCCCCGATTGCGATTCTCCGACGTGATCCTGACCGTTCATTCCTCCGCCAGATTTGACGGCCATCGCTTCTCCATTCCCAATTGCAATCGGAAGTTCTTTGATGTCTCCCCTTTGTGCCCCTCCGATTGCGATCCCCCGATCCACATCTCCACCGTCGATTCCCGGGTATATCCAACGGTCATCGCTTCTCCATTCAAAATCGCAATTGGAGTTGTCATAATGTGTTCCCCTTGCCGCTTCCTGATTGCGATGTTCCGAAGAAGATTTGACAGCTCAGGTCTAATCGCCCTCCGCCTCCGCTGGGTGCCACTCTTACATTTTCCTCCGCGCATTTTCATAATATTTTCGCCCGATTCCTTTGTATTTTAGTTTTTAACCAAATTTTTATGTTTTCCATTAAAGGTCCCGTGTCCCGTTATGTTTCATAGGGCCGTCCCCCCGATTGATCTCCGCCATCGATTTTCGTTCCCAGACCAGGATCTAACGGTCTGCGCTGCATGTGACCACCAAAACCCTATTATTCCCGAGTTTTCACCCTTCCGTTTGCATTTTGTCACCATGGTGTAGTCAAAGGCCACCACTCCGCCACCACAACGCTACCTTTTCATCCACCCGCCATTGCATTGTTTTATGAGTCCAGTTGTGTGTTCCACAGGGTGCAGAAGTAAAAACACCACCAGGTTCACACAGTGTGGATACAGCAGTAATTTTTCCATTGACAGAGGCAAAGGAATTAATGAATGATAGGTCTCCACAATGTATTTCTCCAAAGAAGGATGATTTTCCCATGTTGTTTTGATTATATGCCGTGCTACAGAGGAGTTTTCCGCCCAAGACACAATCTGAAGCAGTCAAAGCATTTGTTTCACCAGTATGGCAGGCCATTCCGCCATTTATCTACCATTTTGTTTATTCACCAAGAGTACCACAGAGTACAGCAAAATATAAATGCATCAAAGCCCTAAATGGAGTAAATGAAGCCTGACGAAGACCATTTTTTCCTCCAAAGTGCCAGAGATTAATGCTCCGAGTTAAAATAGAATGGGTTTTGGCCCTCTTCATCTCCTGAGTGTTAATATTGCATTTAGTTCCTTACCTACCTCCTCTGCTTCTCTTCTACTATAAAACTCAAGAAGAAACTATTGTAAAGGTTGTTGATGAGATATCAGAGAACTGCAAGCTTTTTCTATGAGATATAGTTCTGTGTAAATTTGTAAGATAGGTTGAAGAAAGATGTATTCAGGCTGAATGTTCAAGCTGTGGGCAATGTTGTACTTGACTAGTATTGATATTTAATATGACAAGCATGTTTTTTTAGATCCTGATCTGAAGCAACGGTGATGTTTTCCTATCTTTGTGTTCACATTCATTTCATTTCATTTTCTACTGGCTTTCATCAGAATATTGGCATAGGATTTACCCTTGTTAGGTACCCTATGTTTCTGCTCTCCTTGCCATTAATGTTTCTCTTCTGAATGTATTATCTGAGAAATGATTTCAATTGGTTTAACCAATGTAGTGGAAGATATTTCCTGCTCTATGATGTATGAATTAATTGAATTCAGTTCTTAGATGTTTCTTGTCATAGATTTAGTTGGAAGATTTGGGAACACTGGGGATCAGAGTTAGCCCTGTCCACTAGGATCCTTGTGCAACCAGATAGTCTTTAACTTTGTGCTCTGAAATCTATGTTATATCCTCCCCTTCTACCTCTCCATATCACACAATCATCTTTAAGATCCTATTTCTCAGATGACTAGCCCAATTGAAAGCCTGCCTATTGAGTAGCATGCAAATCATTTCCTGACTCCATTGCCCAATGGTTTTGAATACTTCCTGGAATACTTCACCTCTGCCCTATTCCTCTTTGCTCATCTTTGTCTTACATCAAACCCTTCCTTCCTAATAACTAGCAACCAAATCAAAACAAACAAATAAACCCCGAGCCTTATAACTAGCCTAAAATCTTAACATTGAGCTTCAAGGACATATACCTTTGACAATCATAGAGAGATCCCTCTCTGGACCCAGGAGGCCTAGATCCTGAGGTCTGAAAGTGGTTCCGATGTTGTCTCATCTTTTGGTATTTCCAACCTTGCCAAAACATGGGAACCCCAACAGATCCAAAGCCTTTTCTCATGTACCAAATGAGGATAGAAAGAAACTAGATTTGAAGGCCATCAGATGCATTTTTGTTGGGTGTTATATTGAATTCAAAGCTTACAAATTGTTCGTTCCCTCTACACATAAATTTTTTGCGATTATAGATGTATTTTTCCATGAGAATTTCCATGATGCAAACAATGATAATAGCAATGAAGAATGGGACATTCCATTATTGGTGGAAGAAGGGAGTGGTGAAACAGGAGAACGCCTTGAGGAGAAGCAGAAAAAGGAAGAAGCATATGTTAGTGATGCAATCATCAAACCAAGTCCATTAAGGGATAATCAGAACATGTTTGATTCCACTCCAACACTCAGGAGATCAAGTAGGAAAACTCAATTTCCAACAAGATATAGGGAAAATTATTTTATGACTAGCATGTTAAATGTTGTTGAACCCTCTAGTTATAAAGAAGTCAGTCAATATAGTGAATGGAGGGAAGTCATGGAAGAGGAGCATGAATCAATTATTTAAAAAAAAACTTGGGAGATAGTTGAATTACATGAGGGAAAACAAACAATAGGTTGCAAATGGCCACACAAGCCCAAATTTAAAGAAGATGGGAGCATAGATAAATATAAATCTAGGCTGGTTGCAAAGGGTATTCATAGAAAGAAGATATAGACTATGAGGAAACCTTCGGCCCTATAGCTAAACATAATATAATCAGAATGTTAATTTCCTTAGCTACTAAACATCACTAGATGATGCACCACGTAGATGTTAAATCTTCTTTCTTAAATGGGGACTTGAAAGAGGAAGTTTATCTAGAGAAACCTGACGGATTTGTTAAATAAGGAAAAGAACATTTAGTGTGTAGATTAAAGAAATGTTTATATGGACTAAAACAGGATCCTAGATCATGGTATGATAAAATTGATTCATTTTTCTTGCAACAAATTTATAAAAGAAGAAAAAATAACCCCAATCTCTATACTGTGTTTGATCAAAAGGGGCGAATTGTTTTTATTTCTTTATATGTAGATCTCATCATTACAGGAAATGCAGATAGACTCATTGAAGAAATCAAAGAGAAAATGTAACAAATGTTTGAGATGAAATACCTCTGTGAGCTTCTCTACTTTTTGGGTCTAGAAATCTGGAGAGATTCAAGAAATAATTTTCTAGCACAGGGTAAGTATGTAAGGAATATACTGAAAAAGTCAAAGATGGATCAATGTAAGGTTGTAACAGTGTCATTACAGCAGAATACCAAACTTCAGAGTGATGATGGTTCAAAGGAGGCAGATGCAACATTGCACAAGCAGTTAATTTGGAAGTTTAATCTAGTTAAACACTACTAGACCAGATTTAGCTTATGGAGTTAGTGCATTGAGCAAATTTATGTCCAAGCCAATTGAGAGCCATTGGATTGCAACAAAAGGTGTCTTAAGGTATCTACAAGGAACCTTAGACTATGGCATTATATATACTTATTATTGTGATGTTAAATTGACAGGTTTTTCAAACTCTGATTTGGTTAGAAACATAGATGACAGGAGATCCATAATAGGCTATGCATTCAGCATTAGGTCCGAGGTAAATACATGGAGGAGTAAAAATCATAATACAGTTTCCTTGTCTTCAGCGGAAGATGAGTACCAAATGATGTGTGCAGCGACTTGTGAGGTAGTTTAGTTGAGGTGACTTCTCTAGGATGCAGGAGAAGAATAGATAGATGCAACAGTTATAAGATGTGATAACCATAGTCCATCAAAATTGCAAATAATTTGGTGTTTCATAAAAAAAATAAGAACATTGATACACAATTCCACTTTGTGAGGGAAAAAGTTCAGTAAAAAAAAATCATGTTGAATATTGTAATACTTGTGATAATGCTGCCGATATTTTACTAACCCTCTTGGTAGAATTAAATTTGAAATGTTTATGGAAATGTTAGAAATATTTGTGAACCCTTTTTTGATTAATGTGGTGTTGAAGATAATGGAGAAAATTAATTAGAGAGATTCAGTTCACAAGAACCTTAGATTAGGAGTTTGTTCCTATATCCTAGGTATTGGTTCTAACTTCCCTATTTGCATGTAAACTATATATTTCTTGATTTGTAATGAGAATGTAGAGTGACTCGTGGACGCAATCCCTCCACGTTTAGTCTCTCAAACTAGAGCTAACCAATATTTCTTTCAATAATTTAATCCTGCCATTTTTATCACAATACTCAACTTTTGAATAACACATTACAATAATAGGAATATATCTTGCTCTTCTCTTTGCTTAAGCTTTCATACAACTTTGTATTCATGAGAATTAAGGCTAAAAAATTTACATTTCTCAACATTTAATTAAGATTCTCATTATTTAATAAAAATTATGAAACTAAAATTTATAAAAACTTTATAAAAACTTATAAAAAATATGCTAGTTTATAAACAAATAACTTGATTGATATAACATTTTCATACAAACATAAATTTTTTATAGAAATAAAAATAAATAAATATAGATAGATAATACAAATTTAATTGAAATAAACAAATATAAATCTCAAACATAGCTCATAAAACCATTACTCTATCTCCTAAAACGAAAACAAAAGAAGATCTTAACTTTTCAAGAGCACTTTAAACTTATATATTGTGACAAGAATAAAATGTAACTTTCACCATAAAATGAATCAAATAAATATAATGAGGTAAATTTTTTATTCCAATTATTATTTTTAATTAATGAGAAAAATTAGGAAAGCTATATAAATATTCATAAAATTGATTTTAGCTAATAACTTAAAAACCTTGTTCTAACCCAAGCACATTAATAAATGTGGTTGATGTACACATATAGGCTTACATTTATATCAACCACATTCAATATTAACTTATAAAAAATAATTATTAATAAAATTGATTTAAACTAATATCTTGAAAACTTTATAGAAAATGATTCTAACACAACTCCATTAGTAAAATCAACAAATAAACTTACATTTATATCACCACATTCAATATTAACATGTAAAAGTTAATTATTAATTCCTTATATCTCTAATGTTGTAAAACTTTATCTATTCTGATATTGAATACTTCAAAATATTAAGAACAAAATAAAATTATAGTAATTTTATTATAAATTAATTAAATATAAATGGTATGCCTAGATATATTTTATACATAACTATGTAAATAAGTATAAGCATTAAACATTGTCATTTTGTGTATATTAATTAAATCAATTCAGATATCTTTCTTTATGCATATTTTATATATGTTCTCTATGTTAAATTTAAAGTAATCCAAATTAAATATAAATATTACATTTTTAATTAATTTTATATCGGTGAAAATCTTAAATAATTTTCAATAATTAATAAATTTAAATTAATAATAAAAAATAACATATTATTAATAATGAATTCAATAATTAAGAATTACGGCAGAAGTCCTAATGCAAACCGTAGTTTTTTTTTTTAAATCACTACCCTGATAAAATCAAATTCAAAATAAATTTAAATTTTTGTAATAATAAAAAATAATATAGTATTAAATTATGTTTAAATTTATAATTCCTTAATATTACTTAGGGAATCAATATTAATTCTAGAATTAACACGAACTTGTCCACTAGCAATTTCAACAACATTTGGTGACGGGAATGGGGGAGTTTTGACGGTACTTCCTCGTGTCAGTTAATTCCCTTGTCAGATTCATGCCAATGGCCGCAGCAAAGCGAATTTTAACAGGGATATATTGTATGGCCACATCAGAGCGAATTTTAACAGGAATATATTGTAGGCACTACGAACTGGAAATCAACAATAGCAATATCAATGAGCTGGCTCCCACTTCCCTAAAAAAATGTTTGGGATAATGAATTTAGGATTTTTTTTAATAATTTAATATGCTACAAAGCATTTAAACTTAAATAAAAAATGGAAGACCATGTTTAATTTTTAAAAATCACTGAAACTTCTAAAGTAGGATCCTTCCTTGTCACTCTAAAACTTCTTGGTTTAGTAACATTCCCTTCACATCGTAAACCCAAAGCAAAAATGTGTGGCAAGCATTCTTTTTATCTTATCGCATTCTGCAAACAAAAGTCTTTAAGTTTATTGATAAAAACTACTGCAGGAAAGGAATTTTGGCAACAAAAGTCATATATTAGTATGAGATAAGTATTTTTTATCGCGTCCCATTATACGTTTATAGAGGAAATAAAATAGAATGATTCTGGCAACCAGAGTCATGTATTTGTCCTTACGGTGTTTCCTCTATTTTGGCTGTTACCATGTCCAGTTATCAATTTCTCTCCATACGTTACGTTTGTAACCTCCATTGATATATACGATTTACAACAGAAGGGTTGACAGAACTGGGTCGTTGAAAGGGAAAGTAATTGCAATCGAAATGTTTGTTTCTTTTCAATAAAGTGAACAAATAAAGAAGCAGCGAAAATAATTCTCTGAAACACACAGAGTTTTGCTTCTTATAGTCTCCTGCTCAATCGTATCTCCTCCTGTATATTAATCATAACTTTACAAAATAGCATCATAGCGTTATAAAAGTCCCGATGCTTCTGTACTGTTTGCTTACAGTAGTTACTTTTCTGTCATCAAAATGTGTAATTCCTACTTGTCCAGTTGTGACTCTCTATGAATAGAGTCTGTTCCTATTTCCTAGGTTAGCTAAAACTAGTTTCCTTATTTGGTGTGAGGTTGAGATATTCACTCAACCAACTTATTGTACGTCCAAGATAGATTTCCTATCTTGAGACTCATTCTTGTATAAATGTGTGTAATCTATTTTATCAATAATATAGTTTGCATATTCACATTTTATTTTGGTATCAGAGTTGAAGGCCTGGACCTCAGCCCCTCCTGGGCTGAGGGAAATAGAAGAGAGATTGATTCCTGGGTTTGACTGCAAAGGTTGCTTTGTCGCTGCCTCGCTAAAGGAAGATCCAATCCCAGGATCACAACGTGTGTTGGTGTTTTTAATCGCTTCTCGGTCAGATGTGGGTTTGTAAATTGAGACTGGGAAGAGACAACAAATTAATTGGTTTGTTGGTTGTTGCTGGGAAGGCTTTTTCATTGAGTGCGACGTGCCTGAGCATTATGATGGTGGGCTGACCCCCACCGTCGCGCATTAAACCGAGAAATTGAGGCAGAAGCATATGCAAGTAATCGTGAAGAATGACTGCATACTCTGTTATGTTAAATTACACCTGATTTGATCGCATACTTGCAGCATGAATAATAATTTTCTTTGTATTAATTGTAAATCTTGCCATGATTTCTGTCTGTAAAATTTCAACGAAATCCATGAGAATGTTTCTGCGGAGAATTTAGTGGAATTTGCAGGTTTTCTTCTAAAAAAAAAAACCAAAAATAATTGGTACAGTGTAGCTTATTTGTCTGATTTTTGGCGGAGAGAAAGCTTCTGCGGACAATTTATTGGACTCGCGCTTAATGGAGGGAATTTGTGAGGTTTTCGTTCAAGTTTTCGTTTATAGTGTCTTCGATCTAATTCCAGAGCTCGTACCAGCTTCCCTAGAAACTAAAGATTCCCGTATTATCGACTTGTAGATAATCATCTAACCCATCGAAATGCACTAAAATTCTCGTATTCGAATGCTTTTCAAAGATGATGAGAGTTAAAGCCTGCTCATTATCTGAGCTCTACCCTGGGATTACAGAACATCGTGAGTAACATCTTGTCCACAATGGGATACTTCGACATTTGCATGCAAAGTGAAAACCGTAAAATTCGGTCATGTTACATTTTTTCTCGAAACTATGAACCTGTCCTGATTATTTAACGAGAACTGGAGGAATATGTGGAAATCCCAAGTGACAAGTGATTCAGAATCACATAAAATGTCCAGCTGGGGAAAGAAGGCCTAGAAATTGGCCGAAAAGAATGAGATGGGATGAGTGAATGAGCATGATCGTGCCCGTGAATCCGCTGCAAATGGTGGATAGAGAGGCCACACCCATATATAGAGGCTAAGGTTGTGCAAAGCTCGCGATGAGGTCAGAAAAATTATTTGGTGCAAGAACAAGTTGAAGTGTATCTACCTGTTACCGGCAGATCATAGTGCCTGAGATATGGTGAAAAGAAACAAGAGTATGTCAACCCTGCAAAGGATAAGAAGAGCTGGGAAAATTTATTTCCATTTCACACTTTCCAAAGTACAATTGCTACAGGAGGGTTAATGAGATATATATTATTGGTGTTTGCAGAATTATGGTAAGTATTTTTGGATTATTCAAACAAAACTTTTATTGAGTTTAGCCAACTCAATGGGTGGTGATGTTGTTAGAATTGGCTACTCTAGCAAATTACACCTATATGATTATGAAAATCCAATATAATTGGTGGACAATGACACTAAAGATGCCAATGATAAATTCAAAAGATGAAGGAAAGGAGAAGAAACATTTAAAGGATGATGGATAATGAAAGTGAAATTTTGTTTTGTGTCAATTTCTTGGAATAGACTCAATAGCATGTTGTATTATGAGTCACAAATTTCTAATTGTAAGCAAGTCTAGGATGTTCTTTTTTTATAGTGGTCTTTGTAAAGTATGTACTTGATAACTCCAAGAGTTGGAGTTGTGTTGTAAGCTTTGTAAGGCATGTGTATCCCCGTAAAGTTCGTGGTAATCTCAAAACCACTTTGTAACTATAGGTTCATGGTAAGCTAGAAACCATTTTGCGATGTCAGTTTGCGGTCAGCCAAAAACCACGTGTAACAGTGAAGTAGATATAATAGTGAAGCAGACCGGAAACAGTACCTTGAGTGTTGTTTGCCACCGAAGGAAGAGCATGGTTACGGGTCATCCGATAAAACCCCGATGAAAGAAGAGCATGGTTACGGGTCATCCGATAAAACCCTGATGAAGGAAGAGCATGGTTACGGGTCATCCGATAAAACCCACATTGGAAGGGGGATATGTGGATATAGGTACATGTATGCAGTGATAATGGTTGATAGAACCATGTATACGAAGGACATCCTAAAAGACCAGCGGTTGCAGCGGTTGGTACCCATGCGTTCCGGTGGATGGTTGCTCCTTTATATGGACGTCGACATATCTTTTTTGTTATGTTTGACCACAACTAGATTTTGCGAAGTGATATCGAGACAAGTAGTCATTAAGGGGGTGTGTTAGAATGTGTAATTCCTACTTGTCCAGTTGTGACTCTCTATGAATGTGTAATTCCTTACTGTCACAACTGGAAAGAGGTTTGGAAAATTAATGTCAAAAGACATTTAAATGGAAGGAAATGAAGCTATAAATTGGTGGTGAATATTAATTAGTCAATAATAAATCATGAATATTTAATTTGGATGATTAGATTAATTGTGAAATTAAGGAATTGATTAAAAATTGTTTCTCTAAAAGGTATGATGTTGTTTTTGACAATGGAAAACAAAAATTCATTAATGAGCTACAAACTACATGACAGCTCTTGGTGAAGTGGAAGTAGTTACCAACTACTAAAATGTGTACTAGATGGGTAATAGAGGATGTATTCTCTCATTTCTCTTTTTTCTAGAGGGACTAGTGCTACTTTGAAGAGACTAGAAGAATAAGTGAAAAGGACAAAAAAAAAATTGTATTTGAAGATGCATGCTCAACACATAATTTCTAGAAAAACTATCAAACTTCAGTTAAATAAATTATTCAAATATTAGTTTTCCAAACAACCAAATTCAAGAGAGTATTTTTACCAATATTATTGAGTAAAGAAAATAAATGGCGAAGATTTACTTATAATTTTGTTATTTTAGATAAAGTTAAATCAAAATTATTTTAAATTAAAGTTAAACATTATCAATAAATAGAATATTTCAAAATAATTATCTTTTACTTTATTAAATTACATAATCATGAAAAAATTTAGTAAGGTATACATTTGCCTACAATGATGAAATAAAAAATGTTACTATAGAATACTAATAGAGCTATTAAGATTTTGATTCAAATATGGTATTGAAAAAATTCATGATTTGGATAAAAATCTCTCATTCATATATATATACATATATATTAGAATTAAGTTCTAGTTATGTAAAGAGTTTTTCTCTATATCAGAATTAAGTTCCAGTTATACATAAAGTTTTTCTCTTTAAGTACAATTAAAGATATAGAAGAATATTATAATTATAATTGTTTTATTTTTTGTTATTTTATATTAGCATGCATATATATATATATATATAGATATAAAGAGTAATATATTGAAATATTGTACATATAAATAATAGAGAATATCAAACGCACAAAGAAATTTTATACAACAATTCTACATTACTTAGTAGATATAAAGAGTCTAATCCATGTAAGTAAAAACCTCATATTATGAGTTTCACATTAACAGCAAGTATGAACCGAAAGTTGGTAAATACACATAGAAATTTAGTTTTCATAAAACATGAATGTTTAAGGACAGAGAGTCAATAGCTCATAATATATAAAAAGGGTTAGAGTGAACGCTATGAAAATAAATAATGAAAAAAAATAATAATGGATGGAATAGGGAATACATTATCCCCATAATTTTATTAAATTGATACATAAAGCTTTGAAGAAAATAATTCCTCAAATCAGTTAAGTTTATATATATATATATATATATATATATATATATATATATATAATATTTCAGTATTCAAAAAATCATGAAACCTTGTAGTCGAACATAATGACATAGCACTCAGGTCCAAGCACACGATACAACTAAGGGTTGAGGTTATCCAATCTGGAAAATAATAGTTCACAAGTTCCTGTTGTAACAACCCCAAATTAAAACATACAACTAACCGCATCAATTTATGCGATTAAAAGTAAACACACAACTATTCAAGTAATTATCATAGGATTTCCAAAAACACGAGTAGAGAATACTTACCTGTAGCGACAATATTTCTTACTTGTGACTCAAGAGATAAAGGTTATTTAAAGCTCGCTAACCCAAACAATATTTTTGGGGAAGACTCTCCACCCAACCGTATGCTCGGCTACACATAAGTTTTCTACAGTAGGCCACCCTCGAGCCCTCAATCAAGATATTACTGTCATAGAATCTTTTGTCTCAAAACGCTTTTCTTCCAGCATAATGGATGAATCAATGAATGAATCTCATCCTCTTCATCGCCCATTAAATAGAGCAAAAAATGGAAATGGATCTGCATGCACATATTCCAAGTGTCATCATGCCAACTTTTATTTATTTATTTTAAGTTTTACTTAATTTAATATTTTTCTTAATTTAACTTTTTCTTATTTTTTTAATTTTTAATTTTTTTTGTTAACTTTAATTTTTTTTACTATTTTTGTAGTTTACTTATATATATTTATTTTAAACTCTAGTTGACTATTTACTATTATTGTCTTTTATTTATAATTTACAATTTATTTATTATTTACTTATATTTTAATATTATATTGTATTATGTTATTTATTACTATTATTTTTATTATTATTAGGGGGCATTACATACTCCCTCTCTTTAAGGAACTTTGTCCCGAAGTTAAATTGAATCATTTAACATTTTATTCCATTTTAGTTATTGATTACTTCATGTTTCCCCTACACCCTCTACTAAACTAGTATAACCAAGAGGCATCGAAAGTTTCCACAACACTCAGCAAATCCCAAGAAATCTATGTCCTTTTTCAAAACTTTTGGAACTAGGCATAAGCCTCATCGTTCTATACCATAGCCTATGGTTGGTCCCAAGGCTCACACCAAGGCTTAGACCTCATTTGCCCCAAGACAGGCATCCAGTCTTAGTACTCAATGACTTGAGGAATCTCGCAAGGCTAGCCCACTCCCTCCACACTCACTAAGGTGCAAAACCCCAGGTATCAGAGTCCTTACACCCACACTAGAATTCATCATCCCAAACCAATATTAGTCACTTGGCCTATAATATTTGACACTTAACCTCCACAAGATGGTCCCATATCCCCTCAAGAGCTATCTATCAAAATATGTAGAAGACAAAGGAACCACTAGAATATGTAGTGTTGATTGAGTTTGTCACCAACTCATGTGGTGTTACATATTCTCCCTCGCATCTATGGGCTCCCACGAGATCATCAAATAACTTGGCCCTCATGGCCCATTTATGGAGTTCCCGTGAGTCACGACATCTCAACATGCGATCAATGCATTAGTTGTAACCATATTACCATAGAAAATAATCCATATGTCAACTCTTGCATGTCATCATGCTAACATAACATCATTTTCAATCACAAAATTTTGAATAATAATGAATTGCATGCTCCTGCATGTCATAAATTTTGTAGCCAATTTTCACAAGATTCACCTTATGAAATATCACCATAAGTTACAACACCAATGTATCTGTATCAAAGATCTGACGTGTCATCACATAAGAATTGGAGCCACATGTCAATATAACTTCAGACCATAACATCATAAATATGAGAATCACCTCAATACATATCAAATATAGGGAAATAATAACATTCTTCATGATTCATCTGAAAAATAAATGTCATTTCCTTTTCTAAACAATGAATAACAATGATGAAATAATATTATCCAACATCCATCTAGGATCTAGGTTCTCTTATCAAAAATATTAGTGTAATGTTTTCATCAAGCTACCAACTTCTTCCTAATAATCATTTCATGTTTTTTCAACTAGGCAGTTAATACATACACGGTAGGCATAATAATTTTATAAGTATAGGATGAATGTAGGAAGATGGGTTACACTTTTGTGAGAAACACACCCGAAAATTTTACTCTCGCAAAAGTTCAACCAAACTTCCAAAAAGTTCGGTCGAACTTTTGAAATTAATTCGATCGAACATTTTCTGCCGTTAATCGAACTTATTTCGTCGTTTACATTGACGACAATGGTAACCGGATTTTCGGTCAGACGCAGAAAAACCGATGTTAAAAGTTTGGATGAACTTCGTTATTATAAATATAGCGGCCCTCAACTGCAAGAAGGTTTCCAGCAATTTTCTGTTGCATGACCATTGGAGAGTGCTGAGAGGTATGTTTTTGGCTTATTTTTGGCTCGTTATTCTACTTTTTTTTCTACATGTTATGATAATCTCGTTTTTTGCAGTTATGTAGGAAGATGTACTACATTCTACCCCTATTAGTACCTGGATCTGTTAAAAACTCCATCTCTTCCTCTACAATGTCTTCCTCTTCTTTTGTTTTAGGTTATCGTTCCCATCCTGAAATAAGTGATTTCACATGAGCAGATGTGCCTACCCCATAGCCTTGGAAGAGATTTTCCATAATTTCTTTGCCTAAATTTCTTCCCCTCCTGCTTGGGCCCACTTTTGAATTTCCTTTCTCCTTCTCTTCTTTTTTCGTTGGTTTACCTTTCACCATTTGGTCTTGAAGATAATCAGCTAAGACCTAAATTGTATTTCTGGGCTGGAACAGGTGCCACACCAAAGGTCTGACAAAACATGTATAGGAGCTAAGAAAAATTGTGTGTCACAACAGAATTTCAACATTTGATTTAGTTAAACAACAGAGGAAAATGTCATGATTGCTGGGGGTAACCTCCTCAATTATAGTTGTATGTTGGGTATCATGGGTCCCTCTTTCATTATCCCTACAAATTATGAATTTTGCAGAAGCAGACAGTTCAGGTTGCAACAACTCATTGGGCTGACCTGAATTGCTATTAGTTACTAGAATAGGGCCACCGCGAGGTAGTGGAATTACATTCATGACATGCAACAACAAATCATGTAGAGACAGAGTGTTTCCATACACCTGCAACACTCGAAGAGAGACTTGATGGTAACTGCAAAACAAAATTAGATAGACTCCATTCATGCCCCCGAAACTACAGACTTCAGCAGCTTCACCAATACAAACAGAAAAGTGACCCTCCCTGTTCTTGGCAATAGAAATATTCCCCCCAAGCGATAACTTAAAATTTCTCTTATCAAGTTGGGTATCAGACATGACTCTCCCCCCAAAGGGTCATTGTGAGCCCTGCAATCAATTTCATGGAGTTTTTGGGCTGAGCAATGGAGGTTGCAAACAGGGTAGAAAGGATGGCTAGTATTATTAAGGCTAAAATCAGGAAAAAACAGACAATTGTTATCAGTGCGATAGATGGGGTTAACAAAAAAGAAAGAGTACCAAACATAGTCCAGGAAATTATCAACAGTTCTGAGATAATTCCATGCAGGGCCAATTGGAGGACATGCAGAATCGTTTGAGCAATATAACCGGCAAGATAAGGCAACTTGCAATTCTTCCAAAACGCTAGCCCCTACCACCTCAACAGCATACATCATTGCCAATAATTTTGGATTATCACGACCCACAACAATGAAACAGGATAGGAAAGAAATATTACCAAAATTCCAAGGCCTAAATTCCATAACATTCCAAGCATAATTCAACAAACTAGCCCAAAACCCAAATATTATAGTAAAACTAAGATGACTCTCATATCTCCCAAACTCAAATAACATAAATAAATCCAATGAACCAAGGCCTTCCTTTAGCGTAGTAACATACATTCTGATAATGTGGCTACGAACATACCCAGTGAAGCAATTCGTAGCCGTTGCAAAACATTCTCCTTCTCGCCAACGCCTTGTTTTGTTCCTTGCTCAACAAATAATCACGAAACCAGCTTACCAACCTTAACATACATTACCATCCTCCAGCGATGACACTTTTTCAAAACTATGTCTAACAACATGAGTTGTCTACCATCTGTATTAAATGCCTCAATTATATGGCTTGGGTGGTACCACCCATATTCCTCCCCACGTGTCAGCATGGACTCTCCATGTAGCCCGCATGGTCTCATGCCACCTCACGCCTTGTACTAAACACTTGGAACCCCGATTAGGGATTGTGAATATCATTATTATCCTTATCGACTATTGTTAGCAGAGTTTTAAGCCCATCCTCCTGAGCGATACCATCTCAGGTGATGACAAGATGTTGTCCTTCATGAGTACAACCCAAATTCGCCAAAAATTTTGTCACTTCATTTCCAGCTCTGGGAATATGTGACTGGATCATATAGCTGATACTGGGAAGAATATATTTGATTTCCTTTATTAGTCGAGTTGTTCTCCAGCTATGACTAGTTTTCTCCCACCCTGCACATTGCTACAACATCTGCAAAATATTTTATACCATAGCTGAGTTTCCCTCCACTATTATCCTATGATATTGTTCTCGTATTGCTATCAAGAGTCCTTGTTTTACTGTTGTTAGCTCAACCCCATTATTTGTAGTGAAACCAAATTTTTCCGCTTACACTCTTATTACGCGACTGCGGGGATCTCTTAAAAGACCACGAGGTCCTTCTTGTCTAGGATTACCTTTAGAGGCCCCATCATAATTAAGTTTAATGAAGCCTTAATGGGGAGCATTGAATTTGTCCTTTTGTTGACTTGCCAAATGTTTTTGCTTCCATGAGGCCGGAGCAAGCATCTGGCTTTTAAGTTTGAGTTTGGCCAAAATCCCAGGCTCATGAGCACTCACTTTCCAGTCGTCCTGTTGCCATTTTTCGGTAAGGATGGTTTCCCTTATATTCTCCATAACTGTGTTCCATGTCTCTTATGGTTGCTTGGATTCCTCTCTGAATGTTATCCTATTCGTTTCTTTCCATATTTCCCATATAAGAAACCACATAGAAGGACCCCACCCTCTGTTGAGAACAGGGCATTGATATACCCCTTTTCTCCAAAATTCAATTGTGTGCTGGATACTCACGTTGTCCCTATTTGTTTGCTGAAAAAGGGAGGAGAGTTGTTGCCACAGATATTCACCAATAAGGCATTGATTCAACAAGTGTTCAATCATTTCTAAATGTTCACGACACATCTTACAAGACGAAGGACCATGCATTCCTCTCTTCTATAATTGATCCCAGATAAGTATATTTCCATGACTAACAAGCCACAAAAAGTATTCAATTTTAGACCAATTTTTTCCGACGACATTTTTTGCCAAAGGGGTACTGGTAGATTTTGTATATTATTAGATTTGATTTGCTATCCTTCTTATATTGTAAACATTACTTTCGTTCGATACCCCCATATGAGGATATCCTCTCCCATTACTGTTGTTAAGTTTCTAGATTTGAGTTCTTTTTCATGACTCTCCCATTGATGAGTATCAGAAGCATGTTGCCATTAGTATTTTAGCTTCCATTTCCTCCATTGAATGTCTATCCCTTCATCCCATAATTACTCTAGAGTATTAGTATTTAGCCTATTTTTTATTAATAATATCTCGCCTAGATAAATTCTACTAAATAATTTATGTTGTTGCTGCCATGAATCTTCCCAAAACCAGGCAATGTTACCTCCCCTAATTTCCCATAACTATGTTCTCTGATGAGGTCTTTACTTAGCACCGCTAAGTTCCAGATTGTTGATCCTTGAGGAGTATTTTAAACCTTCAATTTCCCTACACTAGTTGACAACATTCCATACTTCTGCTCCCATATATTTTTCCACAAATCACGGCCTCACTGTATCCATCTCCACTAGATCTTATCTCCCATAACTTGATTCAACAAATACGGGTCTCTCAAACCCAAGCCTCCTGTCCTTTTCATTTTCGTGAGATTTTCCCAAGAAATAAGAGCCCATTTATGAGCTCGTTGAGATCCTTGCCACAATAATTTTTTAAACATCATACCTTTGGCTTTGAGGGTTCTAAGAGAGTGAATAGCTTCCTGAGAAGTGATTATACCATCCAAGATTTGTCTCCCTTTCACAAAACCAGTCTATTTCGGTGAGATTAAAGAAGGAAGGATAGGCTTAAGGCAGTTCACCATAATAGTGGACAAGATTTTATATATAACATTACATAAAGCTATGGGTCGAAAACTAGCTAGTTCATCTGAATGATCTTGCTTTGGAATTAAGGAAATGAGAGTGGAATTCAGAGCTGGATATACCTTTCTAGAACGATGATATTCCTCTACTGATTGCCATATGTTTCGGCCCATGAAGGACCATGCTACCTGGTAGAACTCTGACGTAAAGCCATCAGGGTTGAGGGCTTTGTTTTTTGCCACACAATTAACCACTTCTTCCACCTCCACTAGCTTGATTTCATGTAGGAGTGCCAGATTTTGTTCTCGAATGATTATATTAGGTACATTTTTATTTATTCTTTCAATATCTTCCATTATGTGTTGGTCTGGTTCCGTCAAAATATTATTGAAATGGTTCACCAATAGGGCCTCCATATATTGATGCTGAAGAAGCCCGTTTCCTCCTGGAGCTTTAAGGGAGAAGATACGATTGTGTTGTCTTCTTTGAATCATTGCATTATGAAAAAAGTTAGTATTTCTATCTCCTTCTCTAATCCACTGTATTCGAGATTTTTGTTTCCATAAAATTTCCTCCTTCTTCCTTCGATCTTCCAATTTTCTTATAATATTTCCTTCCTCTGTCACTAGATTCTTCATTCTCCCATATAAAATCATTTTTTTCTAAATTTGTTTCATACGGCCTTGTAATATTTCCTTATCCTATTGAATGTTTCCAAATTATGTTCTATTCCATTTCTTAAATTTTTGTTTTAAGACTTTTAGATGATGTTGGAATGAATGCATCCTATTCCATCCTTGAGCTGGACTTTATTCCCAGCATCCATTTTTTTTACCTATAAAGGTTGGATCCCTTAGCCAAAATTCCTCAAATCAAAACGATATTTTCTTATTCAAGGGCTTCATATTCTAAGAACGTGTCTAGCCTTGACACTACTTGGTGATCACCCCCTCTTCTGTTATTCCAAGTGTACATTCCATTCACTATAGTAATGTCTACTGGTGGCAAGTCAATTAGAAGATCCCTAAATAAATCCATTTCTGGATCTTCTCTTATTATGACTCCTTTTTTATCTACCAGACTAGTGATCATATTGAATTCCCCTTTTATCAGCCAATACTTCTCATTACGCATATTCTTAAGCATTCTTATGCTTCAAAGGAAGATTGACTCTTCTCCTGGAATATGAGGACCATAGAAAGATGAAATAAGAATTCTATCAGTCGTCCCAATTTTCCTAAACATTCCAGTTAAAATGTGAGGAAGTCCTATCCAAGCTTCTGCTATAATCTCTTCTGGATTCCACAGAATAGATATACCCCCTGAACTACCTATCAAATCTATGGCCATTTCTTTGTAGTGCAGTTTTAAGAACATCAGGATGTCCTCAAGTCTTTGCTCTGAGACCTTGGTTTCCTGAAGGAGTATCACATGTGGATTTTTTGTCTTTAATCTTTCTTTTAAATATATTTTTTTTCCTTTACTGTTTAGGCCTCTCATATTCCAGGAGATTACTATCATTGGGAAACTTTGTGTAGTTGTTGGAATACTGTTGATAACAGTATTACCCTACCTGAATTAACTAACATTTTTCCTACCATTTGTATCAATTCTTGCAAATTTTTTCGTCCCCTATTCTTCCCTCCTTTGGTTTGGGTGCTAGGTTCCTGACATGAACCTTTTTGTGAGCTCAGGTTATCTGTCATTTCCGTATTTTTTTGAGCTTGGGAAGTCATGTATTGTTCAAAAGTTTCTTCATACACCCTCTTCTGGTCTTCTGGTATAAATCTGTCATCTAGGTTCTTCCATCCTTGCAGTAATTTTTTTAACACTACCTCTTTTGTGCTTAACTCATCCTTACTTGTGTCCACCTCCATAGCTGATTGTTACACCATTTTCAATTGATATTATTTCTCTATTGGTTTCGCTTGTGCCTTTCTTTTAGCTTTCAATGCTTTCTAAGTTAGATGGCCCTGGTCTTCTTCCTTGGTTTCTTCATCTTCCTTCGAGTTTTCTCCAATATCCTACAGTATTTCATATCTGTTTTGATTATTATTCTGCTTAGTTGGACTGCTGGTCTGATTTACATGCGACTTACTATTCTTATTTCTACTCATAAGTGTCTTGAATCCATCTTCTTTTTCAGGTGACCCTCCACCTCCATCTCATTGCTTCCCCTCCATCTGATCCAAATTGTTGACACGATAAGTTTTATTCATGGCATCTCCAACACCTAAACGGAATATGTTCGTAATCAAGAAGTTGTTGCCAAACTTCCCCTTCATATTCTAGTTTTATTGATTCAGGTAACTGTTCTGGAATATTCATTTAAAAACAAATGCGAGCAAAATAGGTGCACCTTCCTTGTCGAGTTGTTTATGCTATTTCAACAAAGCTTCCAAGGGAGTTACCAATACCTTCCAATATTTTAGGGTTCAAGAAATCCACTGGTAATGCAAAGAGTCTCACCCAAACTAGAGCGTCCAAGAATTGTTCTTCGTGAGGGTTATAGAATTCCTCCCGTTGGCTCAAAATAAACTCTTCTTTATAGTAGAAATATGGGCCTCCCTCAAAAGTCATTTCTTTATCTATAAGATTAGTAAAGATTACTGTAAAAAATCCTCTAGGCCCAAATTTCAGATCTATATGGCACTTAGGTTTCCATATTAACTGAATCCATTTGAGTAAATTCTTCTCAGTTGGCCATATGCCTATGAATTTGCAGATTAAGGCATGGTCCTTTATATAACTTCAATATTGTTCGTTTATTTGTTGGAATGAGAAATTGGGGCTTCTTTGTGGCTCTTGGCAAGTGTTGGCCTCTAGTTTATGCCTGCCATTGTGCTCCAAGCACCAGTCCTGCATTAGGGTTGGACCCTCCTCCTTGGGATCCTGTTTGTTTGATGTTATATTCCCCTCCTGTCAGATTCTGGTAGGAAGGGAAATCTCCCCCCTGATGATGCTACCATCCAGCCGCTCATGCCTATCACAGATTTGTTGCTCCTTCCTCGTAATCAGCACTGTCAGATTCTTAATACTGCCTAAACCCTAGCCACTCATCGAACCCTAGCATAGCTCGGTCCCCGCAAAAATTTTTTTATAACCGATTATAATAATAATAATAATAATAATAATAATAATAATAATAATTTAAAACAAAATTATGATTTAATTATTTTTATGATTTTTTAAAATTCTTCTTTCTGTAACATGTATCTTTGATGTCTTTCGAACATTTACCAACCATCTATTTATATAGATCCACTAATATATTCATTTCATAATGATAAATGTATTTTCGTGTGTAATCTAAGTCAAACTCCTTAGAATCAAATAGATATCACATAATATATATATATATATTTCACTTATTTTTTAATATTTTTTATCTAATATGAATATTGATATTTGTGTGTGTTTAAATTGTGTATTTAATTGTATGTGGGGTCTTGGTTAAATGGTGATGAGGCGGGCTGTTATAGCACTCATCCCATGTTCAATTCCCTTCCCCAATCGAGATAATGTTTATTTATTTTAATTTTTTTAATATGAAATTATAAAGAAAAAATCTTCAACATTATTGTACAATAAAATAGTTTACTTATAATTTAAAAACATAAAATAATAATTAATTGAATACAATTTATATAACTTGAATATTTATTGTTGCTCTCCTCTATAGATTTATTTGTTAAACCTTAGATAGATATATTTTTATAAGGATGGTAAACGTATTTATTTATTGACCAGCCTTCTACATTTAAAAAAAAATAGAATTTAAGCTTAAAATACATACACACTTTCTCCAAATAAGATTTCAGTTAAAATTTGGTTAGATAAAAGAAGGATAAACCATCCATCCAACTTTGTGGGTGGAAATTGGAAGAATACAAAATCGAGAGAAATGGATCGATGGAAACTCTGTCAATGGAAAAATTTCACATATATGAAAATCTTACTATAAATGTTGTGTCAGGGTTTGCAGCTATAGGAATTCTGCGTGTCCCCTTCTCATCTACACCCTTCGCCTTTAGGCAAGGTGCGATGGTTATGGTCTTCGAGACGATACACCACGAATCCATTAAGACAGAAGCATCAGTGTTTAGCACGAATTGTAGTGGATCCATTGTAGCCCTCAATGGAAAGCCTCGGGTGGGCATTCGAGGGGATTCTGAGCTCGCATGGGCTTATGGGTTTAATGGACATGCCCTTGGGATCAATTTCAACAAAAATTTTGTGGAAATACCTGAACGAGAAGTTCACATCGGGTATGGGAGAACCTGCAAAATATTTAACAAAACGGTCTCGAGGCTACTCATCTAAATGAGGAGTTCAACCCGCAAGGATCGCATTGCCTGCTTGCTGAAATGGAGCCAAAGTTTTAGATCTAAAATCAATCTCGGCAAAAGAAGGTTCTAAGAACTTTGGTTTTCAAAAATTCTCACTTTTTGTCAGGTCCTGTCTGGGCAGTCCCTATGCGTCATGGTGAGAGAAGAAGATTCTATACTCGTGCTCTTTGCTAGCCTTCAAAAGCAAGCAAGAGTCACTGTGTGGGGCAATGAGGCTCTATTCAAAATGGCTAATTGATCTCGGCCCTATGCATCTAATTTTTAGGACTGGGTACACATGGTTCAAAAATGTTGATTTCTTTTTGTTTGAAAGGATTTTTTTGATTAAAATATGGAAGAGGAAGAGGAGGTTCTATACTACATCGTTTAAGAAAACCAATTATAAATGGTAAGATCCAAAGGCTATTACAGGGACCGATAATTCTGTGGTGGCAGGTCAAAAGAAGAACTACTCTCAGCCAAAAAAAGTCATCCGGTAACAACTTAGATTTTCCATATCTTGAATCAACAATGATCATGCTAACAATTACAATTAGAATGGAAAATCTCACCCGTTACAATTAGAGTGAAAAATCTCACCCATGAGTTTGATCATTTAAAGAACAAGAAAAAAATAATGATTAGCACAATCACATTAATAAATATAGTTGATTTACTTAATAAGTTAACTTATTTAAATATATAATGACATATTTCATAAAATAATAGTAACATGTGCAGAAAATGAAATATGAAATTTAAATAAATTTTTCTTTATAAACATAAATTAATTTGCTTATTTAAAAAAATGACAACTTAACGTAAATAAATATTAAAAACAAAACAAATTTCCTCATCTAATTGCATAACAATCAATGGAAGGACAATATACAAAAGAATTATTATGTAGTCATGTTTCTGAGAAGGCAGCTACACGCTGGTTATGAAACCCATTTTGAAATTACTAATAAGGTAATAACTCTGGTAGAAAGACGTAGGTGATTGTTAGGCATGCTTACCGGTAGAAAGAATCAAGGGGTTATGATAGTTGAAGATCTTGAGCTCGTTGATGATGAATTATCTAAAAATTTATCATTTTAATGCTTTAGCTTTTTAATTATTCTTGACAATTGGGCACCCTTGTTTCTTTAGAAATTTCAAATAACCATCCTAGTATGGCTTCAACCTGCATCCCTGAGGTGGTCATCAGTGTTCAAAATTGAACACATGAGAGCTCTTCAAAGGGTCTATGGCACCAAATTTTACACGTAAAAAAAAATTAAAATTCAAGTTTTACAAGTTTAAAAAAAATTAGAATAATATTATGAAATGTTTTAAGAAGGGTTCTCACCTCGGCAACCTTTTTAAAATTCAAATTTTATTTATTACAATTTAGAATTTTCCATTACCAAATTCCATTTCGCTGAATTCTTACTTATCACCAATCACCACAGGGTGACATCCCATGAGTCCACGACACATATAGACTCTGCCTAGGGTATGCAGTAACTCCACTAACACCACCGGTGACTAGATTTAATTGGGTTGTTTTCACTGTTTAGAGGTTGTTTCGGCATTGAAGAAGATTATTGAAAAAGGAGCTAGAGGCGGGAGGTTTTTGATTTTCAATTTTCCAAAGTTGAAAGGCTTCAAGAATGGCAGGGTTTGCAGTAAAATAAGTGAACATGAGATAGGGGCAAACCTTGTAGAAATGGTGGTAGAGAATATAGGATTGTGCATCTGCCTGTGACATAATGGATTCTTCCTCATTCAATCTGGATATCCGCCACGTCAAATCTTCAACGAAGTCCGAAGCTACTTTTCCCATTGCTCCACAAGGGTTAGAGTTCACCATCATTCAAATATATCAGACCAAATCGCTAGCTACCTTCAAATAATTTCTCTATTTATCCTCTGCGCATCCCATAAGCAAGTGCACCACATGAATCCCTGATTCTTGCGCTCCATTATTTATACTCTGTTCTGTGTTTCCCAAACGTGTACTAGAGAGACTCGAACCCTCGTCGCTGGACTGGGCACTGAAGCTTTGCGCCTAAAATTCATGTGTGTGGAAGAATCCGCAGAATGTAGAGGCAATCAAGAGAAAATATTTCATCTAACAGAGGGATCAAAATTCGGTGAAAAACCCTGAGGGTCAGATGCTTGGCTTCCATTAAACTGCAAACCATATTCTTGAATGAGTACCAAGTCCATAGCAGAAAGACTGGGATCATCCTAAATCGGTTTATGAACCTGTGAAGAATTGATCAAAGATCCCCTCTCCCCAAAGAGAACAACCATGTATGCGCCTGGATTAAGCTCCTCGAACATTGATTCGATCCAGCGTACTAAATCTGAGGGGTTATAATGCAAATCCTCAGAAGCGAAATGAGATATTCCGGGTCTTGAACCACTACCATAATTCTCTCCATCCGCTCCAACCTCTATGCAACATGGGATAATAAATGAGAGGATTTTACAGTATACCGAGTGTTTTCTAGAAGCCCATCTATCTTAGATTCTACCTTCACACCTGAAAAAGAACAACCCATCATATTTTTGTCCCCTGTAGTCGAACCAAGGACCTTGGCAGCCCTTTCCATTAGGTCCATTATAACTTCTTCACCTAAATTTGGGAAGCTTATTCCAAGAACTTATACCTCCTCCACCATTTTCATGTTAGTGATGCTTTTGAGATCCATTTCCATACGCTGAAGAGCCATAGCTATGTGAAACTCATCTGCAAAAAGAAAATTTTAAATAATTTGAATAATGTCATCATCATCACGATGGATGACCATGCACGTAAGGATGATAGACAGTCATACTCATCATCAGTTCCAACTCCAAACCAACCATTATAATGGCAGCTGCAAACTCAACAGTGACTGATTGCCAAGTTTCCAGTGTGAAGTATTTTATTTTTTCATTCAGTTGAAGAAGAACTACAATCTATTGCAGTGAAAGAGCCATTCCTAAATCCTCTGTTTCACCTTAGGAGAATAACTACAATCTATTGTAGTGAAAGATCCATTCTTAAATCCTCTGTTTCACATTCATACTCAGAATTCAGGAGTCAACAACTTTTTCAATTGAACACTGAAAAACAACAACCAGGTATGTTGCAAATTCAACCTCACTCTCAGCTTTTTCTTTCTAGCGACAACTTTGTTGATGAAAATTTTGTATTCTTCACTTGTTCATGCTTCAATCCTTTATGTTTTACAAGATTTTGGAATTTGATTTCTTTCCTTGCATTCTTACATTTTTTCTCAAGATCATCAACTATACTTCACCTCAACTTCCCTCACTTCTACATGAAATTTGGAAATGTAAAAGAGTTTGCCTCATTTAGGAAGGAAACTAAAATATAGGGAAGAATGAACTATGCACATAATTACAATAAAAGAAGGGAAAACTAATTTGAGACATCCCTCCTTTACTACTTACCATTACAATAATATCGTTCTTTCCATCTTGATACTACATGATCTATAACATATTAGGGTTTGATATTATTAAGGGTTTCATGTTGAGTTTGAACGATGCTATATATTAACTGTTTCATATTTGGAAGATGATATTAAAGGAACAACTAATTCAAACATCAATAATGGTTTTTTATTAGAAAAGGGAACATCAATTCATCCCTTTATGACTTTTAAAATGAGAACTAATTACATTATTTTGCTATAGCTAGTTTACATTCTGTGCAGTCTGGTTCATTATGAATCGTGATCCATCTAGTATTTCAGCTTGGGAAATATTTATGCATCATTTCTCTCAGAATAAGGTTATATTCTTTTTTTAAACAACATTTATGCATATCAAACCCAAACATTCATAGAAAACACTAGGTGGTGCTTAGCTACATAAAGTGATATAGAGCAACTGACTTACTCAGACACAAATCCATATGATTTCTAATACCTCAATATTGCTTTGGCATGATTGTCAAAATTACTTCTCATCACTTGTTACTATGTCAGCCAAATTCTATCTACAATGCTCTACAACGGAGTATCTTCTAGAAGGGTGCTTTTCCGAGCAGAGTCTGAAGTGTTCGAATGCTCTGGGGGATAGGTTATATCGTGCAAAGGTGATAGTGAGACCGTGCATAGGTTATATCGTGACCCATGGATTCAGATCAGATTGCGTACCTTGTGATGGGATGATCTAATGTACGTTAGTTAGTAATCCATAGATGCATGATCCCCATTGAAATCCCTATCGATTTGGATAAGAAAAAAAACCGTCACTGGTAATATAAAAAAACTTGATCCCTTTCAATTCAGGTCATATGAAACAACTTGGCTGCCATATCTGCAAAGTAATATATTTCTTTAAATGACTTGAGTGAATTAAGTTGGATTTTTCTGAGAAAATAAGCACGATCCAAGAATAACTTACCTCGGATGCAGCTCTGGTGAGAGGGAGATAGTGGGAAGGGTATATTGCGTGTATCCAGCCCTAGCTGGGGTCCATCTCAGGTGAGAGTTAGATCGTGGTCAGGTGAGAGCGAGATTGCGTATCCAACTCTGAATCACTTGACCATATCATATGATAGACTATACCATCTCAGTAATGAATTTGAATGATCCAACGATTACCTCAGATGGCGACATGTTCCACTTGAGCTCCCATGGGATGGGATGCACCACCTTTGAAATGTGAATATAGACTCCAACCAATTGGGATATGATAACACATTTTGTTCCTTTGAACTTATCTTCTGCCTCAAATCTATGGAGGCCTCTTGAAGCTAGACTTTTGTCTCTCGAAATTTGATTTTCTGATGGTAGACTCAATAAACATTGGTCTCACTTGTTAAGAATTATTTCTGGAATATTTCAATCCTTTACAAATATTTGAGAATAGAGGAATCTTAGAAGGAGGGAGGAGCCTGACATAGTAAAAAAGGAAAGTTCTTCCATTAATGCATAGCCTTCCAGTTGATTCGTGAGAACTACTGAAGCTAAGATACCACAACTCCTTCTTGGTTTCATACTAAGATTTGATGCTTCATGACATTGAGATTTCCTCCATTGTTTATGTGCCATGTTCATGGAAAATTTAGACCTATTTTTATTGGATTTGGATAGGTAACTATGACATGTAAATGAGCTTGTCCTCTGAGAGAGTGCACTAGCCACTCTAAAACTGATATGAGGACATTTTAAATATGCTCAAAATAATTTCGATTTCCCTTCTGGAATTTAAGTTTCGAACATGGAATTCTCTTCTAGGGAATAGGTGTGTCTCCTAGAGGAGATCTTGGCTCAATTTTCTAGGTGAATTAATCCCTCTATATTCAACCTCAATGGTGACAACAAATTATCAGGAAATCGGTCTTCCTTCCTTAATCTTCAGAGGTCTAGAATACCCTTGTTGATCCAATATTCAAGCAGAATGAATAGCAAGGGAAAAGTTCAACTCGGCCTCAAAATTTTGCGCAATTCCTGAGTACTAATGAAGCCGAGAAGAATTCGACCTTGACAATAAATAGATCAGCTAAAAAACACAACCCTTGTGAGTGACTAACTCGGTCCCCTGGAGAGATTAAATTCAGCCTTCTAATGGATCATTAATTCTTTAGGGGATACAACTTTTCTATCATCTTATATGATCATAACTGCAGTGCCATAAACTCCAACATAAAATTTAAGAAAATTAATTTTGAGTTTTGTGGGGTTGTTAAATAACATTGAATAGGGTCACCATATCCGCTTGAAAATTCAAATTAAAATTCAAGTTATCAAATGCATTCATATATTCAAATTCAACTTACCAAAGCCATTCATATATCATTCCAATCCTACTAGAACAAAACAATATGAGATTTTGTGTAACTAATTCTGAGAATTCATGAGATTCAAGATGTATCAAAGATTTGAAGATTTGCATTTGATTGTGAATTAGGTTTAGATCAAGTCCTAAATCAATTGAGTTTTATGTGGTTATGTGTTACGTTGGGGAATTAATCTATATTGATCCAAACATAGGGTTTAATTCATCGATAGACCATTTTGACAAGCTTCAACAAATTTGGTGATATTAAGGCCTTGCGACAATGTCCTACAGTTTCAAAAAGGTTCTCTAGTATAGTCCCACAAGTGCAGAGTGTGGTAGTTAAGGTGGACTCTGTTACATCTAGTGAAGAAACCAAACTTAACAACAATGGTAAAAATAGAGGGATATGGAGCTATTTGATGAGAATCAAATTAAGGGATATATTAGGAAATGGGATATATTTGAAAATTCTTTTATATGTAACAATTTTTTATTAACACAAAGATTGTTTATTTATTCTTTCTGAAAATGGAATGTAAAGGTAATATACAGTTGTCAAATGGAATGTTTTTTTTTTAAGCTGTTCATTATGGAAGGGTGACATAAATATATGCCCTTCTAATTGAAATTAAAACCTGCCCTTCAAATTTGATCACTGACCACATACCCATGGGCTACGCCTCCACACACGGCACAATTTCGAAGCCAATACCTATCGAGTCTGTTGATTTCATATGCCCAGATTATAATGGTATCGAAACAAAAGTATTTAAATTAAATATATTTTATTATTTGATTTCACACCGAAAATTTGTTTAAATACTTTTCCTATCATCATTTTCATGATGTATGAAAAGAATACCATTTTAAAGTATAGAAAGTTTATAGAAAAGAAATTATCTAAATTAAATCCATTTTATTATTTAATTTGAAACTGAAAATTTATTTAAATAATTTTTTATATCATATTCTTTTAATGATATATTAAAATCATATTATCTTTAAAATAATATATTAGAGTAGAAATATTTTTTTTTAAATCAAATCTTCGTTTACTTAATTTGTTTTAAATCAATATTCCTCAAACCCAAATTTTAATATAGACCATACCTTATCTCTTAATTAATAAACTAAATATACTAAAAACTAAACCATACCTTACCACTTAATTAATAAATTAAATATATTCAAAAAGGGTAGGCTAATAATATTCAGTTATCCAAATATACATTCCAATATGCCCTCCTTTCGGAGAAGAAATATCAACCTGCATAAGAGAAATTGTATTTTTATTTTATTATTTAAATAAATAACCAAAAAAATTATTTCAGTGAAAAAAAGTTCTAATGGGAATTTTTTTGAATTAATAAAATTGAATTTAAAAAAACAATCTTTATGGAAATTGTAACTCCAAATGTTTAATCATTGATATCCATATAAAAAAAATATTAAATATCAAACATATATTTTATTACTCCATAAAACTTCGAAAATAGCAACAAAAGGATAAAGGTTAGAGTGAGAAGCATATGTTTACTATCTAAGTGAAGAGTTTAAAAATAAAAATAATAAATTTTAAGTCATTTCTATAAATCGATTTTTATAAATTCCATTTTTTTAAATGAATAAAATGACTAATTTTGAGACAGAGACATTTGAAAGTTGAGTATTTCTTCGAAACGTTATTCACTATTTTTTTATTTTTTATTTTTTAAATAACTAATCTAACTTTTAAAATTTAAATGATTAATTTTAAATTATATTTATTTAAATTATATTAAAAAAATTTATATATATATATTTGGCAGTTTAAATTAATCTTAATCTTTCTATTTTTTTTATGTCTATCTCACTCACTGGTTTCAAACCGGTGACCTTGCATATAGAGTGCCTTAACAATGCACCCCATCACCCCATCACCAAATGCTCGACAACACATGAGCAAAAAAAATAATAATATATTAACAATTTAAAATTAAATAACAATTTAAAAATAAAAATAAAAAGATTTAGTAAATTTGGTAAGTCTCATTTTTTTAATCAATAAAATGATTAATTTGGAGATATTTATAAGTTGACACTTCTACAAGAAACGTTGTTTTTCATTTTTTCTTTTTAAATAACCCATTTTGAATTTAACTTTTTTTTTTAAATTAAATTTTTAAAATTCTAATAATTTATTATAAATTATATTTAATTTAAATTATATTAATCGATTAAATATATTAAAATTGTATTGGGCGTGTTTTCTAGCTATAGAAAGATATGTTGTCACTTACTGTTACATTTAAAACCTCATAAAAATATTTGATGACTAATTAACTGAAAATATTCAATATGTGAAGTTCAATTAAACTTAGAAAAAAAAAACACTTATATACAATAATAATATAGACCAGAAAAGAAGCATGAAAGAAATTCAAGAAAACAAAAAGAATATAAGGTTAAAAAAAAACACATATGTACAATAATATTATGGACCACAAAAATAAATAATGAGTGGACAAAATTCAATAAAGAAAAACAAGTATACAATTTGTTTAGTGGAAAAAAATGAATTAAGGTATGTGTGTTCTTCCAAAAATTCTTAAACTATATAATTTGTAACCTGTAGTAATAAAATAATATTATTTTTTGTAAATTTTGCTAGAATTCACAATGGGATAATAAAACTCAGGTGCTATAAAGATGACCAAAACTTCATTCCTCATTTAGTATTTTTGTAAATTTTGTTTCCCTTCACATTGGAATAATAAGACTCTGTGAGTTATAAAACTTACCAAAACCTTATTCCTCATTTAGTATTGCTTTTACAACACATCTAGTCTTACATAGACATAATTATATTAGGTTTTTTTCTATAATGTCAAAAATCATATAAGATTATTTTTCAAAACATGAAAGTGATTAAACAATGATCAACTCTTATTAGGTGGAAAATGCTGCATGAGATTTAAATAATCACAAAATTAAAATATTTCCTAAAAGTAAAAGATAAATAATATTTCACACACATTTATATTTGTTATTATAGTTAAAATATATTAAAATCTCAAAGGGATCAAATCACATGAGATGCAAACATTTCCTCATATTTTACACTCAAAAAAAGATTTGAGTATTAAAAAATGTATCCCTCTAAATACTTGATAGATCGAAATAAATATATGATAATATTAAATTTTATATAATTTATTATTTAAAAAAAAATATTACCACATAAATTAATATTATAATAAAAAATTATATATATTATTAAGATAAACTTTATTTTGATTAATATCTAAATAAAAAAATTCTATAAAAAAAAGTAATCACTAAAACATCCACAATTCTTAACCTGCAACATGATTTCATATTTCTCATCTGAATCCAATAAAAATATATAATTATAATTATATTCTTAACATGATTTCATATTTCTGTTTCATATATATATATATATATATATATATATATATATATATATATTTCACATGGTAATAAGACATTAATAAATTTAATATTATAAAAAATACAATAAATAAGGAGATAAGAAAAAGTGTTTGAGGTTATTTTTTATTTTTTCAAATCTAGTAATAGTTTCAAGATCATTCAAACATCGAGCGATCTCACTTGAATTTTTCCAAACAAATGTGAGTAGAAAAAATTTTTTAATTACTTAAAATATGATCTGTATTTATGCAGGAATGCAACAAAATACACATATAAACATAAATACAAAGATGCAGTGGAAATAACACCTCATTTCATTAATATCAAAGAACTGAAATTTGCTTACAGACAGAATGGAAATAAACTAGCTAGGGCACTGGTAGCTTATCTCTGAGAAGAGATGTGGCAGTTGCAGGCCTTTGAACTGTGTTACAATGAGGCTCAAGGACCTATTTATCATTTAGAAATAATGGAAAACTCTAAACATCCAAAACCATAACCCTATGAGATGAAGCGCCAAAACTATGGGCCCTGTTTGGGTAAATTGGTGTTTCAACTACCCTGAGACATAACTTTGGCATGTGATCTTCGTTTGACGCAGACCATACCTCATTAGAAATATCTATTCGAGGACTACACCATTTGATGTGAGAAACATTGTTCCATGTATCCATGTTGCTCTCGGTTTTCCCAAAAAACGTCGTTTAGGGCCTCAAAATGGCTCTGGAAGTTTAGGACCCGAAAAACTACTAAAAATAGTAAGTTGTGACGAAACTGAAAAACTAAAACAGACAACGATGGGGCCTCAAGTGGAATAGGTGGCTGCCCACCAATATCCACAATCATTCCTCTCCCCTCAGAAAGCAATGGTCCCCATTGCGTTAAGTTCCTCCATGAGATGAGGAAAATTTTGCTGAACTTTGTCCTTGGTGAACCACTTGCCTTCGTGCAGGAGTTGGCAAGATTTGACAACTAGATACACTTGGATCTTCTGTTGGTGAGTGTTCTTGATTTGCATGTCCATGATACAATATTTGGTGGCCTGTTCCATACAGTCTGGGTTTAACTCTGTTGGTGTGAGTTGTTCTGCAATGTCGGAGGTGTCTAGTAGAGATAGGAAGTAGGGATGAAGGCAGTACACATTAAATACTAGGTGCAGACCAAGGAATGGTGGAATACTAAGCTTGAAGGCATTATTCCCAACATCCTTGGTGAAGGTGTATGGCCCATATCGGAGTGGGTGACACTTGCGATGGGGTCAAGTGAGGCACTCCTTCTGAAAATGTAGCCACACTTTGTCGCCCACCTGGAAGTTGTGTGGCACCTGACATTGATCATGTCGTTGCTTGTACTTAGTATTGGCTCTGTCCAATATTTCATGAAACTATTGGCGCATGTGCTGAATGCGCTCGACGAAGCTGTTTTCTTTGTCAGCTTCAGACTAGACATGATCCAAATCTGCCCGAGTAGCCACAAATGGCATGGCTACATCAATGGGACATAGTGGCTAGAATCCCAAGCCCACCTGAAAGGGGATGTGGTCGATTGAGTTGTGGAGAGCCCGGTTATAACTATGTTGTAGATAGGGGAGGCTCTAATCCCATGTGCATGGATGCTCTGAATTGCACATGTGAAAAATGTGTACAATCATCTTGTTGACGACCTTTGTCCGACCATCAGTTTGGGGATGGAAATTTGTGGACTTGGTGAGCTTGGTGTCCAACATTAACCAGAGGCTGGACCAAATTATGCTAAGGAAACTGTTGTCCCGATATGATACGATAGACTGTGGGATCCCAAAGTATAGCCACACTCGTTCAAAGAAGAGTTTACCAGTGGCTTCTACTGTGATATTCTTCTTGTTGGCTGCCATAATGGCCATCTTCAAGAATTTGTCGACGACCACGAAAACACAGTCATTTCCATGCTTAGTAGAAGGAAGCCCCAACATGTAATCCATGGATATGGATTCCCAAGGTCGAATAGGGGTAGGTAGTGGAGTATATAGGCCTTTCTTCTAGATGGCCAGTTTGGCAATGGTGCAAGAAGTGTAGGATTCGATGTACTTTTTGACATCCTGTCTAAGGTTCGGCCAAAAGAAATATTTCTGCAGTAGAGCCACTATTTTCTCGACCCTGAAGGAACGCAAAGGTGTCCCAGTTGACATAACAGTGTATCTTGGAGGTGAAAATTTTGAACTTTCATACCCCGAAGAGTGCCTTGTATGTATGGCTGAATTCTGGATTTCTCTTGTAGAGAAGTGGCCAATCAGAAGTCTTGTGCCCATGAGAGTTGAGAACGGTGGTTAGCGTCACGATCAGTGGTTGTCTTAGGCAGTCTACAACATTATTGGTGCTACCCTTCTTGTACTTGATGCTAAAATGAAACTGTTGCAGATATGTCGACCACTTCTGATGGCAATCATTCTGCAACTTCCCTTGTGTCTATATGAATTGCAGGGGTCAGTGGTCTGTGTGGATGATTGTTTCCTTCCCCAAAATGTAATTCTTCCATTGTTGAAAAACCTACATAGTGGAATACATTTCTTTGTCATAAGTGGGATACTTTCAAACTGTGTCAGACAATGGCTCACTATGATATGCCACTGGATGCACCTGTTATGTAAGGACTGCCCTAATAGCATAGTCAGAGGCATCTGTCTCCATCTCAAATGGTTGTTGCAACTCTGGTAATGTGAGCACTGGAACATAATAGAGGCGATGTTTCAATTCTACGAATGCCTTCTGTTGAGGTTCTGACCAAAATAATTTTTCTTTCGCTCCTCCCTTGTTTACTTGACTTAAGGGCCATGTGATATGAGAGAATCCCAACATGAACCTGCAGTATAAATTAGCAAGACCCTGAAAGTTGCGAAGCTCTATTAGAGTAGTTGGGGCCGGCTAATCCCTATTGAATTGGATCTTGGTTGGATCCACATGAACCCCTTTTTCATCAGTAACATATCCAAAATATTGAACCTGGGTCATTCCAAATGTGCACTTCTACAAATTGGCACACAACTTGTGTTGCCGCAATGTTTGGAGGAATTTTCGGATGTGGTGGAAGTGCTCTTCCCAAGTCTAGCCGAAGACCAGAATGTCGTCATAGTACACCACTAAAAATGAGTTGGAGAGTGGCCGCAATATGTCTTCCATCAACCCCATGAAGGTTACGGGAGAATTCATCAACCCGGAAGGTATGATCAACCATTCGAAAAGGCCCTCCTTGGCTTTGAAGGAAATTTTCCACACATCGAAGGGTTCGATTGGTACCTGGTGATACCCAGACTTCAAGTCAATATTGTTGAAATATTTCACCCCTTTGATTTGGTCTAGAAGGTCATCAATCTATGGGATCGAGTACCTATTCTGGACAATGATCTTATTCAGTGTCTGATTGTTAGTACAAAGTCTCCAAGTCCCATCCTTCTTTTGTACCAACATGATCGGGCTCCCACAGGGTGATGAACTTGGCTGGATGTGACCTTTCTGCAGTAGCTCCTAAATCTGCCTCTTGATTTTATCGTTCTCCAGAACAGAGCACCGATAGATAGGTCCATTGGGTAGCGGTGCACCTGGGGTCAGATCAATGGGATGCCTGACCTGACAGTGTAGAGGCACCCGTGTGGGTGATGTGAATATGTCCCCATACTCCTCCACAACCTTGTCCATTTGTTGTTGTCGTGTAGAGGAGCCATGTCTGGAGGTTGTGGCCACAATCTTCTTCTTTCCCTAGGCTTGGATCATCAGGAAAACAAATTTCCTGGTTTGGTAAATGAGCTTACTGCATTGATTTTCATTAACCAAAGAGATAGCAGCAGGCAATGGTACCTCTAGTATCATGTACATATTATTTCCAAAAGTAAAAATAACAACGCGAGGCCAGGACTCATACATAGCATATCGCTTCCACAAGTATGGTTGGCCTAATAATACATCAGAAACATCACGAGGAGAAATTTCACATAATACCTCATCCGTGAAGGGTTTGATGATGTAGGGAAGGCGACACTCTTGGCTGACGTGGAGATCTTGTCCTTGATGAAGCCACCTGATGGTGTATGGTTGTGGGTGTGATGTGGTCGACAAGCCCAAATGCTTCACAACATCTGCTTAAATGAGGTTATTTTGGCTCCCATAGTCGAAAATGAACTATAGTGGGGAACCCTTTACCCACATCTAGGAGTGGAAGAGACGCTCCTCCTATAGATCTTCTGGTTCCTCCTTCTAGATCTTCGCAGTGGCAATAGTGGCGTTGGGCTCTGCATCAATAATCTGTTGCCCTTTTTTATTTCCCCTGTCAGGTTCTAACTTAGAGTCGGAGCATGCATCTGATTTGAAAGCCCTCATCTTGGCCACTAGTGACTGCTTGGCTCGACACTCACTTGTATTGTGAGTGGAGCTCTTATGGAACTCACACCACTTTATTGTGTCCTTCTTTGGCTTCGCGGTGTTGTTCTTTGCTTGTCGCTTTGGAAGGGTGTCTTGGGCCACCATGCCTTGGATTTGTCCTTAGTTCTGTGGTTTGGGGGCACCTTTCCTTTGATTCTGATTCGCAGATCCAAAGTCTCACTTCTTCTATTTGAATTTCTGCTCAATCTTGGCAGCATACCACTATGTCGTACCAAGTGAGGAGATGTCGAGGAACTCCATTTCCTCCTCAATGTATATATGTAGACAACTATGATACTTTAGCACCAAATGTTTCTCTGAATATTTTATACCCAAATTTGTGCGCAGGGTATGGAACAGATTCATCAGATCATGCACATCTTGATCCCTTTGTTGCCACAGTGTGGTCCATTGTATGTACTTCTCCTCATAGCTCCCCACGGGACAATATTGTTCCTTGATGGTGTATCTGAAATAATTCCAAGTGGGTACAACTAAGAATAGAGAGGGTTTTGTCTCGTTCTTTTTCTCACATTAGGTTTCCCACCAGTCCTTGACATGGGTGATAAGTTTGAGGAGTGCAAAAATAATCTTCTCCCGGTCGGAAAAGTCATGAACCGAGAAATATCATTTTAATAGATTCAACCATTTATCTAGGGAATATTCATCTATTTGACCCTCAAATATGGGAATGTTAAAGTTTACTTGTACCTTAAAGGGATTCTTGGCTCTAGAGTGGCTGCTGGATGCATATGCGCCATTGGTGGGAAATCATTCAAGGATTTGTTTTTTAGGCTCTCCTTAAGCAATATTTTGATAGGATCTCCTACTCCCTAATCTTTCTTTTCGTCCCCCATGGGCGGTTGTCATGATTTTCGAGGCTGATCTTGCAAAGGTTTAACAAGATCGAGCCCTAACTCCTTATACCCTGACCTCGTGGGGACATGCAAATAAGGATCGAGAAAAAGTAGACCGCTCTAATACCAGTAATCCAGATTTATGTAGGAACACAATAGAATACACATATAACCATAAATACAAATATGCAATGGAAATAACACTTCATTTCATTAATATCAAAGAGCTGAAATTTGCTTACAGACAGAATGGAAATAAACTAGTTAGGGCGCTGGTAGCTTATCTCTGAGAAGAGATGTGGTGGATAGAGGTCATTGAACTGTGTTATAACGAGCCTCTAGGGCCTATTTATTTATTTAGAAATAATGTAAAACCCTAAACATTGAAAAACCTTACCCTAGGAGATGAAGCGCCAAAAACTATGGGCCCTGTTTGGGTAAATTGGTGTTTCAACTTCCCGGGGACGTAACTTTGGCATATGATCTTCATTTGACGTGCACCATATCTCGTTAGAAATATATATCCGAGGACTACAACTTTTAATGTGAGAAAAATCGGACGATGGACCCATATTGCACCCAATTTTCCCAAAAAACATCGTTTAGGGCCTCAAAACAGCTCTAGAAGTTCAGGACCTGAAACACTGCTAAAAATAGTAAGTTGTGCCGAAACTAAAAAACTGAAAGAGAGAATGGTGGGGCCCCAAGTGGAATAGGCGGTTGGCCACCAATATCCACCTAGATCATTTCTCCCCCCTTAGGAAGCACTGGTCCCCATTGCGTTGAGTTCCTACATGAGATGAGGAAATTTCTACTGAACTTTGTGCCTGGTGAACCACTTGGCTTGGTGTAGGATTTGGCTAGATTTGACAACCTGATACAGTTGGTTCTTCTGTTGGCGAGTTTTCTTTATTTTCATGTCCATGATATAATATGTGGTGGCCTATTCCATGCAGTCTGGGTTTAACTCTGTTGGTGTGAGTTGTTCTGCAATGTCAGAGGTGTCCAGTATAGGTTGGAAGTAGGGATGAAGGCGGTCCACATTGAATACTAGGTGGAGACCAAGGAATGGTGGAATACTAAGCTCAAAGGCATTGTTCCACACAGCATTGGTGATGGTTTAAGACCCAAATCGAAGTGGGAGAAGCTGACGGTGGGGTCTAGTGAGGCACTTCTTCTGCAAATGTAGCCACACTTTGTCGCCCACCTGGAAGTTGTGTGGCAGCCAATGTTGATCATGTCATTGCTTGTACTTAGCGTTGGCTTTGTCCAATATTTCATGAACCTATTGGCGGATGTGCTGAATGTGCTCGATGAAGCTATTCACTTTGTCAGCTTCAGACTAGACATCAACCGAATCGGCCTGAGTATCCGCAAATGGCATGGCTACTTCAATGGGACATAGTGGCTGGAATGCCAAGCCCACCTAAAAGGGCTTGTGGCAGGTTGAGTTGTGCAGAGCCCAGTTATAACTATGTTTTACATAGGGGAGGCTCTCATCCCATGTGTGTGGATGCTTTGAATTGTACATGTGCAGAATGTGTACAATCATCTCGTTGACGACCTCTTTCTGGCCATTAGTTTGGGAATGGAAAGCTATGGAATTGGTGAGCTTGGTGTCCAACATTAACCAGAGGCTGGACCAAAATGTGCTCAGGAACCTGCTGTCCTGATCTTATATGATAGACCGTGGGATCCCAAAGTGAACCCACACTCGTTCAAAGAAGAGTTTAGCAGTGGCTTCTGCTATGATATTATTCTTAGAGGGCACCATAATGGCCATCTTCAAGAATCTGTCGATGACCATGAAAACAAAGTTATTTCCATGCTTAGTAGAAGGAAGGCCCGACAAGTAATCCATGGAGATGGATTCCCAAGGTCAAATAGGGGTAGGTAGTGAAGTATATAGGCCTTGCTTCTTGATGGTCGGTTTCGCAATGCTGCAAACAGTGCAAGATCTGATGTACTTTCCGACATGTTGTCGAAGGTTCGGCCAATAGAAATACTTCTGTAGTACTGCACTGTTTTCTCACCTCCGAAATGCCGAATTACTCGACTGTAGTGCACTTCCCATATCATATTGGCACGCTTGCTTGAAGTAACACAAAGGTGTCCCAGGTGACATAACAGTGCATCTTGGAGGTGAAAATTTGGAACTTGCATAGCCCCCAAGAGTGCCTTGTATGTGTGGCTGAATTCTGGATCGCTCTTCTAGAGAAGCGACCAATCAGAAGTCTCGTGCCCACAAGAGTTGAGAACGGTGGTTAGCACCACGATCGTTGGTCGGTTGAGGAAGTCTGCAACATTATTGGTGCTACCCTTCTTGTACTTGATGTTAAAGTGAAACTATTGTAGATATGTGGACCACTTCTAATGGTGATCATGCTGCAACTTCCCTTGTGTCTGTATGAACTGCAGGGGTTGGTGGTCTGTGTGGATGACTGTTTCCTTCCCAAAAATGTAATTCTTCCATTGTCGAAAAGCCTACACAATGGAATACATTTCTTTTTCATAAGTGGGATACTTGTGAACTGTGTCAGATAATGTCTCACTGTGATATGCCACTAGATGCCACTGTTGATTAATAACTGCCGCAATAGCATAGTCAGAGGCATCTGTCTCGATCTAAAATGGTTGTTGCAAGTCTCGTAGTGTGAGCACTGGGGCTGAACAAAGGGGATATTTTAATTCTATGAACGCCTTCTCTTGAGGTTCTGACCAAAAGAAATTTTCTTTCACTCCTCCCTTGGTGACTTGACTCAAGGGCCAAGTGATATGAGAGAGTCCCAACACAAACCTGCGGTAGAAATTAGCAAGACCCAGAAAAATGCGAAGCTCTATTAGAGTGGTTGGGTTGGCCAATCCTGAATGACTTGGATCTTGGTTGGATCCACATGCACCCCATTTTCATCAATAATGTATCCCAGATATTGAACTTGGGTCATGCCAAAAGTTCACTTCTTCAAATTGGCACACAACTTGTGTTGCCACTATGTTTGGAGGACTTGTCGGATGTGGCAGAGGTGCTCTTCCCAGGTCTGGCTAAAGATCAGAATGTCATCCAAGTACACCACTACAAATGATTTGGTGAATGGTCGTAAGATGTCGTCCATAAATCTCATGAAGGTTGTGGGAGCATTCATTAACCCGAAAGGCATGACCAGCCATTCGAAAAGTTCCTCCTTATATTTGAAGGCAGTCCTCCACACATCAGAGGGTTCGATTGGTACCTGGTGATACCCATACTTCGAGTCGATTTTGGTAAAATATTTCACCCCTTTGAGTTTTTCCAGAAGCTCATAAATCGATGGGATCAGGTACCTAGTATGTACAGTGATCTTGTTCAATGCCCAACAGTCAATATAGAGTCTCCAGTCCCATCCTTCTTCTGTATCAATGCGATCGGGCTCCCATTGTGTGATGAAATTGGCCGGATGTGACCTTTCTGCAATATCTCTTGAATCTGCCTCTTGATTTCATCATTCTCCATAACAGAGCACCGATAGATTGGTCCATTGGGTTGCGGCGCACCTGGGGTCAGATCAATGGGATGCTTAACCTGACAGTGAATAGGCACCCTTATGGGTGAGGTGAAGATGTCCCTGTACTCCTCCACAACCTTGTCCGTTTGTTATTGTCATGCCGAGGAGCCCTGTCTAGAGGTCGTGGCCACAATCTTCTTCTTGCCCTGGGGGCGGATCATTAGGAAAACAAATTTCTTGGTTTTGGAAATGAGCTTACTACATTTATTTTTAGTAACCAAAGAGATAGCGGCAAGCGGTGGTACCTCTGGTATCCTATACAGCTTATTTCCCAAAGTAACAATAATAACGCGAGGATGTGACTCATACACAACATGTCACTTTCATAAGTATGGTTGGCCTAATAATACATCAAAAACATCAAGAGGAGCAATGTCACATAATACCTCATCCGTGAAGGGCTTGATGTTGTAGGGAATGTGGCACTGTTGGCTGACACGAAGATCCCGTCCTTGATGAAGCCACCCAATGGTGTATGGATGTGGGTGTGTTGTGGTTGGAAATCCCAACCACTTCACGGCGTCTGCTGAAATGAGGTTCTTTTGGCTCCTACTGTCCACAATAAATTATAGTGAGGAACCCTTTACCCACATTTGGGAGTGGAAGAGACGCTCCTCCTCCTCTGTATCTTCCGATTCCTCCTTTTGGATCTTCGCAGTGGCAACAATAGCGTTGGGCTCCGCATCAATAATCTATTTCTGTTAATTTTCATTCCCCTTATCAGGTTCTGATTCAAAGTTGAAGCATGCATCTGATTCAAAAGCCCTCATCTCAGCCAAAAACGATTGCTTGGCTCGACACTCACTTGTGTTTTGAGTGGAGCTCTTATGGAACTCACACCACTTTACCATGTCCTTCTTTGGCTTCATGGTGTTTTTCTTTGCTTGTGGCTTTGGCAGGGTGTCTTAGGCCACCATGCCTTGACCTTGTCTTTTGTTCTGTGGTTTGGGGGCACCTTTCCCTTGCTTTTGATTCATAGATCCAAAGTCTCGCTTCTTCTATTTGAATTTTTGCTCAATCTTGGCAGCATACCAGTATGCCATACCAAACTAGGAGATGTTGAGGAACTCCATTTCCTCCTAAATGTATCTATGCAGACAACTATGATACTTTAGCACCAAATGTTTCTCTGAATATTTGATACCCAACTTTGTGCGCAAGGTATGGAACAGATTAGTTAACTCATGCGCATCTTGATCCCTTTATTGCCGCAGCGTGGTCCGTTTTATGTACCTGTCCTCATTGCTCCCCATGTGATAATATTATTATTTAATGGCATCTCAGAATGAATTAAAAGTGGGTACGGCTGAGACCAGAGAGGGTTCTATCTCATCCTTTTTCTCATAATAGGTTTCCCACCAGTCCTTGACATGGGGGATAGCTTGGAGGAGTGAAACAATCATCTTCTCCCAGTCGGAAAAGTCATGAACCGAGAAATATCCTTCTAATAGATTCAACCATTTATCTATGGCATCTGCATCTATTTGACCCTCAAATATGATAATGTAAAATTTATTTGTACCTTAAAGGGAGTCGCACCTCCAGAGTGGCTGCTGGATGCAGATGCGCTGCCGGTGGGCAATCGTTGAAGGATCTGGGGAAAGTTATCCATCATCGCGTTCATTTTTTTTAGGGCCTCCTCGAGCAATATTTTGGTAGGATCTCCTGCTCCCTCATCTTTCTTTTCATCCCCCATGGGTGGCCGTCGGGGCTTGGGAGGCTGATCTTTCAAAGGTTCAATCAGATCGAGCCCTAACTCCTTATACCCCGAAATCATTGGGGACATGCAAAGAAATCCTCTAGTGCTGCTCCTGTTATCTATGTCACCTTCCATATCTGCATCAACATATCCCTATAGAGCAATGTTTGAACCACCAAAGCATAATGCTTGATTTGTGGTACCTCTCAAATATCTGAGAATCCATTTTACTGCCATCCAATGTTCTTTTCCTGGATTGTTCATGTACCTGCTTAAAACTCCCACTGCATGTGCAATATCAGGCCTTGTGCAGAACATTGCATACATTAAGCTTCCAACTGTTGATGGATATGGAACTTTAGACATATAGTCCATTTCTTCTTGGGTCTTGGGGCACATCTCCTTACTAAGTTTGAAATGGCTAGCAAAAGGTGTACTAACTGGTTTTGTATTCTACATAGTAGATCTTTTCAACACCGTTTGTATGTACTCATTCTGAGACAGTGTTAATTTGCGATTTTTCCTATCTCTAGTTATTCTCATACCAAGGATTTGTTTTGCAACTCCTAGATCCTTCATTGAAAATGAATTTGCCAATTTTATTTTCAGCACATTTATTTCCTACATTTTAGGCCCTATAACAAGCATGTCATCTACATACAATAACAATATAATATAGTTGTCATCATTTTTCCTTTTCAAATAAACACAATGATCAGAGTGACATCTAGTATAACCTCGTTCAGACATAAACTTGTCAAATTTTAGATACCACTACCTTGGATCCTGTTTTAAGCCATACAAGCTCTTCTTTAACCTGCACACTAAATTTTCTGTCCCTTTGACCTCATATCCTTCTGGTTGCTACATATAGATCTCTTCCTCCAAATCTCCATGGAGAAATTTTGTCTTTACATCTAACTGTTCAAGATGTAAATCTTCTGCTACTACAAGAATTAAAATAGTTTTGATTGAGGTCATCTTAACATCAGGAGAAAATATTTCATCAAAATCAATACCTTTCTTTTGTGCAAACTGCTTCACCTCGTGTCTAGCTTTGTACTTCTATTTTCCTCCATATTCTTCCTTCAGCCTGTAAACCTATTTATTCTGGAATGTAGTTTTACCTGTAGGTAACCTGACTAAGTCCCAAGTCTGGTTATGAATTAAGGAGTCCACCTCTTCTTCAATGGCTAGCTCCCAATTCTTCTTGCTTTCGACCTGCATTTCTTCTTCATAACATTCGGGTTCACCAAAATCAGTCAAAAATAAATAATATAATGAAGGAGAGTATCGTTCAGGGGGTCTACTTATCCTGGTAGATCTTCTAACACCACTTTCAAGTGTTTGAGGTGCATGTTGCTGTTGTGGTGGTTGTTGTTGTTGTGGCTGTTGATTATTATTAATTTCAGGCACCTTTACTTTTTTTGTGATCTCATCAAGAACTATCTGTTATTTGTTTTCTTTTTCCTGTTTATTTTCCTGCAACTAATTCTTATACAATACCTTTTCTTTGAATATTATATCTCTTTTCCTAATGATTTTTTTTATTTTCATAATCATATAAGCAATAACCAAAACCATTAACACCATATCCAATAAAGGTACATTTCTTTGATTTTGCATCAAGCTTTGTTCTATTTTCTTTATTAATATGGACAATGGCCTCACAGCCAAAAGGCTTTAAAAAAGAGTAGTTTACCTTTTTAGCTGTCCATGCTTCCTCTAGAATACCACCATCCAAGGAACTTGAAGGCCCTCTATTTATTAGATAAACAGTAGTATCTACAACATTTGACCAAGATTGTAAAGGCAATCCTTCATGCAATCTCATGCACCTTGCATGCTCCATGATTGTTATGTTCATCCTTTCTGACACACCATTTTCTTGTGGTGTTCTTGGAACTGTCTTCTTTCTGTTAATTCCATGTCTGAACAATACCTATCAAACTCTTTCTACAATATTCACCTTCATTGTCTGATCTAAGACACTTCAACTTCTTTCTTGTCTCAATATCAACCAAATCTTTCCATTTCTTGAAAGTATCAAATACACCAGATTTATTCTAAATACAATAAATCCAAGTTTTTCTAGTTGCATCATCAATCAATGTAACATAATAACAAGAGCCACCAAGAGATGATACTTGAGCAGGTCCCCATACATCTGTATGCACAAGCTCTAAGTTTTTGCTCTTCTTTTCTTTCCCAAATCTGAGAAATCTAACTCTCTTCTGTTTTCCATAAATGCAATTCTCACAGAAATCCAAATCAACATTCTTCAAATCCGGCAAAAAATTTCTTGAGTGAAGAATCTTCATCCCCTTCTCACTCATGTGTCTGAGGCTATGATGCCATAATGCAGCATCTTATCCTTTTGAAGTTAACGCATTAACGAAGTTAGAAATACCATTGCATAGATACAATGTACCAACCTTTTTTCCTTTTTCTATTACCATCGCTCCTTTGGTGACCTTCGAAGTTTTATCTGTGAAAGTTGTCACACAACCTTCACTGCCTAACTACCCTGTTGAAATCAGATTTTTCTTCAAATCTGAAACATGTCTTACCTCCTTTAATAGCCAGTAGTTTCCATTCTGTTTTTTTACAAGAACCTTACCCATTCCAACAATTTTACAAGGTTTATCATCACCCAAATGGACTTGTCCAAAATCTCCTTAAACATAGTCACGAAAATATTTCTTATGAGGTGTGGGATGGAATGAGGCCCCTGAATCTACAACCCAAGAATTAGTAACATTTTCGAAAGAAAGAATCAAAGCATCTTGTAACACATCACCTGTCACATTTGCTTCACGATTGTTTTCTTGTTGTGTGTCTCCTTCTTTTCCCTTCCGAGATCTACAGTCTTTCTTTAGGTTTCCTTTCTTTCCGCATATCCAGCACACTATCCCCGATCTGGACTTGGATATTCCTTTCCTTGATTTACTATGATATCCTGATATCTTTCCTCTTTCCATTCTTCTTCCCCGAGACTCTTCATTCAAAGCATTACCCAATGTCTCACCGGAGATTTTCTGTCACATTTCCTCACTAAGGATAGCACCAACAACATCATCAAAATTTAAAGTACTAGATCCAGAGAAAGAGTTACTAATTGCCATAACTAAACCATTCCAGCTTTCTGGCAATGAGCATAGAAATAAAAGAGCCCTAACTTCATCATCAAAGTTTACCTCTATAGAACTTAATTGACTGGTAACTATACTAAAATCATTTAAATGGTCTGCAACAGACCCCCCTTCCGACATCTTCATATTAAATAAACGTTTCATAAGAAATACCTTGAACTTTGAGGCCGAGTTTTTTTCATATAGTTTTTCCAACGGCTTAATCAAACCCTCTATTGTTGTTTCCTTAGAAATATTGAAGGTTGCTGACGCTGCGAGGCACAACCGTATTGTTCCGAGTGCCTTTCTATCAAGAATCTCCCATTATGCATTTGTCATAGTCGTCGGCTTGTTTGTTTTTCCGCTCAATGGTAGGTATAGATATTTCTGATATAGATAGTCTTCCATATGCATCTTCCATAGCGGAAAGTTTTGGCCATTAAATTTCTCGACGCTAAACTTACCATCTTCTACCATTTCTCCCACTCGAACCAGGAACCCTTCTTTCCTGCGAGTTTATCAGCCAAATAGACCTTCCGCTTTGATACCAGTTGTTAGAAAATTATATATTACAGAGCAATGAAACACATAAAATATGTGAAAAAACAAGCACATAAAACATATAAAACCAGAGAGACACAGATATACGTGGTTCACCCAGTTTGGGCTACGTCCACCCCGAACAACCAGTCCTTCCTTTCTATTATCTAGTAAAATGAAGAGACACAACCTACAATAGATCTGCTATAATATCCTTTGTTCTCTCTTACAGTCTCCCTATTTGTATCTCACTCCGAGAATACACATACAATCCACAGCGACAATAAAATGCCCTCATACAAACGAGGGGTTGCCTTCTAGGGAAAAAAAACCCTAAACTAAACATAACTTCTACCGTCAGATCATTCGCCTAATGAACGACCCAGATTGACTATAAATTACTATACTTTTAAAAGGAAATTTTACATATGTTTTTAGCTTCGGGGGCATTGCCCCCGAAATCCCCCGCCAGGGGGGGGGCTCCATAAAGTCGCAGCCACCCTGCCTGGACCCCCTAGGTAGTGTTTAATTACGGGTGGTGTTGCCTCCCCATTAAGGTACATAGCTCCAATGCTATGATACAAAATAAAAAATATAATCATGATGCACACCCAACAGTTAACAGTTCACATCATTGACTGGTAATCAAGTGGTTTCTACCATGTTCGAATTCGACACAATAAATTGCATGGACAAAATCGTACTAGTTTTAGAAGCGGAAATCAAGGCCCTGGATCTAGTTTCCACCATCAAATATGCGAGGAGTTCTATTCTTCATCATTTAGTAGAAAACTCATAACAGATGGTTGCATCCATCCTGTGTCTATTACTTCATGTAATTCTAAAATCATTTATGTATCAAAACATGTAGTTAGTTTTAATCTGAGTATGGGAATGCCTATCTCAGTGATGATATATATATATATATATATATATATATATATACTTCCACTGAATTTTTTTCTAGGTTTCAACCGGTGTGCCAACAACCCGATCCTTAGAATGATAAAGTACTTCACTCTTCAGAATTCTTCAAAAAAACCTCTTCAGACTTCGCACTTTAGGGGGAAATCTATTACACTGAAATTTGTCACCATGACATTGAGCTGTATATATGGGTTCATCATTACCTATTTATTACTTCCTTAGAAGTCTAAAAACGTAAATTTCCCAAATCAAGTTGTGGAACTGGAGAAAAGCTCTTAAAAATCCTAAAAAGCCTAACTCCGCACTTTTCCTAGTCATTCCCTGTGGTACCGCAGCTAATTTCTATAAAAAATACAGCACATCCTGCACGTAAAGCTCATTAAATTTGAGGACCCCCGTAAAAGGTAAAATAACGAGAAAAGTAAGTTTTAGAAGCCCAACTGGTCGAATATTCTCCCAGTTGGGGCCTTCTAGAAGCGTTATTTGGTCAAGCTTCGCCCCTTCCATTCATGAACCTTTATCCCTTCATAAATTGAGTAATCCATTGGTTTTTGGAGCTGAAATCCCATGATGAGAGGGCTTTATCCCTTCCTTTTTGGAGTTGAAACTACCTCTCTTATGCTATAAATTAAGACCAAGTTTCAGTCTCAAGGGCACGTATATTGTAGCTTATAGAAGAGAATTTCTGAAGAAATTATACTCTCCACATTTGGCATCATTGGCATGAGAGAGATTACATACTAATATCCATAGTGTTATGCTGATTTAGAGAGGTTGAGTCTTGTCAAACTGTGGAAAACGGTTGTTTAGGACCCCGGAAGAACCTGTACAAACATCAAGGCATCAAGGTTGTAAGGTTTCTTCTTTTTATTCAAAGTTAATACAAACGGATTCTATTTTCTCATTGAGTTGTTCATCTATATTTTGAATAATTTAATTCTTGGATTCTTTGATCACTAAGATAGATTATTTCTTTTGAATTATCATATCTTGCAGATTCTTTTGATCTTGTTTTCTTGTCTTTGATTACAGATCTTACATACTCGATTGATACCTTCTGGAATGACTGGATTGAAGACCGAGTAAGCATTGGACTTCAAGTAGGAGCATCTCTCCATAGTTAATTGGTAATTCTTAAGCAAAATAGTCTAGAGAAAATGGTCTACATCTGTCTGTTTATTTCCAGATATCCTTAGGATACTAGGGAGAGCGCTCTTGTCCGCAAGAGGGATTTGTCTACCTATCTTAGTGATCAAGGAATCGAAGAATTAAATTATTCAAAAGATAGATGAACAACTCAATGAGAAAATAGAATCCATTTGTATTAACTTTGAATAAAAAGAAGAAACCTTACAACCTTGATGCCTTAATGTTTGTACAGGTTCTTCCAGGGTCCCGGATAACCATTTTCCTCAGTTTGAGAAGACTCCAACTCTCTAAATCAACATAATACTATGGTTATGAGTATGTAATCTCTCTCATGCCAATGATGCCAAATGTGGAGAGTGTAATTTCTTCAGCAATTCTCTTCTACAAGCTACAGTCTACGTACGCTTGAGACTGAAACTTGGTCTTAATTTATAGCAGAAGAGAGGCAGTTTCAGCTCCAAAAAGGAAGGGATAAAGCCCTCTCATCATGGGATTTCAGCTCCAAAAACCAAGGGATTACTCCATTTATGAAGGGATAAACGTTCATGAATGGAAGGGGTGAAGCTCAACTAGATAGCGCTTCTAGAAGGCCCCAATTGGGAGAATATTCGACTAGCTCGGCTTCTGGAACTTATTTTTCCCTTTATTTTACCTTTATGGGTGTCCGCAGTTTTAATGAGCTTTACGTGCAGGATGTGACGCATTTTTTATAGCAGTTAGTTGTGGTACTGCAGGGAATGACTAGGAAAAGTGTGGAGTTAGGATTTTTAAGATTTTTTAAGAGCTTTTCTCTAGTTCCAAGACTGATTTGGGAACTTTATGTTTTTATACTTCTAAGGAAGCAATAAATAGGTAATGACGAACCCATATATAAAAATAAATTTCATGGTGACAAATTCCATTGTAACACAATCCAAGGCAAAGCGGGAAACATGTAGGAATTGGCCACCAAAGAAAGGGAAAAAAAAAATCAAATTTTAAGAGTAGTAGATCTAGTAATTTTAAAAATGATGCAAGAAATTTAGCAAGTAGGAAATATGGAAGAAATCAATAGAATTCAAAATGGCCTACAGAGGAGGGACCCACAGAAGCTTTCAATAGACCAGAGCATGGGAAAACCCAGAAGCCACCTCTGCAATATCGGGGATGTAGTGGGGAACATTATTATAAGAATTTTCCTCATCGCGAGAGAAGTGAAACAATAAACAACCTGTAATAAGCTTCTATGATGGGGAATGTTTATCGAAATATACCAAGAATTAACGCAACCCTTGAAGACCAGAAAGAATATTATCAGCCAACCATGATTGAACTTGAACGTAAGATATTTTCCCAAACTGTTTCTATTCAGGTTGATCGTGGTGCCATTTCAAGCTATGTAAACCCCGAGATAGTTGAAAAGTGTAGCTTGCAGAGCTAGAAATTTAAGAGTCCCTAGATGGTACAATTAGTCACTGGGGCGAAGAGAAGAGTTAATGCTAAAGTCTTGAATTGTCCCTTAGAAGTTGGAAATCAACAATTAGAGGTGGAATTAAATATTTTACCCTTGGGTTCCTATGATATACTACAGGGAATGGACTAGCTAGAGGGGCACTGGTCTCTAGTAGAATATAAGGAAAATATTATTTATTTCAAGGTTGAAGATGGGACATGCCAGGAGTTGCAAGGAATCAAGAAACCACTGCAATTGCATCCTATCACAGCATCCCTTCTGGGTAAATTCATTAGAAAGGGATGCCATATTTATGCTATCCAAGTGGGATTCGCAAATTATAAGGATAAGACCCCCATGCTGGAAAATATACCCATGGTACAAGAATTTATGGATGTGTTTCCAAAATTATACTAGGACTACCTCCAAAGAAGAATATCGATTTCACTATTGAATTAATGCCTGAGACAGCACCGGTGTCATGAGCACCATATCTAATGAGTGTACCCGAGCTGATAGAATTGAAAATGCAATTACAAGAATTGTTGGATACGGGATATATTGGACCTAGTGTATCCCCTTAGGGAGAACCAATGTCGTTCGCGAGAAAAAAGGATGAACAATGTGAATATGCATGGAATAGAGACATCTTAATAAATTGACAGTTATGAATAAGTGGATGTTGCCAGGAATAGATGATATTTTCAGTGAGGTGAAGGATGCGACTGTATTTTCAAAAATAGTTTTAAGATCTGGTTACCACCAAATTAAGATATAAGATGAAGAAATCTACAAAGCACATTTACGAACTCGATACGAGCACTATGAGTTTGTGGGTTTTCCATTTGGATTAACTAATGCAACAACAACGTTCATGAGTCTGATGCATGGCATATTTCATCCATTTTTGGACAATTTTTTTCTGATATTTATTAATGATATATTAATTTACTAAAATAACATGGAAGAAAATACGGAACACTTAAGGCAAGTATTGAAAATTTTGAGGGAGCATCAAATGTATGCCAAATTCAGCAAGTGTGAATTTCACATAGAGAAAATCTAATGTTTCGGCCATGTCATTTCCGTTGAAGGCATAGCAGTGGATCCTGAAAAAATAAAGACTATTATGGAATGCAGGGTGACCAAAAACATAGCAAACATATGTTCTTTTATGGGATTGGCCAGATATTACAGGCATTTCATCGAGGGATTCTAAAAAAATTCTTTTCCTATTACCTCTCTACAACGAAAGGGATGGATGTTTAAATGGACCAACGAATGCCAGACTAGTTTTGAGCAGTTAAAGAGGGTAGCTGAAGCAAACAAGGAATTCGAAGTATGCACCGATGCATGCAAGGAAGGAGTAGGAGAAATATTGTCTCAAGACAGAAGGGTCATTGCATATGAGTCAAGGAAGCTAAAATATGATGAACAACATTACTCCGCTTATGATCTAGAATTGAAAGCAATAGTGCAAGCGCTCAAGGTGTTGAGAAATTACTTGTTGGAAAAAAGGTTTGCGTTAAAGATAGATAACATGACCATGAGTAACTACATTAGACAAGTTGATTTGAATGCTAACCAAGCAAGGTGGAATGCATTCCTAAGCGAATTTGATTTCGAGATTAAGAATGTCAAAGGTAAGGAAAATCGTGTTTCTGGTGCTTTAAGGAAATTACAATATGTATATGAACTCTACTTTAATCAAGTGGAATTTAAGTTCCAGGAGTAGGTAAGAGAAGAAACAGAGAAGGATCTTGAATATCAATTTTTATGGCAGCAAGAAAATGAAGAAGAAAATCACAAAAAGAAATCATATTATAAGATTAACGGTGAGTAAATTTTTACCTTTAGAGGAAAGATATAAATCCCAAATCAGGTGAGTTTAAAAGAATTGATCTTGGATGAATATCGTCGAAGTACTTATTCTAGATACCCTGGTTACTAGAGAATTCTAACAACAATTAGGAAAGCTTACTTTTGGCTTGGTATGCGGAAACATATTGCTGAATACTTGACTAAATGTATGGAATGCCAACAGGTCAAGGTGGAGAATCAACATCCAGCGGGATTGTTGCAACCTATACCTGTACCAGCATGGAAATGGGAGGTCATATTGTTGGATTTTATTACTATTTTACCAAGATCTAAGAAACATAATGACTCTATAATGGTGGTCATAGATAGGGTGAGCAAAGAAACTCATTTTATTCCAGTACAGTCCAATTACGAAATTGTGAAGATTGCATACATTTTCATGAGGGAAATGTTTAGGTTGCATGGTATTCTGAAAACAATCATCTCATATCGAGATCTAAAGTTTACTTGGGCCTTTTGGAAATCATTTTTCACTGGTTTGGGCGCAAAAATAAAATTTAGCACAACATATAATCCAAATATGGATGGACAAACTGAGAAGGTGAATCAAATATTTGAGGATATGATGCGCATGTACATAATGCAACAACCCACGAGGCAGGAATAATATTTACATCTAGTAGAATTCACATACAACAATGGATATCGGTAATATCTTAATTTGAGCCCCTTTAAGGCCTTATATGGCAGACAGTGCTAAACAACCTTTAACAGGAGCAGTCCTGAAACCAAACTAATACTTTGTCTGGAAATGTTGGCTAAAATGTAACAATAAGTAAGGAAGATTTGACAGAATATAAAAATCACTAAAGACCGTCAGAAGGTTTATGTAGACGCAAAGAGAATATATCGAGAGTTTGAAGTGGGTGATAATGTGTATGTGAGAATTAGGCCCAAGAAAATCACCTTAAGGTGGACTTCGTGTGCCAAGCTGGCTCCTAGGTTGAGTGGACCTTTCTAGATCTTGGAAAGAGTAGGACTGATTGCCTATCAATTGGCATTACAAAGTCACATACGGGTGCACAATGCATTTCATGTATCAATATTGAAATGATATGTGCATGATCTGAAGCATGTAATACATTGGCAAAATATCCAGGTAGGGATAAAATTGAGTACTATACCCCAAAAGGAGGAAAATATTATACTAAATAACTTAAGGCTTTGTTGGTTGCAGGTCAAACCATATGGAAAATTTCTGGTAGAACATCAACGTATTTTCGAGCAGAGAGAAATAATGCTCCGGAGGTGAGCCATCATCCAAGTTAAAGTGCAATGGAAGAACTTTAGCCCAGAGGAGGCTACATGGGAAGACGAAGGATTTGTGCATGAGGCATACCCAAAACTACTTACTGATATGGAATAGAACATAGAGGATGGTGTTTATTTCCAATGGGGGAAGCTATAACACCTGGATTTAATCCTTAAATTTTTTTAAAAATTAGGATTATGCATTTAATTTTTAAATGGGATTAACCAGTAAAGTTATTCTAGTGATGAACATGAATTTTTTTTTTTTTAAATAAAGTATTATCTATGGAATGGTTTCCATAAATTTGATGGTAAAGTATTCCAATATTCCTAAGTAGTTGGGAAAAAGAAATTAAAGACGTTTACCTTTTCCTTTGAGGATAAATATGAAATCTCAGTGAGGAAAAGGGGTTTTCTTAAGTTAGAGGAGAGCCAGGTGGATTCAGGGTGAGAGTAATCAAGAGCTAGTTGGAGCCAATGGAACTCTGCAACATGAATATATAGGAGAATACTAGACATAGGGTCTTGAGGTCTACTCTAGAAATACTACTATCTAAGTCCTACTTCGATGTGGAGCACGGAGGTAGTTGTAGATGTAATTGCCTTTATCATGGTTGGGATGGTATCATCAGCATACTAAATTGAGATAAGTAACTTAACTTGGTGTTAATAAAGACATCAATGTCTTGATGTGATTACTAGTTATATAAATGATCTCTCTGTGTAACTGTGAAAATTGATAGTAGTAGATCCTAACTATGCATTATCTTCATTAGATAGAATAAATGATTGTATACAATAGTGAAAGGAAATTATTTAATTATTTCCCAACAAGATAGTTTATTTTCTACACAACATATTGAATGTATTGTTAGAGGAAATGATATTTGCATAAGTATAGATTAAGTTTAAGGTAGTAATCAGAATAAAATGGTAGAGCTAGGACAAATTATGGAGGGGACTATTAGTATATTCGAGGTTGGGACCCCATAATGTACAGTTTTTTCCCTCTTTTACAAAAGTAACTATACTCGAACTACGAATTTACAAAAGTAACTGAGATATAAATATGGCTTGGACATAAACCCCTAAACAGTAACAAAGAAATATTATCTATCAAGAAAAAAGATAGATTGAGCAAAAGAAAACTATTTAATAAACAAAATTAACTAATAATTTGGTACTGTAAACAATAGGCCCGTTTTAAGGGTATATGAAATATATGAAAGAGAAACCCCAGCAAACAAAATATAATTATAGATTATTCTGTTATCAAGAAAGAAACTCATAAGTAGTCCATTAAATTGATGGAGAAATAATAAGAGCAACATGCATGTATACAAATATATATAAACCATATATAAACAAATAAATGAAGGAAAACAGAATTAGCGTTTACTTCCATATGATCAGGAAGAATTCAACTAATTCAACACTATGAAATGTCGACGAATGATTCTCTGAATGAAAGGGTGAATAACCATATTTTACAGCAAAAGTTAATGTAAATATTAAGAGCTCCATGCTCGAATTGTCATATATTTCTATTAATAAAATTAAAATATTAACAGAGCTGAGGAAACCTCTCAAAATACGAAATCTGTAAAGATTTCAAGTGCACAAGACAGTAGATTAACTGTGTGGTAGGAATAATCCTAATTTATAAAGACAATTATACATCAAGCCATATCGAGGATCAAAAATAGCTAAGTGCTAAATAAAACTGTAGCAGAGCCCTAGGGGTTTTGAAAAATATTTACACAGTAATCCATAGTGGTACCTAGAAAGCGAAGCAAGGAAATATGTCAACTGAGAGGCAGATTACACATGGAGAAAAGCACCACATTTCCATCAGGCACGAGAATAAAATTTATCTAAAAAGAGAGAAAATTGGGTTAGGGTTTGGAGAATAATACTGAATGATAAATGGTAACAAAGAGGGTTAAGAATTTTACAATGAAATCGACAAGACAAACATGAGAACCTACCTTAGGTTGGAGGCGAGGTTCGATGCCGAGAACGTTGAAACAAAGAAAAATGGAAATTTATCAGTATATGAAGTAAAGTTCCAAATTACACCAATACTATACATGCCTTTACTGTGCAAAATAGCTTACTGTTTCTGCTTGCCTGTATAGACGACGCTGAAGGAAGACTTATTGATTCCTCTGCAGAAGTTTGCTAAAACCTCACGTCGATCTTGCGGACACTGAATATTGAAAAACTACCGAGCATCCTACCCTGTGTAAGAACCAATACTCATTAAAAACCTTCAGGTCATCACCTAGTTACATTTTAAAACAATGACTATGAGCTAAAATCTTTAAAAAAAGAATCTTGCAAATAAATCTCCTTCTAACAAGATGGGGGTTGAGGGAAAAACACATCTTTTTAACTGAAATATCTTTGAACATCAAATGGAGGTGGCAAGATGAACCATGTCATTTTTTCGACACCAAATGAAGAATAAAGGCGGGGCATCATCTGTATACTTGCAGAGCTTAAAGCGCTCTCGCACAAATGAAAAATTAAAATGGTAGACGGTTAGGGTTTAAGGGGTAGGTCAATACCCTAACCCAACCTCTTCTTTCAAACAACCATCGATTGAGAGAGAGATGATGCAACGGAGTTAAACATGGCATATGTCAGCCTCGGGAATTGTCCAATACCACGGAAAATCCGAGCGGAGATAAGGTGGGGGTATTGTTTATTGTTGAGATATTTAATAATGAGCCATGAATTCGTACATTATGAGAATTAATTATTCCAAATTTCAATCAAAGAAAAATCATCGTTGAAAAATACCATGTGGAGGTAGACTGTGCTAATCCATTAAGTCAAGGTAGGTTTATGGTACTGAGGTGTCTCACGATTTATTTCACGGGAAAACATTTTAACTATGATTCTATAAATAGTAATAAAATGAAAATAGTATCGATTATATGAAAAGCAAAGGTTAAGGGTTTAACCCATTGTTTTAACATGTTTTATAAGTATTTACTACCGTCAATATTAATATCGTGTTAAATAAAATTACCATGTAGTATTAAAGATAATAAGATATTAAAGTACCTCGGATGCGGGTGGTACCTAGCCTTGCAAGAATACACAGGGCAACCATGTGGATCACCACACAGCACGCCCATGTGCCCCAGCCTTGGGATGCACAGTACCTTCAATTCTCGCGTGGGCTAGGTTTTAAAGTCCCATGCACCACCTTATTTTCGATGTACTCAATGTGTTTGGTATTAACTCCTCTCGGCACCATGCTGTTCACTTCTCCCGCTCCTTCTCTGGCTCTTTAGCTCGCTCTGATCACTCTCCCTCTGTTCTTCTTGCTTCAGCCATCCCCTGCTCAGGCGAGAAGCTTTTGGGCTCAGGCATCTGCAGCGACCCCTCTGCAGTATCGCGCCCTATCCAAGCCTATCGTGATGCCGCGATGACACCGGCAACAGTGCAGACGAGCTAGGGGCAAGGGCATCCCTTCACGTCCCCCTCTACCCCATGCCATCCCCTAGGACTTAAATCTTCAGGTCTCTTAGGACATGGCAGACTTGTCACCCTCTGCCTTCACGCCTGCAGAGCCATCCGACTCCTCTGTTCCTCCCACGCAGCTCCCAGACCCCTTTGCTCCCCCCTCCTCCTCCCGCGGTAAGAAGAGAGCCCGCAAGTCCACCATCCTTGCGGAGCCTACCTTCATCCCCCGTAAACTCAAAGCCCTCGCGGTGTAGTCGGCCTCCAACTCCAATTTTGATGACAGTGACTTCGAGCCAGCCGAAGAGAAGCATCTACCAGGTCTGCGTCTCTCGGGCCCCTCCAAGAGGAAAGAAGACCTCAATTCGACTAACACCATGGATATTATAGCATCTATGTAGGATAACGCCACTCGGGAAACTTTGGCGGAGCGCCTCCGACTTCCTGAATCCCCACGCGAGCAGAGTCCTTGACTCTGACCCTGGGCTTGATTCTATGGACTATGGCTACATCTGCCGCATCCTCTAAGAGGAGCCTCCCTCCAGCGACAAGCATGAAGGTTATCCATAGCACTCTCTCTTCAGGTTTCTTAGTTTGCTGGTTCTAGTTGTCTCCTATGCTAGCTCTTTTGGTCTCTTTTTTCACTGTTTTAAAGGCTAATTTCCCGCTATGGGCATCTCATTCTATCTGGATAATTAAGGCTGGTTTCCCCTCTACGGGCAGTCTAGTTTTGGACAGCAGTAATTTTTCTACTCCCTCCATCATGGATCTTTCCATTTTCGAGGATGAGAAATGTAACCTCTGGTTGATGAATTAATAGAATTAGTATTACTTAGAAAAAAAAAGAAGATAGTAAAGTAGAAAATTAAAAAGTTTTTTTTTGTTTTTTACTATTATGTAGATGTGTAAGGATGTCACATTACCCCACATCTCATCTAGACAAAATTAGATTAGGTTTTTTCTATAATTTCCAAAATCATATAAAGTTATTTTTTAGAAGATGAAATTGATTAAAAATTGGTCAACTCTTATGAAGTGCAAAAAATTGCAAGAAATTTAATTAATTACAAAATTAAAATATTTCCTGAAAAATTACTTTGGTGTGGGCGTGAGGTAAATTTTATGAAAGAAAAAAATACTAATATTTTATATATATAAAATAAATTGTTATTATAGTTAAAAAAAATGTGAATTAAATTTTCTAAAATTACAAAACAATAAGTATTTATGTTATATACGCTAACGGAGATATATCTTGACTTCGGATATATCAACAACTCAAAAGATTTGATCAATAAATCGATATAAATATATGTTGATATTAAATTTCAGATAATTTATCATTTAAAAAGAAAATACTGAATAAATTTAATATTTAAAAAAAAATATTATATTATTAAAATAAGCTTTATTTTCATTAATATCTACATCTTTTTTTTATATAAATAAATTAATTACTAAAAATATCCACAATTCTTAACATGATTTCATATTGATCTTTCTGATCCAATAAAAAGTATATTTATAATTATATGCTTAGTATGATTACATATTTCTCTTTCTAAGCAAATAAAAAGTATATTTATAATTAATATATTTTCACAGTGTAAAATAACATTAATAAATTTCATATTATAAAAAATACAACAAATAAAAAGATAAGAAAAAGTGGAGAGGTTATTTTTCATTGTTCAAATCTAGCGACTCTTTTAAGGTCACTCAAACATCGAGGGATCTCATTTGAATTTTTCGAAATAGTTTTTGGTAGAAAAAAGTTTACAATTGTGTAAAATATTAATTAATTATTTAAATTTTTTTATTATGTAAAAAGTTATTAAGATTTTATTGATTGAGTTTATTGTGGATGATTAAGAGAAATGATTTCTCCTTGGAATATTTAAATTTAATTATTTATGTAAAAACTTATTAATATTTTGTTGATTGAGTATATTTTGGATTATTAAGAGAAATGATTATTATTTTTACTAATTAAATTTATTTTTTATAAATAATATTTCATATTAATTCTATTATTATAATTACTTTCATCTTTAAAAATAGGAAAAATATTAAATTTAAAGCACAAATAAATTTACAACTTATAACCTCAATATTAAAGGGAATACTCTCTATCTTATTCTCTGGATTGAAGCTAGCCTTTCCACTATCCAAAGCATGACTATGTTTAGGTATTTGATGTATAAGAAGAACTCTACAAGACGTAAGTCAAGAGGCTACCCATAATTTCTTGTAGCTATAGTAAATGCCCCCACCTCTTCCTAAAGAGAGGCTAACATAAGGATGTCTAGTCCTACCTCAACCATTTAGGTATAAAGTAGGCGATTATCTTGGAGAATAAGGATAATATTAAAAACATTATTTCTTCAAAATGTAAAGATAAGTTGTGGAATGATAAGGAGTTATAGGGGAAAAGGAAGTTAAAGTATTATAACGAGGTGATAAAATCAATTTTTTCCTAATAGAATTATCTTTCTGCCTTGACCTGTGCCACTATGAAAATGAATATTAAAAATATTAGGACTAATTCTCATTAACTTCCAAGTGAAACAAGGCATTAGTCTATTACCATAACACTCTAGGATGAAAGAATATACCCCTTTGTGATGCTAAGACAGTTGAAGATGAAAAACACTTTCTCTTGGATTACTTAGTCCTTACTCACATCCATTCCCCTTTAAAAAACTTTTTCACACTACCAACCTTCTTGACTTGTTAAGTCAACAAAAATTTAAAGTGATCTTGAAATGCTTATTTCCTTTCTCTTTGATCATAAAAATAAAACATTAAAAAGTGATCTTGAAATGCTTCTTTCCTTTCTCTTTGATCATAAAAATAAAACATTACAAATTCTCAATTGATCACTTACTTTCTTAAGATTTGGTCTTAGTGAAGGTTAATCCTCATCATCATAAACCTTAAAAATACATATTTTGTTTTAATATATATTATTGTATTTATTTTTATTTTTTTTATAATTTTAAATTTTTTTTATAAAATATATATATGTTTCCTTATACTAAATTATTAGTACTTTATTTACAAAGTTTAAATATGATTAGTGAATTTTTATTTTAAAAATACTATATTGTGTTTTTTAATTGAAAAATTAAATGTGAGATAACTTAGATTCATCTTCAGTCTTAATCAACCTAAAGAAATCAACCTAGATAGATTTGATCCCTATATAGAGTTGAATTGGTCTAAACTTATATAAATAATACTTATAAACCAAAGAAAAAATATTTTGATATCATATATGATATTTCTTTGAGTTTAAAATCATTAAAATAAATGAAAAATTATAATAATTTTTTTTTTTAAATCGATATTTTTTTATATAAAAATATAACTTAAATAATAAAATAAAAAATCAATATTACCAAAAAAATAAATTATTATATAAGAAAAAGTAAAACAAGAAAGTTTAAATAAAATAGAAAAATAATTTAAAATATGTTATAATTTTTTATACGATGATGATGATGATGGTGGTGGTTAATGTCCACTGAGACCAATCTTTGGTCTATCGGACTTAAAGAAAAGAGTTATTTAATTTGATTTAAGATTTAGCTTGGAGAGAAGCCTGCCCAGCTCAATATAATTTTGACATCTTAAAAGGCTAGGAAGGTCAGTATTGCAACAAAGATTATGAAATTGAGCTCTAATGTGGTTGTACACAGGGCACTCTAAGAGGAAGTGATTTTCATCCTCGATGTTCATATTCTCATAGAGATGGCAAATCCTTTCCATCCAGGGTGTTTTAGGAACTGTCCAATGACCTGTTTCACTATGGAGCTCATGAGAGTTCGTTCTAATCTTTGCTATATTAATTTCCTTCTTTGAGCTAGTTAAAATAGAGAGATACTTTTGATCTTCTAAGGTGGCGTTGATGACCTCCTTATAATACCTTAATTTTATTTTATAAATATTAAAATTTACAAAAATTGTCAATATGCCTATTAAACATGATAATTTATAAAGTAAAACGAACTTATTAATTAATTGAATAAATTCTAATAAACATGTAGGTATAAATTTTCAATAGAATTTTTTTAATAAAATGAATATAAATTTACTTTGAAAATATTTGGAAATAATGCTTACATTAGTAAATAGGTAAGATTAGTTTGTTGGTTTTTGAGTTTTGTTGAGATATTTTTTCAATAAACAGTTATTTTTTTGGAATTTGTTGGATATCATAAGAATTATTTACGTGACTTTTAATTTGATTTTAAAAATAATATAAAATTTGTTTTGAGTGAATCTGTACACCATATCTGTTTATCAAATTTATTTATTGGCATCAACGACTCTATGAACTTGACTCCCTCATGGAAATTGAATGATTCTGAAGAATTAATCATTATCGTGTACATAGTTCAGCAAATGTAACAATCATATAGCTTTAAAAATTTACCCCATAATTTTTTTTTTATTATGCACACTTACCACCCTTACACTATAAGCAATGGCATCATATATTTATTGGTCTATTAAATTCATATGGCTGGAATATTACATTTGCTCACGTCTCTTGGGTACTGTAGTCTGTTATATTAATGTGTTTGCAGTGATAACTTAACCAGTGCTATGTTTCGGGCTTGATTCTAGCTCTCATCATTTACTTCGGGTTTAATATTATGTACTTCGAGATCGTTGATATCAGCCACGACATCAAACCTTAATGAGACCTCATGAATGGTTGCGTACTTGTGATCTCAAATTTGTAAGGTATTTTTATTGCACAAATGATTCCGATGTGAAATGATTTCTGGCAATCAACCCTGTCCCACCGCCTTACACCTGGCGCTCTTTCCACTACTGATTGGGACTTGATCCTATGGTGATCAAGCTCTAGGGTTTGCTAATGACCTCGGAAACATAACTGATTTCATAGTCTCATTGTTGCGCTTCAGTCGAAGGGTCTGGAGGCGATTTTCTACTAGTCTCAGGGTTGGGACAGGTATCGACAGTTTAACTAGTGCAATCGGTAGAATGGCGACCTCCATGGCAGCTTCCTCCCTGCTACAGGTATTCGCCCTTCCTCCTCGAACTTTCTTGCAGCATTTATGCAAATTTTTGATCCTCAATTTCCAGTGGATTGGGAATCTGTTAAATTTTCAACAGTTTTCTTGTTACCCGTATGTGGCTTCCTCTAATGGGCGGTATACTTATTGTTTTATTTCTCCTTCGCGGTATCCTGTTGAATTACTGGCAGAAAGGGTTCATGCTCCATTTTGGCTTTCACCATTTCCTGAAGAGCTACAGGAATTCTTACTTCGAGTACCACCATTTGTTCCTATATATAATAGTGAAGACAGGGTTACACCCCTGGTCTTTCCTGGGTTTTTTTTTCTATCACTAACAAACATTTTGACTTGTTGACAGGTACTGTCCACTTTTCTCCTACCCATTTCAGGACTCTTTGGCTATTTACCGCGGTTTCGTCTGTAAAGAGAGAAGTTTAATCCCTGCATCTATTTACAGGTACCCTTTGTATTGACGGGGTTGAACCCTAGGTTTTTCTCTCGTCTGAGTTTCCTTAGTTAATGGAATTTGTTATTGGGGTTTGCTCAGGTCTCGAACCTATAGCCTTGTTTCCGCCGTCGACTGTTGCTCATTATTTAATGTTAGAATGAGGCTTTTAGCCAATGTTCATGGCTTGTGTCGAATAGAATATTTCTTTCTCCGTTGTTCTAGAAGGGTTTCATTTTAAGGTTTTCTATTTCAGAAATATTGTGTATAAATTTTACAATGAATTGATTGGTTGAGGTTTTGTCACCCATGCTCTCTTTTATTTCATTTTTCCGTAATAACCCCCGGTGGTTTGGGTTTTAACTGGTTCCTCTTCTTTGTTTATATGGCTTATCTATATGGATAATTTGCGCAGCATGTGGAATCTCGTGAGACTCTTATCTGTATATTTTCGCAGTTTCCTTTGATGGTGGTCCTTTCAGGGTTTATTGGTTATGTTTTCTGCATTATCTACATATGGTGTTCTATGCTTCTATGCTTATGAGGGTTTATATGGTTTCATGCTGATAACCCACTTGTTCGTTGCTGTAATCCTTAGACTTTTCTGATTCATGTTTCCGTCAATAAGGCTGGAACCTATGTCGGACACTTTCCTTTGGTAAAAACCTGGGTTAATCTATTGTTCCTGTTTTTTTTTTCTTTTTAAAGAATGCTACAGGTGTCCGAACCACCAGTTCTTCCGTGTTTATCATAGATAGGAGGGCGACCTACCCAGAAGCTTGGGTTTTCAAGCGTTATGGGTTAACAACCCTCCTGACATTACGTTATATGTTTTTATTATTTGCTCCTACAGTATTAGCTCAGGGAAAATATTATGACATTGTTATACACTTGTTTAAACAGTACTTTGATAATCTTTTCCTCTATACTACCATCTACTCATTTCTTGCAAGAAGAGTCTAGTTTCAAATACTATTTCATTTAATTGTACAGAACAACATTACCTAGCTCGCTTCTATTGTAAGTTACCAGAACAAATAAAAACAATAAATACTACTGCATTTACCCTTTGTCCACAGAAAAGATCTACTTAATATAGGCAACCTTAACTGTAACAGAAACAACCTTTCTTCTACCTTTTTTAAGAAATAAAACTAACTGCATTTTACTCATCTGAGTCTAAATTCGACTGATGGTATTTGTTGCCTCCCTTCCATGAGTTGGGGAAATTACGTCCCACAACTCTCCCCCGTGCTTCAAGACTGGGCCTTTGTTGAACACAGAATTCTGGAGGAGAAACTCGGGACAATCCGGTCCAATTCTCCAACTCTAGTAGAACAGTAATTCTAGAGGAGAACTCGGGACAGTCTGGTCCAATTCTCCAACTCCAAAGGACAGTCTGCTCTGAAAATTCTCTTTCCAGAATGACAGATTTCCTTTTTTCACACAGAAACCCAAACTCTCCTCAGAATTCCTTATTTATTCCAGAGTTTTCTTTGGGCAACTGTGGAACTGTTTTTCTATTCAACTAACTCTAGATCTTGATTTACTTTTACCATCAATTTTTACTCATGAAACTAATTTCACAAGAAATCTTTTATTCAATATCAAAAATAAACTTTGTTCAAATATTCTAATTGAAATAAAACAACAGTCATAATTAATCCATAATTATTAAAATTCTAACCATTTGTCAACAGCTAAGACAGTGGTTACACTTTTCCCCCTCTGGAAGAGAACACCGTCCCCGGTGTTCTTATTTTAATTCAGCAAAAAGCTTAGGATAAGCTTCTCGGACAAGACTCTCGTCTTCCTAGGTGGCCTCCTCTGGTCCAAAGTGCCTCCATTGCACTTTAACCTGGGCGATGGCTCGTTTCTGGAGCATGATTTCCCTCCGATCGATTATACTGTGAGGCTCGACCAGAAATTCTCCGTCCGGTTCTACCTGCACACAATAGACTTATGTTAATTATATAAGTATTTAACATCTTATTGTTTTTTTTTTAACCATTATGATCCCACTACCTGAATGTTCTGCTAATGGATTATGTGTCTTGGATCATGAATATATCATTTTAATAACGATACATGAAAGACATTATGCACCTGAATATGGCTAGGAAGAGCTAAGCGATACGCTACCGGTCCTACTCTTTCCAGTATCTGGAAAGGACCACAAAACCGGGGTGCTAACTTTTCACAAGATGCCCATCTTAATGTACTATTCTTTGGCTTAATTCTTACATACACGTGATCTCCAACTTCATATTCACAGTACGACCTTTTTTTATCTGTGTACACTTTTTGCTTGTCCTGTGCTGCTTTCAAATTCTTTCTAATATTCTTCACCTTTGCTTCCATTTCCGCTAGCATGTCTGGTCCCAACATTTGTTTAGTTTTGGGACTGCTCCAATTAATGGGGGTTCTACACTACCGCCCGTATAGCGCCTCAAAAGGACTCATCTTTAACGATTCTTGGTAACCGTTATTATAAGCAAATTCTATCAAGTGTAGATATTCCTCCCACTTAATTGGTTGTTGCATGACATACATTCTCAGCATGTCTTCCAGTACTCGATTTACTCGTTCAGTTTGTCCGTCTGTTTGTGGGTGATATGCAGTACTAAAATGTACTTGAGTTCCTAATCCCGTAAACAGTGCCTTCCAGAAAGCTGATGTAAATTTTACATCTCTATCTGAGAGAACGGTCTTAGGAATGCCATGCAGTCTGAAGATATCGCGCATAAATCAATCTACTATCTGCACTGTCTTATAGGTGGATTGGACAGGTATGAAATGTGCCAACTTACTTAATCGATCTACAACTACCATTATGGAATCATTACCTCGTTTTGATTTTGGTAATCCAGTGATAAAATCTAATGAGATCACCTCCCATTTCCATTCTGTAATAGGTATAGGCTGCATTAATCCAACCGGATGTCGATGCTCTACTTTCACCTGCTGGCACTCTAAACACTTGTTTAGATAGTTTTCTATATCCTTCCTCATGCCCAGCCAACAATAATATTTTCTTATAGCTCTCAGCATCTTTTGATATCCAGGGTGTCCCGCATAATTTCTTCTATGATATTCGTCTAGTACCAAAGTTTTTAATTCCACTCTGTTTGGAATGACTATCCTCTTCTTAAAAATCAGCAACCCATCCTGGTTAATCTCATAATCCCCTTGCCCACCTTGCTCTTCAGATTCTTGGGTTTGTTGCCACAAAAATTTATATTCAGGATCTCTGTCTGCTTCTTTTCTGATTTGATCTAGAAATCTGGTTTCAACTTTGTTAACATATAACTCATAAACGTTATGCAGTTTTCTGCTCAATGCATCCGCAACCTTGTTCTCTTTCCCTTTTACATGTTGTAGATCAATGTCAAACTCGCTCAAGAAAGCATTCCACCTTGCTTGTCGAGAGTTTAAATCAGCTTGATTAAAGTAGCTGGTCAGACTGCTATGATCAGTCTTTAATACAAATCTCTTCCCAAGTAAATAATGTCTCCAAACCCGAAGAGCGTGCACAACTGCGGTCAACTCTAAATCATAAGCTAAATATCGTAGCTCGTGATCTTTTAGCTTACGAGATTCATATGCGATTACTTTTCCTTCTTGTGATAAAACTGCTCCAACACCCTCCTTGCTTGCATCTGTACAAACCTCGAATTCCTTACTCGGATCTGCCATGCTTAATATAGGTGCTGATGTCAATAACTGCTTCAATTTTTCAAAACTATCCTAACATTCTTTTGACCATTTAAAAAAATTTCCCTTCCTTTGCAAAGAGGTAATAGGGAAAACTATTTTTGAGAATCCTTTTATAAATCGCCGGTAATAGCCAACGAGACCCATTAAGGATCGTATATCTGCCACATTTTGTGGCACCTTCCATTCCATAATAGTTCTTATTTTCTCCAGGTCTACTGCTATACCTTTTTCAGATATCACATGTCCAATATACTGTATTTCTTCCTTGAAGAAATCGCATTTACTGAATTTCGCATATAACTGGTGCTTCCTTAGCATCTCCAGTACCATTCGCAAATGTTCCTTGTGTTCTTCCGCACTCTTAGAGTAAAGCAGTATGTCATCAATGAAGATTAACACAAATTTATCCAAATAAGGGTGGAAAATACTATGCATCAGTCTCATAAAATTGGCTGGTGCATTAGTTAACCCAAAAGGTAATACTACAAATTCATAGTGGCCATACCTTGTGAAAAAGGCAGTTTTGTGTATATCTTCATCTTTAATTCTGATCTGGTGATAACCGGACCTCAGATCAATCTTTGAGAATATAGTAGCTCCCCTTACCTGGTCAAACAGATCGTCAATATGGGGTAAGGGATATCGGTTCTTAACATTCAGCTTATTTAACTGTCGGTAATCCATGCACATGCGCATGGTTCCATCCTTCTTTTTGACGAATAGTATAGGCGCTCCCCAGGGTGACACACTGGGTCGTATATATCCCTTATCTAGTAATTCCTGAAGCTTCATTTTCAGCTCAGTCAATTCTGGCACACTCATACGATAGGGTGTCCGTGAAATTGGTGAGGCTCCTGGCAGCAATTCTATTGTAAAGTCAATATCTCTTCTAAGTGGTAATCTTGGTATTTCTTCTGGAAATATATCATTGAATTCCTGTACTACAGGTATATCTTCCAACATGGAAGCCTTGTCCTTAGACTCAGATAGTCCAACTTGTATAGCGTACAGTTGACATCCCTTCCTTATGCATTTTCCCATTTGGGAAGCTGTAATTGGGCACAGCTGTACAGGCTTCTTTATGCCTTGAATTTCTTGGCGATTACCACTCTAATCTCTGTAGTAGATAATATTTTCCTTGCAATATATGAGAGTCCAATTCTTCTCCAACCAATCCATACCTAGCAACACATCATAAGATCCCAAGGGAAAAATGTTTAAATCTACCATTAATTGTTGTCCACTGATTTGCAGTGCACAGTCTGGTATTTTGGCGCTAACTTTTCTTTTGGCTCCAGTAGCTAACTGAACTAACCATGTCTTTTTAAATTTTTGACTTTGCAATTTACAACTCTCTACTACTTTAGGACTTATATAACTTAGACTTTCTCCCGGATCTACCAAAACAGAAACAGTTTGGGATAACAATTTACCTTCCAGCTCTATCATGGTAGGTTGGAAATTCGCTTGCCGATCTTCCAATGCTGCATTAATTCTGGGTACGCTTCGGGCATCATCTCCCATAGTAGAGGCCTACTGCAAATTGGTTACTACTTCGGTTTTACCTCACTGTGGGCAATCTCGATAGTAGTGCGCTGCTCCACAACCCCAACACTGCAGAGGTGGCCTCTGATTTTGAGGTTGCTCAGGTTTACTAGAAGCCTCAATAGTTTTGTCTTCCATAGGCCACCTTACCCTCTGATGGTTCCTACTGAACTGCCTACTAACTGAATTCCTGGTTGTGCCTTTAAAATTACCGGTTTTGCCTCTTTTGAAACCAGCACTACTTCTGTTTTCTTTCCTTGGCTGCCACCCCTTTCCTTGGTCTGCTTTGGTCTTAGCTTGCTGATAGCACATCCTAGCCTTCCTAATGGCCTCATCCATTGTTTTAGGATTTACAAACTCGATACGTTCCTTCATATGGATGGGTAAACTGCTCAGAAATCTTTGGAATTTAGCTTTCTTATCTCTTAAGTATGGTACGTAACGCAATAACGATGTGAACTTAGTGATAAACTCATCCATAGTCAATTTTCCTAGTCTCAAATCATGAAATTCTCGAGCCTTTTCATCATAAAAGCGCTCGGTCAGGTACTTGTCTTTGAAGTACTGTTGAAACTTATCCCATGTCACATCCTGATCCTCTATTCCCCGCACGTTCTTCACTTCTTCTCACCATAAGGTGGCTTTATCCTTTAACTGGTAGATGGCTAGTCATGCCTTAAGACCACTATCATAATCATACACCTGAAAGTATTTGTTCATATTAATCAACCAAGCCTTTGCTACTTCTTCTTTTTCTCCATTGAATGTAGGTGGTTTTATCTTTCTAAATTCTCCATGCAATTCCACCCTCTGCTTTTTGTTTGTCTTCTGCTCAGTTTCATTTTCAGATTCACCCTCATTAAAATTTCTATTTTGATTACTTCGCTGAGACGCATATCTTTCTTTTCGGCCAACATATTTTTCACATGTTCGCTGTTTGTTCCCTTCCTGGAATTCTCTGTCAGCACTGGGCTTTTCAATCCTTTGATTTTGCTTGTCTGAGAGGCTCTTTAGGATTCTCTCCTGCTCCTACATAATTCTTGCATTTTCACTTCATATGCTCTCCATTTCATCCTACAGCTGTTGCACTGTGGTTAATAAAATGCGAGTCTGATGCTGCTGTTCCTCAATTAGCCTGTTACTCTGTTGATGTTGTTTTATCCCTAACTGAACCCACATTTCGGGGTTTCCCTCTGGTGAAGGTTGAGTCTCCCTGACATTTCGAGGTGGTGGTTGTGAAGGTGCTCATCTCATTTGTCTTTCCATCTAACTATCTGATTGTGCACGAATAACATACAATGTAACGTCAGTTGACCCAATAGGGTCCCAGCGTTGTAACGTCGGCTCTGATACCACTTGTAACAATCATATAGCTTTAAAAACTTACCCCCTAAAAAAAAATTATTATGGACACTTACCACCCTTACACTATAAGCAATGACATCATATATTTATTGGTCTATTAAATTCATATGGCAGGAATATTGCATTTTCTCGCGTCTCTTGGGTACTGTAGTCTGTTATATTAATGTGTTTGCGGTGATAACTTAACTGGTGCTATGTTTTTGGCTTGATTCTAGCTCTCATCATTTACTTCGGGTTTACTATTATGTACTTCGATATCGTTGATATCGGCCATGACATCAAACCTTAATGAGACCTCATGAATGGTTGCGTACTTGTGATCTCAAATTTGTAAGGTATTTTTATTGCACAAATGATTCCGATGTAGAATGATTTCTGGCAATCAACCCTATCCCACCGCCTTACACCTGGTGCTCTTTCCATCGCCGATCGGGACTTGATCCTACGGTGATCAAGCTCTACAGTTTGCTAATGACCTCGAAAACATAACTGATTTCATAGTCTCATTGTTGCGCTTCATTCGAAGGGTCTGGAGGCAATTTTCTGCTAGTCTCAGGGTTGTGACAGGTATCGACAGTTTAACCAGTGCAATCGGTAGAATGGCGACCTCCAGGGCAGCTTCCTCCCTGATACAGGTATTCTCCCTTCCTCCTCAAACTTTCTTGCAGCATTTACACAAAGTTTCGATCCTCAATGTCCAGTGGATTGGGAATCTATTAAATTTTCAACAGTTTTCTTGTTACCCGTTTGTGGCTTCCTCTAATGGGCGGTATACTTATTGTTTTATTTCTCCTTCGCGGTATCCTGTTAAATTTCTGGCAGAAAGGGTTCATGCTCCATTTTGGCTTTCACCGTTTCCTGAAGAGCTACAGGTAATTCTTACTTCGAGTACCACTATTTGTTCCTATATGCAATAGTGAAGACAGGGTGACACCCCTGGTCTTTCCTGGGTTTTTTTCTCTATCACTAACAAATGTTTTGACCTGTAGACAGGTACTGTCCGCTTCGCTCCTACCCGTTTCACGACTCTTGGGCTATTTACCGAGGTTTCGTCTGTAAAGAGAGAAGTCTAATCCCTGCAGCTATTTACAGGTACCCTTCGTATTGACGGGGTTGAACCCTAGGTTTTTCTCTCGTCTGAGTTTCCTTAGTTAATGGAATTTGTTATTGGGGTTTTCTCAGGTCTCGAACCTGTAGCCTTGTTTCCGCCGTCGACTGCTGCTCATTATTTAATGTTAGAATGAGGATTTTAGCCAAGGTTCATGGCTTGTGTCGAATAGAAGATTTCTTGCTCCGTTGTTCTAGAAGGGTTTCATTCTAAGGTTTTCTATTTCATAAATACTGTGTATAAATTTTACAGTGAATTGACTAGCCGGGGTTTTGTCACCCGTGCTCTCTTTTATTTAATTTTTCCGTAATAACACCCGGTGGTTTGGGTTTTAACTGGTTCCTCTTCTTTATTTATATGGCTTATCTATATGGATAATTTGCGAAGCATGTGGAATCTCGTCGGTCTTCTCTGTTTCCAGTACTTATAAGAAATTATGATGAGGCATATTTATGTAATTTCCTGTCGCAAATGATTTATGGGTGTAATGTGGTGTACCGTGAGACTCTTATCTGTATATTTTCGCAGTTTCCTTTGATGGCAGTCCTTTCGGGGTTTATTGGTTATGTTTTCTGCATTATCTACATATGGTGTTCTATGCTTCTATGCTTATGAGGGTTTCTATGGTTTCATGCTAATAACCCACTTGTTTGTTGTTGTATTCTTTAGACTTTTCTGATTCATGTTTCCGTTAATAAGGCTGGAACCTATGTCAGATACTATCCTTTGGTAAAAACCTAGGTTAATCTATTTTTCCTATTTTTTTTTCTTTTTAAAGAATGCTACAGGTGTTCGGACCACCAGTTCGTCCATGTTTATCATAGATAGGAGGGCGACCTACCCAGAAGCTTGGGTTTTCAGGCGTTATGGGTTAATAGCCCTCCTCACATTACGTTCTCTATTTTTATTATTTTCTCCTACAGTATTAGCTTAGGGAAAATATTATGACATTGTTATACACTTGTTTAATCAGTATTTTGATAAGCTTTTCCTCTATACTACCATCTACTCATTTCTCGCAAGAAGAGTCTAGTTTCAAATACTATTTCAATTAATTGTACAGAATAGCATTACCTGGCTTTCTTTTGTTGTAAGTTAATAGAACAAATAAAAACAATAAATACTACTGCATTTACCCTTTTTCCATAGAAAAGATCTACTTAATACAGGCAACCTTAATTGTAACAGAAACAACCTTTCTTCTACCTTTTTTAAGAAAGAAAACTAACTGCATTTTACTCATCTGTGTCTAAATATGATTGATGGTATTTGTTTCCTCCCTTCCACGAGTTGGGGCAATTACGTCCCACAACTATCCCCCGTGCTTCAAGACTGGGCCTTTGTTGAACACAGAATTCTGGAGGAGAAACTCGAGAAAATCCGGTCCAATTCTCCAACTCCAGTAGAAAAGTAATTCTGGAAGAGAAATCGGGTTAGTCCGGTCCAATTCTCCAACTCCAGAGGACAGTATTCTCTGAAAATTCTCTTTCCAGAATGACATATTTCCTTTTTTCACACAGAACCCCAAACTCTCCTCAGAATTCCTTATTTATTCCAGAGTTTTCTTTGGGTAACTGTGGAACTGTTTTTCTGTTCAACTAACTCCAGATCTTGATTTACTTTTACCATCAATTTTTACTCATGAAACTAATTTCACAAGAAATCTTTTATTCAATATCAAAAATTAATTTTGTTCAAATATTCTAATTGAAATAAAACAACAGTCATAATTAATCCATAATTAATAAAAGTCTAACCATTTGTCAACAGCTAAGACAGTGGTTACAGTTAGCGAGTGAGAATAGATAGCTTCATTTGTGAAATATCGATTTCTGTGTTTCCAAAGAAAATAAAAATTAGTAAAGAGATTGTTTTTCACAGGTGGCACACTAATCAAGATTTAGGCGTCCAAGGATCCTCGTAACCATGTTATGGAGAATCGGTATTGAGCTGGGATCATCCCACACAACCAATGCAGGTTGGGAAACTCATGCATTAGAGCCAATCATCATTTGAATAGAAGAAACAAAAATTACTAACATCTCTACATACCCTCAACGCCCTTGTTCTTCTTCATTATGCTCTTTGTGGCTTTAATTAGATCTGATATTTGGAGCCGTTGTCTTGGTTAGGAGATCCACCTTTATTTTCCAAAGCTAGATGCCTCATGAACTTGAAATTTAACAAATGATTCTAATACTTCCGTGATTGGAGTGGAATTTCCCCTAACTTTAGACATGGTCAAGGAATTGATTGTTGGTTTTTGGATTCCATTGTGAATATTTCAGATTTTGGTGCATAGAGAAAAGTATTTGGGAATGGGGCATGTTTCCTCATTGTTGAAGCCATAATTCTTGACGATCAGGGTGAGATGTTATCTGCCAAGAGGGTTATCAAAATTGCCAAAATGGAATTCAAACAGATTTGAACCCACCACCAATCTCTTTCCCTTGAACTGGAAGTGAAAATTACATATATTTTAGCATGAATGTTGAGCGGCGAGTGTCGTTTCAAACTAGTTGACTATTGATTTGAATAAATAAGTATCATGAGAAGAAAAAAATTAGTTATAAATCATGTGTTTTAGCCTTCGAGAATTGTGTGGTGGCTCCCTGTGAGAAATTGCAACAAAAGCCACAGATGCCATGTTGATTTGAATATTAAAGCTTCAGTCTATGTAGGTTTAACCATTTGTACCCAAGAATCAACTATGAGCCTTTTAGTGAAGAGGAAGAGAACCGACTTCTAGTTCATCATATCTTTTCTAACAAATTGTATGCTTCTATTTTGAAAGTTCTTTGTAGTATGTATTTGAAGGTGAGTTTGTTGGAGTTGACGAGTTTTGTGAAGACAAGAAAACTCCAAGATAAAGATTGAACCAGATAAAAAACAAATGCGGAGAATATTCTATTCCTGGATGATAACTCATAGTTTGATGATTATTGAGTTTTTTGTTGCTAGACATATTTGTTAAATAGTTTTTTTTTTTTGTCACACTTTGTAATTATGTTTCTAAAAAGATGCAAAATCGATTAATGAATGGAAGAATATAATTAAATTAGTGGTTTTCAATTATTTTGAGGGTCATGAGAATGTATCACTAATTTGATTGTGTGAATATATAATATGTTGATGGGTTTTGTTATGCTTTGGGCTTCAAGAGAATCAATTACAAATTATTTTATGAAATTGATATGTCTAGAAAGGTCAATTACATAATTAACTATTGGATACACATAGTATTTGAGACAACTCACCTATAAAACTATCAAAAGTGTAGTTCACTGCATTTTGATAGATGAGAGTTTTTTCATAAGGTGGTCTAGTATCAAGGTTGTCCTTCGGGAGATCGATAAGAGTCAATTATAAAAATTTCATCAATGATTGTTAGAGGTGTTTATGTTTTAAATGGAGTTCGAGTGACAACTCAAAGATTAGGTGGTGAAGAAAGAGTGGTGTTTGCGAGATTCCAGAGTAGATGTGAGTGTTGATTAAGACGAGTGAGACATATGTGACTATATGTAATCTTTGTTTTAGGTATTAATATTTTTAATAATATAATGTAGGCATTAAAGTGGGAAAAAATAATTCTTACATTAGTAAATAGGTAATATTAGTTTGTTGGTTGTTGAGTTTTGTTGAGATATTTTCTCACCAAGCAATCCCTTGTTTGGAATTTTTTGGATCTCATGAAAACTATTTATGTGGCCTGTAATTTGGTTATGAAAGTAATATACAAATTGTTTTGAGTGAGTCTGTGCACCATGCCTATTCATCAAATTTATTTCTAAAATCACTAGTTTTCAATAAAAACCTCGATTACGTTTCAAACTGAATTACACTGCATAAACATAAAATCATTTTCTTATATTTCTTTCAAGGATAACAAATAGAACACATTCAATGTCTATGTTCTTCTAGTATCTCTATTTAAAAAGTTAGCTATCAGATATCCTTCATTATCTAGATATAGACATTAAGCTTTGACAAAGAATTTTATACATGTAATTGCGCTTAGAGGCACTCTACAACCAACTATATGAGGACCCAATTATCTAGATATAGACATTAAGCTTTGACAAAAAAAATTATACATGTAATTGCGCTTAGATGCGCTCTAAAACCAACTATATGAGGACCCAATATATGAGCGATATGTTGTCACATAACATTATAGTAAAAAAATTTAAAAAAACATATTATCTAATTAATGAAAATTAAGGTCCAGAGTGTAACACCCACTTTAATTTTAAATGTTAAGTTTAAAATACTTATAAAATACATTTGATTTTTGTTAGTGGAAAAGAGATTAAAAAATATGTTTATTCATTATTAAAACTTGAGTTCTACTTCATGAATAGAAATTACATTAAGTAGTTGGTTAACTGATTGGTAAATAATTCCAAGATTCCAGAGTGAAAAGAAAGAGGTGGTTTTTTGACAATTACCTTCCCCAAGAGGATAAAAAGGAAATTATGGGAAGGGGAAGGGGTTTTGTACGTAAATAAAAGAAAGGGGTTAACGACATATTGTTGTAAAGGAAAGAGTTATCGAGAGTTGGCTTAATACCAGTGGAGCTATGTAACCTAAAAGGAGTGTAGGCTGGACAAAGGTCCTGAGGCCTAGCTTTTGACAAATAATTTCTACCTTAGACTGTAGTGTGGAGCACGAGGGGAGAAGAGGACGTGATCACCTCTCTCATGGTATGGTGGCACAATCAGTTAAACATGAAGACAGATAAGTATTTGTGCTTTCTAGTTAAGTTTATAGGAAATGATAACGAATCCATATTTCATTTTATGTGTTTGATTTCTTACAGGAATTAGAAAATATTACCAGCTAAACTAGATTTTAACATCGATATTTTCTTATCTAGAAAAGATTAAATAATCTGGTTATTCCTAAAAGAAAACAATATATGACATGATGAAGTTAATAATAGTGAAGTATAGATATATTTGTTGTAAAAACACTACTAACTTGTGTAAATCTTAAAATATCATGAAATATATATATATATATGAGAAGAATATTCAATAATTATATCATGTCTAGTAGAGAAATCACTCTTAACACCGTCATATTATCAATGTACAAAATAAATAAATACATTGCAAATTCAAAAAATAAATTACACAGGAATATATTAAGGGTAGGAAAGAACAAATGATAATATGCATGTTGTAAATCTATAAAAACTACTTATACATCTCCAATATCCTGAGTAAAGAATCATTACCCTTAGAGGTTTAGAACCCGAGATTTGTGGTGAACAGAGCAGGGTTTAGTGTCCTCTGGCCACTTATTACTTAAAGTACACATTGAATGAACTTTAGCAAACAAAAAGAAAGAAGCTATGAATTCTTGAACACATGTTAATTCTGAAAATGGAAGGTGAAATAACATATAATACGGTTACCAAACCAATAAAATCATAAATTTTCTTGAATCTTTCGATTCTGGAAGAATATATATATATTTAAGCAGAAAACTAGAATGCAAACTCTCCTTACAAACAACTAAGCTGAGAATTTTAGCTAGAGATTGATTAAAAAAAGGAAATATAGAGCATATATAGATAACCATGTACAAAATGAGCAAGGGCTTACGAATGGCGGAACTAGATTGGAGGACAAACCCTTCAAAAATTTATATAGAGTAAAAACAAAAAAAACTATGCAATTGTCCTCGTAAACTTCTACGAAGTTAGGAGATGGTATTAATCATAAACCTTGAGTAATAACTACACTAAAACCCCTTCAAATTAAGGTTCTAGACCCAAACCACTTAAGCGAAGCCTTAAAACTAAACTCATGGAAGGATCCAAGGTCAGTTTCCAGTACCTGTCATAGAAAAAGGTTTTAACCCTCAGTAACCCTTAAGAATTATGTGAAAACAACGTATTTTCGGATAAGGGGTTTGAATTACCTATGGTGGCCACCTGAGGAGAAGCATTGAAGAATTCGAGGTGTCCTCCTATTCTGCCAGGAACCCTTCAACCATCCCTAGCATCCAACGAATTTGAAATAGAGGAACCGTGAGTATTTCACTATGAATATGAAGGGTAAAATAAGAAGAAACAGACTTAGTGAAACACATGTTAATACCTAAGTGCCAGCTCTCGAGGCACTCGGAATATGGTGCTTTGGGCTTCCTGTGAGAAATGAAACTGAAACAACTGCTGAATGAGAAACCTTAGGTCACCATGGATTTACCATGCTGAACATGTTTAACGAGCAAAAAATGGATTAATAATGAACCTCTCGCGGATAAAAGAATTGATCTTCTCTCTAAAAACCTGAGCCAATATGAATAGAAAATGTCATCTGGAGTATTACCTGCGAATTTTGGAGAGAAATCGATGAGTATGGTGCAGAAGCTATGAAACAATACTTGAAAACTAAACCGTATTTGCATGGCTATTCAACACAAAGCCGCATTGAAAACAAAAATTGGAGAAAAAAATTTTTCACCTCATGCATAGAAGAATAACCACAACCAACTCATGCTCTCTATGGAGGAAGAGGTTTACCCTTGCTGCCAAAGCTAGAAACTAGAAGAAAACAAAAAATTACAGAGCAGAACCATAGGAGTGAAGAGACAAATGAGTTATGAATGCGGCGCTTCGATCCGGTAGTTACCCTAAACCGTCTCGAAAAACGTTCCACTGTTGGATCTAGGTTTTAGTAGATCGACGGATAGCACCAATACCCATAAGAAAATCGTAACTGACAGTTGCCAAGCAACACTGCAAATGAGAAGTTTCTTACTGGATGAAGGGTGAACAAGCAACCAGATTGACCGAAACTTAAGCTAAGTACATATTACGAATAACTAAACCAATCTTAACCCAAATCCCGTAAGTACATATTACGAATAATTAAACCAATCTTAACCCAAATCCCAGCTCAGTTTGTTTCATGCGTGCATGATTAAAAATCCATGTATTATGATGTATAGTTAAACATTAGTGTAATGAAATTAACGTTGAGAACCCAAACGATAATAATTATACTAATGTGATGATAGAGTTAGAATAAAGGAGCAAACATACCCATATGATTTTCTTGCATGATGACACAATATAAATATATATATACAAATTACCAACACCTCATTCTTGGTGTTGTTTGAAAAAATTACATAAATTAATATCATTGTTAAAATGTTTTGTGTGAAGTAAATTTTATCAAAGTGAAAAAAAAAACATATTTCTTATATATAAATTATTGAAGTGGATATCATAGTTGAAATGCTTTTATGTTTTGCAAATCATAATCTATTATGAGGTGCAAACCTCTTCTTGAGTGTAATAATTGACAAAAAGTTTGCATCTCAAAAAATTTGATCCCTCTAAGGGCCCAATGGAATTAAATTTAAGATGGATCAAACAACTCAAATTATTTACTCCCCTTTAACTATATTATCTTTCACATGAATACCATGGGGGCTTTCAAAACCGGTCTCTTTCATAGTCAAATGCAGACTAATTATAATTATTATTTTTTTAGTTTATTAATTTTAATTTGATGTAATTGAGATGTAAGATATTTAGTTTACATAATGTAACATTACGTTGTATAACATATTTTGCATACTAACTGTCTCTCCCACGATCACATAAAAATACATTGATATTAGGAGAATTATTTATTTCTATTAATAAAAAATAATAATTAAAATTATTAATTAAAATCTAAAATTATTAGTTTAATATTTATATAAAAAATAAAAAATAAAATATGAACTTTCATTTGAAAAATAAAAATGAACTTCAAATTTCAACCCTGAATCCATCCACTTTCAACACCTATAAACTTGTGTACATAACAACCTAAGATAAGTTTTTCAACTTAAAGTTACTGCATATGATTAGTGTTTGTAGCATCACGTTCTTAGAACCATGATGCTAACATGTTGGTGCGGAGTCCCACCCATCGAAATTGACCTCTTTTCTTGGGCTTCTCATTAAGTGACAACACATAACCAGGCGGTGGACCATAAAACTTTTGAGTGCGGGTCAGAAATAAACACTGCTTATCGGAAATTACACACTCGTTCGCAAAAAATTACTTTATGGAAAATTGTAAAAATAACCATAAATACAACGCCTATAATGCATGTCATCATTTTAATCACGTTTAGAAATCTTATTGATGTGAGTCGTGTGGCTTCGATGGCTTTTGGATAGCTATCTGATTTTTCATTTTCAATCATGTATCACGAGAAACAAGAAAATGCAGAGCAATTGTGAAGCTTATCATAGTTGTGGAACAAAGGCTTGTGAGACACTCTACTACTTCCACTGAAGCCATTTTAACATGCTTCTACCATCTAAAGCAATCGTCCTACCATTTAGAGCTATTTTGGGTATTAGTGTATTTAGATTGATTGTGTCCGACTATTTTAATAATGTAGTGTATCTTTCTTTAATGGTTGGAGAGTGAGTCTACCGTTAAAGATAACGAAGTAGTTTATCTTTCTCTCAAGGGAGTATAATTCTGATGATGGTTATAGTGATTTGTTATATTACAATTTAATTTTACGTGGAATTATTATGAATTACTTTTTATAAGACATCCATCATGTGTTATATAAAATATATTAAACATTAGGTGTATGCAACGATCATTGTAAGCAAAATAAATGATTATGAATTACTTTTGAGAAGACGTCCATAAAGTGTTATATAAAATATATTAAACATTAGGGGTATGCAGCAATCATTGTGAACAAAATAATATAATATTTAATAATAGTTTCAAATGCTATATACCATTCTTAAAATATATTTTATATCTAATTAGATATGATAAAATGGTTAATTAATAATGATTAAAATGGTAATAGAATAAATATATAATTCAACATCATCTAATAATATCTGTGTAGGACATCATATATATATGATATGATAATATATTTAATTGAGTGTTTAATATAGGATTTTTATTGTGAAAATATAGCTTTCATTTATTGAAGGTTGTGGATGAACATGTGGAATTGGGTTACATATTTCATTGTATTAATGATTAGGTAGCTTCTTTAGGGAAACGAATGATTTTAATAGGTGAAACTAATTAGTTTTAGGATGACATAACAGAGCCAAATGTGGTGTTCCTAACTATATTACTCTGCATTTATGAAGTACACAACTTTTTTTTTTTTATGATGCCTCAAACTTTTAAACTTACAATATTCAATCTAAACATTTGATTCTAGTATGGTAGAGATGTAATCTTTAACATTTTGTCTGGATAAAAATAAAATAAAAACACAAAATTAATAATTATATCAATATTTATGATTATAATTAATAATTAGACAAGCATGGATTCATTTAATTTTGACTCTGTAGGAGCAAAGATTTCTATCACAGATTTGATTCCTCTTAGTTTTCAGTAGATGTGGAATTATATGGTTCTATGTTAATGCTAGTTTTGAGCAACAATATATATATATATATGGATTCATGAGTTTTAGATATATCTGCATTAATATTTTATTCTAATAAAATTCTAGAAAATAAGTCATAGTCAATAACATATTTACCATCGGAACTAGACCTCCGATCAGGGTGCGGAGTGGCAGGACGACCCTCCCATCAACATTTATTATATTGGCCTTGGTAACGAAGCCTGCCACCCTCCACATGAGTGGAAAGGGTGGTAGTGTTTCTTTTCACCTGCAAACTAAGGCGAGGTGACAGGATGAAGGTCCTTGCATTTTGTAAAATTTCTGGTTGTTGATGGCATGCAGGTTTTGTTGTGATGTTGGAAGGTGGTGTAGGAACGGTAGCAGAGCGGGAGACCCTCCTCGACTCTCATCCATGGTAAAATTTAGGTATGTTAATGGTATCTCCTACAAATCTCATGAAATGACTTTGTTATGCTAGTATGTTGGGCATTGATGGGAGTATAAGGCTATGAACTCGGCCTTGCATAGGCTTCTGCTTGGCATTGGAGATTCGAGGGAAAATAGGAAAGCTTGCTTGGTGGTGGTCGAGATGCTTCTGGGTTTCTTTCTCTGTGAGGGAATGGGGCATGTCCCCTGCATTCGTCTTAGTGAGAGTTAGGTTAGGATGGGGTGTTGTTCTGGAGGGATGGAGTCAGCGTGGGAAGCTCTCCCTTGGTCAGGAGTCTGGTCGGGTGCTCGACCCTTGAAAGGCTTGGGTGTAATTTCTGGTAATATCACCAAGAACAACAATGGCTCTGCGAGAGAAGATAAAGGATGGTGTAATTTGACCCGAGAAGGGGCTAAAGGAAGGTGAACCAATTCTATGAATTTGGATGGTTGGAGGCACGTCGGGTGGGCCATCCCCATGTTTGTGATGGGGTTGCTGGGTGAAGGCCACAAGACTGAGGGTGAGAGGAAGGTGTCGGGGGTAATTCGGGGTGTCGGATCTCAGCTGGGTCGTGGGATTGCAAAGGATAAGCATGGCACTAGGTAGACCCGTAAGGGAAAACCGACCAACATGCACGTCAAACAGGGTATTGGGGATTGGAAAATTTACATGTTGCATGCCTCTCGACATGACTACAATGGCTATTATTCTGCATGGAATGGAAGGTTGTTGTATTTATCAAAATTACACTGTTGTTTTGTTCCTTGGACAGGTAAACCCATGATATCTCAAGATCGTTGGAAATCTCTTCCCCCCACACCTACACAAACTTCAAAAACCACCTAGTCAGGGAAATTATGAAGATGGCTCGATCAAAGAGTCCAGCAGCATGAAGCCGAGGGAGGAAATATAAAGGAAAATAAGTCAAAGCCCAACCTAGCTCGCCCACGGGAAAGGAAAGGGGCAAGAGGCCAAATTTGGAAAACATTTAAGAGGCAACGAAGACTTATCATGAAAATACATCAGAGGAAATAAATTAATTAATTGAAAAATGGGAATCTGACATCTATAGGAAGGATGAAACAATGGAAATGGATACAGAAGAGTGGAGGGGTCTCATCCCTGATCTAGGGCAAACGTGGGGTTGATTGACATAGTTCAAAAAAACTTTCTTCCTTTAATTGTCCATGAAGGGAATTCTCAGAAAATCCCTGGAACAAATTTCCATGAGTTTAGCCAACACAAGCCAAGACTTTGAATACTAAAGGAGTGAATTTGATAAACTCAAATTTTAGCTACAAAAACAGGACAAGCGCCTCAAGTGCATTGAGTATCACCTCTTGTGCATCTCCAAGCCAACTGATCAGGACAACACTTCAGTCCAAGACCCCATACCCGTAGATTTTGCCTTGGTTGAGGAGGCATAGTAGTTCCATGGTGCTTATTTCAATTAGTTTTTGTAGCTTATGTTTATATGCGGATAACATTTACATTTTCATGGTTAAGTAGTCGTACCCGTAGGAAAGTAAAAAGAAATTATGTATGAATATTCAGGCATTGGTATCTTGGTACGATAGACTAAGTACCTTATATTTTTAGATGGCGTACCACATCATTAGGTGGCCAAAATACTTGGTTTCCCACTCAGGAAAAGTTGAGGCCACCAAATAGTTTCATCTAGTTGTATCTCGATTCTAAAAATTAATGAAAAAGGAGGTGATACCAAGCTTACAAAAAAAATAACATATTTTCCATCATTTAATTTCCACTATAATTTAAGAAAGTTTTGCATAAAAAATTGATAAGAATAAGATGTAAATAAATATACCTAACAAGAGTTACTTCCACCATTATTTATGGGTTTCTCAACACTTATATAGATTAAATTTGTAAATGTGTAATTTTACTAGTGGTTACCACCCACCAAAATTTACCCAAGTCTTTGTTTGAAATAAAGCAATTAATTTGTCCACTTGGCTTCTCAATTTATATTTTATTGCCAAATCAAACCTATATGAGTATATTTTCCTATAGATTTTATTAATTCTTTATAACTCTAGTGACATGGTCTATTGTAGAAATTGAAATATTTACTTATAATAGTGAAATAATTTTTTAAATATATGTTTGCTTTATATATTTATATTATTATTTTCTCAATACATCTTACATATTTAACAAATAACTTATGAGCCTCATGCTAAAATCTCAATTTTTTTTTTCAGTTATTTTATCTCTCTTCATCAATTTGATGTAAAATTTAAAAATGTAGTATTATATTTATGGCTAACAATGATTTTTATTATTATCATTTTTAATTTGTTAATGTAAATACTATTTGACTATTTTATTATTGGTTGTAGAGATCTCTCATTCTAAATTGCAGAGCACACCGTCATTCTGGGTTGTAGAAAGCCTCTGCATTCTCGATTGGTTATAGAAAGCCACACAACCAATATTTTAATTTATATATTAATAACATTAATATTTAATTAAATTAAAATATTGTATATAAAATTTACCTTATAATGAAATAATTAACAGTAATAATTAATTCACTGCATTTACATTAATAATCAAATAATTGTGAGAATGATCTAGAATAATGTAGAAATAGGAGTGGTTATGGTTTGTTGAATGAGAGTTTTATAATTAGAGTTTAGTTCCACTAGTTCAGGATTGTTGCCCCAAACTTAGGAAGATTAGGTGAGTGTCTATGCTATAAATATGTAATGTTGTCGTTGAGCTAATGACAAGTTTTGTGAGCTCTGTCTCACGTTGTGTGTGTTGCATTTGCTTTATTTAATTTGGTATCAGAGCGTGCTCTCGAAAATGGGTAGCATTCTTAGCAATAATTTCGTTTCCGCTACCTAGGTCAGTGTACACATTCTCCATTGACTCTCCGTGTAGGTATCCTCCTGGGCGCTTCTAAGACTGTTTTCCAGCAGCCCTCCTGACAGCCACATCGATATATTGAGGGAAAGGGGTGCGAGAATCCCATGTGCGTATGCACATATAGGGAAGATTCGCCACACAGGGGCTCTTGGGAAGTTCACAGGTGCAGTCAATAACAGCCGACTCCCCTGGTGGAATATCTGAGGCAGAGTAGGGGCATCCCCCTACATATAACTACGAAGCCACTTAGTTGTACACATGCTCCTTCGATTTCAACCTCCTAATGCCCACATAGACGTGAAGCGAGATTAGATAAGGGTAGAACAAAACCAGAGACCACCATGAGAACTTTTCCTTTGTAGATTTCGCAAAAAGAAGAGGTAGATTGAATATTGGATGGGAAATTATGGCCACCATAAAGCCCACCATGGATCCATGAAGCAGAGGAAACAACAACAATGGCTTCAATCGTCCTCTCAAGTATATGAATAGGCCGTTTGTTTGCTGTGCGTTCTGAGCAGCATATTCTCCATTGTAAATTTTTGCGTCTCCATTTTCAATTGCTTCGTTCAGGAGCTGTTTGAGATACGGTCGAGAATATTGTAATCTGGAAAATATTGTTGATTGCGAGTTCCATTACTCATCTAATTTGTCACTTGCACGAATCTCTTCTTGATCATTGCAGTGAATTAATTTCTTGCAATTGAATCTGGTCATTGTTGTTGAAAACAATGGCTAATCTTCTTGTCGATTCATATTTAAATGAGTCCACCAAACTTTCTGGAAAAAATTAGCTCAATTGGAAGTTTAAGCTGGTCACTGTTCTCGAGGCATACAACCTCTGGATGATTATCAAAGGTGACGAGCCCAAGCCTATTGCTACTGCCGCGATTCTAGATTGGGATAAGCAAGAAATGAAAGAGAAAGTGGTGTTCCCATGTCTGTAAAGGAAAACATCATTCCTCACATTTGGGACTATACATCTTCAAAGCACACGTGGGAAACTCTCAAAGGTTTGTATGAAACTACTAGTGCAAACCACATTTTATTTTTAAAAATGAAGCTACTATATATCAAAATGGAAGCCAATGAAAGCATCAGCAACTTTGTTTCTAGAATTAAAGACTTAAGTGATAAGCTTGGTTCCATTGGTGAAAAAGTGTCTAGTAGCGATTTAGTAACTGTTGCTTTGAAGGGTTTAGTCCAAGACTATAAAGTCTTTATTTCAGCACTCTCATCTAGACCAACACCTCTTACATTTGATGAATTGGCTGGAATTATTCTTCAAGAAGAAGAGAGAATGAAAATTTTTGAATTGGATTCAAATGATTCTGATTTAGCATTGATTGCAAGAGGTAAAAGATCATTCCGAGGGAGACCATGGGACAGGAACAGAGGCCATTTTCAAGCAAAGAAGAAAGGTAAGACACATCTTGATTCTTATGTTAAGAGAAATATTGAATGTGATTATTGTGGAAAACCTGGACATCTAGCTAAATATTGCTATAGAAGAAAGAATCATGAATCAAATCAGAGACATAGAAGGCATAATGGAAATTTCATGAACAAAGACACTTCAGTTACTGATGGATTTAAAAATCTTAAATTGTTTCTTTCTGATGCTGCATTATCTCCTGAAACTAATGATGAGACTGCTTGGTTCATAGATTCTGGTGCATCAGCTCATATGAATTGTAATAAAGAATGGTATGATAAATATTATGAGAAAACTGATGGCACACACATTTACCTAAGAGATAATAGGTCACATAAAGTCCAAGGCTATGGTGTAATAAGTGTGCACTTACCTAATGGGAAAAAAATGAGACGGCATTCATGATGTGATGTGATAAACTCATTATTGTAAAAGAATTTGATATCCTGCTCAACTATCACTCATAATAATTTCAAAGTGGAATTTGCAATTGGGGTGTATTGTGAAAGATGTTCAGATCGCTGCTGTAGTTATTTCCTCTACTGTGTACTGTGGTTGGTGGATTGTATAATTGGATGTGACGACCAGTTATTATGCTGCATCGACATCCACGCGAATGTCAATAGCGTAGTTATGGCATCATATGTATGGGCACCCAATTACAATGATTTATTGTTGTTGCAAAGAAAAAAAATGGTTGAAGGTCTTCCTGTTATGAAGTGTGAACATTTACCATGTGAAGCTTGTGCACTTGGTAAGCATAATAGAGAGGAGTTTCCCATTCATGCAGAGAAAAGACAATATTATATACTTGAATTAATTCACACTGATGTATGTGGACCTATGCAAACTAGGTCGCTTGGTGGTGCTTCCTACTTTCTTATTTTTGTTGATGATAGATCTAGATATACATGGGTCTATTTCATACGAAGAAAAATTGATGTCTTTGATTATTTTAAAGAATTCATAACTTTGATTGAAATAAAATAGGCAAATACATTAAAATTCTCAAATCAGATCAGGGTGGTGAATATAAATCAGGAGCGTTTAACAGGTATTGTAAATTACATGGGATCCAACAAGATTTCATACTTTCCTGGTAAAACATTGATCACTCAAAGTAAATACACAAAGGAAATTCTTAAAAAAATCAATATGAGTGATTGCAAATCTATTTCAACTCCCTTAGAACAGAATGCAAAGTTGTACAAAGAAAATGGAACTAAAGAGGCAAATGGAACTTTATATCGTCAGTTGGTGGGAAGTCTGAACTATCTCACCACTACCAGACCAGACATTGCATACTCAGTCAGTATCCTTAGTTAGTTTATGGCTAAGCCTTCAGGAAATCACTAGAACGCTGCAAAGAAAGTTCTCTGATACTTAAAAGGAACAATCAATTTAGGTATTATGTATACTGATGAATCTGATGTTGCACTGACAGGTTTTTTTGATTTAGATTGGGCAGGAAATCCCGATGACATATGATCTACTTTTGGCTATGCATTTTATATAAGATCAGGGTTTGTATCATAGAGTAGTAAGAAACAACAAATTGTTTCTTTATCATCAACAATATATGAGTACAAAGCTTTGACCAATGCTACCTGTGAAGCTGTTTGGTTGCGGAGAATTCTTGCAAACCTTGAAGAGGAGCAAAGTGGTTCAACATACATAAATTGTGATAATCAAAGTGCTATCAAATTAGCACACAATCCAATATATCATGCCAGATCAAAACACATTGAGCTGCAATACCACTTTGTACAAGAGAAGATTGAATCAAATGAAATTGATTTAGTATTTTGTAATACCAAGGATAATATGGCTGATATCTTTACCAAGCCTCTTGGTAAACTCAAGTTTGAAGTTTTTAGATGTAAATTAGGTGTTGTAGAAAATCCATTTCTCCATTAAGGGAGGATGTGAGAATAATGTAGAATAATGTATAAATAGGAGTGGTTATGGTTTGTTGAAAGAGAGTTTTATAATTAGAGTTTAGTTCCACCAGTTCAGGATTGTTGCCCCAAACTTAGGAAGATTAGGTGTGTGCCTATGCTATAAATATGTAATTTTTTCATTGAGCTAATGACAAGTTTTGTGAGCTTTGTCTCACGTTGCGTGTGTTTCATTTGCTTTATTTAATTATAATTGACATTTACATTTACCCAATTTTAACCTTGCATATATACATTTACAAATACACTTCAGCTCCCACTTTCTTACTAAACATGGCTCGAAAAGGTTATGCGATGTGGAATGTCCCCATTATAACCTTATTGGGAAGGCGACTAGTCAAAACCACAAAGGCTCCATCTGTATATTAAGCTCAACTGGTAGTATGAACAACAAAAAAGTGTGGCTACTTGTTCTCTAAATCTCTTTAAAGGAGGGAAATTTCTATTTAAACTTTCACTATAGGTGTAAAATTTTCCAAATACAGCTGGAATGAAACAGAAATTAATGAGGTCTCTGCCTGCAATGGTACATTGTGTTAAACAAATAAAACACAAATGGATATGAATTAGTAAAAAGTAGACCATATGTCCATTTATTGATGTATCAAACCTTAATTATCATAAAATAAAGTTAATAACTCGTCACAGAAAAATGCATATTATTTATTGTGACATTCAGCTTATATATATATATATATAAAAGTAAGCGATTTGAACACATGCTCTTTCCTTCTCTTCGCTAGGAACACATGCTCTTTTCTTCTCTTCACTAGGATGACGGGATGTAAATTTTGAGATAACCATGTATTTATGTTGCATGGGCATTTGATAAGAAATTCTAATATTAAATGTATAGCTATTACATTAATACTAAATATGACTGCGATCAAAATTTGGAAGACTCACGAATTGTTGCTAGAGCAGTTAGCAAGTACGTACATATAAGGGATCTGCATACTTATAAGGGATTTTGCTGCTTCCATGCACGCCTAACTTTTCATTCGTTCATAAAAGTTATATTTCTTCGTTCATTTGCATATATTCCATTCTATCACGATATCTGTCGAATTTAGAGGGGACAAATATATTTAAAAAACTGATTGCAAAATACATGACTAGGTTTTCTTATAAAGGAAAATAGAGTGTATTCAACTATAACAACAGTATTCTTATAGAGTGTATTCCTCTACTTAATTACAAGTGATTCATATTGAAGACAATGAGTTTCACATACTCTAGAACATTGAAAACAATGAGTTTAACATGGTCTAGAGCATTCAAGATTCTAGTTTTACATAATTTCTCATGAGTTCTATACACTCCAAAACATTCTATTTCTCCATTAACTCTAAGTCTCTTCTTTAATGGAGAAATAAATTATTTATCACAGCTAACTTGTTTCTACATAACAAAAATTTATATGTTCCTAAAGGCTTAGTAAATATTTCTTCAATATGATCATTTGTATTACAATTGATCAAATTAATTTCCTTTGGCTATCTTTTATCATACAAAATGATATTGTGTCTCAATGTGTTTTGATCTTGTTTGACAGATGGTTTTTTCCAATTCGATAGAGCTTTGATTGTCACAACTGATAACTTTTGGTGCTTCATGTTTTTCTCTCATGTCTTCAAGAAATATTCTTAGTCAAATTGCTTCAGAGGTTGCACTGGATATAGCCTTATACTTTGCTTCAGTGGAAGACAAACAAATAGTCAACTATTTCTTGTTGCTCCATTACATATTACCAAATCCAATACAGAATTCATAACCATAGGTGGACTTCAAGCCATCTCGATCTCCTTCCCAATCATGATTTGAATAACTTATCAACTCAACATTTAAATCATTAGTATATTCAATATGAAATTTTTTAGTCTCCTTCAAATATTGAAGGACTCTCTTTGCTGCTTTCTAGTGAGTTTCATGTGGCTTTTCCATGAATTGACTAAGAATGTTGACTAAATATGTGATATCCATTCTCGTTGTAGTTAATAAATTCAAATTTCCTACCAATTGTCTATTTAATGTGCCATCCACTTCTTTAGTTTTATCATCACTACGAACTTTAACTTTTTTTTCGAGTGGTGTAATATTGCTTTCCATCCATTCTTATTGAATCTATTTATTAATTCATGTGTGTATTTTCTTTGTGTGAAAAATGTTCTACCATTCAAACTTCAAGGCCTAAACAATAATGTAGCTCTCCAAGATACTACATTTCAGATTTATATGAAAAACTACTTTTTATCTTTTCAATTACCTTGGCAGAACTTTCTATTATGAAAAGATCATTAACATATATATAAATCCAAATAATATGTACCCTTTCATCCCCCTTGATATATAGATTTGGATCTCCTTTACTTTGAATAAAAGTTTTTGAGAGAATAATTTATCAATATTCTCATACCAAGAGCTCAGTACCTATTTGAGTCCATATAATTCTTTATATAATCTATACACAAGATGTTCTTCTCCCAATGATCTACTATGCATAGGTCCACACAAATCTGTATGCACAAGTTCAAGAATATCCATTTTTATTTTATTTTTATGGCTAGGGAAATATTCCCTAAGAATCTTCGCTAAATCACACCCATCACATTGCCGAATATGTATTATTTAACAATGAAATTCCCTCTACCATTATTTGTTTCTATAAAAGCAACAAGCCATGATAATTAATGTGGTCATATCTTGGATGGCAAAGAGCTTTTGTTGTCATGGTAGTGGATGCCAATGCATGATGATTTTTGTTTGTCACATCAAGCTTTTATAAGGCTCTCGTTCACACTCCTCTTGCTATTATGTTGTATTTATCATGTATATCCTTGACTACACAATGTAACTTAAGAAGTTAAACTTTGATATTTTGATATGCAATGGTGGAAATAGAGATTATATTCTTCTTGACTCCAAGAATATACATCACATTTGTATTTGTCTTACATGGCCATTTTTTAAGGTTACACATACATCACCATAACCTTTGATTGCATGAGATCAATTATCTCCTAGATAGAGGTTAGTGCCATTATTATTTTCATGATAGCTAGAAACCATTCCTTTTTGCATGTTATATGAAATGAAGGACCAAATTCAATAAACCATACATTATCATCATTAGTTTCTATTGATAAGGTAGCTTTTGAAATGAATAATTTGTTATTATTGAGATTATCACTAATTAAGGCTTCTTGATCAAAAGATTTTCCTAAATTCCTTCTATGCTTTGACTCACATAATTGATTTTTATCGCAATCTTTAGCAAAATGTACAAGCTTGCCACAATAGAATCATACACCCTTCCTTTTCATATAGGTATTTGTCCTTGGTGGTGGTGTGCCTTGATGTAGTTTTGGATACAATTTGTCTCCTTTGTTCTTGTCCCATGAATTTCTTCTGTATGGTGGTTTTTATTTTGTCCCCAACACAAAATATGAACTTTGAATTCTACCATTGATATTCTTCCTTCTCTCTTCTTCTTAAAAGAGAATACCTGCCAATTCATCTAAGGTAGGAGAATTTTCACTAGTTGAAATTCCAATGATAAAAATATAATAATCATCTAACATCACATTCAATTTAATTGTCACTAGATCACTTCTTGAAATATTTTCACCAATAGCACCAAGCTTATTAGAAATTACACAAGAATGTATTGAGGGTATAAAAGAATAAATGATAATATGCATGTTGTAAATCTATAAAAATTACTTATTCAAATCTAATATCCTGTGTAAAGAATAATTAGGCTTAAAGGTTTAGAAGCCGAGATATGTGGTGAACAGAGAAGCGTTCAGTCTCCTCTAGCCACTTATTGCTTAAAGTACACATTGAATGAAATTTAGCAAACAAAAAGAAAGAATCTATGAATTCTTGAACACATGTTAATTCTAAAAATAGAAGGCTCATTAAGACAAAATATGGTTACCAAACCAATAATATAATAAATTTTCTTGAACTTTTCCATTCTGGAAGACTATATATATTTAAATGCAAAACCAGAATGCAAACTCTCCTTACAAACAACTGAGTTGAGAACTTTAGCTAGATATTAATTAAAAAAACAAAATATATATATATATATATATATATAAGTAACCATGTACAACACAAGTGAGGGCTTGCGAATGGTGGAACGAGATTGCAGGACAAAACCTTTGAAAATATATATAGAGTAAAAACAAAAAAAAATACAGTTATCCTCATAAGTTTAGTTGAAACTTCTACGAAGTCCACAAATGGTATTAATCATAAAACCCGAGTAATAACTACACCAAAACCCCTTCAAGTTAAGGCTCTGGACCCAAACCTCTCCAGGGAAGCCTTAAAACTAAACTCATGGAAGGATCTAGAGTCAGTTTCTGGTACCTGTCATAGACAGAGTGTTTAACTGTATGTAACCCTTAAGAATTATGTGAAAGAAATATATTTGTAGATAAGGGGTCCAGATTACTTGTGGTGGCCACCCGAGGAGAAGCACTGAAGACTTTGTGGTGTCCTCCTATTCCTCTAGGAACCCTACAACCATCGCTAGCATGCAAAAAATATGAAACAGAGGAGTCGTGAGTATTTCATTATGAATATCAAGGGTAAAATAAGAAGAAACAGACTTAGCGAAAACATGTTAATACCTAAGTGCGAGCTCTCGTCTTGCTCATAAGATGGAACTTTGGAATTCCTGTGAGAAATGAAACTGAAACAACTATCCAATGAGAAACCTTCAGGCACTGTGGATTTACCATCTTGAACATGTTTAACGAGCAAAAAATGGATTAATAATGAATCTCTCGCGGATAAAACAACCGATATTCTCTCTAAAAACCTAAGCGAATATGAATAGAAAATGCCATCTAGAGTATTACCTGCGAAGTTCGGAGAGAACTCGATGAGGATGGTGGAGAAGCTATGAAACAATACTTGAAAACTAAACCTTATTTGCATGGCTATTAGACACAGAGCCGCATTGAAAACAAAAGCAGGAGAAAAACAACATTTACCTCATGCATAGTTGCATAACCACAACCAACTCATGCACTATGTGGAGGAAGATCTTTACCCTTGCTGCTAGAGCTAGAAACCAGAAGAAAACGGAAAATTGCAGAGCATGACCATAGGAGCGCAGAGACAAATGAGCCATCAATGCCGCACTTGGGTCATATAGTTACCCTAAACCGTCGTGCAAAAAATTCCACCGTCGGATCTAGGTTTTAGCATATCGACGAATAGCACAAATACCCATAAGAAAATCATAACCAACAGTTGCCAAGCAACACCATAAATGAGAATTTTCTTATCAGATGAAATTTGAACAAGTAAGTAGATTGACCAGACCTTAATCTAAGTAAAAATTACGAATAAGTAAACCAATCTTAACCCAAATCTCGGCTCAGTACGTTTCTCATGTGGATGATTAACAATGCATGGTACATTAGTGGAATAAAATTAACCTCTGAGAACCCAAATGATAATAATTATACTAATGCAATGATAGGGTTAGAATAAAGGTGCAAACATACTCATATGACTTTCTTGCATTACGAAACTATATATATATATATATATATATATATATATAATATATATATATATATATATATATATATATATATATATATATATATATATATATATATATATATATATATATATATATATATATATATATATATATATATATATATATATATATATACAAAGCACAAATACTTGGGGTCCTTTGAATATTTTTTTTATGGTGAATAATATGATGGAGGTGACACACAAGGTCTTGGATAGATGGTGATCATGTGCCCTATTAAGGAAATTCTTGATGTGTAGTCATCGGCTCAATTCCCCACCAAAATCGGGGTGATATATTGGACATATATATGTGTGTGTGTGTGTGTGTGTGTTTTAGAAAACAAACATATAAACAGAATAATAATATCGACAAAAAAAAAAAAAATAAGGCATCGACAATATTGAAGAAAAAAAATAGTATAAGTTTTGTTTAGCTACTATATAATTTGTATCCTATAGTAACAAAATAAAATTACTTGATTACTAATAAAAAATCATGTATCTATACAAATTACCAACACCTCATTCCTAGTGTTGTTTGCAAAAATTACATAAAATAATATCATTGTTAAAATGTTTTTGTGAAATAAATTTTATCCAAGTGAAAAATTATACATATTTCTTATATATAAATTATTGAAGTGGATATCATAGTTGAAATGGTTTTATACGATGTAAAATTTACACAAGTAATATTTAATAAGTAAGTATTTCAAATATATATATGTGTGTGTGTATTACATACTTCCTTTGAGTTAAATTTTAAGAAAGAGAATATATATATATATATATATATATATATATATATATATATATATATATATATATATATATATATATATATATATATATATATATATATATATATATATATACATATATATATATCCTCTGTAATATCCGATGTTCTCTCTTACAACAGATCCGCTGTAATATCCTCTGTTCTCTCTTACAGTCTCCCTATTTGTATCTCGCTGTGAGAATACACATACAATCCACAACCACAATAAAATTCCCTCATACAAGAGAGGGGTTGCCTTCTAGGGGAAAAAACCCTAAACTAAACATAACTTCTACCATCAGATCATTCGCCTAATGAACGACCCAGATTGACTAGAAATTACTATACCTTTAAAATGCAATTTTACATCTATTTTTAACTTCAGGGGCATTGCCCCCGAAACCCCCCGCTAGGGGGGGGCTCCATAAAGTCGCAACCACCCCCGCCTGGACCCCCCAGCCAGTGTTTAATTACGGGTGGCGTTGCCACTCCATTAAGGTACAAGGCTCCAATGCTGTGATAAAAAATAAACAAGATAATCATGTTGCATACCCAACAGTTAACAGTTCACATCATTGACTGGTAATCAAGTGGTTTCTACCATGTTCGAATTCGACACAATAAATCGCATGCATAGAATTGTATTAGTTTGAGAAGTGGAAATCAAGGCCCTGGATCTAGTTTCCACCATCCAATATGCGAGGAGTTCTATTATTCATAATTTAGTAGACTACTCATAACAGATGGTTGCATCCATGCTGTGTCTATTGCTTCATGTAATTCTAAAATCATTTCTGTATCAGAACATGTAGTTAGTTTTAATCTGAGCATGGGAATGCCTATCTCAGCGATGATATATATATATATATATATATATATATATATATATATATATATATATATATATAATTCCACCGAATGTTTTTCCAGGTTTCAACCTATAAAAGTCGTAATAAATTCTATCTCTAATGATAAAGTACTTCACTCTTCAGAATTCTTCAAAAAAAAAATCTCCAGACTTGGCACTTTAGGGGGCAATCTATTACACTGAAATTTGTCACCATGAAATTGAGCTGTATATATGGGTTCATCATTACCTATTTATTACTTCCTTAGAAGTCTAAAAACATAAATTTCCCAAATCAAGTTGTGGAACTAGAGAAAAGCTCTTAAAAATCCTAAAAACCCTAACTCCGCACTTTTCCTAGTCATTCCCTGTGGTACCGCAGCTAATTTCTATAAAAAATATAGCACATCCTGCACGTAAAGCTCATTAAATTTGCGGACCCCCGTAAAAGGTAAAATAACGAGAAAAGTAAGTTTTAGAAGCCCAACTGGTTGAATATTCTCCCAGTTGGGGCCTTCTAGAAGTGCTATCTACTCAAGCTTCACCCCTTCCATTCATGAACCTTTATCACTTCATAAATTGAGTAATCCATTGGTTTTTGGAGCTAAAATCCCATGATGAGAGGGCTTTATCCCTTCCTTTTTGGAGTTGAAACTACCTCTCTTCTGCTATAAATTAAGACCAAGTTTCAGTCTCAAGGGTACGTATATTGTAGCTTGTTGAAGAGAATTTTTGAAGAAATTATACTCTCCACATTTGGCATCATTGGCATGAGAGAGATTACATACTCATAGCCATAGTTTTATGCTGATTTATAGAGGTTGAGTCTTGTCAAACTGAGGAAAATGATTGTTTGGGACCCCGGAAGAACCTGTACAAACATCAAGGCATCAAGGTTGTAAGGTTTCTTCTTTTTATTCAAAGTTAATACAAATGGATTCTATTTTCTCATTGAGTTGTTCATCTATATTTTGAATAATTTAATTCTTGGATTCATTGATCACTAAGATAGATTATTGCTTTTGAATTATCATATCTTGCAGATGCTTTTGATCTTGTTTGCTTGTCTTTGATTGCAGATCTTACATACTGGGTCGATACCTTTTGGAATGACTGGATTGAAGATCGAGTAAGCATTGGAATTCAGGTAGGAGCATCTCTCCATAGTTAATTGGTAATTCTTAAGCAAAATAGCCTAGAGAAAATGGTCTACATTTGTCTGTTTATTTATAGATATCCTTAGGATACTAGGGAGATCGCTCTTGTCCGCAAGAGGGATTTGTCCGCCTATCTTAGTGATCAAGGAATCGAAGAATTAAATTATTCAAAAGATATATGAACAACTCAATGAGAAAATAGAATCAATTTCTATTAACTTTGAATAAAAAAGAAGAAACCTTACAACCTTGACGCCTTGATGTTTGTATAGGTTCTTCCAGGGTCCCGAACAACCATTTTCCTCAGTTTGACAAGACTCCAACTCTCTAAATCAACATAATACTATGGCTATGAGTATGTAATCTCTCTCATGCCAATGATGCCAAATGTGGAGAGTGTAATTTCTTCAGCAATTCTCTTCTACAAGCTATAGTCTACATACCCTTGAGACTGAAACTTGGTCTCAATTTATAGCAGAAGAGAGGCAGTTTCAGCTCCAAAAAGGAAGGGATAAATCCCTCTCATCATGGGATTTCAGCTCCAAAAACCAAGAGATTACTCCATTTATGAAGGGATAAAGGTTCATGAATGGAAGGGGTGAAGCTCGACCAGATAACGCTTCTAGAAGGCCCCAAATGGGAGAATGTTCGACCAGCTGGGCTTCTAGAACTTACTTTTCGATTTATTTTACCTTTTACGGGTGTCTGCAGTTTTAATGAGCTTTACGTGCAGGATGATGTGCTGCAGTTTTTATAGCAGTTAGCTATGGTACTGCAGGGAATGACTAAGGAAAGTGCGGAGTTAGGATTTTTAGGGTTTTTTAAGAGCTTTTCTCTAGTTCCAAGACTTGATTTGGGAACTTTATGTTTTTAGACTTTTAAGGAAGAAATAAATAGGTAATGATGAACCCATATATAAAACTAAATTTCATGGTGACAAATTTCAGTGTAACACAATCCAAGGCAAAGGGGGAAACATGTAGGAATTGGCAAACGGAAAAAAAACAATTCAAATTTTAAGAGTAGCAAATCTAGTAATTTTAAAAATTATGCAAGAAATTTAGCAAGTAGGAAATACGGAAGAAATCAACAGAAGTCAAAATGGCCTAGAGAGGAGTGACCCACAGAAGCTTTCAACTGACCAAAGCATGGGAAAACCCAAAAGCCACCTCTGCAATATTGGGGATGCAGTGAGGAACATTATTATAAGAATTTTCCTCATCGCGGGAGAAGTGAAACAATAACCAACCTGTAATAAGCTTCTATGGTGGGGGATGTTTCTCAAAATATACCAAGAATTAACGCAACCCTTGAAGACCAGAAATAATATTATCAGCCAACCATGATTGAACTTGAAGGTAAGATATTTTCCCAAACTGTTTCTATTTAGGTTGATCCTGGTGCCATTTCAAGCTATGTAAACCCTGAGATAGTTGAAAATTGTAGCTTGCAGAGCTAGAAATTTGAGAGTCCCTAGATGGTACAATTAGTCACTGGGGCGAAGAGAAGAGTTAACGTTAAAGTCTTGAATTGTCCCTTAGAAGTTGGAAATAAAAAATTATAAGTGGAATTAAATATTTTACCCTTGGGTTCCTATGATATACTACAGGGAATGGACTGGCTAGAGGGACACTGGTCTCTAGTAGACTATAAAGAAAATATTATTTATTTCAAGGCTGAAGATGGGACATGCCAGGAGTTGCAAGGAATCAAGAAACCACTGCAATTGCATCCTATCACAACATCCCTTCTGGGTAAATTCATTAGAAAGGGATGCCAGATTTATGCTATCCAAGTGGGATTCGCAAATTATAAGGATAAGACCCCCATGCTGGAAAATATACCCATGGTACAAGAATTTATGGATGTGTTTCCAAAAATTATACTAGGACTACCTCCAAAGAGAGATATCAATTTCACTATTGAATTAATGTCCGAGACAACACCAGTGTCACGATCACCATATCTAATGATTGTACCCGAGCTGATAGAATTAAAAATGCAATCACAAGAATTGCTGGATACGGGATATATCCAACCTAGTGTGTCCCCTTAGGGAGAACCAATGTTGTTCGCGAGAAAAAAATGATGAAAAATGTGAATATGCATGGAATAGAGACATCATAATAAATTGACAGTTATGAATAAGTGGATGTTGCCAGGAATAGATGATATTTTCAGTGAGGTGAAGGGGGCGACTGTATTTTTAAAAATAGTTTTAAGATCTGGTTACCACCACATTAATATATAAGATGAAGAAATCTACAAAGCACATTTACGAACTCGATACGAGCACTATGAGTTCGTGGGTTTTCCATTTGTATTAACTAATGCAACAACAACGTTCATGAGTCTGATGCATGGCATATTTCATCCGTTTTTGGACAAGTTTGTTCTGATATTTATTAATGATATATTAATTTACTAAAATAACATGGAAGAACATAAGGAACACTTAAGGCAAGTATTGAAAATGTTTAGGGAGCATCAAATGTATGCCAAATTCAGCAAGTGTGAATTTTACATAGATCAAATCTAATATTTTGGCCATGTCATTTCCACTGAAGGCATAGTAGTGGATCCTGAAAAAATAAAGACTATAATGGAATGAAGGGTTACCAAAAATAGAGCAAACATACGTTCTTTTATGGGATTGGCCAGATATTACAGGCGTTTCATCGAGGGATTCTTAAAAAAATAAAATCCTATTACCTCTCTACAACGAAAGGGACGGATGTTTAAATGGACCAATGAATGCCAGACTAGTTTTGAGCAGTTAAAGCGGTTACTAACTACTCCCCCTATATTGAGGGTAGCTAAAACAAACAAGGAATTTGAATTATGCACCGATGCATGCAAGGAAGGAGTAAGAGAAATATTGTATCAAGACAGAAGGGTCATTGCATATGAGTCAAGGAAGCTAAAATATGATGAAAAACATTACTCCGCTTATGATATAGAATTGAAAGCAATAGTGCAAGCGCTCAAGGTGTTGATAAATTACTTGTTGGAAAAAAGGTTTGCATTAAAGATAGATCACATGACCATGAGTAACTACATTAAACAAGCTGATTTGAACGCTAACCAAGCAGGGTGGAATGCATTCCTAAGATAATTTGATTTCGAGATTAAGCATGTTAAAGGTAAGGAAAATCGTGTTTCCGGTGCCTTAAGGAAATTACAATATGTATATGAACTATAATTTAATCAAGTGGAATTTAAGTTCCAGGAGTAGGTAAGAGAAGAAACAGAGAGGGATCCTTAATATTAATTTTTATGGCAGCAATAAAATGAAGAAGAAAATCACAAAAAGAAATCATATTATAAGATTAACGGTGAGAATATTTTTACTTTTAGAGGAAATATTTAAATCCCAAATCAGATGAGTTTAAAAGAATTGATCTTGGATGAATATCGTTGAAGTACTTATTCTAGATACCCTGGTTACTAGATAATGCTAACAAAAATTAGGAAAGCTTACTTTTGGCCTGGTATGCGGAAACATATTGCTCAATACTTGACTAAATGTATGGAATGCCAACAGGTCAAGGTGGAGAATCAACATCCAGTGGGATTGTTGCAACCTATACCTGTACCAGCATGGAAATGGGAGGTCATATTGTTGATTTTTATTACTGGTTTACCAAGATCGAAGAAACATAATGACTCTATAATGGTGGTCATAGATAGGGTGAGCAAAGAAACTCATTTTATTCCAGTACAGTCCAATTACAAAATTGTGAAGATTGCAGACATTTTCATGAGGGAAGTGTTTAGGTTGCATGGTATTCTGAAAAAAATCATCTCAAATCAAGATCTAAAGTTTACTTGGGCCTTTTGGAAATCATTTTTCACTGGTTTGGGCACAAAAATAAAATTTAGCACAACATATAATCCAAATATGGATGGAAAAACTGATAAGGTGAATCAAATATTTGAGGATATGATGCACATGTACATAATGCAACAACCCATGAGGCGAGAAGAATATTTACATCTAGTAGAATTCACATACAACAATGGATATCGGGAATCTCTTAATTTGAGCCCCTTTAAGGCCTTATATGGGAGACAGTGCTAAACGACCTTTAACAGGAGCAGTCCTGAAACCAAAGTAATGCTTTGTCTGGAAATGTTGTCTAAAATGTAACAATAAGTAAGGAAGATTTGACAGAATATAAAAATTGATGAAGATCGTCAGAAGGTTTATGCAGACGCAAAGATAATATATCGGGAGTTTGAAGTGGGTGATAATGTGTATGTGAGAATTAGGCCCAAGAAAATCACCTTAAGGTGGACTTCCTATGCCAAGTTGGCTCCTAGGTTGAGCGGACCTTTATAGATCTTGGAAAGAGTAGGACCAATTGCCTATCGATTGGCATTACAAAGTCACATACGGGTGCACAATGCATTTCATGTATCAATATTGAAACGATATGTGCATGATCTGAAGCATGTAATACATTGGCAAAATATCCAGGTAGGAATAAAATTGAGTACTATACCCTAAAAGGAGGAAACTATTATACTAAATAACTTAAGGCTTAGTTGGTTACAGGTCGAACCAGATGGAAAATTTCTGGTAGAACATCAACGTATTCCCGAGTAGAGATAAATAACGCTCCGGAGGTGAGCCATAATCCAAGTTAAAGTGCAATGGAAGCACTTTAGCCCAGAGGAGGCTACATGGGAAGACGAAGGATTTGTACGTGAGGCATACCCAAAACTACTTACTGATATGGAATAGAACACAGAGGATGGTTTTTACTTCCAATGGGGGAAGTTGTAACACCTGGATTTAATCCTTAATTTTTAAAAAAAATTAGGATTATGCATTTAATTTTTAAATGGGATTAACCAGTAAAGTTATTCTAGTGATGAAGATGAATTTTTTTTTTTTAAATAAAGTATTATCTATGGAATGGTTTCCATAAAGTTGATGGTAAAGTATTCCAATATTGCTGAGTAGTTGGGAAAAAGCAATTAAAGACGTTTACCTTTTCCTTTGAGGATAAATATGAAATCTGAGTGAGGAAAATGGGTTTTCTTAAGTTAGAGGAGAGCCAGGTGGCTTCAGGGTGAGAGTAATCAAGAGCTAGTTGGAGCCAGTGGAACTCTGCAACATGAATATAGAGGAGAATAATAGACAGAGGGTCTTGAGGTCTACTCCAGAAATACTACTATCTAAGTCCTACTTTGATGCGGAGCACGGGGGTAGTTGTAGACTTAATTGCCTCTATCATGGTTGGGAGGGTATCATCAGCTTACTAAATTGAGATAAGTAACTTAACTTGGTGTTAATAAAGACAACAATGTCTTCATGTGATTACTAGTTTTATAAATGATCTCTCTGTGTAACTGTGAAAATTGATAGCAGTAGATCCTAACTATGCATTATCTTCATTAGATAGAATAAATGATTGTATACAACATTGAAAGGAAATTATTTATATCTGTCCCGACAAGATAGTTTATTTTCTACACAACATATTGAATGTATTGTTAGAGGAAATGATATTTGTGTAAGTGTAGATTAAGTTTAAGGTAGTAATCAGAATAAAATGGTAGAACTAGGACAAATTATGGAGGGGACTATTAGTATGTTCGAGGTTGGGACCCCATAATGTACAATTTTTTCCCTCTTCTACAAAAGTAACTATACTCAGACTACGAATTTACAAAAGTAACTGAGATATAAATATGGCTTGGACATAAACCCCTAAACTGTAACAAAGAAATATTATCTATCAAGCAAAAAGATAGATTGAGCAAAAGAAAAATATTTAATAAACGAAATTAACTAATAATTTGGTACTGTAAACAACAGGCCCGTTTTAAGGGTATATGAAATATATGAAAGAGATACCCCAGCAAACAAAAGATAATTATAGATTATTCTGTTATCAAGAAAGAAACTCATAAGTAGTCCATTAAATTGATGGAGAAATAATAAGAGCAACATGCATGTATACAAATATATATAAACCATATATAAACAGATAAATGAAGGAAAACAGAATTAACGTTTACTGCCATATGATCAGGAATAATTCAACTAATTCAACACTATGGAATGTCGACGAATGATTCTCTGAATGAAAGGGTGAATAAACATATTTTACAGCAAAATTTAATGTAAAAATTAAGAGCTCCATGCTCGAATCCTCATATATTTCTATTAATAAAATTAAAATATTAACAGAGCTGAGGAAACCTCTCAAAATACGAAATCTGTAAATATTTCAAGTGCACAAGACAGTAGATTAACTGTGTGGTAGGAATAATCCTAATTTATAAAGACAATTATATATCAAGCCATATCGAGGATCAAAAATAGCTAAGTGCTAAATAAAACTGTAACAGAGCCCTAGGGGTTTTGAAAAATATTTACACAGTAAGCCATAAATTTATTTCCCCGTATGAGTTTAGGGTTTTAACCCAAAAGACAAAGGGGAAGCTTCAAAATAATACCTTCCTAGGAGACAAGTGGTACCTAGAAAGGGAAGCAAGGAAATATCTCAACTGAGAGGCAGATTACACATGGAGAAAAGTACCACATTTCCATAAGGCACGAGAATTAAATTTACCTGAAAAGAGAGAAAACTGGGTTAGGGTTTGGAGAGTAATACTGAACAATAAATGGTAACAAACAGGGTTAATAATTTTACAATGAAATCGACAAGACGAACATGAGAACTTACCTTAGGTTGGAGGTGAGGTTTGATGCCGAGAACATTGAAACAAAGAAAAATGGAAATTTATCAATATATGAATTAAAGTTCCAAATTACACCAATACTATACATACCTTTACTATGCAGAAGAGCTTACTGTTTCTGCTTGCCTGTATAGACCACGCCGAAGGAAGACTTATGGATTCCTCTACAGAAGTTTGTTAAAACCTCACGTCGATCTTGCGGACCCTAAATATTGAAAAACCACTAAGCATTATGCCCTGTGTAAGAACGAATACTCATTAAAAACCTTCAGGTCATCACCTAGTTACATTTTAAAACCATGACTATGAGCTAAAATCTTTAAAACAAGAATCGTGCAAATAAATCTCCTTCTAGAAAGATGGGGGTTGAGGGAAAAACACATCTTTTTAACTGAAATATCTTTGAACATCGAATGGAGGTGGCAGGGTGAACCATGTCATTTTTTCGACACCAAATGAAGAATAGAGGCGAGGCATGAGCTATATACTTGCAAAGCTTAAAGCGCTCTCGCACAAATGAAAAATGAAAATGGTAGATGGTTATGGTTTAAGGGGTAGGTCAATACCCTAACCCAGCCTCTTCTTTCAAACAGCCATCAATTGAGAGAGAAATGATCCAACGGTGTTAAACATGGCATATGTCAGCCTCGGGAATTGTCCAGGACCATGGAAAATCCGAGCAGAGATAAGGTGGGGGTATTTTTTATTGTTGAGATATTTAATAATGAGCCATGAATTCGTATATTATGAGAATTAATTATTCCAGATTTCAATCAAAGAAAAATCACCGTTGAAAAATACCATGTGGAGGTAGACTGTGCTAATCCATTAAGTCAAGATACGTTTATGGTACCAAGGTGTCTCACGATTTATTTCACGGGAAAACATTTTAACTATGATTCTATAAATAGTAATAAAATGAAAATAGTATCAATTAGATGAAAAGCAAAGGTTAAGGGTTTAACCCAATGTTTTAACATGTTTTATAAGTATTTACTATCATCAAGATTAATGTCGTGTTAAATAAAATTACCATGTAGTATTAAAGATAATAAGATAGTAAAGTACCTTGGATGCGGGTGGTACCTAGCCTTGCAAGAATACACAAGGAAACCATGTGGATCACCACAGAGCACGCCCATGTGCCCCAGCCTTGGGATGCACAGTGCCTTCAATTCTCGCATGGGCTGAGCTTTAAATCCCAATGCGCCACCTTATTTTCGATGTACCCAATGCGTTTGGTATTAACTCCTCCTGCCACCATGTTGTTCACTTCTCCTGCTCCTTCTCTGGCTCTTCAGCCCGCTCTGATTTCTCTCCCCCTGTTCTTCTTGCTTCAACCCTCCCCTGCTCAGGCGAGAAGCTTTTGGGCTCACGCCTCTGCAGTGACTCCTCCGCAATATCGCGCCCTATCCAAGCCTGTCGTGATGCCGCGATGACACCGGCAACAGTGCAGACAAGCTAGGGGCAAGGGCCTCCCTTCGCGTCCCCCTCTGCCCCATGCCATCCCCAAGACTTAAATCTTCAGGTCTCTTGGGACATGGCAGACTTGTCGCCCTCTGCCTTCACGCCTGCAAGGCCATCTAACTCCTCTGTTCCTCCCGCGCAACTCCCTGACCCCTCCGCTCCTCCCTCCTCCTCCCGCAGTAAGAAGAGAGCCCGCAAGTCCACCATCCCTGCGGAGCCTACCTTCATCCCCCGTAAACTCAAAGCCCTCCCTATGTAGCCAGCCTCCAACTCCAATTTTGATGACAGTGACTCCGAAGCAGCCGAAGAGAAGCATCTACCAGGTCTGCGTCTCTCGGGCTCCTCCAAGAGGAAAGAAGACCTCAATTCGACTAACGCCATGGATATTACAGCATCTATGCAGGATAACGCCACTCGAGACACTTTGGTGGAGCGCCTCTGGCTTCCTAAATCCCCACGTGAGCAACATCCTTGACTCTGACCCTGGGCTTGATTCAATGGACTACAGCTACATCTGCCGCATCCTCTAAGAGGAGCCTCCCTCCAGCGACAAGCATGAAGGTTATCCATAGCACTCTCTCTTTGGGTTTCTTAGTTTGCTAGTTCTAGTTGTCTCCTATGCTAGCTCTTTTGGTCTCTTTTTGCACTGTTTTAAAGGCTAGTTTCCTGCTATGGGCATCTCTTCTATCTGGATAATTAAGGTTGGTTTCTCCTCTACATGAAGTCTACTTTTGGAAAGCAGTATTTTGTCTACTCCCTCCATCATGGATCTTTCCATTTTCAAGGCTGAGCAATTTAACCTCTGGTTGATGAATTAATAGAATTAGTATTACTTAGAAAAAAAAAAAAAATAGTAAAGTCGAAAATTAAAAAGTTTTTTTTTGTTTTTTACTATTATGTAGATGTCTATGGATGTCACATTACCCTACATCTCATCTAGACAAAATTAGATTAGGTTTTTTCTATAATTTCCAAAATCATATAAGGTTATTTCTCAAAACATGAAATTGATTAAACATTGGTAAACTCTTATTAAGTGTAAAAAGTTGCAAGAAATTTAATTAATTACAAAATTAAAATATTTCCTGAAAATTTACTTTGGTGTGGGTGTGAGGTAAATTTTATGAAAGTAAAAAATGCTAATATTTTATATATATAAAATAAATTGTTATTATAGTTAAAAAAAATGTGAATTAAATTTTCTAAAATTACTTATGTTATATACGCTAAGAGAGATATATCTTAACTTCGGATATATCAACAACTCAAAAGATTTGATCAATAAATCAATATAAATATATGTCGATATTAAATTTCAGATAATTTATCATTTAAAAAGAAAATATTGAATAAAATTAATATTTAAAAAAAAAATATTTATATTATTAAAATAAGCTTTATTTTCATTAATATCTACATACCCTTTTTTTTATAAAAATAGATTAATTACTAAAAATATCCACAATTCTTAACATTATTTCATATTTATCTTTCTAATCCAACAAAAATTATATTTATAATTATATTCTTAATATGATTACATATTTCTCTTTCTAATCAAATAAAAAGTATATTTATAATTAATATATTTTCACAGTGTAAAATAACATTAATAAATTTCATATTATAAAAAATACGACAAATAAAAAGATATGAAAAAGCGAAGAGGTTATTTTTCATTGTTCAAATCTAGCAACTCTTTTAAGGTCACTCAAACATCGAGGGCTCTCATTTGAATTTTTCCAAATAGTTTTTGGTAGAAAAAAATTTATAATTGTGTAAAATATTAATTAATTATTTAAATATTTTTATTATGTAAAAAGTTATTAAGATTTTATTGATTGAGTTTATTGTGGATGATTAAGAGAAATGATTTCTTAGTTGAAAATAATTAATATTATTTTATATTAATGGAGAAATGGTTACACAAGTTGTAACATATCTCCTTAGTTTAGGATTAGTTCCTACAATTTAGGAGTTTGTTTGCAACTTCCTAATTATTAGTGATGTACTTAATGATGTAATGTCTCATTCATGAATGTAGAGTAAATTCAGAGTGTTCTCTCTGTTTGAGTGCAGTCTCCAGGTGCAGTACTCACCTGTGAGCTGCAACTCCTTTTTTTTCAATTCAGTGTCATTTTTATCTTGGTATCAGAGCACAGAGTAGGGACAGCCTTAATTTTTTTTAGGATGCATCATTGATTACAGAACCATAGTAGCGGAGGAATTTACAGAAGTTTTTTTTTTCGTAGATTCAGGTGGACTGCAGTAACACCTGAAACACAGGTCTTAGATGACTGATCATCTCTGAGCGGGAGAAAGGATTGGCGTGGTTTTTTCGCGAACAATCGCGCCATTGGCGCGGGTTTGAGGGAGATAAGCGTGCCAACGCGCCAAAATACGCTATTGGCGCGGAAGTACATGCAAAAGTCATGCCAGGGTTGGCACTCGCACGCATTTTGATTTGGGCGCGGATTTTTCACATCATAGAAGCGCCAGCCTCTTTCTCTTTGGGAAGGTCTGCAATTTTTTGCAGATCGGCCCTGCCCGGTGGTGGCACATTGAAGTTCCAAATTCGCCCGGTGGTGGCAGATCAGACTTGCTCGGTGGTGGTGCATTGAAGTTCTTTATTTGCTCGAAGGTAGTAGATCAGACTTGCCCGGTGGTGGCACATTGAAGTTCTTGATTTGCTCGGAGGCAGCAGATCGGATTTGCTCGGTGGTGGCGCATTGAAGTTCTTGATTTGCTCGGAGGCAGCAGATCGGACTTGCCCGGTGGTGGCGCATTGAAGTTCTTGATTTGCTCGGAGGCAGTAGATCGGACTTGCCCGGCGGTGGCACATTGAAGTTCCTGATTTTCTCGGAGGCAGCAGATTGGACTTGCCCGGTGGTGGTGCATTGAAGTTCCTGATTTGTTCGGAGGCAGCAGATTGGACTTGCCCGGTGGTGGCGCATTGAAGTTCCTGATTTGCTCGGAGGCAGCAGATCGGACTTGCCCGGTGGTGGCGCAGTGAAGTTTCTGATTCGTCCGGAGGAGGCAGATCAGATTGTTATGGTCAAGATCTGGTATGTGGTGATTTTTTTTTATTTTTTTTTAGTATCCTGCAATTTTTCAGTTGGGTAGAATTATTCATCAGAGGATCAGAAAGTTTATTAGTCCAATATGAATAACAATATAGAATCATATCTCCACGAGTCTGGAAAACTCGATGGATCGAATTTCTCCAACTGGAAATTCAAGATACAGACTTTACTTGAAAGCGCAAATGCGTGGTCGATCATTACAGGAAGTGAGCTGAGACCAGGATCAGCTGCACAAGAACAAGACTGGGATAAAAGGGAGACAAAATCAAAGGTCATATTGAAGATGTCGGTCAAGGACAATATTATCCCGCATATTAGAGACTGTAAATCGGCCACTGACATTTGGACGATGATTAAAAACCTATACCAAACGCAGAATACAAACCGCGTCTTGTCACTCAAAGGCAAGCTGTTTGCGATGAAGATGGAGGAGAATGAGTCCGCTGTTGGATTCATTGCGAGAGTCAAAGACCTGAAGGACAGATTGGGAGATATCAGAGAGAAATTTTCCGATTCGGATCTGGTCATGATCACATTGAACGGAATGACAGATGAATATCAGATGTTCATCACTAGACTGGTAGCAAGGGAGAAATCCCCTTGCATTTGAAGAGCTGACAGGGATTCTGCTACAGGAAGAAGAGCGACGACAAAATCTGAAATCACAGAGCAATGATCTTGCTCTGATGGCGAAAAGGCAGCAGTATAGAGGGAAGCAGCCACAACAGCAACGACAGCCAGAGTAGCAGCAGCAGCAGCAGAAAGGAGCCAACACGTTTCAAAAGAGACCATTTAAAGGTATGTCTGCTAATAATTTTCCCAGCAAGAAATGTTTTTACTGTGGAAAACCTGGTCATCATATTAAAGAATGTTATAAGAGGCAGGCAGACGAAGCAATAAATAAACAGAGAAAGCACAGAGGATGCTTCGTTGAGGAAGATGAGGATCATAGCCACGAACTTCGACTATTTACAGCTAATTGTGCTCTTTCAGCTTCAAAGGGAGATGAGGACGACATATGGTATGTCGACTCTGGTGCATCCTCACATATGACAGGTAAGAAGGACTGGTTTGAATGTCTTCAAGAAACTTCATGTGGATCGAAAATTTATTTAGGGGATGATAGTGGATATGAGATCAAAGGATATGGTGACATTCCGGTAAAATTACCTAGCGGTAACATTAGACGCCTTAAAAATGTATTGTATGTGCCCGGAATTAAGAAAAATTTGATCTCTGTCTCAATGATTACTGATCAGGACATGCAAGTTCAATTCTTTAAGACTAACTGTGTCATAAAGGATAGCCATATGGAAACAGTTGCAACAGGAGTGCGCGTGGGGAGCTTGTACAGATTAGACATGAAAAGTATGACAAAGCAAGCAATGGTTGCAACTGGATCGACAGCTGAAGATCTCTGGCATCAGAGATTTGGCCATCTTAATCTGCAAGACCTCATCTTACTTTAGAGAAAAGGTATGGTTGATGGACTCCCTGTTTTCCATAATGTTAAGTTGGATTGTGATGGATGTGCATTAGGGAAAATGCATAGAGAAGAGTTCCCTTTGCATGTTAATGGAAAAGAAAGAGATATCTTAGAACTGGTGCATACAGATATATGTGGACCTATGCAGACTAGGTCATTAGGAGGTGCATATTACTTTCTCTTATTTACATATGATTGCACTAGGTTCTCATGGATATACTTTCTGAGTAAAAAGAGTCAAGCCTTTCAGTTTTTTAAAGAGTTTAAATCTATGGTAGAAAACCAGACATGAAAAAGGATAAAAATTCTCCGCTCAGATTAAGGGGGAGAATACAGGTTGGGAGAATTCATGAATTTCTGCAAGCAACATCGGATTATTCAACAGTTCACAGTGCCCCACACTCCTCAGCAGAATGGAGTGGTAGAACGAAAGAACAGAACTCTTGTGGAGTGCGCAAGGAGTATGCTTCAAGGTAAGGGTCTTTCAAATGGTTTTTGGGCAGAAGCTATTAACACTGCTATCTACTTAAAGAATAGGAGTCCCACTAAATGTCTAGGCTTCAAAACCCCTTTTGAGACATTGTTTGGATTCAAACCAGCAGTGAGTCATTTAAGAATATTTGGGTCAAAAGCTTATGCTCATATACCTAAGGCAGATTAGAAGAAGTTAGATCCAAAAGCCTTGAAATGTATCTTTGTTGGATATGCCACTGACTTCAAGGCATATAAGTTATTTAATCATGTGACTCATAAGGTTTTTGTAAGCAGAGATGTCATATTTCATGAACAGGTTGAAGAAGGAAAGGATGACTCTAATAGTGATTGGCACATTCCATTGCTAATGGAAGAAAACAGTGAGGATGATGAAGTGCAGGAGCAGAAACAAGAAGAAGAAGTAACAGGTAATGTATTCAATGATGCAAGCCCAGAGAAGGCTGAAATAGACAGATTTGAGGTAAGTCCCCTACCAAGGAGATCAAGTAGGAAGACTCAATTACCATCCAGATTGAAAGACTATGCATTAATGACAAACATTTTAAACATTGTAGAACCTGCAAATTATGAAGAAGCAAGTAAATCCGATGCATGGAGGGCTGCAATGCATGAGGAAATAGAATCAATAAACAAAAACCATACTTGGGATTTGGTTGAATTGCCTAAAGGTAAAACCCCCATAGGATGAAAATGGCTGTACAAACCTAAAATAAATGCAGATGGGAGTATAGAAAAACTTAAAGCTAGACTGGTAGCAAAGGGTTACTCACAGCAAGAGGGAATAGATTTCGATGACACCTTTGCTCCTGTAGCCAAATTAAACACCATTAGAATGCTAATTTCCTTAGCAACAAAACATAAATGGAAGCTACACCAGCTAACTGTTAAGTCTGCATTTCTGAACGGTGACTTGAAAGAAGAAATTTATTTAGTTCAGCCTGAAGGTTTTGTGAAAAAGGGGCAGGAACATCTTCTTTGTAAATTGAAAAAGGCACTTTATGGTTTAAAACAAGCACCCAGGTCGTGGTATGAGAAGATTGACTCATTTTTTGTACAGCATGGCTTTCATAGGAGCTTGAATGATCCAAATCTGTATACCAAGTTTAATAAACAGAGGCAAATTATTTTGATTTCTTTGTATGTAGATGATATGATCATAACAGGGGATGCTAACAATCTGATCAAAGAAATCAAACGGCAGATGTCACAAGTATTTGAGATGAAAGATCTCGGAAATCTCCATTACTATTTGGGATTGGAAGTATGGAGAGATTCTGGACAAACTTTTCTTACTCAAGAGAAGTATGCCAGAAGCTTGCTGGAAAAGTTCAGAATGGAGCAGTGAAGATCAACAGCAACACCATTGCAACATAACTTAAAGTTGAGAAGTGATGATGGTACTAAAGCGGTGGATGCCACTATGTATAAACAGCTAGTTGGCAGTTTGATATATCTTACTATAACTAGAAAAGATTTGGCATACTCTGTTAGTACATTGAGCCAGTTCATGTCAAAACCACTCGAAAGTCACCGGATCGCAGCAAAAAGTGTGTTGAGGTATCTTAGTGGTACTAGTAATTATGGTATTTTGTACACTGACACTTCTGATGTTTCTCTAGCAGGTTTTTCAGATTCAGATTGGGCAGGTAACTTGGATGATCGAAGGTCTATCACAGGTTACGCTTTCAGCATTAGATCCGGGGTCATAGCATGGAGCAGAAAAAAGCAAATCACTGTAGCCTTATCTTCATGTGAAGCTGAGTACCAAGCATTGTGTGCAGCCACATGTGAAGCTATCTGGTTTAGAAGACTTCTCAACGATGCAGGAGAAGAACAGAAAGAATAAACTATCATCAAAACTGACAACCAGAGCACCATCAAGCTTGCGTACAATCTAGTTTTTCATAAAAATACCAAGCACATCGACACTCAGTTCCATTTTGTTCGAGAGAAACTACAGTCAAAAGAGATATTTGTTGAATATTGTAAAACTTGTGACAATATGGCTGATATATTTACTAAGCCTCTTGGGCGTGTAAAGTTTGAATTGTTTAGAGGGATGCTAGGAGTTCAGGATAATCCTTTCTCCATTAAGGGGGGGAGTTGGGGGCAGAACAATATTATTTATACACATTTTAAAACAATAATTCTAATGATTCTTAGTTTAATCTATTCTAATTAGGAGTTTGTTTGCAACTTCATTCTAGATACTTAACATGTACTGTCTTCATCTATGAACAGAGTAAATCTGGTGTTTCTCCTGAGTCTAAGCCTGGTGTGACCACCGTGATCCGCAACCCTTTTTTTCAATCTGCAGTTTTTATCTTCTTCTGGAATAATGTAAACTTAAATTATTTATGTATATGTTTATATTTTCGTTGATTAATATATATATTTAATCATTATATAATGATTATTATTTTTCATCATTAAATTTACTTTGCGATAAATAGCTCTGTTATTAAACTATTATTATACTTATTGCAAGATGAAGTACAGGAAACATATCATACCTCTGTTTAAATAGAAAGACATGTTTTCCAGGTAATTTCACAGCTAGCGCAATATTCTCTATCTTATTCTCTTGATTGAAGCTAACCTTTCCACTATCTAAAGCATGACTAAGTTTAGGTATTTGATGTATAAGAAGAACTCTACAAGATGGAAGTCAAAAGGCTGCCCAAAATTTCTTGTAGCTACAGTAAATGCCCCCACCTCTTCCTAAAGAGAGGCTATCATAAGGATGTCTAGTCCTACCTCAACCATTTAGGTATAAAGTAGGCGATTATCTTGGAGAATAAGGATAATATTAAAAACATTATTTCTTCAAAATTTAAAGATAAGTTGTGGAATGATAAGGAGTTATAAGGGAAAAGGAAGTTAAAGTATTATAAGGAGGTGATAAAATCAATTTTTGCCTACTACAATTATCTTTCTGCCTTGACCTGTGCCACTATGAAAATAAATATTAAAAATATTACGACTAATTCTCATTAACTTCCAAGTGAAACAAGGCATTGGTCTATTACCATAACACTCTAGGATGAAAGAATATACCCCTTTGTGATGCTAAGAGAGTTGAAGATGAAAAACACTTTCTCTTGGATTACTTAGTCATTACTCACATCCATTCCCCTTTTAAAAACTTTTTCACTACCAAACTTCTTGACTTGTTAAGTCAACAAAAATTACAGTGATCTTGAAATGGTTATTTCCTTTCTCTTTGATCATAAAAATAAAACATTAAAAAGTGATCTTGAAATCCTTCTTTCCTTTCTCTTTGATAATAAAAATAAAACATTAAAAAGTCTCAATTGATCACTTAATTTCTTAAGATTTAGTCTTAGTGAAGGTTAATCCTCATCATCATAAACCTTAAAAATACATATTTTATTTTAATATATATTATTGTATTTTGATTTTATTTTTATAATTTTATTTTATTTTTATAAAATATGTATATGTTTCCTTATACTAAATTATTAGTACTTTATTTACAAAGTTTAAATATGATTAGTGAATTTTTATTTTAAAAATACTATATTGTTTTTTTTAATTGAAAAATTAAATGTGAGATAACTTAGATTCATTTTTAGTCTCAATCAACCTAGAGAAATCAACCTAGATAGATTTGATCCCTATATAGAGTTGAATTGATCTAAACTTATATAAATAATACTTATAAAACAAAGAAAAAATATTTTGATACGATATATGATATTTCTTTGAGTTTAAAAAATTTAAAATAAATAAAAAATTATAATAATTTTTTTTTTAAATCGATATTTTTTTTATATAAAAATATAACTTAAATAAAAAAATAAAAAAATCAATATTACCAAAAAAATAAATTATTATATAAGAAAAAGTAAAATAAGGAAGTTTAAATAAAATAGAAAAATATTTTAAAATATGTTATAATTTTCTATTTGATGATGATGATGGTGGTGGTGGTTAACGTCCACTGAGACCAATCTTTGGTCTATCGGACTTAAAGAAAAGAGTTATTTAATTTGATTTAAGATTTTATTCCTATGCACGAAAAGCTTGGAGAGAAGCCTTCCCAGCTCAATATAATTCTGACATCTTAAAAGGCTAGGAAGGTCAGTATTGCAATAAAGATTATGAAATTGAGCTCTAATGTGGTTGTAAGCAGGGCACTCTAAGAGGAAGTGATTTTCATCCTCGATGTTCATATTCTCATAGAGATGGCAGATCCTTTCCATCCAGGGTGTTTTAGGAACTGTCCAATGACCTGTTTCACTATGGAGCTCATGAGAGTTCGTCCTAATCTTGGCTATATTAATTTTCTTTTTTGAGCTAGTTAAAATAGAGAGATACTTTTGATCTTCTAAGGTGGGGTTGATGACCTTCTTATAATACCTTAATTTTATTTTATAAATATTAAAATTTATAAAAATTGTCAATATGCCTATTAAACATGATCATTTATAAAGTAAAACGAACTTATTAATTAATTGAATAAATCCTAATAAAAATGTAGGTATAAATTTTTAATAGAATTTTTTTAATAAAATGAATATAAATTTACTTTGAAAATATTTGGAAATAATGCTTACATTAGTAAATAGGTAAGATTAGTTTGTTGGTTGTTGAGTTTTGTTGAAATATTTTTTCAACAAACAGTTATTTTTTTTGGAATTTGTTGGATATCATAAGCAGTGTTTACGTGACTTTTAATTTTATTTTAAAAATAATATAAAATTTGTTTTGAGTGAATCTGTACACCATATCTGTTTGTCAAATTTATTTATTGGTATCAAAGCCTCTATGAACTTGACTCCCTCAGGGAAATTGAATGATTCTGAAGAATTAATCATTATTGTGTACATAGTTCAGCAAACAATAAGTTAGCGAGTGAGATTAGATAGCTTCATTTGTGAAATATCGATTTCTGTGTTTCCAGAGAAAATAAAAATTAGTAAAGAGATTGTTTGTCACAGGTGGCACACTAATCAATATTTAGGAGTCCAAGGATCCTCGTAACCATGTTATGGAGAATCGGTATTGAGATGGGATCATCCCACACAACCAATGCAGCTTGGGAAACTCATGCATTAGAGCCAATCATCATTTGAATAGAAGAAATAAAAATTACTGACATCTCTACATATCCTCGACGCCCTTGTTCTTCTTCATTATGCTCTCTGTGGCTTTAATTCGATCTGATATTTGGAGCCGTCGTCTTGGTTAGGAGATCCACCTTTATTTTCCAAAGCTAGATGCCTCATGAACTTGAAATTTAACAAATGATGCTAATACTTCCGTGATTGGAGTGGAATTTCCCCTTGCTTTAGACATGGTCAAGGAATTGATTGTTGGTTTTTGGATTCCATTGTGAATATTTCAGATTTTGGTGCACAGAGAAAAGTATTTGGGAATGGGGCATGTTTCCTCATTGTTGAAGCCATAATTCTTGTCGATCGGGGTGAGATTTTATCTGCCAAGAGGGTTATCAAAATTTCCAAAATGGAATTCAAACAGATTCGAACCCACCACCAATCTCTTTCCCTCGAACTGGAAGTGAAAATTACATAGATTTTAGCATGAATGTTGAGCGGCCAGTGTCGTTTCAAACTAGTTGACTATTGATTTGAATAAAGAAGTATCATGAGAAGACAAAAATTAGTTATAAATCATGTGTTTTAGCCTTCGAGAATTGTGTGGTGGCTCCCTGTGCGAAATTGCAACAAAAGCCACATATGCCATGTTGATTTGAATATTAAAACTTCAGTCTATGTAGGTTTAACCATTTCTACCGAACAATCAACTGTCAGCCTTTTAGTGAAGAGGAAGAGAACCGACTTCTGGTTCATCATATCTTTTCTAACAAATTGTATGCTTCGATTTTGAAAGTTCTTTGTAGTATGTATTTGAAGGTGAGTTTGTTAGAGTTGACGAGTTTTGTGAAGACAAGAAAACTCCAAGATAAAGATTGAACCAGATAAAAAAACAAACGCGGAGAATCTTCTATTCCTGGATGATAACTCATAGTTTGATGATTATTGAGTTTGTTGTTGCTAGACATATTTGTTAAATAGTTTTTTTTTTTGGGTCACACTTTGTAATTATGTTTCTAAAAAGATGCAAAATCGATTAATGAAGGGAAGAATATAATTAAATTAGTGGTTTGTAATTATGTTTCTAAAAAGATGCAAAATCGATTAATGAATAGAAGAATATAATTAAATTAGTGGTTTTCAGTTATTTTGAGGGTCATGAGAATGTATCACTAATTTGATTGTGTGAATATATAATATGTTGATGGGTTTTGTTATGCTTTGGGCTTCAAGAGAATCAATTACAAATTATTTTATGAGATTGATATGTCTAGAAAGGTCAATTACATAATTGACTATTGGATACACATAGTATTTGAGACAACTCACCTATAAAACTATCAAAAGTGTAGTTCACTGCATTTTGATAGATGAGAGTTTTTTCATAAGGTGGTCTAGTATCAAGGTTGTCCTTCGGGAGATCGATAAGAGTCAATTATAAAAATTTCATCAATGATTGTCAGAGGTGTTTATGTTTTAAATGGAGTTCGAGTGACAACTCAAAGATTAGGTGGTGAAGAAAGAGTGGTGTTTGCGAGATTCCAGAGTAGATGTGAGTGTTGATTAAGACGAGGGAGACATATGTGACTATATGTAATCTTTGTTTTAGGTATTAATATTTTTAATAATACAATGTAGGCATTAAAGCGGGAAAAAATAATTCTTACATTAGTAAATAGGTAATATTAGTTTGTTGGTTGTTGAGTTTTGTTGAGATATTTTCTCACCAAGCAATCCCTTGTTTGAAATTTGTTGGATCTCATGAAAACTATTTATGTGGCTTGTAATTTGGTTATGAAAGTAATATACAAATTGTTTTGAGTGAGTCTGTGCACCATGCCTATTCATCAAATTTCTCCCTAAAATCACTAGTTTTCAATAAAAACCTTGATTACGTTTCAAACTGAATTACACTGCATAAACATAAAATCATTTTCTTATATTTCTTTCAAGGATAACAAATAGAACACATTCAATGTCTATGTTCTTCTAGTATCTCTATTAAAAAAAGTTAGCTATCAGATATCCTTCATTATCTAGATATAGAAATTAAGCTTTGACAAAGAATTTTATACATGTAATTGCGCTTAGAGGTGCTCTACAACCAACTATATGAGGACCCAATTATCTAGATATAGACATTAAGCTTTGACAAAAAAATTTATACATGTAATTGCGGTTAGATGCGCTCTACAACCAACTATATGAGGACCCAATATATGAGCGATATGTTGTCAAATAACATTATAGTAAAAAAGTTTAAAAAAACATATTAGCTAATTAATGAAAATTAAGGTCCAGAGTGTAACACCCACTTTAATTTTAAATTTTAAGTTTAAAATACTTTTATAAAATAAATTTCATTTTTGTTAGTGGAAAAGAGATTAAAAAATATGTTTATTCATTAGTAAAACTTGAGTTCTACTTCATGAATAGAAATTACTTTAAGTAGTTGGTTAACTGATTGGTAAATAATTCCAAGATTCCAAAGTGAAAAGGAAGAGGTGGTTTTTTTGACAATTACCTTCCCCAAGAGGATAAAAAGGAAATTATGGGAAGGGGAAGGGGTTCTGTACATAAATAAAAGAAAAGGGTTAACGACATATTGTTGTAAAGGAAAGAGTTATCGAGAGTTGGCTTAATACCAGTGGAGCTCTGTAACCTAAAAGGAGTGTGGGCTGGACAAAGGTCCTGAGGCCTAGCTTCTGACAAATAATTTCTATCTTAGACTGTAGTGCGGAGCACGGGGGGAGAAGAGGACGTGATCACCTCTCTCATGCTATGGTGGCACAATCAGTTAAACATGAAGATAGATAAGTATTTGAGCTTTCTAGTTAAGTTTATAGGAAATGATAACGAATCCATATTTCATTTTATGTGTTTGATTTCTTACAGGAATTAGAAAATATTACCAGCTAAACTAGATTTTAACACCGATATTTTCTTGTCTAGAAAAGATTAAATAATCTAGTTATTCCTAAAAGAAAACAATATATGACATGATGAAGTTAATAATAGTGAAGTATAGATATATTTGTTGTAAAAACACTACTAACTTGTGTAAATCTTAAATTATCATGAAATATATATATATATATATATATGAGAAGAATCTTCAAATAAGTATATCATGTCTAGTAGAGAAATCACTCTTAACACCGTCATATTATCAATGTACAAAATAAATAAATACATTGCAAATTCAAAAAATAAATTACACAGGAATATATTAAGGGTAGGAAAGAACAAATGATAATATGCATTTTGTAAATCTATAAAAACTACTTATACATCTCCAATATCCTGAGTAAAGAATCATTACCCTTAGAGGTTTAGAACCCGAGATTTGTGGTGAACAGAGCAGGGTTCAAGAGCAGGGTTCAGTGTCCTCTGGCCACTTATTACTTAAAGTACACATTGAATGAACTTTAGCAAACAAAAAGAAAGAAGCTATGAATTCTTGAACACATGTTAATTCTGAAAATGGAAGGTGAAATAACATAGAATATGGTTACCAAACCAATAAAATCATAAATTTTCTTGAATCTTTCGATTCTGGAAGAATATATATATATATATATATTTAAGCAAAAAACTAGAATGCAAACTCTCCTTACAAACAACTAAGCTGAGAATTTTAGCTAGAGATTGATTAAAAATAGGAAATCTAGAGAATATATAGATAACCATGTACAAAATGAGTGAGGGCTTGCGAATGGCGGAACTAGATTGGAGGACAAACCCTTCGAAAAATTATATAGAGTAAAAACGAAAAAAACTATGCAATTGTCCTAGTAAACCTCTACGAAGTCAGGAGATGGTATTAATCATAAACCTTGAGTAATAACTACACTGAAACCCCTTCAAATTAAGGTTCTAGACCCAAAACACTTAAGGCAAGCCTTAAAACTAAACTCATGGAAGGATCCAAGGTCAGTTTCCGGTACCTGTCATAGAAAAAGGTTTTAACCCTCAGTAACCCTTAAGAATTATGTGAAAACAACGTATTTTTGGATAAGGGGTTTGAATTACCTATGGTGGCCACCTGAGGAGAAGCATTGAAGAATTCGAGGTGTCCTCCTATTCTGCCAGGAACCCTTCAACCATCCCTAGCATCCAACGAATTTGAAATAGAGGAACCGTGAGTATTTCACTATGAATATCAAGGGTAAAATAAGAAGAAACAGACTTAGTGAAACACATGTTAATACCTAAGTGCCAGCTCTCGATATGGTGCTTTGGGCTTCGTGTGAGAAATGAAACTGAAACAACTGCTGAATGAGAAACCTTAGGTCACCATGGATTTACCATCCTGAACATGTTTAACGAGCAACAAATGGATTAATAGTGAACCTCTCGCGAATAAAACAATTGGTCTTCTCTCTAAAAACCTGAGCCAATATGAATAGAAAATGTCATCTGGAGTATTACCTGCGAATTTTGGAGAGAAATCGATGAGTATGGTGCAAAAGCTATGAAACAATACTTGAAAACTAAACCGTATTTGCATGGCTATTCAACATAGAGCCGCATTGAAAACAAAAACTGGAGCAAATTTTTTTTCACCGCATGCATAGAAGAATAACCACAACCAACTCATGCTCTTTGTGGAGGAAGAGGTTTACCCTTGCTGCCAGAGCTAGAAACCATAAGAAAACAAAAAATTACAGAGCAGAACCATAGGAGTGAAAAGACAAATGAGTTATGAATGCGGCGCTTGGATCCGGTAGTTACCCTAAACCGTCTCGAAAAACGTTCCACTGTTGGATCTAGGTTTTAGTAGATCGACAGATAGCACCAATACCCATAAGAAAATCGTAACCAACAGTTGCCAAGCAACACTGCAAACGAGAAGTTTCTTACTGGATGAAAAGTGAACAAGCAACCAGATTGACTGAAACTTAAGCTAAGCACATATTACGAATAACTAAACCAATCTTAACCCAAATCCCGTAAGTACATATTACGAATAATTAAACCAATCTTAACCCAAATCCCAGCTCAGTTTGTTTCATGCGTGCATGATTAAAAATCCATGTATTATGATGTATAGTTAAACATTAGTGTAATGAAATTAACGTTGAGAACCCAAACGATAATAATTATACTATTGTGATGATAGAGTTAGAATAAAGGTGCAAACATACCCATATGATTTTCTTGCATGATGACACAATATAAATATATATATACAAATTACCAACACCTCATTCCTGGTGTTGTTTGAAAAAATTACATAAATTAATATCATTGTTAAAATGTTTTGTGTGAAGTAAATTTTATCCCAGTGAAAAAAAATAGATATTTCTTATATATAAATTATTGAAGTGGATATCATAGTTGAAATGCTTTTATGTTTTGCAAATCATCATCTATTATGAGGTGCAAACCTCTTCTTGAGTGTAATAATTGACAAAAGGTTTACATCTCAAAAAATTTGATCCCTCTAAGGGCCCAATGGAGTTAAATTTAAGATGGATCAAACAACTCAAATTATTTACTCCCCCTTTAACTATATTATCTTTCACATGAATACCATAGGGGCTTTCAAAACCGAGAATCCAAAACTTACTCCTAGTCATCTCTTTCATAGTCAAATGCAGACTAATTATAATTATTATTTTTTTAGTTTATTAATTTTAATTTGATGTAATTGAGATGTAAGATATTTAGTTTACATAATGTAACATTACGTTGTATAACATATTTTGCATACTAACTGTCTCTCCCACGATCACATAAAAATACATTGATATTAGGAGAATTATTTATTTCTATTAATAAAAAATAATAATTAAAATTATTAATTAAAATCTAAAATTATTAGTTTAATATTTATATAAAAAATAAAAATAAATTATAAACTTTCATTTGAAAAATAAAAATGAACTTCAAATTTGAACCCTGAATCCATCCACTTTCAACACCTATAAACTTGTGTACATAACAACCTAAGATAAGTTTTTCAACTTAAAGTTACTGCATATGATTAGTGTTTGTAGCATCACTTTCTTATAACCATGATGCTAACATGTTGGTGTGGAGTCCCACCCATCGAAATTGACCTCTTTTCTTGGGCTTCTCATTAAGTGACAACACATAACCAGGCGGTGGACCATAAAACTTTTGAGTGCGGGTCAGAAATAAACACTGCTTATCGGAAAATACACACTCATTCACAAAAAATTACTTTATGGAAAATTGTAAAAATAACCATAAATACAACGACCATAATGCATGTCATCATTTTAATCACGTTTAGAAATCTTATTGATGTGAGTCGTGTGGCTTCGATGGCTTTTGGATAGCTATCTGATTTTTCATTTTCAATCATGTATCACGAGAAACAAGAAAATGCAGAGCAATTGTGAAGCTTATCATAGTTGTGGAACAAAGGCTTGTGAGACACTTTACTACTTCCACTTAAGCCATAACATACTTCTACCATCTAAAGCAATCGTCCTACCATTTAGAGCTATTTTGGGTATTAGTGTATTTAGATTGATTGTGTCCGACTATTTTAATAATGTAGTGTATCTTTCTTTAATGGTTGGAGAGTGAGTCTACCGTTAAAGATAACGAAGTAGTTTATCTTTCTCTCAAGGGATTATAATTCTGATAATGGTTATAGTGATTTGTTATATTACAATTTAATTTTACGTGGAATTATTATGAATTACTTTTTATAACACATCCATCATGTGTTATATAAAATATATTAAACATTAGGTGTATGCAACGATCATTGTAAGCAAAATAAATGATTATGAATTACTTTTGATAAGACGTCCATAAAGTGTTATATAAAATATATTAAACATTAGGGGTATGCAGCAATCATTGTGAACAAAATAATATAATATTTAATAATAGTTTCAAATGCTATATACGATTCTTAAAATATATTTTATATCTAATTAGATATGATAAAATGGTTAATTAATAATGATTAAAATGGTAATAGAATAAATATATAATTCAACATCATCTAATAATATCTGTGTATGGACATCATATATATATGATATGATAATATATTTAATCGAGTGTTTAATATAGGATTTTTATTGTGAAAATATAGCTTTCATTTATTGAAGGTTGTGGATGAACATGTGGAATTGGGTTACATATTGCATTGTATTAATGATTAGGTAGCTTTTTTAGGGAAACGAATGACTTTAATAGGTGAAAGTAATTAGTTTTAGGATGACATAACAGATCCAAATGTGGTGTTCCTAACTATATGACTATGCATTTATGAAGTACACAACTTTTTTTTTTTTTTATGATGTCTCAAACTTTTATACTTACAATATTCAATCTAAACATTTGATTCTAGTATGGTAGAGATGTAATCTTTAACATTTTGTCTGGATAAAAATAAAATAAAAACACAAAATTAATAATTATATCAATATTTATGATTATAATTAATAATTAGACAAGCATGGATTCATTTAATTTTGACTCTGTAGGAGCAAAGATTTCTATCACAGATTTGATTCCTCTTAGTTTTCAGTAGATGTGGAATTATATGGTTCTATGTTAATGCTAGTTTTGAGCAACAATATATATATATATATGGATTCATGAGTTTTAGATGTATCTGCATTAATATTTTATTCTAATAAAATTCTAGAAAATAAGTCATAGTCAATAACATATTTACCATCAGAACTAGACCTTTGATCAGGGTGCGGAGTGGCAGGACGACCCTCCCATCAACATTTATTATATTGGCCTTGGTAATGAAGCCTGCCACCCTCCACATGAGTGGAAAGGGTGGTAGTGTTTCTTTTCACCTGCAAACTAAGGCGAGGTGACAGGATGAAGGTCCTTGCATTTTGTAAAATTTCTGGTTGTTGATGGCATGCGGGTTTTGTTGTGATGTTGGAAGGTGGTGTAGGAATGGTAGCAGAGCGGGAGACCCTCCTCGACTCTCATCCATGGTAAAATTTAGGTATGTTAATGGTCTCTCCTACAACTCTCATGAAATGAATTTGTTATGCTAGTATGTTGGGCATTGATGGGAGTATAAGGCTATGAAGTCGGCCTTGCATAGGCTTCTGCTTGGCATTGGAGATTCGAGGGAAAATAGGAAAGCTTGCTTGGTGGTGGTTGAGATGCTTCTAGGTTTCTTTCTCTGTGAGGGAATGGGGCATGTCCCCTGAATTCGTCTTAGTGAGAGTTAGGTTAGGATGGGGTGTTGTTCTGGAGGGATGGAGTCAGCGTGGGAAGCTCTCCCTCGGTCAGGAGTCTGGTCAGGTGCTTGACCCTTGAAAGGCTTGGGTGTAATTTCTGGTAATATCACCAAGAACAACAATGGCTCTGCGAGAGAAGATAAAGGTTGGTGTAATTTGACCCGAGAAGGGGCTAAAGGAAGGTGAGCCAATTCTATGAATTGGGATGGTTGGAGGCACGTCGGGTGGGCCATCCCCATGTTTGCGATGGGGTTGTTGGGTGAAGGCCGCAAGATTGAGGGTGAGAGGAAGGTGTCAAGGGTAATTCGGGGTGTTAGATCTCAGCTGGGTCATGGGATTGCAAAGGATAAGCATGGCACTAGGTAGACCCGTAAGGGAAAACCGACCAACATGCACGTCAAACAAGGTATTGGGGATTGGAAAATTTACGTGTTGCATGCCTCTCGACACGACTACAATGGCTATTATTCTGCATGGAATGGAAGGTTGTTGTATTTATCAAAATTGCACTATTGTTTTGTTCCTTGGACAAGTAAACTCATGATATCTCAAGATCGTTGGAAATCTTTTCCCCCCACACCTACACAAACTTTGAAAACCACCTAGTCAGGGAAATTATGAAGATGGCTCGATCAAAGAGTCCAGCAGCATGAAGCCGAGGGAGGAAATATAAAGGAAAATAAGTCAAAGCCCAACCCAGCTGGCCCACAGGAAAGGCAAGGGGCAAGAGGCCAAATTTGGAAAACATTTAAGAGGCAACGAAGACTTATCATGAAAATACATCAGAGGAAATAAATTAATTAATTGAAAAATGGGAATCTGACATCTATAGGAAGGATGAAACAATGGAAATGGATACAGAAGAGTGGAGGGGTCTCATCCCCGATCCAGGGCAAACGTGGGGTTGATTGACATAGTTCAAAAAACTTTCTTCCTTTAATGGTCCATGAAGGGAATTCTCAGAAAATCCCTGGAACAAATTTCCATGAGTTTAGCCAACACAAGCCAAGACTTTGAAGACTAAAGGAGTGAGTTTGATAAACTCAAATTTTAGCTACAAAAACAGGACAAGCGCCTCAAGTGCATTGAGTATCACCTCTTGTGCATCTCCAAGCCAACTGATCAGGACAACACTTCAGTCCAAGACCCCATACCCGTAGATTTTTCCTTGGTTGAGGAGGCATAGTAGTTCCATGGTGCTTATTTCAATTAGTTTTTGTAGCTTATGTTTATATGCAGATAACATTTACATTTTCATGTTTAAGTAGTCGTACCCGTAGGAAAGTAAAAAAAAAAATATGTATGAATATTCAGGCATTGGTATCTTGGTACGATAGACTAAGTACCTTATATTTTTAGATGGCGTACCACATCATTAGGTGGCCAAAATACTTGGTTTCCCACTCAGTAAAAGCTGAGGCCACCAAATAGTTTCATCTAGTTGTATCTCGATTCTAAAAATTAATGAAAAAGGAGGTGATACCAAGCTTACAAAAAAATAACATATTTACCATCATTTAATTTCCACTATAATTTAAGAAAGTTTTGCATAAAAAATTGATAAGAATAAGATGTAAATAAACATACCTAACAAGAGTTACTTCCACCATTATTTATGGGTTTCTCAACACTTATATAGATTAAATTTGTAAATGTGTAATTTTACTAGTGGTTACCACCCACCAAAATTTAACCAAGTCTTTGTTTGAAATAAAGGAATTAATTTGTCCACTTGGCTTCTCAATTTATATTTTATTGCCAAATCAAACCTATATGAGTATATTTTCCTATAGATTTTATTAATTCTTTATAACTCTAGTGACATGGTCTATTGTAGAAATTGAAATATTTACTTATAATAGTGAAATAATTTTTTAAATATATGTTTGCTTTATATATTTATATTATTATTTTCTCAATACATCTTACATATTTAACAAATAAATTATGATCCTCATGCTAAAATCTCAATTTTTTTTTTTAGTTATTTTATCTCTCTTCATCAATTTGATGTAAAATTTAAAAATGTAGTATTATATTTATGGCTAACAATGATTTTTATTATTATCATTTTTAATTTGTTAATGTAAATATTATTTGACTATTTTATTATTGGTTGTAGAGATCTCTCATTCTAAATTGCAGAGCACTCCGTCATTCTGGGTTGTAGAAAGCCTCTGCATTCTCAATTGGTTATAGAAAGCCACACAACCAATATTTTAATTTATATATTAATAACATTAATATTTAATTAAATTAAAATATTGTATATAAAATTTACCTTATAATGAAATAATTAACAGTAATAATTAATTCACTGCATTTACATTAATAATCAAATAATTGTGAGAATGATCTAGAATAATGTATAAATAGGAGTGGTTATGGTTTGTTGAACGAGAGTTTTATAATTAGAGTGTAGTTCCACTAGTTCAGGATTGTTGCCCCAAACTTAGGAAGATTAGGTGAGTGTCTATGCTATAAATATGTAATGTTGTCGTTGAGCTAATGACAAGTTTTGTGAGCTCTGTCTCACGTTGTGTGTGTTGCATTTGCTTTATTTAATTTGGTATCAGAGCGTGCTCTCGAAAATGGGTAGCATTCTTAGCAATAATTTCGTTTCCGCTACCTAGGTCAGTGTACACAGTCTCCATTGACTCTTCGTGTAGGTATCCTCCTGGGCGCTTCTAAGACCGTTTTCTAGCAGCCCTCCTAACATCCACATCGATATATTGAGGGAAAGGGGTGCGAGAATCCCATGTGCGTATGGACATATATGGAAGATTCGCCACACAAGGGCTCTTGGGAAGTTCACAAGTGCAGTCAATAACAGCCGACTCCCCTGGTGGAATATCTGAGGCAGAGAAGGGCCATCCCCCTACATATAACTACGAAGCCACTTAGTTGTACACATGCTCCTTCGATTTCAACCTCCTAATGCCCACATAGACGCGAAGCAGGATTAGATAAGGGTAGATCAAAACCATAGACCACCATGGGAACTTGTCCTTTGTAGATTTCGCAAACAGAAGAGGTAGATTGAATATTGGATGGAAAATTATGGTCACCATAAAGCCCACCATGGATCCATGAAGCAGAGGAAACAACAACAATGGCTTCAATCTTCCTCTCAAGTATATGAATAGGCCGTTTGTTTGATGTGCGTTCTGAGCAGCATATTTTCCATTGTAAATTGTTGCGTCTCCATTTTCAATTGCTTCGTTCAGGAGCTGTTTGAGATACGGTCGAGAATATTGTAATCTGGAAAATATTGCTGATTGCGAGTTCCATTACTCATCTAATTTGTCACTTGCACAAATCTCTTCTTGATCATTGTAGTGAATTAATTTCTTGCAATTGAATCTGGTCATTGTTGTTGAAAACAATGGCTAATCTTCTTGTCGATTCATATTTAAATGAGTCCACCAAACTTGCTGGAAAAGATTAGGTCAATTGGAAGTTTAAGCTGGTCATTGTTCTCGAGGCATACAACCTCTGGATGATTATCAAAGGTGACGAGCCCAAGCCTGTTGCTGCTGCCGCGATTCTAGATTGGGATAAGCGAGAAATGAAAGAGAAAGTGTTGTTCCCATGTCTGTAAAGGAAAACATCATTCCTCACATTCGGGACTGTACATCTTCAAAGCACACGTGGGAAACTCTCAAAGGTTTGTATGAAACTACTAATTCAAACCGCATTTTATTTTTAAAAATGAAGCTACTTTATATCAAAATGGAAGCCAATGAAAGCATCAGCAACTTTGTTTCTAGAATTAAAGACTTAAGTGATAAGCTTGGTGACATTGGTGAAAAAGTCTCTAGTAGCGATTTAGTAACTGTTGCTTTGAAGGGTTTAGTCCAAGACTATAAAGTCTTTATTTCAACACTCTCATCTAGACCAACACCTCTTACATTTGATGAATTGGCTGGAATTATTCTTCAAGAAGAAGAGAGAATGAAAAATTTTGAACTGGATTCAAATTATTCTGATTTAGCATTTATTGCAAGAGGTAAAAGATCATTCCGAGGGAGACCATGGGACAGGAACAGAGGTCGTTTTCAAGCAAAGAAGAAAGGTAAGACACATCCTGATTCTTATGTTAAGAGAAATATTCAATGTGATTATTGTGGAAAACCTGGACATCTAGCTAAATATTGCTATAGAAGAAAGAATCATGAATCAAATCAGAGACATAGAAGGCATAATGGAAATTTCATGAACAAAGACACTTCAGTTACTGATGGATTTAAAAATCTTAAATTGTTTCTTTCTGATGCTGCATTATCTGTTGAAACTGATGATGAGACTGCTTGGTTCATAGATTCTGGTGCATCAGCTCATATGAATTGTAATAAAGAATGGTATGATAAATATTATGAGAAAACTGATGGCACACACATTTACCTAAGAGATAATAGGTCACATAAAGTCCAAGGCTATGGTGTAATAAGTGTGTACTTACCTAATGGACAAATGAGACAGATTCATGATGTGATGTATGTTCCTGCTATTAAAAAGAATTTGATATCTGTTTCAACTATCACTGATAATAATTTAAAAGTGGAATTTGGTAAATTGGGGTGTATTGTGAAAGATGTTCAGGATCGCTACAGGGTTATTTCCACAGGTACCAGGGTTGGTGGATTGTATAAATTGGATGTGACGATGAAGCGTCATGTTTCACTGACATCCACAGCAACGTCAATAGCAGAGTTATGGCATCATAGGTATGGGCACCTAAATTACAATGATTTATTGTTGTTGCAAAGAAAAACAATGGTTGAAGGTCTTCCTGTTATGAAGTGTGAACATTTACCATGTGAAGCTTGTGCACTTGGTAAGCATAATAGAGAGGAGTTTCCCATTCATGCAGAGAAAAGACAATATTATATACTTGAATTAATTCACACTGATGTATGTGGACCTATGCAAACTAGGTTGCTTGGTGGTGCTTCCTACTTTCTTATTTTTGTTAATGATAGATCTAGATATACATGGGTCTATTTCATACGAAGAAAAAGTGATGTATTTTATTATTTTAAAGAATTCATAACTTTGATTGAAAATAAAATAGGCAAATACATTAAAATTCTCAGATCAGATCACGGTGGTGAATATAAATCAGGAGCGTTTAACAGGTATTGTAAATTACACGGGATCCAACAATATTTCATAGTTTCCTGGTAAAACATTGATCACTCAAAGTAAATACAAAAAGGAAATTCTTAAAAAAATCAATATGAGTGATTGCAAATCTATTTCAACTCCCTTAGAACAGAATGCAAAGTTGTACAAAGAAGATGGAACTAAAGAGGCAAATGGAGCTTTATATCGTCAGTTGGTGGGAAGTCTGAACTATCTCACCACTACCAGACCAGACATTGCATACTCAGTTAGTATCCTTAGTCAGTTTATGGCTAAGCCTTCAGAAAATCACTATAACACTGCAAAGAAAGTTCTCTGATACTTAAAAGGAACAATCAATTTAGGTATTATGTATACTGATGAATCCGATGTTGCACTGACAGGTTTTTTTGATTTAGATTGGGCAGGAAATGCCGATGACATATGATCTACTTCTGGCTATGCATTTTATATAATATTAGGGGTTGTATCATAGAGTAGTAAGAAACAACCAATTGTTTCTTTATCATCAACAGTATCTGAGTACAAAGCTTTGACCAATGCTACCTGTGAAGCTGTTTGGTTGCGGAGAATTCTTGAAAACCTTGAAGAGGAGCAAAGTGGTTCAACATACATAAATTTTGATAATCAAAGTGCTATAAAATTAGCACACAATCCAATATATCATGCCAGATCAAAACACATTGAGCTGCAATACCACTTTGTACAAGAGAAGATTGAATCAAATGAAATTGATTTAGTATTTTGTAATACCAAGGATAATATGGCTGATATATTTACCAAGCCTCTTGGTAAACTCAATTTTGAAGTTTTTAGAAGTAAATTAGGTGTTGTAGAAAATCCATTTCTCCATTAAGGGAGGATGTGAGAATAATGTAGAATAATGTATAAATAGGAGTGGTTATGGTTTGTTGAAAGAGAGTTTTATAATTAGAGTTTAGTTCCACCAGTTCAGGATTGTTGCCCCAAACTTAGGAATATTAGGTGTGTGCCTATGCTATAAATATGTAATGTTTTCATTGAGCTAATGACAAGTTTTGTGAGCTTTGTCTCACGTTGTGTGTGTTTCATTTGCTTTATTTAATTATAATTGACATTTACATTTACCCAATTTGAACCTTGCATATATACATTTACAAATACACTTCAGCTCCCACTTTCTTACTAAACATGGATCGAAAAGGTTATGCAATGTGGAATGTCCCCATTATAACCTTATTGGGAAGGCGACTAGTCAAAACCACAAAGGCTCCATCTGTATATTAAATTCAACTGGTAGTATGAACAACAAAAAAGTGTGGCTACTTGTTCTCTAAATCTCTTTAAAGGAGGGAAATTTCTATTTAAAATTTCACTATAGGTGTAAAATTTTCCAAATACAGCTGGAATGAAACAGAAATTAATGAGGTCTCTGCCTGCAATGGTACATTGTGTTAAACAAATAAAACACAAATGGATATGAATTAGTAAAAAGTAGACCATATGTCCATTTATTGATGTATCAAACCTTAATTATCATAAAATAAAGTTAATAACTCGTCACAGAAAAATGCATATTATTTATTGTGACATTCAGCTTATATATATATATAAAAGTAAGCGATTTGAACACATGCTCTTTCCTTCTCTTCGCTAAGAACACATGCTCTTTTCTTCTCTTCACTAGGATGACGGGATGTAAATTTTGAGATAACCATGTATTTATGTTGAATGGGCATTTGATAAGAAATTCTAATATTAAATGTATAGCTATTACATTAATACTAAATATGACTGCGATCAAAATTTGGAAGACTCACGAATTGTTGCTAGAGCAGTTAGCAAGTACGTACATATAAGGGATCATGCATCTTTAGCAAATGCATACTTATAAGGGATCTGCATACTTATAAGGGATCTTGCTGCTTCCATGCACGCCTAACTTTTCATTCGTTCATAAAAGTTATATTTCTTCTTTCGTTTGCATATATTCCATTCTATCACGATATCTGTCGAATTTAGAGGGGACAAATATCTTTAAAAAACTAATTGCAAAATACATGACTAGGTTTTTTTATAAAGGAAAATAGAGTGTATTAAACTATAACAACGGTAACTAACTTATTCCTCTACTTAATTACAAGTGATTCATATTGAAGACAATGAGTTTCACATACTCTAGAACATTGAAAACAATGAGTTTAACATGGTCTAGAGCATTCAAGATTCTAGTTTTACATAGTTTCTCATGAGTTATATACACTCCAAAACATTATATTTCTCCATTAACTCTAAGTCTCTTCTTTAATGGAGAAATAAATTATTTATCACAGCTAACTTGTTTCTACATAACAAAATTTTATATGTTCCTAAAGGCTTAGTAAATATTTCTTCAATATGATCATTTGTATTACAATTGATCAAATTAATTTCCTTTAGCTATCTTTTATCATACAAAATGATATTGTGTCTCAATGTGTTTTGATCTTGTTTGACAGATGGTTTTTTTCCAATTCGATAGAGCTTTGATTGTCACAACTGATAACTTTTGGTGCTTCATGTTTTTCTCTCATGTCTTCAAGAAATATTCTTAGTCAAATTTCTTCAGAGGTTGCACTGGATATAGCCTTATACTTTGCTTCAGTGGAAGACAAACAAATAGTCAACTATTTCTTGTTGCTCCAATACATATTACCAAATCCAATACAGAATTCATAACCATAGGTGGACTTCAATCCATCTCGATCTCCTTCCAAATCATGATTTGAATAACTTATCAACTCAACATTTAAATCATTAGTATATTCAATATGAAATTTTTTAGTCTCCTTCAAATATTGAAGGACTCTCTTTGCTGCTTTCTAGTGAGTTTCATGTGGCTTTTCCATGAATTGACTAAGAATGTTGACTAAATATGCGATATCCATTCTCGTTGTAGTTAATAAATTCAAATTTCCTACCAATTGTCTATTTAATGTGCCATCCACTTATTTAGTTTTATCATCACTACGAACTTTAACTTTTTTTTCGAGTGGTGTAATATTGCTTTCCATCCATTCTTATTGAATCTATTTATTAATTCATGTGTGTATTTGCTTTGTGTGAAAAATGTTCTACCATTATGTCTCCAAACTTCAAGGCCTAAACAATAATGTAGCTCTCCAAGATCCTACATTTCAGATTTATATGAAAAACTACTTTTTATCTTTTCAATTACCTTGACAGAACTTTCTATTATGATAAGATCATTAACATATATATAAATCCAAATAATATGTACCCTTTCATCCCCCTTGATATATAGATTTGGATCTCCTTTACTTTGAATAAAAGTTGTTGAGAGAATAATTTATCAATATTCTCATACCAAGAGCTCAGTACCTATTTGAGTCCATATAATTCTTTATATAATCTATACACAAGATGTTCTTCTCCCAATGATCTACTATGCATAGGTCCACACAAATCTGTATGCACAAGTTCAAGAATATCCATTTTTATTTTATTTTTATGGCTAGGGAAATATTCCCTAAGAATCTTCGCTAAATCACACCCATCACATTGCCGAATATGTATTATTTAACAATGAAAGTCCCTCTACCATTATTTGTTTCTATAAAAGCAACAAGCCATGATAATTAATGTGGTCATATCTTGGATGGCAAAGAGCTTTTGTTGTCATGGTAGTGGATGCCAATGCATCATGATTTTTGTTTGTCACATCAAGCTTTTATAAGGCTCTCATTCACACTCCTCTTGCTATTATGTTGTATTTATCCTGTATATCCTTGACTACACAATGTAACTTAAGAAGTTCAACTTTGATATTTTGATATGAAATGGTGGAAATAGAGATTATATTCTTCTTGATTCCAAGAATATACATCACATTTGTATTTGTCTTACATGGCCATTTTTTAAGGTTACACATACATCACCATAACCTTTGATTGCATGAGATCAATTATCTCCTAGATAGATGTTAGTGCCATTATTATTTTCATGATAGCTAGAAAACCATTCCTTTTTGCATGTTATATGAAATGAAGGACCAAATTCAATAAACCATACATTATCATCATCAGTTTCTATTGATAAGGTAGCTTTTGAAATGAATAATTTGATATTATTGAGATTATCACTAATCAAGGCTTCTTGATCAAAAAAGTTTCCTAAATTTCTTCTATGCTTTGACTCACATAATTGATTTTTATCACAATATTTAGCCAAATGTACAAGCTTAACACAATAGAATCATACACCCTTCCTTTTCATATAGGTATTTGTCCTTGGTGGTGGTGTGCCTTGATGTAGTTTTGGATACGATTTGTCTCCTTCGTTCTTTTCCCATGAATTTCTTCTGTATGGTGGTTTTTATTTTGTCTCCAACACAAAATATGAACTTTGAAGTCTACCATTGATATTCTTCCTTCTCTCTTCTTCTTATAAGAGAATACCTTCCAATTCATCTAAGGTAGGAGAATTTTCACTAGTTGAAATTCCAATGATAAAAATATAATAATCATCTAACATCACATTCAATTTAATTGTCACTAGATCACTTCTTGAAATATTTTCACCAATAGCACCAAGCTTATTAGAAATTACACAAGAATGTATTGAGGGTATAAAAGAATAAATGATAATATGCATGTTGTAAATCTATAAAAATTACTTATTCAACTCCAATATCCTGTGTAAAGAATAATTAGGCTTAAAGGTTTAGAAGCCGAGATATGTGGTGAACAGAGAAGCGTTCAGTCTCCTCTAGCCACTTATTGCTTAAAGTACACATTGAATGAAATTTAGCAAACAAAAAGAAAGAATCTATGAATTCTTGAACACATGTTAATTCTAAAAATAGAAGGCTCATTAAGACAAAATATGGTTACCAAACCAATAATATAATAAATTTTCTTGAAATTTTCCATTCTAGAAGACTATATATATTTAAATGCAAAACCATAATGCAAACTCTCCTTACAAACAACTGAGTTGAGAAATTTAGCTAGATATTAATTAAAAAAACAAAATATATATATATATATATATATAAGTAACCATGTACAACACGAGCGAGGGCTTGCGAATGGTGGAACGAGATTGGAGGACAAAACCTTTGAAAATATATATAGAGTAAAAACAAAAAAAATATACAGTTATCCTCATAAGTTTAGTTGAAACTTCTACGAAGTCAAGAAATGGTATTAATCATAAAACCGGAGTAATAACTACACCAAAACCCCTTCAAGTTAAGGCTCTGGACCCAAACCTCTCAAGGGAAGCCTTAAAACTAAACTCATGGAAGGATCTAGAGTCGGTTTCTGGTACCTGTCATAGACAGAGTGTTTAACTGTAAGTAACCCTTAAGAATTATGTGAAAGAAATATATTTGTAGATAAGGGGTCCGGATTACCTGTGGTGGCCACTCGAGGAGAAGCAATGAAGACTTTGTGGTGTCCTCCTATTCCTCTAGGAACCCTACAACCATTGCTAGCATGCAAAAAATATGAAACAAAGGAGCCATGAGTATTTCATTATGAATATCAAGGGTAAAATAAGAAGAAACAGACTTAGCGAAAACATGTTAATACCTGAGTGCAAGCTCTCGTCTTGCTCATAAGATGGCGCTTTGGACTTCCTGTGAGAAATGAAACTAAAAAAACTGTCCAATGAGAAACCTTCAGGAACTGTGGATTTACCATCCTGAACATGTTTAACGAGCAAAAAATGGATTAATAGTGAATCTCTCGTGGATAAAACAACCGATATTCTCTCTAAAAACCTAAGAGAATATGAATAGCAAATGCCATCTGGAGTATTACCTGCGAAGTTCGGAGAGAACTCGATGAGAATGGTGGATAAGTTGTGAAACAATAATTGAAAACTAAACCTTATTTGCATGGATATTAGACACAGAGCCGCATTGAAAACAAAAACAGGAGCAAAACAACATTTACCTCATTCATAGTAGCATAACCACAACCAACTCATGCACTATGTGGAGGAAGAGCTTTACCCTTGCTGCTAGTGCTAGAAACTAGAAGAAAACGGAAAATTGCAGAGCATGACCATAGGAGCGCAGAGACAAATGAGCTATCAATGCGGCACTTGGGTCATATAGTTACCCTAAACCGTCACGCAAAAAATTCCACTGTCGGATCTAGGTTTTAGCATATCGACGGATAGCACAAATACCCATAAGAAAATCATAACCAACAGTTGCCAAGCAACACCGTAAATGAGAAGTTTCTTATCAGATGAAATTTGAACAAGTAGATTGACCAGACCTTAATCTAAGTACAAATTACGAATAAGTAAACCAATCTTAATCCAAATCTCGGCTCAGTACATTTCTCATGTGGATGATTAACAATGCATGGTACATTAGTGGAATAAAATTAACCTCTGAGAACCCAAATGATAATAATTATACTAATGCAATGATAGGGCTAGAATAAAGGTGCAAACATACTCATATGATTTTCTTGCATTAAGACACTATATATATATATATATATATATATATATATATATAAAGTAATGTGTCAATTTGGGTGTAGCAATATTTTTTTTATGGTGAATAATATGATGAAGGTGACACACAGGGTCTTGGATAGATGGTGATCATGTGCCCTATTAAGGAACTTTTTGATGTGTAGTCATCGGCTCAATTCCCCACTAAAATCGGGGTGATATATTGGACATATATATATGTGTGTGTGTGTGTGTTTTAGAAAAAAAACATATAAACAGAATAATAATATCAACAAAAAAAAAATAATAAGGCATCGACAATATTGAAGAAAAAAAATAGTATAAGTTTTGTTTAGCTACTATATAATTTGTATCCTATAGTAACGAAATAAAATTACTTGATTACTAATAAAAAATCATGTATCTATACAAATTACCAACACCTCATTCCTAGTGTTGTTCGCAAAAATTACATAAATTAATATCATTGTTAAAATGTTTTTGTGAAATAAATTTTATCCAAGTGAAAAATAATACATATTTCTTATATATAAATTATTGAAGTGGATATCATAGTTGAAATGGTTTTATGTAATGTAAAATTTACACAAGTAATATTTAATAAGTAAGTATTTCAAATATATATATGTGTGTGTATTACATACTTCCTTTGAGTTAAATTTTAAGAAAGAGAATATATATATATATACAATTGAAATATTTTTTTATGGTAAAGAAATTTTTTTAATTATAATAATATTTTAAATGGAAAATAATGATATATTGAATTACATAAATCAATATCATGGTTAAAATGGGTTCTTGTGAGGTAAATTTTATCAAAGTAAAAAAATAGATATTTAACATTATATAAAATTTTAATTCCCACATGATGATTTCATTGTAGTTTATATTTAGATCATTATTAGAAACATGAGTGTAAAATATGGGTGTATAATTTAGATAATCTGCAACTATTCACCTTTGCAAATCATAATCTATTATGAGGTGCAAACCTCTTCTTGAGTGTAATAATTGACAAAAGGTTTGCACCTCAAAAAATTTGATTCCTCTAACATCCCGATAGAGTTGAATTTAAGATGGATCAAACAAATCAACTATGCAATCAAATTATTTACTCCCCCTTTAACTAGATTATCTTTCACATGAATACCATGGGTCAATACCATGGGCTTGAAAACGAGGAGTTCGAAACTTGCTCCTAGTCAAAATGTTTTCATAACATTACAACACATCTCTTTCATAGTCAAATGGAGAATAATTATATATATATATATATATATATATATATATATATATATAGTTCATTAAGTTTAATTTGATATAATTGAGATATCAAAATACTAGTTGCATACATTAATACTACGATAATTATTTATTTGTATGTATTTTTTAATAGTAATGAGAATTTTTAGACAATTATTTATTTCTATTAATAAAACATAATAATTAAAATTATTAATTAAAATATAAATTATTATTTTAATATTTATATATGAAAATAAAAATAAATTATAAACTTTCATTTGAAAAATAAAAATGAACTTCAAATTTCAACACTGAATCCGTCCACTTTCAACACCTATAAAATTTTGTAAATAACAACCTAAGATAAGATTTTTAGCTTAAAGTTACTGAATATGATAAGTTTTTGTAGCATCACATTCTTATAACCATGATGCGTAACATGTTGGATCCTCTTTTGTTCATGAGTTAAAGGGCATTAGAATGGGTCCTGAAGATAGGTTTGTAAGTTTTGACGTTGTCTCCCTTTACACCAATATCCCCATTAATGAGGCCATTGAAGTCAATAATCTCATCACTGATCCAGATACGACTCATTTAGTAGGGATTTTCTTAACCTCTACTTTCTTTAGTTTTGAAGGTGAGTTCTATGAGAAAACATGTGGTGTTGCCATGGGTTATCTCCTTTCCCCATTTTTTGCGCATCTGTTTATGGAGGACTTTGAATCCAAGGCTCTTACCTCATCTCTATACCAGCCAAAGATTTGGAAAAGGTTTGTTGATGATACTTGTGTCATCTGGCCTCATGGTAAAGAAGAGTTAAATTGTTTCTTCCTTCATCTTAATATTCAATCTTGCTCCATAAAATTCACCATGGATTATGAGGTGGATGTAGCCTTCCTTTCCTTAACGTTCTTATCTCTAGAAATAATGATGGTTCCTTCTCCCATCAAGTTTTTAGAAAGAAAACTCATACCGAGAAATATTTTCACGCTAGTTCTCATCATTTCCCTGCTAAAAAATTATGTGCCCTCAATACCTTAGCCACACATGCGTTGAGAATATTTGATGAGTTTCACCTTGAGGGAGAAAATACCCATCTCCTTAATGTCTTTTTTAAAAAAAATTATACTAATTTGCAAGGCCTTAAGGCTTTTCTTAAATCAGAAAGAGGTCCTTCAGTTAATAATAAAAATATAAATGAACCTAATCAGTGGTCCTACAGTGTAAGACTTCCTTTCATTCAGGGAACCACACTTAGGATTGCTAGGATCCTTAAGAAGCATAAGGTTTCTTCTTCCTTCAAGCCCCTTAGCACGATTCACAACTCTCTTAAATCGGTTAAAGATCTGGTAAACCCTAGGGATGGGAAAGTTGTCTACATTATTCCTTGCTTTTTGGGACACCTTACATTGGTGAAACTGGTTGGTCTATAAACCAAAGCATCTGTGAACATGCTGCTGACATTGAACATGGAAGATCCTGCACCTTCGCCTTAACTAAGCATGTGGAAAATACTAACCATCATATCTGCATCGAAGAGGCTAAGTTCATACCTAGGATTGACCATTTCCATAATCATAAGTTAAAAGAGGCCATAGAAATCGAAAAAAGATACGTAAATCTCAATAGAGATGACGGTTAGAATATAAGCAGGTGTTGGATCCGTGCCCTTTACTTTTAATGGTATGGTGGTTTCCATTTTTTTTTTAGAAAGGAAACTAATATAAATAAATAAATAAATATAATATGAAAAAAAAGTAATAAAGAATTAAATAATAATAACAATAATAATTAATAATAATAATAATAATAAATTAAATATATATATATATATAATTGAATAATTTATTAATAAATAAAACTAGTCATTATTAATCTATTTGAATTGTTAAAGTCAAACTAGTCGTTATCCTAATGACTAGTTTAGTCATTTCTGCATCTATTTAAACTCAACGTCGAGATCTGATCTCTCACCTAATCCTGATGATGAAGCACATTGGTTGGTTCGAAACGCGTCGACAATATAAATTTGAATGTGATTATTACCGAAAGAATTCTATATAATTTTACGATGGATCAAAGAAGCCAAAATTCTAAAAATATTTTAATTATATTAAAAATAATAAGTGTTTTGCTGAGCTGGATTAAAGATTTAAAAATAATATTTTTTTTAATTATATTATTTATTTATAAAGCTTAATATGACATTTTGTGTGAGTTGAATTTAAGCTAGTGCAAATAGATTATTATTAGCACAATCATATTAATAAATGTACTTGATATATACTCATAGGCTTATGTAATGAGATGCACAACCATATTAGCAAATGTAATTGGATAGACGTATGCAATTAGATACACAACCACATTAGAAAATGTAATTGGAAAAGGCTCATAAAATTTAATAATAATAATATTAATAAAATAAATAAATAATTATTTTAATAAACAAATGTTATTATTAAAATTAATAATAATTAATTTATGTTAATTAAAATCATTTTAAATTAATTAATGTTATTATTCATTAATCAGTATTATTAGGACGATTATTATTAATTAATATTACTAAAATTATTAAAAAATATTAGTACTTTTATTTTTAATTAAATTACATTTTATTATTAAATAATAATAATAATGTTATTATGTAATATTAATTTATTTATATAATTAAATTTTAATAATAATAAATTAATATTAAATTATGATATTTTTTTTAATAATGACCATAAATTTAATTAAAAATAAAATAAATAATATTAGTAATATTAATTAATAATACTACTAATGTTAATAATATAAATTAATGAGTAATAACAATAATTAATTTAAAATTAATTTAATAATTAATTAATGATTTAAATTAAGAATAATTAACATAAATTAATTATAATTATAATAAAATTTGAAATTATTACTTATTTGACTATTGTTAAACTTGAAATATTATTAATATTTAATTAAAGATAAAAGTAATACTATTTATTAACAATATTAGTAATATTAATTAATAATAATAATCCAAATAATAATGATTAATGAGTAATAACAAGAATTAATTTAGAATTATTTGAAGAATTAATTAATGATTTTAATTAACAATAACCAACATAAATTAATTATTCTTTATTATAGTTATAATAATTTGTTTATTAAGAAAGTTATTATTATTATTATTATTAAAGCGTATGAGTGTTTTCCAACAATATTTGCTAATGTGGTTGTGCTAGTATAAACCTAAGGGATTAATAATATAAATTGAAGGGACTAATAAACACTAATTTTGTAATATGAAGATGCAATATTAAATAAATTGCAATGTTGACCATGCCTAATTTCCATATTGAGACAATCTTTGTCACAATCTGAGCTTAGGCCATAGTTGACCATGGTTGACCATGGATGACCATGGTTTTCACAATATCAGAAGGTTATTGACCATGGTCGATCACGGTTGATCATTATTGACCAGGTTGACCATGCAACATTGGACCATGGTTGACCATTGCTGATTTTCATATTTAGACAATCTTTGTGAGAATGTGACGTTGGACCATTATTGACCATTATTAACCATGATTGACCATAATTCACCATGTTCAACCATGTTTGACCAATGTTGACCATGATTGACCATTGTTGACCATGGTTGACCATCATTGATTTTCATATTGAGAAAAATTATGATAAACTGTAAGAGAAATATTATAAACCAAGGCATATAAGCCCTATGATAAATATTATAAATGGTAAAATAAACATGGTTGACCATGATTGATTTTGACATTGACAATATTTTTCACAATGCAATGTTGGAACATGGTTGACCATGGTTTATTTTCATATTAAGACAATCATTGTCACAATGTGACATTGGACCATGGTTGATGATAGTTGACAATAGTTGACCATGGTTGATTTTTATATTGAGACAATCCTTGTCACAATGTGGTATTGGACAATGGTTGACCATGATTATAAACCCAGGGGATTTATATTAAACCCTAACGTTCGTATTACAAACCCTGTGGATAACATTATACCCTAGGAATATGAACCCTTAGATAAATAAACCCAAGGGATTGATATTATAAATCCAAAGGAATCATAATCCGAAGAGATTAATTCTAAAATCCCAAGGGATTATAAACCCAAGTGAATAATATTAAACCAAAATGATTAATATTATAAACCCAAGGTATCTAAACCCTAAGATAAATATTATAAACCTTAAAACAAACATGGTTAATTATTGTTGATTTTCATATTGAGACAATATTTTTCATAATGCGACCCTGGACCATGGTTGACCATGACTGATTTTCATATCTAGACAAATTTTGTCATAATGCAATGTTGGACCATGGCTGATTTTCATATTGAAAAAACGTTTTTCATGATGTGGCATTGGACCATGGTTGACCACGATTATAAACCCAAGGGATTTATATTAAACCAAAGGAATAATATTATAAACCATATGAATAATATTATCCCCTAAGAATATGAATCCATATATTAATAAACATAAGGAATTATTATTATAAATACAAGGGATTAGTACTAAAAACTCAAGGGATTATAAACCCAAGGGAATAATATTAATCCCAAGGGGTTAATATTGTAAACCCAAAGTGTATAAACCCTAATATAAATATTATCAATCTGAAAATAAACATGGTTGACCATGGATGATTAAAATTTTGAGATAGTTTTTGTCACAATGCGATGTTGGTCCATGGTTGAACATGACTCATTTTCTTATTGAGACAATATTTTTCACCATGTGACATTGGAGCATTGGTGACCATGATTGACGATGGTTGACCATGGTTTATTTTTATATTAAGAAAATCTTTGTCACAATGTGACATTGGACCATGGTAGGCCATGGTTGACCATGATTATAAACCCAAGAGATTTATATTAAACCGTAGGATTAATATTGTAAAATCTATCAATAATATTATACACTATGAATATGAACCCTTAGATTAATAAACCCAAGGGAATAACAAACCCAGGGGATTAATACTAGAACCCCAAGAGATGCCAAACCAAGGGATTAATATTACAAATCCAAGGCTTATAAACCCTAAGATAAATATGATAAACTCTAAATTAAACATGGCTAACGATGGTTGATGTTCATATTGAGACAATATTTGTCACAATGCAACGTTGGAGCATCTTTGATCATGGTTTATTTTCATATCAAGATAATATTTCTCACAATGATACATTGCACCATTATTTACCATGATTGGCCAATGGTCAATGTCATAATGTTACGTTGGTATAATGTTGACGATGGTTGACCATGGTTGAGAATTATTATCCATGATTCAATTTAATATTGATAAAGTATTATCATAAACCCTAAGATAAATATTATAAACCAAGATATATAAACCCTATGATAAATATTATAAATAATAAAATAAACATGGTTGACCATGATTGACCATGGTTAACCATGGTTGATTTTCATATTGATACAATCTTTGTCACAATGAAGCGTTGGACCATGGTTGACCATGATTATAAACCCAAGGGATTTATATTAAAACCTAAGAATAATATTATACTCTAGGAATATGAATCCTTTGATTAATAAACCGAAGGGATTGATATTATAAACCCAAGAGAATAATCAACCCAAGGGATTAATTCTAAAATTAAAAGGGATTATAAACTCAACGGAATAATATTAAACCTAAGAGATTAATATTATAAACCCAAGGTATATAAACCCTAAGATAAATATTATAAACCCTAAAGTAAACATGGTTGACCATGGTTGATTTTCATATTAAGAAAATATTTGTCACAATGCAACATTGGATCATGGTTTACAATGGATGACCATGAATAATTTTTATATCGAGATAATATTTGTCACAATGCAACATTGGACCATGGTTGATTTTCATATTGAGAAAATATTTTTCACGATGTGACGTTAGACCATGGTTGATTTTAATATTCAGACAATATTTGTCACAATGTAACATTGGGGCGTGGTTGAACATGATTTACCATGGTTTCCGATGGTTGACAATGGATGGTTTTCATATTGAGACAATGTGTGTCACAATGTGACATTGGAAAACAATTGACTGTGATTATAAACCCTATGAATAATACTATACACTAGGAATATGAACCCTTATATTAATAAACTGAAGGGATTGATACTATAAACCCAAGGGGATAACACAACAAAGGGATTATAAAACAAAGAGATCAATATTAAACCCAAGGGATTAATATTATAAACCCAAGCTACATAAACCCTAAGATAAATATTATAAAGCCTAAAATAAACCTGATTGACCATGGTTGACCATGGTTTATTTTCATATTGAGATAATCTTTCTCACAATGCGACAATGGAGTATGGTTGGCCATGGTTGGCCATGATTGATTTTTAAATCAAGACAATCTTTGCCACAATGCGACGTTGGACAATTGTCATTTTTCATATTGAGACAATATTTCTCACAGTGTGATGTTGTGCCATGGTTGACCACGATTAACCAATGGTCCAACGTCATAATGTGATGTTGGACGATTATTGACCATGGCTAACCATGATGACCATAATTGACAATGGTGAATCATGTTTGACCAATGTTGACCGTGCATGACCATGATTGACCATGATTGACCATGATTGATTTCCATATTGAGAAAATAATATGATAAACCCTAAGATAAATACTATAAGCCAAGGTTTGTAAAGCTTATGATAAATATTATAAATGGTAAAATAAACATGGTTGACTATGATTGACCATTGTTTATTTCATATTCATACAATCATTGTCACAATGAGACGTTGAACCATGGTTGACCATGATCAATTTTCATATTGACACAATCTTTCTTAGAATGCGACTTTGGGCCATGGTTGATATTCATATTGAGATAATCGTTGTCCCAATGTAACATTATAAACCCTAAGATAAATATTATAAACCCACAGTTATGGTCGACTATGATCGGCCATGGTTGACTGTGGTTAACCATGAATATAAACCCTAAGATAAATATTACAAACCCTAAATAATCATGGTTGACCATATTTTACCATGGTTTATTTTCATATTGAGACAATATTTGTCACAATGGAACATTGGGCCATGGTTGACCATCATTTATTTTCATATCAAGACAATATTTGTTACAATGAGACCTTGGACCATGGTTGACCATGGCTAATTTTCATATTGACACAATCTTTGTCACATCTGACATTGGACCATGGTTGACCATGGTTATCACAATGTGACATTGGACCATCAGAAAATATTTGTCACAATGTGACCATGGTTATTGACCATGGTTCATAATGGTTGATTTTCATACTGAGATAATCTTTGTCACAATGGGATGTTGGACTATGGTTTACCATGGTTGATTTTCATAATGATACAATATTTTTCACAACGCGATGTTTGACCATGGTTGGCCATGGTTCACATAACGTTGCATTGGACCATGAGACAATATTTGTGACAACGTGACCATGGTTTACCATGATTTATTTTCATATTGAGACAATCTTTCTCACAATGCGACATTGGAACATGGTTGACTATGGTTGATAATGGGTGAGCATTGTAGACCATGATTGCTTTTCATATGAAGATAATTTATGTCACAAACCCAGGGATTAATATTATAAACCCAAGGGATATAAACCCTAATATGTTTGTTTTTTTTTTACATATCAGTATTCATGTGGTACAAAATGTTTCTATATAGTCGTCTAGAAAAATAAAATGAAAAATAATACGAAGTTCAAAATGACAAAAATATTTGTTATTGGACATAGAAATTAATGACAAATTTAGATGCATTAAGTGAGTCATATTCAAGAATGATGCCACCTATAATTTTTTGTTCCAACAAAATCAATAGAAATAGGAAAGAATTATTAACTATCAATCCCTCAATCTAGGGTTTTAAAATTCCTTATTCTTTAACTCTATAAACCATGAATGAATGCATTTTAAAATCCTTAATTAGGGTATTTTTGACATAAATGGTTTACTTTTGGTTAAAATCTCAATTAGGGTCCTAAGCCCTCGTAGGCGTTCCCACATGTCCAACGTAAGGAAAACTACATCTAAGATTCATGGGTTCCCCCAATAATGGATTTATGATAAAATCATACCATAAAACATCATTGACAAATTATTATTACTTGAAAAATAATTGTTCTTCACATAAAACATATAAATTATTATTAGTTCATCCTCTTCCTCTATTATGCTCTCTTCTATGCTACTCATTTGTAGGAAACTTTAGTTCATCTTCTTCCCCTATTGTGCTCTCTTATCTTATCCATTTGCAATATGTTGAAGATAATGGAGAAAATTAATTAAAGAGATTCGATTCACGTGAACCTTAGATTAGGAGTTTGTTCCTATTTCTTAGGTATTAGTTCTAACTTCCCTATTTGCATGTAAACTGTATATTTTTTGATCTGTAATGAGAATGTAAAGCGACCTGCGGACATAATCCCTATTAATGTAGTCTCTCAGAGTAGAGCTAACCAGTATTGATTTCATTAATTTAATCCTATCATTTTTATCATGCTATCAGAGGTTCAGGGTCGAATCAAAGCGAGAGTGCTTTGATCCCTATGAGTATCCAAGCGAAAGAAGAGAAGCCCTTGATGACCTGAGTGAGGTTGTTCATTTTTTTTACTCGAGATCATCGCATTTGTGGGAGGCACAGAAGCATCGATTAACGTGGAATCATGCCAGAGAACAACGATGATCTCTAAAATCAGCGTAGAGTCAATTGGAAAACCAGCATTGATCTGTGTTTTCCTTACAGGGATTCTGCCTAGCGCGACATCTGAGTAGGTTTGGAGTGTTATTGTGAACGTGAAAGAGGAGCCATAAACCTCATGTCGGAGGAGCCAGAGAGCTCATGCCAGAGGGGCTAGAGAGCTCATGTTATGGAGCACTATGGAGCCAGAGAGCTCGTGCTTTGGAGCATCGTTGAGCAAAAGAGTTCATGCTGTGGATTTTTGATTGAAACCAGAGAGCTTCTTCCTATTGAGCCAAAGAGTTTGTGATGTGGATTGTTGATTGAAGCCAAAGAGATTCTTCACGTTGAGCCAGAGAGCTTTTGCCTACAGATCTAGTGAGATCATGCCAGAGGAGTCACTGAAACATGGTAGCAGAGGTAGTAGCATATCACTGGTAAATTGAGAGGATCACTGCAAGCGTGATCACTAATAGAGGATCTCGTGAGCTCGCAGCAAAAGTGGTCATGATAGAGGAGCTGTAAGCCCGTGGTGTAGTGTGTAGAGTATCCTGCCAAAGTGGTTGAAGATTAGGTATATCTTTTTCTTGACCTTTTTTTTTTGTGGATCTAGGGTAGATCCATTTGTAGATCTGGTTTTTTTTCAATTGCTAGAGGTCATTTTTTTAATTGTCAAGATGAATAATCTGGTGGAAGTATACTTGAACGAGAGAAATAAGCTCAATGTTGCCAATTATTCTAATTGGAAGTTCATGTTACAGACTATGCTAGAAGGGCATAGTGCATGGGGGATCGTGAATGGAGATGAAGTGAAACCTATAGTTGCAGGAGGCACAATAGTTGCGACAGTACAGGAGTGGCAGAAGAGGGATAACAAGGAAAAAATGATGTTGAAAATGGCAGTCAAAGTTTGCATCATCCCTTACATCAGAGATTGCAAATCAAGGAATGAGATTTGGAAAACTCTCAAATATCTATACGAAATTAGAAATTCAAACCACTTATTGTTCCTGAAAAACAAGATTCTCTCCATCAAAATGGAGGAGAATGAAACATTAGTTGCATTCATCTCACACATCAAGGACCTCAAATACAAGCTTGGTGACATAAGAGATTCTATAATTAATATTTATTTGGCAATAATTAGTATGAATGGTATGAATGAAAACTATCAGATGTTTATCAGCTTCAATGCAAGAGAGAAAGCCCCCAAATTTAAAGAATTGATAGGGATCCTCACGCAAGAGGACGAAACGAGGATGACCCTGAAACCCGAGAATTCATAGCTTTCTTTAATGGCGAAGAAAAAGCCCTTCAGAGGGAAGGAAAATGGAGGAAAAAGAGGTGGAGGTACAAAACAAAAAATCTTGAATCCATCTCAACGTATGCCATCAAATAGGAATGAGTCACTATTGAAATGTTTCTATTGTGGTAAAATTGGCCATATGGCTAAACACTCTCAAAAGAAGAAGTTTTATGAAGGTAAACAGAGATATAAGAGACATGCAGGACACTTCACTGATGATGACCATAACCAGGACCTCAGACTATTTATGGCTAATTATGATGAGAAGGATGAAGCAGATACGTGGTATGTGGATTTAGGAGTGTCTACCCACATAAAAAGTAACAAACAATGGATTGAAGACTTCAAATAAAATAGCACTCGAGAAAAAATATACTTTGGTGATAACAAAGGGTACCTAATCAAAGGACATGGTAATGTTCGTGTAATTCTGCATGATGGAAATGTTAGTCATATCCAAAATATGATTTATGTACAAGGAATTAATAAGAATATAATTTATGTTTCAATGATAACACATCAAAACCTTAAGGTAGATTTTTTTAAATCATATTTTGTTGTTAAGGATTTGTTGTATTCTATGAAGACGATTGCATCAAGGATTTGTGTGGGCAGTCTTTACAAGATGAATGTGAGAAGTGTGCCACATCAAGATTTGACATCATCAGGTATGACAACAAAAGATTTATGGAACCAAATATTTGGTCATATTAATTTCAATGGTTCGTTGTTACTTCAGAAAAGATGTATGGTCAGTGGTGTTCCTAATTTAAACCATATTCATGTTGATTGTGAGTCATGTGCTCTCCAGAAGATGCACAAAGATTATTTTCCTATTAATGTAAATAGAAAACAAAGAGATGTACTAGAGTTAGTCCACATTGATTTATGTGGGCCAATGCAGTCAAGATCTTTCGCATGTGCTTATTATTTCTTATTATTTATTGATGACTATACAATGTTTACGTGGGTATATTTTCTCATAAAAAAGACTCATAATTGTAGAAATTTGCTGAATAATGATATTTATCCACTGAGATTATCCTGATCACATATCAATTCGAATTCATATGCAACACATAATCTCTTCCACTCAGATCATCACACATGTGGAAATAAACAAGCGGTATGCGATCAATAGATCATCAAAACATCACACACATTACACAGTATGTATGGGGAAAGCTTATAGCTAAAAACCCCCAGCTATTTTGTATAATATAATGGAGAGAACATGTAACAAACTCAGTACAATACTCCTCACAAGTACTCAGTACTATCTCAGATAAGTTACACACAAACTAGCTTGGTTTTGAACAAGTCACGAGTTCAAAACACATCCACTAATTGCTTGCCTCTATTGCACAATCAAGGCTGGTCTAATGAGAGATCCAAGGTTCGAATCTCCTTGGCTTGACAGCGCAATCATCATTGGCAATTTCCTCCAAGTGTGGTGCAAATCTCATGCACAACTGATGTCACAACTGATAGCTGTACTCACCCTTTCATCTACCTCTTTCACTGGTCTCCACTGAACTGTCCATGCACTGTAGTGAACTGATGTGTTCTTGAGTTGAATAATGAGTTACTAATTAATGAATTAAATAATATTTAATTCACTCCACTCATTACTAGTTTATTATCTAGTTAAACTAATATCAACTAGTTCAACTAAGTTAAACCGAACACAACTCCACCAACTGTCTCATCAACTCCACCAAACTTCTGCCACTGAAGTCCTAACTGAAGTCAACCATGCATGAGCTCACCAAACCCCTAGGAATAGCGTAATTCCTCTTTCAGATGCATGAGCCACTTCCAAGGCTCGAACTGAAGTGCTCCAAGAGAGTAAACTGAAGTTTAGAGTCCAAATATTATTAAGGTAAATAATATTTGACTTCCCTATTTTTAGGATAGGCAGTCTAAAAATAGACTTCGACCTAAATGTCTAAAAATAGAGGTCCATCTATTTTTACCAACATGACCAATACTCCAAGAACAACATACTGCAACCCCTGGACCATGCTCCATATGTCTAAAAATAGACATAGTCTAAAAATAGACTTTGCGCCAAAAGTAGCCTGCGGGCCCACTTAGTGAAGGCGACTTCATTTCACTAAGCTCCATCATCTTGCTGCATTTTCAACACTCCCTCTCAGCAAGATATGGATTATCTGCAACCCCTATCCTGCCTCTGTGGAATTCGAACTTGCTCCTGGTGAGCGCCTTCGTCAAGATGTCGGCATCTTGATCCTCCATGGGAACATATGAAAGCATCATGATTCTCCGCTGAACACAATCTCTGATATGATGGTACCTGATGTCGATGTGTTTGGATCTATCATGAAATACTTGATTAGCCAAGAGTTTAATGCAACTCTGGTTATCACAGTAAATCACTGTAGGCTCCAAATGCAACCCGAACAATCCAACGAGGATCTTCCTCATCCAAATAGCCTCGCATGCAGCCAAGCTAGCTGCCATGTACTCGGCCTCTACTGAACTGAGTGCCACGGATCTCTGCTTCCTGCTGTACCAGGAAACTGCTGTCGACCCAATGCTGAAAACTCCTCCAGATGTGCTCTTTCGGTCCATTGGGCTCCCTGCCCAATCTGCATCAGTGAAGCCGGAAAGCTTCGCTCCATCCTCCTGTCTGTACCATAGACCATATCCCGATGTGCCACTAAGATAACGTAATACATGCTTTCCTGCCTTCCAAAAGATCTTGGTAGGCTTAACCATAGCTTGCGAAAGCTGGTTAACTGCATAGCATATATCGGGTCGTGTATTGACCAGATACATAAGCGACCCCACCAACTGTCGATAGATAGTGGCATCCACTACCTTTGCTGAAGTAGCATCCTCCTTCCTCCAACCACCAAGAAGAGGAGTATCAATAGGCTTGCAGCCATGCATGTTGAACCTCTCCAGAATCTCCCGGTCATACGTGCCCTGGGAACAAACAGTCCTCCACTGCGCTGCCAAATCTCCAATCCCAGGAAATAATGAAGGAGGCCCAAGTCCTTCATCTCAAACTCTCATGCAAGATCCTCCTTGCATGAAAGTTTCAACAGCTCATCACCCGTCAAAATCAGATCATCTACATACAGTACAATGATCAGCAGCTTCCCCTCCACCACAATCTGGTACAGGTTAGGATCAGCCTCACTCTTGGAAAATCCAAGCCCGGTGAAATAACTGTCAATCCATGTGTACCAAGCATGAGGTGCTTGCTTCAGCCCGTACAGTGCTCTCTTGAGTCGGCACACATGCGACTTACTACTGAATATCTCGAAACCTTCAGGCTGCTCTATGTACACCTCCTCCTCAATCACTCCGTTGAGGAACGCAGTCTTCACATCCATCTGATGGATGTGCCATCCCATCTGCGCTGAGAGAGCAAGGATCGTCCGTATGGAAGAGTACCTTGCGACAGGTGCAAAGGTCTCCTCATAATCGATCCCCTCGATCTGTGAGAAGCCACGGGCGAAAAATCTTGCCTTTTACTTCTCCACACTCCTGTCAGCCGCCTGCTTCACTTTGTAGATCCATCGCAAACCTACCACTGATTTCCCCTCCGGTCTTGGGAAAATCTCCCATGCACTGTTTCTGACGATCGAATCATATTCTTCGGTCATGGCATCTACCCATGCGGGTTCCTCCACAGCTTCCTCAAAAGACGATGGCTCCGTCATGACACATTGACTCACAAGAGCCATGTATCCAGTGTACCGATCCGGTGACTGCCTCTGTCTGCGCTGTGCTGTAGGTGGTCCTACAACCTTCTCTACATCTCGAGCCAGTCGCTCAGCTTCTGTAGTGCGCATGCGCCCTCTGATGGTTGGCGCTGCCTGGGTGGTTTCTTCCACCTCCTGAACCTCCTCTTGTGGCTGATCCACATCTGAAAGCTCCTCCTTAGGAACTAACAGCTCCTCATCTGCATGCAAGTGTAGCTCCCTCTCAAGCGAACACTGCATGGCTTTCTCCTCCTGAAATTTTATATCCCGTCGCACAACAGTCTTTCGACTGTCTGAAAAATACACCCGATAGTTGTGAGGTGTATCGGTGTACCCCACAAATATTCCAACCTCAGCAGTTGGATCCAGCTTCCTTCTCGCATCCTTCGTCACATGCATGTAGACAGGAGAACCAAAAATCCGCAAATGGGAAATATCAGGCCTCTTGCCAGAATAAGCCTCCCCCGGTGTACTCATGCCAAGAACCTTGTGAGGACAACGGTTCTGCACATACACTGCTGTATTGCATGCCTCAGCCCACAAGTGAAGGGGTAGGCCCCGATCATGCAACATCGCCCGTGCAGCACCCACGATCGTTCTGTTCTTCCGCTCAGCCACCCCGTTCTGCTGTGGGTTATGGGGTGCGATGAGCTCTCTACGAATCCCTTCTGCGCTGCAGAACTCCTTGAATTCAGCCGAGATGAATTCACCACCGTTATCACTCCTTAGAGCAATCACCTTCTTCCCCGACTCCTTCTCGACCGGTGCTTTAAACTCACAGAACTTCGCGAATGTATCGCTCTTCTTCTGCATGAAGAAGATCCAACACTTTCGAGAGAAATCATCAACAAAGATCACATAATACCTGTGCTTTGCTGTCGAAGCAACTGAGAAAGGACCACACACGTCTGTGTGAACTCTCTCAAGGATCGTCGTAGCGCGACTATCCTTCTCGTGAAAGGTGGCTTTCACATACTTCCCCAAGGTACACCCCTTGCACTGATCTGACTGCGCAAGAGTGCCCTTAGGAAGCCCAGTAGAAATCTGCTGCAGGATCTTCAAAGCTCCATGGTGAAGGTGGCCCAATCTCCTGTGCCACAATTCGCCCTCATCATCCCGGCTCACCACTTCTCCCGCCTTGCATGCCATTGCTGCGCAGCCATCTACTTGCAACTGATAAAGGTTCTTGGTTCGAACCCCTATCTTCCAGGTCTCTCCAGTAGTCTTACTGCGCAAGAAGGCTTTTCCTTTGCTGAAGACCACATCATACCCCTTATCTTCCAACATCGCCACAGAGATCAAGTTCTTCTTCAATCCAGGTACATGCATGATATCCTTCAATACAAAGAGTTTACCAGACTCCCTCTGAAAGGATATGGTACCAATAGCAGTCGCACTGTATCTACCATCATCGTCCATCTCGATGTGCACGCCCAGATCTTTGTCCTCCAGATCTGAGAACAAATCCCGATCTCCCGTCATGTGAAATGACGCACCACTGTCCAAGAACCACACTGATCCCATCACACTTGAAACCAAGCATGCGATCAATGAAAATTAAAGCTCGAACTGCGAAGCCAAAGCCTCTCCATCTGCAGATCTTCCCGCTTTCTTGTTTGTCTTCTTCTTCGGACAATTTGTGGCATAATGTCTGTGATCATGGCAGTGAAAACACTTCACTTTCGCCATGTCTTGCTTCTTGCCCTTTGCACCAGAATGAGAAGTTTTCTTACCCTTCCCCTTCTTTGCTTTGGCAGCCAAAGCGCAATTTTCTTCATCAGCTCCCTTTGATGAAGATCCGTCCCTGGTAGTCCTCCTTATCTCCTCCTGCGTGAGATCCGCCCAAAGGCGCTCCCATCCCGGCAACTTCTCCCGACCATTGACACTATCTTGATATGAATTCCAAGCCTTCGGAAGACCAAGGAGAGCTAGGTCGACCATGTCTTCATCTTCGACAGTCACCCCCACACTTCCCATCTCATCTCTGCATTGAGTGAACTTCGTGAGGTATTTGGCGATACTGTCGCCTTTCTCCATCTTGATGTTTCTGAGCTTATCTTTGAGTGCCAGCTTCCTTTGGTCACTCTTACTCTAGAATAGATCTGTCAGCACTTTCCACATTAAATATGGAGAATATTTTCCATGCAGGCTGGATACAATATGATCCTTGACGCCCTCCAACAGAATCCTTCGACATTTCGCCATCTTATTTTGCCAAGCTTCGACTTCAGCAGGATCAGTGGGCTTTTGGACATCCGTATCTACGAACTCCTTCAGACCATTGTCTTCTAATACTGCCTCCATCCGATCCTTCCATGCAACATAATTCGAACTGCCTTCAAGAGCATATTCGAGTCGCAAACTGTTGAAAGACATTTTCAACTCTGGCACCAAGAAAACAAACTGCGGCAAAATTCGAATTCCAACTCAAAGCTCAACCGCTCTTTGATCTGTGAGAACAAATTATTTCTAGCACAGAGATCGACTGCAGGGGAATTTACTGGATGTGTCACCTCTCAAAGGAAAGGATAGATCCAGAGGCTACCTGGCCCGCATGCAGACTCTTTCTACCGAAATAAGTTTGTAATCACTATGATGATCAATATCTGCTTCAATAGTTCCGATACCATGTAGAAATTTGCTGAATAATGATATTTATCCACCGAGATTATCCTGATCACATATCAATTCGAATTCATATGCAACACATAATCTCTTCCACTCATATCATCACACATGTGGAAATAAACAAGCGGTATGCGATCAATAGATCATCAAAACATCACACACATTACACAGTATGTATGGGGAAAGCTTATAGCTGAAAACCCCCAGCTATTTTGTATAATATAATGGAGAGAACATGTAACAAACTCAGTACAATACTCCTCATGAGTACTCAGTACTATCTCAGATAAGTTACACACAAACTAGCTTGGTTTTGAACAAGTCACAGGTTCAAAACACATCCACTAATTGCCTGCCTCTATTGCGCAATCATTGCTGGCCTAATGAGAGATCCAAGGTTCGAATCTCCTTGGCTTGACAGTGCAATCATCATTGGAAATTGCCTCCAAGTGTGGTGCAAATCTCATGCACAACTGATGTCACAACTGATAGCTGTACTCACCCTTTCATCTACCTCTTTCATTGGTCTCCACTGAAATTTCCATGCACTGTAGTGAACTGATGTGTTCTTGAGTTGAATAATGAGTTACTAATTAATGAATTAAATAATATTTAATTCACTCCACTCATTACTAGTTGATTAGCTAGTTAAACTAATCTCAACTAGTTCAATTAAGTTAAACCGAACACAACTCCACCAACTGTCTCATCAACTCCACCAAACTTCTGCCACTGAAGTCCTAACTGAAGTCAACCATGCATGAGCTCACCAAACCCCTAGGAATAGCGTAATTCCTCTGTCGGATGCATGAGCCACTTCTGTAGCTCGAACTGAAGTGCTCCAAGAGAGTAAACTGAAGTTTAGAGTCCAAATATTATTAAGGGTAAATAATATTTGACTTCCCTATTTTTAGGATAGGCAGTCTAAAAATAGACTTCGACCTAAATGACTAAAAATAGAGGTCCATCTATTTTTACGAACATGACCAATACTCCAAGAATAACATACTGCAACCCCTGGACCATGCTCCATATGTCTAAAAATAGACATAGTCTAAAAATAGACTTTGCGCCAAAAATAGCCTGCGGGCCCACTTAGTGAAGGCGACTTCATTTCACTAAGCTCCATCATCTTGCTGCATTTTCAACAATAATTTTGAATATTTCAAGCAGTTCAGAAGCATGATTGATAAGAAGACAGGTAAATTCATCAAGATTCTCCGCTCAGATGAAGGGGGAGATTATAGGAAGGCTGATTTTAGCAAATATCACAAACACCATGGAATACTGTAGCATTTTATAGTACCCCACACTCCTCAATAGAATGGGGTTGAAGAGAGGAAAAACATAATCCTTGTGGAGCATGATCGAAGCATGCTGAAAGGTAAGAATATTTCTAATGGATTTTGGGCTGAAGTAATAAACACTGCACTGTATTTGAAAAACAGGAGTCCTACATAGAGTCTTAAATTTAAGACTGCATTTGAAGCCTTATTAGGATTTAAACCTCCATTTAAACATTTAAGAATGTTTGGATCTTGTTAGCCCCTTATGAATTTCTTGACAAGCAAGCAAGGGGCTAGATTGTTTCATAAGCCTTCAAGGAATTCATTTCCCTTTAAAAAACATCATCCTTGAAGTCTTGTTGAATTTCCTACCTTTGATTGTTTCCCTCTGCTAATCTGTTCTCAATGAACCTTGTTGAATGACTAAATTTTGCCCAAAAAGGCCTTATTTCACCCCTTGTATCTCTACAAATTTCCCCCATCTTATTCTTTTCCCCTTTTCCCAAGGTCCCCTTTGTTCCCCCTAATTTCCCCCTTCACCCTCCAAAATTTTCCCAAAATCCCCATGAAGTATCACCCTTGCCCTTGTTTCCCCGAATCTCCCCTCTATCTCCCTATCGTTACCCTCCTTAGGCCTCAAAATGCATAAAAATGGGTTAAAAACCCACTTTCGAACCATATAATAGGCCTAGCCCCTCCCCGCTAGCCCTTTGAACCATTTTCCTTCATGTAACCCAGTGCTGGGACCAAGCGCTTAAGTCCCAAGTGCTAATCGCAATCAGAAGATCGGCAGAGGGTCAAATTCCTTTGTAAAACTCAAAAGTTCCGATGCGATTGGTCTATAGTGTAAAGTCTTTGATATGTTTTCAACCGTTGATCCGCCGTATAAATCCAACGGCCCGCGCAATGTCACAAGTTTGATGAATCGCAGGACTTATATATTCACCTCCGATCGGTCCATCGCAAACACTTGCGATGCGATCAATCGCAAGTCTTCCTCTCTGATTCCCGATCGCACTCTCCCCCCGATTTAACGTGAGCCATTGATCTGGTCTTCGGATCCAACGGTTAGCGCTCAATCACGCTCCCACCACCGATCACAATCGAAACTTTGAATGTGACACCCCTGTTGCCCCCCCCCCGATTGCGATTCTCCGATGTGATCCTGACCATTCATTCCTCCGCCAGATCCGACGGCCATCACTTCTCCATTCCCAATTGCAAGCGGAAGTTATTTGATGTCTCCCCTTTGTGCCCCTCCGATTGCGATCCCCCGATCCACATCTCCACCATTGATTCCTGGGTATATCCAACGGTCATCGCTTCTCCATTCACAATCGCAATCGGAGCTCTCGTAATGCGTTCCCCTTGCCACTTCCCAATTGCGATGTTCCGAAGAAGATTTGACGGCTCAGGTCTAATCGCCCTCCGCCTCTGCTGGGTCCCACTCTTACATTTTCCTCCGCGCATTTTCATAATATTTTCGCCCGATTCCTTTGTATTTTAGTTTTTAACCAAATTTTTATGTTTTCCATTAAAGGTCCCGTGTCCCGTTATGTTTCATAGGTCCGTCCCCCCGATTGATCTCCGTCGTCGATTTTCATTCCCAGACCAGGATCTAACGATCTGCACTGCATGTGACCACCAAAACCCTATTATTCCTGATTTTTCACCCTTCCGTTTGCATTTTGTCACCATGGTGTAGTCAAAGGCCACCACTCCGCCGTCGCCGCACTACCATTTCGTCCACCCCCCATTACATTGTTTTCTGAGTCCAGTTGCGTGTTCCACAGGGTGCAGAAGTAAAAACACCGCCAGGTTCACACAGTGTGGATACAGCAGTAAGTTTTCCACGGATAGAGGCAAAGGAATTAATGAATGATAGGTCTCTACAATGTATTTCTCCAAAGAAGGACAGTTTGCCCATGATGTTTTGATAATATGCCGTGCTACAGAGGATTTTTCCGCCCAGGACACAATCCGAAGCAGTCAAAGCATTTGTTTCACTAGTATGGCAGGCCATTCCACCATTTATCTACCATTTTTTTTATTCACCAAGAGTACCACAGAGTACAGCAAAACATAAATGCATCAAAGCCCTAAATGGAGTAAATGAAGCCTGACGAAGACCATTTTTTCCTCCAAAGTGCCAGAGATTAATGCTCCAAGTTAAAACAGAATGGGTTTCGGCCCTCTTCATCTCCTGAGTGTTAATATTGCATTTAGTTCCTTACCTACCTCCTCTGCTTCACTTCTACTATAAAACTCAGGAAGAAACTATTGTAAATGTTGTTGATGAGATATCAGAGAACTACAAGCTTTTTCTGTGAGATATAGTTTTGTGTAAATTTGTAAGATAGGTTGAAGAAAGATGTATTCAGGCTGAATGTTCAAGCTGTGGGCAATGTTGTACTTGACTGGTATTGCTATTTAATATGACAAGCACATTTCTTTGGATCCTGATCTGAAGCAGCGGTGATATTTTCCTATCTTTGTGTTCACATTCATTTCATTTCATTTTCTACTGGCTTGCATCAGAATATTGGCATAAGATTTACCCTTGTTAGGTACCCGATGTTTCTGCTCTCCTTGCCATTAATGTTTCTCTTCTGAATGTATTATCTGAGAAATGATTTCAATTGGTTTAACCAGTGTAGTGGAAGATATTGCCTGCTCTCTGATGTATGAATTAATTGAATTCAGTTCTTAGATGTTTCTTGTTATAGATTTAGTTGGAATATTTGGGAACAATGGGGATCAGAGTTAGCCCTGTCCACTAGGATCCTTGTGCAACCAGCTGGTCTTTAACTTTGTGCTCTGAAATCTGTGTTATATCCTCCCCTTCTACCTCTCCATATCACACAATCATCTTTAAGATCCTATGTCTCAGATGACTAGCCCAATTGAAAGCCTGCCTATTGAGTAGCATGCAAATCATTTCCTGACTCCATTGCCCAATGGTTTTGAATACTTCACCTCTGCCCTATTCCTCTTTGCTCATCTTTTTCTTACATCAAACCCTTCCTTCCTGATAACCAGCAACCAAATCAAAACAAACAAATAAACCCCGAGCCTTATAACTAGCCTAAAATCTTAACATTGAGCTTCAAGGACATATACCTTTGACAATCATAGAGAGATCCCTCTCTGGACCCAGGAGGGCTAGATCCTGAGGTCTGGAAGTGGTTCTGATGTTGCTCATCTTTTGGTATTTCCAACCTTGCCAAAACATGGGAACCCCAACAGATCCAAAGCCTTTTCTCATGTACCAAATGAGGATAGAAAGAAACTAGATTCGAAGGCCATCAAATGCATTTTTGTTGGGTGTTGTACTGAATTCAAAGCTTACAAATTGTTTGATCCCTCTACACATAATTTTTTTGCGATTATAGATGTATTTTTCCATGATAATTTCCATGATGCAAACAATGATAATAGTAATGAAGAATGGGACATTCCATTATTGGTGGAAGAAGGGAGTGGTGAAACAGGAGAAGGCCCTGAGGAGAAGCAGAAAAAGGAAGAAGCAGATGTTAGTGATGCAATCATCGAACCAAGTCCATAAAGGGATAATCAGAACAGGTTTGATTCCACTCCAACACTCAGGAGATCAAGTAGGCAAACTCAATTTCCAACAAGATATAGGGAAAACTATTTTATGACTAGCATGTTAAATGTTGTAGAACCCTCTAGTTATAAAGAAGCCAGTCAATATAGTGAATGGAGGGAAGTCATGGAAGAGGAGCATGAATCAATTATTAAAAAAAAAAACTTGGGAGATAGTTGAATTACTTGAGGGAAAACAAACAATAGGTTGCAAATGGCCACACAAGCCCAAATTTAAAGAAGATGGGAGCATAGATAAATATAAATCTAGGCTGGTTGCAAAGGGGTATTCACAGAAAGAAGATATAGACTATGAGGAAACCTTCGGCCCTATAGCTAAACATAATATAATCAAAATGTTAATTGCCTTAGCTACTAAACATCACTAGATGATGCACCATGTAGATGTTAAATCTTCTTTCTTAAATGGGGACTTGAAAGAGGAAGTTTATCTAGAGCAACCAGACGGATTTGTTAAATAAGGAAAAGAACATTTAGTGTGTAGATTAAAGAAATGTTTATATGGACTAAAACAGGATCCTAGATCATGGTATGATAAAATTGATTCATTTTTCTTGCAACAAAGTTATAAAAGAAGCAAAAATGACCCTAATCTCTATACTGTGTTTGATCAAAAGGGGCGAATTTTTTTCATTTATTTATATGTAGATCTCATCATTACAGGAAATGCAGATAGACTCATTGAAGAAATCAAAGAGAAAATGTAACAAATGTTTGAGATGAAATACCTCTGTGAGCTTCTCTACTTTTTGGGTCTAGAAATCTGTAGAGATTCAAGAAATAATTTTCTAGCACAGGGTAAGTATGTAAGGAGTATACTGAAAAAGTCGAAGATGGATCAATGTAAGGTTGTAACAGTGTCATTACAGCAGAATACCAAACTTCAGGGTGATGATGGTTCAAAGGAGGCAGATGCAACATTGCACAAGCAGTTAATTTGGAAGTTTAATCTAGTTAAACACTACTAGACCAGATTTAGCTTATGGAGTCAGTGCATTGAGCCAATTTATGTCCAAGCCAATTGAGAGCCATTGGATTGCAGCAAAAGGTGTCTTAAGGTATCTACAAGGAACCTTAGACTATGGCATTATATACTTATTATTGTGATGTTAAATTAACAGGTTTTTCAAACTCTGATTTGGTTAGAAACATAGATGACAGGAGATCCATAATAGGCTATGCATTCAGCATTAGGTCCAGGGTAATTACATGGAGGAGTAAAAGTCATAATACAATTTCCTTGTCTTCAGCGGAAGATGAGTACCAAACGATGTGTGCAGCGACTTGTGAGGCAGTTTCGTTGAGGCGACTTCTCTAGGATGCAGGAGAAGAATAGATAGATGCAACAATTTTAAGATGTGATAACCATAGTCCATCAAAATTGCAAATAATTTGGTGTTTCATAAAAAAAATAAGAACATTGATACACAATTCCACTTTGTGAGGGAGAAAGTTCAGTAAAAAAAAATCATGTTGAATATTGTAATACTTGTGATAATGCTGCCGATATTTTACTAACCCTCTTGGTAGAATTAAATTTGAAATGTTTAGGGAAATGTTAGAAATATTTGTGAACCCTTTTTTGATTAATGTGGTGTTGAAGATAATGGAGAAAATTAATTAGAGAGATTTAGTTCACAAGAACCTTAGATTAGGAGTTTGTTCCTATATCCTAGGTATTGGTTCTAACTTCCTTATTTGCATGTAAACTATATATTGCTTGATTTGTAATGAGAATGTAGAGTGACTCGTGGACGCAATCCCTCCACATTTAGTCTCTCAAAGTAGAGCTAACCAGTATTTCTTTCAATAATTTAATCCTTCCATTTTTATCACAATACTCAACTTTTGAATAACACATTACAATAATAGGAATATATCTTGCGCTTCTCTTTGCTTAAGCTTTCATACAACTTTGTATTCATGAGAATTAAGGCTAAAAATTTTACATTTCTCAACATTTAATTAAGATTCTCATTATTTAATAAAAATTATGAAACTAAAATTTATAAAAACTTATAAAAAATATGCTAGTTTATAAACAAATAACTTGATTGATATAACATTTTCATACAAACATAATTTTTTTGTAGAAATAAAAATAAAAAAATATAGATAGATAATACAAATTTAATTGAAATAAACAACTATAAATCTCAAACATAGCTCATAAACCCATTACTCTATCTCCTAAAACAAAAACAAAAGAAGATCTTAACTTTTCAAGAGCACTTTAAACTTATATATTGTGACCAGAATAAAATGTAACTTTCACCATAAAATGAATCAAATGAATATGATGGGGTAAATGTTTTATTCCAATTATTATTTTTAATTAATGAGAAAAATTGAGAAAGCTATACAAATATTCATAAAATTGATTTTAGCTAGTAACTTAAAAGCTTTGTTCTAGCCCAACCACATTATTAAATGTGGTTAATGTACACATATAAGCTTACATTTATATCAACCACATTCAATATTAACTTGTAAAAATTAATTATTAATAAAATTGATTTAAACTAATATCTTGAAAGCTTTATAGAAAATGATTCTAACACAACTCCATTAGTAAAATCAACAGATAAACTTACGTTTATATCACCACATTCAATATTAACATGTAAAAGTTAATTATTAATTCCTTATATCTGTAATGTTGTAAAACTTTATCTATTCTGATATTGAATACTTCAAAATATTAAGAACAAAATAAAATCAGAGTAATTTTATTATAAATAAATTAAATATAAATGGTATGCCTAGCTATATTTTATACATAAATATGTAAATAAGTATAAGCATTAAACATTGTCATTTTGTGTATATTAATTAAATCAATTCACATATCTTTCTTTATGCATATTTTATATATGTTCTCTATGTTAAATTTAAAGTAATCCAAATTAAATATAAATATTACATTTTTAATTAATTTTGTATCGGTGAAAATCTTAAATAATTTTCAATAATTAATAAATTTAAATTAAAAGTAAATTTAAATTAATAATAAAAAATAACATATTATTAATAATGAATTCAATAATTAAGAATTACGGCAGAAGTCCTAATGCAAACTGTAGTTTTTTTTTTTAAATCACTACCCTGATAAAATCAAATTCAAAATAAATTTAAATTTTTGTAATAATAAAAAATAATATAGTATTAAATTATGTTTAAATTTATAATTCCTTAATATTACTTAGGGAATCAATATTAATTCTAGAATTAACACGAACTTGTCCACTAGCAATTTCAACAACATTTGGTGACGGGAATGGGGGAGTTTTGACGGTACTTCCTCGTGTCAGTTAATTCCCTTGTCAGATTCATGCCAATGGCCGCAGCAAAGCGAATTTTAACAGGGATATATTGTATGGCCACATCAGAGCGAATTTTAACAGGAATATATTGCAGGCACTACGAACTGGAAATCAACAATAGCAATATCAATGAGCTGGCTCCCGCTTCCCAAAAAAATGTTTGGGATAATGAATTTAGGATTTTTTTTAATAATTTAACATCCTACAAAATGGAAGACCATGTTTAATTTTTAAAAATCACTGAAACTTCTAAAGTAGGATCCTTCCTTGTCACTCTAAAACTTCTTGGTTTAGTAACATTCCCTTCACATCGTAAACCCAAAGCAAAACTGTGTGGCAAGCATTCTTTTTATCTTATCGCATTCTGCAAACAAAAGTCTTTAAGTTTATTAATAAAATCTACTGCAGGAAAGGAATTTTGTAAAGTGTAAAAGACTAACAAAATTCTCATTCCTTAATATTTTAGAATATTGTAAAGTGTAAAAGACTAACAAAATTAAAGTCAATTGTCTATTAACTAAGATATTTCTAAAATATTAACTAAGATACTCTTATGCTCCCGAAGCACCGTTAGTGCGAGATAATTTTAGTTCATGATATCTTTCTTCTAGAAACGTAAATTTAGTCAATAATAACCTATCGGAGAATAAACCTAAATTTAGTCATAAGAATAAACACCTATCGGAGAATAAACCTAAATTTAGTCAATAATAACCTATCGGAGAATAAACCTAAATTTAGTCATAAGAATAAACACCTATCGGAGAATAAACCTAAATTTAGTGAATAAGAAGAAACGTATCGGAGAATCTAGAATTATTAATCAATTGGTCTGAAACCAAAAACAATAACCATAATTCGGAAAGTAATATCAGAAATAAAAAAACAAATTCACATAGGATATTGTTCCCTGCTCCTGAGTTTTCTTCAAAGACTGACTCCCAGTTTTCGAAAATTGATTTGTACTGCTCACATTCAAGTTCTCTAATGTGTTCATGTTTCACTTCTTGAAGAAGGCAGCCTAACAAACGAAGTTCAAGTGGGTACCCTAAAGCTTGTTGCATTGGATCTCCCTCTGCCTCTTCCTGCGTTACGATCGGCTAACGAGCCCTTGCCCTACACAGTGGTATTGCCTGAACTCCAATGTCTTCTGTAGATAGAAATGAACATTTGCATTGAGGAGTATATTGAAGCCCACAAGGTCACAAGGCCGGTGAGCTGGCCGGTAGCACCATAGTGTCTCCCTTATGATCGAATCGAGAAAATACATCCACTGTAACTCATCTGATACTTTTATCAAAGTTTATCCATGACCATAAACATGGACTGAACCGATTATAAACACTAACAAGCATTAAAAAAAATTATTTATTTGATACACAATGTATAAGAACACATTTAATCACAATGTATAAGAGAAAAGAAGACCATATCTATGTGATATCTCCATATATGTGTGTTTTTTTAATATTAAAGTTTGAAAAATATTGGAATAATTGAATTATTAATATTTTTTTATTGATAATGTAAAACTGTAAATCTCTATCTAAGATATTTATAATAAAGAGAGAGGTTTGGAAAATTAATGTCAAAAGACATTTAAACGGAAGGAAATGAAGCTATAAATTGGTGGTGATAATAAATCATGAATATTTAATTTGGATGATTAGATTAATTGTGAAATTAAGAAATTGATTAAAAATTGTTTCTCTAAAAGGTATGATGTTGTTTTTGACAATGAAAACAAAAATTCATTAATGAGCTACTAACTACATGACACCTCTTGGTGAAGTGGAAGTAGTTACCAACTACTAAAATGTGTACTAGATGGGTAATAGAGGATGTATTCTCTCATTTCTCTTTTTTTCTGGAGAGACTCGTGCTACTTTGAAGAGACTAGAAGAATAAGTGAAAAGGACAAAAAAAAATTGTATTTGAAGATGCATGCTCAACACATACCTTCTAGAAAAAGTATCAAACTTCAATTAAATAAATTATTCAAATATTAGTTTTCCAAACAACCAAATTCAAGAGAGTATTTTTACCAATATTATTGAGTAAAGAAAAGAAATGGCGAAGATTTACTTATAATTTTGTTATTTTAGATAAAGTTAAATCAAAATTATTTTAAATTAAAGTTAAACATTATTAATAAATAGAATATTTCAGAATAATTATCTTTTACTTTATTAAATTACTTAATCATGAAAAAATTTAGTAACGTATACATTTGCGTACAATGATGAAATAAATAATGTTACTATAGAATACTAATAGAGCTGTTAAGATTTGAGCTATTAAGTGTAAAATACTAACAAAATTAAAGTCAATTGTCTATCTTTATTCCGGTTCCTCACATTTCTAAAATATTAACTAAGATACTCTTATGCTCCCTAACCATCGTGCGTGCGAGATAATTTTATTTCATGACATCTTTCTTCTAGAAACGTAAATTTAGCCAATTTTCACAAGATTCACCTTATGAAATATCACCATAAGTTACAACACCAACGTATCTGTATTAAAGATCTGACGTGTCATCACATAAGAATTAGAACCACATGTCAATATAACTTCAGACCATAACATCATAAATATGAGAATCACCTCAATACATATCAAATATAGGGAAATAATAGCATTCTTCATGATTCATCCAAAAAATCAATGTCATTTCCTTTTCTAAACAATGAATACCAATGATGAAATAATATTATCCAACATCCATCTAGGTTCTCTTATCAAAACTATTAGTGTAATGTCTTCATCAAGATACCAACTTCTTCCCAATAATCATTTCATGTTTTTTCAACTAGGCAGTTAATACATACACGGTAGGCATAATAATTTTATAAGTATAGGATGAATGTAGGAAGATGGGTTACACTTTTGTGAGAAACACACCCAAAAATTTTACTCTCGCAAAAATTCAACCAAACTTCCAAAAAGTTCGGTAGAAATTTTGAAATTAATTCGATCGAACATTTTCTGTCGTTAATCGAACTTATTTCGTCGTTTACATTGATGACGATGGTAACCGGATTTTCGGTCAGACGCAAAAAAACCGACGTTAAAAGTTTGGATGAACTTCGTTATTATAAATATAGCGGCCCTCAACTGCAAGAAGGTTTCCAGCAATTTTTTGTTGCATGACCATTGGAGAGCGCTGAGAGGTATGTTTTTGGCTTATTTTTGGCTCGTTATTCTACCTTTTTTTCTACATGTTATGCTAATCTCGTTTTTTGCAATTATGTCGGAAGATGTACTACATTCTACCCCTATTAGTACCTGGATCTGTTAAAAACTCCATCTCTTCCTCTACAATGTCTTCCCCTTCTTTTGTTTTAGGTTATCGTTCCCATCCTAAAATAAGTGATTTCACATGAGCAGATGTGCCTACCCCATAGCCTTGGAAGAGATTTTCCATAATTTCTTTGCCTAAATTTCTTCCCCTCCTGCTTGGGCCCACTTTTGAATTTCCTTTCTCCTTCTCTTCTTTTTTCATTGGTTTACCTTTCACCATTTGGTCTTGAAGATAATCAGCTGAGGCCTGAATTGTATTTCTGGGCTGGAACAGGTGCCACACCAAAGGTCTGACAAAACATGTATAGGAGCTAAGAAAAATTGTGTATCACAACAGAATTTCAACATTTGATTTAGTTAAACAATAGAGGAAAATGTTTTGATTGCTGGGGGTAACCTCCTCAATTATAGTTTTATGTTGGGTATCATGGGTCCCTCTTTCATTATCCCTACAAATTATGAATTTTGCAGAAGCAGACAGTTCAAGTTGCAACAACTCATTGGGCTGACCTGAATTGCTATTAGTTACTAGAATAGGGCCACCGTGAGGTAGTGGAATTACATTCATGACATGCAACAAAAAATCATGTAGAGACAGAGTGTTTCCATACACCTGCAACACTTGAAGAGAGACTTGATGGTAACCACAAAAAAAAATCAGATGCACTCCATTCATGCCCCCCAAACTACAGACTTCAACAGCTTCACCAATACAAACAGAAAAGTGACCCTCCCTGTTCTTGGCAATAGAAATATTCCCCCCAAGCGATAACTTAAAATTTCTCTTATCAAGTTGGGTATCAGACATGACTCTCCCCCCCAAAGGGTCATTGTGAGCCATGCACTCAATTTCATGGAGTTTTTGGGCCGAGCAATGGAGGTTGCAAACAGGGTAGAAAGGATGGCTAGTATTATTAAGGCTAGAATCAGGAAAAAACAGAAAATTGTTGTCAGTGCGATAGATGGGGTTAACAAAAAAGAAAGAGTACCAAACATAATCCAGGAAATTATCAACAGGTCTGAGATAATTCCATGCAGGGCCAATTGGAGGACATGCAGAATCGTTTGAGCAATATAACCAGCAAGATAAGGCGACTTGCAATTCTTCCAAAACGCTAGCCCCTACCACCTCAACAGCATACATCATTGCCAATAATTTTGGATTATCACAACCCACAACAATGAAACAGGATAGGAAAACAATATTACCAAAATTCCAAGGCCTAACTTCCATAACATTCCAAGCATAATTCAACAAACTAGCCCAAAACCCAAATATTATAGTAAAACTAAGATGACTCTCATATCTCCCAAACTCAAATAACATAAATAAATCCAATGAACCAAGGCCTTCCTTTAGCGTAGTAACATACATTCTGATAATGTGGCTAAGAACATACCCAGTGAAGCAATTCGTAGTCGTTGCAAAACATTCTCCTTCTCGCCAACGCCTTGTTTTGTTCCTTGCTCAACAGATAATCACGAAACCATCTTACCAACCTTAACATACATTACCATCCTCCAGTGATGACACTTTTTCAAAACTATTTCTAACAACATGAGTTGTCTACCATCTATATTAAATGCCTCAATTATATGGCTTGGGTGGTACCACCCACATTCCTCCCCAGGTGTCAGCATGGACTCTCCATGTAGCCCGCATGGTCTCATGCCACCTCACGCCTTGTTCTAAACACTTGGAACCCCGATTGGGGATTGTGAATATCATTATTATCCTTATCAACTATTGTTAGCAGAGTTTTAAGCCCATCCTCCTGAGTGATACCATCCCAGGTGATGACAAGATGTTGTCCTTCATGAGTACAACCCAAATTCACCAAAAATTTTGTCACTTCATTTCCAGCTCTGGGAATATGTGACGGGATCATATAGCTGATACTAGGAAGAATATATTTGATTTCCTTTATTAGTCGAGTTTTTCTCCAGCTATGACTAGTTTTCTCCCACCCTGCACATTGCTGCAACATCTGCAGAATATTTGTTACCATAGCTGAGTTTCCCTCCACTATTATCCTATGATATTGTTCTCATACTGCTATCAAGAGTCCTTGTTTTACTGTTGTTATCTCAACCCCATTATTTGTAGTGAAACCGAATTTTTCCGCTTACACTCTTATTACGCGACTGCAGGGATCTCTGAAAAGACCACGAGGTCCTTCTTGGCTAGGATTACCTTTAGAGACCCCATCATAATTAATTTTAATGAAGCCTTGATGGGGAGCATTGAATTTGTCCTTTTGTTGACGTGCCAAATGTTTTTTCTTCCATGAGGCCGGAGCAAGCATCTGGCTTTTAAGTTTGAGTTTGGCCAAAATCCTAGGCTCATGAGCACTCACTTTCCAGTTGTCCTGTTGCCATTTTTCGGTAAGGATGGTTTCCCTTATATTCTCCATAACTGTGTTCCATGTCTCTTATGGTTTCTTGGATTCCTCTCTGAATGTTATCCTATTCGTTTCTTTCCATATTTCCCATATAAGAAACCACATAGAAGGACCCCACCCTCTGTTGAGAACAGGGCATTGATATACCCCTTTTCTCCAAAATTCAATTGTGTGCTGGATACTCACGTTGTCCCTATCTGTTTGCTGAAAAAGGGAGGAGAGTTGTTGCCACAGATATTCACCAATAAGGCATTGATTCAACAAGTGTTCAATCATTTCTGAATGTTCACGACACATCTTACAAGATGAAGGACCATGCATTCCTCTCTTCTACAATTGATCCCAGGTAAGTATATTTCCATGACTAACAAGCCACAAAAAGTATTCAATTTTAGACCAATTTTTTCCGACGACATTTTTTGCCAAAAGGGTACTGGTAGATTTTGTATATTATTAGATTTGATGTACTATCCTTCTTATATTGTAAACATGACTTTCGTTCGATACCCCCATATGAGGATATCCTCTCCCATTACTGCTATTAAGTTTCTAGATTTGAGTTCTTTTTCATGATTCTCCCATTGATGAGTATCAGGAGCATGTTGCCATTAGTATTTTAGCTTCCATTTCCTCCATTGAAATTCTATCCCTTCATCCCATAATTACTCAAGAGTATTAGTATTTAGCCTATTTTTGATTAATAATATCTCGCCTAGATAAATTCTACTAAATAATTTATGTTGTTGCTGCCATGAATCTTCCCAAAACTAGGCAATGTTACCTCCCCTAATTTCCCATAACTATGTTCTCTGATGAGGTCTTTACTTAGCACCGCTAAGTTCCAGATTGTTGATCCTTGAGGAGTATTTTAAACCTTCAATTTCCCTACACTAGTTGACAACATTCCATACTTCTGCTCCCATATATTTTTCCACAAATCACGGCCTCACTGTATCCATCTCCACTAGATCTTATCTCCCATAACTTGATTCAACAAATACGGGTCTCTCAAACCCAAGCCTCCTGTCCTTTTCATTTTCGTGAGATTTTCCCAAGAAATAAGAGCCCATTTATGAGCTCGTTGAGATCCTTGCCACAATAATTTTTTAAACATCATACCTTCGGCTTTGAGGGTTCTAAGAGAGTGAATAGCTTCCTGAGCAGTGATTATACCATCCAATATTTGTCTCCCTTTCACAAAACCAGTCTATTTCGGTGAGATTAAAGAAGGAAGGATAGGCTTAAGGCAGTTCACCATAATAGTGGACAAGATCTTATATATAACAGTACATAAAGCTATGGGTCAAAAACTAGCTAGTTCATCTGAATGATCTTGCTTTGGAATTAAGGAAATGAGAGTGGAATTCAGAGCTGGATATACCTTTCTAGAACGATGATATTCCTCTACTGATTCCCATATGTTTCGGCCCATGAAGGACCATGCTACCTGGTAGAACTCTGACGTAAAGCCATCAGGGTTGAGGGCTTTGTTTTTTGCCACACATTTAACCACTTCTTCCACCTCCACTAGCTTGATTTCATGTAGGAGTTCCAGATTATGTTCTCGAATGATTATATTAGGTATGTTTTTCTTTATTCTTTCAATATCTTCCATTATGTGTTGGTCTGGTTCCATCAAAATATTATTGAAATGGTTCACCAATAGGGCCTCCATATATTGATGCTGAAGAAGCCCATTTCCTCCTAGAGCTTTAAGGGAGAAGATACGATTGTGTTGTCTTCTTTGAATCATTGCATTATGAAAAAAGTTAGTATTTCTATCTCCTTCTCTAATCCACTGTATTCGAGATTTTTGTTTCCATAAAATTTCCTCCTGCTTCCTTTGATCTTCCAATTTGCTTATAATATTTCCTTCCTCTGTCACTAGATTCTTCGTTCTCCCATATAAAATCATTTTTTTCTAAATTTGTTTCATACGGCCTTGTAATATTTCCTTATCCTATTGAATGTTTCCAAATTATGTTCTATTCCATTTCTTAAATTTGTGTTTTAATACTTTTAGATGATGTTGGAATGAATGCATCCTATTCCATCCTTGAGCTGGACTTTATTCCCACCATCCATTTTGTTTACCTATAAAGGTTGGATCCCTTAGCCAAAATTCCTCAAATCAAAACAGTATTTTCTTATTACACACCTTCATTTCTACCTCCATGCGTATCAACCAGTGATTTGATCCCAAACTAGGAAGGATGGAGGACTCATAAAAAACATCACTGCTGACAAGGGCTTCATATTCTAAGAACGTATCTAGCCTTGACACTACTTGGTGATCACCCCCTCTTTTGTTATTCCAAGTGTACATTCCATTCACTGTAGTAATTTCTACTGGTCGCAAGTCAGTTAGAAGATCCCTAAATAAATCCATTTCTGGATCTTCTCTTCTTATGACTCCTTTTTTATCTACCAGACTAGTGATCATATTGAATTCCCCTTTTATCAACCAATACTTCTCATTACGCATATTCTTAAGAATTCTTATGCTTTGAAGGAAGATTGACTTTTCTCCTGGAATATGAGAACCATAGAAAGATGAAATAAGAATTCTATCAGTCGTCCCAATTTTCCTAAACATTCCAGTTAAAATGTGAGGAAGTCCTATCCAAGCTTCTACTATAATCTCTTCTGAATTCCACAGAATAGATATACCCCCTGAACTACCTATCGAATCTATGGCCATTTCTTCGTAGTGCAATTTCAAGAACGTCAGGATGTCCTCAAGTCTTTGCCCTGAGACCTTGGTTTCCTGAAGGAGTATCACATGCGGCTTTTTTGTCTTTAATCTTTCTTTTAAATATATTTTTTTTCTTTTACTGTTTAGGCCTCTCATATTCCAGGAGATTACTATCATTGGGAAACTTTGTGTAGTTGTTGGAATATTGTTGATAACAGTATTATCCTACCTAAATTAACTAACATTTTTCCTACCATTTGTATCAATTCTTGCAAATTGTTTCGTCCCCTCTTCTTCCCTCCTTTGGTTTGGCTGCTAGGTTCCTGACATGAACCTTTTTGTGAGCTCAGGTTATCTGTCATTTCCGTATTTTTTTGAGCTTGGGAAGTCATCTATTGTTCAAAATTTTCTTCATACACCCTCTTCTGGTCTTCTGGTATAAATCTGTCATCTAGGTTCTTCCATCCTTGTAGTAATTTTTTTAACACTACCTCTTTTGTGCTTAACTCATCCTTACTTGTGTCCACCTCCATAGCTGATTGTTACACCATTTTCAATTGATATTATTTCTCTATTGGTTTCGCTTGTGCCTTTCTTTTAGCTTTCAATTCTTTCTAAGTTAGATGGCCCTGGTCTTCTTCCTCGGTTTCTTCATCTTCCTTCAAGTTTTCTTCAATATCCTACAGTATTTCATATCTTTTTTTATTATTCTTCTACTTAGTTGGACTGCTGGTCTGATTTACATGCGACTTACTATTCTTATTTCTACTCATAAGTGTCTTGAATCCATCTTCTTTTTCAGGTGACCCTCCACCTCCATCTCTTTGCTTCCCCTCCATCTGATCCAAATTGTTGACACGATAGGTTTTATTCATGGCATCTCCGACACCTAAACGGAATATGTTCGTAATCAAGAAGTTGTTGCCAAACTTCCCCTTCATATTCTATTTTTATTGATTCAGGTAACTGCTCTAGAATATTCATTTAAAAACAAATGCGAGAAAAATAGGTGCACCTTCCTCGTCGAGTTGTTTATGCTATTTCAACAAAGCTTCCAAGGGAGTTACCAATACCTTCCAATATTTTAGGGTTCAATAAATCCACTGGTAATGCAAAGAGTCTCACCCAAACTAGAGCGTCCAAGAATTGTTCTTGGTGAGGGTTATAGAATTCCTCCCGTTGGCTCAAAATAAACTTTGCATTATAGTAGAAATATGGGCCTCCCTCAAAATTCATTTCTTTATCTATAAGATTAGTAAAGATTACTGTAAAAAATCCTCTAGGCCCAAATTTCAGATCTATATGGCACTTAGGTTTCCATATTAACTGAATCCATTTGAGTAAATTCTTCTCAGTTGGCCATATGCCTATGAATTTGCAGATTAAGGCATGGTCCTTTATATAACTTCGATATTGTTCGTTTATTTGTTGGAATGAGAAAGCGGGGCTTCTTTGTGGCTCTTGGCAAGTGTTGGCCTCTATTTTATGCCTGCCATTGTGCTCCAAGCACCAGTCCTGCATTAGGGTTGGACCCTCCTCCTTGGGATCCTATTTTTTTGATGTTATATTCCCCTCCTGTCAGATTCTGGTAGGAAGGGAAATCTCCCCCCTGATGATGCTACGATCCAGCCGCTCATGCCTGTCACAGATTTGCTACTCCTTCCTCGTAATCAGCACTATCAAATTCTTAATACTGCCTAAACCCTAGCCACTCATCGAACCGTAGCATAGCTCGGTCCCCGCAAAAAAAAATTATAACCGATTATAATAATAATAATAATAATTTAAAACAAAATTATGATTTAATTATTTTTATGATTTTTTAAAATTCCTCTTTCTGTAACATGTATCTTTGATGTCTTTCGAACATTTACTAACCATCTATTTATATAGATCCACTAATATATTCATTTCATAATGATAAATGTATTTTCATGTGTAATCTAAGTCAAACTCCTTAGAATCAAATAGATACCACATAATATATATATATATATATATATATATATATCACTTATTTTTTAATATTGTTTATCTAATATGAATATTGATATTTGTCTGTGTTTAAATTGTGTATTTAATTGTATGTGGGGTCTTGGTTAAATGGTGATGAGGCGGGCTGTTATAGCGCTCATCCCATGTTCAATTCCCTTCCCCAATCGAGATAATGTTTATTTATTTTAATTTTTTTTATATGAAATTATAAAGAAAAAATCTTCAACATTATTGTACAATAAAATAGTTTACTTATAATTTAAAAACATAAAATAATAATTAATTGAATACAATTTATATAACTTGAAGATTTATTGTTGCTCTCCTCTTTAGATTTATTTGTTAAACCTTAGATAGATATATTTTTATAATGATGGTAAACATATTTATTTATTGACCAGCCTCCTACATTAAAAAAAAAAATAGAATTTAAGCTTAAAATACATACACACTTTCTCCAAATAAGATTTCAGTCAAAATTTGGTTATATAAAAGAAGGATAAACCATCCATCCAACTTTGTGGGTGGAAATTGGAAGGATACAAAATCGAGAGAAATGGATCGATGGAAACTCTGTCAATGGAAAAATTTCACATATATGAAAATCTTACTATAAATGTTGTGTCAGGGTTTGCAGCTACAGGAATTCTGCGTGTCCCCTTCTCATCTACACCCTTCGCCTTTAGGCAAGGTGCGATGGTTATGGTCGTCGAGACGATATACCACGAATCCATCGAGACAGAAGCATCAGTGTTTAGCACGAATTGTAGTGGATCCATTGTAGCCCTCAATGGCAAGCCTCGGGTCGGCATTCGAGGGGATTCTGAGCTCGCATGGGCTTATGGGGTTAATGGACATGCCATTAAGGATCAATTTCAACAAAATTTTGTGGAAATACCTGAACGAGAAGTTCACATCGGGTATGGGAGAACCTGCAAAATATTTAACAAAACGGTCTCGAGGCTACTCATCTACTTGAGGAGTTCAACCTGCAAGGATCGTGCTGCCTGCTTGCTGAAATGGAGCCAAAGTTTTAGATCTAAAATCAATCTCGGCAAAAGAAGGTTTTAAGAACTTTGGTTTTCAAAAATTCTCACTTTTTGTCAGGTCCTGTCTGGGCAGTCCCTATGTGTCATGGTGAGAGAAGAAGATTCTATACTCGTGCTCTTTGCTAGCCTTCAAAAGCAAACAAGAGTCACTGTGTGGGGCAATGAGGCTCTATTCATTGTTCAAAATTGAACACATCAGAGCTCTTCAAAGGGTCTATGGCACGTCAGAGAAGTACTCAGCAAATTTTACACGTAAAAAAAAATTAAAATTCAAGTTTTACAAGTTTAGAAAAAATTAGAATAATATTATGAAATGTTTTAAGAAGGGTTGTCACCTCGGGAACCTTTTTAAAATTCAAATTTTATTTATTACAATTTAGAAATTTCCATTACCAAATTCCATTTCACTGAATTCTTACTTATCACCAATCACCACAGGGTGACAGCCCATGAGTCCACAACACGTATAGACTCTGCCTAGGGTATGCAGTAACTCCACTAACACCACCTGTGACTGGATTTAATTGGGTTGTTTTCACTTTTTAGAGGTTGTTTCGGAATTGAAGAAGATTAATGAAAAAGGAGCTAGAGGCGGGAGGTGTTTGATTTTCAATTTTCCAAAGTTGAAAGGCTTCAAGAATGGCAGGGTTTGCAGTAAAATAAGTGAACATGAGATAGGGGCAAACCTTGTAGAAATGGTGGTAGAGAATATAGGATTGTGCATCTGCCTGTGACATAATGGATTCTTCCTCATTCAATCTAGATATCCGCCACGTCAAATCTTCAACGAAGTCCGAAGCTACTTTTCCCATTGCTCCACAAGGGTTAGAGTTCACCATCATTCAAATATATCAGACCAAATCGCTGGCTACCTTCAAATCATTTTTCTATTTATCCTCCGCACATCCCATAAGCAAGTGCACCACATGAATCCCTGATTCTTGCGCTCCATTATTTATACTCTGTTGTGTGTTTCCCAAGCGTGTACTAGAGAGACTCGAACCCTCGTCACTGGACTGGGCACTGAAGCTTTGCGCCTAAAATTCATGTGTGTGGAAGAATCCACAGAATGTAGAGGCAATCGAGAGAAAATATTTCATCTAATAGAGGGATCAAAATTTGGTGAAAAACCCTGAGGGTCAGATGCTTGGCTTCCATTAAACTGCAAACCATATTCTTGAATGAGTACCAAGTCCATAGAAGAAAGAATGGGATCATCCTAAATCGATTTATGAACCTGTGAATAATTGATCAGAGATCCCCTCTCCCCAAAAAGAACAACCATGTATGCGCCTAGATTAAGCTCCTCGAACATTGATTCGATCCAACCTACTAAATCTGAGGGGTTATAATGCAGATCCTCGGAAGCGAAATGCGATATTCTGGGTCTTGAACCACTACCATAATTCTCTCCATCCGCTCCAACCTCTGTGCAACATGGGATAATAAATGAGAGGCTTTTACAATATACCTAGTGTTTTCCAGAAGCCCATCTATCTTAGATTCTACCTTCACACCTGAAAAAGAACAACCCATCATATTTTTGTGCCATGTAATCGAACCAAGGACCTTAGCAGCCCTTTCCATTAGGTCCATTATAACTTCTTCACCTAAATTTGGGAAGCTTATTCCAAGAACTTATACCTCCTCCACCATTTTCATGTTAGTGATGCTTTTGAGATCCATTTCCATACACTGAAGAGCCATAGCTATGTGAAACTCATCTGCAAAAAGAAAATTTTAAATAATTTGAATAATGTCATCATCATCACGATGGATGACCATGCACGTAAGGATGATAGACAGTCATACTCATCATCAGTTCCAACTCCAAACCAACCATTATAATGGCAGCTGCAAACTCAACAGTGACTGATAGCCAAGTTTCCAGTGTGAAGTATTTTCTTTTTTCATTCAGTTGAAGAATAACTACAATCTATTGCAGTGAAAGAGCCATTCCTAAATCCTCTGTTTCACCTTAGGAGAATAACTACAATATATTGCAGTGAAATATCCATTCTTAAATCCTCTGTTTCACATTCATACTCGAAATTCAGGAGTCAACAACTTTTTCAATTGAACACTGAAAAACAACAACCAGGTATGTTGCAAATTCAACCTCAATCTCATCTTTTTCTTTCTAGTGACAACTTTGTTGATGAAAATTTTGTATTCTTCACTTGTTCATGCTTAAATCCTTTATGTTTTACAAGATTTTGGAATTTCATTTCTTTCCTTGCATTCTTACATTTTCGCTCAAGATCATCAACTATACTTCACCTCAACTTCCCTCACTTCTACACGAAATTTGGAAATGTAAAATAGTTTGCCTCATTCAGGAAGGAAACTAAAATATAAGGAAGAATGAACTATGCACATAATTACAATAAAAGCATGGAAAACTAATTTGAGACATCCCTCCTTTACTACTTACTATTACAGTAAAATCGTTCTTTCCATCTTGATACTACATGATCTATAACATATTAGGGTTTGATACTATTAAGGGTTTCATGTTGAGTTTGAACGATGCTATATATTAACTGTTTCATATATGGAAGATGATATTAAAGGAACAACTAATTCAAACATCAATAATGGTTTTTTATTAGAAAAGGGAACATCAATTCATCCCTTTATGACTTTTAAAATGAGAACTAATTACATTATTTTGCTATAGCTAGTTTACATTCTGTGCAGTCTGGTTCATTATGAATCGTGATCCATCTAGTATTTCAACTTGGGAAATATTTATGCATCATTTTCTCAGAATAAGGTGCTATTATTTTTTTAAACAACATTTATGCATATCAAACCCGAACATTCATAGAAAACACTAGGTGGTGCTTAGCTACATAAAGTGATATAGAGCAACTGACTTACTCAGACACAAATCCATATGATTTATAATACCTCAATATTGCTTTGGCATGATTGTCAAAATTACTTCTCATCACTTGTTACTATGTCAGCCATATTCTATCTACAATTCTCTACAACAGAGTATCTTCCAGAATGGTGCCTTTTCGAGCAGAGTCTGAAGTGTTCGAATGCTCTGGGGGATAGGTTATATCGTGCAAAGGTGATAGTGAGACCGTGCATAGGTTATATCGTGACCCATGGATTCAGATCAGATTGCGTACCTTGTGATGGGATGATCTAATGTACGTTAGTTAGTAATCCATAGATGCATGATCCCCATTGAAATCCCTATCGATTTGGATAAGAAAAAAAACTGTCACTGGTAATATAAAAAAACTTGATCCCTTTCAATTCGGGTCATATGAAACAACTTGGCTGCCATATCTGCAAAGTCATATATTTCTTTAAATGACTTGAGTGAATTAAGTTGGATTTTTCTGAGAAAATAAGCATGATCCAAGAATAACTTACCTCGGATGTAGCTCTGGTGAGAGGGAGATAGTGGGAAGGGTATATTGCGTGTATCCAGACCTAGCTGGGGTCCATCTCAGGTGAGAGTTAGATCATGGTCAGGTGAGAGCGAGATTGCGTATCCAACTCTGAATCACTTAACCATATTGGATGATAGACTATAGCATCTCAGTAATGAATTTGAATGATCCAACGATTACCTCAGATGGCGACATGTTCCACTTGAGCTCCCATGGGATGGGATGCACCACCTTTGAAATGTGAATATAGACTCCAACCAATTGGGATATGATAACACATTTTGTTCCGTTGAACTTATCTTCTGCCTCAAATCTATGGAGGCCTCTTGAAGCTGGACTTTTGTCTCTCAAAATTTGATTTTATGATGGTAGACTCAATAAACATTGGTCTCACTTGTTAAGAATTATTTCTGGAATATTTCAATCCTTTAAAAAGATTTTAGAATAGAGGAATCTTAGAAGGAGGGAGGAGCCTGACATAGTAAAAAAGGAAAGTGCTTCCATTAATGCATAGCCTTCCAGTTGATTCGTAAGAACTACTGAAGCTAAGATACCACAACTCCTTCTTGGTTTCATACTAAGATCTGATGCTTCATGACATTGAGATTTCCTCCATTGTTTATGTGCCATGTTCATGGAAAATTTAGACCTATTTTTATTGGATTTGGACAGGTAACTATGACATGTAAATGAGCTTGTCCTCTGAGAGAGTGCACTAGCCACTCTAAAACTGATATGAGGACATTTGAAATATGCTCAGAATAATTTCGATTTCCCTTCTAGAATTTAAGCTTCGAACATGGAACTCTCTTCTAGGGAATAGGTGTGTCTCCTAGAGGAGATCTTGGCTCAATTTTCTAGGTGAATTAATCCCTCTATATTCAACCTCAATGGTGACAACAAATTATCAGGAAATCGGTCTTCCTTCCTTAATCTTCAGAGGTCTAGAATAACCTTGTTGATCCAATATTCAAGAAGAACGAATAGCAAGGGAAAATTTCAACTCGGCCTCAAAATTTTGCACAATTCCTTTGTACCAATGAAGCCGAGAAGAATTCGACCTTGATAATAAATAGATCAGCTAAAAAACACAACCCTTGTGAGTGACTAACTCGGTCCCCTGGAGAGATTAAATTCGGCCTTCTAATGGATCATTAATTCTTTAGGGGATACAGCTTTTCTATCATCTTATATGATCAAAACTGCAGTGCCATCAACTCCAACATAAAATTTAAGAAAATTAATTTTGAGTTTGGTGGGGTTGTCAAATAACATTGAATAGGGTCACCATATCCGCTTGAAAATTCAAATTAAAATTCAAGTTATCAAATGCATTCATATATTCAAATTCAACTTACCAAAGCCATTCATATATCATTCCAATCCTACTAGAACAAAACAATATGAGATTTTGTGTAACTAATTCTGAGAATTCATGAGATTCAAGATGTATCAAAGATTTGAAGATTTGCATTTGATTGTGAATCAGGTTTAGATCAAGTCCTAAATCAATTGAGTTTTATGTGGTTATGTGTTACGTTGGGGAATTAATCTATATTGATCCAAACATAGGGTTTAATTCATCGGTAGACCATTTTGACAAGCTCCTAGATTCAAATGTGTTGCTTATATTCAACAAATTTGGTGATACTAAGGCCTTGCGACAATGTCCTGTAGTTTCAAAAAGGTTCTCTAGTATAGTCCCACAAGTGCAGAGTGTGGTAGTTAAGGTGGACTCTGTTACATCTAGTGAAGAAACCAAACTTAACAACAATGGTAAAAATAGAGGGATATGGAGCTATTTGATGAGATTCAAATTAAGGGATATATTAGGAAATGGGATATATTTTGAAAATTCTTTTATATGTAACAATTTTTTATTAACACAAAGATTGTTTATTTATTCTTTCTGAAAATGGAATGTATACAGTTGTCAAATGGAATGTTTTTTTTTTAAGTTGTTCATTATGGAAGGGTGACATAAATATATGCCCTTCTAATTGAAATTAAAACCTGCCCTTCAAATTTGATCACTGACCACATACCCATGGGCTACGCCTCCACACACGCACAATTTCGAAGCCAGCCTCCACACACGCACAATTTCGAAGCCAATACCTATCGAGTCTGTCGATTTCATATGCCCAGATTATAATGGTATCGAAACAAAAGTATTTAAATTAAATCTATTTTATTATTTGATTTCAGACCGAAAATTTGTTTAAATACTTTTCCTATCATCATTTTCATGATGTATGAAAAGAATACCATTTTAAAGTATAGAAAGTTTATAGAAAGGAAACTATCTAAATTAAATCCGTTTTATTATTTAATTTGAAACTGAAAATTTATTTAAATACTTTTTATATCGTATTCTTTTAATGATATATTAAAAGCATATTATTTTTAAAATAATGTATCAGAGTAAAAATATTTTTTTTGAAATCAAATCTTCTTTTACTCAATTTTTTTTAAATCAATATTCCTCAAACCCAAATTTTAATACAAACCATACCTTATCTCTTAATTAATAAACTAAATATACTAAAAACTAAACCATACCTTACCACTTAATTAATAAATTAAATATATTCAAAAAGGGTAGGCTAATAATATTCAGTTATCCTAATATACATTCCAATATGCCCTCCTTTCGGAGAAGAAATATCAGCCTGCATAAGAGAAATTGTATTTTTATTTTATATTTAAATAAATAACAAAAAAATTATTTCAATGAAAAAAAATTCTAATAGGCATTTTTTGAATTAATAAAATTGAATTTAAAAAAATAAACTTTATGGAAATTGTAACTCCAAATATTTATTCATTGATATCCATATAAAAAAAAATATTAAATATCAAACATATATTTTATTACTCCATAAAACTTCGAAAATAGCAACAAAAGGATAAAGGTTAGAGTGAGAAGCATATGTTTACTATCTAAGTGAAGAGTTTAAAAATAAAAATAATAAATTTTAAGTCATTTCTATAAATCGATTTTTATAAATTCCATTTTTTTAAATGAATAAAATGACTAATTTCGAGACAGAGACATTTGAAAGTTGAGTATTTCTTCGAAACGTTATTCACTATTTTTTTTATTTTTTATTTTTTAAATAACTAATCCAATTTTTAAAATTTAAATGATTAATTTTAAATTATATTTATTTAAATTATATTTAAAAATTTTATATATATATTTGGTAGTTTAAATTAATCTTAATCTTTCTATTTTTTCTCTGTCTATCTCACTCACTGGTTTCAAACCGGTGACCTTGCATATAGAGTGCCTTAACAATGCACCCCATCACCCCATCACCAAATGCTCGACAACACATGAGCAAAAAAAATAATAATATATTAACAATTTAAAATTAAATAACAATTTAAAAATAAAAATAAAAAGATTTAGTAAATTTTGTAAATCTCATTTTTTTAATCAATAAAATGATTAATTTGGAGATATTTATAAGTTGACACTTCTACAAGAAACGTTATTTTTCATTTTTTCTTTTTAAATAGCTCATTTTGAATTTTACTTTTTTTTCAAATTAAATTTTTAAAATTCTAACAATTCATTATAAATTATATTAATCGATTAAATATATTAAAATTGTATTGGGCGTGTTTCCTAGCTATAGAAAGATATGTTGTCACTTACTGTTACATTTAAAACCCTCTTAAAAATATTTGATGACTAATTAAAATATTCAATATGTGTAGTTCAATTAAACTTTAAAAAAAAAAAAAACACTTATATAATATAGAAACAAAAAGAATATAAGGTTAAAAAAAAGCCACATATGTACAATAATATTATGGACCACAAAAATAAATAAAATAATGAGTGGACAAAATTCAATAAAGAAAAACAAGTATACAATTTGTTTAGCGGAAAAAATTGAATTAAGGTATGTGTGTTCTTCAAATATTCTTAAACTATATAATTTGTAACCTGTAGTAATAAATAAGATTATTTTTTGTAAATTCTGCTAGAATTCACAATGGGATAATAAAACTCAGGTGCTATAAAGATGACCAAAACTTCATTCCTCATTTAGTATTTTTGTAAATTCTGTTTCCCTTGACATTGGAATAATAAGACTGAGTGGGTTATAAAACTTACCAAAACCTTATTCCTCATTTAGTATTTCTTTTACAACACATCTAGACTTACATAGACAGAATTATATTAGGTTTTTTTCTATAATGTCAAAAATCATATAAGATTATTTTTCAAAACATGAAAGTGATTAAACAATGATCAACTCGTATTAGGTGGAAAATGCTGCATGAGATTTAAATAATCACAAAACTAAAATATTTCCTAAAAGTAAAAAATAAATAATATTTCACACATTTATATTTGTTATTATAGTTAAAATATATTAAAATCTCAAAGGGATCAAATCACATGAGATGCAAACATTTACTCATATTTTACAGTCAAAAAAAGATTTGAGTATTAAAATATGTATCCCTCTAAATACTTGATAGATCGAAATAAATATATGATAATATTAAATTTTATATAATTTATTATTTAGAAAAAAATATTACCACATAAATTAATATTTTAATAAAAAATTATATATATTATTAAGATAAACTTTATTTTGATTAATATCTAAATAAAAACATTCTATAAAAAAAATTACATCACTAAAACATCCACAATTCTTAACCTGCAACATGATTTCATATTTCTCATCTGAATCCAATAAAAAATATATTTATAATTATATTCTTAACATGATTTCATATTTCTGTTTCTAATCCAATAATTAATATATATATATATATATATATATATATATATATATATATATTTATATTTCACATGGTAATAAGACATTAATAAATTTAATATTATAAAAAATACAATAAATAAAGAGATAAGAAAAAGTGTTTGAGGTTATTTTTTATTTTTTCAAATCTAGTAATAGTTTCAAGATCATTCAAACATCTAGCGATCTCACTTGAATTTTTCCAAACAAATGTGAGTAGAAAACAATTTCTAATTACTTAAAATATGATCTGTATTTATGCAGGAACGCAACAGAATACACATATAAACATAAATACAAAGATGCAATGGAAATAACACCTCATTTCATTAATATCAAAGAACTAAAATTTTCTTACAGACAGACTGGAAATAAACTAGCTAGGGCACTGGTAGCTTATCTCTGAGAAGAGATGTGGCAGCTGCATGCCTTTGAACTGTGTTACAATGAGGCTCAAGGACCTATTTATCATTTAGAAATAATGGAAAACTCTAAACATCCAAAACCATAACCCTATGAGATGAAGCGCCAAAACTATGGGCCCTGTTTGGGTAAATTGGTGTTTCAACTACCCTGAGACATAACTTTGGCATATGATGTTCGTTTGACGCAGACCATACCTCATTAGAAATATTTATTCGGGGACTACACCATGTGATGTGAGCAACATTGTTCCATGTAACCATGTTGCTATCGGTTTTCCCAAAAAACGTCGTTTAGGGCCTCAAAATGGCTCTGGAAGTTTAGGACCCGAAAAACTACTAAAAATAGTAAATTGTGACGAAACTGAAAAACTAAAAGAGACAACGATGGGGCCTCAAGTGGAATAGGTGGATGCCCACCAATATCCACCTCAATCATTCCTCTCCCCTCAGGAAGCAATGGTCCCCATTGCGTTGAGTTCCTCCATGAGATGAGGAAAATTTTGCTGAACTTTTTCCTTGGTGAACCACTTGCCTTCGTGCAGGAGTTGGCAAGCTTTGACAACTAGATACACTTGGTTCTTCTGTTGGTGAGTGTTCTTGATTTGCATGTCCATGATACAATATTTGGTGGCCTGTTCCATACAGTCTGGGTTTAACTCTGTTGGTGTGAGTTGTTCTGCAATGTCGAAGGTGTCTAGTAGAGATAGGAAGTAGGGACGAAGGCAGTCCACATTAAATACTAGGTGCAGACCAAGGAATGGTGGAATACTGAGCTTGAAGGCATTATTCCCAACATCCTTGGTGATGGTGTATGGCCCATATCAGAGTGGGTGACGCTTGCGATGGGGTCAAGTGAGGCACTCCTTCTGAAAATGTAGCCACACTTTGTCGCCCACCTGGAAGTTGTGTGGCACTCGACATTGATCATGTCGTTGCTTGTACTTAGTATTGGCTCTGTCCAATATTTCATGAAACTATTGGCGCATGTGTTGAATGTGCTCGACGAAGCTGTTTTCTTTGTCAGCTTCAGACTGGACATGAGCCAAATCTGCCCAAGTAGCCACAAATGGCATGGCTACATCAATGGGACATAGTGGCTGGAATCCCAAGCCCACCTGAAAGGGGATGTGGTCGGTTGAGTTGTGGAGAGCCCGATTATAACTATGTTGTAGATAGGGGAGGCTCTCATCCCATGTGCATGGATGCTCTGAATTTCACATGTGAAAAATGTGTAAAATCATCCTATTGACGACCTTTTTCTGACCATCAGTTTGGGGATGGAAAGTTGTGGACTTGGTGAGCTTGGTGTCCAACATTAACCAGAGGCTGGACCAAATTGTGCTGAGGAAACTGTTGTCCCGATCTGATACAATAGACTGTGGGATCCCAAAGTGCAGCCACACTCGTTCAAAGAAGAGTTTACCAGTGGCTTCTACTGTGATATTCTTCTTGTTGGCCGCCATAATGGCCATCTTCAAGAATTTGTTGACGACCACGAAAACACAGTCATTTCCATGCTTAGTAGAAGGAAGGCCCAACATGTAATCCATGGATATGGATTCCCAAGGTCGAATAGGGGTAGGTAGTGGAGTATATAGGCCTTGCTTCTAGATGGCCAGTTTGGCAATGGTGCAAGAAGTGCAGGATTCGATCTACTTTCTGACATCCTGTCTAAGGTTCGGCCAAAAGAAATATTTCTGTAGTAGAGCCACTATTTTCTCGACCCTGAAGGAACACAAAGGTGTCCCAGTTGACATAACAGTGCATCTTGGAGGTGAAAATTCTGAACTTGCATACCCCGAAGAGTGCCTTGTATGTATGGTTGAATTCTGGATTGCTCTTGTAGAGAAGTGGCCAGTCAAAAGTCTTGTGCCCATGAGAGTTGAGAACAGTGGTTAGCGTCACGATCAGTGGTTGTCTGAGGCAGTCTACAACATTATTGGTGCTACCCTTCTTGTACTTGATGCTAAAATGAAACTGTTGCAGATATATCGACCACTTCTGATGGCGATCATTCTGCAACTTCCCTTGTGTCTATATTAATTGCAGGGGTCAGTGGTCTATGTGGATGATTGTTTCCTTCCCCAAAATGTAATTCTTCCATTGTTGAAAAGCCTAAATAGTGGAATACATTTCTTTGTCATAAGTGGGATACTTTCAAACTGTGTCAGACAATGGCTCACTATGATATGCCACTGGATGCATGTGTTATGTAAGGACTGCCCTAATAGCATAGTCAGAGGCATCTGTCTCCATCTCAAATGGTTGTTGCAAGTCTGGTAATGTGAGCACTGGAACATAATAGAGGCGATGTTTCAATTCTACGAACGACTTCTGTTGAGGTTCTGACCAAAAGAATTTTTATTTGGCTCCTCCCTTGTTTACTTGACTTAAGGGCCATGTGATATGAGAGAATCCCAACATGAACCTGCAGTAGAAATTAGCAAGACCCCGAAAGCTGCGAAGCTCTATTAGAGTAGTTGGGGCCGGCTAATCCCTATTGAATTGGATCTTGGTTGGATCCACATGAACCCCCTTTTCATCAGTAACATATCCCAAATATTGAACCTGGGTCATGCCAAATGTGCACTTCTACAAATTGGCACACAACTTGTGTTGCCGCAGTGTTTGGAGGACTTGTCGGATGTGGTGGAAGTGCTCTTCCCAAGTCTAGCCGAAGACCAGAATTCCGTCCAAGTACACCACTAAAAATGAGTTGGAGAGTGGCTGCAATATGTCTTCCATCAACCCCATGAAGGTTACGGGAGAATTCATCAACTCGGAAGGTATTATCAACCATTCGAAAAGGCCCTCCTTGGCTTTGAAGGAAATTTTCCACACATCGAAGGGTTCGATTGGTACCTGGTGATACCCAGAATTCAAGTCAATCTTGTTGAAATATTTCACCCCTTTAAGTTGGTCTAGAAGGTCATCAATCTGTGGGATCGGGTACCTATTCTGGACAGTGATCTTATTCAGTGTCCGATAGTTAGTACAAAGTCTCCAAGTCCCATCCTTCTTCTGTACCAACACGATCGGGCTCCCACAGGGTGATGAACTTGGCTGGATGTGACCTTTCTGCAGCAGCTCCTGAATCTGTCTCTTGATTTTATCGTTCTCCAGAACAGAGCACCGATAGATAGGTCCATTGGGTAGCAGTGCACCTGGGGTTAGATCAATGGGATGCCTGACCCGACAGTGTAGAGGCACCCGTGTGGGTGATGTGAATATGTCCCCATACTCCTCCACAACCTTGTCCATTTGTTGTTGTCATGTAGAGGAGCCATGTCTGGAGGTTGTGGCCACAATCTTCTTCTTGCCCTAGGCCTGGATCATCAGGAAAACAAATTTCCTGGTTTGGGAAATGAGCTTACTGCATTGATTTGCATTAACCAAAGAGATAGCAGCAGGCAATGGTACCTCTAGTATCGTGTACATATTATTTCCAAAAGTAAAAATAACAACGTGAGGCCAGGACTCATACACATCATGTCACTTCCACAAGTATGGTTGGCCTAATAATACATCAGAAACATCACGAGGAGAAATTTCACATAATACCTCATCCGTGAAGGGCTTGATGTTGTAGGGAAGGCGACACTCTTGGCTGATGTGGAGATCATGTCCTTGATGAAGTCACCTGATGGTGTATGGTTGTGGGTGTGCTGTGGTCGACAAGCCCAAATGCTTCACAACATCTGCTTAAATGAGGTTCTTTTGGCTCCCATAGTCAACAATGAACTATAGTGGGGAACCCTTTACCCACATCTAGGAGTGGAAGAGACGCTCCTCCTATAGATCTTCTGGTTCCTCCTTCTAGATCTTCGCAGTGGCAATAGTGGCGTTGGGCTCCGCATCAATAATCTGTTGCCCTTTGTGATTCCCCTTGTCAGGTTCTGACTTAGAGTCGGATCATGCATCTGATTTGAAAGCCCTCATCTTGGCCACCAGCGACTGCTTGGCTCGACACTCACTTGTATTGTGAGTGGAGCTCTTATGGAACTCACACCACTTTATTGTGTCCTTCTTTGGCTTCGCGGTGTTTTCCTTTGCTTGTCGCTTTGGAAGGGTGTCTTGGGCCACCATGCCTTGGCTTTTTCCTTAGTTCTATGGTTTGGGGGCACCTTTCCTTTGATTTTGATTCGCAGATCCAAAGTCTCACTTCTTCTATTTGAATTTCTACTCAATCTTGGCAGCATACCACTATGTCATACCAAGTGAGGAGATATCGAGGAACTCCATTTCCTCCTCAATGTATCTATGTAGATAACTATGATACTTTAGCACCAAATGTTTCTCTGAATATTTTATACCCAACTTTGTGCGCAGGGTATGGAACAGATTCGTCAGATCATGCACATCTTGATCCCTTTGTTGCCGCAGTGTGGTCCATTGTATGTACTTCTCCTCATAGCTCCCCACGGGACAATATTGTTCCTTGATGGTGTCTCAGAAAGAATTCCAAGTGGGTACGACTAAGAATAGAGAGGGTTTTGTCTCGTTCTTTTTCTCACATTAGGTTTCCCACCAGTCCTTAACATGGGTGATAAGTTTGAGGAGTGCAAAAATAATCTTCTCCCGGTCGGAAAAGTCATGAACCGAGAAATATCCTTTTAATAGATTCAACCATTTATCTATGGAATGTTCATCTATTTGACCCTCAAATATGGGAATGTCAAATTTTACTTGTACCTTAAAGGGATTCTTGCCTCTAGAGTGGCTGTTGGATGCATATGCACCACTGGTGGGCAATCATTCAAGGATCTGGGAAACGATATCCATCATCGCGTTCCTTTGTTTTTGAGGCTCTCCTTAAGCAATATTTTGATAGGATCTCCTACTCCCTAATATTTCTTTTCGTCCCCCATGGGCGGTTGTCGTGATTTTCGAGGCTGATCTTGCAAAGGTTCAACGAGATCGATCCCTAACTCCTTATACCCTGACCTCGTGGGGACATGCAAATAAGGATCGAGAAAAAGCAGACCGCTCTAATAACACTAATCCAGATTTATGTAGGAACGCAATAGAATACACATATAACCATAAATACAAAGATTCAATGGAAATAACACTTCATTTCATTAATATCAAAGAGCTGAAATTTGCTTACAGACAGAATGAAAATAAACTAGTTAGGGCGCTGGTAGCTTATCTCTGAGAAGAGATGTGGTGGATAGAGTCCGTTGAACTGTGTTATAATGAGCCTCTAGGACCTATTTGTTATTTATAAACAATGGAAAACCCTAAACATTGAAAACCCTTACCCTAGGAGATGAAGCGCCAAAAACTATGGGCCCTGTTTGGGTAAATTGGTGTTTCAACTTCCCGGGGACGTAACTTTGGCATATGATCTTCATTTGGCGTGCACCATATCTCGTTAGAAATATATATCCGAGGACTACAACTTTTAATGTGAGAAAAATCAGACGATGGACCCATATTGCACCCAATTTTCCCAAAAAACATCGTTTAGGGCCTCAAAACGGCTCTAGAAGTTCAGGACCTGAAACACTGCTAAAAATAGTAAGTTGTGCCGAAACTAAAAAACTGAAAGAGAGAATGGTGGGGCCCCAAGTGGAATAGGTGATTGGCCACCAATATCCACCTAGATCATTCCTCCCCCCTTAGGAAGCACTGGTCCCCATTGCGTTGAGTTCCTACATGAGATGAGGAAATTTCTACTGAACTCTGTGCCTGGTGAACCACTTGCCTTGGTGTAGGATTTGGCCATCTTTGACAACCTGATACAGTTGGTTCTTCTGTTGGCGAGTTTTCTTGATTTTCATGTCCATGATATAATATGTGGTGGCCTATTCCATGCAGTCTGGGTTTAACTCTGTTGGTGTGAGTTGTTCTGCAATGTCAGAGGTGTCCAGTATAGGTGGGAAGTAGGGATGAAGACGGTCCACATTGAATACTGGGTGGAGACCAAGGAATGGTGGAATACTAAGCTCCAAGGCATTGTTCCACACAGCATTGGTGATGGTTTATGGCCCAAATCAGAGCGGGCGAAGCTGACGATGGGGTCCAGTGAGGCACTTCTTCTACAAATGTAGCCACACTTTGTCACCCACCTGGAAGTTGTGTGGCACCCAATGTTGATCATGTCATTGCTTGTACTTAGCATTGGCTTTTTCCAATATTTCATGAACCTATTGGCAGATGTGCTAAATGTGCTCGATGAAGCTATTCGCTTTGTCAGCTTCATACTAGACATCAACCGAATCGGCCCGAGTAGCCGCAAATGGCATGGCTACGTCAATGGGACATAGTGGTTGGAATTCCAAGCCCACCTAAAAGGGGCTGTGGCAGGTTGAGCTGTGGAGAGCCCAGTTATAACTATGTTGTACATAGGGGGGGCTCTCATCCCATGTGTGTGGATGATTTGAATTTTACATGCGCAGAATGTGTACAATCATCCCGTTGACAACCTCTTTCTGGCCATCAGTTTGGGAATGGAAAGCTATGGACTTGGTGAGCTTGGTGTCCAACATTAACCAAAGGCTGGACCAAAATGTGCTCAGGAACCTGCTGTCCTGATCTTATATGATAGACCGTGGGATCCCAAAGTGCAACCACAATCATTCAAAGAAGAGTTTAGCAGTGGCTTCTGCTATGATATTATTCTTAGAGGGAACCATAATGGCCATCTTCATGAATCTGTTGATGACCACGAAAACATAGTTATTTCCATGCTTAGTAGAAGGAAGGCCTGACAAGTAATCCATGGAGATGGATTCCCAAGGTCAACTAGGGGTAGGTAGTGAAGTATATAGGCCTTGCTTCTTGATGGTCGGTTTTGCAATGCTGCAAGAAGTGCAAGATCTGATGTACTTTCCGACATGCTGTCGAAGGTTCGGCCAATAGAAATACTTCTGTAGTACTACACTATTTTCTCACCTCCAAAATGCCGAATGACTCGACTGTAGTGCACTTCCCATATCATATTGGCACGCTTGCTTGAAGTAACACAAAGGTGTCCCAGGTGACATAACAGTGAATCTTGGAGGTGAAAATTTGGAACTTGCATAGCCCCCAAGAGTGCCTTGTATGTGTGGCTGAATTCTGGATCACTCTTCTAGAGAAGCGACCAATCAGAAGTCTCGTGCCCACAAGAGTTGAGAACGGTGGTTAGTGCCACGATCGTTGGTCGGCTGAGGAAGTCTGCAACATTATTGGTGCTACCCTTCTTGTACTTGATGTTAAAGTGAAACTATTGTAGATATGTGGACCACTTCTAATGGTGATCATGCTGCAACTTCCCTTGTGTCTGTATGAACTGCAGGGGTTGGTGGTCTGTGTGGATGATTTTTTCCTTCCCAAAAATGTAATTCTTCCATTGTCGACAAGCCTACACAATGGAATACATTTCTTTGTCATAAGTGGGATACTTGCGAACTGTGTCAGATAATGCCTCACTGTGATATGCCACTAGATGCCACTGTTGAGTAAGAACTGCCCCAATAGCATAATCAGAGGCATCTGTCTCGATCTCAAATGGTTGTTGTAAGTCTCGTAGTGTGAGCACTGGGGATGAACAAAGGGGATGTTTCAATTCTATGAACGCCTTCTCTTGAGTTTCTAACCAAAAGAAATTTTCTTTTGCTCCTCCCTTGGTGACTTGACTCAAGGGCCAAGTGATATGAGAGAGTCCCAACACAAACCTGCGGTAGAAATTATAAATACCCAGAAAGATGCGAAGCTCTATTAGAGTGGTTGGGGCTGGCCAATCCTGAATGACTTGGATCTTGGTTGGATCCACATGCACCCCATTTTCATCAATAACGTATCCCATATATTGAACCTGGGTCATGCCAAAAGTTCACTTCTTCAAATTGGCACACACCTTGTGTTGCCACTATGTTTGGAGGACTTGTCGGATGTGGCAGAGGTGCTCTTCCCAGGTCTAGCTAAAGATCAGAATGTCATCCAAGTACACCACTACAAATGATTTGGTGAATGGCCGTAAGATGTCATCCATAAATCTCATGAAGGTTGTGGGAGCATTCATCAACCCGAAAGGCATGACCAGCCATTCGAAAAGGTCCTCCTTAGATTTGAAGGAAGTCCTCCACACATCAGAGGGTTCGATTGGTACCTGGTGATACCCAGACTTCAAGTCGATCTTGGTAAAATATTTCACCCCTTTGAGTTTGTCCAGAAGCTCATCAATCCATGGGATCAGGTACCTATTATGTACAGTGATCTTTTTCAACGCCCAACAGTCAATACAGAGTCTCCAAGTCCCATCCTTCTTCTGTATCAATGCGATCGGGCTCCCATTGTGTGATGAACTTGGCCGGATGTGACCTTTCTGCAATAGCTCTTAAATCTGCCTCTTGATTTCATCGTTCTCCATAACAGAGCGCCGATAGATTGGTCCATTGGGTTGCGGCGCACCTGGGTTCATATCAATGGGATGCTTAACCTGACAGTGAATAGGCACCCTTGTGGGTGAGGTGAAGATGTCCCTGTACTCCTCCACAACCTTGTCCGTTTGTTATTTTCATGCAGAGGAGCCCTGTCTGGAGGTCGTGGCCACAATCTTCTTCTTGCCCTGGGGGCGGATCATTAGGAAAACAAATTTATTGGTTTTGGAAATGAGCTTACTACATTGATTTTTAGTAACCAAAGAGATAGCGGCAAGCGGTGGTACCTATGGTATCCTGTACAGCTTATTTCCCAAAGTAACAATAATAACGCGAGGATGTGACTCATACACAACATGTCACTTCCATAAGTATGGTTCACCTAATAATACATCAAAAACATCAAGAGGAGCAATGTCACATAATACCTCATCTGTGAAGGGCTTGATGCTGTAGGGAATGTGGCACTGTTGGCTGACACGAAGATCCCGTCCTTGATGAAGCCACCCGATGGTGTATGGATGTGGGTGTGTTGTGGTTGGAAATCCCAACCACTTCACGGCGTCTGCTGAAATTAGGTTCTTTTGGCTCCCACTGTCCACAATAACTTGTAGTGAGGAACCCTTTACCCACATCTGGGAGTGGAAGAGACGCTCCTCCTCCTCTATATCTTCTGATTCCTCCTTTTGGATCTTTGCAGTGGCAACAATAGCGTTGGGCTCCACATCAATAATCTATTTCTGTTAATTTTCATTCCCCTTATCAGGTTTTGATTCAGAGTTGAAGCATGCATTTGATTCAAAAGCCCTCATTTCGGCCAACAACGATTGCTTGGCTTGACACTCACTTGTGTTTTGAGTGGAGCTCTTATGGAACTCACACCACTTTACCATGTCCTTCTTTGGCTTCGTGGTGTTTTTCTTTGCTTGTGACTTTGGCAGGGTGTCTTGGGCCACCATGCCTTGGCTTTTTCTTTTGTTCTGTGGTTTGGGGGCACCTTTCCCTTGCTTTTGATTCATAGCTCCAAAGTCTCGCTTCTTCTATTTGAATTTCTGTTCAATCTTGGCAGCATACCAGTATGTCGTAACAAATAGGAGATGTTGAGGAACTCCATTTCCTCCTAAATGTATCTATGTAGACAACTATGATACTTTAGCACCAAATGTTTCTCTGAATATTTGATACCCAACTTTGTGCGCAAGGTATGGAACAGATTCGTCAGCTCATGCGCATCTTGATCCCTTTGTTGCCGCAGCGTGGTCCGTTTTATGTACCTGTCCTCATAGCTCCCCATGTGATAATATTATTCTTTAATGGCATCTCAGAATGAATTACAAGTGGGTACGGCTGAGACCAGATAGGGTTATATCTCATCCTTTTTCTCATAATAGGTTTCCCACCAGTCCTTGACATGGGGGGTAGCTTGGAAGAGTGCAAAAATCATCTTCTCCCAGTCGGAAAAGTCATGAACCGAGAAATATCCTTCTAATAGATTCAACCATTTATCTATGGCATCTGCATCTATTTTACCCTCAAATATGATAATGTAAAATTTATTTGTACCTTAAAGGGAGTCGCGCCTCTAGAGTGGCTGCTGGATGCAGATGCGCCGCCAGTGGGCAATAGTTGAAGGATCTGGGGAAAGTTATCCATCATCGCGTTCATTTTTTTTTAGGGCCTCCTCGAGCAATATTTTGATAGGATCTCCTTCTCCCTCATCTTTCTTTTCATCCCCCATGGGTGGCCGTCGGGGTTTGGGAGGCTGATCTTTCAAAGGTTCAATCAGATCAAGCCCTAACTCCTTATACCCCGATATCATTGGGAACATGCAAATAATGATCAAGAAAAAGCAAACCGATCTGATACCACTGATCTAGATTTATGCAGGAATACAACAGAATAGACATATAACCATAGATACAAATATGCAACGGAAATAACTCTTCATTTCATTAATATCAAAGAAATGGAATTTGCTTACAGACAGAATGGAAATAAACTAGCTAGGGCATTGGTACCTTATGTTTGAGAAGATATGTGGCGGCTACAGGCCTCTGAACTATGTTACAATGAGGCTCGAGGGCCTATTTATTATTTAGAAACAATGGAAAACTCTAAACATCCAAAACCCTAACCCTAGGAGATGAAGCGCCAAAAAACATTTTCCACACTACCAACTGTTAACACTGGAAAATCGTACAACAGAAGATGACATCAATTAATGTCGAACCCAAGGATTTACAGGACAGGAATACATTATGGAATCAAGAATTATTTAAAATCTCTAAGGTTTTGAGAAAATCAGATTTGAACTAGTCATAAATGCTCAAATGCACGGTTTTTCCTTCGAGAAGAACGCCTTCTGCGTGCCTTTTTTCCCGATAAGCGCACATTCCTAGAAATGGAAAAAACTCACTTTTTGGGACCACAACAAGAAAAGTACAGTTACTCCTTATGTGAAAGCTGCCTAAGGACAACCACCAACGCCTCCTTAGACATTTGTGAGCACACAAAAGAATATTTGAGCACACAATGGAATCACACCTCTCCCTTGGGTCACCATCCATCATGTACCAAGGGAGGGAAGGAGAATTTGAAGCTCACCTATATAAACCCACCAAGAGGTGAAAAAATGGTGATCACAAGGTTATGCTGGCCAAAGTTGCCCAAGCAACACCAACATTGTGTGTGACCCGGAGCTGGAGCTAAAGAGGACTCGATAGTTGGCCACCCAACATCTTAGTCCACCACAGCAAAGAGAGAGATTTAGACTACATTAGAGGCAGAACTTGGAAGGCAAACATCCTTGCATTGAGACCTAGAGCCATTACCTAGGGGCCCTTTGGAAAGTGGGTAAAATTTCCTTTTATTTCTAACATTTAATAAGAAGAGGCCACTGAGCCGGCATTTGCATTATTAATGTTTGGAACTCTCTATATAGCTTCTTTTGTGTTTTTAGTTTTAGTTTAACCAGAGCATACTTCAACATACTATTTCCATTAAGTTTTATGCTTTTGAGCTCCCCCCACATTCTTCCTGTTACCAATATTTTAAAGAGTACACCACACTCTCTAAGCTTGTGCGATTTCGTACACCCGTGCGTCGAGTCCACAACAACAGGATTGGCGACTCCACTGACGTGTTTCAAGTTTATGTGGTTGTGCCATCTTTTGCAAAAGACCATTTGTCTATGCTGGAGTGGAGCTGACAGTCCTGTGACCCATATTACAGTCCCTAGACTCACTGAGGTGACAGACTGAAGAAGGCATCTCCTAATATTTTTACTTGCAGTATTTTTTCACACAGTTTTTCTGCACAGAGGCGCATTGCGCGCATTCAAGAGTGACCTGCGCGCAAGAAGGCGCACCTGTCAAGGTCTTTTGTGCGCAAATTGCAGAGAGATTTTTTCTCCCTATTTTCTGCATTTTTTCTGCTTGTAAGTGTGTTGGCAGCCCCTAATGTATCTGCCAACACTTGTGTTGATACCCCACAGCTTCTGAGAACTCATTTTTTTTGTTGCTTTCTGTAGGCATTTAGTTAGTTTTCATTTAAGTTGGTTTTTGCAAAAAGTGTTCACATAGTTTAAGTAGGGGGTGAATTAATCGTTGCTTTCTGAACAATTTATGTTTTTTGTAGATTCTGGTATGCACACTTAGCTTAACTAGTCCAAGTAAGTGACTCAAAGCCAGATATGCATAAGCTAGTGTAGAAATTGTTTAGTTTAAATTCAATTTTTGCATTTAGGAAATTGCGGGAGTAGGATTGAATCGCCAACTAGAGCAATTAATCTTTGTTGTCTTTGCACCATTTGGAGACCCTAGACAAGCATATGAACGCTCTACATTTGTGAGTCGCCATCTCCCTTTAGTCACTCACATAGACTAACTAGGAGGTTTTGGAAGTGGCCCATTATCCGCAAATGCTTTCTATTTGAGCAAGGAACAATGCCACATAGTTTAACTAGGGGACTTTTTGTAAAGGATAACCGATATCCATATTTTCAAATTATGAGATTATTCACCATACGCTCACACACATTCACCCACTAAGAAAAGAAAGCCACCTAAAAATAACTTAAACCAACTCACTAAATTCTCCCCACAGGGGCCACAAGAGAATTTATAGATTAAGTTAGGATCAAGGGGGTAGGCATCCAATAAGCCGCCTTGATCACACTTCACATTGAAACATAGAAGTTGTATTTTTATGGAGCTTTAAAATCCACCTATCAGCCCATGGAAAAGAAAACCCAAGTGCGACGGAGACCCGATTCAGAGGGGGTTAGGCTTAGGCACAGTGCGTGCGGTATTAGTTGGGGCTACCTGACCCGGCTGATACTCGGTACTGTTAGCTGACTACCAAGAAGCCCAAGACTCGAACACTCACATGGGACGGTGGTTCTTAGTGGCCAAAACTAGGGCATATTTTACCCTATAGGTGATGGTGCAGGCAAGCGCCAGACCCTCTACCCTTACCTTGGTTGATTCTCTTCGGTTGACTGGGGGCGTTGCCAGCTCTTACGGGATGTTGCGCCAGCACTCGCAAGAAATCCTCTCAAGGCCCAGTTACTTTTGAGTGTGTGAGGATGTATTAAGTCTTCTAGGATTTTGAGTATCACACACAAACAAACAAAACTTTTTTTGCTTGATTGATCACATATATTAAGTTAAAGGAAAATTCATTTCATTTTCGCTTTTTTTTTTATGTATGTGGCCATAAATTTGTCGTGATCATAGACTCGATCCCCTCAAAAAAAATTTCTGAAACCTAACATGGTCGACACTCAAACAGTTTCAATGAAACCTTGTAAGTCCAATCATCTTTTGGACCTACCCCCATTACCGAGAGGGGTTCCAGGTCTTTCGCCGTTTAGGCGTCAAAGACGGAAGATTGCCACAGTGGTTGGTTCCTCCATTCCTGGAGCAACCTTAGTTGGGAATCCTAGTCAGTCTCTCAACACCACACCGCACACCACACCCCCCTCGTCCCTTAGGGGGTAGAGGAGTGCATCCCATACGGGAAGCCAGCTGAATTCACAACAGGGTATGTCACAAACTAAGCCTCGTACTAACCAGAACTTTGTGTCTTCACACGTTTCCATGGCATCAACCTCCCAGTCACCCTTCTTAGTGGCGTTAAATCTGCCAGATTTGACCAAGCTCACCAATGACCCCATCGCACATGACCCTAATTGGCCTCCCATGCCCACAAAGCTCCCTTCAGACATACCAAAGTTTGAAGGAAAGCAAGCGGAAGACCCAGGAAATCATAGAACGACCTTTCACCTGTGGTGCTCATCGAATAGAATCATTGAAGATACTATTCGGTTGAGGTTGTTTCAACGCACTCTTACGGGAGTGGCCGCGAAATGGTACGTAGAGAAACCTACTGCTTCACATAGAACCTTTAGCGCCCTCGCTACCGCATTCCTCACATACTTTTAGTTACCCATTCACCACGATTCGAGAATGGAGTTACTGGCTCATTTCAGACAATCCCCCTCTACCCATATTTCAGAACTTATCCACGAGTGGAGACGACATCGCAGTTTATGCAAAGCAGAACTCGAAGACCGATTCCTTTTAGATTTATTCTTGAAAACTATAACGGCGGAGATTTCAAAGGATGTGGTGCAACGTAACCCCACATCTGAAGAGGACGCAATCAGTAAAGCCCAACAGCTTGAACTGATCTACACGCAATCAGGATACATATACAATATCCTACCCAAAGCCCCACGCCTGCAATATTATCAAGAATTTCCAGGTGCATCTAACTCTGCAAACGGACTTATTGGGTCAATGACCCAAGGGTACCTAGGCAGCAGCAGTCAGAATCCCGGTTACACACATGGGTCTACCCAAAACATGTCTCAACCCAGATTTCAAAGTCATCATATGTAGCAGCAAGATTTGATTAATAGGGTTCCAGCGTATCACTAAGGAGGACCTTATCCTCCAGCTAAGGGGACCTGGTACGCAGGAAGAAAAACTGACGGAAGAAATCCCCCCCAATGGCCAGGTGCAAACATGGGACAGCAATATGCTTAGTCGCAAGCACATAACCCACCTACGCAAAACAATGCATAGGTTAACTTTGTGCAACCGTCCCAAAATAAACCACACCAGTATGATCAGGAGAATTATCCTCCAAACGTGGTTAACAGAAAGGTAAAAAATAAGCCCAAAGGGAACCCTGGACAGGGAGGAAGTAACCAACAGTGCCCAATGCGATCCCAGGCTGGAGGTAACTACAACCGAAATTAGAACTAGGAGCCAAGCAACGCCCAAAAGCAAGGAAAAAGGCCACCTCTACGAACAAACCATTCTTGTTCAATATGTGGTGAGTATGGACACTATACTCACCACTGTCCTGAACTCCCTGAGCTTAAAAAACTTCAGAGTAACCGAGGACAAGGAGGATCTTCCTAGACAACTGCAGTTATGCAAGAACCTTTCCCCCATCAAGGAATGGTCAACACTTAGTAGCAAAACCCCGACGATTCTAGGAAAAACAACCATGAAATTTACATGGCTGAGGAAGAAATGTTTTTCCAAACTCAAAATCGCAGCTACGACACGTCACCAGACACCAGTATGTCAGGGGCTAGTACGAACGCGCCGACTGCACCTTTAACCATTCCAAAGATTCCTTTGGAATAGTTTTCAAAAATGTTAAAAGGGCCTAATAGGCGAGTAGGTAGCTACTCCAAAGCAGCCGAAAATTACAGCATCGTAGACGATTTAGCTCAATCACCTGCTGCTATGTCTGCATTGGAAGTACTACAGTTGTGCCCAAAGCAACGGAAAGCCCTACTTTCTACATTAGGTGCTGTCGACCCTGCCGACACGTGCATGATGCCTTTTGACTTAGACAAATCCATCACTAGGCTTCCCCCCATGGTCACCTTCCAGATACCAGTACTGGTACAGAATATCACTATTCACTGATGTGTCATTGACGAGGGTCCATCCACATGCATCATGTCAAAGAATGTATGGTGGAAGTTAGGAGCCCCCGAACTCAAACCTTCTGTCATCACACTCAGAGCATACGACGGTTGTCCCTCGACCCCCATCGGTGTCTTCCAAAATGTACGGTCTGTTTAGTCAGCAAGACGGTCCACATAGACATTGAAGTCTTGGATGCTCACTTGGATTACAATATACTCCTTGGGCAGAGTTACATGTATTCCATGTCTGCCATAGCATCCTCCGTTTTCCGCATCATGATGTTTCCCCACGAGGATCGAATCATCACAGTAGACCAGCTGATGCACACTGAAAAGCGTCCCTTGACCCACACAGATATGGTTCTACCCTATGTAGATATAGCCACAGATGGTCTTTTACGGTATCAAGAATATGGCCCTGGCCAATTCAAACCGTCGTCCGTCCTAGGTTCATTCCTAGGAGATCCGGCCATTATCCCTGAGGTATTTCCCAATGCCACAGGGGCCCCGGTATGCATGATATCCACATCAAACACAAAGGTTAGTCAGGACACAGACTCAAGCAGTAATGACACCGAGGCATCAGCTACTGTAGCCTCCCTAGTCTACGCCGCCTCGCAAACTCCTTTCCTCTACCCACCTCTTGACTTCACCTCCTAGCAGGTCTTGGCAACACTGGTATTACCCAATATATCATTGGCATTCCCAGTCAGGTATCTCGTTCCCCCTCCAGGAACGCCAGCTACCAACATTACTGCATTTGGGTTGAAGCCCCCGGTCCTGAGGAGCCCCAACCAACCCAAGTAGCAGTCGAAACCGCCACTACAAGGGAAATTCCCATTGCAAAACTGACGACCACGACCAAGAAAATCGCCAAGAAAGGAAAGAAAGTGGTTACCCCCACCATGCAAAGGGAGTCATCAACCTGCACTATATGTGATGTCACACGACACCCTACCCACATATGCTTGGAGTTGGACGAATTAAAACCACTCCTCGGATGTGAGGCAGACACCTCGAAACGACATTCCCACAAAAAGGAACTTGCCACCAAAAGCATAAGCAAACCGTTGCGTACCAATCACGCATGCGCTCTCTGTGACACCTATGGGCATTATACCTACCATTTTCCAGAAACACCACGGTATAGGGATGCCTTACACGAGATCAAGTGATCCTATCAAGAGGATTCCTCCATCCAGTCTGTCAACGATGAACCTCATACCATCCTGTACCTACAGGAGGAATGAAAGTCACTAGAAAGACAACCATTTGTCCCCCCTCCCCCCAAACCACCATACACCAACTAGGGACAGGGGAACCTGGTTACCTCATCCTCTTGAGTTATCATGTGCATTGATTATTGCAGATGGTTTGATCGGGTATATGACCCAAGGTCACCTAGGCAGCAGTAATCTGTATTCGGGGAGTGACCATGCGCGTCGATTCTATAGACGGCTTGATCGGGTCTTTGACCCCAGATCTCCTAGGCAGTAGTAACACCCATGGCACTCAGAAAGTTACCAGGTAGGTAGATTCTGCAGAAAAATTGATCAGGTCTTTGACCCAAGATCACCTAGGCAGCAGTAGTACCATGCGCATCGATTCTGCAGATGGTTTTAATCGGGTATTTTTCCCAAGATCACCTAGGCAGCAGTAGAACCATGCACGTCGATTCTATAGATGGTTCGGTCGGGTCTTTGGGCCAAGGACACCTAGGTAGTAGTAATCAACACCCTGGATACTCATATGATTCTACTTAGAACGTATCACAACCTAGCTATCATGAAAGTCACCCCGACACTCATATACCAACCAGGGACCAGGGAACCAATATTCCCCATTCTCTGCATAGAATGGACCACTGGCACAACGTAATGCGCTGATAAATCTAGTGCAACCCTTCCTAGGCTCATCACCAACCATACAACCAGGATAATTATGAAAATCCTCCAAATGCTGCAAAAATAAGCCGAGGAACAAACAAAAGGGAGATTTTTGGACAGGGGGGAGTAACCGGCAACGCCCCCCCTGATCTCAGTCTGGGGGCAACCCCAACTGAAATAAAAACTAGAACCCAAGTAACAACTCGCAAGGGAAAACTGGAGCTTAGAGTATCTGATCACCAGATCGAAAGCAGCACTGTGATTAGCACTCCATAACACCCAAAGGCAACGCCACACATTCGCACCGCCGAAAAATATTCTTTTTCAGCGCCGACAGGTATGCACCCTCCCATATTCCTTTCCAAAATTCATGTTTTTCAATAATATTGGATGAAAATAATATTCTTTCACTTGAGGTAGTTTTTTTTTACAGGAAGAACCCACAAACCGTTCATAGCACCATCCACTAAAAGTTTCGGAGCAGGTATCATTATACCCTCAGCATGATAGAGTCCCAAATAACTTTCCATCTACTGACATAATTTCTCCATTAGAAATAAAACATAGGGTCCTCATACCCAACCATTTTTATCATCACCTCACCCTGCATATGATAAACGTCCGTGATGGTCGGTAGAGCCTCCCCTCCCTGGCGATCGTCATCCAAAGTAGACCATACATCACCGCACAAGTGATGCCATGGCCATACCATTTTAGTCTGGGAAGCACCTCATGCCCATCCACATGTCATGCATAAGGTCAAGCTCACCATTCAAACTCAACCCCCTTCCCAGACGATCAGGTTGTACAAGCAGATTGAAAGCACACCTCCGCACATTGCATTGGGCCCGCCATACCTCCATCAGCATAATCCCATCTGCGACATCTTCTACTTCATCAACCCCGCACATGAGACCAACCAATGGGACTCCTACCCTCAGCAAAACACCATCCTCATAGCTTCAGTGGGTGACCCTCTTTCATGTTTTGGGGTACCCATCTCTGTGTTTTGTACAAACCAAACCCCATTATTTTATTCTTTTGGTAAGTGTACAAAGACCACAAACGATGCCCTTCGCCACTTCGCCCTCATATTTCACCTTTGTTGGAAATATGATGCAATGTGTTGTCCTTGATGGCAACCTACTTGATGAAGTTGTCCTTGATGGAAACCTACTTGATGAGTTGCGTTTTGATAGCAACCTATTTGTTAAAGATGTAAAAATGATGTATCTATAGATCAGTTCAGAAGTAGCAGAAAAAGGAATTTCAGTAAGTGCCAGAGAAATGATAAATATAATATGTCACAATGTATACGCTACTTTTATGAAGGCAACCCGCGTATGTATTCAATGTATACACTACTTTTGTGAAGGAAACCCGCGTATACATTCAGGACTAGTATATACACAACTATTTTGAAGAGAAATAGCGTATACACGTGGATACAAACGCTCAAAGTCCTGTATGCCTTTTGCGCTCTAAAAACTATGATACCTAGGGGCATTACCATGGTATTGGCCCACAGTATTGAGGGCTGGATTATCTATTTGATCCCATCCAGGAATACCATCAGCGGTTAAGTGGTTTTGACTCATGGTATTGATAAAGGCTAAAACTATATAAGGAGAAGAGGATCATAGTGCAAGGGTGCAGGTGTAAGGGTTGTTGATGAATAAATTTCTCTAAGGAATATCTACATGGATGAAATTTGTTCTTAATTGATAGATCTGAATCTATGATGCACCCATGGATATAATGATGGTTCAAGATTTCTAGATCTAATGATGATGAATCTCTAGAATGACCTACTGAAGGAATGATGAAGAACTGGCGCAAGTTTTCTGAAGAAAATGAATAAATCTGGGTAAGTTTATAGATCTGGTATATTCTGCAAAGTCTACCATTTACAGATCTATACGCTAGTTTTTCTTGGTAAAAGCACGTGTATACGCGGGTTAGCTTCATAAAAAGCGCGTGTATACGCGGGTTAGCTTCATAAAAAGCGCGTATGGAAGTTAGGGTTTTCTGAAGAATAAAATACACAGAAGTATACGCGGGTTGATGTGCAGGAAAGCGCATATGTACGTGGCTTCAGTGAATCAAAGTAGTGTATGCTATTGCAATCAATGTTTGTTCAGGGTTGAGTTTGTATCTGCATATCTATTCTGAAGTCTGAAGTATATCTGCATGGAATGGGTTACTGTTTATTGATAGATCTGAATTAATAATATGATGAAGAGGGATCTCTAGATCTGAAATGACTATGTATTTTCTAGATCTGTTTATGGAATGTTTAGATTTGTGATGTGGCAAATATTTTCTGAAGAGAAGGGTAATATCTGAGCTATTTATCTGTTCTGAAGAGTGCGCAGCCCTACAATGTTTGCAGATCTATACACAGGTTCGTAGCAGAGAAAGCGCGTATATACGCGGGTTGGTTTCAGCAAAAGCGCGTATGGAATATGAGGTCAGTCCTGAAATATGTGCAGATGTATACGCAGGTTTTTCTCTGTGAAAGCATGTATATACACAGGTTCAGTGAAGTAAAAGCGCGTATGGAATCTAGGGTTTTGCTGAAGTAAGTGGAATGAAATGTCTGATCTATTTTGTTGTTTTACTGCTATCTGTCAATCATGTATTCATACAGATCTGGGTTGTTTGAATGTTGATTATGTTGCTGATTATGTTGATTGAAGATCAAGTTGTTGGTTGATTGGTTGATGATTCAATGAATGAATTGATGGGGTTATAAGTTTCAGTTTGATGTATGATGAGCTTAAATGTGTGGAGTGGGTCCAGTATGAAAATTGATGAAACGTGGTCCACAGAGGTGCTGAGGGTCGAAGCCTTCAGTGAGGGGGTTGTAGCTCCCTTCCAGTGGTAGCTGGTAAACGAGAGCAGGGGGTAGTAGCTCTCTTCCAGGAGAGGCTGGTAAACGAGAGCAGGGGGTAGTAGCTCCCTTCCAGGAGAGGCTGGGAAATAAGAGCAGGGGGTTGTAGCTCCCTTCCAGGAGAGGCTGGTAAACGAGAGAAGGTTGTAGCCTTCTGCAGGTGGGTGCCTGCATGCTGGTATGAGTCTGCGCCAGTACATTGTTGTAAGATTTTTTCTGTATAATAAATATTGAAGACGGAGACAACAAAAGCGGTGGTTTCTCCCGGGTGGGTTTCCACCTTAAATACTGGTGTTCATGTGTGTTGCTTATGTGTGATGGTTTATTCTGTTATTACTGCACATGCTTACTACTTACTAAACATCTGATGAATGAATGATGCAATGATCTAAGTAAAGAATTAAATGCATAATAATATCTCTGGACATACGCAAGTTTTATTAAGGATATCCGCATGTATATGCAAGTTGGGTTCAGTAAAGTAGCGTATGGGTTTAAGAGAAAGAAAAAGTAAAAAAATTTCAGTCAGATCTAAATACTGATTCACCCCCCCCCCCCCTCTCAGTATTTTTCCCAACAACCTTTTCTCCCATGGCAGTAGTCCCCCATCTCCCTTGGTCAAAGTATTTCACCCCCCATGCACGCACCATTACGACAATCATAGCCGGTTCACACCCGCCCTGGAAATCCTACCGACTCCAAGGATTTTTCCCTCATAAATACCTATGACTGCCACCAAGCTGCTCAAGTATACTTCGACCTCGGGCCACTGAATCCCCATCATCCATTTTTAGCCACTGCTCACCAACATGCCTATGTTAAACCCATCATATCCCGATCCCAGACCCCTCAAATCGGTGACTCATGGTTCGGTTAAGGCTTCCTTTTTGTCGACCTCAACACCTCTTTTCCAAAAAGGAAGCAGTACCTTGGATGACCCCTCCCCATGCAAAGGGGTATCCTCGAGTGGCACTGTGGGAGACATCATTATCCACAGATGTCATCGATTCTCATGATATTCGACTACAGCAAAAGCTTTCATGTCACGATGGTATCGTACCTTACAACCATTGCACTTTGATCAAGATCTGTCGAAGACTCGTGCCTTCATAAGCGTCTCTGACAAAAATTTTTACATGGGAAGGTCCTAGCTAGTACATATGCGTACATGGCACAGTGATATGCCATACCAAGATTACGCATATGGGTACTACATTCCACCTATCGTCAAAGAAAAAACGCCCCTGAGGGCATCAGCAGTCGTCGTCAACAACCATCAGCATCACTACCATAGTAGTGGCACATACAACACATGTATCTGTCAATTTTGTTTAACTAGCCATAGCATCACGAGCATGGGACATGCCCGCCTCGTTGAAATTTTGTAAATATGTTGTATATTTTGTCTGCTTGCAGGGGGTCCCTTAGGCCATGGTTATCTTGGAAACGGTGCAGGGTGTTGTCAATTCCAAAAATACACGCAAGCCTCTCTCTCTCTCTCTCTGCGTACAATATAGAAAAGAAACTATAATGTATTTCGGCTATACAATTCTTCCTAGACCTCACACATTAGGGGGGAATTTTTAACACTGGAAAATCGTACAGCAGAAGATGACATCAATTAATGTCGAGCCCAAGGATTTACAGGATAGGAATACATTATGGAATCACGAGGTATTTAAAATCTCTAAGGTTTTGAGAAAATCATATTTGAAATAGTCATAAATGCTCAAATGCGCACTTTTTCCTTCAAGGACAGCGCCTTTTTGCCCGATAAGTGCGCATTCGTGGAAATGGAAAAAATTCACTTTCTGGGACCACAACAAGAAAAGGACAGTTACTCCTTATGTGAAGCCACCTAAAGACAGCCACCAGCGCCTCCTTAGACATTATGTGAGCACACAAAAGAATATTTAAGCACACAATGGAATCACTCCTCTCCCTTGGGTCACCATCCATCATGTAGCAAGGGAGGGAAGGAGGATTTGAAGCTCACCTATATAAACCCACCAAGAGATGAACAAATGGTGACCACAAGGTTATGCTGGCCAAAGTTACCAAAGCAACACCAGCATTGCGTGTGACCTGGAGCTGGAGTTAAAGAGGACTCGATAGTTGGCCACGCAACATCTTAGTCCACCACAGCAGAGAGAGAGAGTTAGACTGCATCAGAGGCAGAACTTGGAAGGCAAACATCCTTGCATTGGGACCTAGAGCCATTTCCTAGGGGTCCTTTGGCAAGTGGGTAAGATTTCCTTTTATTCCAAACATTTAATAAGAAGAGGCCACCGAGCTGTCGTTTGCATTATTACTATTTGGAACTCTCTATATAACTTCTTTTGTGTTTTTAGTTTTAGTTTAACCAGAGCATACTTTAGCATACTATTTCCATTAAGTTTTATGCTTTTGAGCTCCCCCCACATTCTGCCTGTTACCAATAGTTTAGAGAGTAGACCACACTCTCTAAGCTCGTGCGATTTCGTAGACCCGTGCGTCAAATCCACAAAAACACCAATCTTCTTGACTTGTCAAGTCAACAAAAATTATAGTGATCTTGAAATGCTTCTTTCCCTTCTCTTTGATCATAGAAATAAAACATTAAAAAGTCTCAATTGATCACTTACTTTCTTAAGGTCTCATAGACCATAGTGGTCTTAGTGGAGGTTAATCACCATTAGTATCATCATAAAACTTATAAATACGTCATCATCATCGTTAAAATTATAAGTACATATTTTAATTTAATTTATCTTATTGTATTTAAATTTTTTATTTTTATTTTTATTCTAAAATATGTAAATTTTTTCCTTGTACTAAATTATTAGTATTTTATTTACAAATTTTAAATATGATTAGTGATATTTTTTGTTTAAAATAAAAAATTTAGATGTGAGATAACCTAGATCCATCTTCACTCTCAATCCCTTGACAACCTAGAGGAATCAAATCTCTAGGTGAAAACCTCTCTTTTGAGTACAAAACTCGAGAAAAAATTTCACCGAGAAAGATTTCATTCCTGTATAGAATTGAATGGATCTGAGCGAATATAAATAATACTTATAAAAAAAAAAGAAAATTTATTTTGATATGATATATGTTATTTCTTTAGGTAAAAGAAACTTTAAAATAAATGTAATATATATATATTCTCTTCATATAAAATACAACTTAAATAATAAAAGAAAAAAATTCATATTACAACAGAATAAACTTATTATATAAGAAAAAGTAAAATAAGTAAATTTAAATAAAATAGAAAAATATTCTAGAATGTTCTATAATACTCTATATAATACCCATTATAAATATTAAAAATTATAAAATTGTCAATATGCCTATCAAACATTGTAATTTATGAAGTAAAATAATTAAAAAATTTATTGAATAAATTCTAATAAACCTATAGGTTATAAATTTTCAATGGAAATTGTTTAACAAAGTGAATACATACTCAACTTGAAAATACGTGGAAATAATGCTTAGATCAGTAAATAGGTAAAATTAGTTTGTTGGTTATTGAGTTTTGTTGAGATATTTTCTCAACAAATAATTCTTTGTTTGGAATTTGTTGGACATCATGAGCACTATTTATGTGGCTTGTAATTTGGTTTTGAAGTTAGTAGACAAATTGTTTTGAGTGAATCTGTGCACCATGTCTATTCATCGAATTTCTCTCTTGGTATCATAGCCTATATGGGCTTGAATCCTTTAAGGGAAGGCCCAGGGAGATGAAATAATTCTGAATAATTAATCATTATTTTGTAAATAGGTTATCCAACAATAAGTTAGCGACTAAGAATACATAGCTTCATTTGTGAAATATCGCTCAATGTCTTTCCAGAGAAAAGAAACACCAGTAAAGAGATGGTTTGTCATAGAGGGTGCGCTAATCAAGCTTTAAGACTCCAGGGATTGTCGTAACCATGTTTTGGAGCATCGATATTGAGCTGGGAACATCCCACACAACTAGTGTAGCTTTGGAGATTCATGCATAAGAGGAAATCCACATTTTAATAGAAAAACTAAAAATGAATGAGATACTTAGATATCCTCTTTTCCCTTGTTGTTGTTCTTCATGATCTTTAATTGGATCTATTATTTGGAGCCTCTATATTGGTTGGTGGATCCACCTTTATTTTTCAAAGCTAGATGCCTCATCAACCTAAAATTTATCAAATCATGCTAAGACTTCCAAGCTTGGTGTGCAATTTCCCCCAACTTCATAAAATTTCAAGGAATCAATTGGTAGTTTATGGATGCCATTGTGAATATTTCATATTTTTTCACGCAGTGAGAAGGGATTGGGTATGGAGACCGTTTCCCCAATTTTTAAGCCATAATGATTATCGATAGGTGTGAGATGTTATCTGCAAAGAGGGTTCTCCAAAATGCTAAAATTTATTTGAAACAGATTCGGACCGACCACCAAGCACTTTCCCTTGCATTGGAAGTGGAAATTAAATAGATTTTAGCATGGATGTTGACTGGCCAGTGTTGTTTTAAACTAGTTGATTATTGATTTGAATAAAGAAGTATCATGAAAAGACACCAACTAATTATAAAACGTGTGTTTTAGCCTTAGAGAATTGTGTGGCAGCTTCCTGTGCAAAATTGTAACAAAATCTATGTATACCTTGTTGATTGAAATATTGAAGCTTTAGTCTATGGCGGTTTAACCAGTTGGACTGAAGAATCAACTGTGAGCCTTTTGGTGAGGAGGAAGAGGACCTACTTTTGGTTCATCATCTCTTTTGTAACAAATGGTATGCTTTGATATTGAAAATTCTTCGGAGTTTGTATTTTGACATAGTCTGTTCTAGTTAGCTCAATATGTGAAGGTGACTTTGTTAGAGTCGACCACTTTTGTGAAGATAACAAAACTCCAAGATAAAGATTGAACCAGATAAACAACATACACGGTGACTTTCCTATTCCAGGATAACAAATCATAGTTTGATTATTAGAGAGTTTGTTGTTGTGAGACATATTTGTTAAATAGTTTGTTGTCACACTTTTTATTTATGTTTGTGAAAAGGTGAAGAATCAATTAATGAATGGAGGAATATAATTAAATTAGTGGTTATCGACATTTTTCGGTGTCAAGAGAACGTACCACTAATTTTATTGGGTGAATTTATAATATGTTGATGAGTCTTGTTATGCTTTGGACTTCAAGAGCATCAATTACAGGTTATATTATGATATCCATGTGTGTCAAAATTTCAATTGCATAATTTAATGTTGGATACGCTCAGTACCGAGACAAATCACCTATACAACTAGAAAAAGTGTATTTCACTTCATTTTGATAGATGGAATTTTTTCCATAAGGTGGCCTAATATCGAGGTTGTCCTTAAGGAAATCAATAAGCACCAGTTATAGTAATTTTATCAATGATGGTGAGAGGTGTTTATGTCTTAAATGGAGATCTAGTGAAAACTTAAAGATGAGATAGTGAAGAAAGAGTGGTTTTTTCACGATTCGAGAGTGGATGTGAGTGTTGATTATGACCAGCCAGACAGATATGACTATTTGTAATATTTATTTTCTGTATTAATCTTTGTAATAATGTAATGTAAGCATTTAAACAAGGAATTTGAAATAATGACTACATTAGTAAATATGTAAGGTTACGTTGTTGGTTGTTGATTTTTGTTGAGATATTTTCTCAACAAGCATTTTCATGTTTGGAATTTGTTGGATCTCATGAAAAATATTTATGTGGCTTGTAATTTGGTTTTGAAATTAATATACGAATCTTTTTGAGTGAATCTTTGCGCCATGTCTATTCATCAAATTACTCTCTAAAATCACTAGTTTTCCATAGCAACCTGGATTACATTTCGAAGTGCATTCTTCTGCATAAATGTCATAAAATCATTTTCTTATATTTCTTTCAAGGATAATGAATAAAACGCATTCAAAATCTATGTTACTCTAGTATCTCTATTAAAAAATTTAGTTATAATATATCCTTCATTATATATATATATATAGAGAGAGAGAGAGAGAGAGAGAGAGAGAGAGATCTTTGACAAATAAATTTAGACATATAATTGCCTTGAGATGCGTTCTACAACCAACTATATGAGGTAGATGTTGTCACATAACGTTACAGTAAAAAAATTAAAAAAAACACGTTATCTAATTAATGAAAATGAATGTCCACGGGGTCTTGGATAGATAGTGATCAGGTGCTCTATTAACACACTCCTTGATGTGAGGTCAGTGGCTCAATTCCCCGCCCCAATCGAGGTGATATTGCTAGGTCCCTATAATACTAGTATAGCCCCCTTTTTGTTATTGTTGTGCCCATTTAGTCCCCATATTGTTATTATTGTGCCTATTATAAGCCCACTATTGTTATTTTTGTTCTCTTACATTGTTATTGCTATGTTGGCTAGGATTATATTGTGACCCATTGGACTCCTATATATAGAAAGGAGGTTTTTTCATTGTAACATCCAATAATTTTTTATTTATGTAATTTAAAGGAGGTTTCCCCCTTGAAGAGGATGATTTCTAAAGTGTTGATCTATATTTTCTTCTATTTTGTGAGATGGTTTCATAACATTTGGTATCAGAGCTTTGAATTTTAGGGTTTTGCTACTGCAAGCAGGTCACCTTGGAATTTTTGCTATAACGTTTTTTCTATGAAGGTTTAGAAGCTAAACCAAAAACCCATTTGAGCCGAAATCTGGAGTCACATTTTGTAAACATTTCAAACCTTGGTTCGCAATATTTTTATAGATATGATCTACAGAATTTAGGGTTTTGCAGGCTCCATAATTTCACCTGAAACAGGTGATAGAGGGAAAATCATCATAACTTTTGTTTCACGCATCAGATTGGAACTCTCTGAAAAGTGACCGAAAGTGGTCAGAATGTAGTATCTTGTGTATTGATTTCATAGTTGCAGGTATAAATAGTGACATGTGCCATATTGTACTATTTAGCTCTACTGAACTAATCCATAATTAGGTCATTGTGGGATATCGGGCATAACTTTGCCTTGAGGAATCCAAATTAGGTCTGGCCTAGGGAATTGGAAAGAAGACTCAGAGGGCTACGACTTTACCACATTTTAGATATTTAACATCTGAAATCACAGAGATAATTTAGGCTGAATATAGACCTCCTAAAAGAAAGAAAAAGGTGTGTATTTATTTTTTAAAATTGAACAACGCTTGTTTGAAAAATAAGTTTAAGGTGATTCTATGGGAATATTGAAGTGTAGATATAAGTATTGGATTCTAAAATACCTCCCAAAAATAATTACACACCCATTAAGTACTTAGAAACGTCTACTATGACACATGAAGAGGAAAAAGTGTAGCATGATATATCAAATTTATGAGACCAATTGCAACAAATGCCGCTCTGGCAAAAAGTAACCAAAAATGAAATGGAAGCTAAAATGGATGATTTGAAGAAACGAATGAAAGCTAATATAAATGTCTTTGAAGATAATATCAATGGTTTGAATAATGACATGGATGGTTTGAAGAATGACATGGAAGCTAAGATCGATGGTATAGAAGAAAAACTAAAAGCAGGCATCAAAGGTTTGACAAAGTTGGTACAAGAAATTGTTCATAATGATGAAAAGGTAGTAGAGGAAACACATGATGAGAAAAAAATAAACTTTAATCATGATTTCATAAACTCTAATGTTGGATTTAAGAACCACCATATTCACAATATTGATATAAGTAATTTTGATGGCAAGGATCCCGTAACATGGATACTACAGACAAAGCAATATTTTGATCTCCATAATGTGAAAAATAGACAAAAGGTACGTATAACAACTTTATATTTATAAAAAAATAAATTTGTGTGGTATCGATGGCTTTTCTCTCGTAAACAAATTGTCACTTGGTCAATTTTTACAGAGGTAACAATAACACATTATGAAGATACAAAGAGCAACACCTTTTTTAGCCAATTGATAAATCTCAAACCAAAGGTTTCAATGGTGGAACACATTGAGGACTTCCAAAAATTGAATATAAAGGTAAAGTATATTCCATAGAAGCACAATATTGATCTCTTCATATGGCCTTCAAAGGATAACATCCAACATGAGGTTCACCTTTGGGAACCTAATTCATTGGAAAAGCCAGTCAGGTTGGCAAGAAAAATTGAAAGAAAAATTAGGCTAACAAGGAATTCTACCACTCACATCTATAAATATGGAAGTGTTACTACTCTTATACTTCCACAACCTACAAGGTTGACACCACAAAAATTGGAAGAAAAAGGAGTAAAAGGTCTTTGCTATAGTTGTGATATAAAATACAATAAAGGTCATAAGTGTGCTGAGAAGAAATTATTTTACATAGATTGTGAAGAGGAGGAAGAAACAGAACAAGAAACTTCAAAAGAAAAGGATATACACCATGAACCAACACTAGAGGAATAAGAAATAAATTCGTCGATATCCTGTAATGCATTGGTAGGAATTACCACTCCTCAAACTCTCAAGATAGAAGGACATACCAAGAAGAAAAACGTAATAGTGCTTATTGATTCAGGTAGTACGCATAATTTTATTCATTGTAAGGTAGCCAAGGAATTGAATTTCTTCCTATACCTAGCACCAAAGTGTCAAGTGATGGTTGCAAAATGGAGGAACTATAAATTTCTTTGGAAAGTACCACAATATCAAGCTAACCATGAGGGAATATGTATTTAATAGTCCGATTCTCTCCATTGGAATAGGTGGTGCTGATGTTGCAACAGGAGCACAATGGTTACAATTTTTGGGGACGGTAGCTTTTAATTTTCAAGAAATTTTCTTCTTCTTTTTTTCGGAAGGAAAGGAAGATGAATTACGAGGGATCACAGGGAAGTTGTTAAAAATAATCAACTCTGATGTCATGACAAATATTTTGAATAAAGAACAATGAGGTGTAATTTCAGGATTATGCTCACTAAAGGTTCAAACATCAAAACCATCTATTTCTCTAGATCTCCAAAAAGTATTGGAAAATCATTCCAACGTGTTTAAGACTCCCAAAGGACTCCCACATATTCGTGATCATGATCATGCTATTCATTTGATTCCAAGAAGTGTTCCTCTAAGAATCAAGGCTTACAGGTATCCTTATGCTCAAAAGAGTGAGATTGAATGTATGGTTTTAGAAATTCTAGAGGTTGGTATAATTCAACCTAGTCAAAGTTATTTCTCTACTCCACTAGTATTGGTGCACAATAAGGATGGATCATGGCATATGTGTCTAGATTATAGGGAGCTCAACAAGCTCACTATTAAAGATAAATTTCCCATCCCCATCATTGATGAATTATTGGATGAATTACATGGAGGAATTTACTTCACCAAGCTGGATCTTCGTTTTGGATATCATCAAATTAGAATGAATACTGAAGACATTTCGAAAATAACATTCATAACTCATGAGGGTCATTATGAATTTTTGGTCATGCATTTTGGAATTACTAATGCACATTCCACATTTCAAGGTTTGATGAATTCCATTTTCCAACCCTTAGAAAATTTTTGTTAGTATTTCTTGGTGATATATTAATCTAGAACAAGTCGTGGAAGGATCTTGTTCAACATGTTGGCAGGGTACTCAAACTATTGGAGGAGAAACAATTATATGCAAAATCTTTCAAATGTTTCTTTTTACTACAAGAGGTGGAATATTTGGGTCATATTGTATCTCATGAGGGTGTGAAGGTAGACCCTAAAAAAATTAAATCCATGAAGAAATGGAAAATCCCCACAACCATAAAGCATCTTTGAATATATTTGGGGTTAACCTGGTATTATCGCAATTTTGTTAAGAATTATGGGAGAATATCAGCACCTATAACATCTTTACTAAAGAAAGATGCATTTTATTGGAATCCCGAAGAAACTTAAGGCCTTTGAACATCTTAAAGAGGCAATGTGCCAAGCACTAATCTTAGCTACGTCAGACTTGAAAAAATAAAATTTATTGTGGAATGTGATGCCTCAGGAAATGGAATTGGTGAGGTTTTAATGAAAGAAGGAAGACCTATTTGTTTTGAAAATTTTCCAATTGGAGGAAACTATTCACAAAAACCTATTTACGAGAAGGAAATGTTGGCAATACTACATACACTAAAGCAATGGAGAGCTTACCTAATGGGAAAACACTTCAGGGTAAAAATAGGTCATGATAGCTTAAGTAATTTTTGGAACAAACATTATCTTCAGAATAGCAGAAAAAATGGGTCACAAAGATGATGGTTTATGACTTTGTAATGATCTACAAAAAAGGGAAGCAAAATGTTGATGCAGTAAAACTGCATATTTTAACGAATCATGGATCTGTGGGTTATGCGCCCACGATATTAACCAAATAGTTCATTACCCAGCAATAAAACTTCTGAGATATTCATGATTGCGCCTATGTATCATTTCAAATCCCTTTGCCGAAATAGGTTCAGGAATAGAAACTTGGAACATGAACTATATGTTTGCTCTAACACAAGGCAATGCAGGATTACTACCTCCAAACAAGACCTACACAATGATTTAAAAATAAGAATGGATGTGAGCCATCCATCTCACCTCTAAACAGTACACACTTCTTTTAATGGATCACAGTTCCCTCCTCAGCGCAGCTCCCCCACACGCTTGGGTGAAACGCTCAAGCAATCCATCAATTGTTATCTCCTTAGTCTCCACGACCTATGCTTCTATTTCAACTTGATTCACACTTTCATCACTGTCCAATTTTCTCTCATACATTTTGTCAAACACATGGCGTGCGTCCTCCAAACTTGCACATTTTGTGTACATGATAATGAGTTTGTTATACATGAATATATTGCATTTACCCGAAGAAGATTTGAATGGTTCGTTTTGGGTAAAATATCAATGGCTTTCTTCAATAGGCTTTCTCTACACAACACCTTCAACTGCATGAGCACTCCCCTCTTTTCGACTGTTCTCAGCCTCGCCAATACCGAAGCCATCTACCATATCAAAATTTATAGCAAATTTATAGTCATTTGACACAGAACCTGTTCTTTTTCTGTAAATTTCCAGCAATACAATGATTTACGTGTATTGCGCACCAGTGATGTTTCATTCAGGTTCCTTAAGAACCCATGTCCTCCATTACCATCACAATTAGGAAGCACTAATCCCCTCGTATGAAAGAATGAAGGATGTTCATTGTTGCAAAAATCATTCACCTTAATACTTTTATTAACCTCTGTCACACGGTGTACACAATTCCACACAAGTTCGCTTGTACACAACAACTAAAATGAGTGTTGAATCTCTCTAAAAACACGCATACAACGGGAACTCAAGAACTAATACAACCCATATATCTAACGACAGAAAAATTCATAATAACAAACCACATAATTTATATTATCCTTGAATTCGAATTACAACCCACACATACGAGCCAGATCACCTCTCGCATTTGATGTTACGTCATGTCTGGCTCCTTTGCACTATACTTTAGTCTAGAATTTATATGGAATACAATACATCTAATGGATCATTTCAAATCCATTTGTTTGTGATAGGATGTCATAATACTTTCCTAAAATCATGCACTTCTTTATTTTTAAAGATAGGTTGACCATATCTACTTAATCAGGTGCTTGCAATCACTTAAAATAACCAAAAAAAATTAAAAACTCCACCAAATGTGAGTAAATTTCGTTCTCATGTCACGCTTCCTCCTTCTGGAAGGTTCCAAAATTCAATTTTAACTTAGGGTGGTTTTGCTCCTGCATCAGACTCCCGAGGTACAAAAAAGTCTATGACGTCCTGGTCATATGTCTTTTCCATCTCTTATCAATTCTACCCACATCCTCTATGGAATTTCCCTTTGTGATCTTCCCGTAACATCATTCTTGAGAAATTATACCCACATCCTCTTTGGAATCGCCCTTTGTGAGCTGCAATAAAATCTCTGCAATAGCAAGTCCTCCCTACTACCACATACCTCACCAAGCTTCTCTCTTCTGAGCTTAGTCTTCAGCATCTCTCTGGTTCTCTCCTCTCGAACTATTTGAGCACTCCTGCTCTGGGTTGCTACAATCTTCTCACCTTCCTCTACTGCTACCTTCACAAAACATAAAAACCACAAGATTTACAAATCTTCAACAAAACTGTACCTCTTCTTCCTCGTATGCAAACTTTTTCTCGCAGGAAATATTTTCCCACTCTGATACCACTTTGATGTAGTAAAATTACATATTTTAACGAATCTTGGATCTGTGGGTTATGGGCCCACGATATTAACCAAATATTTCATTACCCAACAATAAAACTTCTGAGATATTCCTGATTGCGCCTATGTATCATTTGAAATCCTTTTTCCGAAATAGGTTCAGTAATAGAAACCTGGAACATGAACTATGTGTTTGCTCGAACACAAGGCTACACAGGATTACTGCCTCCAAACAAGACCTCCACAATTATTTAAAACTCAGAATGGATGTGAGCCATCCATCTCACCTCTATATAGTACACGCTTCTTTTAATGGATCACCATTCCCTCCTTAGCGCAGCTCCTCTGCACACTTGGGTGAAACACTCAAGAAATCCATCAATTGCTATCTCCTTAGTGTCCACGACCTATGCTTCTATTTCAACTTGATTCACACTTTCATCACTGTCCACTTTTCTCTCATACATTTTGTCAAACATATGGCATGCATCCTCCAAACGCGCACATTTTGTGTACATGATAATGAGTTTTTATACATGAATATATTGCATTTACCCGAAGAACGTTTGAATGGTTCGTTTCAGGTAAAATATCAATGGCTTTCTTCAATCGGCTTTCTCTACACAATGCCTTCAATTGCATGAGAACTCCCCTCTTTTTGACTGTTCTCAGCCTCGCCACTGCCGAAGCCATCTACCATATCAACATTTATAGAAAATTTATAGTCATTTGACACAAAACCTGTTCTTTTTCTATAAATTTCCAACAATACAACGATTTACGCGTATTGCGCACCATTGATGTTTCATTCAGGTTCCTTAAGAACCCATGTCCTCCATGCCCATCGCAATTAGGAAGCGCTGATCCCCTCATATGAAAGAATTAAGGATGTTCATTTTTGCAAAAATCGTTCACCTTGATACTTTTATTAACCTATCTCACACGGTGTACACAATTCCACACAGGTTCGCTTGTACACAACAACTAAAATGAGTGTTGAATCTATCTAAAAACACATAGTTAACGGGAACTCAAGAACTAATAAATCCCATATATCTAATGACAGAAAAATTCATAATAACAAACCACATAATTTATATTATCCTCGAATTCGAATTACAACCCACACATACGAGCCAGATCACCTCTCGCATTTGATGTTACATCATGTCTGGCTCCTTTGCACTATACTTTAGTCTAGAATTTATATGGAATACAATACATCTAATGGATCATTTCATATCCATTCGTTTTTGATAGGATGTCATAATACTTTCCTAAAATCACGCACTTCTTTATTTTTAAAAATAGGTTGACCATATCTACTCAATCAGGTGCTTGCAATCGCTTAAAATAACCAAAACAATTAACAAACTCAACCAAATGTGAGTAAATTTCATTCTCATGTCATGCTTCCTCCTTTTGGAAGGTTCCGAAATTCAATTTTAACTTAGGGTGGTTTGGCTCCTGCATCAAATGTTGTTGCAGATGCACTCTCAAGAAAGGACCAAGATGTGGAAGGAATGGTTTGCGCCATTCCTATTATCCAACGTGAGTGGATAACTAAAGCAATGGAGGAATGGAATAATGATGAATATGTGTGGAAAATCATTCATAATTTGTAGAAAGATCCTAGTGGATTTGAAACATTTAGCTGGAAAAATGATTCATTATGGTACACATATTGCTTATATCTTTGTAATAATTCCCAACTCAAACAAAATATTCTTTTGGAATTGCACACATCTTCCTTAGGAGGGCACTCAAGATTTTTAAAAACTTACCACAGGGGCAAGAAGGATTTTTTTTTGGATGCCCTTAAATCTGATATTCAAAAGTTTGTGGGAGAATGTTTAGCTCTCCAAAAAAATAAAGTTGAGACAATTAATACCCCAGGCCTGTTACAACGTTGGGAGGAGGTTTCAATGGATTCTATCATAGGTTTACCCAAGTCCAAAGGAAATAATACCATCATGGTGGTAGTTGAAAAACTTACCAAGTATGCACACTTTTGTGCATTATATCATCCATTTAAAGCCAGTACAGTTGCTACTGCATTTATGGAAACAATTCAAAAGCTACATGGAAACCCAAAGATCATTATAAGCGACAACGATCCCATTTTTACATGAAATTTTTAGACGTAATTATTTTCTTGTCAGGGTACTCAATTAGCTCACATCTCATCATATCATCCTCAATTTGATGGGAAAACTGAGATAGTGAACAAATGTCTGGAAGGATATCTTCGTTGCTTTGTATCTTTTAAACATACACAATGGGTCAAGTGGTTACCTCTAGATGAATGGTGGTATAACACTTCCTTCCATACTGCCACAAAAATGACCCCATTTATAACACTTTATGGGTACCATCCACCATACATCACATCATATTTAAGAGAAAATTCTAAGGTCAAGGATTGGAAGATTAGATTCAGTATCAAGAACAAGTTCTCCAACTCTTAAACGATAACCTTTCTTTAGCATAAAATCGAATGAAACATAATGCATACCAACATTACAGTGAAAGAATTTTCTATGTAGGCGATTGAGTATTTTTACGGCTACAACCATGCAAACAAATGTCCCTCAAGCAAGCTAAGAAGGATAATAATTCATCACCAAAGTATTACGGTCCTTAGAAGGTGTTGCAAAAGATTGGTACTATGGCATACAAATTGGAGCTTCTTTCATATTCCTGAGTGCACCCAGTTTTCTATGTTTCATGCTTAAAGAAGGTTATAGGTCATAAGCTCCCTGTTCAAATAATATTTCCAGAACTTGATGAAGAAGGAAAAACCATATTGGAACCTAAAGTGTTCATAGAAACAAGAACACGATAGCTACAAAATCGATCAATTTCAAAGTATCTCATCAAGTGGAAGACCTTACGTGTTGAAGATTCGACATGGGAGGATGATAATTTTATACAGAAGCATCCATAACTACTCGAGCATTGAGGGCAACACTTGTTTGAAGGAGAGGGACATGCTAGGTCCTTATAATACTGGTGTAGCCCCTTATTATTATTGTTAGTATAACCCCCTTATTGTTATTTTTGTACCCATGTAGTCCCCATAGTGTTATTATTGTGTCCCATAAAAGCTCACTATTGTTATTGTTGTGTCCTTACATTATTATTGCTATGTCAGCTAGGATTGCATTGTGACCCATTGGACTCCTATATATAGAAAGAAGGTTTTCTCATTGTATCATCCAAGAATTGTTCATTTATGTAATGTAAAGGAGATATCCCCCTCAACGAGACTAGTTTCTAAGGCGTTTATCTATATTTTATTCTATTTTGTGAGCTCATTTCATAACAAATATATTAGACATGATGAAAATGCAGTAATGTTTTAGCAAAGAAATATATATACACAATAATAATATCGATATAAGGAATGGAAAATATTCGAGAAATCAAAAAATAGTATAATTTTTGTTTAACTACTATATACTTTTTATCCTATAGTAATGAAATAAACTTACTTGTCACTAAATTTTTCATGACCTCACATTACCTCACATTACGACAACAAAAATAAACTTACTTTTCTATAAATTTTTCATGACCTCACATTACGACAACAAATTTACGTATCTATACAACTTACCAACACCTCATCCCTTGTGTTAAGTGAATAAATTACATAAATTAATATAATTGTTAAAATGTTTTTGTGTGAAGTAAATTTTATGGAGTTATACACACACATATATCTTTGTGTATTACATCTTCCCTCTCAGATAAATTTTAAGAAAGAGAAAAATTATATATTTATATACTTGAAATAATGTTTTTTTATGGTAAAGACAAATGTTTAATTATTATAATATTTTAAATGGAAAATAATCATATAATAAACTACATCAATCAATATCATAGTTAAAATGTGTTTTTGTAAGGTAAATTTTATCAATGTAAAAAAAATGGTATTTAACATATATAAAATTTTAATTGCTAGATGATGATTTCATTGTGGTTTATACTTAGATAATTATTAGAAATATGAGTGCACAATATGTGTGTATAATTTAAATTATCTCAAACTATTCACCTTTGCAAATCATAATCAATTATGAGGTGCAAAACTTTTTTTGAGTGTAATAATTGACAAACAATTTTCATCTCAAGAAATTTGATCCCTCTAAGGGAATATGGATCAAATAACTCATCTATGCAATAAAATTATTTACTCCCCCATTAACTAGATTATCTCTCTCATGAAAACTATGGGTCAATACCATGGGTTTTCAAAATTAGGAGTCCAAAACTCGCCCCTAGTGAAAAATTTTACATAACATTACAACATCTCTCTTTCATAGTGAAATGGAGAATAATTATAATCATTAATTTTTATTTTTTTTAGTTTATTAATTTAATTTAATTTAATTTCTATTTTGATGTAATTGACATGTCAAAATATTTAGTTTACATAATGTAACATTACATTGTATGGCATATTTTTCATACTAGATAGCCTCTCACTCAATCACATAAAAATGCATCGATACTACACTTACCTTGTCAATTAATTTATATTTTATAGACAAATATTTATGTATATATATTTTTTTAATAATAATGAGATTTATAGACAATTGTTTATTTCAATGTATATTTTTAATAGTAATGAAAACCTCTACCACTATCACACTAGATAAAACTATTCATAAATGTGACCAATTACAACATATGTGTAGACTTGAACAAACATAGCTGAAGAAATAAATTATTCACCAAACTACTTGAAACAAAATCATTTCAACACAATTATTTATTTTTATTAATAAAATATAATAAATCTAAAATTAATATTTTAATAACTATATATGAAAATAAAAATAAATTATAAACTTTTATTTTGAACTTCAAATTTCAAAACTAAATCCATCCCCTTTCAACACCTATAAACTTTAGTCAATAACAACATATGATAAGTGTTTGTCCCATCACATTGTCCAACGCATGGAAATTGACCTCCTTTCTTGGGCTTCCCATTAAGTGACAACACATAACCAGGTGGTGGACCATAAAACCTTTGAGTGCGAGTAAAAACTAAACACTGCTCATCGGAAAATACACGTTCATTCACAAAATAATTACTTGATGGAAAATTGTAAAATAATCTTAAATTCAAGGACCATAATGCATGTCATCATTTTAATCACGTTTAGAAATCCTATTGATGTGAAGGCGGCCCTTATTTCAGCTGTCATAGGTCCATTAATGCGCTCAGGCAGGAAATGCTCGCTGCATGATGATCTACAGCTTTAATCCGACGGCGGGCATTTCCTGCCTAGACGCATTAATGGGCCTATGGCAGCTGAGCTGAAATAAGGCTCGCCTTGATATGAGTGCTTCGATGGCTTTTGGATAGCTATCTGCTTTTTCATTTTCAATCATGTATCACGAGAAGCAAGAGAGTGCAGAGAAATTGTGAAGCTTTTTCATTTTCAATCATGTATCACGAGAAACAAGAGAGTTGAGAAATTGTGAAGCTTATCATAGTTGTGGATCGAAGGCTTGTGAGACCCTTTATTATTTCCACTGAATCCATTTTAACATCCTTCGACCATCTAAAACAATCCTCCTACCATGTAGAGCTATCTTGGGTACGATTTTATTTAGATTGGTTGTGTGGGATTATTTTAATATTGTAGTTTAATGGTTGGGGAGTGAGTCTACCTTTAAAGATAACAAAGTAGCTTATCTTTCTATTATGGCTAGACAAGGGAGTATAATTGTGATGATACTTATAATGATTTAGTTATATTTACAATTTAATTTTAGATGGAACGATTATGAATTACTTTTTATAAGATATCCCTAAAGTGTTATATAAAAGCTATTAAACATTCCGTGTATGCAACCATCATTGCAAGTAAACTAAATGATTATGAATTACTTTTGATAAGATATCCATAAAGTGCTATATAAAATATATTAAACATTAGGTGTATGCAATAATCATTGTAAGAAAAATATTTAATAATAAATTCAAATTTTATATATACAACTCTAAAATTATATTTTAGATATTATATTTTATATCTAACTAGATATATTGAAATGGTTAATTAATGATGATTAAATAATATAATATTTATTAATAGTTTCAAATGCTATATATGGAAGGTTAAAAATATATTTTATATTTTATTAGGTATAATGAAATGGTTAATTAATATGATTAAAAGTGATAATAGAGTAAATATATAATTCATTATCATCTAAAAATATATTTTGTATGTAATTAGATATAATGAAATAGTTAAGTAATAATGATTAAAAGTGATAATAGAGTAAATATATAATTCTCCATCATCTAATTATGTATGTGTACACACACTTATATGTGTATGTGTGCGGATACACTATGTGATAATATATTTAGTTTAGTGTTTAATATAGAATTTTTATTGTCAAAATATAGGTTTCATTTATGGAAGGTTTTTGATCAAAAATGTGGAATTGGGTCACATCTTTCATTCTTTTAATGATTAGGTAGCTTTTCCTGGAAACAATTGACTTTAATTGGTGAAAATAATGAGTTTTCGGATGACATAATTCATCGAAATGTTTAAATTATTCAACATTTCATCCTAGTATGGTAGAGATGTGATCTTTAATATTTTGAGTAGAGAAAAATAAAATAAAATAAAAACCATAACTCAAAAACTATATTAATAATTATAATTATAATTAATTATAAATAATAATTAGATAACTTCATAAAATTCTTGAACTTGAAGAGATTTCATTCCTCTTAGTTGATATATATATATATATATATTCACAAGTTTTATACATATCCCCATTGATGTATTATTTTTAAGTTTTGGCGAGAAAACTATCCAAAAATAAAATTCTTGAAAATAGCTTATACTCAATAACATATTTATCATCATTTACTTTCTACTCTAATTTAAGAAAGTTTTTCATAAAAATGGATATGAATACGAGGTAAAAAAATATACCTAACAAGAGTTACTCCCACCATTATTTATGTGTCTCTCAATAGTTATCTAGAGTAAAATTGTAAAGGTGTAGTTTTACTAGTGGTTATTACCCACAAAAATTTATGTCCACTTTTCTCAATTTATATTTTATTGCCAAATCAAGCCTATATGTTTCTATTTTCCTATAAATTGTTATTAATTTAGCATTGACCCATGTGAGTTATACTTTTTTATGCAATTTTTTTATAACTCTAGGAACATGCAGTACTATGAACATTGAAATATTTAATTATGATAGAGAAATATTTTTTTTTTTTAAATATATATTTGCTTTAAAAATTACATATAAATTAAATATATAATGGATTACACATCATTTAATATTCATAGTATTATTTTCTGTCCAACTCATATTACATATCTAATAACAAATTACTTATTTGCCTTATTCTAAAATGTCATTCTTTTTTCAATTAGTTTATCTCTCTTCATAAAGTTGATATAAACTTTAAAATACAGTATTTTATTTATTGCTGAAAATAATTTTTATTTTTTTATGATTTATTATTATTATAATTTTTAATTATTATTATTATAACTTTTATGTGACAAAATATCATTTTTTTTTGTTGTAAAGTGTCTCTTTGCACAACCAATATTTTAATTTATATATTAGTATTAATTGATATTTAAATACTCAAATTATTATATATAACATTCACTTATAACTCAATAATTCACATTAATAATTATTAATTTATTGCATTTACATTAATAATGAAATAATTAAAATTTACATTTACCCAATTTGAACCTTGCATATATACATTTACAAATATACTTCACTTCCCACTTTCTTACCAACATGGCTTGAAAAAGTTATGCGATGTCTAATGTCTCCATTATAACCCTTTGGGGAAAGCTACTATTCATAACCACAAAGCCTCCATCTGTATATTCAATTTAACTCGTAGTATGACCAACATAAAAACGTGATTATTTGTCCTCAAACTCGCGTTAAAGGAGGGCAATTTCTATGGAAACAAAAGCGTGACTACTTGTGCTCAATCTCGCTCTAAAGGGGGGAAACTTTCACTGTCTCTGTAAAAATCTCCTGATAAACCTAGGATGACACAGAAATTAATGAGGTCTCCTCCTGCAATGGCACATTTTCTTAAACAAAGAAAACACAAATGGATATCAATTAGTAAAAGATAAAGCGTATGTCCATTTATTGATGTATCAACCCTTAACTATCATGAAAAAAAAATTAATAATCAGCGAGAGAAAAATGCATTTTATTTATTGTGACATTTCGTTTCACCAAAATATATATATATATATATATAACATTTAACGGATTTGAACACATGCTCTTTTCTAGGATGACGGGATAATCCATGTATTTATGTTGCGTGGGAATTTAATAAGGAATTTTAATATTAAATTTAAAGATATTACATTCATACTAATTAGCAATTGCATCATTATTAAATGTTGCAAAAGAAATGTTAAGATTTTTAAAGAGATTTTATAGTGGCTAAATAAGATAAAAATTCTTAAAGACAATACTTAAAGCAAAAATAAAATACCCCTTAATTCACTGGATGCAATGCCAACAACAAATTTCAATAGTCTTTCATTTTATTATTGATTCAAAAGACTAAAAACGCAATAACAAAATGTAGTACTAATCACATTGCATAATTTTTTTGCTTTGGATAGATTTATCCAAATTTATTCTCTGAAGAATTGACAAATTTATCAGCTGAACAAATTACTAAATTTCCCAAACACGTGGTAACTACCTACTGTAATATAATGCCACGGTAATGTAAATTTGGTGTGTAAAGATATAACTGAGTTATGTCTCTTCGATTTGGAAATATAGAGCTAGCAGGTTTTTGAGGGCATAGAGATTTACGCTTGTATGAGGCAGTGTTGTTTAACCATTCTAGGTTTTAGAGTGTTCAACAAGAATTTGGTCAGATAATTTTTGCTTAAATTATATTTTCCTGGTTGTTTAAAATTGTTTGTTAATCTAAGGACTCTGAAAAAAACAGTTGGTATACGTATTTATAGGTATTTAGATTGTGTAAATTCCACAAATCAAATTTTTAATTCCATATTACGGAATTCCATAAAATTGTGGAGGATTCAAAACAAATTAATAAAAAAATTATAAAAACCTAAAAATGATAAATTGATAAATTGAAACTAAGGAACAAGAATAGTGGCAATGAAGGATTCCCTGCCATGAATTAAGTATTTAAATTAAAACCAACAGCAAAAATGGCAATGAAGAATCGATCCCATGAATTAAGAAAAGGGAAAGATAAAAATAAAGGAGAAATAACAGAACAAGCCCAAGCCCACTGAAAACTATAAAGTTTATAAAATCTTAAATTTAAATCTGAGATTTAAATGTTGGATGTGCCTATTTGAGTTTTATTTGAGTACTTTTGGGATTTTAAAATTATATGTGCACTTTCATTTAGCTGCTCTGTGTGAGTGAAACCGCCTGTGAAACCGAACTCCGTGGATGCTAACGATGGGAGTGGAAGTTACAAAACCATTACGGAGGCCGTGAATGCGGCTCCGGCGAAGAGCCATGCAAGATATGTAGTTCATATAAAAGCAGGATTTTATGCAGAGAAGAGCCATGCGAGATACGCAGTTCATATAAAAGCAGGATTTTATGCAGAGAACGTGGAATTGCACAAGAAGAAAAATCTCATATTCGTTGGGGATGTCATGGATGTCACAGTGATTACACGAAACCGAAATGTGAAAGGTAACTTCACAAAGTTTAGCTTTGCTTGCCTTCAACAATCAAACAGTTGCTACATAGTAGTCTACTTTTCTATTTATTTTTCTTCTTTGCTCAACTCTTCCACTGTACACGCTTGAGGTTATTTCTTAAGTTCACTGACCAGCTTGCTTTCTTTGAGCTCTGAATCCTATTAGCAAGGATTTCGCAGTCACCCGCAGAGCGTGATTTCGAAACATCCCCTACTTCACGTTTTCTAACCATTGGGTATTCACTCCTTAGATTTCACTTAATCAGTCCATGCTTTGGCGTGACCTGTTAGCATGCCTTGGCTACAAGACAGACGATTGGAAAATATTTACAGTGCAGGTGTATTTCTGAACCTGCTCAATTGAAAGTTTCATTTTTCTTTCGTTCCCATCGCAATGATATCTGACTTTGATCACACAAAAAATCTATTATAACAGTGGTGTCATGGGCTATTACGAGGACCAAGATGCCACACTAACTGTGCGTTGGATGATTAAATGATGGGTAACGACTTTAATCTCTATGCATTTTCCAGTCCCAGGACAAATATTTTACCATTTCACATTTTCGAGTGACAGTACAAATATTTTACCATTTTACAACTAGGGCTTCCATTGTTTTATTTAGGTAAAAAAAATAAAAGAATACTAATCTCAAGAAGCTGTGGTACTGGTTCATTTTATCAAAAATAAATCAATCAAATTTTGGATGAAGATAAAAGAAAATTTATTAAATAAATATTTTTTTCTTCATTAATTTTGTTTAAAATCTGGAACATATATTTAAAATGATAAATTTTTAAATTGTATATTTGTAAATATCAAGTGGTTCAATGGTTTTGTAGGGTACTAAATTTTTATGCATTCAAAAATTGTATTTAAAAAAAAAAGAAATTACAAATCTTTTCAAAATTGTAGAAATTATATCCATGAAATTAAAATATCTATTTCATCTATTAAAAGACTATGCCAATAATTAGTAAGGGAGATAAAATATTTTTAATAAAGAATAAAGAAAACAGAAACTATGCCAATAATTAGTAAGGAAGATAAAATATTTTTTTAGTAAAGAATAAAGAAAACAGAAATATATTTGAAGCCATTTAATAGTTAAAGGCATTTCCTTTATCTATCTATTTCTTAAAATGTCAAAAAATTACATAAAGAAAAAATAAAAATGTATACTTAAATATATTTTAGAAATCAAATCATTATATCAAAATAAATCCATTCTTCATTCCAATAAGAAATTTCATATCCATTTTATTATATACCATTCAATCCAAATTGTAATTAAATTTTAAATTTTTATTTTAATTAAAAATTAAAAATATGTGTTTTTTTAATAAATTTTTTAAATATTACAAAACTTAGTCAAAAGTGTAGTGCTGATTTTATTGAAGAAAAGATAAATATGGCTTTATTTGTTTATTTGTTGTATGTATATTTATGATAATTAGATAAATGTTGCCCATTAAACATAGAATGTCATTTTTGTTATGTGATAAAAAAATATTTTATTACCAGTTTAGATTTATATTAGGATTTAGGATAAAATTCTTGAGATGCAAATTCATGATCTATTTTGGCCCTTGGTAAATCTTGACTTAAAAATAGATATAAGTTGGTCTAATTATTAACCTTTAAATATGTTAAGAAAAGTTACCATGGGTTAAAAATACCATGGGAAAAACCATAAGTTGGAATCCGAAAATATTACACATGACATTACAACAGTATTACCATACCTAACTTGGACAATATTTTATTTAGAATATTTTAATTTAGAAATTTAAAAAAATTTATTATGTTTTTTTTTTTTTTAAATTGGAAAAAACTAATAACTATTTGTGCTTAAGATTTTTGAATATTGAAAGTTATAAAATTATATATATATGAAGACAGATAGAGACACTGCAGAGGTCAATGTAGAGGTTTCTCACTTATGAAATATACAGAGAGCAGGGTTTTTATCCGTGGCTTTCCCCAAGAAATTATTGTGTAATTTGTGATTTAAATTCTTCAGTTCAGAGGGTGCGGTCCCGAGATATGAGCCTTTATTTAGATTCAACCTCCTAGAACTTCGTGACACTTCTCAAAATAATTAATGACATGAAAAAAAGTCTAAACATACAAACTTGAAGGCATAACTTGACCTAGACCACCTAGAACATAAAAAGAATTTCATCAAACACATGGAAAACATGTAAGCTACAAGTCATGAATGCATATATGATCATAAACTGATAGTTTTCACCTGGGAATCATCGAGAAGGCTCTAAACCTTCTCTAGCTAGCTGCAATAGCACTTGTTAGTCGAAGTAATCATCAACCATTCATATATTCACCAAACATGTCTAGAGCCATAGATAATATACATCATATAACCAACATATAACCAACAAATAACTGATGTAGATGAAGCCACATTTTAACATAACCCCGTGGACCCTATGGTTTATGGGCCAAAATATTACACTCCCCTTTTTACACAGTGGAATACAATGGAGGAGTTTAACAACATACATACACTAGCAATCAACATCACTCACATTAGACAGATTATACATACTCGAATATTTTACAAAGTGTGGAACAGGTTCTCGGCTCCCACATGACGATAGCCAATCAGGGCTCATCGCATCTCAACACATATAAGTTGCAACTTCAATGGAATCCAACACAATCACCGATGCAAAGTTATGACACCAGTCTCTACCGTAGACCTTTGCAGGATCCAACGGTCTCTATACTTCTTCTTCTTATTATAATCGATGTCCGCAAACTTAACCCTTTGCCGATAATGCTAAACAATAAATCTTGCGGTGTGCTCTCATGCGATACACCGACACGTATTCGCCCCTCGTCGCATCACACATTTCATCCCTTACCACATCGCAAATAAAATAATATACCGGTGATGTCTTTAAACTTTAAATCTTTGTTTTGTGATATTGCGATTTGCTCTATGTCGTTGATCCGCAACAAGATCTAATGGTGCTCACCTGCTCTGCCCTTCTTCAAACTGCATCTTTCCAACTGATCTTGTGACGTGATCTCGTCCATTCATCTTTCCCCTTCCAGATATGAGCTCTCATCGTAACCGTTCATCGTTCTCCTTCACGCCTTTGTTCAGAAATCTCTAAGATTTAAGGAAACACGTTGTTGTAGCCCTGTGCGGCTTAGCATTGCTCCATGCTCCTCCCTGCAACAACTCTTCAATAAACTTACGCGACTACAAGTTATGCTATTACTACTCGGTTTGGAGGTTCCAACAGTTATAGAAATTAACTGTGAAAATCTTGGTTAATACGCAGAGTCTGAATCAACTTTGAAATTTCAAAAGAAGTTCTATGTAGATAACACGCACACCACAAATTATGTAACAGGATATATAAGTCAGCTAAAAAATCATAATAATTACAAATTATACAATCTTCATTGAAATTTAATCTTGTTACAATACTACAGCTTCTGTGAGCCTGAAAACACCCATTAAAATGACTTCTCACTCATCATACTCTCACTCCCTTAACTAGCCAACCTCGGCTAACCTTGAGCTAACCTCGAGGCAACCTCTAATCTCGTGCCAAACTCTCCAATCCTTGCTCTTTTTTCCTGTTTTGTTTCAAAATGCTTTAAAAATATATACAAAAAGGATTCATGAACCAATTTCAGTTCAAATCCATCAATCTCTCAATTATTTCCTAAAGCTTCTCTCAATTCCATTCTTTACTCAACCAAATCCTACATTAGACCTCTAGATCCCTAAAATCCTCACTCTTCCTAGGATTGCTCACTTAACCCTGCGATCTCTACACCTCACGAGATATTCTTCAAATGACAATTAAATATCTTTAGAAATCAACTAAACTTAGGAAAATAACAAAATAATTAAGGGAACCCACTCCCTTTAGTAAATGTGTGATAAGACTCTTAAGTCTTATGAATTTTGAAGAATGCCACTGCATCAATAACTAACATAGAAACCATCGCTAGTTAGCCATAAGATAACCATCATAATCAACACATGTCAGTAGATCACAATAGGAAAATAACTCATATTAACATATGACAATTCCGACCAAGTCAAGGACTTGCACATACCACCCAACCATATATTAGGCTAAAACAATTATTTATTTCAGTCAATCACCCTTGGGCCATATTCCAAGAACAAATGTGGGATCTCATGGAACAAACCAAGCAAAACCAAACCAGGTCTTCTACTGGCCAACTGACCTCAAACCTCAAACAGTGATTCCACCTCACGGTCAGGCATACTAATACCAACCAAATCGGTCTCTACCCAAATTGTCCATGGCTCCAGAGTATTTGTTCCAACTGTGGCTCTAGGAACTGATAACTCAACCCATAGCCTTCCATGACTCCAAAATGTTTTTCCAACATGAATCAAAGACTAGTAACTCAACCCGCCAAGGGATCAAGAGTGTTTTTCCAACCTAGGCTCCAAGACTAGTAACTCAACCTAATTTATTTCAGGGCTTTGAGAGCATTTGTTCAAACCATCGACTCTAGGAACCAATAGCTCAACCCACATCCATAAGGAACTTGAGCACCAATCAGAAACAAGAAGTGGAAAACCCACAAGACCATGGCTATCCAGGAAATGGAAAGGTAATGATAAAACCACTTTCAATCCAAGTAGATCTCCATGCTGATGACAACACATAATCAAAAAACCATATGCATGTACCATGCATGCCAAAACTAGCAAGGAAATCATACATGCATCTCGGTACCAACAGAGTAATCTAGTTGTAGTTGTTGATCTATCTGACTACACCATGATTTATTTCCGCAGTGGTCCATCTTTCTTAAATCCAAGTGAATATAGAGTGCTCCAAGCATGTTCCAAGAATACTCTAAGTGTGCAAGAGTATGAAAGAATGAGAGAATAGAAGGGAGCTCCACCCAAAAAACTATCAAAAGACATGAATTGGTCCTCATAAACCTTTTTATTATTGAGGCATCTATTTTCTTCATTTTCCTTCATTTTTCTTTCAATTTCTCTCTCATGCAATTATGTGACCCTTTAGCTCCATTTTTTCTTATTTTCCTTTATTTTCATAAATAAAATGCCAATTAATGCCTCTTTGCCTTTGCCAATGCCTATGACAATTTATTTAGCCATAATAAACCTAAAGTGACACCCACTAGGATGTTTTTTCCACAATTCAACTTGGAATACATGTCCCATGGCCTTGGTCTTATATTTTTTTACATTGAAAAATCAACTAGGCATTGTTACAAGACATTTCCAGATGCAAATGGCACCTTTTTAAGCCTTCTTCCTTTGAAATATATTACACAAACTTTTTCTTCATGTGACATATCACATTGCCTAAAAATTTCCTTTGTCAAAATTTATTTTAGTTTGACGCATCAAAATTTCTCAAAAATTCCTTCATCATAAGAAAGGGTTTTGATAGATTATATTTCTCCAACCTTTCATTCATTGCAACATATCACATTGCATCCATATTTTTTTCAATGTGACACATTGCGCTTTCCCAAACTTTATTTTTGTGTGTCATATTGCATATTGTCAAACTTCCTTTACATGTGATACATCCCACCTAAAATTCCTTTGGCTAAAACGTATCACACCGCTTCAAACTTTCCTATGTCCCATAATGCACATTATCAAGTATTCATTCCATGTGACACATCACATTGTGTCAAAATTTATTTCTATCTGACATATTGCATCTTCTCAAACATTTGATCTCTACGACACATCACACCCAACCACACCAAAGTCTTATTCCATGCAATATACATGAAATATGTTTCCAATAACATGTCACAACAAATTTTGGTTTCATGTGATACATAAAAGTTTTCAATGTTTAAGATATATTGCACCAAAATTTAAGAGGCATGACACAAGGCATATTGCACTAAATTGTAGAAATTGTGAAACATAGGGTTTGTAATGAATATCCAATGGAATATTTCCATGTTATTCCACATTAGACATTGCCAATGTGACTTTTTGTATTGTGAGATTTTGGAGTGTGCATTTAGTTAAATTTTGAAGTCATGTTTTCTTCCAAGTTTCCAATAGTACCTTTGGTAAACATTACCCAATGAGAATGAATGCCGCAGTTAGGGAATTTATGCCACCTAAGAGATGGTATCATTGATTGTGTTGTGGTGATGTATATCACTGAAAAATAAACAATGATGGGTACAACTAGTGGTGGATATGATTGATGATTTGAAGCAATAGGTTGGTAGCTAGACGGGAAATGTTGGATAGTCAGAGGTGCACCCATGGTCATCCAAAAAATTTGAATGAGAACTCACAATTTTTTTTTTGTAAACTACGAAACTTTATATACTCATGAAAATTGGATTACATAAATAACACTAGGCGCACAAAATGAGCATTGGGACTCGACCCTCAACCCTTGTCGCTTATATGAGCCACTAAGAACTTCATAAAGAAAATACCAATACATCAGGGCCTTACAAGGGGCCCTTGTCTCCTAGCCATACAAGTTATACACCAAAGCTAGAATAAACGAACATGGATAAGCGTCAAAACAAATTCCCACACCAAAAAAACTCCTCGGAATACATAGAAACCTTCTTATGAGTCGTGATTGAAGAGCCCAACATGCCACTGTTGAAATCGTGAGTCCACTAAAGAGGAAACCACCAACGCTAACCTAAAAACAAGCAAAGCACCCCCAAAATTCAAAACATCCATATACCACCTTTTGCATCAAACAACATACAAGAAAGGAAACACTAGAGAGGGAAGGAGAGAAACATAAAAATCCCACAAAAGGGTCATGATGCTGCTATGTTGTTGTAATCTGTAGATCCAAAGGCCATCCATGGGCACGCTAGAGACAAAACCAAAAACTTTAGGAGAGACCCAAATTTTACCACCCACTACCCTTATTCATTGAGCATTATCTATATTGAATAGTGTAAAAATAAATATTAAAATTCTTGTGAGGGCCATTTGAAAATAAAACCATCAGAAATGATTATTTTATTAGGAAAATATTGAACAGTGTAAAAATAAATATTAAAAACCTTGTGAGGCCATTTAAATATAAAACTGTCAGAAAAATTGTGGACGCCAACATATGGTGGTTCAATGAGTTCTTATTGTCGTATCTACCTGGTTCCATTGAAGCCACTGGATTAATTGAGTTAACTGAAGTTTAAATTTCACTTCAAAAATTCTGAATCAATTTGGAAGAGTCTAACTAGGTGGAGGAATTCTGAATCAATTTGGAAGAGTCTAACTAGGCTGAGGAATTGCCCAGTTTACGTGACCTGACGGAAAATCTTCCGGCTCGGGCCAACCATTCCTCCAACCTCTGATGCGTCTGACAGAATCTGACAAAATTTGAAATGGATACTAGAATGTGACTTCGCGTCAGCTGCCAGCCTGATCCATTCGTTAAGTGACCGGCGTAGTCCCCGACTCTCGTAGGTTCAACAGCAGGCGATGGGTATTAATTCTAAACCACCAGCGTCCATCCCGCATCTAAATCAATGCTCCCAATTCAAATTTTGGATTGGATCAGCTCCCGCGGAGAAGGTAGTGCTCCCAAATTCAAATTTTCACCTTCCCGAAGAAGAAGAGGGAAATCAACTGATGGTAAGGAAATATCTACTGCGCCTGTGAAACCAAACTCCGTGGATGCTAACGATGGGAGTGGAAACTACAAAACCATTACTGAGGCCGTGAATGCAGCTCCGGCGAAGAGCCATGCAAGATATGTCGTTCATATAAAAGCAGGATTTTATGCAGAGAAGAGCCATGCGAGATACGCAGTTCATATAAAAGCAGGATTTTATGCAGAGAACGTGGAATTGCACAAGAAGAAAAATCTCATATTCGTTGGGGATGTCATGGATGTCACAGTGATTACACGAAACCGAAATGTGAAAGGTAACTTCACAAAGTTTAGCTTTGCTTGCCTTCAACAATCAAACAGTTGCTACATAGTAGTCTACTTTTCTATTTATTTTTCTTCTTTGCTCAACTCTTCCACTGTACACGCATGAAATTTAAGGTTATTTCTTAAGTTCACTGACCAGCTTGCTTTCTTTGAGCTCTGAATCCTATTAGCAAGGATTTCGCAGTCACCTTCGAAACATCCCCTACTTCACGTTTTCTAACCATTGGGTATTCACTCCTTAGATTTCACTTAATCAGTCCATGCTTTGGCGTGACCTGTTAACATGCCTTGGCTACAAAACAGACGATTGGAAAATATTTACAGTGCAGGTGTATTTCTGAACCTACTCAATTGAAAGTTTCATTTTTCTTTCGTTCCCATCGCAATGATATCTGACTTTGATCCACACAAAAAATCTATTATAACAATGGTGTCATGGGCTATTACGAGGACCAAGATGCCACACTAACTGTGCGTTGGATGATTAAATGATGGGTAACGACTATAATCTCTATGCATTTTCCAGTCCAAGGACAAATATTTTACCATTTCACATTTTCGAGTGCCAGTACAAATATTTTACCATTTTACAACTAGGGCTTCTATTGTTTTATTTAGGTAAAAAAAAAAAAAAAACTAATCTCAAGAAGCTGTGGTACTGGTTCATTTTATCAAAAATAAATCAATCAAATTTTGGATGAAGATAAAAGAAAATTTATTAAATAAATAATTTTTTGTTCATTAATTTTGTTTAAAATCTGGAACATATATTTAAAATTTAAAATTTTTAAATTGTATATTTGTAAATATCAAGTGGTTCAATGGTTTTGTAGGGCACTAAATTTTTATGCATTCAAAAATTGTATTTAAAAAAAAAAAAAATTACAAATCTCTTCAAAATTGTAGAAATTATATCCATGAAATTAAATATCTATTTCATCTATTAAAAGACTATGCCAATAATTAGTAAGGGAGATTTTAATAAAGAATAAAGAAAACAGAAACTATGCCAATAATTAGTAAGGAAGATAAAATATTTTTTTTAGTAAAGAATAAAGAAAACAGAAATATATTTGAAGCCATTTAATAGTTAAAGGCATTTCCTTTATTTATCTATTTCTTAAAATGTCAAAAAATTACATAAAGAAAAAATAAAAATGTATACTTAAATATATTTTAGAAATCAAATCATTATATCAAAATAAATCCATTCTTTGTTCCAATAAGAAATTTCATATCAATTTTATTATATACCATTCAATCCAAATTGTAATTAAATTTTAAATTTTTATTTTAATTAAAAATTAAAAATATGTGTTTTTTTTAATAAATTTTTTAAATATTACAAAAGTTAGTCAAAAGTGTAGTGCTGATTTTATTGAAGAAAAGATAAATATGGCTTTATTTTTTTATTTGTTGTATGTATATTTATGATAATTAGATAAATGTTGCCCATTAAACATAGAATGTCATTTTCGTTATGTGATAAAAAAATATTTTATTACCAGTTTAGATTTATATTAGGATTTAGGATAAAATTTCTTGAGATTCAAATTCATGATCTATTTTGGCCCTTGGTAAATCTTGAGTTAAAATAGATATAAGTTGGTCTAATTATTAACCTTTAAATATGTTAAGAAAAGTTACCATGGGTTAAAAATACCATGGGAAAAACCATAAGTTGGAATCCGAAAATATTACACATGACATTACAACAGTATTACCATACCTAACTTGGACAATATTTTATTTAGAATATTTTAATTTAGAAATTTAAAAATATTTATTATGTTTTTTTTTTTAAATTGGAAAAAACTAATAACTATTTGTGCTTAAGATTTTTGAATATTGAAAGTTATAAAATTATATATATATGAAGACACATAGAGACACTGCAGAGGTTAGAGACAATGCACAGGTTTCTGACTTATGAAATATACAGAGAGCAGGGTTTTTATCCGTGGCTTTCCCCAATAAATTATTGTGTAATTTGTGATTGAAATTCTTCAGTTCAGAGGGTGCGGTCCCGAGATATGAGCCTTAGTTTAGATTCAGCCTCCTAGAACTTCGTCAGACTTCTCAAAATAATTAATGGCATGAAAAAAAGTATAAACATACAAACTTGAAGGCATAACTTGACCTAGACCGCCTAGAACATAAAAAGAATTTCATCAAACACATGGAAAACATGTAAGCTACAAGTCATGAATGCATATATGATCATAAACTGATAGTTTTCGCCTGGGAATCATCGAAAAGGCTCTAAACCTGCTCTAGCTAGCTGCAATAGCACTTGTTAGTCCAAGCAATCATCAACCATTCATATATTCAACAAACATGTCTAGAGCCATAGATAATATACATCATATAACCAACAAATAATTGATGTACCTGAAGCCGCATTTTAACATAACCCCATGGACCCTATGGTTTATGGGCCCAAATATTAAACTCCCCTTTTTACACAGTGGAATACAATGGAGGAGTTTAACAACATACATACACTAGCAATCAACATCACTCACATTAGACAGATTATACATACTCGAATATTTTACATAAGTCTGGAACAGGTTCTCGGCTCCCACATGATGATAGCCAATCAGGGCTCATCGCATCTCAACACATATAGGTTGCAACTTAAATGGAAACCAACACAATCACCGATGCGAAGTTGTGGCACCAGTCTCTATCGTAGACCTTTGCAGGATCCAACGGTCTCTATACTTCTTCTTCTTATTATAATCGATGTCCGCAAACTTAACCCTTTGCGGATAATGCTAAACAGTAAATCTTACAGTGTGCGCTCATGCGATACACTGACACGTATTCGCCCCTCGTCGCATCACACATTTCATCCCTTACTGTATCGCAAATAAAATAATATATCGGTGATGTCTTTAAACTTTAAATCTCTGTTTTGCGATATTGCGATTTTCTCTATGTCGTCGATCCGCAACAAGATCTAATGGTGCTCACCTGCTCTGCCCTTCTTCAAACTACATCTTTCCAACTGATCTTGCGACGTGATCTCGTCCATTCATCTTTCCCCTTCTAGATATGAGCTCTCATCGTAACCGTTCATCGTTCTCCTTCACGCCTTTGTTCAGAAATCTCTGAGATTTAAGGAAACACATTGTTGTAGCCCTGTGCGGCTTAGCATTGCTCCATGCTCCTCCCTGCAACAGCTCTTCAATAAACTTACGCGACTACAAGTTATGCTATTACTACTCGGTTTGGAGGTTCCAACAGTTATAGAAATTAACTGTGAAAATCTTGGTTAACACGCAGAGTCTCAATCCACTTTGAAATTTCAAAAGAAGTTCTATGTAGATAACACGAACACCACAAATTATGTAACAGGATTTATAAGTCACAGCTAACAAATCATAATAATTACAAATTATACAATCTTCATTGAAATTTAATCTTGTTACAATACTACAGCTTCTGTGAGCCTGAAAACACCCATTAAAATGACTTCTCAATCATCATACTCTCACTCCCTTAACTAGCCAACCTCGACTAACCTCGAGGCAACCTCTAATCTCCAGCCAAACTCTCCAATCCTTGCTCTTTTTTCCTGTTTTGTTTCAAAATTCTTTACAAATATATACAAAAAGGATTCATGAACCAATTTTAGTTCAGATCCATCAATCTCTCAATTATTTCCTAAAGCTTCTCTCAATTCCATTCTTTACTCAACCAAATCCTACATTATACCTCTAGATCCCTAAAATCCTCACTCTTCCTAGGATTGCTCACTTAACCCTGAGATCTCTACACCTCACGAGATATTCTTCAAATTACAATTAAATCTCTTTAGAAGTCAACTAAACTTAGGAAAATAACAAAATAATTAAGGGAACCCACTCCCTTTTGTAAATGTGTGATAAGACTCTTAAGTCTTATGCATTTTGAAGAATGCTACTGCATCAATAAATAACATAGAAACCATTGCTACGTAGCCATAAGATAACCATCACAATCAACACATTTCCGTAGATCACAATAGGAAAATAACTCATATTAACGTATGAAAATTCCAACCAAGTCAAGGACTTGCACATACCACCCGGCCATATATTAGGCTAAAACAATTATTTATTTCAGTCAATCACCCTTGGGCCATATTCCAAGAACAAATTTGGGATCTCATGGAACAAACCAAGCAAAACCAAACCAGGTCTTCTACTGGCCAACTGACCTCAAACCTCAAACAGTGATTCCACCTCACGGTTGGGCATACTAATACCAACCAAATCGGTCTCTACCCAAATTTTCCATGGCTCCAGAGTATTTGTTCCAACTGTGGCTCTAGGAACTAATAACTCAACCCATCACCTTCCATGACTCTAGAATGTTTTTCCAACATGACTCGAAGACTAGTAACTCAACCCGCCAAGGGATCAAGAGTGCTTCTCCAACCTAGGCTCCAAGACTAGTAACTCAACCTAATTTGTTTCAGGGCTTCGAGAGCGTTTGTTGAAACCATCGACTCTAGGAACTAGTAGCTCAACCCACATCCATAAGGAACCTGAGCACCAATCAGAAACAACAAGTGGAAAACCCACAAGACCATGGCTATCCAGGAAATGGCAAGGCAATGATAAAACCACTTTCAATCCAAGTAGATCTCCATGCTAATGATAACACATAACCGAAAAACCATATGCATGTACCATGCATGCCAAAACTAGCAAGGAAATCATACATGCATCTCGGTACCAGAAAAGTAATCTAGTTGTAGTTGTTGATTTATCTATTCCCTTGTGATTTGTTTCTTTCCTTTTCCATCTTTCTCCAAATCCAAGTGAATACTAGAGTGCTCCAAGCATGTTCCAAGAATACTCTAAGTGTGCAAGAGTATGAAAGAATGAGATAATAGAAGGGAGCTCCACCCAAAAAACTATCAAAAGACATGAATTGGTCCTCATAAACCTTTTTATTATTGAGGCCTCTATTTTCTTCATTTTCCTTCATTTTTCTTTCAATTTCTCTCTCATGCAATTATGTGACCCTTTAGCTCCATTTTTTCTTATTTTCCTTTATTTTCATAAATAAAATGTCAATTAATGCCTCTTTGCCTTTGCCAATGCCTATGACAATTTATTTAGCCATAATAAACCTAAAGTGACACCCACTAGGATGTTTTTTCCATAATTCAACTTGGAATACATGTCCCATGGCCTTGGTCTTTTATTTTTTTACATTGAAAAATCAACTAGGCATTGTTACAAGACATTTCCAGATGCAAATGGCACCTTTTTAAGTTTTCTTCCTTTGAAATATATTACAAAAACTTTTTCTTCATGTGACATATCACATTGCCTAAAAATTTCCTTTGTCAAAATTTATTTTAGTTTGACGCATCAAAATTTCTCAAAAATTCCTTCATCATAAGAAAGGGTTTTGATAGATTATATTTCTCCAACCTTTCATTCATTGCAACATATCACATTGCATCCATATTTTTTTCAATGTGACACATTGCGCTTTCCCAAACTTTCTTTTTGTGTGACATATTGCATATTGTCAAACTTCATTTCCATGTGATACATCACACCTAAAATTGCTTTGGCTAAAACATATCACACCGCTTCAAACTTTCATATGTCCCATAATGCACATTATCAAGTATTCCTTCCATGTGACACATCACATTGTGTCAAAATTTATTTCTATCTGACATATTGCATCTTCTCAAACATTTGATCTCTACGACACATCACACCCAACCACACCAAAGTCTTATTCCATGCAATATACATGAAATATGTTTCCAATAACATGTCACAACAAATTTTGGTTTCATTTGATACATAAAAGTTTTCAATGTTTAAGATATATTGCACCAAAATTTAAGAGGCATGACACAAGGCATATTGCACTAAATTGTAGGAATTATGAAACATAGGGTTTGTAATGAATATCCAATGGAATGTTTCCATGTTATTCCACATTAGACATTGCCAATGTGACTTTTTGTATTGTGAGATTTTGGAGTGTGCATTTAGTTAAATTTTGAAGTCATGTTTTCTTCCAAGTTTCCAATAGTACCTTTGGTAAAAATTACCCAATGAGAATGAATGCCGCAGTTAGGGAATTTATGCCACCTAAGAGATGGTATCATTGATTGTGTTGTGGTGATGTATATCACTGAAAAATAAACAATGATGGGTACAACTAGTGGTGGATATGATTGATGATTTGAAGCAATAGGTTGGTAGCTAGAAGGGAAATGTTGCATAGTCAGAAGTGCACCCATGGTCATCCAACAAATTTGAATGAGAACTCACAATTTTTTTTTTTGTCAACTACGAAACTTTATATTACTCATGAAAATTGGATTACATAAATAACACTAGGCGCACAAAGTGAGCATTTGGACTCGACCCTCAACCCTTTTCGCTTATATGAGCCACTAAGAACTTCATAAAGAAAATACCAATACATCAGGGCCTTACAAGGGGCCCTGGTCTCCTAGCCATACAAGTTATACACCAAAGCTAGAATAAACGAACATGGATAAGCGTCAAAACAAATTCCCACACCAAACAAACTCCTCGGAATACATAGAAACCTTTTTATGAGTCGTGATTGAAGAGCCCAACATGCCACTGTTGAAACCGTGAGTCCACTAAAGAGGAAACCACCAACGCTAACCTAAAAACAAGCAAAGCACCCCCAAAATTCAAAACATCCATATACCACCTTTTGCATCAAACAACATATAAGAAAGGAAACACTAGAGAGGGAAGGAGAGAAACATAAAAATCCCACAAAAGGGTCATGATGCTGCTATGTTGTTGTAATCTGTAGATCCAAAGGCCATCCATGGGCATGCTAGAGACAAAACCAAAAACTTCAGGAGAGACCCAAATTTTACCACCCACTACCCTTATTCATTGAACATTATCTACAGTCAACACAGTTATGAGAACCCTTGTAGTAAAGTCAATGGGATCAAATGTAAACTCACATTAACTATTAAAGTTAGTTGCTATTATTATTAGTTATGTTAAGTAATTTATAAAAATTAATCTATAAATTTAATTTTACTAAATACTAAATATGTAATGTTTCAAAGTATATTCTTCTCTTCATTATTTTTCATAATAAATATCATCATCATAAATTCTAGAAATTTAAATATATGTGAGAACTTAAATAATTTTTTATTGTATTATAAGTGATTAAAAATTACAGTGGGTGGGTTAATTCAATTAGCCCAAAAAAAATGGTTCAAGGGAAGAGTTTATTGGATATCCTTGAAACACATTTTATATAAATATTATATTATAAAATAGATAATATACTATAAGTGGCTAGAGAGAGTAAAGTAAGTGAATTAATTGTTAATTTAATTATTGTAAAATAAATACTATATAATAAAAATTTATAGCATATTTTTTTATTATTTTGAAAAAAAATATCAAAATAAAATTTAGATAAATGGTGTATACATATATATATAACTTTCAATATTCTCAGTAATAATTTTTAAAATTATAAATATCAAATTATGACTTTAAAAAATGATATTAAAAAAATATATATATTTCTTAAGCATAAATAGTTATTAGTTTTTTTCGATTTAAAAAAAACTATAATAATTTTTTAAAATTTTTAAATTAAAATACTCTAAATAAAATATTGTCCAAGTTAAGTATGGTAGAAATGTTGTAATGTCATGTGTCATATTTTTGGATTCCAATTTATGGTTTTTCCCATGGCATTTTTAACCTATGGTTTTCTTAACATATATAAAGGTTAATAATTAGACCAACCTATATCTATTTTAACTAAGGATTTACCAAGTGCCAAAATAGATCATGGATTTGTATCTCAAGTTTATCCTAAATCTTAATATGAATCTAAATTGGTAATAAAATATATTTTTCATCAAATAACAAAAACGACATTCTATGTTTAATGGGCAACATTTATCTAAATTATCATAAATACAAATAAACAAATAAAGTCATGTTTATCTTTTTGTCAATAAAATCAGCACTACTCTTTTGACTACTTTTGAAATAATTAAAAAAAAAATTCAAAAAACACATTTTTAATTTTTAATTAAAATAAAAATTTAAAATTTAATTACAATTTGGATTGAAGGGTATATAATAAAATGGATATGAAATTTCTTATTGGAATATTTTGATATAATGATTTGATTTCTAATATATATATATATATATATATATATATATATATATATATATATATACAGTAACGGTTATGGAGTATTATATTCAACTTGGCCTGAATGCCGAAAATCTGGTTACATTGAGGAGGACTATATCCTGTTGCATTATTTCATTTTTATGTAAATTTTTGACATTTTAAGAAATAGATAAATAAAGGAAATGCCCTTAACTATTAAATGGCTTCAAATATATTTATGTTTTCTTTATTCTTTACTAAAAAAATATTTTGTCTTCCTTACTAATTATTGGCATAGTTTCTGTTTTCTTTATTCTTTACTAAAAAATAGTTTATCTTCCTTACTAATTATTGGCATAGTTTTTTAATAGATGAAATAGATATTTTAATTTTATGGATATAATTTCTACAATTTTGAAGAGATTTATAATTTTTTTTTTTAAATACAATTTTTGAATGCATAAAAATTTAGTGCCCTATAAAATCATTGAACCACTTGATATTTACAAATATACAATTTAAAAATTTATAATTTTAAATATATGTTCCAGATTTTAAACAAAATTAATAAAGAAAAAAATATTTATTTAATAATTTTTCTTTTACCTTCATCCAAAATTTGATTGATTTATTTTTGGTAAAATGAACCAGTACCACAGCTTCTTGAGAAGAGTCTTTTTTTTTTAACCTAAATAAAACAACGGAAGCCCTAGTTGTAAAATGGTAAAATATTTGTACAGGCACTAGAAAATGTAAAATGGTAAAAATTTTGTCCTGGGACTGGAAAATGCATAGAGATTATAGTCGTTACCCATCATTTTATCATCCAAACGCACAGTTAGTGTGGCATCTTGGTCCTCGTAATAGCCCTTGACACAACTGTTATAATAGATTATGGGAACGAAAGAAAAATGAAACTTTCAATTGAGCAGGTTCAGAAATACACCTGCACTGTAAATATTTTCCAATCGTCTGTCTTGTAGCCAAGGCATGCTAACAGGTCACGCCGAAGCATGAACTGATTAAGTGAAGTCTAAGGAGTGAATACCCAATGGTTAGAAAACGTGAAGTAGGGGATGTTTCAAAATCACGGTCTGCTGGTGACTGCGAAATCCTTGCTAATAGGATTCAAAGCTCAAAGAAAGCAAGCTGGTTAGTGAATTAAAAAAATAACCCTAAATTTCAAGCGTTGGAGAGCAGTTGGTTCGTGAATTAATATTCTGCGGTGGTTGGAGAGCAGTTTTCAAGACCGCTGTTTCCAACCTCTTTGTAGCCACGACAGGCACACACCCCACCACCGCCATTACCATTTCCATCCAATCGGACGGCGGACAGGACGTGCGTAAGCCACAAGTTGCTATAGGATAACGATGACACGTTTGCTTTTATCACGATAGAGTTTGGTTGCTAAATTTTATAGGCATTGTTTAATTGTTATATATCAAGTTGCAAAACGTCAAAGAGATTATAATTATATCATTATAATAATCATTTAATAATAAATGATTGAAGTTAAATAACTGATTACATCAGATTTTTTTATTTTTGAAAATGAAAAAAAAAAAAAAATTAAAGAATCAGGAATGCGACAAACACTACATTTAGAAAAGAGAAAACAAATTGAGCGATTTTCTATGAAGTCCTAATTACTATTCCTAATGGAATCTTAGTTAGCGTTTGATTAATGGTTCTCAAAGTTTGGTCCCTTTAACTATTTAAATTGTAGTTAAATTGTAGTTGACCTTTCGAGATATATTCAAATTTTTATTTGTATTCGTTGCGTCAAATTATAATCCCATTGGGATTCTAATTAGTCTTTCATTGCACGCCATATATATTCAAATGGGTTCCGTCCTCTCTTTGTCTATTGACCATTGGGAGTTGTGCAGATTTTGTTGTACTGCACCTATAATAGGGAGGGGTTCCTATCTTTGTTCAAGCATCACTCTCAAAGACGGTCATTAATCACTACTTAAATGAGTGTTGGGGTTGGTGATATATAGATTTATAAATAAACATAGTATTTGTAACTTGATACCATTCTTACCTAATATCCATTGTGCTCAACTTATACTTATTTTCTTCGTTTAACCTTAATCATATTAAGGTAACATCATGTTTATTAATTTTAACATATTCAAACATTTTAGCATAGTCAAATGATTTAAATAATTATTGATATAAATAATAAAGTTGGATCTAATAAAATAAAATAAAAATAATAATAATAATAATAAATTATGTTGAAAAATGTGTTTGTTTTGGCCAGTCTAGAATATGTTCTAGAACATTTTTTGCTTAGTTAATAGCGGTGAAGAAGTAGAATATATATATATATGAAAAAAAAAATGATGAATGAAACTAGAAAGGGGGTGTGAAGCAGAAAAGGTAGAGTAGGAGCATAACCCTAGGTAAATCATTTTTCCTGATGCCCAAATGGAGCCATGGGCATTCAAAAAAAATATATATATATTATTATTATTATTATTATTTGTTATGTATAAATCAGAAATTAGGGAATTGTAGTATAAATTTGTGTTCTTAGTATAACCATGTGGCTCATTGTAATAATGCTAGGGTTTTTTTTTTTGTAAGTTTGGTAGTTCCTTTCATTTTTCACTTTTTTTCTCTCTTTTTTTTTTTTTTAAACTCCATTTTCATCAACATGTCCACATATATCACCCCGATTGGGGATGTAATAATTCTAGTTAGTAGGCAGAGTTGTTAAGTTTTTTTTAGTGGTTGGCCAAGTGGTCCTATAACAATGTAACATGTGAAGAGATAGGAATGTGGTAGTTTTAGTATGTTGGACATATGTCCAAATTTCTCTTTTCCTATAGAGATATTTTATGAGCAGTATTATTGTACATAAAGTTGTGTGTGTTTGGTAAGACTTAGTATTTTCTACTTTTATTAGGGCAGTTAGCCCATGTTCACGGAAGTGGAGTCCAGGAAATTAAGAATAGGGCTTAGGAGCTAAACCTTTACAAAGGTTATGAGGCATATTAACAAAGCCCTACTCAGTGCATGCATTGTTTGTCAAAAAGAAACATTCGAATACTGATTTAGTTTATGTCTTTTGAGTATATGGTAAAACTTAGGAGAGGGTATTGGAAGATAAGATTCACTTGATGTAATGAAGTCACATTCATACAAGTGTAACCCGTAGGAAATTCTTTTTGCCTATGGATGACCAACCAGCCAGTAGTCCTATACGATGAGCACATAACATTACGACACCATATAAAATGAGTCATGGTAATTATTTAGACATATAAGGATTAGTTGGCAGAGTTGTTCCAAAGAAGTTAACTCTTGAAGAAAGGAAGAATGGTAATAAAAGCATGACTATGGACATTATGACAAGACCTTTAGATGTAAAGTAAGATACAACCACATAAAAGGGTAAGCTAGTTTGAAGTGAATTAGTGGATGAAAGAAGACACTAACTATTCAAGAAATGTTGGGAGAAATCATAAGTAATCAACTTAAGAGTACAAGTATAGTTCACTAAAGGTACATATAAAAAAAAAACAAAATGGATAAAACATATGTTAAAGATGGTAAGAAACCACCTTGTAAGGTAGCAAACACACTATTAGAACAAGACGATATAGTTACCAAGAGAGTACAGCGGAAAATTTCAAAGTTTGATCTCCATTGTTACCATAATATAGCCAATATAATACCAAGGGAGGATGGGAAAAGAAAGAAATTATAAACTTCTAATGATGATAATAACTGTTAGTTATCATAATCAACTTAGAATATTGAGATCGACAAAAAAAGCACCAAAGGTGAGTGAGTGGAAGTTTCTCAAAGAAATATAAGAAGTCAATGACATTAGATTAAAGAGTGAATCTATAATAAAATTGATCAATCATAGGATAATTTATGTGCATGGCAACATCTATAATAGTTTCTCCATCTAATGGGAGAGTCACATTATAAAATTTTCCTTAAGTGACTATCTATATCCATGGATTATGGACATCATGGAGCATGATTGGGAAATTCTATCCCGTGATGCCTTAAAACAAGAAATGATAAGTAGATTACATTCGACATCCATGTTATTGAATTTATTTATAGTCTTACCCAAGTTGTAAATAGTAACGACATTTCCAAGTGTAATAATTGTATGCATTAAGAGAAGAAAGGAAAACCAGGATGACTAGAGGTGAGAAAACAAAGTCAAAGTGATAATATATATATATATTTTAATTGAAGTAGACATGGAATATTAGGAATATCGGGTATAAGGAAGTAAAGGGATGTTTTCTATCAAGAAGAATTCTCTTAAAGATACGGGCAACATGATTGGTAAGGGTCAAGCAATAACGTGTAAGGAGTTGGGAACACTCCTAATTTGTTAAGAGTAGCAAGTAATAAACTGGGAAAATGTCTTAAAAAATAAATATTAAAGATAATAATTATACACTTTTATAAAAGAAGATACATTTGGCAATAAGATGAGGCCTAAGGACTAATAAGAAAATGAGTAATGTGAAGAATAAGGAGAGGGTATACCAGTGATGTGTTATGTGTTTGGATGAAATGAGTCAATAAAATAGAAATTAAACAATGTTTAAGGAATGATGGTAAAGCTAGTAATATCCTAACTAGAGTTAAGACTCTAAATGGTAAAACTTGCAAGTAAAAGACTATATCAAAACTGCAACATACAAATACTGTGACTATACACATCTTGTAAATTGTGAATTTCTCATTGAAGGGGGAAATTATTATTTTTTCAACAATTGACATCTTGTTGAAAACATGACACTCTTCGTAAACCAAGTATAATTCAAAGTGAATAATGCATTTTCAAGCCGTAACAAATCCCTTCAATGAAAATAAACCTCTCAGTAAGGGATATTTAGAGTAGTCAATTAACTCTTCCTCCATCGCCAGCATAACCCTAATGATTAGCCTTGCAAAACCCTACTCCTTGGCTTCTAGATTTTAGGCTGAAGATGAACCTAAATAACATGATAAAGAAGTTAATGTTATTATTATCTCTTGGGATCCAGATTACAGATCAAAGATAATTAGACTTAAAGGACAAATAAGTAACAATAATTAAAAGATTGGTTGGATCCATATGTAGTTTTGTATTTTATTGTTCTTAATCAACCTGTATCAAGAAATTAGATCATGCTTCAACTAAACAGTAAGTGTTTTGTGCTCTTGTTTCAATTCGTTTCGTTTCTATATATATGAAAAGGTTGGAGCATCCCTCCATTTAGATTTAGAGTCTCAACCTGTGACTTTTATAAGGATTAATCGGTTAATAGAGTATAGAAAATAGTGACTACATCCTTATTTGTATATCCGTGTTCAATTATTCTATGTAACATTTATAACTGTGGTTATATTTATAAGCATTTAAAACTTAATTTTTTATAATCTTACTGTGTTTTGGATGGATACTTAAGACTGTGAGTTTGTACTATGACATGTGAGAATATGTTAAATTGCTTAAACATTGCTGGTACATGGATACCAATATGAAGAAAGTTTTTCTTAAACATTGCTGATATGGGATACTAATATAAATTATGAATTATGTTATGGATATGGTATCTATAAATTTACATATCGACCTGAAATGATGAGGTTGAAATAAAAGAGTAATGGCACTTGACTATTTCGAGTAAAAAAATGAATTTACAGACCTATTTTAGAATGTGTAGAAATTGTTATATGGGTAACAGTTTGTTTTGAACATATTGATACATATGTGGACAAGTATTTTAACCAAGTATGTTATATGAACTCAAGGATCAATATCACATATAGCAACATATTTGGAATATGTGGAAATTTTTATATGGGTAGCAATTTTTTTATAACATATTAATGCATATATTATAATTTGTGCACAAGTGTTTTAAATTACAGATGATATCATTACAAAACCAGCCGCGTGATGACAAAACTCCAAGAACAATTGAGATGCAGTAAGATTCCTTGATAGGTTGGTGACCCTGGTCCTAATAGGAGGGGTGGAGGTGTTACCCACCATTTATCCTCCAAAACCTGGAGTCATGGGAGGACTGTAGGAGACACGCTCCCCTAGACGTGTGATGATGACTGCCAGATGCCTACAAATAAATAAGGTCGACGTAATCGACACTGCTACCCTTAAGGTCTATGAATGGATCAGTAAAACTGATGCCATGGCATATTCCTGTAGAGGATGGATAGGATGGGAGCGAAAGAGATTAGGAAGGATATGATGATTCTAGAATAGCTTGGGGACACTGTTGGGGCAAGTATTGACTACTAAATTGGTAAACCAATAACTGATCAAAACATAAATGTTAAAAGTGTTCTCACACATTAAATGAAAATTCAAATATGATACACCAACCTTATATGATTATATTGATCATTGATATAATTAATGATATACGACATAAAACTTAACTTCGGGATGGAGTTTTCTGAAGGGGGGTGTATGTAACGACCCAACTCGAATTATATGGAACATAGAAATATTAGCATGCATATGAGACCTGCATATGATCGCTACATATGCATGTATCATGTGTACGGCACTAGTACATGCCCTAAGCAATTATGAAAAGAAACTCGGTGTAGAGTAAGGAGTGAATTATTGAAGTATTGACTAACTCCCTAACTCACCATAATATAATGAATGTATTAGTTATATCTACCATTATCATAACATAAACTAATACTTTGTTCAAAGAAAAAAAAAAGCATTGACTTATGCAAATAAATAATAATATTTTAATAAAACCAAGATATTTATTAAATAATAATATTTTAATAAATCTAAGATATTTATTAAAATATAATATTTTTAAGATATTTTAGAAATCAAAGATATTTATTAAAAGATCATATTCTAATAAATATCAGGAATGGAGTTTGTGTATAAAAAGGGAAGAGGGGTAAACTTGATGAGCATGGGTAGTGAATGGGAAAACTGACCCGGATGTTGTCAGAGGAGTTCTAACTGCGTGGTTCTTGAGCAGTGAGTTCGAGAGTTCTAAGAGAACCATGGAATGCTCTCGATTGTTATTGGAATTTTGGGCACGGGGACCAGAAGACTTGTCTTCGGGATCTAGGGATCGGAGAGGTTGACCTCAGATAGGCTGGGACGAAAACGGCGGTTTGGTAACGGGAGCTGGAGCCATGACGGATCAGGAACATTTTCAAAAAAGGTTCCAGGTAAGTATTAATTAGTTAATTGATATATATTCTGCTTCAAAATCCCACTCTGAATTTTGTATTATGGATGTTGTGAATGATGGTTAAATTATGAAAATTAAGGGCTTTACACTTATGAATTTTGTGAATGATTGTTAATTCAGCAAGTTAAGGTCCCTACATTGAAGCATCAAAGGGATGGGAAAATGGGCCTCCGGGTCTTCCATATGCACCCATGCGCTTAAGGAGAAGAGGAGGGTGAACTGTCACACTCGAAAGGGACCAAGGTTAAGGTAAAAAATGCTTTGGGCCTCCAGAATGCACCCATGCGATCAATGCGGAGGAAGGAATATTGTTGCATGTCAAAGGGTTGATTTATGAGGCTTCGTTCCTACATTTGTCTCCCATGCACTCAGAAAGAAAACTTAGCCAAAAAGGGCACATTTTTCAAGGTTGATGGGACTTCGACCTCCAAGAGTGTGTGCTTCTTGTTAAAAGCTCAAAAATATGTTCAATCAATAGGATTCGATGATAATACTAGGAAGACAAGGATTTTCAAGGCATTATAATTATTTTTGCATGCATGGTGGTAGATCAAGGGTTTCAATAATGTAAAAAAATTTTGCATGTGATAGTGGATTAACACTTGCAACATGAAGCCTCAGCATAAATGTCAGCAAAAAAATTGGAAAAAAAAAAGAGATCGACAGCAAGAAAAGAAATATTTGACAGTGATATAATGAAATGAAATGGAAGAATTGAGCGTGAAAAATTACTTGCAACACTGGTTGATGAATAGCTTCTTGATTCCCCAGTTGTGTGCTCAACTCAGATGAAATAATCATGCAAAGAATGATTGAATGAATGTATTTAAAGAAATTAACATGCAAAATTTATTCATGCACGAGGGTCATTTGTAATCGCATGAAAGGGTTAGTTAAGAGGAGCTAATAATGATCCTATTTTCTAGAAGTGCGCCCTCATGAACCAATTTGGATCCTGCATGCAACTAGATAGGGCACATGTCTTCGACACAAAGTAATGTGCCCAGGTAGGGAACACTTGCTCAACATGAAGGAGTGCTCTCAAGTAGGGCGAATTCCTTCAAAAAAATGAAGGAGTGCTCTCAAGTAGGGCCCACTCCTTCAACAACATGAAGGAGTGCTCTCAAGTAGGGCGCACTCCTTCAACCCGAAGGACTGCGCTCAACTCAAGTGCATGTCTTCATCAACTTAAAGTGCGATTTTTATTTTTTGAGAGATTTTCTTGCTTTGAGTTTTTTTGGAATGTGTGCATGGTGATAATGGAAATTTCTAAGTCTAGAAAGATGATGAAATCATCTAACCATAAACTGCCTAACTCAAATGCTTCTAATGGTTAAGTGACGCCACCTAGGAAATGTTGACTTTGGAGGATGCGACACTATGAAAAAACACATAAATAACAAATGAAACCACATGGTGACACTATGGGGCTTGAAATGATAGTTATTGTAGGCTCGAAAATTGACATAGGAAAACATTTTGGAGGGTCATTGTCACAGTAGGAACACTTGGTGACACACTAGCATAACCCTAGCTTCTTTGAAATGGTTTCATTGTAAGCACAAAGTCTCATTTCTCCAGGAAGTATCAATTCAATTAGTGGGTTACCTCAGCTCCCCATTTTACTTGGCTACAGATATAGTCTCTTTTGTTCCATTACTCAACACAACACCACAATATAACAAGCCATATCATTATCTTGTCAACGTATGTAAGGGTAATATAGTATGGTGAATGAAACAATCAACGTATGAGTTTTACATCTCTGGTATTGATCCACTACAATTAGGCCTGGACAGTAACCCAACGGATTCGCTTCAGGAACACAAATGTTTCTTTGATGCTAGCAAGCCCAGAAAATATCCCAACAAAATCACTTTCTTCACCTCGTTGTGCATGAAGCCTTTCTCTTCTTTCACCCTTTATATTTTCTTTTATTTTCATAGAAATGTGCATAGGCACTTATTATATTCATGGGTGGAAGAGGTATCCCGAATTATTAAGAGCAAACGAGGTTGTTCCTTCAAAGATAAATTTTAGACCTCTAATGCTTTTATTGCTAAAAAATTTCCCCTTAACTTACTCTACATAGATAGATAGGCCACAGAACACATATTCATAATAAGACCGAGTCTAGGAAAGAGAATCCTAAAATATATGGGACCCATATTTGTCTTATAGTTTTCCTACGAAAGGATCATATTTTCCATTGAAAAATCATTGACTCAATGGACATAAACAGAATCAAGGAAGAGGGTAACAGATAAGACGATGGTTGTGCATTAACTCAACTTTCCATTCACAAAATATTAAGCCACATCATCTCAAATATTGAACCAACATTATTCAAAGACGAATAAAATCAACAGAATAAAATCGAAACATGAGAGATGAAAATACAGAACAATAATGCAATGCATCTATCTACATGAAACCTATCCTAACGTAACCTACACAGTGAAGGGTTGGGTTGCGTAAAGTTAAATTTCCAATGCATCCATGGAATTTTCTCCCCACCTGGAGACCATAAGATGTGATCATGAAGAATTAAAATATAAATAAGTGCAGTGAATAAAAGAAACTGTGCAAACATCTTCACTGACCGATGGAAATAGGGAGTGCAAACCCAATGGTGTATTTCACTGAAATGGCCTACCACACAATAGACTTCACAACAGCGAAAGTCACACCACCTGTGACCATAAAAACCTTTCAAAAGGTATGAAAGTATAAGAAATGTGACATAGGTCCATATTTAAAACAAATTTCAAGTAAGTTTGCACTAGGATCATGGAAACAACCTTTAGGGAAAGATGAGTAAGAAAGACTAAACAAAAATAGATCCATGTCATAAGAAATACCATCAGGCTGACCGTAATCCAAGTGGTCATGCATGTGATATTATTCAATTAATGATGAAAGAGATTCATTAAGATTCTTCTTTGTTGAAAATTTGTACATGGATAAAATAAGCATCCCTCACGAGGGAGTCAACATCCTCTATGGTGACCTGAATGATCAAAATTTGTAAATGAATCACAAACTGACCAAAACCACATATATCATCAAGGTGACAGGAACCTGACATAACCATCAACATACATCGAAGTGTCCTACTCACTTGACTTAATTTTGAATCTTGATAAGATTGAGAATCAACCGGAGGAAACACGGTCAACTTCTTATCAAAACAAGATTCGTTAATAAAATCATGAGATTCAAAAGGAGATAGGTTTTCAATATTACTCAAAAATATTCAATTATAAACACATCATTTTTTCGATCAAAAGGAGTTATACCTGAAAATAATTCATCGATAATTGTTGTAAATAAAAATCTTCATGTAAGAACAAAGATTCATCTATATTAGTTGGAAAATCATCACCATATAATTCAGCAAGAAGAAAATCGTCGGGGTCATGAACATCCAAGGGTTGATATTGATCAATGGGTGGAAGATTTATTGGCCAAATATCAAGATTGGAAGATGGTTGATTTATCAGATCAGACAGATCACCATCAGAGGAAATATGTGAAAGAAAAATCAATTCTTAATCAATGAATTGATCTTATGATTTAATGATTGGTTGAGGCTCAAAACACAAAACATCAAAAGATGGAGGACATGGAACAAAACGCATGTTCAGTGCTTCCTCGAGATATTGAAATTATTTTGGATTAGGAGGACATGAGGCATTAGATTCAAAATATTTCCTTCACATCTGAGCTCAAAAACAAAATTTCTCATGTAAGAACTTTGATTCCACATCCTCGTTTAGGAACTCATAATAAGTATGAAGGAATTGATCAGGAAAGTGTTCAAGGGATTTTTGGTTCCATTCTAATCTTTTCAATTTCATGAAGAACATATTGATATTTATACTTGTCAAAAACTCAAATAAGTTCGTCAAACAAATTCTTGAAATATATGATAAAATAAGTGGGTAAACAGTAACACCATTTCTTTGCACGACCATCTAATGTAAGGGTAAACAAACATGCATGGATTTATTTTGAAAATACCCCCTTCAAAAAGAATAATTGGACATATGCAACAATTTAATCATGAATGATTGTTATGACCTCACCAAAAATTTAAATCATGATAATTTATGAATAAACTACACGGGGATTGAAATATTTTAAGCTTCATTGAAACACCTCGAGATTATGATTTCAGATGAGTCCATTAGAGAAAATAAATTCAAACATAATTCACAACCTCAACTTGTCATGTGGCCCTCCTTCTACCGCTAAAAATGTTGATGGTGCTAGATGCCACCAACATTTTAAGGGGATCTCCCCCATGTGAAGTACCAATTCTTCCTCACAGTGTTTGTTGTAGGAGTATGATCGGGTCATACAACCTAGAAACCGTTGGAATGATTTAAAGATATTCCCTAGGTATCAACCAACAAAAGGGAACACATACTAATTTTGGGTAGGAATAATGTGAAAATTGTGTGACATCCCGTGTAAGGTATACGAGGGAAAATTCCATGACAGGTGAGGGAAACGAACCACCAGTTAGAAAATTAATAGTACTATCCCAAAGGGGGACCTAGAAATAAAGAGAAAGACTTGTTGAGTACCTACATATTAAGTTACACAAAAAACAATGATCATTAAAACATAACAAAATTCATTCAATAATAGCCATATCTAAGAAACAAAATAGTTCATTAACTTAGTATGTGAATAAATAGGCATATACCATAAACATAACTAGAATAGTCCAACTACATCTATGATACATGTAAGAAACAATTTTGGTCCATTGAGGTTTTGATTAAAAGTGTAATATCTCAAGTATACTCTTACATGGATGAAATATGGTATCCAATAGTGGAAGATGAAGCCACAACTTGCTTCTCCAAATAACTATTTATCTCCTATGTAGTACAACAGAATCCAAGGAAAAACCTCTATAATCTAAATCCTTCCAAAATCCATGACCCAAAAATCCTTTCTCTTGAGTTATGAGAAGGTATTTATAACAATTTACAATGACCTTTGAGATTCCTCATGACTATAACTCCTATCACTATTCATATTCACTACATGTCTCTTTACATTCCAATATGTGGCTTTTCATATTCCATATCTGTCCCTTGGACTTCATTACATAACATTTATTGCATAAGACAATTTACAAATGAGACAGTGGCCCAATAAGAAAAAATTGATAAAAATGACAAAGACTCTTCAAATGGATAAATCATTTTCTTCTTCATGGAGTTTTTTTCTGATTTAAGTGTGCCATGTTATGAACTCCTCTATGATTTCTTAAATCCGATCTGTCAACTCCTCTTTGTAGCGCATCTTCACCTCCAATGCCTTTGTTAGTATGTTCTTGGATCTTGACAATGCATTATTCCACAGCCATGAAAGCTTCATTTGTACTTTGACTGGTGTAAAGGAATATTGTTTAATAATATCTTTGGTTACCTCCAAGCCTCCCCATTTTTTTTCTTGCTTGATTTGTTCAATGCAATCCCTAATATCCTGGAAGATGACATCCTTGCCTATGATTTCTTCAAGAGTCTCAATGGAAAGACCCCATGCTTCTGTGTTAGATACTCAAACCCATTATGTAGTTGGTTGTACACAACCATAGTAATTACCGACTGTGCTCTAATATGAGAGTAATTTTGTAGGTGGAGTCTCAATTGAACTCTCTTTATCTCGGCGGAAACCTTGTATTTCCTTTCCAAATGCTATGAAGCATCTAGATATTTTGCAATCGAATCATGCATGTGATCAACTTCTCTATTTTCTATTTTTCAAGAGTTTCACCAACTCTTGTGCATTGTTTTGAATTCCAATGAGAGGAGCCATGAATTGTTGTAAATTATCATCTCGTCATATAGTCATGGCATGATACCCTCCATTTTTCCAAACTCTTATTGCATGGATGACCACCATTCTACGGTATTAAGTTTATATGATGAGAGTTGTTGGTTCTCCACTGCAATATGCTCTAAATTTTGCTCCAATGCATCAAGATTTCTTCTCAACCTAGCATTCTCACTCAATAATTATTATGAGTTATCTTGTGTCATTGTAGAGAATGCAATTTTTTTTCCATGACCACCCTTGGATTTCTCCTAATTTTGGCAGTGATCACCCTCTCTATGAAACTGTGACTAGATTCTGAAAATCTTGTGGGAAGTACCTGTTCCTTTGTTGTATGATACTCTTCTTTAGTTGATCAAACAATACACTTCATACATTCGTGACTGGGTCTGTTGGTGGAGTTGTAATCCCCATCTCTCCAAATGGATGGTAATCTCTTGTGAGGGTATGCTCCACTAGAGTACCTGATTCTTCCTCCATGCACTGGACGGTATATTTTTCTTCAAAATTCTCCTCTTCCAACTCCTCAGTAATTTTTTCTACTTCCAATCTCGGTGTTTCTTCCTCTTCCTAGGACTTCCTTTGTGATCTAGGTGGATCGAACAGGTCTAGGTACAAGTGGCTTGAGTATAAGGGGTTAAAAATCAAAGTGTTTGAAAGTATCATAAACCAGGTTCAGATTGTATATCTCGTCCTTCTGATTCCAACGATGCAGACGACACTCAATTCCGACTTCGTATGAAGGAGTTAGGAGCAGTCAAAGTTTGAAGGTTGACTTGGTGACTTGGCAGGCTTAAGGAGGCAAAAATTCTCCTGGAACCTGGCCACCGGATTCCGAACAACCTAGACAGATTTCGGGCGAATTTTGGGGAAAGCTAATTTGTTTCCTTCGGTCAAAAATCTAGAGAATTTGAAATAACCAATTTGTTTTAAATTAACAAAAAAATCAAAATATATATACATATATATATATAAGGTATGGTGGGTCGTGACCCCCACTAGACTCATGGCACCCAAATCAAATTAAATAAGGGTCGGTGATCATGACCCCACCGACCCTGCCCACATTAACTACACGCAGTATATATAACTGGGGGCGGGGGTTCTGAACCCCACTACCCCCCACACCCTATTGTTCCAAGTGTTAACGGAGCAACGGAATATGGGGGCCGGCCACCCAATGTGGAATCAGACCCCAACAAACCCACTTTAAAGTAAGCATAAAACAGTGGAGTTCCAAAATTTGAATGCGGTTTTTTTTTAAAGAATAGGTTTCCGTCCAAAATCGGAAGGGTCAGGGTTTGACCACCTGACCTCCTCCACACAACTTGGATCTGAAACCAACTCGACCAAATGGTATCTTTGCAAAATCCACCAACCCAGCATTATAAAAACCTTCATTTTTGTAGTGCACCCAAGCAAGTTAGGAGCAAGCATGGAAACCAAGGCAGCGAAACCATGTGCAGTGTGCAGGAGGGGGGCGGAACCATGATCTGAGCCATTTTCTAGAGGGGCCAAATTTTCACTTTGTCAGATTAAGGAAATTTTTATATGGATTATGCACTACTCGAAGCCATGAATACAATGGTGTTGTCTATTTCTTCATTAGTGCCCTGCAATTTTCGGGCATTTTCAACTATGGAGGTATAAGGGTGTTATTTCTCATTTTTGTACTTGTACTTTCATTTTTTCCACTTAATGAAGAAAGTGGCCTCCCCACTATTTGAGCAGGGCCCAGAGACATATTCCCTCCTCGACAAACTCCAACATCAATTATGTGTTGTTTTGCATGATGTTAATTGCTTCTCTATTTTTACGTTTATGCCTTTAACGTTTCTTGTTTTAAGCTACAATGTTCACATGTAATTCTTTAACACATCTCAAACAAAATATTTTGGATCAAGTGGCATCAGAGCAGGTGTTTGTAGATGTGAATTACATGCTTGTATTCTAACTAGAAACAGGCTACGAAGAGGCGAAGGGACGCTTCAGTATTTTGATCCCAAAGTGGGACGCGCATATCAAAGAAGGAACATGAGTAATGAGGAGCGACATGAAGCGGAGCTCAACTTACACAAGACCTTCTACACCATGGCAGATCGGGTTGTGAAATTATTCGCTAGACTTGAGAAGTTAGAGAAAATAGGGGAGCATGTTTCAAAAGGAGAAGGTTCAACAAATGGAGGTGGTGGAGGAGACCCACCTCCTTCAGGAAATGAAAATCCTTCCTACTCTTATCACCCTCATAATAAAAATTCTGGAAATGCATGTAATAAAAATTTCTTTAAGTTAGATGTTAAATTTGATCCACTAGTGTATAATGGTGAAAGTAATGCAGAGAAGCCTAAAAATTGGATTAGGCAGCTTGAAATCTATTGTAGGATTCGGCAGATTAAAGAGGATGAGGGAAAGATCCAGTTGGCTTCTCTTAGATTGAGTGGCACAACTCTCATATGGTGGGAGAGAAAACTTCGAGGCAGTAGTAACTTGGGTAACCTTCGTTGCTCATCGTCAGATTTTATTGCCGCACTTAAAGATCAAGTCTATCCCTTAGGTTATAAGTAGAAAGCCTTAATGGAGTGGCAGTACCTAAGGCAATGTAAAGGACAGAACGTGCAAAGCTGTATAGAGGAATTTAGAAAACAAGAACTAAGTTTGGGCATTTCATTAGATTCTCTTGAAGTTGTAACTAAGTGAACTGGTTCATTACATAGTTACATTAGACATTCATTATTAATGTTTGAACCTACTACCATTGACTCGGCCAGTGTAAATGCCAATCATCTTGAGAACAGTGGGAGAAATGATAAGGATGATCATTCAAAGAAACCACCTTTCAAACTTTCAAATGGAAAATTCAAAGGGAAAGGAAAGGGAAAGGAAAAAAAATATGGCATCAGCGACGAAGGATGAAGGATAAAAGCCTTATTTCACTCACTACAAAAGGGAAGGTCATGACGATGATCATTGTTGGAAGTTGTACCCAGAAAATAAGCCGAAGAGATATGGATGAAAGGTTAAGAAGAAGATGGTAGCAACCACGTAGCAAGACCTTGGATCCGACTTTGGCGATGAGGCATTGATCACAACAGCAGGCACAAAAGATACTCATTCTCTTCATGTTAATTTTGAATCGCATGAAAGAACTAGTACATCAGATGAGCCTCTTCCTAATGAATGAAAGAGAATTGAGTTGTTTCATATTAGAGTTGTCATAAATCATGCAAAATTAGAAACTCTTTGATTCAGGCTCTCAAGAAAATTTAATCTTAGAATCCTTAGTTAAAATTTTAGGCTTAGAAGTTAAGCCTCATTTGAAACCTTATCTGCTTGGATCGATATATGAAAAAGTAAAACTAAATGTAGCCAAGAAATTTAATGCCAAATTTGTAATTGCTTCTAAACTGGTGGATGAAGTAGAACTGGATGTCATACCATTGGATATGCATGGTATTGTGTTAGGAAGTCCCTATGTTTACGACAGGAAAGCAATTTTATTTTGACATGAAAATAAATACCAAATCACAAAAGATGGGGTAGAGTATATTGTAATAGCTCATCAAACCAAAGTCAGTACTAGTCTTGTAAGTGCAAGACATATGAAGAGATTGGTGAATTCCAGCAAGGGGTGTTTGCTCATGGTTGTGAGAGCAAGAGATGAAGAAATATCTGATGCTTTCTGAGGATCTGATCCAGCTCATAAACATGAATTATGTGATTTTATTTCTAACTATGATGAGTTGTTTCAGGAACCCAAATGATTTCCTCTGAAACAAGATATCCAACATGATATCCATTTGCAGCATGGTGCTTCATTACCAAACATTGGTATGTACAGGATCTCAGCTATCGAGATGGAGGAAATCAAAAAGTAGGTGCAGGAACTATTGAACCAAGGGGTCATTCGGCCAAGTACTTCTCCTTGTGGCTCGATGATCATGTTAGTACCCAAGAAATATAGAACATGGAGGATGTGCGTGGATTATCGGGCACTAAACAAAATCACAGTGAAAAATCGATACCCTCTCCCTCACATTGATGATTTGTTAGATCAATTAAAGAATGCTATCTATTTCACCAAATTGGATTTTCATAGTGGTTATCAGCAGGCCAGAATTGCAGAGCAGGACGTGTGGAAAACTGCCTTCAAGACAAAAGAGGGGTTGTTCGAGTGGATGGTGATGCCATTCAGACTATGCAATGCTCCAGCCACATTCATGAGGGTCATGAATGATCTTTTTAGGCATTTCATTGATGATTTTGTCCTTTTGTATTTATATGATATTCTTGTCTTTAGTAAGACTTGGGATGAACATGCACGCCATGTTAAGAAAGTGTTTGATGTATTAAAGAGGGAAGAATTGTATGTAAAGTTTTCAAAGTGTGAGTTCAGGAAAACCTCTTTGGTTTACCTTGGTCATATTGTCAGTAATGGTCAATTAAAAATAGACCCCTCCAAATTTGAGGTAATTGCAAATGGCCTAAACCTACCAATGTAGCAGAGGTCCGTAGTTTTCTAGGTGTAGTATAGTACTGAAGGAGGTTCATTGCCAACTTCTTTGTTATTGCATCACCCTTACACGCACTAAAAAGTATAAAACAAGCCTTTCAGTGGGGAGGAAAGCAGCACAATTCCTTCAAAGCACTAAAAGACAAAATCAACACCGAACCAGTCCTAGCTTTACCTGATCTCCAGCAGCCTTTTGAGATTGAAACCGATGCCAGTGGGTACACCATGGAAGTTGTACTGTTGCAGCCAAAGAATCCGATATGTTACCATTCAGAGATTTTCTCCCAGGCTATAATCAATTACCCAAATTATGGCAAGGAACTGTATGCCTTGGTCCAAAGTGTGAAAAAGTGGAAACACTACCTGATCGGAAAGGAGACCATCAACCATACAATCATCAGCCCTTGAAATACCTTCAGTCACAGACCAATCGACAACCATCTCGTCATTTCAGGTGGATGGGGTTTCTACAACAATTTCATCTGGTAATAAAGTATAAGAAGGTCACTAGTAACAAAGTAGCAGATATGCTCTCTCGCCCTGCTATCGTTGCTTCTATTATTTTTCATAATGCTTCATTGTCTTTTGAAATTTATGATGAAAAATACGCTAATGATGATGACTTTAAAGCAATATATGAAAAATTAACTCATGGTGCATAGGTGGAAAACTATCATTTGCAGGGGAAGTTGTTGTATCACCTTGGAAAATTGTGCATACCCACAACAAAAAGGGTACATGTAATTCGAGAGGCACATAACTCTCTTGTGTCTGGTCACTTTGGTGTCGAAAAAAACTTATGTCATTTGCAAAGGTTTTGCTTTTGGCCCCATATGAAAAACATTGTAACCCGTTTTGTAAAGGGATGTGTGATGTGTCCTATTTCAAAGCCCTCTAATAGAAACTCAGACTCTACACACCACTCCCTATTCCGGGTCATCCATGGGAAAGTGTGTCGATGGAATTTGTAGGAGGTTTTCCTGTGTCTAGAAAGGGTCATGACTATTTGTATGTTGTCGTAGACCACTTTAGTAAAATGTGCATGTTGATGCCTTGTAAAAAGCAGGTTATTGTATACTTTTCTCTCCCATTTTCGCCCACCTTTATATCTCTTTGCATCGTTAATTGTTCTAAAACACATGAGGTAAACCCCTTCCCACTATCTTACATGGAATATTTGATTAATGAAGTAATAGTCATGGAGGTTTTACCTTTGCAAGCATTAACTCCAGTATTTTTCACAGATTTGGTAAAAGTAAAGGGATTACAGTTGTGAGCCATGGAGCAACTCCTAATTTCCAGCGTTATCTCAACCTGTTGCAACTGCGCAACAAACTCCGTCTCACCCCAGTGCTATTTCAAGCTTTTCATGGTTTCCTTTTGGAAACTAGGTTGTTGTTGTAACATCTGTATAATTGTAGATGTTTAGTTGTTAGAGGAAATCTACGATTTCCTGAACATTTTTACAAAGAGGGCCTTTGGGCTAAGAATCGGGGTTAAGAAAGAAGAGACATATTTTGTAACAGAAGCATTTTTCAATTAGTTGAATGCACAGTGTTTTTCTCTCTCACTTGTAAGCTGTGAGTTTGCCACAACCCTGATCAGAGAGTTGGGCCCACTCTCCTCATCAGGTGTTGTGTTATCTTTCTTTTGTTGATTTCATATTTCTGTTTGATTTTGTAACTATTGTTCCAGTGTAATTTTGTAATTGTTGTGAATACCTTTTTAATTCTGCAATCATTCTTAATTGTTGTTACAGTAGTTGCTTGTTTTCCATTAATTAAAGCCTATGATTCAATAGCAGATTATGTCATTTCTCTTGCATATACTGTGCGTGTTAGTCTTGAAATAGCTAACGCACTCGGCTTGATAATTTATGTGGAAAAAGGGTTTGAATATTTTTCACATCCAGACACCAAAATTTTGGCATCATTTCCGAGAAAGGCTAACTAGGTGCAAGAACATGATCTGCAATTGATCTAAGGGTTCATCTCTCATCTTGGGGAGGGAATTTATTACCCTGCTTGAATAACTAAGCATAGTTCTCTGTTTTATTTGTTTTTCCATTGTGTTTTTTTTAGACCTGATCTCTCGTCTTGGGGAGGGAATTCATTACCCTACTCCAAGTCCTGAGCGTAGCGTGAAGTTTTCTTTGTTTCTCTTTTTCATTAGAACCGCTCTCTCGTCTTAGGGAGGGAATCCATTACCCTGCTCTAAGTCGTGAGCATAGAATTCAGCTTTTCTGCTTTTTGATTTTTTTTTTTGAAAGGGCCAACTTCTCGTCCTGTGGAGGGTACTTGATCACCCTACTTCAGGTCCTGAAATTTGAACTTTGATTTTCTTTTAGTTTAATTGATTTTTTGTTTGAACCTACTCTCTCGTCCTGGGGAGGAAGCTATCTATCCTGCTCCGGGTCCTGATTTCTTTTGTTATTTTATTGAATTCTTCCCACCAATTGTATGAACAAATATTTGAATAAGAGGGGCAGAGGAAGACCCCAAAAGAAAGGAAGGGATCTGGTAAGGAAGACATATATCCAGGAGATCGTCGCAAAGGGTAAATCTGAAGCATATTCTCGTGTTGTTATCAGGGTAAGGGTGCAAACGAAGTCCGAAGGGTAGTTGGCTAAGCAGCCAGTGCCATTCATGGTACAACAAGAAACCCTTTCAACAATAGAAGGAGGAATAAATAAAGTATCGACAGAGGAGATATTCCTGCCGTTAGCAGAATGGGAAGAAATAATAGGCAAGGGATCAGAAGAGCTGAGCAATTATAATTGGGAAGAAGAACCTCTAAAAGGGTTCTTGTCACCACGAAACCAAGGGAGTGTTGTGAAGCCTCCTGCAGTTTAATTAAGCAATTCCGATTTAGAAAGAGAGTTCCTGAGAGATTTTGCATCACCACGAGACCAGCGGAGTGCTATGAAACCTCCTAGAGTTGAATCACCCCAATTACCAGTCGAAATATCGAGTGAGTATTGGAGGATATTTATGGCAGCTACAAGTTATTCTATTGATTTTCCAATTTGAAAAATTGTAGGAGATGCACCAATGAATCCCATTCCTTTAACGGCTCTGCCTAATTTTCATGGGATTTATTCTGAAGGCCTCGATACATATCTCTTTGAATTTTACATTGTCTTTCGAGGGTATGATCATATCACCGATGCTCAGAAGCAAAAAATATTTCTTGCTACTTTAAAGGGGACAACCCTGTGATGGTTCATGAGTTTAGGAGGAAATACTATTTCTTCATGGGATGCGATGAAAGAAGTATTTTTGGAAAAATACCAGGACTATTCTAAATCCCGTGACATCAAGGAGGATATTTATAATTTTGCACATAAGGAGGATGAGAACATGGAAGATTGTGTGGAATGATTCAAATATATACTGCAGAGATCAGGCCATAATGACCTGGATAAAGATATCCTGAATATCATCCTTCTCTAGGCATTGAGGGAAGATTCCCTACAACTTTTGAACATAGTAGGAAAGGGGGATGTTTCGAAAGAAGAATTTGACACCATCTGTGAGTTGTGCATTCAGTTTTCACGAGGGGCTGCAAGAAGTGGACAAGTAATTTGGTCATAAAGACTTATGGTGGAGGGGCTACAAAGGTAGAAATCAGAAACCTACTGGATAACCTAAGGACTGATATCCTAAGCACATTATCCACCCAGATGGACACTCTGCAAGAAAAATAGAAACAGATAGAGTTGGAGAATACTATGGCTATATTCTGCCCACAGTGCAGAAAGAAGCATCCGTTGAAATAATGCCCATTAAACATGGTGGAAGCCTATGGAATCTATGAACAGACTCATGCGACCAAATCGTGCCCTTCCCTACCAGGACTAAAGGCATTTTTTCAAGGGGCAAGTGAAGAAAATGAGGTAGATCAACTGTACTTCATGGGGCCAAAAAATCCATGGAAACCTAGACCACCAGCTATGAATTCAGGTATGTCTCAGGACCCATCTCAGTGTTTTAATAATTTTAATATGGGTCCCCAGTCTATACCTTTTTCACATGTGTGGTCTCAGTATCAATATCCCCCTGGAAATAATGGGTTCCCCAAACTAGTTTGAACCCTTTATGGAATCAGAATTGGCGTGGACCCTCTCCTACTAGGAAATTTCCCCAGTCCATGCCTCAACAACAACTTCAGTTTCCCTCCAATATACCTCCAGGAAACCCAACCCTTCAACCCCAGCTTCCTATCTAGCCCAATCCGAATCCTAATAATAAAGGGGTCCAACAAACATACACTCTTAACCTTCCATCTTATAGAATTTCTACCGCAAGACTTAATGAAATAAACTTACGATCTAGGCGGGTAGTAAATGCTCCCACTTCATCTATTATCATAGAAAAGATTCAGAGTGAAGTTATAGAACTAGAACATAGGACGGATGGGGATAAACTAGACCAAGACATGACAAACCAGACACCTCCCCAACCTGTTCTTAACCAGGGTCATCCAATCACTCCACCATATCCTAAAAGACTGACCCTGAATAAACAAAACCCTCAAGTAGAGTTTGACTTCCTGGGGGGATTGCAAAATATTTTTTTCAAAAAACCCCTGCTCCAGGCTATGAGGGATGTACCTATATATGAAAAAACTTTCAAATATTACTACTCCAAGAAACCTGGGAAGAAACCAAGGGATCTGTTAACCATTCATGTGGTGGGTATATTGTCCGACATCATGCTAGTAAAGAATATGCCTGTAAAATATGGCGATCCAGGAAACCCGATTCTAACAGTACAAAAAAATGGAGTTTAAATCCCAAACGTGCTAGTAGATTTGGGTGCTACCATCAATATTATTACCTCCGAAATAATGAATGCATTAGGTCTCGAAAAAATTAATCCAACCCATACTATCTTGGAATTAGCAGGTAGGTCTACAATTAAACCAGTAGGGAAATTGGAAGATGTGACTATTTCAGTGGATTCATGGCATTACCCTGTGGACCTCCTTGTATTACAGACTCGATCCTCGATTAGTGGTCATCCATTGATCTTGGGAAGACCTTGGCTCGCAACTACATATGCCTACATAGGGTGTTGATCTGGGCATATGATTATATCAAATGGGACGGTTACAAAAAACCTTACTCTCTAACCCCCTGCGGAACCTAGCCCATTTGAAAAACTATTAGCCAAACAGAAACCTCTACCAGTAGAAGAGCCTAAACCTGAAATTGAAGAAGTTAGACCAATCCTCACCATTGGGCAGGCCCTGCAATTCAAAACATAAATTGAGGATGATACCATTAACACTTTTATTAATGATCCTGGTTCTATTTCTAATTCAACTCGTCAAATTTTAGAATCATCTATGAGCTGTGAGACATAGGAAAACATTGAACAAGAAGATGAAATTTAAGACATTCTTGTAACCTCATCCCATGATAGTATTCCAATTGAAATTGAACCAGGGAAAACACTAAATATCAACCCCAATCTGTTAGAATCTCAAGCAAAGTAGCTTTTAAAAGTCCTTCAAGACCATCAGGAAGCTTTTGCCTAGGATTATACTGACATGAAGGTAATCCCTGCTAATTTATGTATTCATCATATTTATTGTAGGAATATTACCGCCCTATGAGACAACCCCAACAGAGAATGAATCTTGCTCTAAAGAACATTGCCAAAGAGGAATTACATAAATTATTGGATGTAGGTTTCATTTACCCTATCTCGAATAGCTAATGGGTATCTTCGCTAGTTATTGTTCCCAAAAAGAATGATAAATGGCGGATCTACATATATTACAGGGAGCTAAACAAGGCAACTCAAAAAGACCATTTCCCTTTTCCATTCATTGACCAAGTCCTGGACACCTTGGCTGGGAAGAAGTTATTTTCCTTCCTAGACGGGTTCAACATGTATAACCAGATCCAGATAGCCTCATAATACTAGGATAAAATGACTTTCACATGCCCATGGGGGACCTTTGCATACAGGGTCCTCCCATTTGGCCTATGTAATGCTCTTGCAACCTTCCAGAGGGCAATTCTAGGAAATTTTTCTGATTTGGTCGATGACAACATTGAAATATATATGAATGATTTTACTCCAAATAGAAATTCATTTGAAGAAGGGATGGAAAACCTGGAAAAAGTGCTCAAAAGATGTAAGCAGACCCATGTATCTCTGAGTACAGTCAAATTCCATATGATGAGGGAAGAAGGAATAGTATTGGGACATTTTATCTCAACTTCTAGAATTCGAGTTGATCCAGCCAAAGTAGAGGTAATATTGCACTTCCTAGTACCCAAGAGACCCACACAGGTACGTATCTTTATTGGTTGTGTTGGTTATTATAGATGCTTTATAGAAAAATTTGCTAAAATAGCACATCCACTTTTTCAATTGCTAACAAAAGATGCAGAATTCTTGTGGACTGAAGACTGTGAAGCAACTTTCATGAAAATTAAGGGACTGGTTTGCAAGGCTCCAATCCTTTGAGGACCTAAATGGGAATTACCATTTCACATACATGCTGATGCTTCTCAGACAACAGTAGGAGCAGTCTTAGGAAAATAGGTAGAAAAAACACCGTATGCAGTTTACTATGTCAGCAAGAATTTAATTCCTGCTGAATTAAATTACACAGTGACAGAAAAAGAATTCCTGGCTGTCATATATGATATCAACAAATTCTGGCACTACATCACCGGCCATCCTACTTTTGTACATACTGACCATGCAGCAATAAGGTATTTGATGAATAAACCTATCACTCCTGGCCGCATTACAAGATGGTTGCTATTGCTTAAGTAATTTGATATCACAATAGTAGAAAAACCAGGAAAAAATAATGTAGTTGTTGATTTTCTATCTAGAATAGATAACAATGATGAATGCGCACCTATAGAAGATAGTTTTCCCGATGAGAATATTTTTTCAATTTCTACTAATCCTCCATGGTATGAAGATATTGCTAACTATCTTGCTATAGGGAAGGTGCCTCATCATTTGTCATACAAGAAACAATGAAAAATTATTCATCACAGTGCCCGATATTCTTGGTTGGTAGGGTACGTCATTCATACAACAGTCGATAATCAGATTCAGCGTTGTGTATTTGAGGATGATATTTATGAAGTATTGAAGGCTTCCCACGATGGCCCTTGTGGAGGGAATTTTGCAGATAAAAAAATAGGCCATAAGGTGCTACAAATGGGATATTACTGGCCTTCTATATTTCGGGATGCTCAAAATTATGTCTAGAGGTGTGATAGTTGCTAGTGCATGGGGCAGCCTGGTCAACTTAATGAAATGCCTTTGCAGGCACAGGTAGTCCTTGAACCTTTTGAGAAATGGGCTATCGACTTCGTTGGACCCTTCAACCCACCCTCCCAGCAAAAGGTTCACATTTTGGTCTGCACTGATTATGTGACTAAGTCGGTAGAAGCCAAAGCTGTTGCGAAAGAAACAACTCAGGTGGTTTCAGATTTTCTATTCGAAGAAATTTTTTCTCATTACGGTACTCCAAGGGAGATTGTTTTAGATGGAGGAGCAAAATTTACATCACAAATGATAGAAAATATTATGCAAAAATATGGGGTCAGGCACAAGGTGACATCTCCATACCTCCCCCAGGCGAATGGACAAGTGGAAAGCACAAACAAGACATTGGAAAATATCTTGACAAAAACTGTTGCATACCATCATCGGGATTGGGCTTAGAAGCTACCTAAAGCTCTCTAGGCATATAGAACAACATGGCGGAACACAACTGGGTTTTCACCATTTGAGTTGGTTTATGGGAAATCCCTGTTATTTCCAATAGAATTTGAAATCAGTATGCTTAGAACAGCTCTTGAAGTTGGTTTGGACCTTTCACATGCCTAGAAACACCAACTGGCCCAGCTTAATGAACTGGATGAAATTCGTTCAATGGTTTTCCAGAGGACTACTGCTATTCAGCAGCAGAGGATGAAATGGCACGATAAGTTTATCAAAAACAAGGTGTTTCATAGGGGAGACTGGGCATTACTTTATGACTCTCGTTTTAAGTATTTTAAAGGAAAGCTTTGTACTCACTGGATGGGACCATACGAGGTGGACGTTGTATTTGATAATGGAACATTCAGGCTAGTTACAAGTGATGATACACGTGCTTCATTCATAGCAAATGGACATCGCTTGAGATTATACCATTTCCCAGCCTCTAAAGATGCTTTCATCAAACATCTCTTTGAGAAATCTGGTTTGGAGGTTGTCGGCGTAGAGAACTCTTCCTTTGCATCGTCGCTCTTAAAAAAAAAAATCCTTTGCATCGTTGCTCTTAAAAAAAAAAATACATACATACATATACATACATACATACATACATACATACATACATACATACATATATATATATATATATATATATATATATATATAATATTTTTAATAAATATTGTTACTATTTATTTTGTTGTCTTTTTGCAGGAGTTACTACTAAGGATTAATGTTTTAAAGCTCAAACAAATTTCTACGTATCGATGTTGTTACTCTGGATGTTGCTACTCGCATTACTGTTAATCCAGATGCTGTAACTCCAGATGTTGTTACTCCAGATGTTGCTACTCGCACTGCTATTACTCCAAATATTGTTACTCCAAATGCTGTTACTCTAGATGTTGTTACTCTGGACGCTGCTACTCGCACTGTTGTTACTCCATCTGCATCATTACTGCGTCGTCATTCTACCAACCGTCACTTCCTCCAGGTAGGCTGCCAGGTACGTCTCCACTTGACTTCTATGGATTTAATTAAATATTCCATGCAAATACATTAATGTCGCGGACGGTAACTTTTAATTTTGGGGGGGTGCCGTCATAACTAAACGACGGTGTAATTATGATTCCAAAAGCCATTATTACAACTTCCTGTGATGGTACACCTCACGGTCCTTCTTCATAATCATTAAAGATGCATTGGGATCAACAATACACATAAGATACGGGTCGATTAGCCCTTTCCACCTCATACGAAATACTGACTATTTCATTCATCGCATTTACCATAATTTTTCATCATTTTTCTCGTTTCCTGAGAATTACCATTCGTATTTACTGTTATTACTCATTTTTCACCATGCTGTTTTTTTCCAAATTTGGTACCCACCACTCTGTCCAACGGTTTGTTGTTCCAGGGTGTTGTTATAGTCTCCACAACATGGATGGACTGTATGTGCGACATGAACCTGAAAATACAGCCTTATTCTGCAGCGATCCAGATGTGTGGCAAGTTTTTTTCAATGCAGGATGGGATATCTACTTTGATAGATTGCAAGGGTTTGATAGGGGAATCATAATGGAGTTTGCGCTTAATTTGGATGAGAATCGCTGGCAGGTCAGAGGATTGGAAATCCCTATCACAGAAGAAGTAATTGTAGAAGTTAGCAGGCTGAGACAGCAAGGGCTGCAGTGGTTTGCTTGGAGAATTCCTCTCCCGGAGTTTCCCGAATTGTTTTTGCAGGCCGGAGAAAGTGTCATTCAATTGGGTAGAGGATGTGAGTGTAATTCTGTACCATATCCATGGAATGAAGTAGTAGGTTTTGTAATGAAATACATAACTTGCAAGGGATATGCCACAACTTTGTTCAAATATCATTTTAAAATTTTATCTCACCTTCGATTTTCGTAGGCTCAGGTGCATTCCTTAAACATGCCCTTATTTCTATTAAAACAATTACAGCATATGGTATAGTCCGCCTCGCGTTCGCGTTGGATGCCAACAGTTCCCTCCAATCATGGATTGGTTCACTTACTGGTCATGCATTCAATAGTTCGATTTCAAGTTTCTTGGGCAGAACTCTACGAGTCATCGAAAGAAGAGATAGCAGCTGTCATTGCTTCTAGGGAAGAAGAACCAATATCTCTAGCTAGTTTATTAGAGGAAGAATAGTGAGAAGGAATGGAAATATACCAGGAAGAACCAGAATAAATTGAGATGGAGGTTGATCAAGAAGAACCAGAAGAAATGGGAATGGAGGAGACAATTGGTGATATAATCGAGGCTGTCAGACAAGAACCACCCTCGCCGGAAGAACCTACGGATGAAGGAATTATGGGTATAGTGCACGAAGTTGAGACTGTTTTATAGTCATCAACTTTCATTAATGAAGAATAGGAAGGAAGAACATCAGACAGAGGGATGGTAAGTGATGTTTTTTTGCAAGAAACATCATCACCTGCCCAAGCAGATGTGAATATCGAAATAATCGGGGGTGTTACACAAGAACCACCTTGGATTCAGCTAGAACATGGAGACAGAGAAGAATTAATATGTGAAGTTGGCATTGTTCCACAAGAACCAGTGTCGACTACAAAATAAGAAGCAGTGCATGAAGAATAGGAAGACATAGGAGAAATGACCCGCAAAGTCGACATTGTCCCACAAGAACCAGTATGACCAAAACTGAGGAAGTAATGCATGAAGGACAGGAGGACATAAATGAAACAATCTTTAGAATCGACACTCTTTCATAGGAACCAACGTCAACCTCGACTGAAGTAGCAGTGCATGAAAGTTTGGCCCGAATTGGAAACAAGGATGACGAAGCTATTCCCCGTTCTTCTTTTCAGTCTATGATGCCTACAGGGGAGAGGGGGTTTCGCTCGTCCCAATGATTAATGGAGGAAATAGTTGTTCCACTAGTGTTGATTTTTTCGACCCAGGGAAGGACATGGCCAATATCAGCCCAGTAATTTCTGAATCTTAACAGGAGCACCCAGAGGCTCACAAAGGAGGCGAAACTTCTATGGAAACACTAGAACACAGGATGGTCGATGGAAACGCTGAATAAGGAGCAGAATTCCCTAAGGTAAATGCAGAAGAGAATGCCCCTGAAGACAGGGAGCCCAGTCAGAAAGACCTAGCAGAAAAACCATTTGATGACATCGAAAGCATTCCACCGCCTCCTGAATCTGTTACAGTCCTGGGAGATGAATTTATTGTTAAATCGGAATGGATTGAATAGTGTGAGAAAAGGAGATTTCCTCTCAAGAAAAGGTGATTTCCTCTCAAGAAAAGGTATCAACATCAATTCAATAAAACGATGCGATTGAAGAAGGAAGTTTGGGAGCTGAAGAGGCAAGTTTCCCAGTTGAAGAAGAAGGTAAAAGCTTATAAGTGGAAGGCAGTAAAACAAAAAATTGAGGTCTCCTCTGCAGCTACACATACTGGTCCAATCGAACATCTATTTGAGGTTCCATAGATGGCAGTCCACTGCAAATGGACATAAGAAGGATACAATGCGGGTTCGAGAGCAGGCTGTCGGGATCGTTACAAGGTACATAGACCAGTTGGATAAAGCGCGACAGAGGCAAGAAAAACAAAAGGCCAAGATAGAAGAGTTAGAGGAACAAGTGCAGTTGCTGCAATCAGATAAGGGGAAGATGTTTTCCTTGGTGTAGCAGGTAATGGCCTGTAGACCTGCTGCACATAGCTATGCCTTATTCCTTCATGAACAATTTCTTTTCTTTTGTCTTGAGAGTATATATAAATAAATTTGTCACGAGATTGAGGATCCTATCCAGTTTCTTCGTATCTTGAAAATTCATGATATCATAGGACAACACTTAATGTGCGAACTCTACATGCATGGTTACTCCTTAAGGCATGATCATGCCTTCAACCCGGTTCCATTCATGGGGAATATCCATTTAAGAGCCTTCGCCTCCTACACTATCAATCAAATTAAATGGATAAAGGCCTGTGATACGTTTGAAGAAAACCAAGTCACAAGGCCGCTAATGATGAGAAAGGAGCATGGCCATGCAACAAATATTTATAACAAGAATTTTTCATTTTTATAGATTTAGGGGCCTAGAGGACACATGTTGACAACCAATAAATGGTGTTTTGACCTCTATGTCATATAGATAATAAATTTCCGGAAGGAAGCGTTGGATAGTTGTCAAAGGAGGTGGATGTTGTCATCTTCAGTCGTCAGAGGTCGAGAACCTTTTGGAGCACCTAACTTTGCACGGACACTAGAAAGGGTGCCACATTTTGTAGCATGCATTCAGACTTGTGGGGTCAGGTGGATGGGGCTAAGGTTTCAGTTTCCCCTTATTTGGTTTCCAGCCGAGCAATATACTCCTGCATACAACATCGACCTAGACTGGTGAAAGGATGTTTTTCTGACGGAAGGTTATAAACCCCTCGGGACAGAGATGGCTAAAGAATATGACCTCACACAGCTTCATGCCATCCATAGTTAGTCCAACCCAGATCTGAGGAGACGATGAGCTGCATGAGGACATGCAGATAGACCAGTTGGGGGGACATGTTGGGTACCAAATTTGTATACTTTTCTCTCCCATTTTCGCCCACCTTTCTATCTCTTTGCATCATTAATTGTTCTAAAACACATGAGGTAAACCCCTTCCTACTAAATTACAAGGAATATTTGATTAATGAAGTAATAGTCATGGAGGTTTTACCTTTGCAAGCATTAAATCCGGTATTTTCACAGATTTGGAAAAAGTAGAGGGATTACAGCTATGATCCATGGAGCAACTCCTAATTTCTAGTGTTATCTCAACCTGCTGCAATAACGCAACAGACTCCATCTTACCCCAATGCTCTTTCAGGCTTTTCATGGTTTCCTTTTGGCAACTAGGTTGCTGTTGTAACAGATGTATAATTGTAGATGTTTAGTTGTTAGAGGAAATCTATGATTTCCTGAATATTTGTATAAAGCGGGCCTTCAGGCTATGAATCGGGGTTAAGAAAGAAGAGACAAATTTTGTAACATCAGCGTTTTTCAATTTATTTAATGCACAATGTTTTGCTCTCCCACTTGTAAGCTGTGAGTTTGCCACAACCCTGATCAGAGAGTTGGGCCCACTCTCCTGATCAGGTGTTGCGTTATATTTATTTTGTAACTGTTGTTCCAGTGTAATTATGTAATTGTTGTGAATACCTTTTTAATTCTGCAATCATTCTTAATTGTTGTTACAATAGTTTCTTGTTTTCCATTAATTAAAGCCTGTGATTCAATATCAATTTATGTCATTTCTCTTACATATATTGTGCGTGTTAGTCTTGAAATAGCTAATGCACCCAGGTTGATAATTTATCTGGAAAAAGGGTTTGAATATTTTTCACATCCGAACACCAACATAGGTCACTTATGAGCAGACTGCTTGTCTTTTCTTTCAGTATGTTTGGGTCCACTTTGTTTTGCCCACATCGATTGTGTCAGATCAAGACTCTCGCTTCCTTGGAGAGTTTTGGAATAGCTTGTGGCATATGATGGACACCAAGTTGAAGAGAAGTATGACATTCCATCCACAAACCGACGGACAGACAGAGGTCGTCAACCATACCGTGGAACACTTGTTGTGGGGCTATTGTAGCAAACATCCCAAGTTTTCGGATGAGCATCTTCCATGTGTGCATCATGCCTACAACCGAGCATTGCATTCCTCTACACAACGTTCACCTTTTGAGACATGCTTTGGTTACTTACCGAAGGACCCTTTCGACATGATCTATGGAAGGGATGAAGATGCCAGCGGATGTGATGATATGGACAAAGCATAGCGGTTCATCCAGCGCATACATACAAATCACCAAGCAGTGCAAGAGCAGTTGGAAAAGGGTCAGGCCTGATATAAGGCTCGACATGATAAGAACCGAGTCGACTATCAATTTCAATTTGGTGACAAATCGTGGTTCCACATCAGCAAGGATTGAATGAAGGGGGAAGGAAATAAATTGCGACCAATCCGGTATGCTCCATTTACCATATTAGAGAAGATTGGGAATAATGATTTCTGACTCAACTTGCCTGTATACATGCAGATGTACTCAGTCGTGAATGTCGAATATCTGAAGCTTTATGAACCACCATTGATTATGGACACCGAGGAGGTAGGATCAGTTTCTACAGTGGATGACTTCGCACCAAAATATCTCGATGAACTGCCAGAGGACATCATTATCGATCGAAGAACTAGGACTTCATGATGACGAGATGTGTAGTATCTCCATGTTGGTTTCAAAGGGATGCACCCAAGTAAAGCTAAATGGCTTGAAAAGGAGAAGGTGAGTGAGAAATTCCCTCACTTGTCTGTTGATTGATGAGGCTTTCGGGGTCCAAAACATCTTTAGTGGGGAGTAATGATCCAAGTGGATCGAACAGGTCCAGGTACAAGTGGCTTGAGTACAAGGGCTAAAAAATCAAAGTGTTTGAATGTCTCTCAAACTAGTTTCAAGTTGTAGATCTCATCCTTCTAATTCCAACGATGTAAACGACATTCAATTCCGAGTCTGTATGAAGGAGTTTGGAGCAGTCAAAGTTTGAAGGTTGACTTGGTGACTTGGCAGGCTTAAGGAGGCAACAATTTTGATGGAACCTAGCCACTGAATTCCAGCCAACTTGGCTAGATTCTGGGCAAATTTTTGGGAGAGTTGATTTTTCTCCTTCGGTCAAAAATCAGGGGAATTTGAAATAACTAATTTGTTTTAAATTAACAAAAAAAAATAAATAAATAAATAAATAAATAAATAAATATATATATATATATATATATATATATATATATATATATATATATATATATATATATATATATATATATATATATATATATATATATATATATATATATATATATATATATATATATAAGGTTTGGCGGGCCATGACTCCCTCTGGACCCATGGCACCCAAACCACATATTATAATAGAAAATCAAATTAAATAAGGGTCGATCGTCATGACCCCACCAAACCCACCCACATTAACCGCACACAGTATATATAAATGGGGGTGGGGGTTGTGAACCCCACCGCCCCCCACACCCTATTGTGCCAAGTGTTAACAGAGCGTCGGAATATGGGGGCGGGCCACCCAATGCAGACCCGGCCCCAAAAAAACCCACTTTACAGCAAGCATAAAATGGCAGAGTTCCAAAATTTGAATACAGTTTTTTTCAAAAGAACAGGTTTCTGTCTAAAATCGGAGGGGTTTGTGTTTGACCACCTGATCTCCTCCACACAACTCGGATCTGAAACCAACTCGCCCAAACGGTCTCTTTGTAACATCTGCCAACCTAGCATTATAAAAACCTTCATCTCTGCAGTGCGCCCTAGTAGGTCAAGAGTGGGCATGGAAACCAAGGCAGCGGAACCATGAGCAGTCTGCAGGAGGGGGGCGGAACCATGATCTGAGCCATTTTCCAGAGGGGCTAGATTTTCAGTTTGTCATATTAAGGAAAATTTTATATGGATTCTGCACTACTCAACACCACTAATCCAATGGTGTTTTCCATTTCTTCATCAGAGGTCTGCAATTTTCGGGCATTTTCAGCTATGTAGGTATAAGGGTGTTATTTGTCATTTTTGTACTTGTACTTTCATTATTCCACCTAATGAAGAAAAGGGCTTCCCCACTATTTCAGTAGGGCCCGTAGACGTAGTCCCTCCTGGTCGAACTCTGACATCAATTCTATGTCTTCTTGCATGATGTTAATTGCTTCTCTCTTTTTATGTTTATGCCTTTAAAGCTTCTCGTTTTAAGCTACAATTTTCACAAGTAATTCTTCAACACATCTCAAACAAAATATTTTGGATCACTTTGTTTCTCTTCTTCTATTCTCCTCCTCTCTTCTTCTTCTTCTTATTCTTATTTCTCTGAAAGAAACCCATCCTACTAGCTCTTCCTCTCCTCTTATTTTGTTTCTCATCTCTCCTACTATTATTGTATAACTCATGAGCTTAAGGGATCAACTTTCCATTTATTGCTACTCTCGCCTGTCAAGGAATATCTTATCATTTTCTTGGAAGCCAATTTCCTTACTTGAGGTGTTATCTCCTCGTCCTCCTACTCTTGCAAATATTGGGATGGTGGATCATGGGGTGAACTGATCTTCGTGGCTAGATGTGTCTTCATTCTAGCATTGTGCTAGTTATTTATATTCTTGTCTTCTATCTTGGACAATGATTCAAATCCCGTATTGTAACTGATCCTTTGATAATGTTTCCTAACAATTCACATGGGTTCTAGTGGAAAAGTGTAGGCGATCAAGCTTCTATGTATCTGCTTCCATAGCCTTTTGACTCTTTAATTCATACGATATGATCCTCAATGTAAAGATATTCTAAGGGGATTTCTTCCTTTTATGAATAATTCATGATCAGCCCTTGTCGCGTTGATTTGCAACTTCTTGCATGACAACTTTGTTAGTCACATATTGTGGGATAAAATGAGGGGATATTTGAAAATCGAAACACCTTATGTATGTACCCTTTGGAGCTACAAACCAGACTGTGATATCTCAAAGTGACTCATTCGCCACGTCATTCATGCAAGGAGGATCAATCTCCAAAATCATGTGAAAAATTATTGCAAAGAAGTATTCAACTAATTTTTCATATATTCCTCTAAAGCTAAACTCGTATAACACTTTGTGTTGTAAGTAAACCAAGAACTTCTCCTCACTAGTCAAGCTCCACCTCATTCCTGGGAATGCACACTGGGCACAAATTCTATCTAAGTGAAATGCAGACATGTATAATTTTGGTGCCTAGTTCACTTGTAAAGATAAATTTTCCCATCCCACTTGATGCTCCAACTCAAATGATAGGATATTTTCCAAATTGAAAACCTTCCCACTGGTCACCACTATATTGAAAATGTATATCCAGTTCTCTTGGAACACCTCATCATTATTAAGCCCATATAACATACAATACATAGCTATCAGGTATTGATATACATCTCTGAGAATATTCATTAGATACACTACATATGGGTGATGGTGTAACTTTCATGGCTCTCAATGCCATGTTTTGATAACATCAGTAGTTTCAAGGGTTTCCCATATTGTGTAAAATTCATAATTGGCATATTCAATAAGCTTAAGCATCTTATAATGTGTTTGGATTTCCTCACTAATGTAGGTGGTGAGCTGACTTCCACTTTTACTATGTACCACAATGTGAGAATCATCTGTGTGTGTAATGATTCATTCAATTACTTTTGCACATGGCATGACGAGGAATCTGCATGCGATCATATGCATCTTGGACTTCTTAATATTAATATATGCATGCCAATCTTCTAAGTCTTGAGGAAACCTCTTGTGCATGAACACGTTGTATATTTTACTCCAAGTGACCTATGTGCCTTTACCAATGCAGCACTGAGTATCTGCATATATGGGAACATTGGACCTTCTAACTTCCAAAGGTTCATAAACGCTTGCTTCTGAAATTTCTTTGGAGATCACTTTGCGAGGCAACATGTCTTGAACAGATGATGATGAAGTGGCAAGATTTGTCGCACGACCATATGTTTGGGGAAACACACTCGTAGTGATAATATTACCTTAAAACAACCTATCTATGCATCAATACTTGTAAATCACATTCAAAGAGCTATTATAGATGATAGATCATGAAAATTGTGAACGACAACCTAAAATAACTTACGTGCAAGAGAAAATACACATGCAAACTAGGAGGGAAAACTTTTAAAGCATGAAAGGGACGTGCATGGTCATTTGGGGCTTCGTAGTGTTGTCATGCACTCAAGAAAGAAAGGAAAATAACCAAGGGCATGTTGTCACATTGCGAAGGGTCGAAGGGATGGGAAAATGGGACTTCGAACCTTCCCTATGTGCCCACACACTCAAGGAGACAAGGAGGGTGCAATGTTGCACTCTAAAGGGATGAAGGTTGATGTAAGAAAGGCATTGGGCCTTCACAACCTGCCCATGCACTCAATGAAAAGGAGGGCACATTGTTGCATGCCTAAGGGCTGAATGGCGAAGCGTCATTCCTTTGTGATGCGCTCACACACTCAGGAAGAAAACTTGGTCAAACAGGGTGCACTTTTCGAGGTTGATGGGATTTCGAGCTTAAAGAGTGTGCTCTACTTGTTATAATATAATTAATAAGTTGAATCAATAGGATTTAATGATAATTTTTGGAAGAGAAGGATCTGCAAGCCTTTATAATTGTTTTTGAATTCATGGTGGAAGATGAATGGTTTCAAGAATGTGAAAATTTTCTGCATGCAACAGTTGATTAACACTTGCAACATGAAGATTCAACAAAAATTCCAGATATCAACAACAAGAAAATAAATATTTGATAGTGAAATCATGAAATGAAATGGAAGGATTGAACATGCAAACTTACTTGCAACACCGGTTGATGAAGATATTCTCGATTCCCTAGCAGTGCGCTCAACTGAGATGAACTAATTGTGCAAATAATAATTAAGTTAGTTTATTTAAATAAATTATCATGCAAAAAAAATTCATGCATGAGTGTTATATGTCGTTGCATGAAAGGTTTAGTTAATAGGATTTAAGAAGGCTCATATTTTCTAGGAGTGTGGCCTCATGCATCAAGTTGCCTCACGCATGCAACTGGATAAGGCACATGTCTTCGACACAAAAGATTACACCCAAGTAGTGTGCACTTACTCAACATGAAGGGGTGTTCTCAAGTAAAGTGAACTCCTTCAGCTCGAATGAGTGCACTCAACTCAAGTGCATGACCAAAGCCTCAGTATTTAGCTAAAAAATGAAAGTTCTAGGAAATTCTCCAAACTAGAACAACCGGATAGAGCTCATCACCAAGATTCCAATGCAACTCGTTTCATCAAAATCCAAGTTCGTATGAGTAAGTTATGGTTTGTTGTACGTTTTCTCAAATAGGTAAAAAATGTGCAGAACAATGACAGACTGATGACTTGGCAGTTCAGTCAACACCTCAAGAATATCTATGGAATATTTTCCAATTTTCATCTAATGACAGCGTGACAAGTCTCATAGTCAGATTCGCCAATGTTGCTAGGGAAATTGAAATTTTTCCTCCTAATCCTAAGGTTGAAATTTCTATATATGGTGGATTATTAATTTTTATATTGGGGAATTGAGCCAGTGGAGAAGGGACACGTGGAGCAGCTGGTGGCTGCCACGCAACCTCCCCCATGGCAAGGATGGATGGCATTATTTTATACAAGGTCGAATTCAAAGGTTGATTGGGGGCATATATTATTTGCATATATATTTAAGCCAAGCTTGAATATTGTTTCACAAACCATAGTCAGGGCACAAATATGTATTTATACCAAGGTTCGTTGCAATGTTACATTCAAAAATATTTATGACCGAGGAGTGGCAGAGGTCGGGGTCGACCCCGCGACCTCCCCCATACAAGCGTCGAGACCTACCGTCATACCATCACCATGATCCTTGATAACATAATGATATTGCATGTATTTGAAGCCTGTCAGTGCTAAGGTTAGGGGTCTGGAAGGGGCCAGGCCCCTCCCATATATTCGAATGCTCAGAAACGTGGGCTAGCGCTATTTCACCGGTGGAGTTTTAGTTGCGATAAACCATGCTTTATTACCACTAATCTCAATTAAGCTCATGAAATTCCGCGGTTAGCGTCAAACGTGATTTACGCATTTTCCTCCACTAATCACATTTAAATTTCATTTATCTTAACTTTAATGCACATTTAGACTGACGGCATAGTTGGCAGAGTTCGCCAAATCCGGCGAAGCTCCACTTTTAGTGGAGCTATCTGGCGAACTTCCAGTTTTAGTGGAAAAATTGGTTTTTCCATAACTGAGGAAATTTTTGACCAATTTTGGCTTAGGAAGAGTCCATCTTGGTAGATTTTGATGTTTTGGAGCCATTGGAGTAGGTTGCAGAGGAAACAGGAGACTTTAAACATCACTTTTTCACAATTGAAGCTAATACAAAGGCCCATGCCATGGAAGCTGGACCAAGAAGATGTAGCCCAGGAGGGGTGAACTCCTTCATCAAAACCATGTGTATTTGACTCAGTTGTCTATGTTTGTTTTGTTTTTATATTTTGTTTCTCATCATTTAGTTTCCATGTCTTTATGTTCATGAAATACACTTAGTCTCTTCAATTTTGTTTATTTATCAATCATAAGCACATGTATAAACCCTTGTACAAGAAGAAAACCAAAGAATTTTCATATTAAATATGAAAGTGATATTAGCACAACATTAACTAACAATCAATTTCAGATCAAGTTGGTATTAGGGCAAAGGTTATTTTCTTTCTTTGCTTGAGATTCTACAAGAAGGATTTTAATAGTTGCAATTTTGTGATGCTTACAAGGCTTAAGCTGCAGAGAGGAGAAGGGAATTTATTGGTTGTTAGTCCTGAGATTAAGACAAGAAGAAAGAGAGCTGAGAGAGCATCATCTTCACCCAAAGTTCCACTCAAAGTTGCACTTGAAGAACCTCAAGGTCTATCTCCAGCAGTTGAGATTGAAGAGGTACAAATTGCACAAGAAGCTAAGGTGATTGAAAAGGTACAAGCATTAGGATTTGAGCTTGAATCCTTATCCATTATGTCAGGTGTTGGAGAGACTCAAGGAAATTCGTCAGAAGAATATGTAAAGAGATACTTCAAGGACTTTCAGATAATGGTTAAAATCATGCTTGATGCATTCACTATCGAAAGAGCAGGAGAAGGTTCTAAGACTCCACATATAAAAGGAACTTCGGATGACAAGAAGGATGAAGAGAAGAGTTTGAAAGGTAGTGGAGGAAATCCACCTCCATATCCACCATCCTCATCCTCATCATCTTCATCAACATCTTCATCTTCCACTTCCACCACAAAAACCACCCACACTCATTCAAAAATCCCAAAAGGAAAAACTCCATTACTCAAGTTGGACATCAAGTTTTAACCTCCCTTGTACAATGGTGAATTAAATGCAGAGAAGTTAGACCATTGGATCCATCAATTGGAAGTATATCGTAGAATTCAAAATCTACAAGAGGACGACATAAAGATCCAGTTGGCTTCATTAAGGCTAGAAGGAGCACCACTAGTTTGGTGGGAGGCAAAGACTCAAGAGGAAATGTGAATCCATGGTAAGATATCCATTTATTGGGTTGAATTCATTTCTTCCATTAAAATACCATTTTATTCATTAGCATATATGCAAAAAGCAATTATGAGTTGGAAAAAACTTAAGCAACTCAAAGGCCAAACAATTTAAGAGTACACCCAGGAGTTTACAAATAGGGCTTTATTGTTAGGATTAAACTTGAATTATCAAGACACACTCTTGAAATACATTGGGGGTTTACATTACTACTTGAAACATAATATCCTTATGTTTAACGCAAACAACTTAGATGAAGTATGTGTGCAAGCCACGCATCTTGAAGCAAGGGGGAAAAAAATTCAGGAAGAGGGTAGTAAGAAGAAGCCATTCAAGGGTAAGGGAAAAGAGAAGGGAGGAAAATGGAAGGGAAATAAGAATGAAAGCATCAAGAAAGAAGCAGAGAAAACTACATGCAAAATTTTTTCCAAAGAGGGGCATGATGAAGCTCATTGTTGGAAACTCCATCCCGAACTAAGGCCTAAGAAAACAAATAACAAGGGGAAAAAAAAGATGACTGCCACCACACAACAAGATCTTGGATCTGATTCTGGAGATGAGACCAAGATCTCAGCCATGGTTAACAAAGGAAAGGAAGCCATACAAAGTACTAGTTCCTCAAATAGTCACAACAACACTCCAAATTAAGACACAAGGATAGAATTGTTCCATGTTAGAGTGATTTCAAATCATACAAAGATTGATGCATTGTTTGATAGTGGGTCACAAGAAAACCTGATTTCAGAGTACTTGGTCAAAAATATTAACCTTCAAACCATACCACATCATAAACCATAACCTTTGGGTTCGATAGTTAAGAATTCCAATTTACAGGTTACAAGGAAATGCATATTTCGGTTTTCTAGTACTGCAAACTTTGTTGATGAAGTCGTCTTAGATGTGGTTCCACTTGAAATTTCCGGGATTATCTTGGGAAGTCCATATTTGTATGATATGAAAGCAATGTTTTATCACCATGAGAAAAAATATCATTTGCTAAAGGATGGGGTGGAGTATATTGGGAGATCTCATCGCAAAAAATTGAATATTTGTTTAGTTACTGCAGGGAAAATAAAGAGGCTAGTTAATGCAAGTAAAAACTTTGTGCTTCTCATGATCAAGAAAAAGGATGATGTTGACTATGAATCTTTTGAAGGATGTGATGAAAAATTAAAATATGATTTGCTTGATGTGGTAAGTCAGCATGGTGAGATGTTTCAAGAACCAAGTGGGTAACCTCCCAAGAGGGGAATTTAGCATGACATTCAGCTGCAACAGGATGTTCCAATTCCAAACATTGGTATGTATCACATGTCAATTATGGAGAGTTTGGAAATCAAGAAGAAAATCTATTAATTTTTTAACAAAGATATCATATGCCCATCTACTTCGCCATGTGGTTCACCAATTTTTTTAGTACTGAAGAAGGACGGGACTTGGCACATGTGCATAGATTTCCATGCACTAAATAAAATCACGGTAAAGAATCGCTACCCACTCCCACGCATTGATGATTTGCTAGATCAATTAAAGTATGCAAGATATTTCACTAATCTAGACTTACGAAGTGGTTATCATCAAGTTAGAATAGCTAAGGAGGACATTTGGAAAACTGCATTTAAAACTAGACAATGATTGTTTGAGTGGCTAGTTATGCCATTTGGTATAAAAAATGCTCCATCTACTTTCATGATAGTCATGAATGATGTACTAAGACCATTTCTAGATGAATTTGTCATTTTTTACTTAGATGATATTTTTATATCCAAAAAATCAAGAGATGAACATGCCATGCATGTGAACTAGGTACTTGATGTCTTGAAAAAAGAGCAGTTGTTTTTAAAGATGCTGAAGTGTGTGTTTGGCAAGACTTCTTTAGTGTATATGGTACACATTGTTGGAGGAGGTGAGTTGAAGATATACCCTTACAAATTAGAAGTCATTTTTAATTAGCCCAAGCCCAATACAGTTACAGAGATAAGAAGCTTTCTTGGGGCAGCACAGTATTGGAGGAAATTCATTACTAATTTTTCTTCCATTGCAGCTCTGTTACATGCATTGACAAGTGTCAAGAAATTCTTCCATTGGGGAGATATGAAGAAAAAATCATTTGATGCTTTAAATCAAAAGATAAGTTCAGCACCAGTATTGGCTCTTCTGGATCTTAGACGGTGATTTGAGATCGAAACATATGCAATTGATTACGCCATGGGAGCAGTTCTCATGCAGCATGGTAAGCCTATTTCGTTTCATTCTGAAATTTTTAATGGAGCTGTGACTAACTATTCCACCTATGATAAAGAGTTATATGCATTGGTACAAAGTGTAAAGAAACGGAAGCACTATTTGATGGGGAGAGAGACCATTATCCATACCGACCATCAACCATTGCACTACTTACAATCACAGTCAAAGTTGCAACAACCAAGACATTTTAGATGGATGGGATTTCAACAACAATTTCATTTGGTTATCGGGTATAAAAATGGAATCTACAATAAGGTAGCTGATATGCTCTCTAGGCCTATTGTAAATTCATAAATTATACTCAAGCACAATTCCATTATGCATGAAAGTTACATTGAACAATATGCATATGATAGTGATTTTCAAGATGTGTATGAAAGCTTGAGTCAAGGAAACCAAAATGAAGAGTTATATTATCATGTGCATAACAGGTTGTTGTATCACTTGGGAAATTTATGTATGCCACAGGGAGAAAGAAACAGTATCATAAGGGAGGCACGTACTTCATTGATTGTTGGGCATTTTGGTGTAGGCAAGATGATAGCGAATCTCCAAAGGCATTGTTATTGGCCATACATGATTGATAGTGTGTCTCATTTTATTAGAGGATGTTCTTTATGTGAAATAAGTAAGCCTATTAATAGGAGACTTGGATTGTACACTCCACTTCTGGTTCCTTCACATCCTTGGGAGAGTATCTCAATGGATTTGGTAGGTGGTATTCCAATGTCAAGGAAAGGTCATGATTACTTGTATGTTGTGGTAGATAGGTTCAGAAAAATGTGTCTTTTGATTCCGTGTAATAAAAAATTTATATTTGAACAAACCGCTCATATTTTCTTTTAAAATTCATGGGTTCATTTTGGTATTCCTACTTCTATTGTAAGTGATCGAGATTCTAGGTTTGTTGGGAATTTTTGGTCAAAATTATGGGACATAATGGACACAAAGTTGAAGAAGAGTACAACATTTCATTCGCAAACATATGGTCAAAACGAGGTGGTAAATAGGACAATAATTCATCTTCTTAGAGGCTATTGCAGCAAACATCCCAAGTTGTGGGATGAACAGTTGCATTACATTCAACATGCATACAACAAGGAAAAGCATTCTTCCACAAACACATCACCATTTGAGGCATGTCTTTGGTACTTGCCAAGATCACCTTTGGACTTCATATTTGACAAATATGTCGCTATAGATGGTCACAGTGACATAAATAAGGCAAGGAAGCTCATTAATAAAATTCAGTTGGTACCTCACACAATGCAAGAACTATTTGAAAGGAGTCAAAGAAACTACAAGGAAAGGCATGATAAACATTGCATTGATCAAAAATTCTAGGTTGGAGATGAGGTTTGGTTATATATAATCAAATAAAGGTTACAAGAGGAAGGTAAAAATCTCAAGCCAATCCGTTATGGTCCATTTAAAATTCTTGAAAAGATTGGTACTAATGCATTTAAGCTAGATTTGCCTCCTTATATGCAAATATATGTTGTCGTTAATGTTGATAATCTGGGATTGTTTGAGCCTCCTTTGATTGATGATCAAGGAGAGCATGTTAAGCTTCCATGAATATATTATTTATCCCCATAATATCTTAATGAAGTTCAGCAAGATCTCATACTTGACAGAATAATTAAAACTTTAAGGAGAGGGAATGTCGAATACCTTAGAGTGGGACTCAAGGGACAAAATCCTTCCAAGGCCAAATGTATGGAGAGTGAAAGTGTGAGGGAGATTCACCCTCACCTGTTAAACAACTGATAGTATCTTTTGGGGTCCAAAAGACTTCTAGTAGGGAGGAATGATCGGAGGCTCAGTATTTATCTCAAAAAAGAAAGTGCTCAGAAATGCTCCAAACCAGAACGACTGAATAGAGCTTGTCACCAAGATTCCAACGCAACTAGTTTCATCAAAATCCGAGTTTGTATGAGTAAGGTATGTTCTGTTGTTCATTTTCGCAAACAAGTAAAAAATGTGCAGAGCGGTGACAGACTGATGACTTGGTAGTCCAGCCAGCACCTCAAGAATATCCAAGGAATATTCTCCAATTTTTAGCTAATGACACTGTCACAATTCTCACAGTCAGATTTGCCAATGTTTCTTGGGAAATTGAAGTTTTTCCTCCTAATCCTCAGGTTGAAATTTCTATATATGGTGGATTATTAATTTTTATATTTGGGAATTCAGCTAATGGAGAAGGCACATGTGGAGCAGCCGAAAGTTGTCACGTGCCCTCCCCCATGGCAAGGATGGATGACATTATTTTATACAAGGTCGAATTCAAAGGTTAATTGGGTGCATATATTATTTTCATATATATTTAAGCCAAGGTCAAATATTGTTTCAAAAACCATAGCCAAGGCGCAAATATTGCAGCCTGTTTAGTCAATTTAATGTCTTAAATTTCTATCATATATTATTGACCGGAGTTAGTAATCTTGTGAAGTGCAGGTGCATTATATATGCTAGAAGCCTATCTCTCTTACTTCATTGTGTAGATTTTATATGTTTTTTGGGGGGTTTTTATGTTTTATCTTAAATGTTTGAATGAAATAGTAAAACTAAGAACTGATCTAAGGAATGAAATAGAAACTTAATTAAAGCTTATGATGAAAATTGAGAAAGAAGAACAATTTATTTTAAAAGAACTAGAAAAGAAACTTCAATATTTTTGTGTTTTTAGAGATTTTATATGAATGAAATTTAAAAGCAAGAAAGTAATTGAATCTAAAAGAATTTTATTGCTTGAAAAATAAACTTAAGAAAGAAGAAAAGGAAATGTAAAATTAAGAAAGAAAGCTGATCTAAAACAAATCTATATTGCATAAAAAGAAACCATGTTTAATTCTATGTTAGATTATTCTATGCTGACATTATCTTTAAAATGTGTATAAAAATACTTCTAAACCTATTGAATTAAAGAAGGATATTATCTACTTAAATTTCTTCTAAATCTGAAAAAAAAAACATCAACACAAACTATGATTAAATCCTATCAAAATATGTATTTGAAAACTTCTCTCTACTTATCAAATGAAAACTATCTAAATTATTCCTATGAAAAAGAGAGTATTAAACTAACTGTAATTCTATTCACTATTGAAACGAAGCATTCTATTCTAAATCCAATTAAATTGAAAGTATTAAACCTGTAAATATCCTATTTAAATGACTATGTTGTGTAAATCGAAAGGCTTATTGAACTAAGAAGGAAAACAAAGTATTCTTCCTACTGCGCAAGGGTAAAATGCTTGTCTGTTATGAGATATATGATTACTGTGTAAACAAATGAAAAACAAAGATTCATTCGATATGTTAACAAGATTATAACATCAATATATTTCAAGAAATCAAAACACTTGAAGCATTAAACTATGTGAAAGACACAACATTCATCTTATGAAAAGTCAACATTTAACTAATGAAAAATTTAGCAATTAATCTATGCAGTAATGGGAAATTAAACTAGAAAGCAACAAAAATTTATGCTACAAAACCTTTTCTTTGTAGGGGGCCACTCCAACAGAACGGCTTGAAGAATTACTTGTGAATAATTATGCATCAATGGTCTCGAACTCGCCTTCTCCATGCATTAATAAAAACAGAGTTTTTTTCTATAATAGTATTACAGAAATTAAACATATCTCTGGTTCAAAACAACCTGGTATTTATAGAAAATTAAATTCAATTGTTTGATATGATCTCTCCTAAAGATGTTAACGAAACTTAGAAGTATAATTCTAAACAGCATTGTGATCTTTATAGCTTTCACGATTTTCTACATGGAGAGAAAATCATGAAGCTTCTAACTTCTCATCTGCTGGTCTCGGCCCTTTGTTTGACTGATCCTTTGACCGTGATTTTAGGCATTATTTTTCTCAATTTTGGATAGGTGAGTAAGAAAAAATCCATGTATGGATAATTTCAAAACTACCCATATGCTTTTCTCCTCTCCTTCATCTTCGGAACCTGTCAAACAATGTTGGTAGCTGCAGAAATGAAGATTAGCTATAGAATTGCATGAATTCTGTAGCTAAATACAAAATTCATTCAAATAATAAGAAACATTAGAATATAAAAGAGAGATCATTTAAATTCTTTCTCATACTAAAAATGTATCAATTATCATTGATTGGGTTTGTGAATTATGTCAAAAAGGAATGAAAAGTGGTAAGATAGATGTAAAAAATAAATACAATTTTGAGTCTCAACATACCCCCACTAAGAGACCATTGCATGTCCTCGTGCAATTTCAAAATTGTGAGTCTTCACCTCATTCCTGCATATGTTCTGACACTTCTTCTAGGACATCCAATTTCAACTTCTTTCCCTTCTTTGAAGCCACTACTACTCTTGGTTTCTTCATCAGAAGTTTATAATTCAAATTTATGATCTATTTGTTCAAGTATATGTTCCTCTTTTTCAATTTCTTGTTCTTTTTGAACCATAACCCCAAATGTAGAAGAGTATTGTCATTGATGGTTTTGTCAATTTGGTTCTAAATATATAGAGCTTCATTTTCCTGTTTGATATTCCTATTTAGTATCTCTAGCTCAAAAATTTCTTGCTTTAAAGATTTCACTAGAGGTTGTTATGGACTAGAAGGTTTTTCATCATGAATTGATGCCTTTTCTACATTTCTTCTTTCCAAAGATTCAATGTAATCATATATCTCTTGCTAGAGAGGGTCAATATCTGGAGTTCTTCTACTTGGAACCTGTATGGGAGAAGAAAAGATAGGTGATAGTACTTCAAGACTTTCTTCTAGATCAATAGGTTATGTAACTTTAGGGAGTGGATTTTTGGCTAATTTTCAAAGTCTTGAGCTTCTTATTACTGGTTATGGACTTCTTATTACTGGTTATGGAATGTTTTGATTTTATGTATCTATGAATTTGCCTTTTTATTTCATGCTAACCCTTCTCTTTTTACTGATTTGTTCTTTAGCCTTTCCAAATAACTATGCAATAGGATTTTCATCTTTTGATTTTGGTTGAGGTGGTTGTTCACCTTCAGCAATATTTTTAGTTTTTCTCTTTCTGCCTCTTTTCCCTTTGTTATCACTAGGTTGATTTTCTTCTTTTTCTTGAAAATGATTTCTGGTTAGGAAATCATCCCAAGTATCTCCTCTGATTTTAAAATGAAATTCAATGAGGATTTTTATTAATGCTTGATGATGCATTATGTTATCTATAAATTTAACCCTCTTTCGAACCATCCCTGCCATCCTCCTTAGACTATTCAACAAAAATTATGGAAGGTTTATTTCTTTATCCTCTAGAAAATTCAACAGTAACCTAGCATGATAGAAAAACATGCAACCAAATCTTCCTTCACATGTAATAAATTTCTGAATTATCAAAAGCATGTTCCTCCATTTATTCTTAAGGGTTGTGCTAGGAATTCCTTTCTTAAAAATACTTGTGTCCATACCTGAGTTTTTCAATAAGACTTTCCATTCCTCTCCACTAATTCGTCTATTTTTGAACCACCTTTCACCTGTCTTTGCAAGTATGGTTGCCTCTGCCACCAAATATTTTGTGATTGCAAAATTGATGTCACCAATTTCAACCTCAACTCTGTCAAAGGCTCTGGAAAAAGATTTCATGACTTCCTTATGAAACCCATTAAATTTCTCTATGAAATTAAGCGATTGTGCCTTCTCCAGTATCTCCTTTAGCTGTGGATATCCCTCCATGAATTTCTTACCTATAGGATTTGTTCTCATGATCAAACCCATCTCTTTGCTGGGCGTTTTTCCTTCAAGACTGTCTAACTGACTGGACAAATTGAGGGTTTTAATCTAAGCTTGGAAATGTGGAGGAGGTATGTCATAAAAAAGTGGAGACGTTCAGGTAACAATTGAAGTGAATGAGCGAGGGTTTAGGAACGTGAGCGAGGTTTCATTATACGTGATGTTTTGGAATGAGACATAACTGTTGAATTATTAATGAATGATATCAAACTGATCGTTGAGTAGATTATGATGCAGGCTTGGTGGCGGATCATGAGATTTAGATTTTGATTCGGCACAATCAATTTTAATGATGACATTTTTGAGTTGGGAAATATACGATCATCTAATTTATATATATCAATGTTTTGAACCTTATTATTTAAACAAATTTGTATCATACCTTGGATATAGCTGACCTTTATTGTTTTCTTCTTTGTTCTTGATTCCTCAGGTGTCCTTGAGTACATTCTTCAGTATGGTTTTCAATCTTGTCTTCAGTAGCTTCTATCAAACAGTTATGTTCATCTATGTTGTAGAGATGTGTAAGAGCTGCAGAATTTCATAATAGCTACAGAAATGCAACAATTCTGTAGCTAATCTTTATTTTTCTGAAAAAGAAGGGAAATGTAGAGAATTTTGAATTTTTAGAATGGGAGTAAAGAAAATATAAGATGTCAGAAATAAACTCTGATTTTCACCTTATATTTTATGTATAAGGATGTCAATCAGTGATTGGTTTTCATACTTATACAAATTTATTTTTATTTTTATTTTTATTATTCTTATTATTATTTGAATAATATATATATATATATATATATATATATATATATATATTTTAGATATGAAAAGTAAAAAGAGACTAAGTTGGGGAAGAAGAAGGATTCCTCTTCACCAACATCATATCAGTATTGTCTTGAAATTGTTTGACAAATTTCTACTTTGTCAGTAGTTTATGATAGACCTTTCGTCGATGCCCATTTACAAGAAGAGGAACCTTTTCTTCATCAATAGTCCTTATCCCGACTTCTCCATTATCAAAGACTCTTTCAATCTCATAAGGACCAAGCTAATGAGTTTGAAAATTCCCTTGGAAGTCCTTGAACTTTGAGTCAAATAAAAGTGCCCAATCTCCTTCTTGAAAGTTTCTTTCTTTTATGTACTTATCATGTCATCTGGATCTTTTTTGTTGAACTAGGCTAGTCTTTTGAATTGAATATTGCCTTATTTCATCAAGCTCATTGATTTTCTCCATTATATGATTTTGAGCTTCTAATAAGTCAAGTCCCAATTTGACTGATGTTTTGAAGGATCTGATTTGGAACTCTATTGGAAACAATACTTGCTTCCCATAGATACGTTCGTAGCGAGTATGTCCTGTTGTATTCCTCCATGTAGTCCGGTAGACCCATAAAGCTTCAGGAAGCCTTTCTGCCCAATCCTTTCTATGTAGATGTACAGTATTTGTGAGGATTGCTTCAATCACTTTATTGGTGGACACCACTTGTCCATTTTCCTATGGATGGTATGGAGTAGAATTTTTGTGCTTGATTTTATATTCTTCCACGATCTTTTGCAACATTATCGATGTAAACTGAGTTCCCTGATCTGTCACAATTTCCCTTGGGACTTCAAAATTAGTAAAAATATTCTTAAAATGAAATGACACTAAAAAATTTTCATTAGCAAAATAAAGTGCTTTAGCCTGTACCCATTTAGTGATTTAATGAGTGCATGCCATAATATACCTCTTTTCTCTTGATGGTGGATTGATTCATCCAAAAAATTCCAGGGCCCATTTTTCAAAGGGTTCGATGAGTACCTATGGTTCTAAGGGCATTTCATCTGTAGGAATGGGTTTCCCCATTCTCTGAAAACTGTCACACCTTTTAACATACTCCTTGTCATCCTTGAAAAGGGAAGGCCAATAATATCCTAAAAGAAGGATTTTATAAGAAGTCATTTTATCAACAAAGTGTCCTCCACATTTCTCATCATGGCATGTCTTTAGTAGTTTAGGTATTTCATCTTCTCGAACACATATTCTAATGATGAGATTTGGACCTATCTTGCATAATTAATCATTTACCCATGAATATGATGCACTTGTTTGAATTATCCTTCTCTTTTCTCTAGGAAACAAATATGATGGTAGCTTTCATGTGGCCAAGTAATTGGCAATGTCTGCAAACCATGGAGATTTAGTAGATATTAAAAAAATATATTCATGAGGAAAATTATCTTCTACTAGTGTATCATTGCTATCATTTTGAATTATAGATAAAAATTCAGCAACTATGTTTTGTTTTCTAGGTTGATCTAGAATGGTGATGTTAAATTCTTGAAATAGTAGTAACCATCTTGTGATTCTTCCATTAGTGATATATATATATATATATATATATATATATATATATATATATTCATTAGATATATAATTGCAGAATGATCTTTATGAATGAAGGTTTCATAGCCAGTGATGTAATGTCTAAACTTGTTAATAGCATGGACAAAAGCTAGAAACTCTTTTTCAGTAACAGTGTAATTTAACCCAGCAGGAGTCAAATTCTTACTTATATAGTAGATAGCATAAGGGATCATATATTTTTGTCCTAATACAACTCCCAGAGTTGTATCTAAAGCATCAATTGAGATATGAAAAGGTAATTTCCAATTTGGTCCTCTTAAGATGGGTGCTTCAGATATCTTTGCCTTCAAAGTTTCAAATGCCATTTGGCACTCAGGATTCCAACTAAATTCACAATATTTAGTGAGCAATTTGAAGATTGGAAATGCAATTTTTGTGAAGTGCTCTATAAATATTCTATAGTACCCTGTAAAACCAAGAAAACTCCTAACATATTTTTGAAAATTTTGGATTGCTAATTTGGAAATAACTTCAACTTTAGATGAGTCTACCTTAATTCCATTTCCTGAAATACGGTGTCCTAAAACAATTCCCTCAGTAAACATCATAAAGAATTTTGCATGACTTAATGAGATATTTTCTTCTTTATATATTATGAGAACTTTTTCCAAATTTTCAAGAGCCTATTCAAAAGAATTTCCATAAACTGTGAAGTCATCCATATACACTTCCACACAATCATGTATTAAATCATAGAAAAATCCTAATAATTCTCTTTGGAATGTTGCAGGTGCATTGCACAATCCAAAATGAAGTACTTGATAAGAATAAGTTCCCTATGGACAGGTAAATGTGGTTTTTTCTTGGTCTTTGAGTGCTACTTGAATTTGATTGTATCCACTGAACCCATCCAAAAATGAAAAATATTTCTTCCCTGCTAATGTATCCAAAACTTGATTTATGAAAGGTAATGGAAAATGATCTTTTAAAGTAGCTTTATTCAACTCCCTATAGTCAATACACACCCTCAATTTTCCATTATTCTTAGGGACAATTACTAAATATGAAACCCACTAAATGTTAGATATTGGATAAATAAAGTTTACATTCAGTAGTTTCTGCAGTTCTTCCTTTACAAGTTCCCTAAGGTTTGGATTCATTCTTTTTTTAGGTTCTATGATTGGTCTAGAACTTTCCTCAATATAGATATGATGTATGCAAGTCTCAGGATTAATTCCTTTCATGTCAGTGTACTCCCATGCATATGCAGAAGAATGTTTTTGCAACGTTTTGATTAACTCCTATTTTTGAAATTCTTCTAGGTTTTTGTTTATGTTTAAATTTTTACCTGGAAAGATTTCAATTGAATAATTACCAAATTCTTCCATATAATATAAATACATTTGTCTAGATGATAAGTATTCAACATTACATTGTTCTTGAAAATTTTGACTATTCTCACATTGTGAAGATGATTCATAATTTTCTATTGAATTTAGAATTTTATTTTCTTCACTAATGTGGGAAATAATAAAAATAGGTTGTGTACCATTTTAATCATCCATCTACTTCTATCATTTTTTTTGTTGGAGGATATAGAGTGAATTTCTTTGTTGAATTTCCATCAGAAATAAACATATCACCATATCTACAATTGATGAAAGCATCAGTTGTAGCTAACCAAGGTATTCCTAATATCAATCGATGTCCTCCTAAGTTTTTCTTGGGAGTCAAGATCATAAAGTCAACTAGATATTCCCATGAGTCTAAAGATACATAAATTTCTTCTAATACACCATCTGGCTTGATTACTGATATGTTTGCTAATTGCATTAATGTTTGTGTATACTGAAGGTTTAGAAACTTTAGTTGTTCCATGGTTTGTTTAATCATGATGTTTATGGCTTCTCCTAAGTAAATCAATATATTTGGAATATCAATACCATTGATGTGTTTACAATGGTACTTCCTGGATCCAAATGTTTTTGAATGGTTTTTTTTCCCGTCATGATATCTGTAAATTTTCCCACTAACTAGATTATTTTCACTTCTTTTGTTTTTCTTCTTGATTTCTTTATACTCAACTCTTTTATTGTTTTCGAAAGGATTGGGATTTCCTTAATGGCTTGTAACAAAGGAATTTTGATACACACATTTTTCAGTTCATCTAATATATCATAGTTAGGAAACAAAATTTGTTTTTCTAACCCTCTATTAATTTTTAATCTTTCAGAAAATGGGGGTTTAGATTCTGAAGGTTGCTCTATGATAGGAGTTGAGTTTATTGTATATTTTTGTGTTTGATTTTGAAAATTTTGATTCTAACGAAGAGATGTCCCTTCTCCAAAATTATTATTTTTGTTTTGAAAATTTTCATTTTGAGGAGAAACTTCCTCATCAAAGTGATCAATTTTTTCTTGAATAACAAGAGAGGGATTTTTATTTTCTAGCATTCTACCAGATCTAAGTTAAACATTGTTAAGATCTAGTGGAGTTATCATATAAGTTTGGAAATATTTTCCCTCTATGTTATAGATAGGATTTGCATTTTTATTATTTGGGTTTGGGAGTGGCTAAGAAGGTAGTTGGTTTGGCCTTAGTGGAAATGGTATTGAAAGTTGTGGATTATGATTTTGGAATTGATGTTGTTGACTTGGTTGAAGAAAATGTTGTGGAGGATAGGTTGGATAAGATTGTGGATATTGGTGATATTGAGAATATCTTCCATAGGGATTCTGCATTCCTTGTGCCCAAGGTTGAGGTTGATACCAAGGTTGCTACCATGGCATTGATGAATTCAAATTATTCTATGGGGGCTCAGTATACATCTAAGTATTAAAACCTTGATTTTGTGGCCCTTTCCATGGTCGTCTAGAGACAAAACGAAGAGGATCTACAGTATGTGGGGCTATTTCTTCTTGGAAGACAACTTTAAGACTTGCTATAGAAGGGAATTTCTTTGTTTCATTATTTTCTGTACATATGACATAGGCCTCTATGAATTTCAAATCAAGAGGACATTATCTTAAGGCATGTTTCTTTCTACATTTAGGACATAAGATAGATAAGGAATCACTTTCAGATCTTTGCTTGTTTTGTAATTTTAAGGTGTCTATTTGTTCACTAAGAATCCCTAAAATATTTCTTTTGAATTCATCAAGAAAATTTCCTATTTCTTCCCTACTTATTGTTCCAGCTGTAGATTTATTCACTCTAGAGAGAACAGGATCTCTTGTATTTTTTCCAATTCTTCATTTCCCTCTTGAGAGATGTATGAATAATTTAGATATATCAGGTAATGGAAATTGATAAATGTCTCCTTTTCCCATAATATTAAGAATATCTATCCATTCATATCTAATAGCTTTCAACATGAGAGCTTTTAAAGTATCTTGATCCAAGTTTTCCATTTTAGCTCTTTTTAAGTTGTAATATCTTAATTAGGTCCTCTAAGTTTTCATCCTCTCTTTGCATCATCTGAGAAACTTCATCTTTCAGACTATGAGGTATGAAATAATATTGGTATTTTTTCAAGAATGCACTCTTCATCTCCTCCCATGTCCTAATAGAATGTGTTATTACATGAACCATTTTAATGTTGCACCCTTAAGTGTTGCAGGAAACAATTTCAATTTTTGAGAATCTTGTAAGTAGTCATAAGATCTACATAAAACCTCAAATTCAAATAGAAAGGTTTCACTAGGATCTTCATTTATTAGTCCATGAAAATTGGGAAAGATGAGAGGTTAAATATTCTTCATTGTGGCAGTTGTATCCTCATCATAGATAGGAAATCCAATCGGGTCTTCTCTATTGTCATCTCTATTATATTCTCCTCTTCCTCTTCCTCTACCTCCTCCTCCATCTCGTCCACCTCTATTTCCTCCACCTCTTCTTCCTCCTTCTATTCTTAAATTTTCTCCATTCAGATTGTGTACTTCTCCTTCTCCTTCTACGACCATTGTATATTCTTCATAACTAATATAGGGTTTTATTATTGGAGTTATTTGTTCTTATTCTGGTTCTTCTATCAATGGTATGTTGAAGAAGATTTCTTCCTCCCCTTCACTAGGTATTTATATCTCTTGAGCTAAGATTTGATCTCCTGTGGAGGTTAAAAATACTACTCCTTATGTTGGAGATCTAGGATCTTATTCTTCTATGATTGCTTCAATTGATGAAGTTGGAGAGTCTCTAGCCTAAATTTCTTACCTTAAAAATTCAGAGAGTCTATCATTTTAAGAATGGAATATGAGTTTCAGATGGTGGTGTGGCACTATGAGGTCTTGATGGGGTAAGTGGTGTTATTAGGATCAAACTTATACCTCTAGCTACAAATCTACACCTAGAATCTCTTTCTCTATGCATATCATCTTTTTTGTTTTTGTTTTTTGTTTTAGATTTAAGAAATAAGGCTCCTAATTACACTTCCCCGGAAATGGTGTCAAAATTTTTAGTCAATTTAATGTCTTAAATTTCTATCATAAATTATCCACCGGACTTAGCAATCTTGTGAAGTGAAAGTGCACTATATATGCTAGAACCCTATCTCTCTTACTTCGTTGTGTATATTTTATATGTTTTTTTGGGGGGTTTTATGTTTTATCTTAAATGTTTGAATGAAATAGGAAAACTAAGAACTGGTCTAAGGAATTAAATCTAAAATTAATTAAATCCTATGATAAAAATTGAGAAAGAAGAACAATTGATTTTAAAAGAACTAGAAAATGAACTTCAATCTTTTTGTGTTTTTAGATATTTTATATGAATGAAATTTAAAAGCAAGAAAGTAACTGAATATAGAAGAATTTTAATTCTTGAAAAATAAACTTAATAAGGAAGAAAAGGAAATGTTTAATATTCATCTAAGCAGGAAATTGTTCTATAAATTATTCTAAAGAAAATATTCTAATAACTAGAAAATGAAAATTACAAGAAGGAAGAAAAGGAAATGTAAAATTGAGAAAGAAAGCTGATCTAAAACAAATATATATTGCATAAAAAGAAACCATGTTTAATTCTGTGTTAGATTATTCTATGCCAACAATTATCTTTAAAATGTCTATAAAAATACTTCTAAACCTATTGAATTAAAGAAGGAGATTATCTACTTAAATTTCTTCTAAATCTGAACAAAGCATCAATACAAACTATGATTAAATCCTATCAGAATATGTAATTGGAAACTTCTCTCTACTTATCAAATGAAAACTATCTAAATTAATCCTATGAAAAACAGAGTATTAAAATAACTCTAATTCTATTCACTATTGAAACGAAGCATTCTATTCTAAATTATATGAAATGGAAAGTATTAAACTTATCAATATCCTATCTAAATGGCTATGATGTGTAAATGGAAAGACTTATTGAACTAAGAAGGAAAACTGAGTATTCTTCCTACTGCACAAAGGTAAAATGCTTGTTTGTTCTGAGGTATATGATTACTGTGTAAACAAATGAAAAACATAGATTCATTCCATATGTTAATAAGATTATAACATCAATATATTTCAGGAAATCGAAACACTTGAAGAATTAACTATGTGAAAGACACAACATTCATCTTATGAAAACTCCAATTTAACTAATGAAAAATACAGCAATTAATCTATGCGGTAATGGGAAATTAAACTAGAAAGCAATAGAAATTTATGCTACAAAACCTTTTCTGTGCAGGGGCCCATTGCAACAGAACAACTTGAATAATTACTTGAAATTAATTATGCATCGATGGTCTTGAAATCGCCTTCTCCATGCATTAATAAAAATAGAGTTTTGTTGTATAGTAGTATTACAGAAATTAAACTTATATTCAATTCAAAACAACCCGATATTTATAACAAATTAAATTCAACTCCTTGAGACGATCTCACCTTAATATATTAACAAAAATTAGAATTAGAATTCTAAACAGTACTATGGTCTTCATAAATTTCACAATTTTCTACATGGAGAGAAAATCATGAAGCTTCCAACTTCTCGTCCATTGGTCTCAGCCCTCTGTTTGACTGATCCTTTGACCATGATTTTGGGCGTTATTTCTCTCGATTTTGGACAAGTGAGTAGGACAAAATCCATGTATGGATCATTTCAAAACTACCCATATGCTTCGCTCCTCTCCTTTATCTTCGGAACTTGTCAAACAATGTTGATAACTATAGAAATAGAGATTAGCTACAGAATTGCATGAATTCTCTAGCTAAATATAAAATTCATCCAAATAATAAGAAAAATTAGAATATAAAAGAGAGATCATTTAAATGCCTTATTAGACTGAAAATGTATCAATTAACACTGATTGGGTTTGTGAATTATGTCAAAAAGGAAGGGAAAATGGTGATATAGGTGTCAAAAATAAAGATAGTCTTGAGGCTCAACACAACCATTGTAGACCATTGTATGTGTTAACACCAAGAAAATAAGGATATGGTGAATGCATTCTTCGAAATGTGGAATTTGGAACTATGGAGGTAAAATAATGGTCATTTCTTTTATTATTATTACTGATGTTGGTACGCATTGATGTAGTTCACTCATTGTGCAAAGGAGTAACATGATTCGCAGTGGGAAGGCACTAAGGAATCGATTTGGTACAAAAAAAGTGTTATATCAGCAAAGAAGCCAACAAGTGTTGGATTGGGTCAGCAACAAAAGGAGAACAGTGGTTGAAGAGCCAAGCCATGTGCAAGGCAAGGCATGTTAGTGAACCATAGTGGTTGTCATAGCGATTTTTCCAAGTAGAATGAATATGATAAAACTTGGGAAACAAAATATTATTCAACTCTAATGAGATAACCAGCTTTTGTGGGTCCAAAAGCATGTCAGTGGGAAGGAGAGATCAAAATCTGGATCAGGGGAAAAAATTAGCTCAAAAATAAAATTTCCTAGAATTGCACCAAACTAGAATGACAATGACTGACTTGTCCCAAGGAATCCAACACAACTCATTTTGTTGAAAACCGAGTTCAGATGAGGAAGTTATGGTCTATTGATAACGGTTCAGAACAAGCAAATGTTAAAAAAAATATTGCAGAACAAGTACTTTTGATGACATGGAAGTCCAGTCAGCATGTAAAGAATCTTCTTCAGATTTTGTCCAATGGGACTATGACAAGTGTTACAATTGGATTCGCCAGTTTGGTTTGTGAAGGTGAAATTTGCCCAATGTCCTCCAAGGTTAAATTTGGGTTCATGAAATATTTATGTGATGGAATTATAATTTTTTAATTAGTAATGTTGGATATATATATATATATATATATATATATATATATATATATATATATATATGGTTTATTAAATCATATATTATGTTATATTATTATAAATATAATATTTTTTATTAAATTCCAAACATTACATTTTAAATTCCACATATAACATGATATCCAAACCTATGGTTTATTTTTAAATCCGAAGGTCTGATTTTCATATTAAACAATGGCTTATTTCAAAGGTTTGATTATAACCTACGTATGCCACATGTTTTAAATGGTTTACGATGTTGCAAAAACGTGTAAGGAATGGCAGAGGCCGGGATTTGACCCCGTGACCTACGCCCTACCATCTCTGCCTTCTACCAATGGGCCACGTCCCTATTCGTCGAAAACATTGTGCACGACTTTTTACTTGAAGGGTATGCGATTTTGGATGGCGGAAGGAGGGGGCTAGCCCCACGGGCCAACCCTCATCCACATAACCTTACCACGTGACCACACACCAGTGCCCAGTTAATTACATATTAGTGCGCAGTTAATACACCAGTTAAGCACAATTAAGTCTTAATTAATATACAGTTAAGATGGCACCAATTTTTGCAAATTCCCCAAATTTAGCGCCACTTCTAGATTTGTCGGGGTTATCTGGCAGTTTTCCAGATTTAGAGGCAGAATCTAGGGAAAAATTTAATGAAGCCTACCTTGAGCAATTTTCAACCAATTTGGGCTCAGTGATAGTAATTCATAGTAGATTTGCATGCTTTGAATCCATTGTAATAGCTTGTAGAAGAAATGGAGAAAATATACAAGTGCTTTTGGTCACTTGAATAATTTTGAAGCCGAGGGCCACCAGGAGGGAAGGCCATGCCCAGATCAGTTGAAGGCCAAATGGAGTGAATGTATAGTCAATTTTTGATGTATTTGATGCTCTGAACATAGCGGTATAGTCTGCAGAGGCATTGGTGCACATATGAAGGTTACTTTGTCACTTTGGAGATTAAACAAGCCCATGGCCACCAAGATGGATGGTCAAGCCTAGAGAAGCTGGTAACCAAATTCAGAATTTAATAGTCATTTTTGGGGTTTTCATGTCTTCTGAAGCCAATGAAGCAGTCAGAAAATCCATTGGAGAATAAAATATGCTTGTAATCATACATTTGACTCATACTCCTAAGAGGGCCTAGCTAGTTAAAGTAGGTCCATGGAGATGTAGCCCAGGAGGGGTGAACTCCATTATCATCCATTGTGTTATGTGATTGTTGTGAGTTATTTTACTGAATTTAATTTGTTGTTTATGAGTTTTAAAAATCTAATTAATTCATTATTTTATCATCAAAGACATATGAAACTACACATGTAAACCCCTTCACAAATGGTTATGATGAGATGATCCTAGTCATGCATTTTTAATACTGATGAGGGAGCTAGCATAGCAATAACTAGTTTTCCCATATTCAGATCAATGAGAACATGTGGAACCTATGCCTTCTTTGTCAAATTTCTTTGACGCTTTCTTTGTGAACTTTGCTCTCTCTTGCACCAGCAACTTGTTTCTGACACTGCTCAACACTGAAGCTGACTTCTGAAAATATTTCACATCTTGTTTACGTCCTCTCAAAGGAAACTTGTTAGAGTCTTGAAACATCTTATTACAAGCATAAGAAAATTCAATGAAATTAACTTGTTCATTTAATGCATATTTTTTAAAGGTCTCATTTAAAACATCTCTATGCTTGATCATTAACAAAGTCAAATTTTGACTTGCATTCACTATTCTCTTCATTTCTCCTACATGTATAAGAGACAAACTTCTCTTCTTCTTATGCACTCTAACTATGTACTCAATTACATCCTTAATCAAATGATACTTATTATCATGACGATGAAATACTACTTTCCTATCATAAAGATAAGGACTTCCCAAAAAAATAACTGAAATCTCAAGCGACACTACGTCAAGTTCAACTTCGTCAAGAAAGTTTGAATTGATTGCAATCCTTAGAATGCACTTCCTTGTTACCTGCAAGTTTGCATTCTTGCATTTCTACCCTAAAGGGTAAGGTCTTGGATGTGTAATAGTTTCAATATTTAGCTCCTTAACTAAGTCTTCGGAAATCAAATTAGCTTGAGAACCACTATCAAATAGTGTGTCTATCTTGGTATGTTTAGAAACGACTCTAATATGAAAGAGTTCAATTCTTTTATCTTCATCTTGAGTTACATTGGAACAACTTGAAGAACTAGTGCTTGCTATGTTCTTACCTTTCAAACCCATTGTTGTAATATTTGTTTCATCTCTTGAATCTGAACCTATGTCATGTTCAATTATTGTGACAATGTTTCCCTTCTCTTTGGCTTTCAGTTTGTTTGGCTTCAACTCTGGATGGAGTTGCCAACAATGGTCTTCGTCATGGCCATTCTTCGAACAATGTTTACATGTGAGTTTCTCTTTCTCTTTTTTGATAGAGCTATTTCTCTTTCCTATTCCATTAAACTTTCCCTTTCCTTTACCCTCATACTCAAGGAAACTATCAGCTTTCTCATATACACTCTGTTTCCCTCTTGCTTCTAGATATGTGGCTTGAACGTAAACCTCATCTAAGTTTGTGGGATTGAACATGAGAATAGTATGTATAAGGTAACTGTGCAAACCCCCAATATACTTTAAAAAAATTTCTTGATAATACAAATTAACATCTAAAATAAGAGCTCTTATCCTAAATTCATGAGTATAATCTTGTGTGAATCTTGCACACTTTGTTGTTTCAATTGTCTAAAATTCTGCTAGTCCATAATGGCTTTTTGCATATAAGCTAGAGGATAGAATTTCCTTTTAATGGCAGAAATAAAATTTGACTAAGACATTGAAATATTATCGGGTTCTTAATCTCTTCTTGAGTCCTTACCTCTCACCATACGAGTGTTGATCCCTCCATCCTCAAGGAAGTCAATTGAATATTTACATCATCTTCCTGAAGGTTTTGAATTCTACAATAAACCTCCAATTGATGAATCCAATTATCCAGCTTCTCTGCATTCACTTCTCCTCTATAGATTGGAAGCTCAAATTTGAAATCAAGTTTGAGTAAGGGAGTTTTTCCTTTTGGGGTTTTTGAGTGAGTATCGATGGTTTTGGATGTGGAAGTGGAAGATGATGCTAATGGTGATGATGAGGATCATGATGAAGATGGTTGAGATGGAAGAGTATTTCCTCCATTGTGCTTTGAATCCTTCTCTTCATCCTTTTTTTCCGTCTCTTAAAAGAGGATCCTAACCCTTTCAGTTAGGTCATAGAAACCCTTCTTGTATGCTTCCTCTTCTAAAATACCTTAAGTCTCTCCTATACCTGGCATGATGGCTATGGATTCAAGCTCAACTTCTGGTGCAACTTGTACCTCCTCAATCTCAGCCAGAGATAAAACTTGAAGTGCTTCAAGTGCAGTTGAGAGTGAAAATTTGGGTGGATATAGTGGCCTTGTGGCTCTCCCTCTTCTAGTCCTAACCTCATGACTAGAAACTAACTATTTCCCTTATCCTCTCTGCAACTTCAACCTTGTAAGCATCACAAACTTGCAATCATTAAAATCCTACTTGCACAAAACTCAAGCAAATCAAGAAAATAACCTTTTCTCTGATACCACCTTGATCTGAATCTAAATGTTAGTTTTGTTGTGCTAATTTCATCTTCATAATTATAAATAATTTGTTGATCATTTTCTTCATGTGCATAGGTTTCTTAAGGTGTTTGTGAGTGTTAAACGAGAAAATGTGTCAAGTTTTATGCTAAATTAATGAGCATATTAACATTAAAACAAAATTATGAATGGCAGAAATAAAATGTACAGCAAACCATCAAATGATCCTTTAACACATTGTTTTGATGAAGGATTTCACCATTCCTGGGCTACATCTCCTTGGTCCAGCTTCAATGGCTTGGGCCTTCGTATTAACTCAAAAAGGTAAAAATTTTTGTTTAAAATCCTCTACTTCTCCTAAAACATACTCCAACATGCTCAGAATGTCCAAATCATTTAGGATAGACCCTTTCTGAGCCTAATTTGGTCGAATTTTGCAAAATTTATGGCCTAATCAATTTTGTCCTAGGAAACTCCACTAAAATTGGAGAGAATTCCAATTAGCGCCACTAATTTTGGATTCTCACCGCAAATGGAAGACTCTGCCAACTCTGCGCGCCAAATTAAACTGGATTAATTAAAGTTAAGTGAGGTTAATTTGTGATAATCCATTTGTTTAACACTAAACGTGCTCTTAACCCAAATCTGAATTAGCACGTATTAAAAGTTGTTTAAGGGTTAATTAAAACCCGATTTAGTGGCTTAATCTTCCATTAGTATAAGCCTCTGCCTTTGGTTATAGCATGCGGTTCCGTGGTGAGGGGGATTGGCCCCCTCCTCCGCCCGACTATACAATGGTATTAACATAAATATATGTCAATGGCATAGATTAATAACAACTTTGGCCCGGCATGTTGGTAAGTTACAGCGTTTGTGTGGGGGAGGTCGCGGGGTTGACCTCAACCTCCGCCCTTCTGCCAATATATATTTTTCACCATAATACAATATATTATCCAACCTTAGACCATTGTTCTAAATTCGGCCTTTGAGGGGGGGGGGGAGGGGGGGCGCGGGGGGGCACGTGGCGGCCTCCGGGCTTGCCACGTGTCCTCTTCCCATTAGCTCCTTCCAAAACTAATTAAATTGCAACAATTCACCCAGTTAGCAACCAACCACGAAGTGACACTTGCCATAGTGTCATTGGGAGAAATGAAGGAATATTCCTAGAATATTTTTTTTGCTGACAAGGCTGCCATGTCACCATTTTGTCCTTTCTACATAATTTTTAGCTATTTAGGAAAAATAACAGCAGGTTCTATCTTTCTCATACGAAGTCGGCTTTCGATGAAACAAATTGCATCGGATTCCTGACAATGAGCACTTCGCGGTCGTTCAAGTTCAGATCGATTCTGAGCACTTCCACTTTTTAGCTTAACAATAAGCACCTAATCAACACAACACCACCTGCACACATCACTCCATGTACAACATGTACATGACACCACATGCACACAACACCACATGTACAATTATACACACAATACCACATGTACATAGCACCATATTTACAACATAAACATCACTCCATGTGTACACATCACCACATATGCAACATGCACCAAGCACCATATGTACACAACATTGCATATCCAACATGTGCACAACACCGTATATCCAACATGCGTGGATCACCATCTGTACATAGTAATGCATAAAAAACATGTACAAAACATCATCTATACATAGCACTCCATAAACAACATGTACACAACACCATATGTACATAACATTACATAAATAACATGTACAACATATATACAATAGTAATACTCCACATCCATAGACCACACACTGACTCTACCAAGCAACCTTGCTTCTAGTGTCTTTCCAATATCCATGCATGTTCCAGCATGTTGTCGATCACACTGTTTCCATTTTATTGATGTATCTCTTAGCATAACCCATCCATAACATAAACATAGGCATAGTACAATCATATAATATCAATTCATATCCACATGATACTGACCTTATATATCTGTCAGGGTAACTCTTCCCACTTGATTCCTTATAAACTAGGAACCTATTCATGCCATTCACCTACATAATAAATCATTCCTCCACAAGAATGATCCCTGACAACCTTTTCAAACAATGACATATATACATGCATATATATACATATAAACATTAGCATAAAACAATCATGAATCCTGATGACCTTGTCAGACACAACATACATACATACATATATACATATATAAACATCATCATAATCATAATCACAACATAATTACTATATATCATAAGTTCAGGTTAAGAGAACTCCCTTTATCCGTGCAAAACATGCACAACATCGAGAACAACAATTCTCAACATATCCAAGGCATTTGATGCCTCAAATCCACTTACTTACCTTTCTTGTTACCTTTCTCATAATTGCTCTACCATAGTCCATTTACCCCAATGGACCCAACAAACTCAACCGGTTGTCATACTCTTTCCTCTATTTTACTTTACTCATGCACCGAACTCCATCCAGGTATTACATCACCTGTTAGGTTTCATCCAGCTCTTTATGAACTCCATTCAGTTTCCTCTTTCCAAACCAATTACCAAGACCCTCAAAACATAAAAGGAAATAAAAAGAATCAAGCAAGGACCAAGCCATGAAAAACCAATAACAATACGACACCGTGACAAAGTGGTATGGACATACACTGTATGCAATCAAGATCGAAAATCAAGCGCAACAAATCACAAAAGACAAAAATAATGAGACTAGCAACAAACACCATGACTCAATCCCCATGGTTCCCAGTTCTTCTAAGGGAAATATCAACCTGAGCCTTCTCCAATATTTCATGGAAGTATCTTTTGCCATGTAATATTTGCATCATACTGCCATAACCACGCAATTGTTAGTGTATAAGTAAATATAAAAATATACCAATTATGTTACGTTGTTGTTCTAAGCACACTTCTGTGTAACTGAACATATTCATGACATATCTCAAGGGACTCTAATTCCCTTAATGAATCCAACCATAGCTAGAAACTATCTAATATAAATTTCAAATACATGTTCCTGAATATAGCACATATCCACATAATGTTAGACGAAATCAAGGTTAAGAATACTTCCTATATGCAAAGCACTCATTTGTTTGGAATTGCAGTTCCCAAACATAACCAAAGGAATTCTCACTCAATTACTTTCTTTCTTTTAACTTTTACCTTGCTACAATTGAGTTGTATTATCTACTATCACATCACCCAACCATTATTTATATAAACATATTATTTTTTACCTTGTCATACTAATACCAAACATGTTTCCCCACAATTGTTCACACATGTCAGTCACATGTTCCACAGATCAATACATAATGTCTATTAATATGAAATCAACCTTTACCAAAACTAACAAACATATCATAATCAACTCACAATCATTAATCGTAATACTACAACTATCACCTACTTATACTCAAGTACATATCAACTATTCTCAGCTAATATGTGTGGGTGCAACTATTTCAAAACAAGATCATTCCTTCATGGAGTATTATAAATGAAAACTCATATCATGCAACTAATAAAATTTTCAAACAAAATATAGATGACATAATAGACACCAAACACTCAAACACCAAATAGATGACATTGTTGAGATTCAACAAGTAGATCCTAGTGAAAATTAAGCACCTACACTAGGATGGAGCCTCAGGCTATTTTTAGGTGGATGTCTATTTATAGATGCATGAGAAAATTCTATTTATAGATGCATGTCTATTTATAGATGTATGTTCAAGTTCTATTTATGGATTGCATGTCTATTTATAGATGCATGTCTATTTATAGATGTATGTTCAAGTTCTATTTATGGATTGCATGTCTATTTATAGATGAATGTCGACTATTAATATCCCTTAATATTATTTGGACAATAAACAATAATCTATTCTCAATGAGCACTTGCAAATAGCTAACTGAAGTGGAAAATCAGTTAGCTAAAGGAATTTCAAGTTAATAGGTTGGTTGGTGGGACATGCAAGTGGACTTAGTTGTAAATGAGTGATTCGAAGTTGTAACAGAGTTGGAAGTGCAGTTATGAAAGTTGTAAAGTATTTTAACTCATTTTAGTGAGTTAAACTCAGTTGTGCTAGTTGTAGCTAAAGATACACTAGTGAGAGATCAAGTGAATTAATTATTAATTAATTCACAATCAGTGGTCTCACATGCAACTAAATATTTAATACTATTAACTTCATGCATGTCAAATCCCATGGAGACCCAGTTGAGTTCTAGGTGAAAGGTGAAAGGGAAGGTGACATTATCTGGTTGCACACATGCAACCACACACACATTGGATGTGTTTGTTATCACCCAAAAAAAAATTCAAAAAAAATCATTGTGTCATGTTTGTTTTTGGTCATGGTTCAAATTAGGTTTCGAAGTCAATTTAGGATTTGGTTAAGGGTAGGTTAGATTTTTATAAGTTCAAAGGTCATCATTAAGTTCAAATAAAGTCTTTTAAAGGTCCATTCATTGTCAAAATATCCATAATTTCTATTTGAAGTCATTCCATAAAGTTTTGGGCCAAAACTATGCAATTAGCCAAGAATCCACGTTTTTGTAGCACTGCTAGTTCAAAAAAGATGATTTGTGCTATGAAAGCGCTAATATTTTCGTAGCGCAAACTCGGAAAAACACACTGTGGGCGCTACGAAAGCGCGGTTTCTTAACCATCTTGTCATTTGAGTTGAAAATTGTCAGAATCTGTTGGGAAATGATAGGTTAGTGGTATGATGAGTCAGTTAGTGATGAGATTAAATGTACTTACCCATATTGCAGTCATCATTGTCATGATAGGGTATGAATGAGGCATCATTCAGTTATGAGATGACATTTCAAATTCAAAATCTTGCCTAATTTGGTCATTCTCATTTCATTTGCCTCCATACGAGTGTCTGAGCTCTGAAGTAGTCAAGCCAAACTTGTGTTTGTTCCATACAAAGGTTATCTTCACCCTAATCAAGCGAGGTTGTTTCAGATTTTCAAGAAAAGTTGATAGGATTTTCTAAGAAGCATGGCAGAGGAAAAACAAGTCCACAGAGGGGGACATTACTTAAGATATGAGCCTAAAAATATGAAAGCCATAATTGAAGACCAGGCAGTGATGGAAGCATTCAACAGAGTAGGTTGTCTTTGGTTTTGTTAAAAGCTGTAGGGTTGCCACACACGGGTGTCTAAATAATTTTCCTTACACTTCAATGGAACAACTACCCAGGTTGGCATGCTAAGTGTGCCAATTACACTAGAGATTATTGCTGCTGTGACAGAGATACCAAGGGGTCAAGAAACTTGGTTCAAAAGTTTTAAATTTGATATGGAGCCATGTAAGGAATTCATGAAACCTGAGTATGCAAATATGGACCTCAATAATGCAATCCCTAGAGGTTGCATCAAAGACACCTATGCAAAGTTGCTGCTCAACATCCAAACATATTTTACATGTGAAGGAAGATATCATAAGGTCTACACATATCATTTCAAGCTACTTTTTCATTTCACAAGTAAGGTTTCACTTGATTTGCCATTTTATTTGCATAGGAGTCTTGCCAAAATGGATGATAATGTACAAGCCAAATCTGAAGGTTGTTAAACATCCTTGTTTCATCATGGCTTGATGAAGTTGTTGATTTTGAATGAGCTTCAGAAGATAGGCAGGGATTGGTCATCCTTTTTTTTTATCAATAGTTTTGAGTTAGAAACCTTAACTCCTGCTAGAAACCCTAAAACTAAAGGAACTCCTTCACCACCAATAGAAGAGTCTAGTCAACCTGTGGTTGCAAAACCAAAGGAATTTGTAAAACTGAAGCCAAGGAAACAAGTTGAGAAAAGGACAGAGTAGACAAAAATAATTGACACATCAACTCCATCACCTGCAAAATAGAAGTCAAAGAGTGTCAAAGAGGAAAAACAGAAACAAGTTACCAGCAAGCAGGAAATCAAAAGGGTGACAAGAAGCCAAGCAGTGGCATCAAAAGGAAAGGCGGTTGTTTCAGTTTCAGAGGACAACCCAGTAATTAAGGGTAATTTACATGACATCCTTCATGCAATTGATATAGAGGAGACACCCATTGTGCAAGCTGACTTCATTGGAGAAGATGAACACAAATAGAAAAGGGCTAAATCTGCAAAGAAGCTTGAGTTTGAGGGTGAAAATGTAGCCTTCATATTTCAAGCAAAAAAACCTTTAACTAGGCATGCTAAGAAACTCAAGGAAGGCAGCAAGGAAGTTCAAGAAACTATTGAAAAAACAAAAGCACCTGAAGAAGTGGTTGATCTCACATTACCTACAGTAGAGCATGCAGCCAGCAAAACAAAGAAGGGAAAAGAAGAAATGACAGAGTGTCAAAATCTTGAAGAGAAATTGAGGTTAGAAAACCAAGAAATTGCTGTGATGAGAAAGAGGGCTAGAAAGCATAGTATTGAGAAAACAGATTTAAAAAAGAATGAAGGCATTGTAGGAAGGTCAAACTGGTTCTAGGTCTGAAACCCGAAGCAATGCTGAACAATTTTTCACATGGACAGTTCCAGCCATCAAGGAAGCTACATTTCTCAGAGTAATCAATACTCACTTGAGAGCCAACAATAGAAGACTTAGATATCAAGTGGACGACTTGGAGCAGCAGCTGAAATTGACTCAAGATGAGTTAAAGAACAAAGGTGCAGAATGACAATCATTAAAAAGTCAAAGGCTAAATCAAGTGAAAATTAAGAAGGAACCTCATGAAAAATGTGTTTTTCAGTTCATATGACTTTTTGATTTGATGAAACCAGTGTTATTTTGAGTTTTGGCACATTTATGGTTTTCATTTTGAAAAAAATTGGACAAAACTGCTCACTCAGCAGTTTCATAGCGCAAACAACGTAAAAAGAGTGAAAAGCGCTATGAAACTGTTGTAGCAGCTTTTTTCACTCTTTCTCATAAATTTTTGAAGCGAAAAAGTGTGAATTATGACCTGAAATTTCTAGGAAGGTTGTATTAAATGATAATGAAGATAATCCTGGAGCAATGAAATCAAAATTTTGAAGGAAAAAAGCTAAAAGAGCTGCGCTACGAAAAGTGCTACGAAATTGTGTTGTTTTCATAGCATAGGTCTATTTCAGCTCATTTGAACACTTTGATGATGGTTTTGGACAACTGGAACTTAGGAAGGATTTTGGGCAGGTGGTATTTCAGTTTCTAACAGCAAATAATCTCGAAATGATGAGTTCATAATGGTTAGAGTGTCTCAAGAGTGTAAAGGACCCTATGCCTAGAAAACATGGGACTGTTTCCTACTTTGATGGAGGTCAGCATTATGGTCATCAAGATTTGGAGTCAATCATCTAGATTCAACCAAGTGTTAGTAAATTTTTCAAAGAAAGTAATTTAATTAAGATAAGGTTGTTATAGATAGGTGATTAAGAGTTCGAATCCTATTTGTAATAGGACTGTTTAGTAGATTAGCTTTCCTTTTGTAATAAATACCATGTCATATGGTTAGGAAAGGTGTCAAGAGTCAGAAGTTTGATGTATCTAGTTGTAGATAATGTTATCTTATATTGTAAATGATCTGTAAAATATCAAGAAGTCAAATATGGAAGGGGTTGGACATTTTTAGCAAGAGACTATGTTTATTGTAAGTGATTGGTTTTCAGCTTAATACAGAGATTTCTACTTAGCCAACTTGAGATTCAGAAAGAGTTCTAGTGTGTTCTTGTTCTAATTGCATCTTATTACTATCCTATGGCAGTGGTGTTTGTTTATGTTACTTATAATTCATCTTTGACGCTCTGACTTCCTATATAGACAAACTGACTGTGTTTTTTACTGATTCACATGTGTATCTCTTGACTAGAACTTTGATATTCCTTGACTTCCATGCTAAGTAGATTGTTTGGTTTTACTGAAACTATTTTGACTTGATAATCCCAATGTGCACTTGCTGATGTGATTTGCAACCAATATCTATCATTTATCTACTTAATACCCCACATAGAGTTAGCCATCTATATTTCTATCAAAACTCATTAACCCTTGAGAGAGCCCTCTTAGGTTGAGGAGGCTAAGCCTCAATCGAAAGATTGGTTTGAAACAGTTACATGAGATTGATTTTATTAGCAACCTATCAGGTCTAATTTTGTGATAACAGTTCCCATGAGGATTGTGTAGTCAAGGAAAGCAGGATTGCACTCATTCAGGGATTTCTAGCAACTGGGATTGCACTGTGGAGGCAGGTTGTCTAGAGACAATAAATTGGCTAAGGAACTTGCCAATTTTTGTATGACAGTGTGAGACAGTTAGCTCATGTACTGAGAGCTCTTGGATTAGAGCTTTGTATGTAATTGTTTCATGATCCATGATATAATATATAATAGACTATAGTGGGGTTATTAGCTATAATTTTTCCCCAGGTAAATTATCCGTGTTATGTGTGATTGATCTTTCTTCATGATACTGTGATTGGCGATTGTGTTTCAAATTCCGCAAAGATTTGTAGAAGTGATTTTGTATTTAACAGTAGCATATTATTGTTAGATCAAGATAATCCAGGAAATACATGTATTTTGTACTAAATTTCTACATGGTATCAGAGCACAGAAATTTGCAGTAGTGAAGCAGGAGCTGAGTTTGTTGGTGGAGAGAATTCGAATTTGCAGAAAGACTTTCTTGATGCTACAGCTGATTCAAGATCGAAATAGCTTTCAATGGCTTGAGGCTAGAGTATGAACTCAAGGGCAGCTCGAACTACATTTCTTGGAAGGATAGGATGGAGGCAGTACTCGAAGATAATGGTTTGAAGGAATTCATTGAAAAATATGTTCCTAAGCGAGATGCTGCAGATGCTGCAAATCTTGATGCATGGCAAAAGAAAGTGGAAAAGGCAAGGAGGATCTTGTTGGAGGGAGTATGAGACCACATTATCTCAAGCCTCCAAGAGAAATCCACACCATATGCTATGTGGAAGGCTTTGACGGATCTATTCCAAAGCAGCAGCTACCATAGGAAATTGGTGCTCAAAGATAAACTCATGCAGAGCCAACCATCAGAACTGGCAAAAGGTATACCATAGAAGCTGATAGGCTGAGACTTGATTCTGCACAAAATGTAGTCCTTCCTTCACAGCGCAGACAAAGACAGTCTCCTAACCAATTTACTAGATACACTTCTCTCATGAGAAAATGTATTGTGACTGAACCATCTTCCTTTCAGGTAGCAGTGCAGGAGCCCACATGGGTAGATCCAATCATGGAGGAGTATGACTCCATTGTCAAAAATAGTGCTTGGGAAATTTTTCCAAGGTCGGTTGATAAGTCAGTGGTAGGTTCAAGATGGATCTACAAGGTAAAGAAAGTTGTTGATGGGAGTGTTGAGAAATACAAGGCCAGATTTGTGGCCCGAGGCTTCTCACAGATCGAGGGGATATATTATGAAGAGACATTTGCAGTTGTCGTAAGGTATTCTTCCATAGATCCATCCTTGCTCTCTCAGCGCAGATGGGCTGGCGCATTCATTAGATGGATGTGAAAACTGTGTTTCTCAATTGGATCATTAAGGAAGAGGTGTACATAGAGTAGCCTAAAGGTTTCAAGATCCTCAACAGCGAGTCGCATGTGTGTCGACTCAAAAGAGCGTTGTATGGGCTGAATAAAGCACCCTATGCTTGGTACACTCGGATAGACATATATTTCACCAGACTGGGCTTCACCAAAAGTGAAGTAGATGCAAACCTATAACAAATTGTGGTGGAGGGTAAGCTTTTAATCATTGTTCTTTATGTTGATGATTTAATATTGACTGGTGATGAGCAGCTGATACACTCATGCAAGGAGGATCTTCCAAAGGAGTTAGAGATAAAGGATATGGGTCTCCTTCATTATTTCCTTGGATTGGAAATATGGCAGGGAGAAGGTGAAATTTTTGTCTCTCAAGGTAAGTATGCAAGGGAGATACTGGGTAAGTTTCACATGGAGGGCTGCAAACCCATGGATACTCCTCTTCTAGGAAACTGGAGAAAGAGGATGCTACTTCTGGAGAGGTAGTGGATGCTACTGTCTATCGACATTTATTGGGTTCGCTAATGTATATAGTGAACACGAGACCGAAAATTTTCTATGCGGTTAACCAGCTGATTCAAGCTATGCTTCAGCCTACCAAGATCTTTTGGAAGGCGGGAAAGCATGTCCTGAGATACCTGAGGGGCACATCAGAGTATGGTTTATGGTACAGACAGACAGATGAGGTGGATTTGCATGGCTTCACGGATGCAGATTGGGCTGGAAGTCCAACTGATAGAAAGAGCACATCAAGGGGGATCTTTAGTATCGGGTCTACAGTTGTTTCTTGGTATAGCAGGAAGTAGAGATCCGTGGCACTCAGTAAAGTGGAATCGGAATACATGGCATCAATTCAAGCTACTGTGAGGCTATCTGGATGAGAAAGATCTTGGTTGTCATTTAGATTCGACAATGATTCATTGTGATAATCAGAGTTTCATTAAACTATTGATTAAAGGCTGTGTTTCATGATAGATATAAGCATATAGATATCTAGTACCATCATCTCAAAGATTTTGTGCAGAGGAGGATCATGTTGCTTCAGTACATTCCCACAGAAGATCAGGATGTATATATTCTAAAGAAGGTGCCCACCAGGAGCAAATTCGAATACCATAGAGACAGGATCGGGGTGAAGGATAACCCCTTTCTTGTTTAGAGGGAGTGTTGAGATTCACCAAGAAGATCCTAGTGAAAATTAAGCATCTACACGAGGATGGAGCCTCAGGCTATTTTTAGGTGGGTGTCTATTTATAGATGCAAGAGAAAATTCTATTTATAGATACATGTCTATTTATAGATGTATATGCCAGTTCTATTAATAGATTTCAGGTCTATTTATGGATGCATGTCGACTATTATTATCCCTTAATATTAGTTGGACAATAAACAATAATCTATTCTCAATGAGCACTTGGAAATAGTTAAATGAAATGAAGTGGCAAATCAGTTAGCTAAAGGAATTTCGAGTGAATAGGTTGGTTGGTGGGACATGCAAGTGGACTTAGTTGTAACTAAGTGATTCAAAATTGTAACAGAGTTGGAAGTGCAGTTATGAAAGTTGTAAAGTAGTTTAACTCAGTTAAGTGAGTTAAAATCAGTTGTGCTAGTTGTAACTGAAGATACACTAGTGAGAGATCAAGTGAATTAATTATTAATTAATTCACAATCAGTGGTCTCACATGCAACTGAATATTTACTACTATTAAATACATGCATGTCAGATCCAGTGGAGAACCAATTGAGTTCTAAGTGAAAGGGAAGATAACTATCAGTTTTGACATTATCTGGTTGCACACATGCAACCACACACACATTGGATGTGCCCATGAGGATTGCGCAGTCAAGGCCAGCAGGATTACACTCATTCTGGGATTGCTATCAGCTGGGATTGTGCAGTGGAGGCAGGCTATCTAGAGATAGTAAATTGGCTAAGGAACTTGCCAATTTTTGTATGATAGTGTGAGACAGTTAGCTCATGTACAAAGAGCTCTTGGATTAGAGCTTCGTATGTAATTTTTTCATGAACCATGATATAATATATAATAGAAGATAGTGGGGTTTTTAGCTATAAGCTTTCCCCGGGTAAATTATCTGTGTTATGTGTGATTGATCTTTCTTCATGATATTGTGATTGGTGATTGTGTTTCAAATTCCGCAAAGATTTGTAGAAGCGATTTTGTATTTAACAGTAGAATATTATTGTTAGATCAGGAGAATCTGGGCAATACATGTATTTTGAATTAAATTTCTACAGACATAATCAAACATTCAAGCACCAAGTAGTCAACATAAGAAAACTCATACCTTAATGTATCTCAAGGGAGGATATATTGTTTGCACAATCAATCTAGATTAGCAAGATATAACTTTACAACATATCAACTCAAACATAAATAATGTCATGATGTCCATAACAGTAACTAGCTAATATGTTCACATCATAAAATCAAAAAAATTTCATTCATGCATAATAATCACATATGCACAATCAATCTAGATTAGCATAACATAATATCACTAATAAGTCGACTCATACCTAAATGACATAACCCTAACCATCTGCATAGGCCAATCCAAATTAGCATGACACATATAACATCAAGATCTTAGTTTCAAGGACCGTAACCATGAGCATCCATATAAAAACAAGTTACTATCATTCATAACTAACCGACGCATGTACATGTGATCAAATTGATTAACTAACATTTATCATACATGTATCCGCAAAAACCATAGACTAATAGACATGTATATAACCATAATTCATATAATAATCATTAACCAACATACCTACATGCCCAACATACAAACATGTATGACAATCTGATTTTACCCCGTGGTCGAGTGTTGCAACCTCACTTTGATGATCTACATCTCCAACTCTATCTCAGTCAACACATTAGCATCATGATGACACAAACTACATAATGACCACCACGATGCATGTCTAGCATATCATGCATGCATTACCATAACCATGAAAATGCATGCAAAACAACACCTAGATAATGAAATGCATAACAAACACACATACAATCAAGAGACATTCATGACAACACATTCAACCCATCTAGTCCAAGCGTTGAACCATGCTCTGATACCACTCTGTAACACCCTCCTCCCACATTTACCCAAGCTACCTGATCCACTAGGGTAAACATGTGACGAGAGGCTACTATGATGTGATTCAACTCCACATGTACAGTTAATGAATTGAACCGACTAACGAAACCAAAATGACCTTCCACACATGCTACAGAACCTTCAGGAGCCAACCAAGACTTCCAGGTGGCCAACCCCCGAGACAACTTTATATTTCACTGATCTAGACCTTCAGTCGCTCCCATGACAAGCCATGTATGCGACTGAGGCCTTCCAGTCGCTCCCACAGCAAGGCATTTTAGCAAATGTGGAAATTTTTATGAAGTTTTTTGCTAGCGACCCCAGATTCTGAGTCACTTTTTTAGGGCTAGGTCTTAGAATGGAACAAGTCTACTAATGCAATCAATAGTAAAATTACTTGATCTGAACCCTACTAGCCATGACAGACATTTCGTCAAACATGTCTTATTATATTTATTATTTTTTCTTTATTAACTCTTTTACATGAAATTTTGATGAGGGTTGTTACTGAATGATTATGAGAATGAATAATTGATGGGCTAGTTATAAAGAGATTTTATATGCCAGGCAAGTTTCCCGCCACTTTTCAATCGATGAGTTAGTTTCATGAAGTGGAGTGGGCTCCTATTTTCTAGGAGCATGCCCAACAAAACAAAAGGAAGGACACATGCATGAAGAAAAAGAGGGTGTAGTCACTGTTGCTAAGGAATGCACTCTAACTGGGAGAAAGAGGGTGCAGTTATTGGGAACAAGGAGTGCGTACACCTTGTTGACTGGGAGTGCACTCAATTGTTTAAAGAAAGTGTGCCCATTGAGAGTTAATTGTGTGCTTTTGCTTAAGGATGGCACACTTCCAACCAATAGTGGCCTTTTTTTACTGCCAAGTTAGGAAACTGTGCTTTCTCTAGGGGAAAAGTTGTGCTTTCCTAGCTTGTGTGTCATGCATGTTTAGGGAACAAATCTAGTCACTAAGTGAAAGAAAGCTAGTGTTTTTATGTCTTAGAAAGGTAACACAAGTGTTTCTAAAGATAGTATGACGACACTTAGGATACTTTGACTTAGGAGGTAAAATGACACTTAGAAACATCGCATGGATAGTCAACACAATACATGAACAAATAATAAGGTGACACAAGATGGCTTGAAAGTACAATTCATTTTGGCTCCAAAATTTAGTTAGGAAAATTTGAAAGATTGTTGTGAGAGCAACAACACCATGCCAATCGATTATACATATTCAAAAACTTTCATTTTATATACATTTCTAAAGTTTAAAATTAAATACTCTTATTTTCTCAATCTTATCTTTCATACATTTTAGCCTTTAATTTTTAAAACAATGTTTCCATGGCTATCATTTAACTTGTATTTGACTTCTTTTTCCTTTTGAACATGAATTCCTTTACCAGTGAATTTACTTGCTTTTAAATCAAATTTGAACAAGCAATTGAAAAAGTCAACGGTATGCTCAAGATGCTTACAAGTCAAAATAACAAATTATTGTCGCAGACCTCCACAGGGACACATTTTTTGATGTTTAGCCTGTAGGTATGAACAACACGAATAGATGGTGATGCGAATGGGAATGCGAACAACATGAATGGAGTGGGTGACCACATGTATTGGGTAATGGAGCGGCATGCCACAGGTGTTGACATCCATAAAGTAATGTAAACTTTATAAAACACCAAAAAAAAATTAGTACTGTCAATTTAATCCCTTGCCATCAATAATAATGTATGAAATAGAGCTATTTAACTAGCATTTGCACGACGGTGCAAAGGGAACACCAGAGGCGCATTGAATGGATGGTGGGTGGAGTTAATGACAGAGTTGACAAGCTGACAAAGATGACAAATTTCAAATTTCTATTGGTTGGAGGGACAAACACATGTCGAAATCTCATTGGCAGGAAGGGCGATATTCAAGCTCTCTTATTGGCTGGGGTGAACAGTGTTTGCCCACCCAAAGCCAACAAAGAGAATGCCTCCGGCGTAATTAATATACCATTTACCTTTAATTAAATTTAATTTGAAGCAAGAGCTATTTAAATCATAGTTACCAAATTCTAATTCAAATACGAATTCTAGTTATAATAAAAATTGGATTTCTTATACGAATTCTAGTTATAATAAAAATTGGATTTCTTAAAATTTAATAAAGAAAAATTAAAATTCATATTTTCTGTATTTAAACTATTGTCCTTTAGTTATTTATAAATTAAAACAATTAAAGATAATATAATATTCTATAAATCTGTCCAAACAAACACACATAGTTATATCATTTTCTAACTCAGTTATTAATTAATAGCGAAAAAAACTAAGCTCTACCTCTAAATTAGCCTTCCGAGTGAATCTCGTTGAAAACACACTGCAAAGGAGTTGTTGATCTTTGTTGCACATTCTAGGAAGAGATAGGAGGGAAGCATGCCCAAACGGTAACAGATAATAGAGTTTTTGAGATTTTCAATTTTGTTACTTACATAGAGACTTCTCAGCTACCCATAATCCCAACTCTCACGCTATACATAGACACTTGTCATCTACGCATAGTCCGTGGGGATACTGAGAGTCTCACTCCTGCATAATCCCAACTCCATCAACGTCAATTATGTTAGAGTAATTCAGAAAAAAGGGAAATTAATACATTTTTCCTGCATCGAATAAAATTTAATCGTATTAATCACCGAACCGAATCGAATTACCCAACTGAATAGAATTACAGAATAATCGAATTTTTCAGACCGATTCGGCTAGAATTTGGTAACTATAATTTAAAGAAAATAACCTATCCTTATATATATGCATATGCATAAATCAACATCCCATATAACCATAGGGAAACTTATATTAATAAAATCTATAATTTGTTTACATTATATTAATAAAATATGCAAAATTTTAACCACAAGATTCTTATATAGCAGACACTCTCTATCAAGCACAGAGATTGAGGAGATAAATATAAGCATAATCTATAATAGAACTTCTTTTCACAGAGTTAGAAAACAGAACTGTATTAGCCCTGTTTTGTTTTTCTAATTGATTTAAAGAATAATAACTAGTTTTTATTTTCAGAAACTTCTGCCGCGTAGCAGAGTCTGCATCTCTGAGTACATAATACGGTCCTGACTCATCACACATCGAAGCGATGGATGAACTGCGACATGCGGTCCTGCAAGAGACGAGTCGCCTCAGACCGCGGATAGAAGATGTGATACGCGTGAATCTGCCCCTCCGCGTCGAACATCTCCGCCTCTTTCGCACACCTCTGTAGCAGCTCGTAGTACAGTAATCCGCGCGGTTTAAGCCTATCCAATCCCGCCACCGCCACCAACACGGGAGGCAGAGGAACGTCGCGGAGATCGGGAGACAGAGGCCCTTCAGGATTACTGGCTGGATGGTCACGATTCGAGCCCAGCGGAAGGGACATCCTCCACAACAGGTCGGATAAATCTATCTCGCTAGCTTCGGTTTCACAGGTTGACTTCTCAGATTCGATTCTCTCCTCACTGCCGAAAAAGGGATGAATGGCAATGAGCCCTTTGATGTGCAGCGGCCCCAGATCTCGACCCGCGGTCATCGTGCCGACAGTGTGAACGATATTGCCACCCGCGCTTTCCCCACCCATGAAACACCGCGAGTAATCGCCGTACGACTCCAGCCAGGGCTCCGCCTTGCCACCGCCGAGGGCGGCCCATTCGACTGCGTAGCAGCAGTCGTCGTAGGCGGCGGGGAGGCGATGCTCGGGCGTCAGACGGTAGTCGACGGAGATTACCAGCACTCGCGCCGCCCTAGCCAAGGCGCTCAGGAATGAATGATAGATTTCCCAGGCAGTGGAGCCGCAGCAGAATCCACCCCCGTGGAAGTAGAAAAGCAGCGGCAATTTCTGGCCGTGGGGCACGTCGTCCGGCAGGAAGAGGCGAACCCAGGCACCCGTGGCCGGGTCAATGACGATGTCCTTCGACCTGGTGCCCCCCACCGGTTCTTGCTCCGACGCAGCCATAAGTGGCTGCTCATAACGCGAGATGGAGCCATTGGCGTATACTTTGAAGAACCCGGGAACGTCCTTCACCACCTTCTGTGACATCTCCATCTGACAAAAAATTCACAGCTATACTTGCTGCTTCTATTTCTTCTTCTGCAACTGTGAACTCCGTCTTCGTATTGAGTCAAGCGATAGGCGTCTGCATATATATATATATATATATATATATGCGGTGAGCAGTGATAAAACATATACCGTGGTTGAAACTTGACGGCGGTAGCTGGCGTTAGGTTTGAACGAAATAGGATAATTTGTTTTTTTAAACACATGGCCTACTTCTTGAGCCACGATTATAACACGTCATATACTTAATCAGATTTGAACTGCGATCTCTTGAGTTTCACCCAAAAACACTGGATAATTTGTTTTTATTTGGAACTTGAGCGCCTTGAAAATACAGTCCATATTTGTGGTCAAATTTCTTGTCATGCTTTTTATATCATGACTTGTCAAATTTCTTGTCATGTTTTTCGTATAATGACTTCCTTGTTGATAATTTGGTTTTATTCTCAATTAGAACTTCTAAATGGAAGCGTCTCGAAAGCTACGCTCCATTCATGTGGCAAGTTTTTTTTTTTATACTTGTTTTTGTGATATATCTTGATTTCGTTCTCCTTTCATCACTTTCAAAAAATGGAAGGCTTTATATGTCAAATAACCATTTAAAAAAAAAAAAGATTAAGATGTTTTATGGAAGTGTTGTGGTTTATGTTAATGTAAGAATTGAAAATTAGAGATTTAGGTAAACAAATCTTAAGATGAACAAGTATATATGGCGAATAGTATTATAATTATTTTTACATGTATTTTTGTGATAGAAATATGCTTAGGCTTCATAAACTATAAAGAAGAAAGTAATTGTAGTGTGAGGAGCACATGCGATTAAATTTTGTTGAAGCAAAGAGAACACTTGTTGATGTTGATTCTAGTTTGTTGTGATTAAAATTTGTTGAAGCAAAGACAACACTTGTTGATGTTGATTTTAGTTTGCTGTGGATCTTTGATAGTGGTTAATATTTTTATGATTTTATTTTATTAGAGTTTTAAATAGTAAGATATTGGATCAATTTTGTGATAAATTTGTTTAAACATATTTTATTTTTTACTTTCCAAAAATGTGTGAACGCAGGTTTGATTTTCTTCTTGTGATTGAATAATGTCAAATATTTATCATTCACTTTGAATTGATATAACTTAGGGGTGATATTATTAAACAATTTAATATAGAAATTGAAGATAAAATACATATTTCTATTATATAAATGATTGTAATAAAGTAATTTTTAGATTTTGTATATGTTTGGATAATTGTTACCTAATGGATAAAACTTGTTGCAATTTGTTTGAGATCATCAACCACATATATCATGAGGAATATGCCTAATTGACATGTCTCTAAAAACCTAATTCAAAAACCTTCAACAATACAACATGTTATATCACTCACTTCATAGATGCAAATTCAACCTAGTAATCTAACACTTTCACTTCAAATAAACATGCACTTCAATTTATAGTATATGTGCCATAAAATATATAGACACACACACATACACATTCAAAACTATCTCAAAATTACATTTTTAACAATATCATATGGTGTTCCCAATACAGAAAATGACACTATGGCACATGGTGACATATATAAAAGATGAATCTAATATAGGAATTACATTTTATGCTCAAACATGATCGTATAACATATGATGTCTTATATAGAAAATGGGTCTTAATAATCACTCATTGACCACTTTCACCCTCACCACCATCATTTGGATTCCAAAAATCAATCCTCATCTTACAAGAAAAAGGAGCTCAAATTTCTTTTTTTGGTGTGCTTCATCTCCTTGGAGACAACATAAAGAAACAACATTCTTGTTATATTTTTTCCATAATAAACTATACACTTACAAATTAATAGTTTATAATTAAGCCCATAAAACTTACCAAAGATGCAATAATCAGTTAGAAGGGTGCCATCCTCCTCTGCATCCCCAAATTATCAGTAATACCACCTTGTAATAGTCATGTGAGTCTTGAGTTCAGAGATAGAGGAAGTTCAAGAAGTCGATCCACAGAACATGCAAAAGGATCTCCAAATGCAAGAAACCCTAGCACCATTGAAGATTGGCGAATATCCTGGAGGAACCTCTAAAGCCAAAGAGTCTGTCTCCGAGGGGGAAGATCGGGATTCATAGGAGTGAGAGGAAGAAGGAGAAATTGGGGATTCCCAAACTTCGGTCAGAAGATCTACCAGGGGGCAGAAATCCTCCAGGGAAAAGAGAGAACAAGAAACCTACAAGGAGAAGCTGCAGGGGTCCCAACCGAACCTAGAAAAGATGTTGGCAAAAAACCCTAAAGCATACAGAAATCAAAGCCAGGGCTCTAAAGGAGCCCTCTCAACGCAAAAAAGGAAATAATGAAGATAGTCTCCTGGAACTGTAGAGGGACGGGTAGCAACCTAAAAGAAGAAGCAATGAAAAGTCTAGTAAGGTTGGAAAGACTCGAAATTCTTCTCATCCAGGAGACCAAAATGGAGGAAATGGACTTTCTCCATAAAAGAAAACAGTTTTGGGGAAAAGGGGGAGGTGTCGCAGTCTCCTCTAGAGGCGCCTCAGGAGGGCTGGAAATGCTATGGGACAAGACATGCTTTGAGAAAATCCAGGTTAAACTTAACTCAAACTGGATTTTTGCTCATTTTTTGCATCTTCACACCAAAGAAAATGTGAATCTCTTCAACATTTATGCTCTGGTCTTCCTGGGAGACAAAAAAGTCTATTGGGAATCCATTAGGAAGCTAGCAAATGAGATTCGGATGGATAATGTCATTCTCGCTAGAGACATGAAAATCACTTTAAGTCAAGAGGCGAAGTTAGGGGGAAGCATTGTAAGGGATCCAGCCAGGGAATCGATGGAAGAGCTCATTCAGGATTGGGATCTGTTGGACGTCAAGCCACCCAAGGGAAAATATACATGGACCAATAGAAGATCGAGTCCAGGCCACATTGCTAGAAGGTTAGATCGTTTTCTCATCCAGAGATCCTTCTTTCTTTTAGGTCTTGATGTCAGTTCTGATATTCTTTCTTCATCGGTCTCTGATCACAAGCCCATTCCGTTCCCTATTCCCTTCCATTTCAGTGCCCTCTAGGTGCAGCACTCCGAATTTTTGAACAAAGTTGAGGAAGTCTAGAAACAACCTCTCAGTGGATCCCCCTTGTTTGTATGGGAATACAATCTAAGGATAGTGAAGAGGGCCCTCAAAATCTAGGCTAAAGCCCCTCCCTCTCTGATTGAGTTAAGGTGGACGACCCAGGCCTATTTGGAAAGTCACCAGAAACAAATGGAAGAGATGGACATCTCGAAGGACAACTTAATACTGGAAGAGGAGCTCCAGGCTAATCTCCATAAGGCTTGTATTCGGGAGGAGGAATTCTGGAGACTTAAATCTCGCAGTCTATGGCTACAAGCTAGGGACAGGAACACCTCCTTATTTCATAAGAAAATTCAGGCCAGAAGAAACTTTAACTCTATAGTGGAGATAACCAGAGGAGGTAAAACCTTCTCCACCCCACCAACATCAAACATGCTGCCCATCAACACTTCAAAGATCTGTACATAGAGGACAAGTAAGAAAACCTCAGCTCCAATCTGTTCGAGTTGGTCCCTCTAAAGGTCAATTCCCAAATGAACGCTATGCTGACTGTTCCTATCATAGTTAATGAAATCAAGCAAGCCCTTGATGAAATGGATCCGAACAAGGCTCCTTGGCAGGATGATTTCACTACTCGATTCATTAAAAATTGTTGGAACATTGTAAAAAAGGATCTCTACAAAATGATCTTAAAGTCCCAGACTTGCCACAAGATTGGGGGCAGCACCAACTTGGTCTTCTTGGCCCTTATAACTAAAGAGAAGGGTGCAAGTTTTTTGAAAAAATTCAGTCCAATATCACTCTGCAACATTGGCTACAAAATCATCACCAAAGTCATGGCCAACAGGCTGAAAGGCCTTCTTCTGGAAATCATCCCTAACAATCAAGGGGGATTTTTCAAAGGTAGGCAGATAACTGATAACTTCATTCTAGTTGAGGAAGCGATCCATTCAAGCATCCAAAGAATATAAAAAGGCATGGCTATCAAACTGGACCTAGCTAGTGCGTTTGACAAAGTTAGGCACAAATTTCTCTTTGGGGTCATGCAGAAATTTGGATTTGACTGCCGCTTTATAAGCTGGGTCAAGGTCTGCATTGCAGAACCATGCATTGCTTCTCTCGTCAATGGGTGTGCTACAGACTTCTTCAAGGCGAGTCGTGGTATAAAGCAGGGATTCCCCTTATCCCCCTCTTCTCTTTGTCATTCAAGCTTTTGTCCTCAGTTTTATGCTGGAGAAAAGACAAATCGAGCAAGAGCTTATGGGTCTTAGGATCGCCAGGGGAGTTAGAGACGTAAACCATGCTCTCTTTGCTGATGACTCCACTCTCCTGAGGGGTGCTTCCGCCATCTAGGCCTCCCACTTCAAACTAGAGCTAGATCGCTACTGCCTTGAGTCTGGAAGTGAACTCAACAAAGGAAAATGCTTTATTTATGCTTGGAACCTCACTAACCTTGAGCTAACCACGATCACCATAATTTTTGGCTTCAAAGCTTCCACAAAATGGGGTTCTTTTAAATATCTCGGGCTATTGATCTCCAAGGACGCTCGAGTGGGAGGGACTGGCACCCTTTGTTAGAAAAATTCAAGCTTAAAATTCAAGCCCAGGGCACGTCGTGGCTCGATCTGGTAGGTAAGACTGTTCTTATTAAGTCAGTTCTTAATAGTTTTCCAATTTTTCAGATGTCAGTTTTGTTGGTTCCGATGGGCATTCTCCGCAAGATGGAGCAATCCATTCGCTTCTTTTTCTGGAAGGGAGGGAAGAACAATGCTAAGAGAATTCCACTAATCAGTTGGAATAAAATCGCCATGCCACTGCTAGAAGGTGGCCTTCACATAAAAGATCTTAGGGAGCACAACATCACTCTGGGGGCCAAGATCTTATGGCGGCAGGTGGCAAGGAGCTTGGGATGGGCGTAGGTTGCCTTGTGGAAAAAATATATCTTTGGAAGGCACCTTCGCAGCATGGAGAATTTCCAATATAATTGTGAGGGTTCCCAGATTCATTGGATGTGTAAATGTGCTCTTCCACTGCTGCACAACCACCTGTTTTGGATTCTAGGGAATGGGAAACAAATAAAACTATGGGAGGACAGGATCATGAATGCAAAAGATATTGGGGAGGACCCTGAGTTGCTGGAGATAAAAATGTGGATGATTGCAGGTGGTCGATGCACTATGTGGGAAATTTCAAATTGGGATAACAACAACTAGGAATGATGGCAGAAAATAGAGATTCATTCTATTTTGGAGCAAGCATGGGAAAAATTCATGGAAGCGCTCACTGGGAAAGCCCCCTTAAACGTAAGGAATAAAAACATAACGGGTTGGGTTTCCTCGAAGGGATGCTACTCCACAGCAAAATGATACAGATGTCTTAAATCCATTCCCACTGTCCCCCCAACCCTATGATTTAGAAAGGGATATGGCAGGTTAAAATCATCTCGAAGATTGGTATTTTCATCTGGAAGCTGGGGTACAACAATATCCTCACAACTGAAAATTTGCAGCATCACGGCTTCCATGGCCCCTCTCGGTGCCCTCTCTGTCAACAATAGGAGGAAAATATGGTTCACATATTTCTTGAGTGCTGCTACGCCTAGGCTATATGGAACCAAACTTTGCTGATTTGGAATAGCAACCACATCCTCCCATCCAACACCATGAGTTTGTTGTCCTTTTTGGGAGACTTGTTCCCTAAGTCCTTCCCTGGGAGAGGCTGGCCTTTCGAGGGGTGGATGATTATCCCTAAGCTCATTTGCAGGAATATTTGGCTTGAAAGAAACAATCAAATATTTCAAGAGAAGGCCCTTAACCACCAGAAAATCGGTGTGAAAATCAAAGAAATAATGAAGGCCAAGGTGAAATTGAAGTAGGCTTGTAGCTTAAACTAGCAAGGCAGGGAGTGGTGTGAGCAGCTGGGACTAAATCTCCCCACATGAAAAAATATGGAGAAGGGCAGAGAAGAATGGAAAATCAGGTTGGAGGATGAGGACTTCAACAAATGGAGAAGCAGCACAGATATCCATAATATTGTTTTTGATGGCACAACAAAGCGGAATCCAGGGAAGGCCGGAGGTGGAGGAATTATCTGCTGCCGTTCAGACCAAATCATTTCCCACTTTGCCTGGGGTTTGGGGCTTACCTCGAACAATCAAGTGTAAGCCATGGCTCTTCTCCAAGGCTTGAAAAAACTGCAAAAACATGGAATCAAGGAGGCTCGCGTCATTGGAGACACAAAATATTTTTGGCCCCATTGTGACAAAATTGATTCCCAAAGATCTCCACTTGCAACTGCTGTTCGATCGCATTAATAAGCTGATCGTGTCTTTTGACAGACTTCAGTTCTTTCATGTCCTTTAGAAAAATAATACAGAAGCAGATCTTGAGGCCAACATCGTTGTTTCTTTACAAGCAAGATCTCTCCTCTGCGGTGAGGGGGATTCATGGAACCCTTTGCCTTAGCCGGCCTCTCTCCCTGTCATGTATTTTTGTCTCTTGCTACAACAATTTGTTTTTATTAGAAGGTATGCTAGTCAATGGGAAATTGATAGATTGAATGTAAGAAGCAGAGTAGGCGAACTTTGCTGGTTCTGAAACCCCCTAGACTTTTGGTCTCCAGATGTAAAACCACCGAGCATAAGCCTCTGAATTTGTGAAGTAATATAACATACTCATTTCTGTAAAAAAAAAAAAAAATAGTCATGTGAGTCAAAGCATAGAATTTAAACAAAATTCCTCATTAGGGGAACTTTGAGGTCTAAAATGGGCCTCCTAAGAAAATTATAAAATAATAGTGGAAATAATAAAATAAGATTTGATGATATCATCAAATTTTAGAGGGAAAAAAGAAAAAACTACTTTTTCAACTCATATTTTCAACTTATCTCCTAAAATTTTTACTGAAATTTCCAGCGGGAGTACTCATTGGATGCAAAATTTAATTCCTCATCCAAGGAGTACACATGTTGCATACTTTCAATGGAACCTGCTACACAAAAAATGATAAATACATGAAAAACATGATTGCAATCACGTTTTTTCATGTATTTCTCATTTTTCATGTATCATGGTCCATCAAAAGTATGCAACATGGGTACTCCTTAGATTAAGAATTAAATTTTTCATCCAACGAGTACTCCCGCTCGACATTTGAGTAAAAAATTTGGGAGATACATTGAAAATATGAGTTGAAAATGTAGTTTTATTATTTTATTATTTTTTAATATTTTTAATGTTTTACTTAAAAAATAATGAATCATCCCCATGATTGACATCATCATCTTGAATCCTATTGGTTCTTATAAAGTTTATTTTGGTTGTACATTTTTCTTAGGAGGCCCATTTTAGACCTCAAAATTCCCCTAATGAGACTCAATTTAATTCAACATAAACGAAAAAAATTCAATGAATGATCTCACCATGGATGTCTATCTCAATGGTGGAGATTCACTCACAGGTGGATCACTTGACTGCACAACTTTCTTAGAGGTTTCCAGATGGTCTATGGATGCAATGTTTATGGGTGGATGGCTTGGTGAAGGTTTGGAGGTAGGTGAGAATCAAAACCCATGGGTTGTATTAGTGAAAACAGTTCCCTGGTTAAGGTAAGATATATCCTAAACATTGAGACAATGTCATGATACTAGTGGATAATTAGTAGGACAACAATGGATGGTGGTGAATGACGTGGAGGAGAAAGAGTTGAGAAACATGAAAACGGAGCCTGAACCTGCACAGACATTTAGAATATTTCAATTAGGAAACCAAAATAAGATAGTACAACAATGTTTAAACAAAACATAATTTGACACATGATACCTAAGAAGATGAATATATATTTTCCCTAGGTGGGCTCTACTCCTCCCTGGTATTGCCACAATTTGAAAAACATTAAATGAACATTACAAGTATACTAAAAATAAAAAATGTATATTATGGACTAAAAACATATGAAAAATTTGTCAAGGAGTCATATTTTTAATGCATTGGACCTAGTTGTGCGATACACCTAATGAACACACAACATAAAATGCAACATTGATGGATAAAACTAGCACCAATGAATTTGTAGGTCCAGGGGAGTGCGTTCAACGCATACCAACTAAAAACAACATATAATTAGACAGATAAAGAAAATAAAAAATAATTTTTTTACACACACACACACACACACATATAATGGATAAATTATCGAGATAATATACTCCTCTATAAATCTATGTTGCTTTCTACCTTCCAACTAGTCGTAACACGTCTACTTGCAACTGGTACATCTATGATGTTGAAGTGAACCTCTATGTGGCCACTACTAGTCAAATCTAGTTGTAGAGTCAGATGGTCCAACCCCACTTGAAACATTAGCTATAGGTGGCTCCTTGCGCGACGATGCCATGCTACACTAGCATGGAAGTGAATGGAGCTAGTGTATTGTTTGTCTCAACGATGCTATCCATAACTAGAAAAAGTTGGGCATAGAGTTAGGCCTTTATCTAGGTGGATAAGGACCTAGTGTTGGGTTGCATCTAGATTTTATCTATCTTTCACAGACTCAAAATCCACCCCGTGGAATTCCCCATGTCAAAGTAGTTGGCATGGAGTCCTAACTGAAACTATTCTCATAACTTATTAAGGGAATATAGTGGTACCTCCTTATTATTATAGGGATATTCATTGAATACCACAAACCACTTATTTCTATAATTGTCTAGAAATGGTTGATAGGTGCACCAATCCATATAAATTGATTTTTTGGGTACTGATATCTGTTGTTTGTCTTTTGGTTCAAAAATTAAAAGAAACAATTTTTTTTAGAGATGTTGAGATGTCTAATTTTGTCTTTATTTATATTGGTTTTATAGTATTCATATACTTTAGCCCTATAATAAAAACTAAACTAGTTTTGAGCATTGGAGATGGAAGATACAACTGTTATTTAGTGTTTTTGGAGATCATGTATAAGTGACCTAAATGTAGCTAAAGATGCATCAATTTCATTATTTAAATTATTTGATTCTTGGTTTGGGTTTGTTTTTTCTAAATTTATATATATTATTATCTGCAAATTTTACTTCATGCCAATATAAAATTCGAGTAATTCACAATTGTACAATTCCAAAATTACTTGTGATAAAGAGTTAAAATGAAATTATAAAATATGAACATAATACATATAAAATATGAGCATAATACCTATATGATGGTGTCAATACCAATATATGTAATTAACAATTTGTAAATTGCTTTGTGTGAACGAGTTCAAATGAAATTATAAAATATTAGGATAATACATATATCATGGTGTAAATAGCACATGGTCCTTACCAAAACCTTATTTTGATGTTTTATCCCTTCCACCTTAATCTTGTTGTTTGGAATCGATGTAAACTCAAATTGTTTTTCTTTAAATTGATGAACCTTCTTGCGTGATTAAACATTTTCTAGGATTATGATTGAGATCATGTTTTTCATGAGATTGCATAATTTCATCGATTAAGTGAATACTATATATTTAAATGATTAAAAAACGAAAATATAAAAAATATCTAATACGTAGAAATGATTCTAAAATATTTGTATTAAAATACTTATCTTTTCTGATATATCCATGAAATTCCAAAATATTTAAGGCTTGAATATCCAAAGTCTAAAGATCACTCTTACAAATCTCGTGGTTTAAAAAATATTCGCATGACTCATTTATTGATAAGCAAAGATAAATTCAATCCAATAGTAATCACTGTATCAGGTTTCCAATTTGCTCCCTTTTCAAAATTTCGTGGTTTAAAAAATATTTTCACGATGCATCCATTGAAAAAGAAAAGATAAATTCAATCCAATAGTAATCACTCTATCACCCTTGTTTATAGTTTTCTCCTTTTTCAAAAGTTCCTTTTCATATGTCAATATGAGTTGTTGACTATCAATGCAAGTTGTTGAACAAGCGTTGGACAAGAGTAGGATTTAGTATAGTGCATGAGTGAATTTATTATCATTAAAAAGGAAGGAAGACAAAATATGAATGAAATTGACAATTTACACAATTAATTAAAAGCTTATAAAGATACATAGGAGGATTATGATAGTTAGAATTAATTTCTAAAAATCAGGAACTAATTTTTAATTGAAGAAAACATCTAAAAAAGTTAATTCCAAGTTTCTCTATTATTTTCAAGTTTCTTCTTTAATGGAGAAAGGCTTAATTTCCAAACCTGGCATCTCTCTAAACAATTCAAATTTTAACTTCCCAAGGGGCTTGGTGAAAATGTGAGAAACATTTTCACAAGTATTACAATATTTAATGAAAAATTCCTTAGATTGTATTTCTAACTAATAAAATGAAATTGGGCATCAACATGCTTTGTCCTTGCATGAAAGATTGGATTATTTACCAACTTGATTGAGCTTTGGTTGTCACACTAGGAGGAAGCAGGAAGAAGGAGGAAGCAAGCAAGAAGGAGCAAGAATCAAGCAGCTACAACGAGATTCTTGGAAGGTATCAATTCGGATGTATGTTTTCCTTACTAGATATGGCATGCATAGTATTCCATGTGGTTCTTTTCTGTCTTGGGATGGGTTTTTTCTAGCTGTGACAGTGTTATCAACCTAGCCTTTCCATTATCAGATAACCATGGTGTTGTGGAGTTCTCATACTTTGGTTGAGCTAGATTGTGAGATGGATTCGAAGCTTAGCGAGGTGGATCTCCGAAATGACAAACACATGACCTAGTGGTACCTGAACTGGACTGGGGATCACGGTAAATCAACTGGCCTAGTAACCCATGAACCAGACTGTGGGTTGCAGTAAATCCAGGATTGTGTGCCTTGGTGGGCCTAGGAATCCTTGACCTGTGAATGGTGGGATATATGGTAAATCCTAGAGTTAGTTTTCCATGGTTTAGGGCCTAGTGATCCGGGATAGATTGCAGTAAAGACTCAGAGGTGGGTTCTCTCTGTTTAGGCCTAGTAGTCCCGGGATGGAATTTATAGTAAATCCTGGAGAGTATGTCTTGGTTTAGGGCCTAGTGACCCCTGATTCGGATGATGGGTTGCAGTAAATTCTGAGAAACTAGGAGACAAGAAAATTCCTCACGGTGTAGGCAGAGAACCCAGTAAAATTCATACTTGTTTGGTTATTTTTGGTTGGTTATGAGTCCCACATTCATGCTTGGAATATGGCATGGGGGTGATTGGGTGAAGATAGATTTGGCTTAGCCAATATATAGTCGGGGGGAATGTATAAGTCCCATCTTCGGTTGGTTTTTACATTCAGTAATGAAGAGCTTATTCCTTTGGTATTTAGTTTATGTATGGATTTTATTGTTGTTGTATCCATTGTATTTCTATGGATATTGTGTTTTTTATAAGCATGTATTTGATCAGTGACGATGTATGGCTCTATCCATGTTTTTAATTGTAAATGAATGCACAATGTATCTATGATCAGCTATATTGTATTACAGCTAATGATGTAAGGGAGCAATGCTTCTTATCAATTCTCAGATAAGTATGAAACCTCTATGCTTAAATATGTTGTTTACACCTGTAGTTTCAATGTTTGCGACATGTTTGACAAAATTAATGTCATGGATAGGAGGGGTCCAGATGAGTTATTGTTGATGTGATTTCTTCTGTATCATTTTCCTATTGTTATTTATCATCCTTTAAGTTTTGGCCAGTGACCTAGGCTTTGGGCCTAAAAAGGTGGCTCAAACCCCGGAGCCGTAGGCACATAACTAAGCATTTGGGGCCCTAGCCACTAGCATGCAATGTTATGCGTACGACTATAGCCTCGTAGCCCCTGAAATGCAGGGTTATGTCTACGGCTATGGCTCAAAGGGGGTAAAAATGTTATTGTGACCCAGGGGTAAGAGGCCTCAATGATTGGGTTACCTCCTAGGGGTGTTGTGCTTGTTGTACAAGGTCTGTAGGTGGTGCTTTCCATCGGTTACACTTCCTTAAGGTCACATAGGAGGTTGAATCTAATTATAGTAGCCTCTTGCCACATGATTACCCTAGTTGGCCGATTTCTTGGGTAGATGTGGGAAGGGGGTGTTACAGAGTGGTATCAGAGCATAGTTCAACCCTAATATAGGATGGGTCGTGCATTGATCATGCATATATCACTACAAGGAAAAGACTCTCTAGCGGAGGTTATAAAGGAGGTTTTTAGTGTTATAAAATTGGCCAAAATTTTCAAAAAAAAAATTTCTACAACAACGTTTTTGGTAATGGAGCTTTTGGCGGAGCTTTTAACGGAATTTCAACACAACTAAAAAAACTGGGTGGCCGGAGGTTATTACAGATGTTTTTTTCATCGGTGCACTACTAAGGTGTAAATGCATCGATGCGTGTCATCTAGACAATTGGCCCGGGGTGGTCGAAGGTGCATCCATCGGGCCGTAAAGGTCTAAAACCGCACCGGGTGCACTATAGGTGATACAACGCACGAGGCCATTCTAATTGGTATTGAGATTTGTGCGGTGCCCATAGGTCGTATCAATGCACCGGTACGTAGTCTTATAGAAACACACTGGTGCATAGTATTAGACAAACACATCGATTGTTGTGATTCGTATTGGTATTTGTACGGTGCCCATAGGTCATACAAACTCATCGATGCGTAGTCTCACATAAATGCATCGGTGCGCAATATCACACAAGTGCACCGAGATTTATAATTTGTATTAGTATTTGTGAGATGCCCATAGGTTGTAGAAATGCATTGGAGCGTTGTATCATACAAACGCAAGGGTGTACTATAACTGACACACGGTGCTGATTTTGTATTTTTTAGAAACATCGACCTGTGATAGTGCAATTATTGTGATTTTTAAAAATTCATTATTCATCAAAAGTCGACACATCTTATAACAATATTCATATTAATTAAATTTTTATTAATGCATGTGAAGGTGATGTTTGGATTAATTTTTTATATCATATCATAATTATTGTGATTTTTTAAAATTCATTATTCATCAAAAGACGACACACATCTTATAACAATATTGATATAAATTAAATTTTTATTTGTGCATTTGAATGTGATGTTTGGATTAATTTGTTATATTATATCATCGGATTTCACATCTCTTCATTATAATATTTAATCATCCATAAATTTAATCATTGGTGTTACGTTTCACAGTGACAATGGAGAACGCAATAGAATAAATTAAAACATATTTTGTTATATATATATATATATATATATATATATATAAGACAGTCTTTGTCATACAAAATGGGAAAGTTATTGGTATCCCTTTGTCTTTAAATTGGGACACCATGTCCATTACATTAAACAAAATATCTGATTTCACAGACAAATATTTCAAAATATACAATGCCTTTCTTTGATATCCAAACATAATGATCATCATTCTTCGCTTGAACTGTTGTCACTGCTCGAACTACTTCCATGACTTGGGTTATTTTCAGGAATTTTTTGTTCACGGTGTTGATTATTTTCTTCTTCTTCACCTTCCATCTACAAACATAAAAATAATATGTAATGAGTGTATATACAATGGTGAGAATAATGCAATTTGCAATATTAAATAATATTCATCAATGTAAATCGAAAAGAGATGACGTACCATAGCAACAATTGACTAATGAATTATACACATTCTTTCAAAACCATGTACTATGCCATCTTTCCAGATTTTATCTGTTGGCGCAGTTCCATACTTTATTTCCTACAAGTTTTATACCCCATAAAAAATAATATATTTAATATAAAAGATTTTTTTGTTCTATTAATTATAGAGGGAGCTAAGTAAAACATGATTCATATATGCTTACAAATTCCACAATTAATTTATGATATGCCAAGATATACTCACAATCCATATTTAACCCAATGTCAATCAATTCTTCTGACGGTTCTTCTTTGTATGTTAGCACCTCTTTGAAGACATTTAATGATGATTTTGGTAAAAAAACTTAAAATATACAAAAATAAAATCTAGTTAAGTTGTTATAAGGAAGTAACAATTACTCACAAACTTAGATATCAACCCTTTTCTTCCTTATCGCCCTATTTTATGTGTTGAATGAGTTCCCTTTTGTTTTCTTTTCTGCAAGAAAATACTTGAAAGTTAATATTTAATGCTAAATTGTTTATTTATTGTACCTAATGATCGAAAAATTCAATGATTACATATTACATTTGAAGCACGTTGTTCTTGAGATGGCTCCTCCTGTGATGAAATTTTGTCCATTTCTTTGACAATCTCCTTGTGCACCTTTTTGGACATTCCTACTTGCATATTTCTGATATCAGCTCGTTCATCTTTTGAGATTTTCATAATCTTCCTGAAAATGTAACATGACAATAAACTATTTAATTTTTATATTGATATATGAAAAGTAAATATAACAAAAGTGATATTTATAAATAATTCTAGAAAAACATTTAAAAGAATATTACTTTTTCATTCCTTCTTTTTTGTTGTTGTACGTTTTTTCTATTAAAAGTCTGACATGTCTCATTGACCAATTCTCTGGAAGCTCTTCCTGTGTGAATCATTGGATTGATTTTTGTATTCTAAGTGGAAATAACATCTATACATTCGTTCCACTAGATCCCTCAAACTTTTGTAAAAGTTTTTCCCCCTTTCTTTAACCTCCAGCACCACTCCAGATGAGCTAAGGAGAAATTCATTCTCATTTGCATGTTCTATTTTTTTTCTTTACTTAGAACAACATTCCTTTTCTAGGTTTTTGGTCCCTGTAGAACATTAAACATATGTGAATTAATAGATTATTTGAAACATGTTATCTAATAATTTTAAATATATTATTAATGAAAAAAAAAAACTCATATTGGATCGATAGTATTTTTTAATTCATCTGATTCATCCTTTTGCAATTTTTCCATCAAGCTTTTATGCTCTTCTGGTCCTAGATCAGAAATAATCTTATCGAGCTTTGCCATTTTGTGGCTCTACATGATACACAGTAAACAATACATATTAGTTAAACTTACATATAGTTCCAAAATAATATTTTTTGTAAATAATTTACAAAGAACTTGCCTTTTTTTCTTTTCTTGATGTGTTATCAGTATTTTTGTTACTTGATCTTTGGTCAACCATTACTTTATCAATATGAAACTTGTACCATATCATTCATTAATATATTTTATAAATAAATTATCAACTTTTTAGGTTAAAAAAAAAAAAAAATACACACACACACACACACACACACACACACACACACACACACATATATATATATATATATATATATATATATATATCAAGAAACCGATGCATTTTTAAACGATGTACGCACCGACGTCGGTGCGTCGTGTTCTTATAAATGCATCACCCAAACAGTATAAAAAACCTTACGGTGATATATGTCAACAAGGAGCACTAGTGTGTTACATGTTAACCACCGCACCGATTAACATAGACAAAATAATAAAAATCGTCAAGTGTTATTTTTAGTAGCATATGGTGTCGTGGAGGGGGTGGTGTGGCCTATTCTTATAAACGCCCCGAGAAAACAAGGAACCACCGTACGGTGCTCTCTGTCAACTAGGAGACCCGGTGTGTTATATGTTACATGGTGCACTGATAAACACAAAATAAGAATTGTTTTTGCCAAACAATAGGTGAGCGGTGCACTATAATGAAATAGCGCATCAGTGCCCTATTTTACATATGGCGCATGGATTAAAAAAATTGCTTTTAATTTTTTTATCAAAAAGTATGTGCGCAGTGCACTGGGATAAACCAGTGCACCGGTGCGCTAGGTTACGCATGGCACAACGATTAAAAAAATTATGTTTTTTAAAAATTCACGCAAGGGCCGAAATGGATTGGGACCTAACTATGCAAGTCGTCCCATGGGTTAGATGTCATAGGCCTATATATATAGCAATACAAACCCTATAAATCTAAAATGAATTGCCCTAATTCTGAAATCACATAAAAATGAAGAAGCAACAACAGAAACAAATAGAATGAAGGGTTTAGGGTAAAAATGGATTTTTTTTTTTGTTTTTTTGTTTCTGAAAATGAACAAAAAATTGAAATTTTTTACTTATTACGTAAAAAGTACTGCAGAAAATGTAAAAAAAACAATAAAATTTAATCACGAGGTCGTTTGAGATTCTATGCTATAGGGTTTGAATCACCAAAATTTTGTAATTCTGATTGTCTGAACAGTTCTGTTCGAAAGTGTTTCGCTACTCCATAGTGTTGTCGTGCTCTCTTGCTCCAGGTATGTCTCGTGCAAATCTTCGGCTGAATTTTTTTGAAAAAATAGTTAAATAATGAAAAGTGTTTAGTATTTAAAGAATTGTTTTATGAAATTATAGTTTCGAAAATATTTTTTCGACCATTTTTCAATTTACCGCTTTTTCTTTACTTAAAAAAAATAAAGTTGCGTTTTTTTTATTTGCGTCTTTTTGTCACCGGTGCGTCAATTAATAGCACCGCACTGATGTGTCAGTTAATAACATGGCACTGGTGTGCAGTAACTAAAATAGCACCGATGCGGTTATCTGTATATAAGCACCGATAACAATAAGTCCATTTTTAAGGCACCGAAATTAATTTTAGGTGTGTGCATTAAAATTTATTGTTGATTTTTCTCAAATGCAGCGAGAAAATATTATAATTATATCGAATGGAAAATTCTTCAAAATCTAGCTCGTTCCATAATATTTCTCAAAGCCCTCGCGGAGTTCTCCATATCCATCTCAAGATGTAATATTTACTTCATATTTTATTTATATTTTCATTATCTAATTGAATTTATGTTTTTTATCCATGTCAATCAGCTTAATAAAATTTATAATATATACAAATTTGCAGGTTCATGTAGATTCAGAATCGAGTTCAGATGCAAAAAATAATCAAACAGCTCCAAAACGTCGGAAGCTCTTATTAGGAGCAGTGTACCACAAGGCGCATTTGGTATATGAAAATGGACAACCACTTCACCCTTCCAATTGTAACAATATTGCATCTTCTAGCAACAATCTTGGGACAATGATGGTAATAATAAGTGTTTGGTATATTAATGTAATTATTTCAACATCAAACAAATTAATCATGCATTTCAATGTTCTTACTAATCACTAGTACATTTGGTCAAAATTCCGACACTTTAGTTCCGACACTTTTATCGTAACGTTAGAAATTTCTCCATTTTTTTATCAAATTTTCAAATCCTGCCAGCAACCATCGCTATACCGACGTTTAGGGACATCATCGCTTTTGCGATGTTTATGAATGTCATCCAAAATGAAACGTTCTAAAATATTCGTCGGTATTACGACGGTTTTGGGACAAAACGTCGGAAGAGCGACGTCTCTAACGTATCTGTTGGTATTGCGACGGTTTGGAGAAAACGTCAGAAATGCGACGTTTCTAAAATATACGTCGGTCTTGTGACGTTTTGCTCCAAACCATCGCAATACCGACGTATATTTTAGAAACGTCATCAAATCCCATGCCTCACATATGAATCCAAAAAGTCTACAATGGCATGATATTTGATGGTAATTTACACCTTCTAATGGTCAATACCCATTGTATCAAATCATACATATGATTCTATAAGGTGAGTGCCTTACAACATAATTAAAATTAAAACGACAAATATTTATTAGTATAAATATGAAATTTATGAATAGAAATATAATAACGTATTTAAAACTATATCTTAGAGTGATCAATTATAACTTTTGGGAAAAAATATTACTTATCATTATTACAAGGTAAATCTAAATTTCAATTTATAACCTTTTGTTGCATAATAATTTTTTATGCTTCTATAACATTAATTATGATAAATATATTACACCATTGGTTTATATAGATATTGTGATTCTACTATGTAGATTTACTAGCTACAGAATGTTATAATAAATATATTACACCATTGGTTTATATAGATATTGTGATGCTACGTCTATGTACATTTACTAGCTACAGGTGATTTGTTGGAGATGGTGAACTCCACCACACCATACCAATGGTCCACAAATCCTTTACATGGAGAGATAATCACCTTAAATAGGCTATTTTTAAATGTTGTAACCTATTAAGGAAGATATAAATGAAACATTCCATCCAACATTTTCTCTCCCTACAATGACTACTCTCAGCCACATGGGCTCCTCCCAACAGCACTTCTATCCATAGCATAAGATCTAAACCCTTCAAAAATATAGTCACCCTATTACATGGTCCATATAATTCATTATTGAGTCAACCTCTATCAACACACTTACAATATTTTACAAAATAACATGGTCTCCATCAAAAGACATTCATACATTAGAAAACCACACCATATTTAAAAACCCATATAAACTTGTCAACATCACCCTCTTTAACAATCCCTTTATCCTTAAATAAAAATAAAAAATCATCAATTTCAATAATAAATTATCTAAACATATTCAATTAGAATCCCTTTCATTAGTCCACGTTAGTAAATGATTTTTTTTTTTTCACTTTCAGTGGACAAAATTTATGTGAAAAAGAAAAATTATACTAGCAATTGCACTGAGAGGTGCAAAGGAACACAGATAGGAGGAGTGGGGGGATGTGGTAGGCAATAATGAAGAGAAATATAAGGACAATGAAATACACTAGAAGGATTTTCTATATATTTTATAAACAATGTAACAAGAGGTTAAATTTAAAAAGAAAATTAAACTAAGGTAAATGTCCAAGATCAAATCCCGAATGCGGGTGATGTCGATCGCGCTGGAGTTTATGGGACGGGGGTCTAGCCAGACGGGAGGCCACCTGCCAACCCACAAGGAGGAATTCATTCGAACCTCAAATATGCTTAGGCTGCGATTAATTGCATTTACTCTGGGCGCTCTTCACAACCAGGTTGCCGCACCTCGATGCATCTTCGCCTGCTGTGAAATGGATCGTCCTCCGGTTCATATTAATGACAATTCATTGCAGATGGTCTACAGTTGCAAGACCAACCAGTTCAAATCCATGTACCCGTCCTTTGTTCCGAACTAATCTCCTTCGCCGGTGAATTGGTGGTGCAGCCCAGATGCTGGGTATGCAAATGCACACACAGTCACTGGTAAGAGGAGCCGCATCAACTGCTGCCTGGAGCTAGGTGAAAACCTCCATTTATCGCTTACTAGTTCCTGTATGCTTGCCTCTGTCTTTCTGAACTCACATTCGATACTGTCCTCAGTCATTTCTCCGGTTCCCTGGCTTTCTAGCCCCGTCTCCGCTGCAAACATGCCTCGCCTCAGGCACAAAATGCGCTGTAGGAGAGGCTCCACCAGGCGCCAAGTGCGGCGTTCTCCTTCCACCTCTAGCTCACCTTCTGAGTCTTCTTCCCCCTTGGAAAACCTTCCTATACTTCTCCAAGGTCGTCTTCTCCGTTCGGGTCGCAGGCTGGACTCTCCCTCGTCCTCATCTCTCCTGGCTCAATCCCACACTGCTCTTTTTTCTTTCGACTGCACCCTCAATCGACTGAGAGTCACTGCTGCTATCTCTGTCATGTTTATTGAGGAGCCCCAGGACGAGAAGCACCAGAATCCTTCAGATGGGCAGGATATAAATGGCAAAGCTGGGCAGGATCAAGCGCTTCAGGACTCTGTGGAGCAACCCAGCAGAAGTAAGGATGTTGTGCAGGGTGTCACAGGGTAGAGCCAAGCGGAGCAGGTGGTTTCTCCTCCCTCCAGAAAGGTGGTCCACTCTGTCGAAGACTTGTACAACGAACGTGGTGAACCGGATGAATACTGGTGCAGGGTCGATCATGTTTCTCCTGATGAGTAGTTTCGCTTCTCAGTTATGGTTTCTTTGCTTCGATTCTGCCTTCTCCAACGGGCATGTTTTTGATTATCCTGCTGTTTCAAATCATGTTTTTGTTTTTGTCAGTTATAGTCTCCAGCACTCAAATTATCTCGCTCCCCTGCATGGGAATTTTCATAGTGGTTTCTTTAGGCTGGTTTCCCTCCTGCAGGGCAGTCTTAAACTCTGTTTTTGTATGTCTAAAATGCCTCAAAACTAGGCAATGATAAGGCCTCGGCCCGCTATACACTATATCTTCTGTTAATAGATTACTTTTACGTAGAAAAAAAAATGTCCAAGATCAATGGAAATCCTTGCAGGCACAAGGTACATAACAAAGGAAAAAAACTAGAAGCACAAGGTACATAAAAATGGATAAAACCTAGAAGCATGAAGAACATATATACCTAGATGATCATCAAACTAGGGCATGAATCCCATGCTCAAAAATAATATTTGTCTTTCTTCTTTTTTCCAACACTCCCTCTTAACTAGGGAGGTATTCATAATTGTACACTTGGTACAAGGTTATTCTCAAATTGAAGAGTTCTCATAAGAAGAGTTGGGTGCCCTTTGCACGTTCATGCGGCCTGTTTGCCGGTTTCTCCCTTGTGCCTTCGTTCGGTCGTGCGCACCGTGTTGCGCCATGTGAGGGCACCTGCCCAAATGCGTTCGGTCGGGTCATTTTGTTTGAGGGTGGCCGTATAAAATTTGCTAAGTCGTGACCGCAGGGGTGCCTTGTGCATGTTCATGTGGATCGTTTGTCGTTTCCCCCCTTGTGTCTTCGTTCGGCCGGGCACGCCATGTGAGGGCGCCCGCCCAAATTACGCGTGTGGGTCTAGTCAAGTTGTTTCGTTTGAGGGCGCCCGTATCAAATTTTCTAAGTTGTGACCACATGGGTGCCTTTTGCACATTCGTGTGGCCCATTTGTTGATTTCTCCCTTGTGCCTTTGTTCGGTCGTGCCCGCCCAAACGCGCCGTGTGAGGGCGCCCGCCCAAACGCGTTCAGGTCGGGTCGTTTCGTTTGAGGGCAGCCTTATCAAATTTTCTAAGTTGTGACCGCAAGGTTGCCTTGTGCACACTCGTGTGGCTCATTTTTAGTTTGCCCCATTGTGCCTTCATTTGGTCGGGCGCGCCGTGTGAGGGCGCCCGCCCAAACACGTTCGGGTCGGGTCAGGTTGTTTCGTTTGAGGGTGGCCATATCAAATTTACTAAGTTGTGACCGCACGGGTGCCTTTTGCACATTCGTGCAGCCTGTTTTATGTTTTCTCCCTTGTGCCTTTGTTTGGTCGTGTGCGTCGTGTGAGGGCACCCGCCCAAATGCGTTCAGGTCGGGTCATCTCTTTTGAGGGCGGTCGTATCAAATTTGCAAGTTATGACTGCACAGGTGCCTTTTGCACATTCGGGCGGCCCGTTTTCCATTTTCTCCCTTGTGCCTTCGTTCAGTCATGCGCGCCGTGTGAGGGCGCCTGCCCAAACGCATTTGGGTCGGGTCGTTTTGTTTGAGGGCAGGCGTATCAAATTTGCTAAGTTGTGACTGCACGAGTGCCTTGTGCACGTTATTGCGACCCATTTTCCAGTTTCTCCTTAGCTAGTTGCGCCTTCGTTCGATTGTAGGATAGAGCTGCAAGACTTGGAGCCCTTCGCCTTTCATTAAGCATGGCTATTGCTTCGTTATCTAGGCTGATTCGTAATTAAATAGAAGGGTGTAGGTGTGGAACCAAAACCTCTAGAATCCCTCATGGCTATTGGGTGGAGGAAGATCTCCTTTGGAATCCCAGAATATGTCTGCAGGCTGAATCTACAAGGGAGGAGGTGTGTGAACAAAACCTATGTAATCCCTAATGCTTGGAGATTAAGACAATGTTGTGCTCCTCATTATCTAAAAATATTACATGTCTGGCATGGTTCTTATAAGAGCCACCCAACCAGTAAAATTGAATAGATGTCTTGTTTCTTCATATGCTCATATTGACAGTAAAGAGAGATTTCAATTCATGAGCATGTGGTGTGGGAACAAAACATATGTAATCCCTATGTGTGGGGTTAATTAACCCTATGCCTACAATGTTTAATTTTTGCATATCGGATTGTGTGGGGGTAGATAACTCGTAGCCATATCACATAGGCCCCATTCACTTACGAAGGTTCCCCAAAATCTGCCCCCAGTTTGGTTGATCTTTCTCAGCTTGAAAAATTTGAATTTTCATTGATGATTGACTCTTCCTCTCGCTCGAATGCAAAAGGAAGATGAATTTCATCTTTTTCCTCCATAATTTCCACATTCAACATCTATTAATGTAACTATTCATCTATGCTCATCTGGAATCACCACAAGTTGTACTTTTTTTTTTTTGCAATGGATTCTTGATGTTGATCTCGACGAGATTTCTCCTCCTCAAAAAACATATCCTGGTTGTAAGCATGGTTGTGGTATGTTGATGTTCAGACGAAAAATACAACTTGTAGCCCTTGATCTGTTAGGGGTTACCTTGATATTAACGGTGGTGTATTCATACTCCTTCTGAATAACCAATAAAGGGTCAAGGAAATTGACCAATATGTTGTCAAGTTTTATCTTATCCATCTCCGGGGCAAGCTTATTTTCGGCTAAATCCACTGCTTTTGATCTCAATTTTGACAATTTCTTCCTTCTCTCATATGATACCTGAGCCTTTTCCTTTCTCTTCCCTTCTAATTCCGTAATAGTGTCATAGTGATTCCAGCCAACTTCTTTGGAAATCCTTCCTAGCAGACAATACTTGCGACCTAGTTGAAGCCTCAACACTTTCAGAGCATCTGGAATGACCATTCTCTTCTTCCGGTCATATGGTGGGGAAACCCCTTCAAAAGCCCTTAGCTTAGAAATTTTTGCAACACCACGCTTGGTTTTGTGTGGAATCATTCCTCTAATTGTCCAGTAGTCAAATCCTTCTCTTACTTGATTGTCATTTTCCCATACCTAACTAATGAGAGAACAAGAACACCTATTTCTATAAAAGCACCTATAAATTCTCTTACTTTATTGTCATTTTCCCATAAATAACCAATGAGAGCACAAGAACACCTATTTATATAAAAGAACCTATAATACTTTTGTGGGTTTCACTAATATCCCTTTAGTTAATGTGTGCACAGTAGCCTAGATCCTAAAGTGATTCCCGTACAATGATAATCCACTAGGTGTATTTGTTCTTAAGAAATTATGCATGGATAGATGTCTCATTTATGGCCAAGCTCCACCAAAATGTTTCCCCCTACCTACCTAGTAACTACATTACATTTATTTCATGACAAGACTACCCTACAACCCACCAAATTTCTATCATATCCTTGACGTCAACAACAATTTGTTGTTCAAGATATAGCTAAGTTGGAAAAAACTTAGTTCTAGAGCTTAGGATATTTTTCCACCTCTAATGTTTATAAACCAATAGATATAAAATTTCTAAATCATGTGGGAGCCCTTTAAGTATCACCTTTCCTATATTGACTCCGTCTTAAAAATCATGGAAAATGTCCATAGATGAGTTATCCTTACTAAACAAAAAATTTCATTGAAAATAATCATTCATACCATAACATTACTACTTCCGTTTTAACCACATAAAACTTATTTTTAAGTTACCACAATTCATCTTTAATATCACATAATTAGATTAAAAAATCAACCAAAATCCCTAGTTTATAAAATAAAAATTCAACAATTTTATATAATTAATAATTTAAATAAATGTCTTAGATCTAACCTCATTAATAATTATTTATAATCAACAATACCACTTATTTACCCAAACCCCTCATTAACCCCAAGAAAAGTCTCACACATTTTATTTAATGGAATTTGAGTGGCCTTAAAAAACACATGTATTTCATTTCAAAATGTCAAAAATTTTCAAATATCAAAAGTTTTAATTTCCCTTGTTCATTTCCCTCTTAAAAATGTCTAAAATTTTCAAATATCAAAAGTTTTAATTTCCCTCGTTCATTTCCCTCCGGTTGCATGGTTTGTCCAGGGAAGGAGGAAGGATGTGGCCATACTGTCGCCAGTTTTGAGGAAGGATGCAGCCATGCTATTGCAAGTTTGGAGGAAGGATGCGGCCATACTGTCGCAGGTTTGGGGGAAGGATGCGGTAAGTTAAGTTTCTGTGTTTATCCAATAATAAAGCAATGCCCTTTAGGTTTCTTTGGTTATTTTTTTTCCCATTTGGTTTTGTTACTTTCTACTTCTACCCATTTGGTTATGGTGCATTTTATTAGCTATGAGAATTTTTGGTTGGCTTTTGCAACAATGGCTATTTGGTTTCTATATGTTTTGGTTTATTGATATGCCCATTTGGTTATTTTGTCTATGTTATTCTACGAAGTTCTTGTTGCATCCGCAACAATGGTTGTTTGGTTTCTCTTTGTTTTAGTTTGCTGATATGCCCATTTCTGAATCTTGAACTCATCAACCCTTTCTGTCAAACTGATAACCCTACATAAAAAACTGATAACCCTTTATGCCCATGCTGGTCTTCAATCAAAGGTACCAAGATATGCACACCATCCTTATACCTGAGAGAAAAAAACCACGACCCATCACGCAAAACCATGTCTATCACATGCACAGCTGTGGCACCATCTTCTGCAACCCCATGAACAAGATTCTCAGATCCAGTGCAGGATGAAGGTCGCGTGTTCAATTTCGTTGCAGGGCGAGCGACTCTGCTCGCAAATGTTATAAAAAAAGCTCAGGCAGAGCTCTTCAATTAGAGGGGCTCGGGGATGAGGATAATGGAGGTGAGCCACAGAGGTAAGGAGTTCACCTTTGTTATACAAAATACTGAATCTGATCTGTGTAAGCTTCTTAACATTCCTGCAAATTATGAGGTCCTTTTTCTTCAGGGTGGGGCTTCAACACATTTTTCTTGTTTGCCGTTAAATTTATGTGGTGTAGAAGATACAACAGATTATATTGTGAGTGGATCATGGGGTGACAAGGCCTTCAAAGAAGGTTAGAGGTTTTGCAAGGCCAATCTAGCTTTGTCTGGAAAGGCTACTAAGTATACAAGAATACCCTCTGAGGAGGAAATCCAGTTAAGCCCAAATGAAAAATATTTGCATATTTGTGCCAATGAGACCATTCATGGTGTTGAGTTTAAGGAGTACCCTACACCGAAAGGGGGCACTACCTTTCTGGTTGCTGACATGTCGTATAAATTTTTCTCTAAGCCTGTGGATGTCTCTAAATTTGGGGTCATCTATGCTAGAGCTCAGAAAAAAGTCGAGCCAATAGGGGTAACCATTGCTATAATCAGAAATGATCTTATTGGCAATGCTCAACAGAGCACCCCCCTCATGCTAGATTACAAAATTCACTCTGAGAACAAGTCTTTGTACAACACCCCACCTTGCTTTACAATCTATATGTGTGGCCTGGTGTTTGAGGATCTCCTTGCACAGGGGGGATTGAGCAAAATAAAGAAGAAAAATGTTCAGAAGGCTAAGATTCTCTATGAGGCGATCGATGTGAGCAATGGGTTTTATCGATGCCCAGTGGATAAATAAGTCAGGTTTCTGATGAATGTGCCATTTACACTCGAAAATTCTGAGCTTGAGAGTGATTTTATCAAACAGGCAGCAAGTGAGGGCATGTTGCAGCTTAAGGGACATCGATCTATGGGAGGAATGAGGACTTCAATTTATAATGCAGTGCCATTGGCAGGTGTGGAGAAACTGGTATCATTTATGAAGGTCTTCCAGGCTAACCATTAATTGACTCTGACAGAGTTCGTGGTCTCAAATCTGCAAGGCTAGTTATAGATATGCTCTTTTATAATTAGTTAGTTTGAATTCTTCTTCATGCAATGCATAAATTGAGTGTATCTTCATAGTTAGTTTGAGTTTTATTACTCTAAGTTGAAGAGTTGAGAGTCTGAGAATCTCAAGAAGGTTTTGGGGTGGGAAAATTCCAGTTGATGAATTTAGGAATTGTAGTACTGGTACATCTTCTGAGTCAAAGGAATTGTAGTACTGGTACATCTTCTGAGTCAAAGTATTTGAAGAATCTTCTATGTCTATCTGGTAATAATTTTAGTCAATTGCTTTGTTAATGCTTCTCTTCTGGTACTTTTTATATCCTATTTGTGATTCTTGGTGTAATATTATTTTGCCAGTTTCATCTGGAATCTAGAGCATTGAATATAATAACCATGTATTTGTACTATTACATGTAGGAAATAAGAATTCATGCTATCTTGTCTGTAATATGATCTATGGAGTGCTTACATCAGTTTTTCTTACATGTTGAATGCTATATTTCTTCTGGTCAGTGAGGTGTTAGATTACAGAGTTTGAAAGTTTTCAGTTTTGTATTTCTAGAAGTGAGTTACTTCTTAGAGATTCATTCTATTACACCTTTTTTTTTCACGATTTGGTTCTACCATATGCCTACAAACAGTGTAAAAGAGATCACATCCAATGGATGGTGACTCATGAGTGGGAAAAGTAGCACTTTTGTTGACTCTGAAATATTTTTATCATATGAATAATTGTGGATGGTGGTATGAAATAGTTCAAAACAAATACAACTACTCGAGGGCTTGTTTGATATGGGAATAGTTGGAAGAAAATTAAAAGATATTCCTCTTTTTAAAAGTGGCAGTCTAGAAGCTCTATTTTAGTTAAAGTGCTTTGCAAACAAGCTATACATGGAATGTGAGGATAAATCTCGCAACGGGTGACCATTATGTTAGTTCTGTAGCAACAAAAGGTTGCAGGTATAATAAATAAGAGACTATGCAGGGAGGTTGATTTCAGCATGATCCCAAGTTAGAGATGATTCCATGGTTCATATTTTAACTAGGGTTGTTAGTGAACTTAATTGAGAGAATTTATCAGTCTATTTTAAATGCTTTAATAATAGTCAAATTAGCTGACAAAATTATTAAGTGATCCCTGTCTGTCATCGCAATTTCCTAACCTAATCTGGAGTCTTGAAACATGATAAAAATAGTATTCATAATTACAATGGAAGCTACCAAATCTGAATTACTATTTGCATTCAATTACAAGTAAAGATCCAAGGCTGAACCACTTAGCCCAGATTTTGAACCTTAAATTTATGATATTATGGTCTTTCGTTGGTTGCTCCCAAAGTTATTGTATTTACTTTGTCACCTGCAACAATGATCATGCCAGAGATCAAAAGCACACCAAGAAAGCATAATGAGGCATCATGAAAGCACATGGTAAGCCATTTCCATCTATCTCTATTAACACATGTATAGAAATGCGAGGAAGCTGCAGGTCACTTACCCATGTCTAATTATCCAACAAGTATAATAATAATTAACACTTAATAGATTCAAATTTAGGAGGCATAATATTAAAAGGTCTACAAAAATATGCTATCGAACCCTGTTGCACATTTTTTAATCCTCTTAGCCACATTATAATTTATAACAGACCCAGCCTCTAGATGCCCTTCGTGGGATGGGGTCCCAAAACTTTTCCAAACTTTAAGCTTATTCAGGGATCTATTTTAAGCTCATGCATGTTAATTTGATGCCCAATAGTCTCTTTGATGGCGATATGTACATAGGAGTTCAATTTCAAAGCAGAAGGGAACTAGCCATAACGCTTAGCATTTTTGAAATTTCATGTTTCCAACAACAAGACTTGGGATTCGATCCTATCACTCGAGAATCTAAATTATCCAGTGTCAAATGCCTTATAGCCATGTAATTCATAATTTCTAGATTTGAAGACTTGGAGCCTATCGTTCCAAGATTCACATTTTACAATGAAAAGGAATCGAGCCCTTGCTATATTGCTCCAGAAAGATCATTTTCCAGCAATACATAGGATTTGTGCTTTCTCCTTTATCACTCCAAGAAGATAATTTTCAGTGATACATGAAATAAGCTCCTTCCTTTATCGCTACAAAAATATTATTTACCACTGATATATCGCTGGCAAAATTGGATTCTCTGGAAATATGAGTCAGGCCTTATTTCACAAAGATGTGTATTCCTCAGTGAAATAGAGGAGTTGGGCTTCTTCCTTTATTGCTTGAAGATGTCAATTTCTCAGGGATAAAGGGTTTATAATGATCGCAGACTTGAAGGTTGCTTAAGGAAACTTGTGTTAAAGTACAACAAGGGTTGTACCAGTGTTGAAGCCGTCACTTGACTGGTTTGAAATTTGTACCTTCTAAACTCAGACTGTGAGCGAGCCCTAGAATTCAGTTTGGTGAGTCATGGCGCTATCATGCAGGACTTTTCTCCCACATCAAACTTGAGTTGGAAAACCATTTAAATGAATAATGAATGCATGTAAATTGTCCATGGCCACGTATACCCCCATATTCACATCATTGGTAAGGTATACCTCTCTGTAAAAGGGGGAAGGGGGGGTTCATACTAGCTTCAATTCCCAAAATTGACTCATGCCAAGTCTTTTAATGATTTAATGATTACAAAAGCTTCCCTATTAGACATGTAGTTTTTAAATAACATTTTTTTAATTTTTTAGTTTTCGTCGAAAGAGCGACGTTTTTTTTCGTAGGAAGAGAGACATTTGCATTCCGTTGGAAGAGCGACGTTTTTTTTAATTGGAAGAGCGACGCTTGTTTTTTCGTCAGAAGAGCGATGTTTTTTTTTTTTCGTCGGAAGAGCGACGTTTTTTTTCGTCAAAAGAGTGACGTTTTATTTTTCGTCAAATGAGAGACGTTTTATTTTTCATTGGAAAAGCGACGTTTTTTTGTTCGTTGGAACAACGACGTTTTTTTTTCATCAGAAGACCGACATTTTGGAATAACGTCGGAAGAGCAATGACGGTCTGGAAATGTCGGAAAAAGTGTCGCTCTTCCGACACTTTATTGAAGTGTCGAAATTGTGACTCTAAGGCTAACCACATTTTGTCCCGCCTCATAGTGTCGCTCTTACAATGACTATGTGTCGCAAGAGAGACACTTTGGCCGTCGGAAATTGGGCCAAATGTGCTAGTGAATTGATATCATAGATTTTGTACTAATGATGTTCAAATATATTTTTTGAAATTATTAGGATTCCAGTGATGATGATCGACCTACCTACCATCCTCTGTTGCACCCCATGAAAATATCAAATCGAGAGAAGGTTGAATTAAGAGAAAAAATCGGAGAGGAACAATACCAAGAATGGTTGAATCAACCACCAATTCAATTCCCGCTACGTCCAGATTCACCAATTAGGAATGACTACAACAATAGTAGTTCTTCACAAGCTGGAAATGGAGGCAATCAAATAGTGGTTAGTATGGATGATTACTTAAGGGATATTACTGCCATGGAGACAATGTTAGATGCATTCCAAAATGATGATCATTTAGGGGATGATGCTCATATCGCTAACACCTTTTTAGAAAGCCTTAAATTTGCTTCCACCACCCCTCTCTTTGGACCTGGCAGTCAGTAAAAGGCTACCGAGTTGGGGAAAATGATGTTACTGTACAACTTGAAAGAAAATTTTGGCTTGTCGAATGCATGTTTCTCGGAAATTTTGAGGTAAGTTACCATAAAGTCCTCCTTTATATAGATTTGAGAAATATAATCACACAATGAGCATTACAAATGGTCAATTTTATGAACGTTAATAATTATATCGGCATTAATGTACATTTAATATGTTCCATGATCATCAACTACAGGTTATTCAAAGATAAGGTTCTTCTGAGTGATAATGTGTTGCCTGGTAGCTGTGAAAAGGCAAAGAAATTGTTGAAAATGTTGGGCGTTGAGTACATATCATATCATGCATGTCCAAATGATTGTATTCTATATAGAGGAGAATATGCAGATAAAGATATATGTCCAAAATGTGGATATATATACAATTACAATTACAATCATTTCACAATAAATTAAATATTACAATTACAATTAAAATTTTACAAATATTTTACATACAATTACAATTACAATTTTAGGATTTTACATACCATTAGAATCACAATTACAATTTTACAATTTTAAATATATACAATTACAATTACAATCATTTCACAATAAATTAAATATTACAATTACAATTAAAATTTTACAAATATTTTACATACAATTACAATTAAAATTAAAATTACAAATACAAATACAATTTTACAATTTTACATACAATTAAAATTAAAACTTCAATTACAATCAAGACATAATATTTAATAAATATCATGATCATTTAATATTAAATTAAATAAACATCACGATCATGATAACCATCGTACAAACATCATATTCGACTAAAAAACACATTCGAATTCGCTAACATTATCTAATCATCGTGATCATGATCATCTAACAAAACACAATTAGCATTGTATAACATCCTCACAACACAAACATCAAATATACATCTCATGTCAAATAAGTGCTATCAAATACACATCTATCTCCAAGCTCCACATTAAATGAACATATCTAACATGACCTAACAATATAAACATCATGATGATCACCAACATGTAAGCTAAGTACAATTGCAACATGAACATTAAATACGTGGACCATATATATATATATATATATATATATATATATATATATATATATATAATGTCAAAAATATACAACTTTAATATAAATTTCAAATATCAGTTGGTGGTACATCATCAATAGTATTATTAGTTGAGGCCTGCTTAGTCAATGGTGTAGCCTTGATAAGCTCATATACATGTCGATCATCACGTGCCTGCTAATCTGGTACTGGTGCCTCATGCTAATTAGGATCAACTGTCGGCTACTCATCATGATGACTCGACATGGTCGATGGTCCAGCCTGCTCATAATCATGAGTACTGCTGGATGTTGCAGGCTACTGACTCGACGTGGCCAATGGTCCAGCCTTCTCTCCATCATCACTGCTGGTTGACGTTGCAGGTTGCTCATCTGGCACAGCGCGAGGTGAACGATGATCACTCCCCTGACCATGATCATTAAATGATGCGTTGTTACATGCAAACTATTGACGTACTGCGTCTCGACCATGCCTATAACTTTAAAGAGCCCTCATCAACCGCGTAACTAAGCTCGTAGCTCCTACAACATGCTGCATCAGGGTGAACATGTCACGCGGTATGCCTCTCCACATCTGTACCAGCCTAGCATCGGCTTGTATATCTCTCATAGTGGCAGGCCTAACTCCCACCTCCACAAATAATGCATAGAGTTGGTTACCCAAATCCATCCTTAATATATTGTCAAGCCTACGCCTAGCAAAAGGCGATACCAATGCACCATGAGGACTAGGTTTGTCTGCACCGGCCTGATCCTCGGCATCTGCCATATCCTGATTGTCATCAGGATCCACACCTGGATCATTTCGTGGCACTAGCATCTCATCGCCATTAAATGACCCAATGTCTGCAAAATATATATAAGTACACAAAAATAATTAGACAATTTCATTAAATAGTTTAATAAAAGCAAGTTAAAGAACATGTTAGAATAAATTTAAATAAAACAATAATATTACCTCTATCATCCAGAGGCTCATCATCTATGAAGAAGATGTTGGCACACCCTCGCCAATCCAAACCAACATACGGAAAGGGGACAATAATGAAGGGATGCTCATCAACACTAGCTACCAACTCCAGTGCGTCATACAATATCCTCGCTGAAAACTCAAACTCGCCCCTCTTGGGCATCATCTGTCCCCACATATGCATCCGTACATGCAGCATCGACCTACGAGGCTTCCGAAAAAAAGTAGGCCTTGTCTCTGGAGACCTCTCAAAAAATAAACAAAATATATCTGAATTAAAAGGAAAATTCACCCTCCCTTGTGCACGAGCATGACATCTATCTAAAGCTGTATAGAACTGCCACAAAAAAATGGCAGACCACCTCATAAGTTGTGGCTCCTGTACTAAAGAATCAACATAAAATAGAAGTGGGAAACTAATGTGTTTCCCGTCGCTGGTGTTGTGCGAAATGGTCGAAATTAGTAGTGAGAGGCACCTCAAATCCTCTCTACCAAATGAAGCAATACGTAACTGACCTCCGGAGACCTAAAAATCTGAAGGAGTCAGTATATCCGCGCCAATTTATCTCTGGGAGTACACCAATTGACTCCATGCTGCATAGCCAACTAGGACCTCTGGTAACGAGGGAAAATACACCCCTTTCCTCGATAGGCTAGTAATGAAATATATTTCCTCCTCAGTGGGCGCATACCATTGGTTAGGACTAACCTAGAAAGCCTATAGGTGGGCATTTCACTTGCGGATAAGATGTCGCAAAAACACACCATGGCCCTTTAGGGATTGTTACACAACATTTTGTCGTCGTCCCTACAATCCCCATCCCGCACATTGGAGTACCATTTCTGTGACTTATATGAAGTGTCATGCCTTGTAAATAGTATCATTACATCCCTTACCATGAGGAGAACATTTCCTCTGTTGAATTTTCCTGGAACGACCATAAAAAACATGTGCTTTTGGGTTGGCGCTGGCAGGCAGTTATGACCTTGCGCTGATAAAGAAAATTAACACTGGGCCCCATGCCCATTGGTGCTCTGTCTCAGTGAGCTGCCCACACCGAGCTGTTTTTGAATTTTTTTTTAAATATAGAAGTGAATTTTCCAAGCTAACTACTTCGTGAGCGAGTCATCTTGGGTTGTTCGACTGCATAACGATGAGCACCTTCCTTTGGCTTCTTGTTTCCTTCTTTTGGGGCAACCTACCAAAGGATAAGGCCTCCCTTCCACCATTTGAGGGATCCCAACCTCCTCCTCCCCTTCTATAAATACACCTCTCTCACATAGATGTAGCTAGATGAATAGGAATTGCTGAAACAGTATAATATAGCTGGTGTGAGATAGAGTAGAGAGAGAGACCCTTGTCGAGAGAGAGCTTAGGATTTTTCCTCGCCACGTCCAAATTCCTATAAGAATGCTTGAGACACCATTTGACTAGACTCGCTGAAGGAGGTGCGACGTCAAGGCTCCGGTTGTAATCTCTTTATTTCACTTAATATATACATGATTGATGTTTTGGTTCCTATCTTGTGTTGATGTGATTTATCTTACACAATATGTTTAATCCTCCATGACTGATTAGCTAGTTATGAATGAAATTATTGTCATGTATGTTGATTTTGTCCTTTTATCTTTGTGCAAGCACCCGAGTACCATTGCTGAAGGATCGCATAAATAAATTCTTCCTTCTTGAAGTAGATAATATCAACCTTCATAAATTCTTCATCTATGCATATTAAATCATGATACCCTTATGTGAAGAAAATATATCACCCTTTGTGAAAATAATTACCACTTTCACAACTAATTAATTCACCAACATATACCTCTGTTTAGATTTTATTTTGAACTTCATCCATTTAATAGATTTCCTATTAAAGATAATTTTCATTTCAAATTCTTGATGTTAAATATTATTTTTAATACCTTTGCATTTAAAAGTTTTGCTGCTAAATATTTTTTTCTTGTGTACAACGTTCTCATTCCTTGAATTCCTCTTTTTGAAAATTAAGTTGGCTTAATGGTCTAATGGTATGTTTCAAAAGGATCTTGGTTCAAATGTCAACAATTCTGCCCATTTAAAATATATAATAAAAAATTATGTCACAAATCTTTTCCTTTTAATTTAAAATTTATTTCAAATCACGCTCATACAAATATCCTTCATTTTCACAATGAATTTCACAATTCCATACCAATGTAACTTCCAGTTTAATATTACCACTTTGACTTCCCATTTTCTATAATAAATAACATATCTACCACTGTAACTTCTCATTTAGTGCAGTAAATAACATATATACCACTGTAACTTCTCATTTAATGCAATAAATAACATATTTAACATTGTAACTTCTCATTCACTGCAGTAAATATAATTAGACTAGTTTTTCAAAAAAAATTAACGAGGATTCTTACAAAATTAAAACTGCGGTTCACCAAGCAATAAATATTCACCAACAAATTCTATGATTCACAAATAGAATATGACCTCCAAAGAAATTATTTCCACAAATAAAAAATCACCAACAACACTAAATCATAATATTTCCTCCAAAAAGCTTATTTCACCATACTACTATTAATCAATACTCATAGTGGCTTTTACCTTGGTTGCTTTTAACTTGTTTTCCAACAGTATTGCAGTCTTTCTCTCATGTGTCTGCAAGAAATGTGCTTATGAAGTTGGTACATTCTTCCCTTCATAAACTTCAAACACTTCAAACAAACCACGCCTCCTAAAAAAAAATTCAGTAGACATGGAGTTTATAAACAATTTAACCTCCTAAGTGAGAAAATTAATTATTCTCTCATATAGTAGAGCAGATCACGGGCGTTGTTACCAATATAACACACAAGATCGGAAACAAACTCAACATATAAATAAATTAAGAAATTTTTGAATAAGTTCTCGGGGTTTCTTGGACTATAATAACCATTTGCCTAACACAAACTAACTCGAGGATTAGTTGTCTAACATTCCCCCCTTAATCCGAAGGGATATACAAAAATATAAGAATGAGAGCTCAGAATGCAGAAATGCATCTCAGCCAAGAGTTGAATGTATCTCGAAAATGGTTTTTAAGGATGACCACAAACCCAAGATGGGAGAAATCAAGCTCTCCATCAACACCAATTATGGAACCTACATAGCAATTCTCAAAACAATGAAAATGTGGTTTTAATATAACCACAAACTTTGGAACTATCACAACAGTTCCTCGAATAATTCTGAATCTGGGAGGGCTCGCTCACAAACAATTCAATCAACTGAATTCTCACAACTCTAACTCTCACTAGTACTGGTTGTGGATCATTGACTCATGCTCTCAAGGCATCTCAAACTCGAACCTGTAGCAGACCACCAACAAAATATATTTATATATATATAATAAAACTTAATATTCTCTTGAATTATGACCTATTTTAAATATTAGTAAATTTCTTTAGATTTAATTTGTAGTGATATAAATAAATCTAGAACTAATTTATGTTGTCACCTCCGAAATTCATTATACCCAGATTTCAACCTAAAATAACATGTAAACAAAACAAATTTGTGTTTCAATACGCGTTAATATTTTTATAATATTTATTTTTTTCAATGGATCTTTTCACTTTCTCATGGCTCCTAGAGTAATAAATAAATATTATATTAAATAATTATTAAAAATATTGAAATAATAAACACAAATTACTAAATGTTATATTGAATAATTATTAAAAATATTGAAATAATAAATATAATAGTAATTTTTAATGTTTAATTGAGTTTATAAGATTTTCTGTCAATCATTAGACTTATTGTTAAAATGTTTTTTATAATAAATTAATAATTGTAATCCTCATAAATGAATAGAAATAAATTGTAAATAGGATATTACAAAATATTGGTATTAATATAATATTATACGAATAAAATATGTCATAACCTTCTCATGAATCTATTTGACCAATTAAACTTACCAAGATTTAGCTCTTACATTCCCCTCTAGTATTGTTAGTGAATCTCTCTGCACGTAATAACTTTTCCGTTTCTTAATATTTTTTTAATTATAGTTAGTTAATTAGAATAAATAATGAATGTGAAAATATTAAATCAACTTAAAGAATGGATAGAGGAATGCACAATTTATTATTTCTGTAGGTATATATATTTTTGAATAAGGATTTTATAATTTTAGTTTAAGTATTAATAATTCATTTAATGTTATAGATTTAGTTTTTATGAAATATTTTGATTAATATTTATGATGGAGGTTTGATGTTTATAGATTTTTTACTTTTCAATTCACTAAATTTATTTACAAATAGTAAAGTAAAAAAAAAACTTATTTAAAAACTTATTATATGTTTATATATGTGCATTTATATTAAATTTTTTATAATAAATAATAATAATAATTAAAAATAAAATTACTATTTAATTATTTTTATGTTTTTTTTAAATTTTATTTCTATAAAATGTATCTTTGATGTCTTTCGAACACTTAGATACCATTTATTTATATAGAATTTTTTAATATGGTTTATGTAATATGAATATTGATATTTGTTTAATATGGTCTATTTAATATGAATATTGATATTTGTTTGTGTTGAAATTTTATATTTAATTTCAATTTTTTTTCATAAAATTATACATGCAAAATCTTAAAAATTATTGTATAATAAAATAGTTTACTTATAATTTAAAAAAAAAAAAAAAAAATATTAAATATAATTTATTTAATTGAAAGATTTATGGTTGCTCTCCTCCTCAGATTTATATATTAAAACTTAAATAAATATACTATTATAATGATGCTAAATGTTAAAATTCTCTATTGACTAGCCTTATACCTTAAAAATATTAGGATTTAACCTAAAAATAAATAGACACTTTCTCCAAATAAGATTTGAGTTAATATACATCTCATAAAAGTTGGCTATATAAAAGAAGGATAAACCATCCATCCAACTTTGTCGATGGAAATTGGAAGGATACAAAAGCTAGAGAAAAAGAGCGATGGAAACTCTGTCAATCCCAAAATTTCACATATATGAAATCTTACTACAAATGTCGTGTTGGGGTTTGCAGCTACAGGAATTATGAGTGTCCACTTCTCATCTACACCCCTTCGCCTTTAGGCATGATGCGATGGTAATTTTTGTCGAGTCGATACAACAAGAATCCATCGAGACATTAGTGTTTAGCACGAATTGTAGTGGATCCATTGTAGCCCTCAATGGCCAGCCTCGGGTGAGCATTCGAGGGGATTCTGAGTTCACATGAGCCCATGGGGTTAATTGACACGCCCTTAGGATCATTTCCAACTAAATTTTTATGAAAATACCTGAACGAGAAGTTCACGTAGCGTTTGGGAGAACCTGCAAAATGTTTGACAAAATGCTCTCACCAGTTGAGGCTGCTTATCTACCTGAGGAGTTCAACCAAGGATCGTGTTGGCTGGTTGCTAAAATGCAGCCAAAGTTTTAGATCTAAAATCAATCTCGGCAAAACAATGTTTTAAGACTTTTGGTTTTAAAAAGTTCTCACTTTTTGTTAGGTCTTGTCCGGGCAGTTCCTATGCATCATGGTGGGAGAATAAGATTCTATAATCGTGCTCGTTTCCAACCTTCAAAAGGAAACAAGAATCCTTGTGTGGGGAAATGAGGCTCTTTTATGAAGGAAGGAAATTCAAAATGGCTAATGGTTTTAGAAATGATACCATATATATATGCTTCTATCTCTCTTGTTACATGCATGAATGGTGGTGCTAGTGATGGGAAGCCTCAAAATAGCTCTTTGGTCAGGATTTTGTGGTGGAGTAATCTAAGGATGCACTAAAACTTCAAATGAACACTATTCTCTTTAATATTAGGGGTAGCATATTATAAATATTGGACAATTATATAGGTTGTTTTATTGGATTTTGGCCTTAAGTATCTATCTTCTTCGATTGGGTTCACCTCATTCAAAAATGTTGATTTTTTATTTTGTTTGAAAGGATTTTTTGTGGTTTTCTTTAAAATATGGAAGACCAAGAAGAGGTGTTCCACTAGAGACCTTGTTCTCGAGCTGAGTTGGTATTTCACTCTAGCCATGGTTTATGGATTTTAATCCGACTACTCTGAAATCATTTGCCACTCTAGTATGGTAAGGATCCCTTTACCTCCACCATAAGACCCTTCAAAATATCCTAGCATATATTGTAAATTCAATAGGCTTCTTCATTAAAATACAAAATGGAATATTGCCTCAAGGGACCATCACATTTGTTTGAATGTGGGTTGAAGTGGATTTGATTGAAGGATCATCACATTTTTCTTAATATGGGTTGAAGTGGATTTGATTGAAGGATTATCCTAAAAAATTATCTCGATGTTTGAGAACAAAGAATGCCATCAACCATTTTATTACTGAAACACTTATTTTTAGATATAAACTCTCAGAAGAGCTTGGGCACCTTCAGAGTTCTTGTCTATTTTCAAAAGGGGTGTTCCACACCCAAAGGCTTAAGAAAACGAATTAAGGATGGTGAGATCCAAAGGCTATTACACGGACCAAGAATTCTGCTATGGCAGGTCAAAAGAACAACTCTCATGAAAAAAAGTCATTATGTAACAACTTAGATTCTCCATATCTTAAATCAACAATGATCATGCCAAAAATTAGAGTGAAAAAGGTCACCCATGATTTTGATCACTTAGAGAACAACAAAGAAATACTAATTAGCACAACAACATTATTAAATGTGGATGATTTACTTAATAGAATTAGCTTATTTGAATGTACAATGAAACATATTTCATAACTAAATCATGAAGTTTTAATTTATAACCATTAATTAATTTGATGATTTAAAAAAATTGACAACGCAAACGTAAATTGGGCTTGGCCTAGTGGTCAGCAGGCGTTCTGTTAAGGCGTTCATGTTGTTAAGCAGGTGGAGTTCAATCCCCGAACTCGGTCGATAACCCCAGAAGCATGCATGAGGGCCTTGCGTTCTCCCCTATGGGTTATAGTGGTAGCCAAGAGATTTGACCCCATGTTACGCGAGTATGATACCACCGTCGTTGCAGATTCCTCTAGACACCAAAAAAAAGAAAAAGAAAAAGAAAGAAGATTAAAAACAAATTTCCTCATCTAATTGCATAACAATAAGAGTCAACCAAATGAAAATAAAAAAATAAATAAATAAAAATAAAATTATTATGTCGTCATGTTTGAGAGAAGGCAGCTACACACTGCTTATGAAACCCATTTTGAAATTACTAATGAGGAAATAGCTCTGGTAAAAAGACGTGTGAGATTGTTAAGCATGGTTACTGGTTCAAAGAATCAGGGGGATATGATAGTTGAAGGTCTTGAGGTCGTTTATGATGAATTATAAAAAAAAACGTATCATTTTAATGTTTTACCATTTTAGATAATCTTCAGAATTTCGCACCCTTGTTTGTTGAGAAATTTCAAATAACCATCCTAATGATTCCAATGGTGTGCGTCATATGTGAAAATACCCTTAGTAGTAAATTCAAAGACCCTTCCATGTGCCTAGATTATAACGTCCATAGTTAAGCCAAATATGAAATCGAAGCACTCAAATCGTCCAACGGTATGGAAATTGAACTATTTGAATTAAATCTATTTTATGATTTGATTTGAAACTAAAATATTGTTTAAATAATTTTTATATCATCTTTTCTTGTGAAGGATTTATTCGCTGGAGTGACTCGGTTTGCATGGCAAGAACGGTGACACATAATAAGGAAGAAGGATTGTTAGGAGGCCATTTATGACTAGAGTCTGGAGTGAACTATTTGCATGCCTTTATCTCCTGTCTTACTCATTATTCTATGAAAATAAAATATGCTAGACATTGTGGAAAGCTCTTCTACAGTGGAGAATTTTAAGAGAAAGGTCAATCTTATTGCTTCCTTTAAAGCAAGTTTATCTATCTTCTGGAGTTGGTGGTGGGATAATATGATAATATCACGACCATGAAAATACTTCAGATTTCACATATGTCATCGCTGGTGGCATTGTAATGGTTGTCTATGTTGTTGTTGTGATCTCTAAATGTTGGTTTCCCCAGTGCTGTAGAAGGTGAACAAAGTGTTGTGTCCTACCACTCTGGTTCTCGTGGTGGGAGGGTGGGGTGCTGGAATTTGTGGACTGAAATCTGTGAATTCAAATTATCTGGCGGGGTATAGGCGTTTCTGACTTATACGGCGGATGCCAGCATAGTTCGACGGTCATGGCTATGTACTGATTATACAATTGGGCTTCATCTGGGGTGGTGGATGGTTCATTTTACCTACTCCCGGTTGTTTCCACATTAAGAAATTCTACATGCTTTATTTGTGAGGTACTTGGCCACCTTTTGTTGTCTATTTCGAGGATCGGGTGGAGTGTATATTTTTCATGATTTATTACATCTATGTGTCCATTACTATCCCCCTTTAATTGTCTTAAGCTACTTGTACTTCTTCTACAATGCATGATATCTGATCGATCTTGGCAGATCTCGAGGGGGACCTTTCCGATGTAGACCTCTTGCATGCATTAGCAGTGGTGGATGGATATAAAACCATTTTTGGACTTCCGAAGAACCTTTCTTGTGACTGAGTCAATCAATTGGATAATATTCAGTTAGAAGGATATAAAAAGTTGAAATTTTTGTATGTAGGTAGGAATTTTGTGAAACAATTGGTTGGTGGTGAGAAGGTGTCCATATCAGTGGCCACTGAGAAATATTTCAAACCGCTCTCGGACTGTCGCCTGCTGAGTTTTGGGGGGGATATTATGTGGGAGTGGGCAGAAAGTCTGCAAAAAATAATGCTCATTGGGTGCTGGAAATTTTCCAATTACTGCTAGGAGGATTTCTCACAGTGGCTGATGGATAAGTGGAAGAAACTCCTAGGGTACCGCCCACTGGTGAGAAGATTGGAGGGTGGGTGGTTCAGTCTTCATTTCATCAAGGCGGAGGATCTTCAGGAGGGCTTCATTCGCATTTGGGTTTGTGGAAGGTGTTTTTTAGAATTACATAGTTGGCACATTAGATTACACCTGCTACAAAATGCCCCTTGGTGCCAGTTGGTTTGGGTCAAACTCCTCGGAGTGCCTATTGAGTACTAGTCTATTAAGGCATTTAAGATGATTGGGGTCAACGTTGGATCATTCAAGTTTGTTGACCCAAAGTGTACAGGGGAATATGACAAGATAATTGCATGGTTGCTGGTTGATTTGTCATTCACGGGTGGATTCCCGGGTGAGGTAGAATAGGAATGGGCAGGCTATGTCCACAGGCAAACCCTAGGCTATTGGCAGCTCCCTTTTCACTATCACTTGTGCCATAAATCGGGCCATCTCATGCGTCACTGCCAGCCCTTCAAGGAATCGTTCAAGCAGGATGACAGGTCGAAGGCACATGTTGCTAGAGAATTCGGACCAACTGCCCTCTCACCAATCCAATCGACTCATATGGGTAAGCTCACTGGGAAGCCTTTGACTGTTAATAATTCTCTATTAATTAATTTTGATTCTTTGAGGGGCCCGGGAGTGGTGGTTGTAGAAAATGCTCCACCTGTTGACCAAACTGATGATATTGGTACCCCTCCCGATTTGCGAGTTGAACCGAGATCAGGGTATCTTCCCTGCGATCACACTCCCATCCTTATTCCTACTTTGACCTATGTCCCCTCCCCTCCTTCTTCCCCGATGGCCACTCCCACGCCACTTCCCCGATCCTCCTCATCTTTTTATTTCTCCTCTCCCCTTTCTCCCCACAACTCCATAGGGAGTGACCTGGATTTTATTTTACAAAATCCTGTGACCGAGATGAGACTTCTGACAGTTGATGTTGGTCATCCTTCCTCTCCCATCCGCGTCCCTAGCCCATATTCTACGTTTAACATAACTATTCGAAAGGGGAAGGGTAGGCCATGGGGGAAACACTGATATGTGCGTGTTGACTCTATTCTAGATCAACCTTCGAGTAATTTTCATGACTTTTCAGTCACCCAAGCACTGGATCGGGTCCTTAGAGCATTATCCCTTGCCTCTGCGCATCCATCATGATCCTGTTCACCTTGAATATTCATGGGATGGGGGCTAGAGAGAAGTTGGTCTCTCTGCAGAATGCATTACGCTCTATCAGTCCTTCTATTATTTTCTTACAAGAAAATATTTATACTGCTGATCGCACACTCTCTACCTGTCGGGGACAGTTTCCAGATTGGAATATGGTCGCTACTAGTGCTGCGGGTCGCTCGGGCGAACTAGCGGTTATTTGGGATCCATGTAGGTTCTCACTGATGACCTACAACTTCATTGGTGGCATTCTATTAACCGGATTCATCAGAGGATTCTATAGGTTCCGTATAAAGGCAAGCGGATGTTCTAGGTTAAGGTGGTTGCATGTGGCTTATTAGCTCTGGAAAATAGCATATGGGCTGGGGACTTCAACTATACTCTCCGAGAGAGGGAGACCCGGGGTCCTCAGGGGAGGAAGGACCCATCTGAGGTTTTTTTACTTGATCTTTTCAAATCATCAAATATTTTTGATCTAAAAATGGAAAGGGAGGGGCCGACCTGGTTCAATGGTCATGATGGGGATGAGTTTATTGGGAAAAGAATTTACAGGATATTGGTTCAGGACTCACTCTTGCCTTTGATGGGGGGACTTCATGTTAGGGCCTTGGATCTTATGATCTCTAATCATCGTCCACTGACTGTGGAGTGGAATTTTGAAAATTGGATGAAGGGGAGACCCTTCAAATTCAACAGGGCTTGGTTAAAAATCAAATTTTTTAATGATCTGGTTTGTAAGCACATGGTGGAGAGTGTAAAATGGAATGGCTTTAAGGGGATGGAAAGTTTGGCTTGTAATCTACACAGCCTAAAATTTAAAGTTAATATTTGGGAGAAAGTGGATAAAATCCGATTATTACAGGAGTTAAAGAACATAAATGATGATATTTCAAAGATCCTAAAAGAATATGAGGCCGACGTGCAGAACCCATTTGTTGGGATCCAGCTCAGGAAATTGGAAACTGATAGGAGGAAGATCTTGCTGGTATATGAACTGGCATGGTGCCTAAAGAGTAGGGCTACTTGGATAAAGGAAGGTGATAACAACACAAAAAAATTTCATCACTATGCTACTGGAAGAAAGAAAGCCAATGCAGTTTGGGACCTAGAGGTAAATGGGGAGACAATAAAAACCACATTGGGCATTCAAGAAGCTGCAGTTAAATATTTATGGGACCTTTTCAAAGGTAGGGAGGGGAATATTATAACAGAATAACTATCGACATTGTAGGCATTTCCACGTATGTTTGGAGATAGTGAGAATGATAGACTTATACGTCCGATTACCATTGCAGAGGTGTCCTATGTCATTAAATCATTCCCTGCGTATAAGAGTCCAGGTTCGGATGGATGGATGCTAGAATTCTTTATCCATTTCTCTGACTTATTTTTATCTGACATTACAGAAATGATCGAAGAAGTAGAAAATATAGGGAAATTCAAAGGTGGTTTAAATGCCACATTCATAGTCCTTATTTCGAAAAAGAAAGACCCCATAGGTTTTGAAGACTACAGGCCGATTTCCTTATGTAATACCATTTATAAAATTAGATCTAAATTGATGGCTGACCAATTGAAGGATATTTAGCCAGATTCATTTCGCCTGAACAATCCAATTTTTTACCTGGTCGTACCATTCACGATGCCATGGCCATTATGCAGGAATTGATGCATTCTATAGTAACAAGGAAGATTAAGACGAGGATCATGAAGGTAGACTTGAGTAAAGCCTATGATAGAGTTTATTGGAGCTTTTTAACTCTGATTCTTCATAATATTGGAATGAATCCTGAGCTGATTGATTGGGTTCTGGGCTGCATCAATTCAACCTCAATGGCGGTCATTATTAATGCATTTGCATCAAAAAAATTTAGGCCTGGTGGGGGATTAATGTAGGGATGTGCCTTATCTCCGTTAATGCTTATACTCATGACGGATGGCTTGAGCCTAAATATTAAAAAGGTTGTGACCAAAGATGAATTTAAAGGCATCCACATAACCACTAAAGGGGATACATTGCACAATTTCTTTGTGGATGATGTACTATTCTTCGGTGTGATGATTCACAGTAGTTGGGGGACCCTGGCACATATTCTCAAAAATTTATGTGCTACGTATGGTATGGAAGCGAATGAAGGAAAATCATGTTTCTATGACTTGGATGGATCCCCAGAATTTATAGATTTCATTCAGAGATTGTTCAATTTTAGAGTGAGGGAGTTGGAACAAGGGATCACTTATTTGGGTTTTCGTCTTCATGCCACTAAACACTCTGTGGGTGACTAGCTCTGGACCATAGAAAAATTTCACAAGAGAATTCACAACTGGTCGAATAAATGGTTGACCAGGGGTGGTCGATTGGTTTTGATTCAGGCACTCCTACAACAAATGACAACTTACTAGGCTCATCTGATGTGTTTCCCTCGGACTATCATTAAAAAATTTCGAGGCATTATGGCAGATTTTATTTGGAAGGGCGGTCTGGGGAAAGGATCCTTTCATCTAGCCAAGTGGGAGATGATCACCAAGCCTAAGGAGCTGGGTGGATGGGGGGTCATCGAGCTGGAATGTTTCAATAAGGCACTGCTGATGAAGTCATTGTGGAGGTGCCTTAACTACCCTGGACCGTCGAAGGATATTATGGACTAGAAATATTTCAAGTTTAAATATGTAAAAAAAAATTTCATTGCTTTCGATTTTTCAGTAAAGAAAGGATCCCCCATATGGAAATGTTTTAGAAATATCTAGCCACTGTTTAGAGAGAACTTACGTTGGAAAATTGGTGGTGGTGATCAAATCCACATTGGTCAAGCGGGACTAGGATGCCCTTTAAGCGAATCGAACATCAGTGAGGGGCTCTTAACTTCTCTACATAGGAAAGGTTATTTCGTTATAGGTACAATGGAATGAGGAGATCCCATATTGGTTCTTTGCTAGCAGGATGGGAATACCAACAAATCTTGAAAATGAATAGATGGCCTACTGTGACTAGTTTCGAAGCTTGGGCATTTTCAGAAACTTACAGGCGAATCAAATTAGATAGGGAGGCAAAGAACATAAATGTCAAATTATTTTCAAGGAACTATATTTCTCATTGATGGAAGAACAATTCGGGACTAAGACTCCTCGATGGATTAAGGACCTGTGGGGCTCAAAAGAACAAAAAAAGCAGATCATCTTTTATTGGCTGGTGTGGAAAAATAAAAATTTAACATGGAATAACCTACAGCGCAAAGGGATACAGGGACCTAGGATTTGCAGTCTATGTGGATGTGCTAACGAGGACAATAGACATCTGTTCTATGTTTTCTCTTTCTCCGGGTTGACACTACAACTCATTTGTAATAAATTAAATTTTTTTACGCCTGATTATGATAATACTGAAAACTGTTTTAAATGGTGGATTGAGAAGGGAAAGAACTATAATATTATTCCTATCATATTTCACTAGAGTCTTTGGATGTGCAGAAATCGAAGGATTTTTGAGGAAGAGATAAGTACATCGTAATGGATAGGAAATCAAGTTATACTCTAGTGGGAAAATATGAAGACTATTGATAAACTACCTCCGGATTTATCTATCAGAAATTTCCCCCATGAGATAAACTATCCAGCTGGGTTCGTCGACAGGGCTGCCCAGAATCAAAGATGTGGCTGTGGAGAATTATTGTTGATTACTCCTACTTTCCAGTACAAGATTCACTGTTTTGGTGGTATAGGAAGGAACATGAGGGTCGAGACCTTTCTCTATGGGGGTTTATGTAGTTTTCACACCACCTATGTATTTACCGACTGTCCATGCTCGGGGATTCTCAAGACTTGATTGACCACCTCAATAAGGGCCCAGATTTGAATCCAGAACTCTTATCATCTTGAATGGGAAGGATTAAGATCCTGAGAGAGAAGTTCACAGCCATATCTTTCAGCCACATCTATAGGGAGAAGAATTTTCAAGCCGACAAGTTATCGAAAAAGGGACTGTGGGGAAGATTTGGGGAAATGCATTATGAGTTCGTTAATGAAACTGGTAATGGAACTCAGGGTTCGGTCCTTTTTTCTTAATAGTCTTTTTTTTTTCGCAGATGTTGGGGAGGCCACGGAGGGACTGCTCAGATGGGACATTCCCTGATGATAGATTCATCGTGTTTCTTTCACTCTGTTAATACTTCTATCGATAAGAGACTTGGAATGTAAGAAGGTATCTTAATTCCCTGTTTGTATGGAAAACAATTTTTGAGTTTTGAATTTTTTAAAAGGTTTTGATTTAGTTTTTATGGGTTCGTATTCCATCGAACATATGGAAAGAGGTAAATAGATGATGTAAGAATCAGTTCTCTTGAGGTTTATGTGGAGAAGTACGTGTAAGTGAATTTGAAGCTGTAGCCAAACTCATCGAATATTAAAGAAATGTATAATGAACAGTAAAGTAATATGCGTTGGTACTTAATATAAACCAGCAGTTTTTTTCGTCTGAAAAAAAATCATCTTTTTGTTAATGTATTAGAAAAATATAATCTTTAGGTATAAAAATAAAACTATTTAAATTAAAATTATTTTGTTATTTAATTTGAAACTGAAAATTTGTTTAAATACTTTTCAAAATCAAATCTTCTTTACTTAATTATTTAAAATTAAAAAAATTTCAAACCCAATTCTAATATAAAGCATGCCTTATCCCTTAATTAATAAACTAAATATATTAAAAAAATATTAAAAAATAAACCATCCCTTGCCGTTTAATTAATAAAATAAATATATTAAAAAATAAAAAATTGTATCCTAATAAAATTCAGTTATCCTATCCTGATATACATTCCAAGTTTCCCTCCTCTCAAAGAAAAAATATCTACTGCATAAGACCAATTGATTTTTTTTTTTTTGGTTCAAATAAATAACCAAAAATTTATATATTTTAATTGAGAAAAAAAATCCTAATGGGCAAATGAAATTAATAAAATTGAACTTAAAAGAAAACAAAATATTTAGAAATGAAGAAATTGTAACTCTAGATATTTATGCATTGATATCCATATGAAAAAATCTATTATTTAAAAATCAAACATAAATTTTATTATTTCATAAAATTTCGGTAATAGTAACAAAAGGATAAAAGATAGAGTGAGATGAATTATGTTTTTACTGCATTTTTTTGGAGTTTCAAGTGTCAGAATTTGGTGAAAAACTTTGAGGTAAAATCTTGGTTTTTGTTATTTAAACTAGGTTTTTTTTACTCTATAGATGGATTCAGCACCCTAAAAATCTTTAGGACATTTAGATTGTACAAGATTAGCAATCAAACTTCTCTTTTCAATAAATTGTTGCTGGATTTTAGAGAAATTACACCGGAAAAAGCCACTATAAAAACTTTCAAAAAATCACACTAAAAACTACTCATATATTTAATATCTAAATAAAACGTTTAAAATAATAAATTTCAAGTAATTTTTATAAATTTCACCTTTTTTTAATGAATTAAATTATTAATTTCGAGACATTTATAAGTTGAGTTTTTTTTTTGCAAAACGTTGTTTTCGATTTTTTTTTTTTTTAAATAACTAATCTAATTTTTAAAAATTTCATTGGTAATATTTCATTGGTTAATTTTTAACAATACTTAATTTTTAATATATTAAAAATTTGAAATATAAATAAAAATATTAAAATTTTTAATGTATATTAAAAGTTTGAAACAAAAATAATAATTTAAAAATAAAATAATTAAATTTAAGGCTATTTTATAGATCCCATTCTTTTAATCAATAAAATGATTAGTTTCGAGACATTTATAAGTTGAGACTTGCTACACGAAACGTTATTTTTTTTCTTCATTTTTAAAAGGAATTTAACTTTTTCATTTCAAAATTTAATTTATAATTTTTTAATAAATAATTTTAAATTATATTAATAAATTATTTATATTAGAAAATTATTGAGATGATAGGTAATTTACAACACATTAGACCAGGGATGTGTTGTCATTTCATGTTACATTTAAAACTTAAAAATATATATATGTTAACTAATTAACTGAAAATATTGAATATGTGAGGCATATATATATATATAAACAAGCATGAAAAATGAGCATAAAGTTAGTTGAGTGGAAAAAATTCAATTAATATATGTTTATTCTTCAAAAATTCTTGAACTATATAATATGTAACTTATAGTAATGAAATAAAATTATATTTTGTAAATCTTGCTTCTCTTCACATTGGGATAGAAAAACTAAGCTTGCTATAGAACTTATCAAAATCTCATTCGTCATCTAGTGTTTCTGTAAATTCTATCTCCCTCGACATTGGGATAACAAAACTTAGTGTGCTATAAAACTTACCCAAGTCTTATTCCTCATTTAGTATTGTTTTTACCTGTAATGCTTGGATTTGATCCATAATCTATTTAAAAAAGAAAAGAAAAAAGGATTATGCATTTAATTTTTTAATGGGATTAAAAAGTAAAGTTAATCTAGTGATGAACATGATTTATTTCTTTTTTTTTAATAAAGAATGATTTGTGGAATGGTTTCCATAAAACTGATGGTAAAGAATTCCAAGATTGGGAGAAAACAATTAAGGACAGTTACCTTTTCCTCTGAGGATAAATATGCAATCCTAGTGACGAAAAGGGGTTTTGTGAAGTAAGAGGAGAGCCAGGAGGCTTGAGGGTGAGAGTAATCCAGACTTGGTTGGAGCTAGTGGAACTTTGCAACCTGAATCTGGAGGAGAATACTAGATAGAGGGTCTTTAGGTCTACTCTAGAAACATTGTTATATAAGTCCTACTCGGGTGCGGAGCATGGGGGATTCGAGGACGTAATTTCCTCTCTCATGGTTGAGAGGCTATCATTAGCTTACTAAAGTGAGATAAGTAACTTAACTTGGTGTTTAGAAATACAACAATGCCTTATGTGATTACTAGTTAGATAAATGGTTTGTCTCTGTAACTGTGAAAATTGATAACTGTAGATCCTAGCTGTAGATTATCTTCGTTAGATAGAATAAATCATTGTATAGAGTAGTGAAAGGAAATTATTTAATTCAGTCTATGCAAGACCATTTATTTTCTACACACCATATTGAATGTACTATTAGAGGAAAGGATATCTGTATAAGTGTAGAGTAAGTTTAAGGTAGTAATCAGAATAAGATGGTAGAACCATGACATATTATGGAGGGGACTGTTAGTCTATTCAGGGTTGGGAAAAAGACAGATTGAGAAAAAGACAACTATTTAATAAGAAAAATTAACTAACAGTTTGGTATTGTAAACAACAAGCCCTTTTTAAGGGTATATGAAATACATGAAAGAGAAACCCCAAAAAACAAAAGATAATTATAGATTATGCTATTATCAAGAAAGAAACTCATAAGTAGTCCATTAAATTGATGGAGAAAAAATACGAGCAACATGCATGTATACAGATATATATAAACAGATATAAACACATAAATGACGGAAAAAATAATTAACATTTACTGCCATATGAGCAGGAAGTATTCAACTAATTCGACACTATGGAATATTGGCGAAGGATTCTCCGAATGAAAGACTGAATAACCCTATTTTACAGCAAAATGTAAAGTAAACATTAACTGCTCCATGCTCGAATCCTCATATAGTTATATTAATAAAATTAAAAAAATTAACAACGCTGAGGAAACCTCTCAAAATATGAAGTCTGTAAATATTTCAAGTGCGCAAGACAATAAATTAACAGCATGGTAGGAATACTCCTAATTTATAAATACAATGATATATCAAGCCAGATCAAGGCTTCAAAATAGCTAACTACTAAATAAAACTATAACATAGCCCTAGGGGCTTCGGAAATGATTTACACTGTAAGCCATAAATTTATTTCCTCGTATTAGTTTAGGGTCTTAACCCAGAAGATAGAGGAGAACCTTCAATATTGAACCTTCCTAGGAGACAAGTGGTACCTGAAAAGGGAAGCAAGGAAAGTTGTCAACTAAGAGGCATATTACGCATGGATAAAGGTGCCACATTTCCATTAGGCATGGGAATTAAATTCACTTGAAAATGCAGAAAACTTGGTTAGGGTTTGCAGAGTAATACTGAATGATAAATGGTAATAGTGAATGATAATGAATTTATAATGGTGGTCATAGATAGGCTGAGGAAAGGAACTCACTTTATTCCACTACAATCCAATTACAAAATTGTGCAGATTTGCAGGGTAATACCAAACATTAATGACTTTATAATGGTGGTCGTAGATATGCTAAGCAAAGAAACTCACTTTATTCTAGTACAGTCCAATTACAAAATCGTGCAGATTGCTGAAATTTTCATGAGGGAATTGTTTAGGATTCATGGTATTCAGAAAAACATCATCTCAGATCGAGATGTAAAGTTTACCTCGGCCTTTTGGAAGGCACTGTTCACTGGTTTTGGCACACAGATAAAATTTAGCACAACATATCATCCACAAATGGATGGATAAACTGAGCAGGTGAATCAAATCTTATAAGACATGTTGTGCATGTAAGTAATGCAACAACCCATGAGGCGGGAAGAATATTTACATCTAGTAGAATTCACATACAAAAATGGATATTAGGAATCTCTTAAGTTGAGCCCCTTTGAGGCCTTATAAGGGAGATAGTGCCGAACGCCCATTAACTAGAGTAGTCCCGAAACCAAACTAATGCTTTGTTCGGAAATGTTGGCTAAAATGTAACAATAAGTAAGGAAGATTCAACAGAATATAAAAGCTACCCAAGACTAGTAGAAGGTTTATGCAGCTCGAAATTTAATATATCAAGAGTTTGAAGTGGGTGATCATGTGTATGTGAGAATTATACCCAAGAAAAACACCTTAAGGTGGACTTTATGTGCCAAGCTAGCTCCCATGTTCAGTGGACCTTTCTAGATATTAGAAAGAGTAGGACTGGTGGCCTATTGATTGGCATTACCAAGTCACATACGGGTGCACAATGTGTTTCATGTATCAATATTGAAAGGATATGTGCATGATTTGAGGCATGTAATTCATTGGAAAAATATTCAAGTAGGAATAAAATTGAGTACTATACCCGCATAGGAGGAAAATATTATATTAACTAACTTAAAACTTTGTTGGTTGTAGGTCCAACTGGACTACAAATTTATGGTAGAACCTCAAATTATTCTCTAGCAGAGATAAATAATGCTCCGGAGGTGAGCCATCACCCAAGTTAAAGTGCAATGGAAGCACTTTGGCCTAGCGGAGACTACATGGGAAGACGAAGGATTTGTGTGTGAGGCATACCAAAAACTATTTGCTAATATGGAATAGAACATCGAGGATGGTGTTTACATCCAATGGGGGAAGCTGTAACACCTAGATTTAATCCTTAAACTATTTAAAAAAATAAGGATTATGCATTTAATTATTAAATGGGATTAACAAGTAAAGTTAATCTAGTGATGAACATGATTTTTTTTTTTTAATAAAGAATTATTTATGGAATGGTTTCCATGAAACTGACGGTAAAGGATTCCAAGATTCTAGAGTAGTTAGAAAAAAGAAGTTAAAGACATTTACCTTTTCCTCTGAGGATAAATAGGAAATTACAATGAGGAAAAGGGGTTTTGTGAAGTAAGAGGAGAGCGAGCTGGCTTGAGGGTGAGAGTAATCTAGAGTTGGTTGGAGCTATTGAAACTCTACAACCTGAATCTTGAGGAAAAGACTAAACGAAGGGTCTTGAGGTCTACTCCAGAAATACTGCTATCTAATTCCTACTCTGGTGTGGAGAACGGGGGGAGTTCAGGACGTAATTGCCTCTATCATGGTTGGGAGGCTATCATAAACTTACTAAAGTGAGATAAGTAACTTAAATTGGTTTTCAGAAAGACAACATTGTCTTGATGTCATTACTAGTTAGATAAATGGTTTGTCTCTATAACTATGAACATTAATAACAATATATCCTAATTGTGCATTATCTTCGTTAGATAGAATAAATGATTGTATAAAATAGTGAAAGGAAATTATTTAATTCAATCCTTGAAAGACATTTTATTTTCTACACCCATATTGAATGTATTGTTAAAGGAAGGGATATTTATGTAAGTGTAGATTAAGTTTAAGGTAGTAATAAGAATAAAATGGTAGAAATAGGACAAATTATGGAGGAGAATGTTAGTATATTCAGGGTTGGGAGACCATAAGGTACAGTTCATCCCCTCTTCTACAAAATTACCTATACTCGGACTATGGGTTTACAAAAAGTGACCCAGATATAAAGATGGTCTGGACATCAACCCCTAAACAGTAACAAAGAAATAATATCTATCAAGAAAAAAGGCAGATTGAGCAAAAGACAATTATTTATTAAACGAAATTAACTAAAATTTTGGTACTGTAAACAACAAACCTTTTTTAAGTGTATATGAAATACATGAAAACGAAACCCCAGTAAACAAAAGATAACTTCAGATTATTTTTTATCAAGAAAGAAACTCATAAATAGTCCATTAAATTTCTGGAGAAAAAATAAGAGAAACATGCATGTATAAAAATATATATCAACAGATATAAACAGATAAACGGAGGAAAACAGAATTAACATTTACTGCCAAATGAGTAGGAAGTATTCAACTAATTCGACACTATGGAATACTAACAAAGGATTCTCTGAATGAAAAACTGAATAACCATATTTTACACCAAAATGTAAAGCAAACATTAACAATACCATGCTCGAATCCTTGTATATTTATATTAATAAAATTAAAAATATTAACAGAGCTGAGTAAACCTCTCAAAATACGAAGTCTGTAAGGATTTCAAGCGCCAAGTCAGTAGATTAACTGCATGGTAGGAATACTCCTAATTTATAAAGACAATGATACATCAAGCTGGACTGAGGCTGGAAAGTAGCTAAGTGCTAAATAAAACTATAACAGAGCCCTAGGGGCTTCAGAAAATATTTACACAGTAAGCCATAAATTTATTTCCCCGTATCAATTTAAGGTTTTAACCCAGAATACTGAGGGGAATATTCAATAAAGAACCTTCCAAGGAGACTAGTGGTACCTGGAAAAGGAACCAAGGAAAGATGTCAACTGAGAGGCATATTACACATGGAGAAAGGTGCCAGATTTCCATAAGGAACGGGAATTACATTTAATTGAAAACACAGAAAATTGGGTCAGGATTTTTAGAGTAATCTCGAATGATAAATGGTAACAAAGAGGGTTAATAATTTTATGATGACATCTTACCTTAGGTTGGAGGTGGGGTTCGATGTCGAGAACCTGGAAACAAATAAAAATGGAAATTGATCAGTAAACAAAGTAAAGTTCCAAATTATGCCAATACTGTACATACCATTACTGTGTAGAAGAGGTAATTGTTTCTCCTTACCTGTATAGACCACATTGGAGGAAGACTTCTAGATTCCTCTACAGAAGTAAGTTGAAACCTCATGTCGAGTCTGCAGACCTTGAAGATTGAAGAAATTTCCAAGCATTCTACCCTATGTAACAATCAATACTCATTAAAAACCTTCAGGCCGTTACCTAGTTACATTTTAAAACCCTAAATATGAGCTAAAAGCTTTCAAACGAGAAACCTGCAAATAGATATTCCTCTAGTTTGATGGGGGTTGAGGGAAAAACACCTCATTTTACCTAAAACGGCTTTGAATGTCGAATGGAAGCGACAGGATGAACCTTGTCTTCATATATGTCCAGAAACGAATGAAGGATGGAGGCAGCACATGAGCTACAGACTTCCAGAGCTTGAAGCGCTCTCACACAAGCGTAAAATGCAAATGGAATATGGTTAGGGTTAAGGGGCTAGGTCAATACCCGAACCCAACCTATTCTTTCTAAAAACCATGGATTGAGAGAGAGATGATCCAATGGTGTTAAACATGGCATATGTCAACATCGAGTATTTCTCAGGACCATGGAAAATTCGAGCAGAGATAAGGTGGGGGTACTGTTTGGTGTTCAAATATTTAATAATGAACCATGAATTCGTATAGTATGAATAGTAATTATTCTAGTTTACAAACAAAGTAAAATCACCGTCGAAAATTACCATGTGGAGGTAGATCATCTGAATCCATTAAGTCAAGATAGGTTTATTAGTACCCAGGTGGGTCGGGATTTATCTCATGGGAAAACATTTGAACTATGATGTTATAAACAATAATAAACTGACAGTATTATCAATTAGAGTGAAAAGAAAAGGTTAAGGGTTTAACTCCTTGTTTTAACATGTTTTATAAGTAATGATCTCCATCATTAGACAGATTTGGAGGGGTTAATAGTCACCTTTTTGCCTTCTTAGATATATTTTTCTTGCATTTTTATTATTATTTGGGTTTATGATGCTAGTATAGATGGTGATTAAGGCTAACATATTTTGATGCCTAATATAAGTTTGAGTGCATAAAATCATGATTTACTAAGAATTTTTATAAATATTTTATCACAAAGACTTGGACAAGATAGCAAGGAAAAATTATAAGAGGATTTTCCACCCTCAAAGGCAACTGAAGGATCCCAAATATTCTCTCCAGAAATTTGAATTCCACAAGTAGCTGAAGGATCCCTAAGGGTTCTCTCGAGAAATCCGAATTCCAGAGGTAGCCGAGAAACTCAAAGAGGAGATCACTCAATCTTGGTTTACATGGAGTCCAGTGGACTCAATCAGCATTTTCTAGGGAGCTGTTGGTATCTGCCCTATAGAATAAATAGAGTAGAGCTAGAGCTAGGAATAGTTAGTCTATCCTAGTCTCGATTCCATTTAGAATTATTGATGTAAACTATTGAAATTTTTTGTTTTATTCAAGGATCGAAAATTTCAGAGATGTATGCAGTTATTATTTTATGAAATGACCAGACTGATTTCATTTGATTGATTTAAGTTCAGAGGGCTAGGCTCGTGGGTTAGGGCCTAATCCAGGTGCCTCGGCTTCTCTGCTGTTATTATCTTTCCCTTTTTGTCATTTAGCTAGTTTTGCCTCTGTCATTTAAGTTAGATCTAATTCTGATAAGTTTCATTTCTATTTATTTTTTGTTATGCTATAGTTTTAATTACTTATGCATACTGGAATAGAGGAAAAAATCCAAAACTATGGTCAAGTCTCCCCCTTCTCATCTCTTTCAATAGAGATCAAGTAGGGGCAGACGTTCGTACAGGCAAAAATTTCTTTCTGTTCCAGTTCGGGGAAGAATTTGTAATCCCAAGTCCAAGCCTTTCCTTCACCATTTCATCTTGAATTTATGTCCATTTCCCGTGCATGAATCTACAAGTGTGCTTCAATTTTGAGCACTTCTCTTACGCTTCCTTTACCCTCCTTTACTTCTCACCTTAGCACTATAGTTACCTTTCTTTCGAACACCCTTAAGCCCTTTAGCCTTATTTCTCTATGTTTCGCGGTTCACGACCACCTTACCCTTTTTACGAAAAACAAATAAGAAACAATACAAAACCACCACAAATCAAACCTCCACCTCTTCTCCTTGACACTCCCACCACCATTCATTGCACTTCACAATCACAAAATTTAACGTTTACCTTTAACGCTTACCAATCATTCCTTGTGATTGCAATATTGCGAAATCGCAAATCGCACTTCGCACCGCTTACATTTTTCCTTTAAGACTTACCTCTCTCCTTCGTCGATTGCCTGTTTTATTCCTTCATTCTATCGGTCACCATCTCCGGACTCGTTTTAATGAAAAAATGATTGAAAACCATCAAAAACCCGACCTCCACCTTCCTGCTCGATACTCCCGCCATCATACATTGCACTTCGCAAATCACAACATTTAACATTTACTTTAATAATTAGTGCTCATTCTTTGCAATTGCGATATTGTGAAATCGGAAAGCGGACTTTGCAACTCTTAGCTTCTACCTTTAACTCTTATCGCTTGTTCTTTTCTATGGCGATATTGCGACATCGCATATAAAAAATCAGAACTTTCCCATTTTTCCTTTCACCGACATGTCATCCCCATCGCACATTGCATCTTGTGGAACTTAACACATCGCAAATCACATCCCGTAGTTCTTATCCTATCGCACCTTGCAGACCGAAACTTTTTCCTTTTTATTTTCACCACCACGTCATCCCCATCACAAATTGCCTCCCGTAGAACTTTCCACATTTAAAATCGTAGCCCGCAACCTTTACCACAACGCAAATAACACTTCACAAATTTTAGTTTATTTATGTTAATCCTTACCGCTGTCCTTGTAAACTTGTGATATTGCGATTCACGACTTGCCATGTCACTCTTCGCACTTCACACTATGCACCATTTAGGTCATTCTGTTAAATCCTTACTACTATCCATCTAAACTTGTGAAGTTGAGACTGTGACATTGCACATCGCAACTTTTGTCGGCCATCTCATTCCGCCATCGCATTTCTGAGTTCTTCTTGCTCTAAAGTCATTTCTTATGTTATAATAAGGTTTCCTAAGGGTTTAACCCCCTCTGTCCACTCCAAGGCCATTTATCACACTATCATAAATATTTCTAAGGGTTTAACTCCCTCTTTCCGCTTCCAAACCTCATCTCATGTGTTAAAACTCCCATTAGCCCTCTTAGCCCTTTTTGTTCCCTCTAAGCTACAAATTCATTCTTTATAATTAAAATTAAGGCATGGATAGTTTAGTTGCATGGATAGGAGTATCGTAGATAGATCATAGGATAGGTAGAGTGTATTTAGCCGGTTGGCCAAGTTAAGTGTGGTTTAGAATTAGTTTCCTTTTTGCCATTTATTTTCAGCAATACAATTTAGTTTCTTTTCAGTCATTTCCTTTTCTGGAAATTAAATTAGTTTCATTTCTGTCATTTCTTTTCAGTGATTTAATTTATTTTCCTTCTGTCATTTCCTTTCTTAAATTTAGTTTAGTTTCATTAAAGTGTGACATACTTCACTGAGAACCCTTAGAAATAGCACCCTTTCCTAAAGCGGAAGAGGTTGACATGAAGAATGCATCTGCTGTGCATATAGCACTATCACCTCAAAGTTTGTACGGACCCTAGGTTGATAAAGTAAAGTAGGAAAGCCCCTGGGAGTTGCAGCACTCTTGGTGCAATACCAAGGCTCACTAATAAGTACTTATTACCATCAAGATTACTATGGTTTGAAATAGGATCTACATTTAGTATTAAAGGTAATAAGATAGTAAAGTAGAAAAGTAAAAATAATTTTTATTTTTTTTTCTATTATGTGGATGGATGTCACAAGTGGTATCAAAGCAGTGTTCACACAATGGGACCCAAATGGGTCACATGAATAACAATTTTTGTGTGTAAAATTGTGTATAGAAACTAGGAAGGATAAAATGAGAAGGGGGTAAACACAACAAGTACCCCAAACTACTAGGGAACCTCATCCACAACATAATCCTGAGATGAACTAAAAAATTTGGGTACAACTAAGTGTGGATCAACATCAACAAACCAACATGTCACTTGAATAAAAACAACATCAAACGAGTATACTGTTGGATACTGTGCAACAATTGCAGGAATAAATGGTTGAGGTAAGAAGCGATAATGAGAGACTGATGCGAGAGCATGAGAGGATCATTAAAAGACTCTCAAATAGGCAGAATCAAGGGACAACTCAACCAAGCCCTGAAAGGGATACCTGAGAAGAAACTGAACATCCACGAAATGCTAATGACAAGATGAAATTAAGTCATATAAAACGAAGAAATAAAAATAGAATCTATAATGAAGCAGAGTTAGGGAATGGTTCAGATTAGCAGGAGATGAAAAAGCAGAAAGTGGAACTGTAGGGTGAGTTCTGAAAAATCAAACCTCCTACATTTGATGGAGAGGCCGAAGAGGTAGTAGAGGCATGGATAATTAACGTGAACACATATTTTCAAGTTTATGAATACAACAACAAACTGAAAGCTCGCTTGGATATATACCAACTAAGGTAAAAACCTACTTTATGGTGGGAGAAAGTAAAAACTGTTTGAGGTATTGAAGACTATAATGTGACTTGGGACGAGTTCCAAATATACGTCAAGAATAAGTACTTAACGAAGAATTTTTATGATGAAAAATCTTGAGAATTTCATGATATGAGATTGGGAAAATTGTCAATGGAAAAATTCATAAGTGAGTTCACATAATTGCTGAGATATGTACCAAACCTGAGAGATGAGAAGGCTAAAGTTCAGCAATTTTTGAGTAGATTTCCTGCTCAAATGAAGGAAAGAATCGAATTCGTAAACCCAAAGACTATGGACGAAGTGATTTGAAAAGTAAAAATGTGCTATCAGCAGTCTATTACACTGAAATTTGTCACCATGGCATTGAGCTGTATATATGGGTTCATCATTAGCTATTTATTGCTTCCTTAGAAGTCTAAAAACAGAAAGTTCCCAAATCAAGTCTTGGAACTAGAGAAAAGCTCTTAAAAATCCGAAAAATCCTAACTCCACGCTTTTCCTAGACATTCCCTATGGTACCGAAACTAATTGCTATAAAAACTGCAGCACATCCTGCACGTAAATCTCATTAAAACTGTGGACCCCCGTAAAAGGTAAAATAAAGAGAAAAGTAAGTTCTAGAAGCCTAGATGGTCGAATATTCTCCCAGCTGGGGCCTTCTAGAAGCACTATCTGGTCGAGCTTCGCCCCTTCCATTCATGAACCTTTATCCCTTCATAAATGGAGTAATCCCTTGGTTTTTGGAGCTGAAATCCCATGATGAGAGGGCTTTATCCCTTCCTTTTTGAAGCTAAAACTACCTCTCTTCTGCTATAAATTGAGACCAAGTTTCAGTCTCAAGGGTATGTACACTATAGCTTGTAGAAGAGAATTACTGAAGAAATTATAATCTCCACACTTGGCATCATTGGCATGAGAGAGATTACATACTCATATCCATAGTCTTATGCTAATTTAGAGAGTTGGAGTCTTCTCAAACTGAGGAAAACGATTATTCGGGACCCCGGAATAACCTGTACAAACATCAAGGCATCAAGGTTGTAAGGTTTCTTCTTTTTATTCAAATTTAATACAAATGGATTCTATTTTCTCATTGAGCTGTTCATCTATCTTATGAATAATTTAATTCTTGGATTCCTTGATCACTAAGATAGATTATTTTTTTTGAATTATCCAGTCGTTCCAGAAGGTATCAATCCAGTATGTAAGGTCTGCAATCAAAGACAAGCAAACAAGATCAAAAGCATCTGCGGGGTAGATACCACATCCGTATAAGGAAAATTTATGGGTGTCAGATTATTGGTAGTCGAATGAAGACTAGTGAATGAAAGTTGGTCAACAGTCACAATGTTTCCATTGTGAGGGAAAGACATCACGTGAAAGAGTGTCAATACGATAGCTTGCATTGCATAGATATAGTCTCGCCCAAGGAGTAAATTGAAATCCAAAGGGCCTCAAACTACCATAAGATAAATACAGACAGCTTTACCTTCCAAGGTAATAGGAAGCTTAGGAAGGATCCCTAAAGGTTCAATAATGGTTTTGTTAAAAGCTGACAGATTCTGTGTAACAGGCAGAAGCTGAGGGGAACCCAAAGCTTGCCAAGCAGTTGAGGATAAAATACTAACAGAAGCACCTTCATCTATATTTGTGTGACACAAATTCTTACCACAAACCTTTACAATTATTTGGAAAAGGATGGAGGAAGGAAGGCGAGGTTCTGTCAGTCTATTCCAATCAAAGGAAAAGACCTCTGTACTTGGATGGGGTTCTGTAGAAATAGGTGTAATTCCCCCTGGCGTAGAAGAATCTGATGTAACAAGAAGAACCTGAGAGGTATGAGTTTCACTCTCTACAGGGAGAGTGGGATCGACCGAATGTGAAATCGAGTCGACTACTTGATCAACTAATGGATCATCAACTTGAGTGATAGGAGTTTCACTCCCCAATGGAAGAGTGGGATTGACTGTACTTGGAAGTCACATGTAACAAGACGAACCTGAGCGGTATGAGTTTCACTCTCTACAGGGAGAGTGGGATTGACCGAATGTGAAATCAAGTCGACTACTTGATCAACTAATGGATCGTCAACCTGAGTGATAGGAGTTGCACTCCCCAATGGAAGAGTGGGAATGACTGTACTTGGAATTAGATTAATCACTCCATCTATTGATGGTAGGTTGGGAGAAATTTTATGGTAACCAATTGAAAGTTTTTGCTGTGGAACAGTAAGGTTTTCCAACAAGTTTTAGGCTTCATCCATGTGAGAGAAAATTTGAGTTTGATGACTCCCTTTGCATAACCTACAAGGTAACCTAAATTTACCCTTTTTCCCAACAACTTGACAATCACTAGTTGATGGGTCAATGGTAAGTTGATAGGATTTTTGTGACCATACTTCCAAGACCTTTGGAATACCAGGACAATTGATAAGGAAGTGGTCACCCTTACAAAACTTGCAAGGTTATTTGGGTTTGTGATGCATGTTGGAGGTTTCCTCAACACTACTAACACTTACAACCATGTTTGGTTGGTTGACTTCTTTATTATCTTAGATCCGGTAATTGACATGGTAAACCCTATGGGATTATTTGAACACGATGTTCTTATCCCTTCCCTTGAAATGAGTTCCTTCCATAGAACTGTTCTTCCATCTGATGAACACCTCTTGGAAGCCATGATCGAGGTGTGTCCCTTGACATGTGTTTCTTCTAGTTGGAAGCAATGAAACAGGTTTCGATGAGGATGGTTCTTTTACTGTGTCAACCTTGTTAAAAAATGTATTAGACAATGAGGATAGTTCTTTTACTGTGTCAACCTCATTAAAAAATGAAACAAGTAATTATGAGGAGAGTTCCTTTTACTGTGTCAACCTCATTAAAAAATGAAACAAGTTTCTATGAGGAGAGTTCCTTTTACCGTGTTAACCTCGTTAAAAAATTAAACGGGTTTCCATGAGGAGAGTTCTTTTACTGTTTCAACCTCATTAAAAAATGAAACATACCCATGAGGAGAGTTCTTTTACTGTGTCAACCTTGTTAAAAAATGAAACAAACCCATGAGGAGAGTTATTTTACTGTTTCAACCTCGTTAAAAAATGAAACAAACCCATGAGGAGAGTTCTTTTACTGTGTCAACCTTGTTAAAAAATGAAACATACCCATGAGGATAGTTATTTTACTGTGTCAACCTCATTAAAAAATCAAACAGACCCATGAGGATGGTTCTTTTCCTTTTTCAACCTCATTAAAAAAGGAAACATGTCTCCAAGAGGATAGTTCCTTGTACTGTGTCAACCTTGTTAAAAAATGAATCAAGTAATGAGCATAGTTCTTTTCATGCGTCAAAATCATTAAAAAAATGAAACAAATACTCTCCTAATTGAGTCGAGTCTTTGAGTAGATCTCGTAAATGTTAAGTTGAGTCTTTCATCTGATCTCGTAAATGAACCTTCATTCCATCTAGCTATTAGTAACCACTAGTCTACTTAGTTGAATGAAATGAAGCTTGGGGGGAATATGCTCTAGCAAGTTATGCTTGGGGGGCATTGAAACCAATCTCAAGCACATTTTTACTACCTTTCAAGCTTGTGTAAAAATGAAACCATTATCGAGCACATTTTTCTCTCTGTTTCAAGCTTCTGTAAAAATGAAATCACTCTCAAGCATAGTTTTCTCTGTTTCAACCTTGTGTAAAAATGAAACCATTTTCAAGCATAGTTCTCTCTCTATTTCAAGCTTGTGTAAAAAATGAAACAAACCCACTCTCAAGCATAGTTTTCCTACGTTTCAAGCTTGTGTAAAAATGAAACCCACTCTCAAGCATAGTTTTCCTACGTTTCAAGCTTGTGTAAAAATGAAACCACTCTCAAGCATAGTTTTCCTACGTTTCAAGCTTATGTAAAAATGAAACCCTCTCAAGCAAAGTTTTCTTTGTTTCAAGATTGTCTAAAAATGAAACCTATCTTGAGTCCATTTTAGTTATTATTTTCAAGACTCATTAAACTCATGAAAATCCCGAGATTATTTTTCTATCTTTCATTCTCGTAAACCACATGAAAATGTCGAGTTCTTTCCATATTTTCCTGCTCGTAAATTAAATTGAAAGTCAGCTCACTTTTTCGAGCTCTTGAAAATTACGAAAAAGTGAAAACCCTGGCATTCTCTTTTAATCCCTTTTCAGACTCTCTAAACATGAAAATATTTCGAAGTACTTGACTATTTGAACTCGTTAAAGGAAATGAATAGTCGTCCCTTCAGTATAAGTTTACTCCTTTTATGGAATAAAATGGATTAATTACGAAAATGGAATACGTTGACTAATCATGGTCAATAGAGTTCTCTCTTGTATTATTTTTTCCTTTTTCAGACTTGAGAGACTAAATTTACGAAAAATAACAACCATGGTGTTTTCTTAAATTTTTCTTCTGGCTCCCTAAAATTGAAAAAAACCGAGTTTCTCCTATACTGGACTCGCTAAAACTTAACAGTAAAGGACCTGTCGATTACAAACAGGAATGAACCACTCCTTCTTAGGGTTATATTTTAATACTAAGGTGGAATCATCCGAAGGATGATCTTACACAACAAGGAAATGTTATCCTCCTCAAGCTTGTCAAAAATAAAGAGGTACTTGCCAGAAATGTGGGGGAAAAAGAGAGAAAATGAATCCAGTAGTCATACTTTGTTTTGAAAATTAGTATACCACTCTTGGACACGACACTTTTGTCACACTCACACCTAAGTTGGGAAAATCCTTTGTCTAACAGTTAATCAAACCACATTGAAAGTCTTCAGCTGGTTTCTGGGTATTAGCTTTAGGTCAATTGTCACCAAAACCATCTGCAGTGTCGTTATGTGTTCAAGAGAACAATTTAAATAAACCATTCATTGCAAAACATTTGTCTTCATTTGCGTTGACCATCCCTTAATTAGTCCTTGCTAAAATTTCTTCAAAACTTGATCTAATGGTTTCGTGTCGTGGGCTTTCTTGCGATGGGTCAGTTTCTATCAATGACATCTCATCATCTAGAAAGTTGATCTAGAATCCTATCAGTACCTTCGGATCTACATACCTTAATGGCAGGTTTCTCACCTTCGACAATAGGTTGCATCATTGACCTTCGATCGAACGATTCTGTGAAATGTTCGACTTCAGATCACAAATTCACATTTCATAGATTGTACTAAGTACTTTGAGAACCATTATCATTATTGGTGGCTTCTTTCACACTTGTTAATGTTAGAAAATTATATATTATAGAACAATGAAACACATAAAATATGCGAAAACACAAGCACATAAAAGACATAAAACCAGAGAGACACAGATATATGTGTTTCACCCAGTTTGGGCTACGTCCACCCCGAACAGCCAGTCCGTCCTTTCTATTATCCAACAAAATTAAGAGACACAACCTACAGTAGATCCATTGTAATATCCTCTTTTATCTCTCATAGTCTCCCTATTTGTTTCTCGCTCTGAGAATACACATAAAATCCACAGCCATAATGCAATTCCCTCATACAAGCGAGGGGTTTCCTTCTAGGGCAAAAAATCCTAAACTAAAGATAACTTCTACTGTCAGATCATTTGCCTAATGAGCGGCCCAGATTGACTAGAAATTACTATACTTTTACAAGGTAATTTTACATTTGTTTTTAGCTTCGAAGGCGCTTCCCCCAAAACCCCCCGCCACGGGGGGCTCTATAAAGTCGCAACCACCCCACCCTGGACCCCCCAGGCAGTGTTTAATTACAGGTGGCGTTGTCGCCCCATTAAGGTACAAGGGTCCAATGTTGTGATACAAAATAAACAAGAAAATCGAGCTCCACACCCAATAATCTCCCACTTGGAGACTGATTGTAGCAATTGCACCGCGGCTTTATTTACTGGAAAATGACTCCTCTTTAGACTTGGTTGTTTCTTATCTTCATCGTCATCCTCGAAGACTAATTGAAACTGAGCATAACCTCAGTTTCTCCCAGGTTACAAATTTTTTCAGAATATCTGCAAGATTTTGGCTAGTGTGTATCTTTTCCAGCTTCAACTATCCATCTTCAAATATTGACCGTATGAAATTGTACTTGAGCTGTATGTGTTTAGTCCTGGAATGAAATGCTAAGTTCTTTGCAAAATCAATGGCACTTTGGCTATCACTATATAGCATGCCCATATCATTCTTCTTACCCAATTCATCCATAAACCTTTATAACCAAATCATTTCTTTACTAGCCTCTATAGCAGCAACACACTCTGCTTCTGTTGTTGAAATTGCAACAACAATTTGGATTTTTTAAACCCAACTGACAACTGTTCCACCTGCAGTAAATAAATATCCTCTAGTGCTGCTTCTGTTATCTATGTCACCTTCCATATCTGCATCAACATATCCCTATAGAGCAATGTTTGAACCACCAAAGCATAATGCTTGATTTGTGGTACCTCTCAAATATCTGAGAATCCATTTCACTGCCATCCAATGTCCTTTTCCTGGATTGTTCATGTACCTGCTTAAAACTCCCACTGCATGTGCAATATCAGGCTTTGTGCAGACCATTGCATACATTAAGCTTCCAACTGCTGATGGATATGGAACTTTAGACATATAGTCCATTTCTTCTTGGGTCTTGGGGCACATCTCCTTACTAAGTTTAAAATGGCTAGGAAAAGGTGTACTAACTGGTTTTGTATTCTGCATATTAGATCTTTTCAACACCATTTGTATGTACTCATTCTGAGACAGTGTTAATTTGCGATTTTTCCTATCTCTAGTTATTCTCATACTAAGGATTTGTTTTGCAGCTCCCAGATCCTTCATTGAAAATGAATTTTCCAATTTTATTTTCAGCACATTTATTTCCTGCATGTTAGTCCCTATAACAAGCATGTCATCTACATACAATAACAATATAATATAGCTGCCATCATTTTTCCTTTTCAAATAAACACAATGATCAGAGTGGCATCTAGTATAACCTTGTTCAGACATAAAATTGTCAAATTTTAGATACCACTGTCTTGGAGCCTGTTTTAAGCCATACAAGCTCTTCTTTAACTTGCACACTAAATTTTCTTTCCATTTGACCTCATATCCTTCTGGTTGCTGCATATAGATCTCTTTCTCCAAATTTCCATGGAGAAATTTTGTCTTTACATCTAACTGTTCAAGATGTAAATCTTCTGCTACTACAAGACTTAAAATATTTTTGATTGAGGTCATCCTAACAACAGGAGAAAATATTTCATCAAAATCAATACCTTCCTTTTGTGCAAACCGCTTCACCACATGTCTAGCTTTGTACGTCTATTTTCCTCCATCTTCTTCCTTCAGCATGTAAACCCATTTATTCTAGAATGTAGTTTTACCTGCAGGCAACCTAACTATGTCCCAATTCTGGTTATGCATTAAGGAGTCCAACTCTTCTTCCATGGCTAGCTCCCAATTCTTCCTCCTTTCAACCTGCATTGCTTCTTCATAACATTCGGGCTGACCAGAATCAGTCAACATTAAATAATATAATGAAGGAGAGTATCGTTCAGGGGGTATACTTATCCTGGTAGATCTTCTAACACCACTTTCAAGTGTTTGAGGTGCATGTTGTTGTTGTGGTGGTTGCTATTGTTGTTGCTGTTGATTATTATTATTTTCAGGCACCTTTACTTTTTCTGTGATCTCATCAAGAACTGTGTGTCATTTGTTTTCTTTTTCTTGTTTATTTTCCTACAACTGATTCTTATAAAATACCTTTTCTTTGAATATTATATCTCTTCTCCTAATGATTTTTTTATTTTCATAATCATATAAGAAATAACCAAAATCATTAACACCATATCCAATAAAGGTACATTTATTTGATTTTTCCTCAAGATTTGTTCTATTTTCTTTATTGATATTGTCAAAGCCCTCACAGCCAAAACGCTTTAAAAAATAGTAGTTTACCTTTTTACCTGTCCATGATTCCTCTAGAATACCACCATCCAAGGAAACTGAAGGCCCTCTGTTTATTAGATAAACAACAGTATCTACAGTATCTGCCCAAGATTCTAAAGGCAATCCTTCATGCAATCTCATGCACCTTGCATGCTCCATGATTGTTCTGTTCATCCTTTCTGACACACCATTTTCTTGTGGTGTTATTGGAACTGTCTTCTTTCTGTTAATTCCATGCTCTGAAAAATACCTATCAAACTCTTTCTGCAATATTCACCTTCATTTTCTGATCTGAGACACTTCAACTTCTTTCTTGTCTCAATATCAACCAAATCTTTCCATTTCTTGAAAGTATCAAATACACCAGATTTATTCTAAATACAATAAATCTAAGTTTTTCTAGTTGCATCATCAATAAAAGTAACATAATAACAAGAGCCACCGAGAGATGATACCTGAGCAGGTCCCCATATATTTGTATGCACAAGCTCTAATTTTTCACTCTTCTTTTCTTTCCCAACTCTGAGAAATCTAACTCTCTTCTGTTTTCCATAAATGCAATTCTCACAGAAATCCAAATCAACATTCTTCAAATCCGGAAAAAAATTTCTTGAGTGAAGAATCTTCATCCCCTTCTCACTCATGTGTCTGAGCCTATGATACCATAACGCTGCATCTTCTCCTTTGGAAGTTAAAGCATTAACGAAGTTAGAAATACCATTGCATAAGTACAATGTACCAACCTTTTTTCCTTTTTCTATTACCAGTGCTCCTTTGATGACCTTCGAAGCATTATCTATGAAAATTGTCACACAAACTTCACTACCTAACTGCCCTGTTGAAATCAGATTTTTCTTCAGATCTGAAACATGCCTTACCTCCTTTAATAGCCAACAATTTCCTTTCTGTTGTTTTACAATAACCTTACCCATTCCAACAATTTTACAAGGTTTATCATCACCCAAATGGACTTGTCCAAAATCTCCTTAAACATAGTCATGAAAATATTTCTTATCAGGTGTGGGATGGAATGAGGCCCTTGAATCTACAACCCAAGAATCAGTAACATTTTTGAAAGAAATAATCAAAGCATCTTGTAACACATCATCTGTCACATTTTCTTCATGATTGTTTTCTTTTTGTGTGTATCCTTCTTTTCCCTTCCGAGATCTACAGTATTTCTTTAGGTGTCCTTTCTTTCCGCATTTCCAGCAAACTATCCGCGATCTGGACTTGGATATTCATTTCCTTGATTTACTGTGATATCCTGATATCTTTCCTCTTTCCATTCTTCTTCCCCTAGACTCTTCATTCAAAGAATTACCCAATGTCTCACCGGAGCTTTTCTGTCTCATTTCCTTGCTAAGGATAGCACCAACAACATCATCAAACTTTAAAGTACTAGATCCAGAGACAGAGTTACTAATGGCCATAACTAAACCATTCTAGCTTTCTGGCAATGAGCACAGAAATAAAAGAGCCCTAACTTCATCATCAAATTTTACCTCTATAGAAATTAACTGACTGGTAACTGTATTAAAATCATTTAAATGGTCTGCAACAGATCCCCCTTCCGACATCTTCATATTAAATAAACATTTCATAAGAAATTCCTTGTTTGAGGCCGAGGTTTTTTCATATAGTTTTTCCAATGGCTTAATCAAACCCTCTATTGTTGTTTCCTAAGAAATATTGAAGGTTTTTGATGCCGCGAGGCACAACCGCACTATTTCGAGTGCCTTTCTATCGATAATCTCCCATTATGCATCTGTCATAGTCGCCGGCTTCTTTGTTTTTCCACTCAATGGTAAGTACAGATATTTCTGATACAAATAGTCTTCCATATGCATCTTCCATAGCAGGAAGTTTTGGCCGTTAAATTTCTCAACGCTAAACTTACCATCTTCTGCCATTTCTCCCACTCGAACCAGGAACCCTTGTTTCCTGCGAATTTATCAGCCAAATAGACCTTCTGCTTTGATACCAGTTGTTAGAAAATTATATATTACAGAGCAATGAAACACATAAAATATGCGAAAACACAAGCACATAAAACACATAAAACCAGAGAGACACAGATATACGTGGTTCACCCAGTTTGGGCTACGTCCACCCCGAACAACCAGTCCTTACTTTCTATTATCCAATAAAATGAAGAGACACAACCTACAGCAGATCCGCTGTAATATCCTCTGTTCTCTCTTACAGTCTCCCTATTTGTATCTCGCTCTGAGAATACACATACAATCCACAGCCACAATAAAATTCCCTCATACAAGAGAGGGGTTGCCTTCTAGGGGAAAAAACCCTAAACTAAACATAACTTCTACCGTCAGATCATTCACCTGATGAACGACCCAGATTGACTAGAAATTACTATACTTTTAAAATGAAATTTTACATCTATTTTTAACTTCAGGGGCATTGCCCTCGAAACCCCCCGCCAGGGGGGGCCTCTATAAAGTCGCAGCCACCCCCACCTGGACCCCCCAAGCAGTGTTTAATTACGGGTGGCGTTGCCACTCCATTAATGTACAGGGCTCCAATGCTATGATACAAAATAAACAAGATAATCATGTTGCATACCCAACAGTTAACAGTTCAGATCATTGACTGGTAATCAAGTGGTTTCTACCATGTTCGAATTCGACACAATAAATCAAATTGATAGAATTGTACTAGTTTGAGAAGCGGAAATCAAGGCCCTGGATCTAGTTTCCACCATCCAATATACGGGGAGTTCTATTATTCATCATTTATTAGACTACTCATAACAGATGGTTGCATCCATGCTGTGTCTATTACTTCATGTAATTCTAAAATCATTTCTATATCAGAACATGTAGTTAGTTTTAATCTGAGTATGGGAATGCCTATCTCAGTGATGATGATATATATATATATATATATATATATATATATATATATATATATATATACTTCCACTGAATGTTTTTTCCAGGTTTCAACTGGTGTGCCGACAACCTGATCCTCAGAATGATAAAGTACTTCACTCTTCAGAATTCTTCAAAAAAAAAATCTCCAGACTTGGCGCTTTAGGGGGCAATATATTACACTGAAATTTGTCACCATGACATTGAGCTGTATATATGGGTTCATCATTACCTATTTATTACTTCCTTAGAAGTCTAAAAACATAAATTTCCCAAATCAAGTTGTGGAACTAGAGAAAAGCTCTTAAAAATACTAAAAAGCCTAACTCCGCACTTTTCCTATTCATTCCCTATGGTACCGCAGCTAATTTCTATAAAAACTACGGCACATCCTGCACATAAAGCTCATTAAATTTGTAGACCCCCGTAAAAGGTAAAATAACGAGAAAATTAAATTTTAGAAGCCCAACTGGTTGAATATTCTCCCAGTTGGGGCCTTCTAGAAGTGTTATCTGGTCAAGCTTCACCCCTTCCATTCATGAACCTTTATCCCTTCATAAATTGAGTAATCCATTGGTTTTTGGAGCTAAAATCCCATGATGAGAGGGCTTTATCCCTTCCTTTTTGGAGTTGAAACTACCTCTCTTCTGCTATAAATTAAGACCAAGTTTCAGTCTCAAGGGTACGTATATTGTAGCTTGTTGAAGAGAATTTATGAAGAAATTATACTCTCCACATTTGGCATCATTGGCATGAGAGAGATTACATACTCATAGCCATAGTATTATGCTTATTTATAGAGGTTGAGTCTTGTCAAACTGAGGAAAATGACTGTTTGCGACCTCGGAAGAACCTGTACAAACATCAAGGCATCAAGGTTGTAAGGTTTCTTCTTTTTATTCAAAGTTAATACAAAGGGATTCTATTTTCTCATTGAGTTGTTCATCTATCTTTTGAATAATTTAATTCTTGGATTCATTGATCACTAAGATAGATTATTTCTTTTGAATTATCATATCTTGCAGATGCTTTTGATCTTGTTTTCTTGTCTTTGATTGCAGATCTTACATACTGGGTCGATACCTTCTAGAATGACTGGATTGAAGACCGAGTAAGCGTTGGACTTCAGGTAGGAGCATCTCTCCATAGTTAATTGGTAATTCTTAAGAAAAATAGTCTAGAGAAAATGGTCTACATATGTCTGTTTATTTGTAGATATCCTTAGGATACTAGGGAGATCGCTCTTGTCTGCAAGAGGCATTTGTCCGCCTATCTTAGTGATCAAGGAATTGAAGAATTAAATTATTCAAAATATAGATGAACAACTCAATGAGAAAATAGAATCAATTTCTATTAACTTTGAATAAAAAAGAAGAAACCTTACAACCTTGACGCCTTGATGTTTGTACAGGTTCTTCCAAGGTCCCGAACATCCATTTTCCTCAGTTTGACAAGACTCCAACTCTCTAAATCAACATAATAATATGGCTATGAGTATGTAATCTCTCTCATGCCAATGATGCCAAATGTGGAGAGTGTAATTTCTTCAGCAATTCTCTTCTACAAGCTATAGTTTACGTACCCTTGAGACTGAAACTTGGTCTCAATTTATAGCAGAAGAGAGGAAGTTTCAGATCCAAAAAGGAAGGGATAAATCCCTCTCATCATGGGATTTCAGCTCCAAAAACCAAGGGATTACTCCATTTATGAAGGGATAAAGGTTCATGAATGGAAGGGGTGAAGCTCGACCAGATAGCGCTTCTAGAAGGCCCCAACTGGGAGAATATTCGACCAGCTGGGCTTCTAGAACTTACTTTTCCATTTATTTTACCTTTTACGGGTGTCTGCAATTTTAATGAGCTTTACGTGCAAGATGATGTGCCGCAGTTTTTATAGCAGTTAGCTATGGTACTGCAGGGAATGACTAGGAAAAGTGCGGAGTTAGGATTTTTAGGATTTTTTAAGAGCTTTTCTCTAGTTCCAAGACTTGATTTGGGAACTTTATGTTTTTAGACTTGTAAGGAAGCAATAAATAGGTAATTATGAACCCATATATAAAACTAAATTTCATGGTGACAAATTTCAGTGTAACACAATCTAAGGCAAAGGGGGAAACATGTAGGAATTGGCCGCCAAAGAAACGGAAAAAAAAACAATTCAAATTTTAAGAGTAGCAGATCTAGTAATTTTAAAAATTATGCAAGAAATTTAGCAAGTAGGAAATACGGAAGAAATCAACAGAAGTCAAAATGGCCTACAGAGGAGCGACCCACAGAAGCTTTCAACTGACCAGAGCATGGGAAAACCCAAAAGCCACCTCTCCAATATTGGGGATGCAGTGAGGAACATTATTATAAGAATTTTCCTCATCGCGGGAGAAGTGAAACAATAACCAACCTGTAATAAGCTTCTACGGTGGGGGATGTTTCTCAAAATATACCAAGAATTAACGCAACCCTTGAAGACCAGAAAGAATATTATCAGCCAACCATGATTGAACTTGAAGGTAAGATATTTTCCCAAACTGTTTCTATTCAGGTTGATCCTGGTGCCATTTCAAGCTATGTAAACCCTGAGATAGTTGAAAAGTGTAGCTTGCAGAGCTAGAAATTTGAGAGTCCCTAGATGCTACAATTAGTCACTGGGGCGAAGAGAAGAGTTAACGTTAAAGTCTTGAATTGTCCCTTAGAAGTTGGAAATCAACAGTTAGAGGTGGAATTAAATATTTTACCCTTGGGTTCCTATGATATACTACAGGGAATGGAATGGCTAGAGGGGCACTGGTCTCTAGTAGACTATAAAGAAAATATTATTTATTTCAAGGTTGAAGATGGGACATGCCAGGAGTTGCAAGGAATCAAGAAACCACTGCAATTGCATCCTATCACAACATCCCTTCTGGGTAAATTCATTAGAAAGGGATGCCAGATTTATGTTATCCAAGTGGGATTCGCAAATTATAACGATAAGACCCTCATGCTGGAAAATATACCCATGGTACAAGAATTTATGGATGTGTTTCCAAAAATTATACTAGGACTACCTCCAAAGAGGGATATCGATTTCACTATTGAATTAATGTCCGAGACAACACCAGTGTCACGGTCACCATATCTAATGAGTGTACCTGAGCTGATAGAATTGAAAATGCAATCACAAGAATTGCTGGATACGGGATATATTCGACCTAGTGTATCCCCTTAGGGAGAACCAATGTTGTTCGCGAGAAAAAAGGATGAAAAATGTGAATACGCATGGAATAGAGACATCATAATAAATTGACAGTTATGAATAAGTGGATGTTGCCAGGAATAGATGATATTTTCAGTGAGGTGAAGGGGGCGACTGTATTTTCAAAAATAGTTTTAAGAACTGGTTACCACCACATTAATATATAAGATGAAGAAATCTACAAAGCACATTTATGAACTCGATACAGGCACTATGAGTTTGTGGGTTTTCCATTTGTATTAACTAATGCAACAACAACGTTCATGAGTCTGATGCATGGCATATTTCATCCGTTTTTGGACAAGTTTGTTCTGATATTTATTAATGATATATTAATTTACTAAAATAACATGGAAGAACATAAGGAACACTTAAGGCAAGTATTGAAAATGTTTAGGGAGCATCAAATGTATGCCAAATTCAGCAAGTGTGAATTTTACATAGATCAAATCTAATATTTTGGCCATGTAATTTCCACTGAAGGCATAGTAGTGGATCCTGAAAAAATAAAGACTATTATGGAATGCAGGGTGACCAAAAACAGAGAAAACATACGTTCTTTTATGGGATTGGCCAGATATTACAGGCATTTCATCGAGGGATTCTAAAAAAATTCTTTTCCTATTACCTCTCTACAACGAAAGGGACGAATGTTTAAATGGACCAACGAATGCCAGACTAGTTTTGAGCGGTTAAAGAGGTTACTGACTACTCCCCCTATATTGAGGGTATCTAAACCAAACAAGGAATTTTAAGTATGCACCGATGCATGCAAGGAAGGAGTAGGAGAAATATTGTATCAAGACAGAAGGGTCATTGCATATGAGTCAAGGAAGCTAAAATATGATGAAAGACATTACTCCGCTTATGATCTAGAATTGAAAGAAATAGTGCAAGCGCTCAAGGTGTAGAGAAATTACTTGTTGGAAAAAAGGTTTGCATTAAAGATAGATCACATGACCATGAGTAACTACATTAAACAAGCTGATTTGAATTCTAACCAAGCAGGGTGGAATGCATTCCTAAGAGAATTTGATTTCAAGATTAAGCAGGTTAAAGGTAAGGAAAATCGTGTTTCCGGTGCCTTAAGGAAATTACAATATGTATATGAACTCTAATTTAATCAAGTGGAATTAAAGTTCCAGGAGCAGGTAAGAGAAGAAATAGAGAGGGATCCTGAATATCAATTTTTATGGCAGCAAGAAAATGAAGAAGAAAATCACAAAAAGAAATCAGATTATAAGATTAACGGCGAGCAACCTTTTACTTTTAGAGGAAAGATATAAATCCCAAATCAGATGAGTTTAAAAGAATTGATCTTGGATGAATATCATTGAAGTACTTATTCTAGATACCCTGGTTACTAGAGAATGCTAACAAAAATTAGGAAAGCTTACTTTTGGCCTGGTATGCAGAAACATATTGCTGAATACTTGACTAAATGTATGGAATGCCAACAGGTCAAGGTGGAGAATCAACATCCAGCGGGATTTTTGCAACCTATACCTATACCAGCATGGAAATGGGAGGTCATATTGTTGGATTTTATTACTGGTTTAACAAGATCGAAGAAACATAATGACTCTATAATGGTGGTCATAGATAGGGTGAGAAAAGAAAATCATTTTATTCCAGTACAGTCCAATTACAAAATTGTGAAGATTGCACACATTTTCATGAGGGAAGTGTTTAGGTTGCATGGTATTCTGAAAACAATCATCTCAGATCAAGATCTAAATTTTACTTGGGCCTTTTGGAAATCATTTTTCACTAGTTTGGGCGCAAACAAAAAATTTAGCACAACATATAATCCAAATATGGATGGAAAAACTAATAAGGTGAATCAAATCTTCGAGGATATGATGCACATGTACATAATGCAACAACCCATGAGGCGAGAAGAATATTTACATCTAGTAGAATTCACATACAACAATGGATATCAGGAATCTCTTAATTTGAGCCCCTTTAAGGCCTTATATGGGAGACAGTGCTAAACGACCTTTAACAAGAGCAGTCCTGAAACCAAACTAATGCTTTGTCTAGAAATGTTGGCTAAAATGTAACAATAAGTAAGGAAGATTTGACAGAATATAAAAATCGATGAAGACTGTCAGAAGGTTTATGCAGACGCAAATATAATATATCGGGATTTTGAAGTGGGTGATAATGTGTATGTGAGAATTAGGCCCAAGAAAATCACCTTAAGGTGGACTTCGTGTGCCAAGCTGGCTCCTAGGTTGAGCGGACCTTTCTAGATCTTGGAAAGAGTAGGACCGATTGCCTATCGATTGGCATTACAAAGTCACATACGGGTGCACGATGCATTTCATGTATCAATATTGAAACGATATGTGCATGATTTGAAGCATGTAATACATTGGCAAAAATATCCAGGTAGGAATAAAATTGAGTACTATACCCCAAAAGGAGGAAACTATTATACTAAATAACTTAAGGCTTTGTTGGTTGCAGGTTGAACTAGATGGAAAATTTCTGGTAGAACATCAACGTATTCTCGAGTAAAGAGAAATAACGCTCCGGAGGTGAGCCATCATCCAAGTTAAAGTGCAATGGAAGCACTTTAGCCCAGAGGAGGCTACATGGGAAGACGAAGGCTTTGTGAGTGAGGCATACCCAAAACTACTTACTGATATGGAATAGAATGCAGAGGATGGTTTTTACTTCCAATGGGGGAAGCTGTAACACCTGGATTTAATCCTTAAATTTTTAAAAAATTACGATTATGCATTTAATTTTTAAATGGGATTAACCAGTAAAGTTATTCTACTTTTTTTTAAATAAAGTATTATCTATGGAATGGTTTCCATAAAGTTGATGGTAAAGTATTCCAATATTCCTGAGTAGTTGGGAAAAAGAAATTAAAGACGTTTAGCTTTTCCTTTGAGGATAAATATGAAATCCGAGTGAGGAAAAGGGGTTTTCTTAAGTTAGAGGAGAGCCAGGTGGCTTCAGGGTGAGAGTAATCAAGAGCTAGTTGGAGCCAGTGGAACTCTGCAACATGAATATAGAGGAGAATACTAGACAGAGGGTCTTGAGGTCTACTCCAGAAATACTACTATCTAAGTCCTACTTTGATGCGGAGCACGGGGGTAGTTGCAAACGTAATTTCCTCTATCATGGTTGGGAGGGTATCATCAACTTACTAAATTGAGATAAGTAAATTAACTTGGTGTTAATAAAGAAAGCAATGTCTTGATGTGATTACTAGTTATATAAATTATCTCTCTGTGTAACTGTGAAAATTGATAGCAGTAGATCCTAACTATGCATTATCTTCATTAGATAGAATAAATGATTGTATACAACAGTGAAAGGAAATTATTTAATTCTGTCCCGACAAGATAGTTTATTTTCTACACAACATATTGAATGTATTGTTAGAGGAAATTATATTTGTATAAGTGTAGATTAAGTTTAAGGTAGTAATCAGAATAAAATGGTAGAACTAGGACAAATTATGGAGGGGACTGTTAGTATATTCGAGGTTGGGACCCCATAATGTACAATTTTTTCCCTCTTCTACAAAAGTAACTATACTCAGACTACGAATTTACAAAATTAACTGAGATATAAATATGGCTTGGACATAAACCCCTAAACTGTAACAAAGAAATATTATCTATCAAGAAAAAAGACAGATTGAGCAAAAGAAAAATATTTAATAAATGAAATTAACTAATAATTTGGTACTGTAAACAACAGGCCCGTTTTAAGGGTATATGAAATATATGAAAGAGATACCCCAACAAACAAAAGATAATTATACATTATTCTGTTATCAAGAAAGAAACTCATAAGTAGTCCATTAAATTGATGGAGAAATAATAAGAGAAGCATGCATGTATACAAATATATATAAACCATATATAAACAGATAAATGAAGGAAAACATAATTAACGTTTACTGCCATATGATCAGGAATAATTCAACTAATTCAACACTATTGAATGTTGACGAATGATTCTCTGAATGAAAGGGTGAATAACCATATTTTATAGCAAAATTTAATGTAAACATTAAGAGCTCCATGCTCGAATCCTCATATATTTCTATTAATAAAATTAAAATATTAACAGAGCTAAGGAAACCTCTCAAAATACGAAATCTGTAAATATTTCAAGTGCACAAGACAGTAGATTAACTGTGTGGTAGGAATAATCCTAATTTATAAAGACAATTATATATCAAGCCATATCGAGGATCAAAAATAGCTAAGTGCTAAATAAAACTGTAACAAAGCCCTAGGGGTTTTGAAAAATATTTACACTGTAAGCCATAAATTTATTTCCCTGTATGAGTTTAGGGTTTTAACCCAAAAGACAAAGGGGAAGCTTCAAAATAATACCTTCCTAGGAGACAAGTGGTACCTAGAAAGGGAAGCAAGGAAATATGTCAACTAAGAGGAATATTACACATGGAGAAAAGCACCACATTTCCATAAGGCACAAGAATTAAATTTACCTGAAAAGAGAGAAAAATCGGTTAGGGTTTGGAGAGTAATACTGAACGATAAATGGTAACAAAGAGGGTTACGAATTTTACAATGAAATCGACAAGACGAACATGAGAACTTACCTTAGGTTGGAGGCGAGGTTCGATGCCGAGAACGTTGAAACAAAGAAAAATGGAAATTTATCAATATATGAATTAAAGTTCAAATTACACCAATACTATACATACCTTTACTGTGTAGAAGAGCTTATTGTTTCTGCTTGCCTGTATAGACCACGCCGAAGGAAGACTTATGGATTCCTCTGCAGATGTTTGTTAAAACCTCACGTCGATCTTGCGGACCCTAAATATTGAAAAACCACTGAGCATCCTGCCCTGTGTAAGAACGAATACTCATTAAAAACCTTCAGGTCATCACCTAGTTACATTTTAAAACCATGACTATGAGCTTAAATCTTTAAAACAATAATCGTGCAAATAAATCTCCTTCTAGCAAGATGGGGGTTGAGGGAAAAACACATCTTTTTAACTGAAATATCTTTGAACATCGAATGGAGGTGGCAGGATGAACCATGTCATTTTTTCAACACCAAATGAAGAATAGAGGTGGGGCATGAGCTATATACTTGCAAAGCTTAAAGCGCTCTCGCACAAATGAAAAATGAAAATGGTAGATGGTTAGGGTTTAAGGGGTAGGTCAATACCCTAACCCAACCTCTTCTTTCAAACAACCATCGATTGAGAGAGAGATGATCCAACGGTGTTAAACATGGCATATGTCAGCCTCGGGAATTGTCCAGGACCACGGAAAATCCAAGCGGAGATAAGGTGGGGGTATTTTTTATTGTTGAGATATTTAATAATGAGCCATGAATTCGTATATTATGAGAATTAATTATTCCAAATTTCAATCAAAGAAAAATCACCGCTGAAAAATACCATGTGGAGGTAGACTGTGCTAATCCATTAAGTCTAGGTAGGTTTATGGTACCGAGGTGTCTCACGATTTATTTCACGGGAAAACATTTTAACTATGATTCTATAAATAGTAATAAAATGACAATAGCATCGATTAGATGAAAAGCAAAGGTTAAGGGTTTAACCCAATGTTTTAACATGTTTTATAAGTATTTACTATCATCAAGATTAATATCGTGTTAAATAAAATTACGATGTAGTATTAAAGATAATAAGATAGTAAAGTACCTTGGATGCGGGTGGTACCTAGCCTTGCAAGAATACACAAGGCGGCCATGTGGATCACCACACAACACGCCCATGTGCCCCAGCCTTGGGATGCACAGTGCCTTCAATTCTCGCATGGGCTGGGCTTTAAATCCCCATGTGCCACCTTATTTTTGATGTACCCAATGCGTTTGGTATTAACTCCTCCTGGCACCATGCTGTTCACTTCTCCCGCTCCTTCTCTGGCTCTTCAGCCCGCTCTGATTGCTCTCCCTCTGTTCTTCCTGCTTCGGCCCTCCCCTGCTCAGGCGAGAAGCTTTTGGGCTCACGCCTCTGCAGTGACCCCTCCACAGTATCGTGCCCTATCCAAGCCTGTCATGATGCCGCGATGACACTGGCAACAGTGCAGATGAGCTAGGGGCAAGGGCCTCCATTCGTGTCCCCCTCTGCCCCATGCCATCCCCCAGGACTTAAATCTTCATGTCTCTTGGGACATGGCAGACTTGTCGCCCTTTGCCTTCACGCCTGCAGAGCCATCTGACTCCTCTGTTCCTCTCGCGCAACTCCCTGACACCTCCGCTCCCCCCTCCTCCTCCCCAAGTAAGAAGAGAGCCCGCAAGTCCACCATCCCTTCGGAGCCTACCTTAATTCCCCGTAAACTCAAATCCCTCCCTCTGTAGCCAGCCTCCAACACCAATTTTGATGACAGTGACTCCGAGGCAGCCGAAGAGAAGCATCTTCCAGTTCTCCGTCTCTCGGGCTCCTCCAAGAGGAAAGAAGACCTCAATTCAACTAACGCCATGGATATTACAGCATCTATGCAGGATAACGCCACTCGGGACACTTTGGCAGAGTGCCTCTGGCTTCCTAAATCCCCACGTGAGCAGCGTCCTTGACTCTAACCCTGGGCTTGATTCAATGGACTACGACTACATCTTCCGCATCCTCTAAGAGGAGCCTCCCTCCAGCGACAAGCATGAAGGTTATCCATAGCACTCTCTCTTCGGGTTTCTTAGTTTGCTGGTTCTAGTTGTCTCCTATGCTAGCTCTTTTGGTCTCTTTTTGCACTGTTTTAAAGGTTGGTTTCCCGCTATGGGCATCTCTTCTATCTGGATAATGAAGGCTGGTTTCTCCTCTATGGGAAGTCTATTTTTGGACAACAGTATTTTGTCTACTCCCTCCATCATGGATATTTCCATTTTCAAGGATTAGCAATGTAACCTTTGGTTGATGAATTAATAGAATTAGTATTACTTAGAAAAAAAAAAGTAAGATAGTAAAGTAGAAAATTAAAAAGTTTTTTTTTGTTTTTTACTATTATGTAGATGTGTATGGATGTCACATTACCCTACATCTCATCTAGACATAATTAGATTAGGTTTTTCCTATAATTTCCAAAATCATATAAGGTTATTTTTCAAAACATGAAATTGATTAAACATTAGTAAACTCTTATTAAGTGCAAAAGGTTGCAAGAAATTTAATTAATTACAAAATTAAAATATTTCCTGAAAAATTACTTTGGTGTGGGTGTGAGGTAAATTTTATGAAAGTAAAAAATGCTAATATTTTATATATATAAAATAAATTGTTATTATAGTAAAAAAAAATGTGAATTAAATTTTCTAAAATTACAAAACAATAAGTATTTATGTTATATACGCTAACAGAGATATATCTTAACTTCGGATATATCAACAACTCAAAAGATTTGATCAATAAATCGATATAAATATATGTTGATACTAAATTTCAGATAATTTATCATTTAAAAAAAAATACTGAATAAAATTAATATTTAAAAAAATATATTTCTATTATTAAAATAAGCTTTATTTTCATTAATATCTACATACCCTTTTTTTATAAAAATAAATTAATAACTAAAAATATCCACAATTCTTAACATGATTTCATATTTATCTTTCTAATCCAATAAAAATTATATTTATAATTATATTCTTAATATGATTACATATTTCTCTTTCTAATCAAATAAAAAGTATATTTATAATTAATATATTTTCACAGTGTAAAATAACATTAATAAATTTCATATTATAAAAAATACGACAAATAAGATATGAAAAAGTGAAGAGGTTATTTTTCATTGTTCAAATCTAGCAACTCTTTTAAGGTCACTCAAACATCGAGGGCTCTCATTTGAATTTTTCCAAATAGTTTTTGGTAGAAAAAAATTTATAATTGTGTAAAATATTAATTAATTATTTAAATCTTTTTATTATGTAAAAAGTTATTAAGATTTTATTGATTGAGTTTATTGTGGATGATTAAGGGAAATGATTTCTTTTTGGAATATTTAAATTTAATTATTTATGTAAAAGGTTATTGATATTTTGTTGATTGAGTATATTTTGGATCATTAAGAGAAATGATTATTATTTTTACTGATTAAATTTACTTCCTATAAATAATATTTCATATTGAATCTATTATTATAATTACTTTCATCTTTAAAAATAGGAAACATATTAAATTTAAAGCACAAATAAATTTACAATTTATAATCTCAATATTAAAGGGAATATTCTCTATCTTATTCTCTTGATTGAAGCTAGCCTTTCCACTATCTAAAGCACGACTATGTTTAGGTATTTGATGTATAAGAAGAACTCTACAAGATGGAAGTCAAAAGGCTGCCCAAAATTTCTTGTAGCTATAGTAAATGCCCCCACCTCTTCCTAAAGAGAGGTTAGCATAGGGATGTCTAGTCCTACCTCAACCATTTAGGTATAAAGTAGGCAATTATCTTGGAGAATAAGGATAATATTAAAAACATTATTTCTTCAAAATTTAAAGATAAGTTGTGGAATGATAAGGAGTTATAGGGGAAAAAGAAGTTAAAGTATTATAAGGAGGTGATAAAATCAATTTTTGCCTACTATAATTATCTTTCTGCCTTGACCTGTGCCACTATGAAAATAAATATTAAAAATATTAGGACTAATTTTCATTAACTTCCAAGTGAAACAAGGCATTGGTCTATTACCATAACACTCTAGGATGAAAGAATATACCCCTTTGTGATGCTAAGAGAGTTGAAGATGAAAAACACTTTCTCTTGGATTACTTAGTCATTACTCACATCCATTCCCCTTTTAAAAACTTTTTCACACTACCAACCTTCTTGACTTGTTAAGTCAACAAAAATTACAGTGATCTTGAAATGGTTATTTCCTTTCTCTTTGATCATAAAAATAAAACATTAAAAAGTGATCTTGAAATGCTTCTTTCCTTTCTCTTTGATCATAAAAATAAAACATTAAAAAGTCTCAATTGATCACTTACTTTCTTAAGATTTAGTCTTAGTGAAGGTTAATCCTCATCATCATAAACCTTAAAAATACATATTTCATTTTAATATATATTATTGTATTTTAAATTTTAAATTTTTATAATTTTTTTTTTTTTTTTTAATAAAATATGTATATGTTTCTTATACTAAATTATTAGTACTTTATTTACAAAGTTTAAATATGATTAGTGAATTTTTATTTTAAAAATACTATATTGTTTTTTTTAATTGAAAAATTAAATGTAACATAACTTAGATTCATTTTCAGTCTCAATCAACCTAGAGAAATCAACCTAGATAGAGTCTCAATCAACCTATTGAAATCAACCTAGATAGATTTGATCCCTATATAGAGTTGAATTGATCTAAACTTATATAAATAATACTTATAAAACAAAGAAAAAATATTTTGATATGATATATGATATTTCTTTGAGTTTAAAAAATTTAAAATAAATGAAAAATTATAATAATTTTTTTTTTAAATCGATATTTTTTTTATATAAAAATATAACTTAAATAAAAAAATAAAAAAATCAATATTACCAAAAATATAAATTATTATATAAGAAAAAGTAAAATAAGGAAGTTTAAATAAAATAGAAAAATATTTTAAAATATGTTATAATTTTCTACTTGATGATGATGATGGTGGTGGTGGTTAACGTCCACTGAGACCAATCTTTGGTTTATCGAACTTAAAGAAAAGAGTTATTTAATTTGATTTGAGATTTTATTCCTATGCTCGAAAAGCTTGGAGCGAAGCCTTCCCAGCTCAATATAATTTTGACATCTTAAAAGGCTAGGAAGGTCAACAAATATTATGAAATTGAGCTCTAATGTGGTTGTACGCAGGGCACTCTAAGAGGAAGTGATTTTCATCCTCGATGTTCATATTCTCATAGAGATGGAAAATCCTTTCCATCCACGGTGTTTTAGGAACTCTCCAATGACCTGTTTCACTATGGAGCTCATGAGAGTTCGTTCTAATCTTGGCTATATTAATTTTCTTCTTTGAGCTAGTTAAAATAGAGAGATACTTTTGATCTTCTAAGGTGGGGTTGATGACCTCCTTATAATACCTTAATTTTCTTTTATAAATACTAAAATTTATAAAAATTGTCAATATGCCTATTAAACATGATAATTTATAAAGTAAAATGAACTTATTAATTAATTGAATAAATTCTAATAAACATGTAGGTATAAATTTTCAATAGAATTTTTTTAATAAAATGAATATAAATTTATTTTGAAAATATTTGGAAATAACGCTTACATTAGTAAACAGGTAAGATTAGTTTGTTGATTGTTGAGTTTTGTTGAGATATTTTTTCAACAAACAGTTATTTTTTTGGAATTTGTTGGATATCATGAGCACTATTTACGTGAATTTTAATTTGATTTTAAAAATAATATAAAATTTGTTTTGAGTGAATCAATACACCATATCTGTTTATCAAGTTTATTTATTGGTATCAAAGCCTCTATGAACTTGACTCCCTCAGGGAGATTGAATGATTCTGAACACTTAATCATTATTGTGTACATAGTTCAGCAAACAATAAGTTAGCGAGTGAGAGTAGATAGCTTCATTTGTGAAATATCGATTTCTGTGTTTCCAGAGAAAAAAAAAATTAGTAAAGAGATTGTTTGTCACAGGTGGCACATTAATCAAGATTTAAGAGTCCAAGGATCCTCGTAACCATGTTATGGAGAATCGGTATTGAGCTGGGATCATCCCACACAACCAATGCAGCTTGGGAAACTCATGCATTAGACCCAATGATCATTTGAATAGAAGAAATAAAAATTACTGACATCTCTACATATCCTCGACGCCCTTGTTCTTCTTCATTATGCTCTCTGTGGCTTTAATTCGATCTGATATTTGGAGCCGTCGTCTTGGTTAGGAGATCCACCTTTATTTTCCAAAGCTAGATGCCTCATGAACTTGAAATTTAACAAATGATGCTAATACTTCCGTGATTGGAGTGGAATTTCCCCTTGCTTTAGACATGGTCAAGGAATTGATAGTTGGTTTTTGGATTCCATTGTGAATATTTCAGATTTTGGTGAACAGAGAAAAGTATTTGGGAATGGGGCATGTTTCCTCATTGTTGAAGCCATAATTCTTGTCGATCAGGATCAGATGTTATCTGCCAAGAGGGTTATCAAAATTGCCAAAATGGAATTCAAACAGATTCGAACCCACCACCAATCTCTTTCCCTCGAACTGGAAGTGAAAATTACATAGATTTTAGCATGAATGTTGAGCGGCCAATGTCGTTTCAAACTAGTTGACTATTGATTTGAATAAAAAAGTATCATGAGAAGACAAAAATTAGTTATAAATCATGTGTTTTAGCCTTCGAGAATTGTGTGGTGGCTCCCTGTGCGGAATTGCAACAAAAGCCACATATGCCATGTTGATTTGAATATTAAAGCTTCAGTCTATGTAGGTTTAACCATTTGTACCCAAGAATCAACTGTGAGCATTTTAGTGAAGAGGAAGAGAACCGACTTCTGGTTCATCATATCTTTTGTAACAAATTGTATGCTTCGATTTTGAAAATTCTTTGTAGTATGTATTTGAAGGTGAGTTTGTTGGAGTTGACGAGTTTTGTGAAGACAAGAAAACTCCAAGATAAAGATTGAACCAGATAAAAAACAACCGCGGAGAATCTTCTATTCCTGGATGATAACTCATAGTTTGATGATAATTATTGAGTTTGTTGTTTGTTTCTAAAAAGATGGAAAATTGATTAATGAATGGAAGAATATAATTAAATTAGTGGTTTTCAATTATTTTGAGGGTCATGAGAATGTATCATTAATTTGATTGTGTGAATATATAATATGTTGATGGGTTTTGTTATGCTTTGGGCTTCAATAGAATCAATTACAAATTATTTTATGAGATTGATATGTCTAGAAAGGTCAATTACATAATTGACTATTGGATACACATAGTATTTGAGACAACTCACCTATAAAACTATCAAAAGTGTAGTTCACTGCATTTTGATAGATGAGAGTTTTTTAATAAGGTGGTCTAGTATCAAGGTTGTCCTTCGGGAGATCGATAAGAGTCAATTATAAAAATTTTATCAATGATTGTCAGAGGTGTTTATGTTTTAAATGGATTTCGAGTGACAACTCAAGGATTAGGTGGTGAAGAAAGAGTGGTGTTTGGGACATTCCAGAGTAGATGTGAGTGTTGATTAAGACGAGGGAGATATATGTGACTATATGTAATCTTTGTTTTCAGTATTAATATTTTTAATAATACAATGTAGGCATTAAAGCGGGAAAAAATAATTCTTACATTAGTAAATAGGTAATATTAGTTTGTTGGTTGTTGAGTTTTGTTGAGATATTTTCTCACCAAGCAATCCCTTGTTTGAAATTTGTTGGATCTCATGAGCACTATTTATGTGGCTTGTAATTTGGTTATGAAAGTAATATATAAATTGTTTTGAGTGAGTCTGTGCACCATGCCTATCCATCAAATTTCTTTCCAAAATCACTAGTTTTCAATAACAACCCCTGATTACGTTTCAAACCTAATTACACTCGCATAAACATAAAATCATTTTCTTATATTGCTTTAAGGATAACAAATAGAACGCATTCAAAGTCTACGTTCTTCTCTAGTATCTCTATTAAAAAAAGTTAGCTATCGACATCCTTCATTATCTAGATATAGACATTAAAAAGCTTTCGATAAAGAATTTTATATTTGTAATTGCGCTTAGAGGCGCTCTACAACCAACTATATGAGGACCCAATTATCTAGATATAGACATTAAGCTTTGACAAAAAAATTTATACATGTAATTGGGCTTGGATGCGCTCTACAACCAACTATATGAGGACCCAATATATGAGCGATATGTTGTCACATAACATTATAGTAAAAAAAATAAAAAAAACATATTAGCTAATTAATGAAAATTAAGGTCCAAAGTGTAACACCCACTTTAATTTTAAATTTTAAGTTTAAAAGAATTTTATAAAATACATTTGATTTTTGTTAGTGGAAAAGAGATTAATGAATATGATTATTCGTTAGTGGACTTGAGTTCTACTTTATAAATAAAAATTACATTTAGTAGTTGGTTAACTGATTGGTAAATAATTCCAAGATTCCAGAGTAAAAGGAAGAGGCAGTTTTTGACAGTTACCTTCTCCAAGAGGATAAAAAGGAAATCTTGGGAAGGGGAAGGGGTTCTGTTCATGAAGAGGGTTAACAACAGATTGTTGTAAGGAAAGGGTTGTCCAGAGTTGGCTCAATACTCCGTGAGCTCTCAGAACCTAAAATGAGTGTGTAGGTCGGACAAAGGTCCTGAGGCCTAGCTTCTGACAAATAATTTCTATCTTAGACTGTAGTGCGGAGCCCAGGGGGAGAAGAAGACGTGATCACCTGTCTCATGGTATGGTGGCACAATCAGTTAAACATGAAGACATATAAGTATTTGAGCTTTCTAGTTAAGTTTATAGGAAATCATAACGAATCCATATTTCATTTTATGTGTTTTATTTCTTACAAGAATTATATCCTAAATTATCATGAAATATATATATATATATATATATATATATATATATATATATATATATAAGAGAAGAATCTTGAAATTTATAGTAGAGAAATCACTCTTAACACCGTCATATTATCAATGTACAAAATAAATAAATACATTGCAAATTCATAAAATAAATTATGAGGAATATATTAAGGGTAGGAAAGAACAAATGATAATATGCATGTTGTAAATCTATAAAAACTACTAGCAGGGTTCAGTGTCCTCTGGCCACTTATTACTTAAAGTACACATTGAATGAAATTTAGAAAACAAAAAGAAAGAAGCTATGAATTCTTGAACACATGTTAATTATGAAAATGGAAGGTGAAATAACATAAAATATGGTTACCAAACCAATAAAATCATAAATTTTCTTGAATCTTTCGATTATGGAAGAATATATATATTTAAGCGGAAAACCAGAATGCAAACTCTCCATACAAAAAACTAAGCTGAGAATTTTAGCTAGAGATTGATTAAAAAAAGGAAATATAGAGCATATATAGACAACCATGTACAAAATGAGCGAGGGCTTGCAAATGGCGGAACTATATTGGAGGACAAACCCTTCAAAAATTTATATATAGTAAAAATAAATAAAAAACTATGCAGTTGCCCTCATAAGTTTTGTTGAAACTTCTACGAAGTCAAGAGATGGTATTAATCATAAACCTTGAGTAATAAATACACTAAAACCCCTTCAAATTAAGGTTCTAGACCCAAACCACTCAAGGGAAGCCTTAAAACTAAACTCATGGAAGGATCCAAGGTCACTTTCTGCTACCTGTCATAGAAAAAGGTTTTAACCCTCAATGACCCTTAAGAATTATGTGAAAACAATGTATTTGCGGATAAGTGGTTTGAATTACCTATGGTGGCCACTTGAGGAGAAGCATTGAAGAATTCAAGGTGTCCTCCTATTCTGCCAGGAACCCTTCAACCATCCCTAGCATCCAACGAATTTGAAATAGAGGAACCGGGAGTATTTCACTATGAATATCAAGGGTAAAATAAGAAGAAACAGACTTAGCGAAACACATGTTAATACCTGAGTGCCAGCTCTTGGGGCACTCGGAATATGGTGCTTTGGGCTTCCTGTGAGAAATGAAACTGAAACAACTGCCGAATGAGAAACCTTAGGTCACCATGGATTTACCATCTTGAACATGTTTAACAAGCAACAAATGGATTAATAGTGAACCTCTCGCGAATAAAACAACTGATATTCTCTCTAAAAACCTCAGCCAATATGAATAGAAAATGTCATCTGGAGTATTACCTACAAATTTTGAAGAGAAATCGATGAGTATGGTGCAGAAGCTATGAAACAATACTTGAAAACTAAACCGTATTTGCATGGCTATTCGACACAGAGCCGCATTGAAAACAAAAACTGGAGCATTTTTTTTTCACCTCATGCATAGAAGAATAACCACAACCAACTCATGCTCTATGTGGAGGAAGAGGCTTACCCTTGTTGCCAGAGCTAGAAAGCAGAAGAAAACAAAAAATTACAAAGCAGAACCATATGAGTGAAGAGACAAATGAGTTGTGAATGCGGCACTTGGATCAGGTATTTACCCTAAACGGTCTCGCAAAACGTTCCACCGTTGGATCTAGGTTTTAGCAGATCAATGGATAGCACCAATACCCATAATAAAATCGTAACTGACAGTTGCCAAGCAACACTGCAAACGAGAAGTTTCTTACCGGATGAAAGGTGAACAAGCAACCAGATTGACCAGAACTTAAGCTAAATACATATTACGAATAACTAAACCAATCTTAACCCAAATCCCGTAAGTACATATTATGAATAATTAAACCAATCTTAACCCAAATCCCAGCTCAATTTGTTTCATGCGTGCATGATTAAAAATCCATGTATTATGATGTATAGTTAAACATTAGTGTAATGAAATTAACGTCCAGAACGCAAACGATAATAATTATACTAATGTGATGATAGAGTTAGAATAAAGGTGCAAACATACCCATATGATTTTCTTGCATGATGACACAATATAACTATATATATATATATATATATATATATATATATATATATATATATATAAAATGTGTCAATTTGGGTGCAGTAATATTTTTTTTATGGTGAATAATATGATGAAGGTGACACACGGGGTCTTTAATAGATGGTAATCATGTGCTCTATTAAGGCACTTCTAAATGTGTAGTCATCAGTTCAATTACCGGCCCAAATTGGGGTGATATATTGGACATGATGAAAATGTAGTAACCTTTTAGAAAAAAGCATATATACACAATAATAATATCGACCACAAAAAGAAAAAAAGCATAGACAATATTCAAGAAAAAAAAGAAGTCTAAGTTTTGTTTAGCTACTATATAATTTGTATCCTATAGTAATGAAATAAACTTACTTGATTACGAAAACAAATTCATCTATCTATACAAATTACCAAAACCTCATTCCTGGTGTTGTTTGAAAAAATTACATAAATTAATATCATTGTTAAAATGTTTTGTGTGAAGTAAATTTTATCCAAGTGAAAAAAAATACATATTTCTTATATATAAATTATTGAAGTGGATATCATAGTTGAAATGCTTTTATGTTTTGCAAATCATAATCTATTATGAGGTGCAAACCTCTTCTTGAGTGTAATAATTGACAAAAGGTTTGCATCTCAAAAAATTTGATCCCTCTAAGGGCCCAATAGAGTTGAATTTAAGATGGATCAAACAACTCAAATTATTTACTCCCCCTTTAACTATATTATCTTTCACATGAATACCATGCGTCAATACCATGGGCTTTCAAAACCGGGAGTCCAAAACTTACTCCTAGTCATCTCTTTCATAGTCAAATGCACACTAATTATAATTATTATTTTTTTAGTTTATTAATTTTAATTTGATGTAATTGAGATGTAAGATATTTATTTTACATAATGTAACATTACATTGTATAACATATTTTGCATACTAACTGTCTCTCCCACAATCACATAAAAATACATTGATATTACGAGAATTATTTATTTCTATATATATTTTTTAATAGTAATGAGAATTTTTAGACAATTATTTATTTATATATATATTTGTAATAGTAATGAGAATCTCTACTACTATCACACCTCACACCGGATATAACTATTCATAAATGTAACCAATTACAACATATGTGTGAAGATTGTAACAAACATAGCTGAAAAAAAAAATTGTTCACCAAACCATTTAAACTAAAATCTTTTCAACACAATTATTTATTTCTATTAATAAAAAATAATAATTAAAATTATTAATTAAAATCTAAAATTATTAGTTTAATATTTATATAAAAAATAAAAATAAATTATGAACTTTCATTTGAAAAATAAAATGAACTTCAAATTTCAACCCTGAATCCATCCACTTTCAACACCTATAAACTTGTGTACATAACAACCTAAGATAAGTTTTTCAACTTAAAGTTACTGCATATGATTAGTGTTTGTAGCATCACGTTCTTATAACCATGATGCTAACATGTTGGTGTGGAGTCCCACCCATCGAAATTGACCTCTTTTCTTGGGCTTCTCATTAAGTGACAACACATAACCAGGCGGTGGACCATAAAACTTTTGAGTGCGGGTCAGAAATAAACACTGCTTATCGGAAAATACACACTCATTCACAAAAAATTACTTTATGGAAAATTGTAAAAATAACCATAAATACAACGATCATAATGCATGTCATCATTTTAATCACGTTTAGAAATCTTATTGATGTGAGTCGTGTGGCTTCGATGGCTTTTGGATAGCTATCTGATTTTTCATTTTCAATCATGTATCACGAGAAACAAGAAAATGCAGAGCAATTGTGAAGCTTATCATAGTTGTGGAACAAAGGCTTGTGAGACACTTTACTACTTCCACTGAAGCCATTTTAACATGCTTCTACCATCTAAAGCAATCGTCCTACCATTTAGAGCTATTTTGGGTATTAGTGTATTTAGATTGATTGTGTAACGAAATAGTTTATCTTTCTCTCAAGGGAGTATAATTCTGATGATGGTTATAGTGATTTGTTATATTACAATTTAATTTTACGTGGAATTATTATGAATTACTTTTTATAAGACATCCATCATGTGTTATATAAAATATATTAAACATTAGGTGTATGCAACGATCATTGTAAGCAAAATAAATGATTATGAATTACTTTTGATAAGACGTCCATAAAGTGTTATATAAAATATATTAAACATTAGGGGTATGCAGCAATCATTGTGAACAAAATAATATAATATTTAATAATAGTTTCAAATGCTATATACCATTCTTAAAATATATTTTATATCTAATTAGATATGATAAAATGGTTAATTAATAATGATTAAAATGGTAATGGACTAAATATATAATTCAACATCATCTAATAATATCTGTGTAGGACATCATATATATATATATATGATATGATAATATATTTAATCGAGTGTTTAATATAGGATTTTTATTGTGAAAATATAGCTTTCATTTATTGAAGGTTGTGGATGAACATGTGGAATTGGGTTACATATTTCATTGTATTAATGATTAGGTAGCTTCTTTAGGGAAACGAATGACTTTAATAGGTGAAACTAATTAGTTGTAGGATGACATAACAGATCCAAATGTGGTGTTCCTAATTATATGACTCTGCATTTATGAAGTACACAACTTTTTTTTTTTTTTTTATGATGCCTCAAACTTTTATACTTACAATATTCAATCTAAACATTTGATTCTAGTATGGTAGAGATGTAATCTTTAACATTTTGTTTGGATAAAAATAAAATAAAAACACAAAATTAATAATTATATCAATATTTATGATTATAATTAATAATTAGACAAGCATGGATTCATTTAATTTTGACTCTGTAGGAGCAAAGATTTCTATCACAGATTTGATTCCTCTTAGTTTTCAGTAGATGTGGAATTATATGGTTCTATGTTAATGCTAGTTTTGAGCAACAAAATACATATATATATATATATATATATATATATATATATATATATATATATATATATATATATATATATATATATATATATATATATATATATATATATATATGGATTCAGGAGTTTTAGATATATCTGCATTAATATTTTATTCTAATAAAATTCTAGAAAATAAGTCATAGTCAATAACATATTTACCATCGGAACTAGACCTCCGATCAGGGTGCGGAGTGGCAGGATGACCCTCCCATCAACATTTATTATATTGGCCTTGGTAATGAAGCCTGCCACCCTCCACATGAGGGGAAAGGGTGGTAGTGTTTCTTTTCACCTGCAAACTAAGGCGAGGTGACAGGATGAAGGTCCTTGCATTTTGTAAAATTTCTGGTTGTTGATGGCATGGGGGTTTTGTTGTGATGTTGGAAGGTGGTGTAGGAATGGTAGCAGAGCGGGAGACCCTCATTCTAAATTGTAGAGCACTCTGTCATTCTGGGTTGTAGAAAGCCTCTGCATTCTCGATTGGTTATAGAAAGCCACACAACCAATATTTTAATTTATATATTAATAACATTAATATTTAATTAAATTAAAATATTGTATATAAAATTAACCTTATAATGAAATAATTAACAGTAATAATTAATTCACTGCATTTACATTAATAATCAAATAATTGTGAGAATAATCTAGAATAATGTAGAAATAGGAGTGGTTATGGTTTGTTGAACAAGAGTTTTATAATTAGAGTTTAGTTCCACTAGTTCAGGATTGTTGCCCCAAACTTAGGAAGATTAGGTGAGTGCCTATGCTATAAATATGTAATGTTGTCGTTGAGCTAATGACAAGTTTTGTGAGCACTGTCTCACGTTGTGTGTGTTGCATTTGCTTTATTTAATTTGGTATCAGAGCGTGCTCTCGAAAATGGGTAGCATTCTTAGCAATGATTTCGTTTCCGCTACCTAGGTCAGTGTACACAGTCTCCATTGACTCTCCATGTAGGTATCCTCCTGGGCGCTTCTGAGACTGTTTTCCAGTAGACCACCTAACAGCCACATCGATATATTGAGGGCAAGGGGTGTGAGAATCCCATGTGTGTATGCACATATATGGAAGATTCGCCACACAGGGGCTCTTGGGAAGTTCACAGGTGCAGTCAATAACAGCCGACTCCCCTGGTAGAATATCTGAGGTAGAGTAGGGCCATCCCCCTACATATAACTACGGAGCCACTTAGTTGTACATGTGCTCCTTCGATTTCAACCTCCTAATGCCCACATAGACGCGAAGCAGGATTATATAAGGGTAGAACAAAACCAGAGACCACCATGGGAACTTTTCCTTTGTAGATTTCGCAAACAGAAGAGGTAGATTGAAGATTGGATGGGCAATTATGGCCGCCATAAAGCCCACCATGGATCCATGAAGCAGAGGAAACAACAACAATGGCTTCAATCGTCCTCTCAAGTATATGAATAGGCCGTTTGTTTGTTGTGCGTTCTGAGCAGCATATTCTCCATTGTAAATTGTTGCGTCTCCATTTTCAATTGCTGCATTCAGGAGCTGTTTGAGATACGGTCGAGAAGATTGTAATCTGGAAAATATTGCTGATTGCGATTTCCATTACTCATCTAATTTGTCACTTGCACGAATCTCTTCTTGATCATTGTAGTGAATTAATTTCTTGCAATTGAATCTGGTCATTTTTGTTGAAAACAATGGCTAATCTTCTTGTCGATTCATATTTAAATGAGTCCACCAAACTTGCTGGCAAAAATTACGTCAATTGGAAGTTTAAGATGGTCACTGTTCTCGAGGCATACAACCTCTGGATGATTATCAAAGGTGACGAGCCCAAGCCTGTTGCTGCTGTCGCGATTCTAGATTGGGATAAGTGAGAAATGAAAGAGAAAGTGTTGTTCCCATGTCTGTAAAGGAAAACATCATTCCTCACATTCAGGATTGTACATCTTCAAAGCACACGTGGGAAACTCTCAAAGGTTTGTATGAAACTACTAATGCAAACCGCATTTTATTTTTAAAAATGAAGCTATTATATATCAAAATGGAAGCCAATGAAAGCATCAACAACTTTGTTTCTAGAATTAAAGACTTAAGTGATAAGCTTGGTGACATTGGTGAAAAAGTGTCTAGTAGCGATTTAGTAACTGTTACTTTGAAGGGTTTAGTCCAAGACTATAAAGTCTTTATTTCGGCACTCTCAGCTAGACCAATGCCTCTTACATTTGATGAATTGGCTGGAATTATTCTTCAATAAGAAGAGAGAATGAAAATTTTTGAACTGGATTCAAATAATTCTGATTTAGCATTGATTGCAAGATGTAAAAGATCATTCCGAGGGAGACCATGGGACAGGAACATAGGCCATTTTCAAGCAAAGAAGAAAGGTAAGACACATCCTGATTCTTATGTTAAGAGAAATATTGAATGTGATTATTGTGGAAAACCTGGACATCTAGCTAAAGATTTCTATAGAAGAAAGAATCATGAATCAAATCAGAGACATAGAAGGCATAATGGAAATTTCATGAACAGAGACACTTCAGTTACTGATGGATTTAAAAATCTTAAATTATTTCTTTCTGATGCTGCATTATTTTCTGAAACTGATGATGAGACTGCTTGGTTCATAGATTTTGGTGCATCAGCTCATATGAATTGTAATAAAGAATGGTATGATAAATATTACGAGAAAACTGATGGCACACACATTTACCTAAGAGATAATAGGTCACATAAAGTCCAAGGCTATGGTGTAATAAGTGTGTACTTACCTAATGGACAAATGAGACAGATTCATGATGTGATGTATGTTCCTACTATTAAAAATAATTTGATATCTATTTCAACTATCACTGATAATAATTTAAAAGTGGAATTTGGTAAATTGGGGTGTATTTTGATAGATGTTCAGGATCGCTACAGGGTTATTTCCACAGGTACCAGGGTTGGTGGATTGTATAAATTGGATGTGACGATGAAGCGTCATGTTGCATTGACATCCACAGCAACGTCAATAGTAGAGTTATGGCATCATAGGTATGGGCACCTAAATTACAATGATTTATTGTTGTTGCAAAGAAAAACAATGGTTGAAGGTCTTCCTGTTATGAAGTGTGAACATTTACCATGTGAAGCTTGTGCACTTGGTAAGCATAATAGAGAGGAGTCTCCCATTCATGCAGAGAAAAGACAATATGATATACTTGAATTAATTCACACTGATGTATGTGGACCTATGCAAACTAGGTCGCTTGGTGGTGCTTCCTACTTTCTTATTTTTGTTGATGATAGATCTAGATATACATGGGTCTATTTCATATGAAGAAAAAGTGATGTCTTTGATTATTTTAAAGAATTCAGAACTTTGATTGAAAAGAAAACAGGCAAATACATTAAAATTCTCAAATCATATCAGGTTGGTGAATATAAATCAGGAGTGTTTAACAGGTATTGTAAATTACATGGGATCCAACAATATTTCATAGTTGCCTGGTAAAACATTGATCACTCAAAGTAAATACACAAAGGAAATTCTTAAAAAAATTAATATGAGTGATTGCAAATCTATTTCAACTCCCTTAGAACAGAATGAAAAGTTGTACAAAGAAGATGGAACTAAAGAGGCAAATGGAAATTTATATCATTAGTTGGTGGGAAGTATGAACTATCTCACCACTACCAGACCAGACATTGCATACTCAGTCAGTATCCTTAGTCAGTTTATGGCTAAGCCTTCAGGAAATCACTAGAACGCTGAAAAGAAAGTTCTATGATACTTAAAAGGAACAATCAATTTAGGTATTATGTATACTGATGAATCTGATGTTGCACTGACAGGTTTTTTTTATTTAGATTGGGCAGGAAATCCCGATGACAGATGATATACTTCTGGCTATGCATTTTATATAAGATCAGGGGTTGTGTCATGGAGTAGTAAGAAACAACCAATTGTTTCTTTATCATCAACAATATCTGAGTACAATGCTTTGACCAATGCTACCTGTGAAGCTGTTTGGTTGCGGAGAATTCTTGCAGACGTTAAAGAGGAGAAAAGTGGTTCAACATACATAAATTGTGATAATCAAAGTGCTATCAAATTAGCACACAATCCAATATATCATGCCAGATCAAAACACATTGAGCTGCAATACCACTTTGTACGAGAGAAGATTGAATCAAATGAAATTGATTTAGTATTTTGTAATACCAAGGATAATATGGTTGATATCTTTACCAAGCCTCTTGGTAAACTCAAGTTTGAAGTTTTTAGAAGTAAATTAGGTGTTGTAGAAAATCTGTTTCTCCATTAAGAGAGGATGTCAGAATAATGTAGAATAATGTAGAAATAGGAGTGGTTATGGTTTGTTGAACGAGAGTTTTATAATTAGAGTTTAGTTCCACCAGTTCAAGATTGTTGCCCCAAACTTAGGAATATTAGGTGAGTGCCTATGCTATAAATATGTAATGTTTTCATTGAGCTAATGACAAGTTTTGTGAGCTTTGTCTCACGTTGTGTGTGTTTCATTTTCTTTATTTAATTATAATTGACATTTACATTTATCCAATTTGAACCTTGCATATATACATTTACAAATACACTTCAGCTCCCACTTTCTTACTAAACATGGCTCGAAAAGGTTATGCGATGTGGAATGTCCCCATTATAACCCTATTGGGAAGGCGACTAGTCAAAACCAAAAAGGCTCCATCTGTATATTAAATTCAACTGGTAGTATGAACAACAAAAAAGCGTGGCTACTTGTTCTCTAAATCTCTTTAAAGGAGGGAAATTTCTATTTAAACTTTCATTATAGGTGTAAAATTTTCCAAATACAGCTGGAATGAAACAGAAATTAATGAGGTATCTGCCTGCAATGGTACATTGTGTTAAACAAATAAAACACAAATGGATATGAATTAGTAAAAAGTAGACCGTATGTCCATTTATTGATGTATCAAACCTTAATTATCATAAAATAAAGTTAATAACTCATCACAGAAAAATGCATATTATTTATTGTGACATTCAGCTTATATATATAAAAGTAAGCGATTTGAACACATGCTCTTTCCTTCTCTTCGCTAAGAACATGCTCTTTTCTTCTCTTCACTAGGATGACGGGATGTAAATTTTGAGATAACCATGTATATATATATATATATATATATATATATATATATAAAAGTAAGCGATTTGAACACATGCTCTTTCCTTCTCTTCGCTAAGAACATGCTCTTTTCTTCTCTTCACTAGGATGACGGGATGTAAATTTTGAGATAACCATGTATTTATGTTGCATGGGAATTTGATAAGAAATTCTAATATTAAATGTATAGCTATTACATTAATACTAAATATGACTGCGATCAAAATTTGGAAGACTCACGAATTGTTGCTAGAGCAGTTAGCAAGTACGTACATATAAGGGATCATGCACCTTTAGCAAATGCATATTTATAAGGTATCTGCATACTTATAAGGGATCTTGCTGCTTCCATGCACGCCTAAATTTTCATTCGTTCATAAAAGTTATATTTCTTCGTTCGTTTGCATATATTCCATTCTATCACGGTATCTGCCGAATTTAGAGGGGACAAATATCTTTAAAAATATGATTGCAAAAATACATGACTAGGTTTTCTTATAAAGGAAAATAGAGTGTATTCAACTATAACAACGGTAACTAACTTATTCCTCTACTTAATTACAAGTGATTCATATTGAAGACAATGAGATTCACATACTCTAGAACATTGAAAACAATGAGTTTAACATGGTCTAGAGCATTCAAGATTCTAGTTTTACATAATTTCTCATGAGTTCTATACACTCCAAAACATTCTATTTCTCCATTAACTCTAAGTCTCCTCTTTAATGGAGAAATAAATTATTTATCACAGCTAACTTGTTTCTACATAACAAAAATTTATATGTTCCTAAAGGCTTAGTAAATATTTCTTCAATATGATCATTTGTATTAGAATTGATCAAATTAATTTCCTTTGGCTATCTTTTATCGTACAAAATGATATTGTGTATCAATGTGTTTTGATCTTGTTTGACAGACGGTTTTTTTCCAATTCAATAGAGCTTTGATTGTCACAACTGATAACTTTTGGTGCTTCATGTTTTTCTCTCATGTCTTCAAGAAATATTCTTAGTCAAATTGCTTCAGAGGTTGCATTGGATATAGCCTTATACTTTGCTTCAGTGGAAGACAAACAAATAGTCAACTATTTCTTGTTGCTCCATTACATATTACCAAATACAATACAGAATTCATAACCTTAGGTGGACTTCAATCCATCTCGATCTCCTTCCCAATTAGGATTTGAATAACTTATCAACTCAACATTTAAATCATTAGTATATTCAATATGAAATTTTTTAGTCTCCTTCAAATATTGAAGGACTCTCTTTGCTGCTTTCTAGTGAGTTTCATGTGGCTTTTCCATGAATTGACTAAGAATGTTGACTAAATATGCGATATCCATTCTTGTTGTAGTTAATAAATTCAAATTTCCTACCAATTGTCTATTTAATGTGCCATCCACTTCTTTAGTTTTATCATCACTACGAACTTTAACATTTTTTTCAAGTGGTGTAATATTGCTTTCCATCCATTCTTATTGAATCTATTTATTAATTCATGTGTGTATTTTCTTTGTGTGAAAAATTTTCTACCTTTATGTCTCCAAAATTCAAGGCCTAAACAATAATGTAGCTCTCCAAGATCCTACATTTCAGATTTATATGAAAAACTACCTTTTATCTTTTCAATTACCTTGGCAGAAATTTCTATTATGATAAGATCATTAACATATATATAAATCCAAATAATATGTCCCCTTTCATCCCCCTTGATATATAGATTTGGATCTCCTTTACTTTGAATAAAAGTTGTTGAGAGAATAATTTATCAATATTCTCATACCAAGAGCTCAGTACCTGTTTGAGTCCATATAATTCTTTATATAATCTATACACAAGATGTTCTTCTCCCAATGATCTACTATGAATAGGTCCACACAAATCTGTATGCACAAGTTCAAGAATATCCATTTTTATTTTATTTTTATGGCTAGGGAACTATTCCCTAAGAATCTTCGCTAAATCACACCCATCACATTGCCGAATATGTATTTTTTAACAATGAAAGTCCCTCTACCATTATTTGTTTTTATAAAAGCAACAAGCCATGATAATTAATGTGGTCATATCTTAGATGGCAAATAGCTTTTTTTTGTCATGGTAGTGGATGCCAATGCATGATGTTTTTTGTTTGTCACATCAAGCTTTTATAAGGCTCTCATTCACACTCCTCTTGCTATTATGATGTAGTTATCCTGTATATCCTTGACAACACAATGTAACTTAAGAAGTTCAACTTTGATATTTTGATATGCAATGGTGGAAATAGAGATTATATTCTTCTTGATTCCAAGAATATACATCACATTTGTATTTGTCTTACATGGCCATTTTTTAAGGTTACACATACATCACCATAACCTTTGATTGCATGAGATCAATTATCTCCTAGATAGATGTTAGTGCCATTATTATTTTCATGATAGCTAGAAAACCATTCCTTTTTGCATGTTATATGAAATTAAGGACCAAATTCAATAAACCATACATTATCATCATCAGTTTCTATTGATAAGGTAGCTTTTGAAATGAATAATTTGATATTATTGAGATTATCACTAATTAAGGCTTCTTGATCAACAAAGTTTCCTAAATTCCTTCTATGCTTTGACTCACATAATTGATTTTTATGGCAATATTTAGCAAAATTTACAAGCTTACCACAATATAATCATACACCCTTCCTTTTCATATAGGTATTTGTCCTTGGTGGTGGTGTGCCTTGATGTAGTTTTGGATACGATTTGTCTCCTTTGTTCTTGTCCCATGAATTTCTTCTGTATGCTGGTTTTTCTTTTGTCCCCAACACAAAATATGAACTTTGAAGTCTACCATTGATATTCTTCCTTCTCTCTTCTTCTTATAAGAGAATACCTACCAATTCATCTAAGGTAGGAGAATTTTCACTAGTTGAAATTCCAATGATAAAAATATAATAATCATCTAACATCACATTCAATTTAATTGTCACTAGATCACTTCTTGAAATATTTTCACCAATAGCACCAAGCTTATTAGAAATTACACAAGAATGTATTGAGGGTATAAAAGAATAAATGATAATATGCATGTTGTAAATCTATAAAAATTACTTATTCAACTCCAATATCCTGTGTAAAGAATAATTAGGCTTAAAGGTTTAGAAGCCGAGATATGTGGTGAACAGAGAAGCGTTCAGTCTCCTCTAGCCACTTATTGCTTAAAGTACACATTGAATGAAATTTAGCAAACAAAAAGAAAGAATCTATGAATTCTTGAACACATGTTAATTCTAAAAATAGAAGGCTCATTAAGACAAAATATGGTTACCAAACCAATAATATAATAAATTTTCTTGAAATTTTCCATTCTAGAAGACTATATATATTTAAATGCAAAACCATAATGCAAACTCTCCTTACAAACAACTGAGTTGAGAAATTTAGCTAGATATTAATTAAAAAAACAAAATATATATATATATATATATATAAGTAACCATGTACAACACGAGCGAGGGCTTGCGAATGGTGGAACGAGATTGGAGGACAAAACCTTTGAAAATATATATAGAGTAAAAACAAAAAAAATATACAGTTATCCTCATAAGTTTAGTTGAAACTTCTACGAAGTCAAGAAATGGTATTAATCATAAAACCGGAGTAATAACTACACCAAAACCCCTTCAAGTTAAGGCTCTGGACCCAAACCTCTCAAGGGAAGCCTTAAAACTAAACTCATGGAAGGATCTAGAGTCGGTTTCTGGTACCTGTCATAGACAGAGTGTTTAACTGTAAGTAACCCTTAAGAATTATGTGAAAGAAATATATTTGTAGATAAGGGGTCCGGATTACCTGTGGTGGCCACTCGAGGAGAAGCAATGAAGACTTTGTGGTGTCCTCCTATTCCTCTAGGAACCCTACAACCATTGCTAGCATGCAAAAAATATGAAACAAAGGAGCCATGAGTATTTCATTATGAATATCAAGGGTAAAATAAGAAGAAACAGACTTAGCGAAAACATGTTAATACCTGAGTGCAAGCTCTCGTCTTGCTCATAAGATGGCGCTTTGGACTTCCTGTGAGAAATGAAACTAAAAAAACTGTCCAATGAGAAACCTTCAGGAACTGTGGATTTACCATCCTGAACATGTTTAACGAGCAAAAAATGGATTAATAGTGAATCTCTCGTGGATAAAACAACCGATATTCTCTCTAAAAACCTAAGAGAATATGAATAGCAAATGCCATCTGGAGTATTACCTGCGAAGTTCGGAGAGAACTCGATGAGAATGGTGGATAAGTTGTGAAACAATAATTGAAAACTAAACCTTATTTGCATGGATATTAGACACAGAGCCGCATTGAAAACAAAAACAGGAGCAAAACAACATTTACCTCATTCATAGTAGCATAACCACAACCAACTCATGCACTATGTGGAGGAAGAGCTTTACCCTTGCTGCTAGTGCTAGAAACTAGAAGAAAACGGAAAATTGCAGAGCATGACCATAGGAGCGCAGAGACAAATGAGCTATCAATGCGGCACTTGGGTCATATAGTTACCCTAAACCGTCACGCAAAAAATTCCACTGTCGGATCTAGGTTTTAGCATATCGACGGATAGCACAAATACCCATAAGAAAATCATAACCAACAGTTGCCAAGCAACACCGTAAATGAGAAGTTTCTTATCAGATGAAATTTGAACAAGTAGATTGACCAGACCTTAATCTAAGTACAAATTACGAATAAGTAAACCAATCTTAATCCAAATCTCGGCTCAGTACATTTCTCATGTGGATGATTAACAATGCATGGTACATTAGTGGAATAAAATTAACCTCTGAGAACCCAAATGATAATAATTATACTAATGCAATGATAGGGCTAGAATAAAGGTGCAAACATACTCATATGATTTTCTTGCATTAAGACACTATATATATATATATATATATATATATATATATATAAAGTAATGTGTCAATTTGGGTGTAGCAATATTTTTTTTATGGTGAATAATATGATGAAGGTGACACACAGGGTCTTGGATAGATGGTGATCATGTGCCCTATTAAGGAACTTTTTGATGTGTAGTCATCGGCTCAATTCCCCACTAAAATCGGGGTGATATATTGGACATATATATATGTGTGTGTGTGTGTGTTTTAGAAAAAAAACATATAAACAGAATAATAATATCAACAAAAAAAAAATAATAAGGCATCGACAATATTGAAGAAAAAAAATAGTATAAGTTTTGTTTAGCTACTATATAATTTGTATCCTATAGTAACGAAATAAAATTACTTGATTACTAATAAAAAATCATGTATCTATACAAATTACCAACACCTCATTCCTAGTGTTGTTCGCAAAAATTACATAAATTAATATCATTGTTAAAATGTTTTTGTGAAATAAATTTTATCCAAGTGAAAAATAATACATATTTCTTATATATAAATTATTGAAGTGGATATCATAGTTGAAATGGTTTTATGTAATGTAAAATTTACACAAGTAATATTTAATAAGTAAGTATTTCAAATATATATATGTGTGTGTATTACATACTTCCTTTGAGTTAAATTTTAAGAAAGAGAATATATATATATATACAATTGAAATATTTTTTTATGGTAAAGAAATTTTTTTAATTATAATAATATTTTAAATGGAAAATAATGATATATTGAATTACATAAATCAATATCATGGTTAAAATGGGTTCTTGTGAGGTAAATTTTATCAAAGTAAAAAAATAGATATTTAACATTATATAAAATTTTAATTCCCACATGATGATTTCATTGTAGTTTATATTTAGATCATTATTAGAAACATGAGTGTAAAATATGGGTGTATAATTTAGATAATCTGCAACTATTCACCTTTGCAAATCATAATCTATTATGAGGTGCAAACCTCTTCTTGAGTGTAATAATTGACAAAAGGTTTGCACCTCAAAAAATTTGATTCCTCTAACATCCCGATAGAGTTGAATTTAAGATGGATCAAACAAATCAACTATGCAATCAAATTATTTACTCCCCCTTTAACTAGATTATCTTTCACATGAATACCATGGGTCAATACCATGGGCTTGAAAACGAGGAGTTCGAAACTTGCTCCTAGTCAAAATGTTTTCATAACATTACAACACATCTCTTTCATAGTCAAATGGAGAATAATTATATATATATATATATATATATATATATATATATATATTGTTCATTAAGTTTAATTTGATATAATTGAGATATCAAAATATTTAGTTTACTTAATGTAACATTCCATTGTATATCATATTTTGCATACTAGTTGCCTCTCCCACGATGGCATAAAAATACATTAATACTACGATAATTATTTATTTGTATGTATTTTTTAATAGTAATGAGAATTTTTAGACAATTATTTATTTCTATTAATAAAACATAATAATTAAAATTATTAATTAAAATATAAATTATTATTTTAATATTTATATATGAAAATAAAAATAAATTATAAACTTTCATTTGAAAAATAAAAATGAACTTCAAATTTCAACACTGAATCCGTCCACTTTCAACACCTATAAAATTTTGTAAATAACAACCTAAGATAAGATTTTTAGCTTAAAGTTACTGAATATGATAAGTTTTTGTAGCATCACATTCTTATAACCATGATGCGTAACATGTTGGATCCTCTTTTGTTCATGAGTTAAAGGGCATTAGAATGGGTCCTGAAGATAGGTTTGTAAGTTTTGACGTTGTCTCCCTTTACACCAATATCCCCATTAATGAGGCCATTGAAGTCAATAATCTCATCACTGATCCAGATATGGCTCATTTAGTAGGGATTTTCTTAACCTCTACTTTCTTTAGTTTTGAAGGTGAGTTCTATGAGAAAACATATGGTGTTGCCATGGGTTATCCCCATTCCCCATTTTTTGCTCATCTGTTTATGGAGGAATTTGAATCCAAGGCTCTTACCTCATCTCTATACCAGCCAAAGCTTTGGAAAAGGTTTGTTGATGATACTTGTGTCATCTAGCCTCATGGTAAAGAAGAGTTAAATTGTTTCTTCCTTCATCTTAATATTCAATCTTGCTCCATAAAATTCACCATGGATTATGAGGTGGATGTAGCCTTCCTTTCCTTAACGTTCTTATCTCTAGAAATAATGATGGTTCCTTCTCCCATCAATTTTTTAGAAAGAAAACTCATACCGATAAATATCTTCACGCTAGTTCTCATCATTTCCCTGCTAAAAAATTAGGTGCCCTCAATACCTTTGCCATCAATGCGTTGAGAATATGTGATGAGTTTCACCTTGAGGGAGAAAAGACCCATCTCCTTAATGTCTTTTTTAAAAATGTTTATACTAATTTGCAAGGCCTTAAGGCTTTTCTTAAAGCAGAAAGAGGTCATTCAGTTAATAATAAAAATATAAATGAACCTAATCAGTGGTCCTACAGTGTAAGACTTCCTTTCATTCAGGGAACCACACTTAAGATTGCTAGGATCCTTAAGAAGCATAAGGTTTATTCTTCCTTCAAGCCCCTTAGCACGATTCATAACTCTCTTAAATCGGTTAAAGATCTGGTAAACCCTAGGGATGGGAAAGTTGTCTACATTATTCCTTGCTTTTTGGGACATCTTACATTGGTGAAACTGGTTGGTATATAAACCAAAGGATCTGTGAACATGCTGCTGACATTGAACATGGAAGATCATGCACCTCCGCCTTAACTAAGCATGTGGAAAATGCTAACCATCATATCTGCATTGAAGAGGCTAAGGTCATACCTAGGATTGACCATTTCCATAATCATAAGTTAAGAGAGGCCATAGAAATCGAAAAAAGATACGTAAATCTCAATAGAGATGACGGTTAGAATATAAGCAGGTGTTGGATCCATGCCCTTTACTTTTAATGGTATGGTGGTTTCCTTTTTTTTTTAGAAAGGAAACTAATATAAATAAATAAATAAATATAATATGAAAAAAAAGTAATAAAGAATTAAATAATAATAACAATAATAATTAATAATAATAATAATAATAATAATAAATTAACTATATATATATATATATAATTGAATAATTTATTAATAAATAAAATTAGTCATTATTAATCTATTTGAATTGTTAAAGTCAAACTAGCTGTTATCCTAATGACTAGTTTAGTCATTTCTGCATCTATTTAAACTCAACGCCGAGATCTGATCTCTCACCTAATCCTGATGATGAAGCACATTGGTTGGTTCGAAACGCGTCGACAATATAAATTTGAATGTGATTATTACCGAAAGAATTCTATATAATTTTACGATGGATCAAAGAAGCCAAAATTCTAAAAATATTTTAATTATATTAAAAATAATAAGTGTTTTGCTGAGGATGTTACATAAATGTACAACTGATATTATGTTTTTATAGGGCTGGATTAAATATTTAAAAATAATAATTTTTTTAATTATATTATTGATTTATAAAGCTTAATATGACATTTTGTGTGAGTTGAATTTAAGCTAGTGCAAATAGATTATTATTAGCACAATCATATTAATAAATGTAGTTGATATATACTCATAGGCTTATGTAATGAGATGCACAACCACATTAGCAAATGTAATTGGATAGACGTATGCAATTAGATACACAACCACATTAGAAAATGTAATTGGAAAAGGCTCATAAAATTTAATAATAATAATATTAATAAAATAAATAAATAACTATTTTAATAAAAAAATGTTATTATTAAAATTAATAATAATTAATTATGCTAATTAAAATCCTTTTAAATTAATTAATGTTATTATTCATTAATCAGTATTATTAGGGCGGTTATTATTAATTAATATTACTAAAATTATTAAAAAATATTAGAACTTTTATTTTTAATTAAATGACATTTTATTATTAAATAATAATAATAATAATAATAATAATGATAATGATGATGTTATTATGTAATATTAATTTATTTATATAATTAAATTTTAATAATAATAAATTAATATTAAATTATGATATTTTTTTTAATAATGACCAGAAATTTAATTAAAAATAAAATAAATAATATTAGTAATATTAATTAATAATAATACTAATGTTAATAATATAAATTAATGAGTAATAACAATAATTAATTTAAAATTAATTTAATAATTAATTAATGATTTTAATTAAGAATAATTAACATAAATTAATTACTATTATTAATTATAATTATAATAAAATTTGAAATTATTACTCATTTGACTATTGTTAAACTTGAAATATTATTAATATTTAATTAAAAATAAAAGTAATACTATTTATTAACAATATTAGTAATATTAATTAATAATAATAATCCAAATAATAATGATTAATGAGTAATAACAAGAATTAATTTAGCATTATTTTAAGAATTAATTAATGATTTTAATTAACAATAACCAACATAAATTAATTATTCTTTATTATAGTTATAATAATTTTTTTATTAAAAAAGTTATTATTATTATTATTATTATTAAAGCGTATAAGTGTTTTCCAACAATATTTGCTAATGTGGTTGTGCTAGTATAAACCTAAGGGATTAATAATATAAACTGAAGGGACTAATAAACACTAATTTTTTAATATGAAGATGCAATATTAAATAAATTGCAATGTTCACCATGCCTGATTTCCATATTGAGACAATCTTTGTCACAATCTGAGCTTAGGCCACAGTTGACCATGGTTGACCATGGTTGACCATGGATGACCATGGTTTTCACAATATCACAAGGTTATTGACCATGGTCGATCATGGTTGATCATTATTGACCATGGTTTACCATGCAACATTGGACCATGGTTAACCATTGTTGATTTTCATATTTAGGCAATCTTTGTGAGAATGTGACGTTGGACCATTATTGACCATTATTAACCATGATTGACCATAATTCACCATGTTCAACCATGTTTGACCAATGTTGACCATGATTGACCATTGTTGACCATGGTTGACCATCATTGATTTTCATATTGAGAAAACTTATGATAAACCGTAAGAGAAATATTATAAACCAAGGCATATAAGCCCTATGATAAATATTATAAATGGTAAAACAAACATGGTTGACCATGGTTGACCATGATTGATTTTGACATTGACAATATTTTTCACAATGCAATGTTGGAACATGGTTGACCATGGTTTATTTTCATATTAAGACAATCATTGTCACAATGTGACATTGGACCATGGTTGATTTTTATATTCAGACAATCCTTGTCACAATGTGGTATTGGACAATGGTTGACCATGATTATAAACCCAGGGGCTTTATATTAAACCCTAACGTTCATATTACAAACCCTATGGATAACATTATACCCTAGGAATATGAACCCTTAGATAAATAAACCCAAGGGATTGATATTATAAATCCAAAGGAATCATAATCTGAAGAGATTAATTCTAAAATCCCAAGGGATTATAAACCCAAGTGAATAATATTAAACCAAAATGATTAATATTATAAGCCCAAGGTATCTAAACCCTAAGATAAATATTATAAACCTTAAAATAAACATGGTTAATTATGGTTGATTTTCATATTGAGACAATATTTTTCATAATGCAACCTTGGACCATGGTTGACCATGACTGATTTTCATATCTAGAAATTTTTTGTCATAATGCAATGTTGGACCATGGTTGATTTTCATATTGAAAAAACATTTGTCATGATGTGACATTGGACCATGGTTGACCACGATTATAAACCCAAGGGATTTATATTAAACCAAAGGAATAATATTATAAACCATATGAATAATATTATCCCCTAAGAATATGAATCCATATATTAATAAACATAAGGAATTATTATTATAAATACAAGGGATTAGTACTAAAAACTCAAGGGATTATAAACCCAAGGGAATAATATTAATCCCAAGGGGTTAATATTGTAAACCCAAGGTGTATAAACCCTAATATAAATATTATCAATCTGAAAATAAACATGGTTGACCATGGCTGATTAAAATTTTGAGACAGTTTTTGTCACAATGCGACGTTGGACCATGGTTGACCATGACTCATTTTCTTATTGAGACAATATTTTTCACCATGTGACATTGGAGCATTGGTGACCATGATTGACGATGGTTGACCATGGTTGACCATGGTTTATTTTCATATTAAGACAATCTTTGTCACAATGTGACATTGGACATGGTTGGCCATGGTTGACCATGATTATAAACCCCAAGAGATTTATATTAAACCATAGGATTAATATTGTAAAATATATCAATAATATTATACACTATGAATATGAACCCTTAGATTAATAAACCCAAGAGAATAACAAATCCAAGGGATTAATACTAGAACCCCAAGAGATGCTAAACCAAGGGATTAATATTACAAATCCAAGGCTTATAAACCCTAAGATAAATATTATAAACTCTAAATTAAACATGGTTGACGATGGTTGATGTTCATATTGAGACAATATTTGTTACAATGCAACGTTGGAGCATCGTTGATCATGGTTTATTTTCATATCAAGATAATATTTCTCACAATGATAATTGCACCATTATTTGCCATGATTGGCCAATGGTCCATATCATAATGTTACGTTGGTATAATGTTGACGATGGTTGACGATGGTTGACAATTATTGTCCATGATTCAATTTAATATTGAGAAAGTATTATCATAAACCCTAAGATAAATATTATAAACCAAGATATATAAACCCTATGATAAATATTATAAATAATAAAATAAACATGGTTGACCATGATTGACCATGGTTAACCATGGTTGATTTTCATATTGATACAATCTTTGTCACAATGAAGCGTTGGACCATGGTTGACCATGATTATAAACCCAAGGGATTTATATTAAAACCTAAGAATAATATTATAAAGCCTATGAATAATATTATACTCTAGGAATATTAATCCTTTGATTAATAAACCGAAGGGATTGATATTATAAACCCAAGAGAATAATCGACCCAAGGGATTAATTCTAAAATGAAAAGGGATTATAAACTCAACGGAATAATATTAAACCTAAGGGATTAATATTATAAACCCAAGGTATATAAACCCTAAGATAAATATTATAAACTCTAAAGTAAACATGGTTGACCATGGTTGATTTTCATATTGAGACAATCTTTGTCACAATGCAACATTGGACCATGGTTTACAATGGATGACCATGACTAATTTTTATATCAAGATAATATTTGTCACAATGCAACATTGGAGCATGGTTGATTTTCATATTGAGAAAATCTTTGTCAGGATGTGACGTTAGACCATGGTTGATTTTAATATTCAGACAATCTTTGTCGCAATGTAACATTGGGGCGTGGTTGAACATGATTGACCATGTTGCCGATGGTTGACAATGGATTGTTTTCATATTGAGACAATGTGTGTCACAATGTGACATTGGAAAACAATTGACTGTGATTATAAACCTAGGGATTTATATTAAACCTTAGGATTAATATTATAAACCCTATGAATAATACTATACCCTAGGAATATGAACCCTTATATTAATAAACTGAAGGGATTGATACTATAAACCCAAGGGGATAACACAACAAAGGGATTATAAAACAAAGGGATTAATATTAAACCCAAGGGATTAATATTATAAACCCAAGCTACATAAACCCTAAGATAAATATTATAAAGCCTAAAATAAACCTAATTCACCATGGTTGACCATGGTTTATTTTCATATTGAGATAATCTTTCTCACAATGCGACAATGGAGTATGGTTGGCCATGGTTGACCATGATTGATTTTTAAATCAAGACAATCTTTGCCACAATGCGACGTTGGACAATTGTCATTTTTCATATTGAGACATTATTTCTCACAGTGCGATGTTGTGCCATGGTTGACCATGATTAACCAATGGTCCAACGTCATAATGTGATGTTGGACGATTGTTGACCATGACTAACCATGATGACCATAATTGACAATGGTGAATCATGTTTGACCAATGTTGACCGTGCATGACCATGATTGACCATGATTGATTTCCATATTGAGAAAATAATATGATAAACCTAAGATAAATACTATAAGCCAAGGTATGTAAAGCTTATGATAAATATTATAAATGGTAAAATAAACATGGTTGACTATGATTGACCATTGTTTATTTCATATTCATACAATCATTGTCACAACGAGACGTTGAACCATGGTTGACCATGATCAATTTTCATATTGACACAATCTTTCTCAAAATGCGACTTTGGGCCATGGTTGATATTCATATTGAGATAATCGTTGTCCCAATGTGAAATTATAAACCCTAAGATAAATATTATAAACCCACAGTTATGGTCGACCATGATCGGCCATGGTTGACTGTGGTCAACCATGAATATAAACCCTAAGATAAATATTATAAACCCTAAAATAATCATGGTTGACCATATTTTACCATGGTTTATTTTCATATTGAGACAATATTTGTCACAATGGAACATTGGGCCATAGTTGACCATCATTTATTTTCATATCAAGACAATCTTTGTTACAATGAGACCTTGGACCATGGTTGACCATGGCTAATTTTCATATTGACACAATCTTTGTCACAATCTGACATTGGACCATGGTTGACCATGGTTATCACAATGTGACGTTGGACCATTAGAAAATATTTGTCACAATGTGACCATGGTTATTGACCATGGTTGACAATGGTTGATTTTCATACTGAGATAATCTTTGTCACAATGGGATGTTGGACTATGGTTTACCATGGTTGATTTTCATAATGATACAATATTTTTCACAACGCGATGTTTGACCATGGTTGGCCATGGTTCACATAACGTTGCATTGGACCATGAGACAATATTTGTGACCACGTGACCATGGTTTACCATGATTTATTTTCATATTGAGACAATCTTTCTCACAATACGACATTGGAACATGGTTGACTATGGTTGATCATGGGTGAGCATTGTAGACCATGATTGATTTTTATATGAAGATAATTTATGTCACAAACCCAGGGATTAATATTATAAACCCAAGGGATATAAACCCTAATATGTGTGTTTTTTTTTACATATCAGTATTCATGTGGTACAAAATGTTTCTATATAGTCGTCTAGAAAAATAAAATGAAAAATAATACGAAGTTCAAAATGACAAAATTATTTTTTATTGGACATAGAAATTAATGACAAATTTAGATGCATTAAGTGAGTCATATTCAAGAATGATGCCACCTATAATTTTTTGTTCCAACAAAATCAATAGAAATAGGAAAGAATTATTAACTATCAATCCCTCAATCGAGGGTTTTAAAATTCCTTATTCTTTAACTCTATAAACCATCAATGAATGCATTTTAAAATCCTTAATTAGGGTATTTTTCACATAAATGGTTTACTTTCGGTTAAAAATCTCAATTAGGGTCCTAAGCCCTCGTAGGCATTCCCACATGTCCAACGTAAGGAAAACTACATCTAAGATTCATGGGTTCCCCCAATAATGGATTTATGATAAAATCATACCATAAAACATCATTGAAAAATTATTATTACTTGAAAAATCATTGTTCTTCACATAAAACATATAAATTATTATTAGTTCATCTTCTTCCTCTATTATGCTCTCTTCTATGCTACTCATTTGTAGGAAACTTTAGTTCATCTTCTTCCCCTATTGTGCTCTCTTATCTTACCCATTTGCAATATGTTGAAGATAATGGAGAAACTTAATTAAAGAGATTCGATTCACGTGAACCTTAGATTAGGATTTTGTTCCTATTTCTTAGGTATTAGTTCTAACTTCCCTATTTGCATGTAAACTGTATATTTTTTTATCTGTAATGAGAATGTAGAGCGACCTGCGGACATAATCCCTATTAATGTAGTCTCTCAGAGTAGAGCTAACCAGTATTGATTTCATTAATTTAATCCTATCATTTTTATCATGGTATCAGAGGTTCAGGGTCGAATCAAAGCCAGAGTGCTTTGATCCCTATGAGTATCCAAGCGAAAGAAGAGAAGCCCTTGATGACCTGAGTGAGGATGAGTGAGGTTGTTCATTTTTTTTACTCGAGATCATCGCATTCGTGGGAGGCACAGAAGCATCGATCAACGTAGAATCATGCCAGAGAACAATGATGATCTCTAAAATCAGCATAGAGTCGATTGGAAAACCAACATTGATCCGTGTTTTCCTTATAGGGATTCTGCCCAGCGCGACATCTGAGTAAGTTTAGAGTGCTATTATGAACGTGAAAGAGGAGCCATAAACCTCATGTTGGAGGAGCCAAAGAGCTCATGCCAGAGGGGTTAGAGAGCTCATGTTATGGAGCACTATGGAGCCAGAGAGCTCATGCTTTGGAGCATTGTTGAGCAAAAGAGTTCATGCTGTGGATTTTTGATTGAAACCAGAGAGATTCTTCCTGTTGAGCCAAATATTTTGTGTTGTGGATTGTTTATTGAAGCCAAAGAGATTCTTCACATTGAGCCAGAGAGCTTGTGCCTATAGATCTAGTGATATCATGCCAGAGGAGCCATTGAACCATGGTAGCAGAGGTAGTAGCATATCACTGGTAAATTGAGAGGATCACTGCAAGTGTGATCACTAATAGAGGATCTCGTGAGCTCGCAGCAGAAGAGGTCATGATAGAGGAGCTGTAAGCCCATGGTGTAGTGTGTAGAGTATCCTGCCAGAGTGGTTGAAGATTAGGTATATCTTTTTCTTGACTTTTTTTTTGTGGATCTAGGGTAGATCCATTTGTAGATCTGGTCTTTTTTCAATTGCTAGAGGTCATTTTTTTAATTGTCAAGATGAATAATCTGGTGGAAGTATACTTGAACGAGAGAAATAAGCTCAATGTTGCCAATTATTCTAATTGGAAGTTCATGTTACAGACTATGCTAGAAGGGCATAGTGCATGGGGGATCGTGAATGGAGATGAAGTGAAACCTATAGTTGCAGGAGGCACAATAGTTGTGATAGTACAGGAGTGGCAGAAGAGGGAGAACAAGGCAAAAATGATGTTGAAAATGGCAGTCAAATTTTGCATCATCCCTTACATCAGACATTGCAAATCAAGGAATGAGATTTGGAAAAATCTCAAATATCTATACGAAATTAGAAATTCAAACCACCTATTGTTCCTGAAAAACAAGATTCTCTCCATCAAAATGGAGGAGAATGAAACATTAGTTTCATTCATCTCACACATCAAGGACCTCAAATACAAGCTTGGTGACATAAGAGATTCTATAAGTAATATTGATTTGGCAATAATTAGTATGAATGGTATGAATGAAAACTATCAGATGTTTATCAGCTTCAATGCAAGAGAGAAAGCCCCCAAATTTAAAGAATTGATAGGGATCCTCACGCAAGAGGATGAAAGGAGGATGACCCTGAAACTCGAGAATTCATACCTTTCTTTAATGGCAAAGAAAAAGCCCTTCAGAGGGAAGGAAAATGGAGGACAAAGAGGTGGAGGTACAAAACAGAAAATCTTGAATCCATCTCAAGGTATGCCATCAAATAGGAATGAGTCACTATTAAAATGTTTCTATTGTGGTAAAATTTGCCATATGGCTAAACACTCTTAAAAGAAGAAGTTTTATGAAGGTCAACAGAGATATAAGAGACATGCAAGACACTTCACTGATGATGACCATAACTAGGACCTCAGACTATTTATCGCTAATTATGATGAGAAGGATGAAGCAGATACGTGGTATGTGGATTTAGGAGTGTCTACCCACATAACAAGTAACAAACAACGGATTGAAGACTTCAAATAAAATAGCACTCGAGAAAAAATCTACTTTGGCGATAACAAAGGGTACCTAATCAAAGGATATGGTAATGTTCGTGTAATTCTGCCTGATGGAAATGTTAGTCATATCCAAAATATGATGTATGTACACGGAATTAATAAGAATATAATTTATGTTTCAATGATAACACATCAAAACCTTAAGGTAGAGTTTTTTAAATCATATTTTGTTGTTAAGGATTTGTTGTATTCTATGAAGACGATTGCAACAAGGATTTGTGTGGGCGGTCTTTACAAGCTGAATGTGAGAAGTGTGCCACATCAAGATTTGACATCATCAGGGATGACAACAAAATATTTATGGAACCAAATATTTGGTCATATTAATTTCAATGGTTCGTTGTTACTTTAGAAAAGATGTATGGTCAGTGGTGTTCCTAATTTAAACCATATTCATGTTGATTGTGAGTCGTGTGCTCTCCAGAAGATGCACAAAGATTATTTTCCTGTTAATGTAAATAGAAAACAAAGAGATGTACTAGAGTTGGTCCACACTGGTTTATGTGGGCCAATGCAGTCAAGATCTTTCGCATGTGCTTATTATTTCTTATTATTTATTGATGACTGTACAATGTTTACGTGGGTATATTTTCTCATAAAAAAGACTCATAATTTTGAATATTTCAAGCAGTTCAGAAGCATGATTGATAAGAAGACAAGTAAATTCATCAAGATTCTCCGCTCAGATGAAGGGGGAGATTATAGGAACGCTGATTTCAGCAAATATCACAAAGACCATGGAATACTGTAGCATTTTATAGTACCCCACACTCCTCAACAGAATGGGTTTGAAGAGAGGAAAAACATAATCCTTGTGGAGCATGATCGCAGCATGCTGAAAGGTAAGAATCTTTCTAATGGATTTTGGGCTGAAGTAATAAACATTGCACTATATTTGAAAAACAGGAGTCCTACATAGAGTCTTAAATTAAAGACTGCATTTGAAGCCTTATTAGGATTTAAACCTCCATTTAAACATTTAAGAATGTTTGGATCTTGTTAGCCCCTTATGAATTTCTTGACAAGCAAGCAAGGGGCTAGATTGTTCCATAAGCCTTCAAGGAATGCATTTCCCTTGAAAACACATCATCCTTGAAGTCTTGTTGAATTTCCTGCCTTTGACTATTTCCCTCTGCTAATCTGTTCTCAATGAACCTTGCTGAATGACTAATTTTTTCTCAAAAAGGCCTTATTTCACCCCTTGTATCTCTGCAAATTTCCCCATCTTATTCTTTTCCCCTTTTCCCAAGGTCCCCTTTGTTCCCCCTAATTTCCCCCTTCACCCTCCAAAATTTTTCCAAAATCCCCATGAAGTATCACCCTTGCCCTTGTTTCCCCGAATCTCCCCTCTATCTCCCTATAGTTACCCTCCTTAGGCCTCGAAATGCATAAAAAGGGGTTAAAAACCCACTTTCAAACCATATAATAGGCCTAGCCCCTCCCCGATAGCCCTTTGAACCATTTTCCTCCATGTAACCCAGCGCTGGGACCAAGCGCTTAAGTCCCAAGCACTAATCGCAATCGAAAGATCAGCGGAGGGTAAAATTCCTTTGTAAAACTCAAAAGTTCCGATGTGATTGGTCTATAATGTAAAGTCTCTGATGGGTTTTCAACTGTTGATCCACCGTATAAATCCAACGACCAACACAATGTTGCAAGTTTGATGAATTGCAGCACTTATATATTCACCTCCGATCGGTCCATCGCAAACACTTGCGATGTGATCAATCGCAAGTCTTCCTCTCTGATTCCCGATCGCACTCTCCCCCCGATTTAACATGAGCCATTGATCTGGTCTTCGGATCCAACGGTCAGCGCTCAATCATGCTCCCACCACCGATCGAAATCGGAACTTTGAATGTGACACCCCTATTGCCCCCCCCCCCGATTGCGATTCTCCGACGTGATCCTGACCGTTCGTTCCTCCGCCAGATCTGACGGCCATCGCTTCTCCATTCCCAATTGCAATCGGAAGTTCTTTGATGTCTCCCCTTTGTGCCCCTCCGATTGCGATCCCCTGATCCACATATCCACCGTCGATTCCCGAGTATATCCAACGGTCATCGCTTCTCCATTCACAATCGCAATCAGAGCTGTCGTAATGTGTTCCCCTTGCCGCTTCCGGATTGCGATGTTCCGAAGAAGAGTTGACGGCTCAGGTCTAATCGCCCTCCGCCTCTGCTGGGTCCCACTCTTACATTTGCCTCCGCGCATTTTCATAATATTTTCGCCCGATTCCTTTGTATTTTAGTTTTTAACCAAATTTTTATGTTTTCCATTAAAGGTCCCATGTCCCGTTATGTTTCATAGGGCCGTCCCCCCGATTGATATCCGCCATCTATTTTCGTTCCCAGACCAGGATCTAACGGTCTGCGCTGCATGTGACCACCAAAACCCTATTATCCCTGAGTTTTCACCCTTCCGTTTGCATTTTTTCACCATGGTGTAGTCAAAGGCCACCACTCCACCGCCGCCACGCTACCATTTCATCCACCCCCCATTGCATTGTTTTCTGAGTCCAGTTGCGTGTTCCACAGGGTGCAGAAGTAAAAACACCGCCAGGTTCACACAATGTGGATACAGCAGTAAGTTTTCCATTGACAGAGGCAAAGGAATTAATGAATGATAGGTCTCCACAATGTATTTCTCCAAATAAGGACGGTTTGCCCATGCTGTTTTGATTATATGCCGTGTTACAGAGGATTTTTCCGCCCAAGACACAATCCGAAGCAGTCAAAGAATTTGTTTCACCAGTATGGCAGGCCATTCTGCCATTTATCTACCATTTTGTTTATTCACCAAGAGTACCACAGAGTACAGCAAAACATAAATGCATCAAAGCCCTAAATGGAGTAAATGAAGCCTGACGAAGACAATTTTTTCCTCCAAAGTGCCAGAGATTAATGCTCTGAGTTAAAACAGAATGGGTTTCGACCCTCTTCATCTCCTGAGTGTTAATATTGCATTTATTTCCTTACTTACCTCCTCTACTTCTCTTCTACTATAAAACTCAGGAAGAAACTATTGTAAAGGTTGTTGATGAGATATCAGAGAACTGCAAGCTTTTTCTGTGAGATATAGTTCTGTGTAAATTTGTAAGATAGGTTGAAGAAAGATGTATTCAGGCTTAATGTTCAAGCTGTGGGCAATGTTGTACTTGACTGGTATTGCTATTTAATATGACAAGCACATTTCCTTGGATCCTGATCTGAAGCAGCGGTGATGTTTTCCTATCTTTGTGTTCACATTCATTTCATTTCATTTTCTACTGGCTTGCATCAGAATATTGGCATAGGATTTACCCTTGTTAGGTACCCTATGTTTCTGCTCTCCTTGCCATTAATGTTTCTCTTCTGAATGTATTATCTGAGAAATGATTTCAATTGGTTTAACCAGTGTAGTGGAAGATATTGCCTGCTCTCTGATGTATGAATTAATTGAATTCAATTCTTAGATGTTTCTTGTTATAGATTTAGTTGGAAGATTTGGGAACACTGGGGATCAGAGTTAGCCCTGTCCACTAGGATCCTTGTGCAACCAGCTGGTCTTTAAATTTGTGCTCTGAAATCTGTGTTATATCCTCCCCTTCTACCTCTCCATATCACACAATCATCTTTAAGATCCTATGTCTCAGATGACTAGCCTAATTGAAAGCCTGCCTATTGAGTAGCATGCAAATCATTTCCTGACTCCATTGCCTAATGGTTTTGAATACTTCCTGGAATACTTCACCTCTGCCCTATTCCTCTTTGCTCATCTTTGTCTTACATAAAACCCTTCCTTCCTGATAACCATCAACCAAATCAAAACAAACAAATAAACCCCGAGCCTTATAACTAGCCTAAAATCCTAACATTGAGCTTCAAAGACATATAGCTTTGACAATCATAGAGAGATCCCTCTCTGGACCCAGGAGGGCTAGATCCTAAGGTCTGAAAGTGGTTCTGATGTTGTCTCATCTTTTGGTATTTCCAACCTTGCCAAAACATGGGAACCCGAACAGATCCAAAGCCTTTTCTCATGTACCAAATGAGGATAGAAAGAAACTAGATTTGAAGGCCATCAAATGCATTTTTTTGGGGTGTTGTACTGAATTCAAAGCTTACAAATTGTTTGATCCCTCTACACATAAATTTTTTGCGATTATAGATGTATTTTTCCATGAGAATTTCCATGATGCAAACAATGATAATAGCAATGAAGAATGGGACATTCCATTATTGGTGGAAGAAGGGAGTGGTGAAACAGGAGAACGCCCTGAGGAGAAGCAGAAAAAGGAAGAAGCAGATGTTAGTGATGCAATCATCGAACCAAGTCCATTAAGGGATAATCAGAACAGGTTTGATTCCACTCCAACACTTAGGAGATCAAGTAGGCAAACTCAATTTCCAACAAGATATAGGGAAAATTATTTTATGACTAGCATGTTAAATGTTGTTGAACCCTCTAGTTATAAAGAAGCCAGTCAATATAGTGAATGGAGGGAAGTCATGGAAGAGGAGCATGAATCAATTATTAAAAAAAAGAAACTTGGGAGATAGTTGAATTACATGAGGGAAAACAAACAATAGGTTGCAAATGGCCACACAAGCCCAAATTTAAAGAAGATGGGAGCATAGATAAATATAAATCTAGGCTGGTTGCAAAGGGGTATTCACAGAAAGAAGATATAGACTATGAGGAAACCTTCGGCCCTATAGCTAAACATAATATAATCAGAATGTTAATTGCCTTAGCTACTAAACATCACTAGATGATGCACCATGTAGATGTTAAATCTTCTTTCTTAAATGGGGACTTGAAAGAGGAAGTTTATCTAGAGCAACCTGACGGATTTGTTAAATAAGGAAAAGAACATTTAGTGTGTAGATTAAAGAAATGTTTATATGGACTAAAACAAGATCCTAGATCATGGTATGATAAAATTGATTCATTTTTCTTGCAACAAAGTTATAAAAGAAGAAAAAATGACCCCAATCTCTATACTGTGTTTGATCAAAAGGGGCGAATTGTTTTCATTTCTTTATATGTAGATCTCATCATTACAGGAAATGCAGATAGACTCATTGAAGAAATCAAAGAGAAAATGTAACAAATGTTTGAGATGAAATACCTCTGTGAGCTCCTCTACTTTTTGGGTCTAGAAATTTGGAGAGATTCAAGAAATAATTTTCTAGCACAGGGTAAGTATGTAAGGAATATACTGAAAAATTTGAAGATGGATCAATGTAAGGTGGTAACAGTGTCATTACAGCAGAATACCAAACTTCAGAGTGATGATGGTTCAAAGGAGGCAGATGCAACATTGCACAAGAAGTTAATTTGGAAGTTTAATCTAGTTAAACACTACTAGACCAGATTTAGCTTATGGAGTTAGTGCATTGAGCCAATTTATGTCCAAGCCAATTGAGAGACATTGGATTGCAGCAAAAGGTGTCATAAGGTATCTACAAGGAACCTTAGACTATGGCATTATATATACTTATTATTGTGATGTTAAATTGATAGGTTTTTCAAAGTCTGATTTGGTTAGAAACATAGATGACAGGAGATCCATAATAGGCTATGCATTCAGCATTAGGTCCGGGGGAGTAAAAATCATAATACAGTTTCCTTGTCTTCAGCGGAAGATGAGTACCAAACGATGTGTGCAGCGACTTGTGAGGCAGTTTAGTTGAGGCGACTTCTCTAGGATGCAGGAGAAGAATAGATAGATGCAACAGTTATAAGATGTGATAACCATAGTCCATCAAAATTGCAAATAATTTGGTGTTTCATAAAAAAAATAAGAACATTGATACACAATTCCACTTTGTGAGGGAGAAAGTTCAGTAAAAAAAAATCATGTTGAATATTGTAATACTTATGATAATGCTGCCGATATTTTACTAACACTCTTGGTAGAATTAAATTTGAAATGTTTAGGGAAATGTTAGAAATATTTGTGAACCCTTTTTTGATTAATGTGGTGTTGAAGATAATGGAGAAAATTAATTAGAGAGATTCAGTTCACAAGAACCTTAGATTAGGAGTTTGTTCCTATATGCTAGGTATTGGTTCTAACTTCCCTATTTGCATGTGAACTATATATTGCTTGATTTGTAATGAGAATGTAGAGTGACTCGTGGACGCAATCCCTCCACGTTTAGTCTCTCAAAGTAGAGCTAACCAGTATTTCTTTCAATAATTTAATCTTGCCATTTTTATCACAATACTCAACTTTTGAATAACACATTACAATAATAGGAATATATCTTGCTCTTCTCTTTGCTTAATCTTTCATACAACTTTGTATTCATGAGAATTAAGGCTAAAATTTTTACATTTCTCAACATTTAATTAAGATTCTCATTATTTAATAAAAATTATGAAACTAAAATTTATAAAAACTTATAAAAAATATGCTAGTTTATAAACAAATAACTTGATTGATATAACATTTTCATACAAACATAAATTTTTTATAGAAATAAAAATAAATAAATATAGATAGATAATACAAATTTAATTGAAATAAACAACTATAAATCTCAAACATAGCTCATAAAACCATTACTCTATCTCCTAAAACAAAAACAAAAGAAGATCTTAACTTTTCAAGAACACTTTAAACTTATATATTGTGACAAGAATAAAATGTAACTTTCACCATAAAATGAATCAAATAAATATAATGAGGTAAATGTTTTATTCCAATTATTATTTTTAATTAATGAAAAAAATTAGGAAAGCTATATAAATATTCATAAAATTGATTTTAGCTAATAACTTAAAAGCCTTGTTCTAACCCAAGCACATTAATAAATGTGGTTGATGTACACATATAGGCTTACATTTATATCAACCACATTCAATATTAACTTATAAAAAATAATTATTAATAAAATTGATTTAAACTAATATCTTGAAAACTTTATAGAAAATGATTCTAACACAACTCCATTAGTAAAATCAACAGATAAACTTACATTTATATCACCACATTCAATATTAACATGTAAAAGTTAATTATTAATTCCTTATATCTCTAATGTTGTAAAACTTTATCTATTCTGATATTGAATACTTCAAAATATTAAGAACAAAATAAAATTATAGTAATTTTATTATAAATAAATTAAATATAAATGGTATGCCTAGATATATTTTAGGCATAACTATGTAAATAAGTATAAGCATTAAACATTGTCATTTTGTGTATATTGATTAAATCAATTCACATATCTTTCTTTATGCATATTTTATATATGTTCTCTATGTTAAATTTAAAGTAATCCAAATTAAATATAAATATTACATTTTTAATTAATTTTATATCGGTGAAAATATTAAATAATTTTCAATAATTAATAAATTTAAATTAAAAGTAAATTTAAATTAATAATAAAAAATAACATATTATTAATAATGAATTCAATAATTAAGAATTACGGCAGAAGTCCTAATGCAAACCGTAGTTTTTTTTTTAAATCGCTACCCTGATAAAATCAAATTCAAAAGAAATTTAAATTTTTGTAATAATAAAAAATAATATAGTATTAAATTATGTTTAAATTTATAATTCCTTAATATTACTTAGGGAATCAATATTAATTCTAGAATTAACACGAACTTGTCCACTAGCAATTTCAACAACATTTGGTGACGGGAATGGGGGAGTTTTGACGGTACTTCCTCGTGTCAGTTAATTCCCTTGTCAGATTCATGCCAATGGCCGCAGCAAAGCGAATTTTAACAGGGATATATTGTATGGCCACATCAGAGCGAATTTTAACAGGACTATATTGTAGGCACTATGAACTGGAAATCAACAATAGCAATGTCAATGAGCTGGCTCCCGCTTCCCTAAAAAATGTTTGGGATAATGAATTTAGTATTTTTTTTAATAATTTAACATCCTACAAAATGGAAGACCATGTTTAATTTTTAAAAATCACTGAAACTTCTAAAGTAGGATCCTTCCTTGTCACTCTAAAACTTCTTGGTTTAGTAACATTCCCTTCACATCGTAAACCCAAAGCAAAACTGTGTGGCAAGCATTCTTTTTATCTTATCGCATTCTGCAAACAAAAGTCTTTAAGTTTATTAATAAAATCTACTGCAGGAAAGGAATTTTGGCAACAAAAGTCATATATTAATATGAGATAAGTATTTTTTTATCGCGTCCCATTATTCTGGCAACCAGAGTCATGTATTTGTCCTTACGGTGTTTCCTCTATTTTGGCTGTTACCATGTCCAGTTATCAATTTCTCTCCATACGTTACGTTTGTAACCTCCATTGATATATACGATTTACAACAGAAGCGTTGACAGAACTGGGTCGTTGAAAGGGAAAGTAATTGCAATCGAAATGTTTGTTTCTTTTCAATAAAGTGAACAAATAAAGAAGCAGCAAAAATAATTCTCTGAAACACAGAGTTTTGCTTCTTATAGTCTCCTGTTCAATCGTATCTCCTCCTGTATATTAATCATAACTTTACAAAATAGCATCATAGCGTTATAAAAGTCCCCGTAAAATGCTTCTGTACTGTTTGCTTACAGTAGTTACTTTTCTGTCATCAAATCTGGGATATAATGGCGTTCTCATTCCTTAATATTTTAGAATATTCTAAAGTGTAAAAGACTAACAAAATTAAAGTCAATTGTCTATCTTTATTCCCGTTCCTCATATTTCTAAAATATTAACTAAGATACTCTTATGCTCCCGAAGCATCGTTAGTGCGAGATAATTTTAGTTCATGATATCTTTCTTCTAGAAACGTAGATTTAGTCAATAATAACCTATCGGAGAGTAAACCTAAATTTAGTCAATAAGAATAAACACCTATCGGAAAATAAACCTAAATTTAGTGAATAAGAATAAACGTATCGGAGAATCTAGAATTAATAATCAATTGGTCTGAAACCAAAAACAATAACCATAATTCGGAAAGTAATATCAGAAATAAAAAACAAATTCACATAGGATATTGTTCCCTGCTCCTGAGTTTTCTTCAAAGACTGACTCCCAGTTTTCGAAAATTGATTTGTACCGCTCACATTCAAGTTCTCTAATGTGTTGATGTTTCACTTCTTGAAGAAGGCAGCCTAACAAACGAAGTTCAAGTGGGTACCCTAAAGCTTGTTGCATTGGATCTCCCTCTGCCTCTTCCTGCGTTACGATCGGCTAACGAGCCCTTGCCCTACACAGTGGTATTGCCTGAACTCCAATGTCTTCTGTAGATAGAAATGAACATTTGCATTGAGGAGTATATTGAAGCACACAAGGTCACAAGGCCAGTGAGCTGGCCGGTAGCACCATAGTGTCTCCCTTACGATCGAATCGAAAAAATACATCCACTGTAACTCATCTGATACTTTTATCAAAGTTTATCCATGACCATAAACATGGATTGAACCGATTATAAACACTAAAAAGCATTAAAAAAAATTATTTATTTGATACACAATGTATAAGAACACATTTAATCACAATGTATAAGAGAAAAGAAGACCATATCTATGTGATATCTCCTTACCTTTTTATGTAATTAATGGTATATATGTGTTTTTTTAAGATTCAAGTTTGAAAAATATTGGAATAATTAAATTATTAATATTTTTTTATTGATAATGTAAAACTGTAAATCTCTATCTAAGATATTTATAATAAATAAAGAGGTTTGGAAAATTAATGTCAAAAAACATCTAAACGGAAGGAAATGAAGTTATAAATTGGTGGTGAATATTAATTAGTCAATAATAAATCATGAATATTTAATTTGGATAATTAGATTAATTGTGAAATTAAGGAATTGACTAAAAATTGTTTCTCTAAAAGGTATGATGTTCTTTTTGACAATGGAAAACAAAAATGGGTTAATGAGCTACTAACTACATGACACCTCTTGGTGAAGTGGAAGTAGTTACCAACTACTAAAATGTGTAGTAGATGGGTAATAGAGGATGTATTCTCTCATTTCTCTTTTTTCTCGAGGGACTTGTGCTACTTTGAAGAGACTAGAAGAACAACTGAAAAGGACCAAAAAAAATTTGTATTTGAAGACGCATGCTCAACACATAACTTCTAGAAAAAGTATCAAACTTCAGTTAAATAAATTATTCAAATATTAGTTTTCCAAACAACCAAATTCAAGAGACTATTTTTACCAATATTATTCAGTAAAGAAATGAAATGGCGAAGATTTACTTATAATTTTTTTATTTTAGATAAAGTTAAATCAAAATTATTTTAAATTAAAGTTAAACATTATTAATAAATAGAATATTTCAAAATAATTATCTTTTACTTTATTAAATTACATAATCATGAAAAAATTTAGTAACGTATACATTTGCGTACAATGATGAAATAAATAATGTTACTATAGAATACTAATAGAGCTATTAATATTTGAGCTATTAAGATTTTGATTCAAATATCGTATTGAAAAAATTCATGATCTGGATAAAAATCTCTCATTCATATATATACATATATATATATATTAGAATTAAGTTCTAATTATGTATAGAGTTTTTCTCTATATCAGAATTAGTTCTAATTATGTATAGAGTTTTTCTCTATATCAGAATTAAGTTCCAGTTATATATAGAGTTTTTCTCTTTAAGTACAATTAAATATATAGAAGAATAATATAATTATAATTGTTTTATTTTTTGTTATTTTATATTAGCATATTATATATATAAAGAGAAATATATTGAAATATTGTACATATAAATAATAGAGAATATCAAACGCACAAAGAAATTTTATACAACAATTCTACATTACTTAGTAGATATAAAGAGTCTAATCCATGTAAGTAAAAACCTCATATTATGAGTTTCACATTCACAGCAAGTATGAACCGAGAATTGGTAAATACACATAGAAATTTAGTTTTCATAAAACATGAATGTTTAAGGACAGAGAGTCAATAGCTCAGAATATATAAAAAGGGTTAGAGAAGACACTATGAAAATAAATAAAGAAAAAAATTAATAATGGATGGAATGGGGAATACATTACCCCCATAATTTTATTAAATTGATACATAAAGCTTTGAAGCAAATTAATTAAGTTTATATATATATATATATATATATATATATATATATATATATATAGTATTCAAAAAATCATGAAACCTTGTAGTCGACCGTAATGACATAGCACTCAGGTCCAAGCACACGATACAACTAAGGGTTAAGGTTATCCAATCTGGAAAATAATAGCTCACAAGTTTCTGTTGTAACAACCCCAAATTAAAACATACAACTAACCGCATCAATTTATGCGATTAAAAGTAAACACACAACTATTCAAGTAATTATCATAAGATTTCCAAAAACACGAGTAGAGAATACTTACCTGTAGCAACAATATTTCTTACTTGTGACTCAAGAGATAAAGGTTATTTAAATCCCGCTAACCCAAACAATATTTTTGGGGAAGACTCTCTACCCAACCGTATGCTCGGCTACACATAATTTTTCTACAGTAGGCCACCCTCGAGCCCTCAATCAAGATATTACTGCCATAGAATCTTTTGTCTCAAAACGCTTTTCTTCCAACATAATGGATGAATTGGTGAATGAATCTCATCCTCTTCATCGCCCATTAAATAGAGCAAAAAATGGAAATGGATCTGCATGCACATAAAGTGTCATCATGCCAACTTTTATTTATTTATTTTAATTTTTACTTAATTTAATATTTTTCTTAATTTAACTTTTTCTTATTTTTTCCATTTTTAATTTTTTTGTTAACTTTACTTATTTTTACTATTTTTATAGTTTACTTATATATATTTATTTTAAACTCTAGTTTACTATTTACTATTATTGTCTTTTATTTATAATTTACAATTTATTTATTATTTACTTATATTTTAATATTATATTGTATTATGTTATTTATTATTATTATTTTTATTATTATTAGGGGGCATTACATACTCCTTCTCTTTAAGGAACTTTGTCCCGAAGTTAAATTGAATCATTTAACATTTTATTCCATTTTAGTTATTGATTACTTCATGTTTCCCCTACACCTTCTATTAAACTAGTATAACCAAGAGGCATCGAAAGTTTCCACAACACTCAGCAAATCCCAAGGAATCTATGTCCTTTTTCAAAACTTTTGGAACTAGGCATAAGCCTCATCGTTCTATACCATAGCCTATGGTTGGTCCCAAGGCTCTCACCAAGGCTTAGACCTCATTTGCCCCAAGACAGGCATCCAGTCTTAGTACTCAATGACTTGAGGAATCTCGCAAGGCTAGCCCACTCCCTCCACACTCACTAAGGTGCAAAACCCCAGGTATCAGAGTCCTTACACCCACACTAGAATTCATCATCCCAAACCAATATTAGTCACTTGGCCTATAATATTTGACACTTGACCTCCACAAGATGGTCCCATATCCCCTCAAGAGCTATCTATCAAAATATGTAGAAGACAAAGGAACCACTAGAATATGTAGTGTTGATTGAGTTTGTCCCCAACTCATGTGGTGTTACATATTCTCCCTCGCATCTATGGGCTCCCACGAGATCATCAAATAACTTGGCCCTCTTGGCCCATTTATGGAGTTCCCGTGAGTCACAACATCTCAACATGCGATCAATGCATTAGTTGTAACCATATTACCATAGAAAATAATCCATATGTCAACTCTTGCATGTCATCATGCTAACATAACATCATTTTCAATCACAAAATTTTGAATAATAATGAATTGCATGCTCCTGCATGTCATAAATTTTGTAGCCAATTTTCACAAGATTCACCTTATGAAATATCACCATAAGTTACAACACCAATGTATCTGTATCAAAGATCTGACGTGTCATCACATAAGAATTGGAGCCACATGTCAATATAACTTCAGACCATAACATCATAAATATGAGAATCACCTCAATACATATCAAATATAGGGAAATAATAACATTCTTCATGATTCATCTGAAAAATAAATGTCATTTCCTTTTCTAAACAATGAATAACAATGATGAAATAATATTATCCAACATCCATCTAGGATCTAGGTTCTCTTATCAAAAATATTAGTGTAATGTTTTCATCAAGCTACCAACTTCTTCCTAATAATCATTTCATGTTTTTTCAACTAGGCAGTTAATACATACACGGTAGGCATAATAATTTTATAAGTATAGGATGAATGTAGGAAGATGGGTTACACTTTCGTGAGAAACACACTCGAAAATTTTACTCTCGTAAAAGTTCAACCAAACTTCCAAAAAGTTCGGTCGAACTTTTGAAATTAATTCGATCAAACATTTTCCGCCGTTAATCGAACTTATTTTGTCCTTTACATTGACGGCAATGGTAAACACTGTTACCAATGAAATAGGTAACCTGACCTCAAAACGAAAACTCTAGCCCAAAAAGACTCAAAAAACATAAAAAAACACCCCAAAAACAAAAAAAGTGTATTCCAGAACGCATTTGGTTTTTTTTGAAGATCAAATTTCAACATTTTATAAAATTATGCTAAAAACAAAATTGTTTCTTGAAAAAAGGATTGAAAAAACACCCTCAAAACAAAACCAGTTGATGCTGGAATAACAAAAAGATAAAATTGTGTCATATTTTTGACATTTTTAAAAATAGAAATAACATTTTTTAATTTTTTAAATTCAAACATTAAAAAAAAACCTTAAATTTAAGGGAAAAAAAATTAAAAATTAAACATTAAAATTTCAAAATATATAGAAATAATATATATATATATATATATATATATATATATATATATATATATATATATATGAAATTAAAAAAAAAACAAGTTAAAAAAATAAAAAAATTATAAATAGAAATTAAATTTAAAAAAGAAAAAGAAAATGTTTATTAAATTAAAAATAAAAAATTAAAGTAAAAAATTAAATTTAAAGAAATATATTAAATTTTAATAAATTTAAAACTTAAAAAAAAAACATTATTTAAATTAAAAGTAAAAAAATGAAAAATTAATTGAAAATAAAAAATGAAAAATAAAATATAATAAAAATATTAAATTTAAAAAAATATATATTAAAAAAACAAATAAATTTTAGAAAATCAATTAAATTTAAATTATAAAAAATAATATACATATATATATATATGAACTTAAATTAAAAATATATATATTATATTTTATTAAATTTAAATAAGAAATGTTAATATTAAAATAACAAATTAAATTTAAAAAAGAAAAATATTAAATTTAATAAATAAATGAATAAACAAATAAATTTCGAAATAAAAAATAAATTTTATATATAAAGAAAAAAAAATGTTAAAAGAAAAAGTTAAAAAACTTTAAAAATCAATTAAAAACGAAAAATTGAAAAAAATAAATTAAATTAAATAAATTAAATAAAAAATAAAATAAAAAACAAATTAATTTGAAAATATTAAGTTTAATTAAAAAAAAAATCTAATATTAAATACACAATTTTAATTGAAATAAAAAATATAAAAATTTTATGTAATTAAAAAAATAATAATAAAAAAAATAAATTAAAAAAAAATTAAATTCAAATAAATTAAAAAAAATACAAAATTTACTAAATTTTAAAAAATTAAATGAAAAAACTAAACATAAAATTTAATAATAAAAAAAAAAAAGGAAAAAATTTAAAAAAAAATCAATTAAAAAAAAAAAAAAAAAAAATTTAATAAAAATTATTAACAAAATTTAGAAAAAAAAAAAAAAAAAAAAATGAATAAAAAAAAAAAAAAAAAAAATTAAAACAAATTAAATTTAAAATATAAAAATTAAATTAAAAAAATTAATTTTAAATTTTTTTAATTTAAAAAAAAAAAAAAAAAATCAAATTAAAAATAAAAAATAAAAAATTATTAAAAATTAAAAATAAAAAATAAAAAATAAAAAAGAATTTTTTGATCATGGTGGCGCCGCAAATCGGCCTCCCGCCTAGGTGGCGGTGGAGGCTGGCCGTTGGGCGGGCAGGGAAGCTGCATGCAGCCCTCCGCCGGCACCTGGGTGGGAGGGCGATTCCCGGAATCGGCCTCTCGTCGCGGGAGGGCGATTCTCGGAATCGCCGTCCCGCGGCGTGAGGGCGATTCCCGGAATCGGCCTCTCGTTGCGGGAGGGCGATTCTCGGAATCGCCGTACCGCCGTGGGAGGGCGAATCCCGGGATCAGCCTCCGCCGCGGGAGGGCGATTCCTGGAATCGGCCTCCCGCCAGGAATCGGCCTCCAACCGCGGGAGGGTGATTCCCGGAATCGACCTCCTGCCGCGGGAGGGTGATTCCCGGAATCGGCCTCCCGCCTAGGTGCTGGCGGAGACCAGCTGCTGGGCGAGCAGGGGGCTGCATGCAGCCTCCTCGCTCGCCAAGCGGTCGACCTCCGCCGCCACCTCGGTGGGAGGCGTATTAGCGGCGCCACCACGATAAAAATTATTTTTCTTTATTTTTCTTTATTTTTTTTAAATTTTAATATTTTTTTTTTTAAATTTGATTTTTTTAAATTTTTTTTTAAATTCAAAAAATTTAAAATTTTTTTTTTAATTGAGTTTTTTTTTTTTTTTTTTTTTTTAAATCTAATATTTTTGATTAATTATTTTTTTAAATTTAAAATTTATTTATTAAATTGATTAGATTTTAATTTAGTTTAATTTTTTTTTTTTCAATGTTTTAGTTTATTTAGTTTTTCATTTTTAAATGTATAAATTCTTTCATTTAAAAAAAAAACAGTAAATTTATGGATATTTGTTTTTTAATTATTTGCACGTGGTTTTTTTCATTTTTTTTTGTTTTTTAATGATAGATTTTTTATTTTAATTTTCTTTTTCAATTTTAAATTTTGTTTTTTTTTTTTTAATTTGTCCTTTTTGTTAATTTTAAAATTTGTATTTTTTTTTCTTATCATTATTATTTTTTTAATTTAAATTTTTAAATTTAAATTTTTCTTTTTTGTATTTTATTTTTTTTATCTAAATTTTAATTTTGTAATTTAAATTATTTTTAAATTTTCTATTTAATTTTTTTTTTAATTATATGGTTTTTTTTAATAACTTAGAAAAAAATGTTTTTGATGTTTTTTTTTTTTTGGGTTAATTTTTGTTTCCTTTCTTTAAATTATGTGTTTTTTTTTTTCAAATTTTGTTGTCATTTCTTTTGATATAATTTTCTAATATTTCTGTTTTTTTAATTTAGTTTTGTTTAAATTTTTTATTTTTACGAGTTAATTTTTTATTTTTTACATTTTTATTGGTTTTTTTATTGTTTTTATATATATTTTTTTATCAAAGTTTTGTGTTTTATTACCAACACGAAAATTACCACTCTAAAAAAAAAGGTTGATGCTACATCAATACGTTTCAAAATTAGCATGAAAATCGCGACTCTAAAAAAAAAAGTTGATGCTGCATCAATACGTTTCAAAATTAGCATGAAAATCACTAACATTTTAAAACAAATATTCATACTTCATAAATAAAAATATTAGAGCATAAAAAATGTGCACCAAAAAAAAAGGGGTGATTCTGCATCACCACTTTTCAAAATCGGGTGCTTTTTGTGCTACCAAAAAAAAGTAGGTAACAGTGCGGTTACCTATTGCATCGGTAATAGTGTTGGTAACCGAATTTTCGGTCGGACGCAGAAAAATCGACGTTAAAAGTTTGGATGAACTTCATTATTATAAATATAGCAGCCCTCAAATACAAGAAGGTTTCTAGCAATTTTTTGTTGCATGACCATTGGAGAGCACTGAGAGGTATGTTTTTGGCTTATTTTTGGCTCGTTATTCTACTTTTTCTTCTACGTGTTATGCTAATCTCGTTTTTTGCAGTTATGTAGGAAGATGTACTACATTCTACCCCTATTAATAGCTGGATCTGTTAAAAACTCCATCTCTTCCTCTACGATGTCTTCCTCTTCTTTTGTTTTAGGTTATCGTTCCCATCCTGAAATAAGTGATTTCACATGAGCAGATGTGCCTACCCCTTAGCCTTGGAAGAGATTTTCCATAATTTCTTTGCCTAGATTTCTTCCCCTCCTGCTTTGGCCCACTTTTGAATTTCCTTTCTCCTTCTCTTCTTTTTTCGTTGGTTTCCCTTTCACCATTTGGTCTTGAAGATAATCAGCTGAGGCCTGAATTATATTTCTGGGCTGGAACAGGTGCCACACCAGAGGTTTGACAAAACATGTATAGGAGCTAAGAAAACTTGTGTATCACAACAGAATTTCAACATTTGATTTAGTTAAACAACAGAGGAAAATGTTCTGATTGCTGGGGGTAACCTCCTCAGTTATAGTGGTATGTTGGGTATCATGGGTCCCTCTTTCATTATCCCTACAAATTATGAATTTTGCAGAAGCAGACAGTTCAGGTTGCAACAACTCATTGGGCTGACCTGAATTGCTATTAGTTACTAGAATAGGGCCACCACGAGGTGCCTTTGTTTTCCAAAGTGGAATTACATTCATGACATACAACAACAAATCATGTAGAGACAGAGTGTTTCCATACACCTGCAACACTCGAAGAGAGACTTGATGGTAACCGCAAAACAAAATCAGATACACTCCATTCGTCCCCCCCAGACTATAGACTTCAGTAGCTTCACCAATACAAACAGAAAAGTGACGCTCCCTGTTCTTGGCAATAGAGATATTCTCCCCAAGCGATAACTTAAAATTTCTCTTATCAAGCTGGGTATCAAACATGACTCTCCCCCCCAAAGGGTCATTGTGAGCCATGCAATCAATTTCATGGAGTTTTCGGGCCGAGCGATGGAGGTTGCAAACAGGGTAGAAAGGATGGCTAGTATTATTAAGGCTAGAATCAGGAAAAAACAGAAAATTGTTATCAGTGCGATAGATGGGGTTAACAAAAAAGAAAGAGTACCAAACATAGTCCAAGAAATTATCAACAGTTCTGAAATAATTCCATGCAGGGCTAATTGGAGGACATGCAGAATCATTTGAGCAATATAACCGGAAATATAAGGCAACTTGCAATTCTTACAAAACGCTAGCCCCTACCACCTCAACATCATACATCATTGCCAATAATTTTGGATTATAACGACCCACAACAATGAAACATGATAGGAAAACAATATTACAAAAATTCCAAGGCCTAACTTCCATAACATTCCAGGCATAATTCAACAAACTAGCCCAAAACCCAAATATTAATGATAAAACTAAGATGACTCTCATATCCCCCAAACTCAAATAACATAAATAAATCCAATGAACCAAGGCCTTCCTTTAGCGTAGTAACATACATTCTAATAATGTGGCTAAGAACATACCCAGTGGAGAAATTTGTAGCCGTTGCAAAACATTCTCCATCTTTCCAATGCCTTGTTTTGTTCCTTGCTCAATAGATAATCACGAAACCAGCTTACCAACCTTAACATACGTTACCATCCTCCAACGATGACACTTTTTCAAAGCTATGTCTAACAACATGAGTTATCTACCATATGTATTAAATGCATCCATTATATGGCTTGGGTGGTACCACCGACATTCCTCCCCACGTGTCAGCATGGACTCTCCATGTAACCCGCATGGTCTCGTGCCACCTCACGCCTTGTACTAAACACTTGGAACCCCGATTGGGGATTATGAATATCATTATTATCCTTATCGACTATTTTTAGTAGAGTTTTAAGCCCATCCTCCTGAGCGATACCATCCCAGGTGATGACAAGATGTTGTCCTTCATGAGTACAACCCAAATTCGCCAAAAAAAATTTCACTTCATTTCCTGCTCTGGGAATATGTGACGGGATCATATAACTGATACTGGGAAGAATATATTTGATTTCCTTTATTAGTCGAGTTTTTCTCCAGCTATGACTAGTTTTCTCCCACCCTGCACATTGCTGCAACATCTGCAGAATATCTGTTACAATAGCTGAGTTTCCCTCCACTATTATCCTATGATATTGTTCTCGTACTGCTATCAAGAGTCCTTATTTTACTGTTGTTAGCTCAACCACATTATTTGTAGTGAAACCGAATTTTTCCGCTTACACTCTTATTACGCGACTGCGGGGATCTCTGAAAAGACCACGAGGTCCTTCTTGGCTAGGATTACCTTTAGAGGCCCCATCATAATTAAGTTTAATGAAGCCTTGATGGGGAGCATTGAATTTGTCCTTTTGTTGACTTTCCAAATGTTTTTCCTTCCATGAGGCCGGAGCAAGCATCTGGATTTTAAGTTTGAGTTTGGCCAAAACCCTAGGCTCATGAGCACTCACTTTCTAGTTGTCCTGTTGCCATTTTTCAGTAAGGATGGTTTCCCTTATATTCTCCATAATTTGGTTCCATGTCTCTTATGGTTGCTTGGATTCCTCTCTGAATGTTATCCTATTCATTTCTTTCCATATTTTCCATACAAGAAACCACATAGAAGGACCCCACCCTCTATTGAGAACAGGGCATTGATATACCCCTTTTCTCCAAAATTCAATTGTGTGCTCGATACTCACGTTGTCCCTATCTATTTGCTGAAAAAGGGAGGAGAGTTGTTGCCACACATATTCACCAATAAGGCATTGATTCAACAAGTGTTCAATCATTTCCGAATATTCATGACACATCTTACAAGACGAAGGACCATGCATTCCTCTCTTCTACAAGTGATCCCAGGTAAGTATATTTCCATGACTAACAAGCCACAAAAAGTATTCAATTTTAGACCAATTTTTTCCGACGACATTTTTTGCCAAAGGGGTACTGGTAGATTTTGTATATTATTAGATTTGATGTACTATCCTTCTTATATTGTAAACATGACTTTCATTCGATACCCCCATATGAGGATATCCTCTCCCATTACTGTTGTTAATTTTCTAGATTTGAGTTCTTTTTCATGATTCTCCCATTGATGAGTATCAGGAGCATGTTGCCATTGGTATTTTAGCTTCCATTTCCTCCATTGAAAGTCTATCCCTTCATCCCATAATTACTCTAGAGTATTAGTATTTAGCCTATTTTTGATTAATAATATCTCTCCTAGATAAATTATACTAAATAATTTATGTTGTTGCTGCCATGAATCTTCCCAAAACCAGGCAATGTTACCTCCCCTAATTTCCCAGAACTATGTTCTCTGATGAGGTCTTTACTTAGCACCACTAAGTTCCAGATTGTTGATCCTTGAGGATTATTTGAAACCTTCAATTTCCCTCCACTAGTTGACAACATTCCATACTTCTGCTCCAATATATTTTTCCACAAATCACGGCCTCACTGTATCCATCTCCACTAGATCTTATCTCCCATAACTTGATTCAACAAATATAGGTCTCTCAAACCCAACCCTCCTGTCCTTTTCATTTTTGTGATATTTTCCCAAGAAATAAGAGCCCATTTACGAGCTCGTTGAGATCCTTGCCACAATAATTTTTTAAACATCATACCTTTGGCTTTGAGGGTTCTAAGAGAGTGAATAGCTTCCTGGGTAGTGATTATACCATCCAAGATTTGTCTCCCTTTCACAAAACCAATCTATTTCGGTGAGATTAAAGAAGGAAGGATAGGCTTAAGGCAGTTCACCATAATAGTGGACAAGATTTTATATATAACATTACATAAAGCTATGGGTCGAAAACTAGCTAGTTCATCTGAATGATCCTGCTTTGGAATTGAGGAAATGAGAGTGGAATTCAGAGCTGGATATACCTTTCTAGAACGGTGATATTCCTCTACTGATTCCCATATGTTTCGGCCCATGAAGGACCATGCTACCTGGTAGAACTCTGACGTAAAGCCATCAAGGCTGAGGGCTTTGATTTTTGCCACACATTTAACCACTTCTTCCACCTCCACTAGCTTGATTTCATGTAGGAATGCCAGATTCTGTTCTCAAATGATTATATTAGGTATGTTTTTCTTTATTCTTTCAATATCTTCCATTATGTGTTGGTCTGGTTCCGTCAAAATATTATTGAAATGGTTCACCAATAGGGCCTCCATATCTTGATGCTGAAGAAGCTCGTTTCCTCCTGGAGCTTTAAGGGAGAAGATACAATTGTGTTGTCTTCTTTGAATCATTGCATTATGAAAAAAGGTAGTATTTCTATCTCCTTCTCTTATCCACTGTATTCGAGATTTTTTTTTCCATAAAATTTCCTCCTGCTTCCTTCGATCTTCCAATTTTCTTGTAATATTTCCTTCCTCTGTCACTAGATTCTTTGTTCTCCCATATAAAATCATTTTTTTCTAAATTTGTTTCATACGGCCTTATAATATTTCCTTATCCTATTGAATGTTTCCAAATTATGTTCTATTCCATTTCTTAAATTTTTGTTTTAAGACTTTTAGATGATGTTGGAATGAATGCATCCTATTCCATCCTTGAGTTGGACTTTATTCCCACCATCCATTTTTTTACCTATAAAGGTTGGGTCCCTTAGCCAAAATTCCTAAAATCGAAATGGTATTTTCTTATTACACACCTTCATGTCTACCTCCATGCGTATCAACCAGTGATTTGATCCCAAACTAGGAAGGATGGAGGACTCATAAAAAACATCACTGCTGACAAGGTCTTCATATTCTAAGAACGTGTCTAGCCTTGACACTACTTGTTGATCACCCCCTTTTCTATTATTCCAAGTGTACATTCCATTCACTGTAGGATTGTCTACTGGTCGCAAGTCAGTTAGAAGATCCCTAAATAAATACATTTCTGGATCTTCTCTTCTTATGAATCCTTTTTTATCTGCCAGACTAGTGATCATATTGAATTCCCCTTTTATCAGCCAATACTTCTCATTACGCATATTCTTAAGAATTCTTATGCTTTGAAGGAAGATTGACTTTTCTCCTAGAATATGAGGACCATAGAAAGATGAAATAAGAATTCTATCAGTCATCCCAATTTTCCTAAACATTCCAGTTAAAATGTGAGGAAGTCCTATCCAAGATTCTGCTATAATCTCTTCTGGATTCCACATAATAGATATACCTCCCGAACTACCTGTTGAATCTATGGCCATTTCTTCGTAGTGTGGTTTCAAGAACGCCAGGATGTCCTCAAGTCTTTTCCCTGAGACCTTGGTTTCCTGAAGGAGTATCACATGCGGATTTTTTGTCTTTAATCTTTCTTTTAAATATATTTTTTTCCTTTACTGTTTATGCCTCTCATATTCCAGGAGATTACTATCATAGGGAAACTTTGTGTAGTTGTTGGAATACTGTTGATAACAGTATTACCCTACCTGAATTAACTAACATTTTTCCTACCATTTGTATCGATTCTTGCAAATTGTTTCGTCCCCTTTTCTTCGCTCCTTTGGTTTGGGTGCTGGGTTCCTGACATGAACCTTTTTGTGAGCTCAGGTTATCTATCATTTCTGTATTTTTTTGAGCTTGGGAAGTCATGTATTGCTCAAAATTTTCTTCATACACCCTCTTCTGGTCATCTGGTATAAATCTATCATCTAGGTTCTTCCATCCTTGCAGTAATTTTTTTAATACTACCTCTTTTGTGCTTAACTCATCCTTACTTGTGTCCACCTCCATAGCTGATTGTTACACAATTTTCAAATGATATTATTTCTCTATTGGTTTCGCTTGTGCCTTTCTTTTAGCTTTCAATGCTTTCTAAGTTAGATGGCCCTGGTCTTCTTCCTTGGTTTCTTCATCTTCCTTCGAGTTTTCTCCAATATCCTACAATATTTCATATTTGTTTTGATTATTCTTTTGCTTAGTTGGACTGCTGGTCTGATTTACATGCGACTTACTATTCTTATTTCTGCTCATAAGTGTCTTGAATCCATCTTCTTTTTCAGGTGACCCTCCACCTCCATCTCATTGCTTCCCCTCCATCTGGTCTAGATTGTTGACACGATAGGTTTTATTCATGGCATCTTCGACACCTAAACGGAATATGTTCATAATCAAGAAGTTGCTGCCAAACTTCCCCTTCATATTCCAGTTTTATTGATTCAAGTAACTTCTCTGGAATATTCATTTAAAAACAAATGCGGGCAAAATAGGTGTACCTTCCTCGCCGATTTGTTTATGCTATTTTAACAAAGCTTCCAAGGGAGTTACCAATACCTTCCAATATCTTAGGGTTCAAGAAATCCACTGGTAATGCAAAGAGTCTCACCCAAACTAGAGCGTCCAGGAATTGTTCTTGGTGAGGGTTATAGAATTCCTCCCATTGGCTTAAATAAACCCTGCATTATAGTATAAATATGGGCCTCCCTCAAAAGTCATTTCTTTATCTATAAGATTAGTAAATATCACTGTAAAAAATCCTCTAGGCCCAAATTTCAAATCTATATGGCACTTAGGTTTCCGTATTAACTGAATCCATTTGAGTAAATTCTTCTTAGTTGGCCATATGCCTATAAATTTGCAGATTAAGGCATGGTCCTTTATATAACTTGGATATTGTTCGTTTATTTGTTGGAATGAGAAAGCGGGGCTTCTTTGTGGCTCTTGGAAAGTGTTGGCCTCTAGTTTATGCTTGCCATTGTGCTCCAAGAAACAGTCCTGCATTAGTGTTGGAGCCTCCTCCTTGGGATCCTGTTTGTTTGATGTTATATTCCCCTCCCGTCAAATTCTGGTAGGAAGGGAAATCTCCCCCCTGATGATGCTACCATCTAGCCGCTCATGCCTGTCACAGATTCGCTGCTCCTTCCTCGTAATCAGCACTGTCAGATTCTTAATACTGCCTAAACCCTAGCCGCTCATCGAACCCTAGCATAGCTTGGTCCCCGCAAAAAAAAATTATAATCGATAATAATAATAATAATAATAATTTAAAAAAAATTATGATTTAATTATTTTGATGATTTTTTAAAATTCCTCTTTCTGTAACATGTATCTTTGATGTCTTTCGAACATTTACCAACCATATATTTATATAGATCCACCAATATATTCATTTCATAATGATAAATGTATTTTCATGTGTAATCTAAGTCAAACTCCTTAGAATCAAGTAGATACCACACACACACACACACACACACATATATATATATATATATATATATTTCACTTATTTTTTAATATTGTTTATCTAATATGAATATTGATATTTGTTTGTCTTTAAATTGTGTATTTAATTGTATGTGTGGTCTTAGTTAAATGGTGATGAGGCGGGTTGTTATAGCACTCATCGCATGTTCAATTCCCTTCCCCAATCGAAGTAATGTTTATTTATTTTATTTTATTTTATATGAAATTATAAAGAAAAAATCTTCAACATTATTGTACAATAAAATAGTTTACTTATAATTTAAAAACATTAAAAACATAAAATAATAATTAATTTAATACAATTTATATAACTTGAAGATTTATTGTTGCTCTCCTCTTTAGATTTATTTGTTAAACCTTAAATAGATATATTTTTATAATGATGGTAAACGTATTTATTTATTGACCAGCCTTATACATTAAAAAAAAATAGAATTTAAGCTTAAAATACATACACACTTTCTCCAAATAAGATTTCAGTTAAAATTTGGTTATATAAAAGAAGGATAAACCATCCATCCAAACTTTGTGGGTGGAAATTGGAAGGATACAAAATCGAGAGAAATGGATCGATGGAAACTCTGTCAATGGAAAAATTTCACATATATGAAAATCTTATTATAGATGTTGGGTAAGGGTTTGTAGCTACAGGAATTCTGCGTGTCCCCTTCTCATCTACACCCTTTTCCTTTAGGCATGGTGCGATGGTTATGGTCGTCGAGACGATACACCACGAATCCATCGAGACAGAAGCATCAGTGTTTAGCACGAATTGTAGTGGATCCATTGTGGCCCCCAATGGCCGGCCTCGGGTGGGCACTCGAGGGGATTTTGAGCTCGCATGGGCTTGTGGGGTTAATGTACATGCCCTTAGGATCAATTTTAACAAAAATTTTGTGGAAACACCTGAACGAGAAGTTTAGCTCGGGTATGGGAGAACCTGGAAAATGTTTAACAAAAAGGTCTCACAGTGAGGCTACTCATCTACCTGAGGAGTTCAACCTGCAAGGATTGTGTTGCCTGCTTGTTGAAATGGAGCCAAAGTTTCAGATCTAAAATCAATCTCGGAAAAACAAGGTTTTAAGAACTTTGGTTTTAAAAAATTCTCACTTTTTGTTAGCTCCTATCTGGGCAGTCCCTATGCGTCATGGTGGGAGAAGAATATTCTATACTCGTGCTCTTTTCTAGCCTTCAAAAGAAAACACGAGTCACTATGTGGGGCAATGAGGCTCTATTCAAAATGGCTAATTGATCTTGGCCCTATGCATCTACCCTTTAGGATTGGGTACACATGGTTCAAAAATGTTGATTTTTTTTTGTTTGAAAGGATTTTTTTGTGGTTACCTTTAAAATATGGAAGATGAAGAGGAGGTTTTATACTACTTCGTTTAAGAAAACAAATTATATATGGTGAGATCCAAAGGCTATTACAGGGACCAAGAATTATGGGATGGCAGGTCAAAAGAAGAACTACTCTCAGCAAAAAAAAAGTCATCCTGTAACAACTTAGATTATCCATATCTTGAAACAATGATCATGCTAAAAATTACAATTAGAGTGAAAAATGTCACCCATTACAATTAGAGTGAAAAATCTCACCCATGAGTTTGATCATTTAAAGAACAAGAAAAAAATAATGATTAACATAATCACATTAATAACTGTTTACAAGACTAGACTTGGCGGAAATTTTCTTTTTTATGCGAAACCATCGAAGCAAGGAAGTTCAACACTACTGGGATGACCAGAATGACTTATTCTGGTGGAGATGGAAACAAAAGGGTCAATGGAACCAGGCTCCAGAAACACAGCAGTGGGAAAATTTTGCAAAATAACTTCAGACTAGGAAGATCCCTATTCAGGAGGGCACTGATATTCTGAGATGGGGTTATAGGCCGAGGGGTATGTTCTCGATTCAGGAAGCCTATCAACTGCAAGCACAATGACTTGACCTTCCGGCAAATCATTTGTGGAAGAAGATTTGGTCCACGAAGCACTAGCTGAAAATAGAGCATTTCATGTGTCTCATGGGGCATGGGAGGGTCCTTACATGGGACCAACTACAAAAAAGGGGAATGAATGGGCTATCTAAGTGTGTAATGTGTGAAGCATCTGCAGAAACAATGGAACATCTATTAAATAATTGTGTAGTGATGGATCAGATGTGGCTAATCCTTCACAGATTATTCCAACAAACTGATTGAAATAATAATAGTCTATGCCAAACAATTCAAAACTGGAGAAAAGGCGGATACAAAAGCCCTGTGGTGAACAAAGCATGGTTGCTTGTAGTATGATTTATACTCTGGTCACAATGGAAAGAAAGAAATAGAAGGGTCTTCCAAGATTGCAAACTTAATAATGAAGACATCTGGAACATCACTAAACAACGAATTTGAGAAACAATTCTGGCTGAAAAATGGGATCATGAAGACTGGGTGGTTCAAGGATAGGAAGGTCGAATTCTTCCACAATTAAATTTGAAGGAAGATATGGTTTCACCTACCTCTTGGAAACAAACGTCGTTCCCTTATCAAGTGAGAAACACTTTTGATAGACCACAATCAGGATTTCTAAAACTGAATTATGATGGAGCGTCCAAAGGGAATCCTGGACAGGCAGGTGCTGGAGGATTATTCCGAGATTGTACAGGGACAACTCTCAGGATTTATGCTATTGACTTAGGGTACTCTACTAATAACGAAGCTGAAATAGCAGCGGTAAAAGTATGACTAGAAATTGCTAAGAGGCAGTACTATAACAGGCTGGAAATTGAAGGCGACTCTGTAATGGCTACCGGTATTATTAAAAAACTCCTACAAGGAGCGAACTGGGAATCGATCACTAAGAGTTGGTGGATAGCATGACTGCTACAGGAAATTCAACAAAAACTCAAGAAAATTGATTATGTCATACATGTTCATGTGAGACGGCAAGGAAACAAGGTGGACGATTATCTCGCAAACTGGGCATGTCGAAATGTGGACGGTTATTTGGATCGACCATGGCAACGGGAGATGGAGCAATCAATGCCTGATCTCCAGAGTATCCTA